>CM059786.1:5431761-6665928 GCA_030435695.1 Brachymystax lenok tsinlingensis | reverse complement strand
TATGTACTGGCCGCCCGCAGGCTTGTTAGCTTTTTGAAACTGGTTTGTCGGATACACTTTAGAGACACTTGTCATTAACACCAACGTTCGTGCATTCCTCTGGTGGCGGTGGGCATCGCCCACGCATGGCAAGGAACTGACAACCGTGGATGAGTGACTTACATAGTTACACATGAGAAAATATAAATAATATGGAGAACACACGCACGACAGAGGCACGCACACATTCATACACACACACACACACACACACACACAATGTATGTCACAGGTCATGACAATCACATGCTTTATTTCCCAAACATACCGAATAAAACAAAATATGTCACCCCCCCCAAAGATTATGTTAAATAATAGATGCTCTGAAATAGACATGCTCAAAGTTGCAAAAATCTGGTTTCTCCCGCTTGTAAATGAGGACTCCCACACATCTCCACTGATCCCAACACTTTACTTTGACACTGCATCTGTCAAGCGCATAAGACCAACACATCTATGCACCTCACCCACAACGATGACCCTGTGAGTCACAGCTTCCAACTAGGGCAAAAGAAATGACACAACCCTTCTCCAGCCCTCCCAATCAAACCCCCAGTCATAAAACCCCCTGCAGCTTGCCTCTAACCTCAACCAGGAGGAAGTTGTTAGCATTCGAAGCTAATACAATGACAGGACATTGGAGGATTTTGGGGATTGGCGGATTGATCCGTCCTTAGCCTAAGCCCCTGGAGACTGCCATAGACAAGTGCTGTAGAAATTCCAACAGTTATCATAGGTGGGCGGATACAGGTGGTGAACTGAACTGGTCGGTCCACTATGCAGTATGTATGACCTAAGGCCCCGGATAGGATGCACCCTCTCCCCTTTGGCGCATAGCCCCAGGACCCCAACCCACCCACCCACAAACTCATATATGCACACACACACACACACACACACACACACACACACACAACACACACACACAACCTCTGGAGAATCCCTTATGCCGTCTATTATCTCTCACCGGGATACATATCTGTGACCCATAATGACATGTTCCATTGTGGCATTCACACAACTCATGTTAAGTGGCGATATAGTTTGACAGGTGTGATTTGCTCAGGGGGAACAGCTTTGAAGTTTTGGAGGGAGATATTTGCATCACAGGAGGCTGCTGAGCGGAGGACAGCTCATAATAAAGGCTGGAACGGAGCGAATGAAATGGCATCAAACACATGGAAACCACGTGTTGGATGTATTTGATAACACTACACTTATTCCGCTCCAGCCATTACGTTGAGCCCATCCTCCCAAATTAAGGTGCCACCAACCTCCTGTGATTTGCATGATGTCTTTTGTGGGTCATTTTAAGCCAACCCCATGGCTATTTCATATAGAGCAGGTATTCCCAAACTGGGGGTACGCCAAATAAAAACGTGATTCCATTTAAAATAAATATATATATATACACACAGTTGAAGTCAGAAGCTTACATACACTTAGGATGAAATCATTAACTTGTTTTTCAACCACTCCACAAATTTCTTGTTAACAGACTATAGTTTTGGCAAGTCGGTTGGGAAATCTACTTTATGCACAACACAAGTAATTTTTCCAACAATTGTTTTCACATATAATGCATTGTATCACAATTCCAGTGGGCCAGAAGTTTAAATACACTAAGTTGACTGTGCCTTTAAACAGCTTGGAAAATTTCAGAAAATTATGTAATGGTGTCACAAACGAGACTCCCGCGGTTCCTCCTGCTCACCACCAGAGGGAACCCTCTCCTGAGTATTAAGCCCTGAACTACAATTCCCACATACCTGGCTCTGATTACCGTTGCACCTGACTCCCATTAGCAGACTATTTAGGTGCTCTCTCTCTGTTGTCTCTTTGCGAAGTCTTGTTATTCCTGGTGATCATTTCTGAGCGTTTTCTCCCGTGTCTGTCATTTCGTGGTATTACTCTGGACTGTTTTTCCCTTTTTGATTCTTGCTGCGTGCCCTGGACTACATTCGTTACTGGACTGATTTTTGTAAGCTTGCTGCCTGCCCTGACCTAATGCCTGTACCTGGATTACGATTTGCCTTACCCCTGCTGTTGTGTTTGCTGTTGATTGACCCTGTTTGTACGACCAAGATTGTAATAAAACTGCAAATGGATCCTCACTCTCATGGAGCGTTATTACAAATGGCTTTAGAAGCTTCTGATAGGCTAATTGACATAATTTGAGTCAATTGTAGGTGTAGCTGTGGATATATTTCAAGGCCTACCTTCAAACTCAGGGCCTCTTTACTTGACATCATGGGAAAATCTAAATAAACCAGCCAAGACATCAGAAAAATAAATGTAGACCTCCACAAGTCTGGTTCATCCTTGGGAGCAATTTCCAAACGCCTGAAGGTACCACGTTCATCTGTACAAACAATAGTACGCAAGTATAAACACCATGGGACCGTGCAGCCGTCATACAGCTTAGGAAGGAGATGCGTTCTGTCTCCTAGAGATTAATGTACTTTGGTGCGAAAAGTGCAATCAATCCCAGAACAACAGCAAAGGATCTTGTGAAGATAATGGAGGAAACAGATACAAAAGTATCTATATCCACAGTAAAACAAGTCCTATATCGACATAACCTGGAAGGCCGCTCAGCAAGGAAGAAACCACTGCTCCAAAACCGCCATAAAAAAGCCAGACAACGGCTTGCAACTGCACATGGGGACAAAGATCGTACTTTTTGGAGAACTGTTCTCTGGTCTGATGAAACAGAAATAGAACTGTTTGGCCATAATGACCATTGTTATGTTTGGAGGAAAAAGGGGGAGGCTTGCAAGCCGACGAACACCATCCCAACTGTGAAGCACGGGGGTGGCAGCATCATGTTGTGGGTGTTTGCTGCAGGAGGGACTGGTGCACTTCACAAAATAGATGGCATCATGAAGTAGGAAAATTATGTGTATATATTGAAGCAACATCACAAGACATCAGTCAGGAAGTTAAAGCTTGGTCGCAAATGGGTCTTCCAAATGGACAATGACACTAAGCATACTTCCAAAGTTGTGGCAAAATGGCTTAAGGACAACAAAGTCAAGGTATTGGAGTGGCCATCACAAAGCCCTTACCTCAATCCTAAAGAAAATGTGTGGGCAGAACTGAAAAAGTGTGTACGAGCAAGGAGGCCTACAGACTCAGTTACACCAGCTCTGTCAGGAGGAATGGGCCAAAATTCACCCAACTTATTGTGGGAAGCTATTGTGGGAAGCTACCCAAAACGTTTGACCCAAGTTAAACAATTTAAAGGCAATGCTACCAAATACTAATTGAGTGTATGTAAACTTCTGACCCACTGGGAATGTGATGAAAGAAATAAAAGCTGAAATAAATCATTCTCTCTACTAATATTCTGACATTTCACATTCCTAAAATAAAGTGGAGATCCTAACTGACCGAAGACAGGGACTTTTTACTAGGATTAAATGGCAGGAATTGTGAAAAACGGAGTTTAAATGTATTTGGCTAAGGTGTATGTAAACTTCCGACTTCAACTGTATATGTATATATATAATTTTTTTTTTCTTTTCTTCACATTTTCAAACAGTCCAATTATATTTTCTCACCTGTGTAGCCTTGTTTCACTGCGAAATAACAACACAATGTCAAATACAGGTAGCCTAGTCAATTAATTAACATCCAATCACATTAACCTTTTTCTTTACTGACCATCATTTTCACTTGTCTGACCGCTTGCATGATGATGAGTTTCTCACACGACTGGCCTATCTGGGTGATGTTTTTTTCTCCCCTGACTGATCTGAATCTAGGATTACAGGCACTCTCCACAACCATATTCATTGTGCGGGACAAAATTGAGGCTATGATTACGAAGTTGGAGCTCTTCTCTGTCTGCATTAACAAGGACAACACACAGGTCTTTCCATCATTGTATGATTTTTTTTTGTGTGCAAATTAACTCAAGTTTACGGACAATGTCAAATGTGATATAGTGAAGCACCTGAGTGAGTTGGGTGCGCAATTACGCAGGCACTTTCCCGAAACGGATGACACAAACAACTGGATTCGTTATCCCTTTCATGCCCTGCCTACAGTCCACTTACCGATATCTGAACAAGAGAGCCTAATCGAAATTGCAACAAGCGGTTCTGTGAAAGTAGAATTTAATCAGAAGCCACTGCCAGATTTCTGGATTGAGCTGCGCTCAGAGTACCCTGCCTTTGTAAATCGCGCTGTTAAGACACTGATGCCCTTTGCAACCACGTACCTATGTGAGAGTGGATTCTCGGCACTCACTAGCATGGAAAATAAATACAGGCACAGACTGTGTGTGGAAAATGATTTAAGACTGAGCCTCTCTCCAATACAACCCAACATTGCAGAGTTATGTGCATCCTTTCAAACACACCCTTCTCATTAACCTGTGGTAAGTAAGGGTGTTTTATATCTAAGATGGTTCAATTAAGAGCAAAATGATTGATTATTATATTATTGTTTGTGCCCTGGTCCTATAAGAGCTCTTTGTCACTTCCCACGAGCCGGGTTGTGACAAAAACTCACACTCATTCTTATGTTTAATAAATGTATTGTATAGTGTGTGTGTGTGTGTGTGTGTGTTTGGCAGGCTTACAATGATGGCAAAAAACTACATTTGGTGCTAGAGGGGGTACGCAGCTGGAGGTTGAATGTTTGAAGGGGTACAGGACTATAAAAAGTCTGGGAACCACTGATATAGAGGGTTACCTACTGATCATAGCATATTTATGTTAGAGACTCCATCCGATCTGAAATCCCGCAGTTGTGTCCTTGGAATGATTCATGTAAATTTCAGAAGTTTGATTGCATAAATAGATCTGGCTACTCAAACTGATGCAGGCATTTTGATGATTACTGAGACTTAGTTAAACAAGTCTGTTCCATACTCGGATGTGTCTGAATGGTTCTAATGTTTATCGATCTGACATAGCTGGCATGGGTGGGAGTGTCACCATATTAATAAAGGACAACTACTGTGTGATTTGCTGTATGTATTACCACCTCTGTCCTCAAGCAATGTGAATGTCTTGTCCTAAATGTAAGCCTTGGTAATTATCAGGTTTGAAGGTAAGACCCAGATGCAGACTGTGTTGGAGTAACAATGTTCATTATAGCAACAGGGCAGGCGATAGACAGGTCAAGGCAGGTAGGGGTCGATAAACAGAGTAGTGGGGGAAAGGTAAAGGATGGCAGGCAGGCTCCGGTTAAGGGGCAGGCAGAGGGATCTAAAAGGGCAAGAAAAAGAGAGACTGGGGAAAAGCAGGAGCTGAGACAAAACGCTGGTTGACTTGACAAACAAGACGAAGTGGCGACAGACAAACAGAGAACACCGGTATAAGTACCCAGGGGATAATGGGGAAGATGGGCGACACCTGGATGGGAGTGGAGACGAGCACAAGTACAGGTGAAACAGATCAGGGCAAGACAGTACCCCCCCTTCTAGGGACGCTACCTGGCGTCCTACATAGGCGCGCATACCTGGTTGACCCGGGGTGCCGACAGTGGAAGTCGGCGATGAGGGCTGGGTCCAGGATGTCTCTAGCGGGGACCCAGCACCTCTCCTCCGGGCCATAACCCTCACCGTCAACCAGGTACTGGAAACCCCTGCAGCGTGGTCAAACACTCAGGAGGCGTCTCACCGTGTACGCAGGATAATCATCGATGACACGGTGAGACACAGGCTTAATCCTAGACACATGGAACGTAGGATGAATACGGAGGGTACGGGGTAACAAAAGACGAACAGCAGTGGAACTAAGGACCCTAGAGATCTGCCCCTCCACCCGGAGGGGCAGATCCCGGGTGGACAGCCATACCTTCTGCCCGAGACGATGCCTGGGAGCCAGGGTCCGATGGCAATCCGCCTGTCGTCGATACCTGGAGGTGGTCTTGAGGAGGGCTGACTGGGCTCTCCTCTAGGTATGACGACAGCGGCGGACAAACATCTGTCCAGAAGGTATGCCGACCTCCTCTTCCTGCTCAGGGAAGAGCGGGGGCTGATACCCCAGGGAACACTCAAAAGGAGATAGGCCCGTGGCAGAGCAGGGAAGGGTGTTACAGCTTTTAATGTCCCGTTGGTAGGATAGTCCCGAAAGGAGCTCATCCAGTTTATTCTCCAGTGATTGCAAATTTGCCAGTAGGACGGATGGTAAAGGCGGATTATCCACTCGCCGACAAGTTCTCACAAAGCACCAGGATCTGCGCCCCCTGTATTGGCCATTCCTCTTCATGTGAATGACAGGGATTTGGGCCTGGTCCAGGAGGAGCTGTAAATCTTTCACCTCCGATTCGTTAAAGAAAAGCTATTTTCGGTCATTATTATTATATATTTTTTTTATTTAACTAGGCAAGTCAGTTAAGAACAAATTCTTACTTACAACGACGGCCTACCGGAGAACAGAGACAGTGGCAGAAACATTATGTACAAAAAAAAGTTACAAACAGCAGAAAAATACACAGAGAACAGCACAATTAGTTAAGAGCCCATAAAACAGCAGCCATACCCTCCGGCGCCATTATTAGATAGACGTCTTCCTCTGGATAGAAAAGCAAAGTCAACTTACTTTTTGAATTGTGTATCTGAGAGTGGTGGAAATCCAGCTAAATTGTGGAAAGTGGTCAAATCTATGAAAGAAAACTACACCCCGTCATTGCCCCAGCAGGTTATGACAGCCTCTGGTCCCATAACAGACAAAAATGACATTTGTGGTGCTTTTAATAACCATTTTCCTATAAGGGGTTCTTTATTCATTGCTAAACAGATAGAGAATGATGCACTTCCAGGCACTTACTTTCTTTTTTTATTTGAACCATTTTATGTCAATGATGTATTAAAGAACATCCACAGGAACTGATTCGCTTGATCCCTTTCTACTGCAGCTTTCTGTCCCCCTTTTGTAAAACCTTTGACCCACATTTTTTATTTAACAATTGCTTCTGGTGCTATCCCTAAGATCTGGAAGGCGGCGCATGTCCTCCCCCTTTACAAAGTGGAGATCCTTCTGACCTAGATCAATACCACCCCATTTCTAAACTATCTTGCCTTGCTAAAATATTAGAATCCCAGGCAAACACTCATCTAAGAACTATTTTAACTTCAAATTATATTCTAAATGTGTACCAGTCTGTTTTTAGACCTGGACATAGCACCGCTTCAATACTAAATGTGTTCTGCAGGGGTCCATTTTGGGACCTGTCCTCTTTACTATGTATATACAGTGCATTCGTAAAGTATTCAGACTCCTTGATTTTTTTCCACATTTTGGCAAACTGAGCAATCAGGGGAGAAGGGCCTTAGTCAGGGAGATGTGTCGCACTGCATGAGGCAAATCAAAAGGTCGGCTGGTCCTCATTAAAGTCCCGTAGATCACTTCATTACTCCCTTTTTGTTTACAAAGCTCTACTGCACACACTTTCGACCTACCTCACTTCACTGTTAAAATGTCTAAATATCAGACACCAAACCCTTTCACAGGGATGGTTAACGCTTAAGGTTCCACTAGTACGTACCGATCTAGTACGCACCAATTTGTTGTATTGTTGTCCTCAGGGCACCATTGTAAATGAGACGCTGGTGTCAATGGGTTCCCCTGAATAAATTAAAGTTAAATCAAATACAAGTGAATAATGTACATGGGTCATGTGAAAATTATTGTATTTATAGAAACACTCTCTCTGGTACATATTGATAAAATCAAGTCATAACTATACGTTTAACTATGCATGCATCGAGTCATAACTATACGTTTAACTATGCATGCCTCGAGTCATAACTATATGTTTAACTATGCATGCATCGAGTCATAACTATACGTTTAACTATGCATGCATCGAGTCATAACTATACGTTTAACTATGCATGCCTCGAGTCATAACTATACATTTAACTATGCATGCATCGAGTCATAACTATACGTTTAACTATGCATGCATCGAGTCATAACTATGCATGCATCCATCCACCTCTCTAACTACCCACCTAGCTACCCAACCATCCATTCACATGGGCTTTAGAATTTGCTGTGGAAAGGGGGCATATAAAGTCCTGAAAGCCAAGGCAATCTTTTCACAAATCATTTCCAAATTGTCAAATGTTGCCAGTGCAAGGAAATACGTCACTTTAATGGCCCTGTGTATTGTCCTCAAAATGTCACAATAAATATGTGATTACCTAAGAAGCATTACCCATTACCCAATTCTCCGAGCTGACAAGGTACAAATCTGTCGTTCTGCCCCTGAACAAGGCAGTTAACCCACTGTTCCTAGGCCGCCATTGAAAATAAATATATATATTTTTTAAATAAATATTGAGGATAGGAGGAGACAGATGATGAATCCAGTCCAACAAAATACGCAGCTACCTACCTGAGGGTTGTCGGGATGAAGTAACACCTGAGCTCTTTCTAGAAGAGATGGTATCTTTCATTTATATTTCTTCAGATGTGTTGATTTCTAGCCTCTGCATTGAGATGATTACCGACATCTTTTCCTCCATGTCAGTATCCCAATTACACCGGGATACATATCTGGCTATGTATCCTGCTGTGGAAACGAAACAAATATTTAATCCATGTGAATATGCCAATTTTTGTGTTTTGTGTTTGTTATTCACTGTGTCTCATAGCATCATTGTCACGGGCTTTGTCAATCATTGTCAATACTGGCTACATGTCCCCACTGACTCTATGCAAAGTGATAGTACACTTCAAACAGCAAATTGACAACGTATGACATCATCCCCATGTGAGGGAATAGCCTTCCTATGTTCTTGTTGCACTAAACCCAAGACACAGGGTCGTTTTGATTATTAGTATAAATAATTGTTTGCTTCAGGGGCGATACTATCATACTATTTTATTTGTCTGTTCATTATGCATTTATAATGGTATTCAGCTCCTCAAGTTAAGGAGGAAACTTTCCCATGATCAAATAGTCTACAAAATAAAGACCAGGACAATAAACCATGTAGCTTCACTCCCTCTACTGGATAAAACAAATACTGAAGGTATTGTGTGTGGTTGAAGTTGAGGATGACGATATTCAGTTCTTTTTTTCCCTCCTTTTTTTGGGAACAGCTTTTTACTTTATTGTCTTTTTTTCGGGAGGGGGGTGGGGGGTTGTAAATAAGTTGTAAATGTAGAAATAAGGAGTGTCCTAGTAAAGTGTACGTATCTTTCAAATCTTGTAACTTTCTCAAACAATTACTGTCCGTGATATCGGCAAGGGTACAGATTCCACATTTGGACCATTGGGGTGATGCAAAAGGCCACCCTCCAGATCGCAAGGCATTTCTGTGAAATATTAGAGCATGCCATTTTGATTCCCAGTTACATTGTTTTTCAATGTTGTGCAAAATAGAAATTGTGTGACCAATCATAGGACCAAATAATAGTTTACATTGTTTAAGGGATATATCAGTGAAGGCCACCTTTCTAAGGCAATAGGAGGCACCATATGTATCTTTATACTCAGCCAGGGGGAAGAATAATCATGTCTAAACCAATTTAGGATGGGGCAAAATGCTAGTGGCTGGAAATACAATTGAAAGTTTGGACAGATAGTCCACCTACGTCTTTCCCTCTTTGTAAATGTGTTAATTTTAGCCGGGATTGTTTACCTTATCGTATACATTTTGAAACCACACTATGCATTTTATCCCAATAGGCAGAATGGGGAGCCATGGGAAACATTGAACAACAGAAATTCAGCCGTGGCAATATAACAGATATTCTGCCGGTTAAAGCAACTGGGACATTATTCCATCTACTGAGGTTGGATTGAATAGATTTTTTTTCTGAAAAACTAAATATAGGTTACAACATGAACGTAATCTATTTGCTTATTTGCCACAAATAAACAAATAATACTCCCTCACATTAAGCTCCCGCCTGTCTGTCTGTCGGTCTGAGATACTGAATCTTATCATAAATGTGACATGAATAGCCTATTGCATCACTCATTGTTTTAGTGCTACTTTACCATGGCTTTTCTCAAATCCCCTGACAATGTCTTTTTACGAAACAAACTTGTCAGTCACCATGACTCATCATATAGAACAGGTGGACTGCCGTGATCCCTGTGTGTTATTAAAACTGAGGACACAAATAGTTTTATCCTCTGTCCCCCTTTATTAAAACTACAATAGCAAGGAATGTGTAAGGAACCAGTAGGTTTGACGCAATGCAGGGCCTGTCAAATGCCTGTAGGAGTGTATGACACAAAAGGAAAGCATTTGTTTCATTCAGCAAAGTAAGATGACTGATGGCATCAGATTATCATTATCTTTCTCCAGTTACCACCCACTTTTTAATAATAGCTACCATGGAAAAGTACAAGGCACAGGCAGAACATACTGCAGTATCATACCATTACAAGTCACAGGTATGTTGTGTGTGGATAGAAGAATTGGGATAAAACTTGATGATAGGGTTTAGCTTTGGTGTAGTGGTTATTTGTAATAATTTGTTCTCCCATATTGATGAATATGGTTTTTATATAGGTAAAAACCTGGAGTACTTCATACTGTATATAATAAACGCACCTGCCTTCATTTAGGTCTATGGTAGCTCTCAAAAACCCAAGTGGGGTATATCCAGTTTACAACCGCCTCCCCTTGGGTTCTCAGCTGATGTTACTGATTACAGCTGGCTCTATTGTGAACTACAATTCCAACGCTCTGTTTAATCCCGACGCTCGGTCTAAACGCAAATACACTTCACTTGCGATACGGTTTTGGAAACCTTTGGAACTAACTTTTCATATCAGCGAGAAAATCTTTCAAATACAAAAGCACAGTTCAGCAAAGTTGCACCCGTCTGTTTTTCTTGAGGCAAGATGAAGTTCGGTAGCTGAAATCTACGCCTCTTCATAAGAGATTGGTTAACAGTACTACTCTTAGTAGGAGTGGGAATTAGGGTAAGGATTCTTCAATGAAGAGTTTGTTGTCATTCAACCAGAGACGACTAGTTTTCATGCTATTTTTTTCACTTGAGAAATACTGCACCAAACAACTTGGTTAGATGTAAAATTGCGTGACTAAGACCTCGGAAAAAACGCTATAATATATACTGTATATGATTTATCTTAGATTAATTCATACTATTTTGATGAAATGTTAAAGCGATGTTGTGGCTCAAGAGAGACAAACAGCAGTAATATAGCACTTTGGAGTCTGGAAGGGCAAAGGGGCATATGCTCTGCACAGGCATGCTGCGTTTAGACAAGAAGCCCAATAATAATCAATTTTTTCAGAAATTGCATGGTGTTTTGACCAATCTGATCAGCCCTGTGAAAACATCTGATGTAATTGGTCAAAATACCAATTAGTGGAAGAAAAGAAAAATCTGAATTGGGCCCTATCTGTGCATGTGCCTGGTTAAGACTGTCATGGTTCCTGTCACCAGGGGGCGGCAGTGACCTGTCATGTTTTACCTGTCACCAGAGGGCGGCAGAGACCGTTTTAGAGACTATTATGACAGGTGTTTTCTATTTAAGCAATAAGGCACGAGAAGGTGTGGTATATGGCCAATATATATTTCCATTAGCAGTTACTTTCTTAAGTGAATTTGTCATCTTTATTTACATTTACCATGCCCAAAATTCAGTCATTGCACCCACACTGTTCGCGCACGCCAACGAGCGTCTGCGTTGCCAAGCAGTAAAATAGAAGTCAGTTCTATTTGTGATGCTGAACGCGGTGCAAGTCCTGCCTCTCCCATCTCCTCATTGGTTTAAAGAAGCAGATCCCCACGTGCCCCCAGGTGGTGAAGGTAGGAAACAACACCTCCACTTCGCTTATCTTCTAACTTCAGAATTAGCAGAAATGCGATGTAATTGTAGAGTATATTGAGTATATTGTTCAAAAAGATATGTCTTAAATGAACAAAATAAAAAAAGGTCGTTTTGAGATTCATAATAATATTTTAATGTTGAATAAATTAACGTGAAAGTGTATTTCCCGAATCTAGACATACTCCATATGTTAGAGCACACTATAAGGAGTATAATGACATCAAGATGTTGTCTGTATCATGTACGGTTCACAGATCATCAAGTCTTAAAGGAGGCATGTATAGGTCTCATGATTTTCAAAAAAAATTGTTTGTGATTCAAATGTAAAAAGCATGTCAAACATGCTTTTTCCCCAATTAAGTTTATATGTGAGAATTGCCTGAACAATCGGAGATACCAAAAATATTTTTTTCTCCCGTTGGCATGGAATTACCCACTCCTCTCTCCATGTCGTCCCATTGCAGTCCGGAGATGTGGCAATTCAACCATGAGACATGATCATTCAAAAAAATAAACATGAGACATAATCATTCAAAAAAATGTACTGAAGTATCCTGAAGTTGTTACACATAACTTGGGGACTGACTATGAACTAACACAGACCTGGACGAACTCATTCCACGACTATAGATATGTCATACCTTTTAACATGAACGTGCCTTAAACTAAGGTAAACTGCCCTTTGCTTTCTGCTGTGTTGGCCACATAAGATTGAGTGATTTATTCCATGTTAATGTATTACTGCAGGATTCTTTTATCACGGTCTGCAGCTTTCCTTGTGTGTTTTGCTAGAGCAGTTGAAGTCACACCACAATTCTGCCTCTGATGCACGAGCAAGAAGACAGTGGAGGAGGCAGCTGGCAGCAGGAGGAGGTAGGGAACTGGTCTGTCTGCCCAATATAAAGGACCAAAACTTGCGGAGGAATAAAAATAACATAAATAGGAAAGTATACCAGTTTAATTTGAGGACCAGGATGTTGACAACTGTGCCATACAGATTGCAAAATAGTTGGGAAGAGATTTTTGATGTACCGATTCCATGGTACAGGGTGTATGAGTTGATTTATAAAACAACGCAAGATTCAAGACTTTGTGCTTTTCAGCTAAAACGATTATATACAATTCATGCCGCCGACAAAACATTGAATATTTGGTGCATACATCATCGAAGCTCTGCAGATTTTGTTATGAGGACACAGAATCAATAGACCATTTTCTTTGGTATTGGAAGGCCAGCATCCCGGAGTCGCCTCTTCACTGTTTACGTTGAGACTGGTGTTTTGCGAGTACTATTTAATGAAGCTGCCAGTTGAGGACTTGTGAGGCGTCTATTTCTCAAACTAGACACCCTAATGTACTTGTCCTCTTGCTCAGTTGTGCAGGGCCTCCCACTCCTCTTTCTATTCTGGTTAGAGCCAGTTTGCGCTGTTCTGTGAAAGGAGAGTACACAGCGTTGTATGAGATCTTCAGTTTCTTGGCAATTTATCGCATGGAATAGCCTTCATTTCTCAGAACAAGAATAGACTGACGAGTTTCAGAAGAAAGTTCTTTGTTTCTGGCTTTTTTGAGCCTGTAATCGAACACACAAATGCTGATGCTCCAGATACTCAACTAGTCTAAAGAAGGCCAGTTGTATTGCTTCTTTAATCAGGACAACAGTTTTCAGCTGTGCTAACATAATTGCAAAAGGGTTATCTAATGATCAATTAGCCTTTTAAAATAATAAACTTGGATTAGCTATCACAACGTGCCATTGGATCACAGGTGTGATGGTTACTGATAATGGGCCTCTGTACGCCTATGTAGATATTCCATAAAAAATCTGCCGTTTCCAGCAACAATAGTCATTTACAATATTAACAATGTCTACACTGTATTTTTGATCAATTTGATGTTATTTTAATGTACAAAACTTTTGAACGGTAGTGTATGGTGCGTAGAAATCCAAAGAGGGTGGCCAGCAGAGATAGGTGGGATGGGCTGAGGGAAACTGAGGGTTGGGATGGGGAATTGGAGACAAGTGGGAGTGGAGTTGCTGGGCGTGGAATAGAATGACGGTCAAAGATAAAAGTATAAAAAATCAAAATAATACAAACAAAAAGTAAGTTTGAATGACACTGAGGGGCAGTGTTTTTACAGCTAATGCCGGTTTGCCTGAGGCTGATGCCGTGCAGGCGTTTGTACACATGCATATACACGGACACACACACATGTAAATAGTTCCGCACATGCACTCAAACATATTCAGGTGGCCTTTCTGTTATTATTTTGGTTGTCTTTAGTTTTTTTGCGTTGTTGTTTTCTGTTTTCCTTTGTCTTTCTCTTTTTTCTCTTTTGTTCATTTTCTTGTTATGGGGGTGGGGTCCTGGGGGTGTGGAATGTTTATTTGTTTTGTTTTTCTCAGGGGGGCTGTGGAGGGGGTCTCGGATGGTTGAGGGGCAGCTCTTGGGGAACTTTGTAGGGGGATCCTGGAGGGCTGGTGGCCTGGCGGTTGGGAGCTTGGGCCGGTGGCTGATGGATCGCTGGTTCGGGTCCCTGTTTTTGACCTTGTGGGAGATCTGTCGACGCGCCCTTGAACAGGGCGTTGACCCTGGTTCCTTCTGTGTGTCGCTCTGGAGAGAGTCTGTTGGATGACTAATGTGATGTAGTTGTTGAGCGGCTTCACTGCAAGTATATTGTATGTTTTAAATACTCAAAAACAACAACAACAAATAATTACCAAAAGGGTTATAAACTGTTATTGTTTTTACTTATTTTTGTTTTAACGTGTTTTGTTAACATGCTTGAATCATCAGCTAGTAGTTGGAGATATGGTCTAAAATGTACAATTTTATTGTAAAACTGAAGGAACTGGGGGAAGATAGAATAACGCCATATTTATTGTTTTGAAAGCATAATATGATAACGGTTAAAGGCTTTATTCGAGTGGTCTTGGTGTTGAGAACGGATTTGACACACTTTTCTGCTCTTTTAATTCAAATGTTTTTAAGTTGGGATCTAGCTGCATTTATCCTGTGGACTACTGGGATATTGAATGTTTTGGGTTACATAGATATTATTACAATTTCTATGTAACCCAATATGAAAACAATTCTATGAGTAAATAGAGAGGTGAATTAGAATAGACTACAGACGTTACTGGTCACTGGTTTATTGAAAAAGAAAATCCAGTGGGCACTGGCAGAACCATGAGCTCGCAGAATCCCATTGTGTTTGCTTCTTGTAATGATATAACCCTTAACCTCATTGCCACATTGCTGTTGTATTCTGCACTGGGTAAAGCAAAGAAATATTATACTACTGATGTTCATTCAAAAGATGAATGTATGACATATAAAACATCAAATCTATGAGAGGGTACCCAAATACACAGATTGTCCATTTTATTGACCAGATACTCTAGTGGCCGTTCTAACAATTAAAATAAATGACTTCAAAAATGGAAGGCAGTCGGGAGGAGGCATGGTCAGGTGGGACCATTCTAGCCAATGAGAGGGCACAACCGTTTCCACTAGTTACCACAGCCACAAAGTCAAAATTAGCCATCATTATAAAAAATATCATGAAAACTAACATTAGCTTTTTAGGTTATCGTTAGGCATAAGGTTAGCAGTGTGTTTAGGCTTATGTTTAAAATCACATTTAAAGAAGATAAATTGTAAAAATAGGCAGGGTTTATGACCTTGTGGCTGTGGTGACTAGTAACGACTTGGCACAACTCCCATATAAAGTGTTTTTCTTACTGTTATAGATAACTTTGACACCTTCTGGAAACAGAAGATACTCTACATGAATGACAGAGTCCATACAAATCATCTAGGCTCCTGGACGCATTTCAAGGCTGTGTTGAAACAATGACTTATCAATGACCCAAGACCAGCTCAGCTAATCCCTACCATTGTGACAATGAGTCGTCATAATACTGCATCAAATATACATGATCTTAGGGGCATTGGCAAACACAATGTAAGTAATTTAATTTATGTACCCCTAATTGCTCTGAATACCTTTGTTAATCCTACTGCTATTCAATGCAGTAGTCATGAGCCTATGAACCAGAGTTACACTGTTAGCACTGAGCCGTTGTGCCCTAGTAGGAAGACCCCTTTATGCAGCTCACCCTGCACTATCAGCTCCAAAATAAATAATACGAGCAAGTCTACCTCTGATAAGCTTCCCAGTAAAGCATTAAAAACAATCAAGCAACGCAGAAAAGAGCAAAAAAATTGCCCATATAAACATATGCAGCCTGAGGTCCATGAAATTAATAACTTGCTTGTAACAGATGACATTCAAATTCTGACTATCTCTGAAACTCACTTAGATAATACCTTTGATGATACAGTGGTAGCAAAAGATGGTTATAACATCTACCGAAAAGACAGAAATGCCAACAGAGGCGATGTTGAGGTCTATATTCAGAACCACATTCCTGTAAAGCTTAGAGACGATCTAATGTTAAGTACTGTTGAAGTAATATGGCTACAGGTTCATCTGCCTCACCTAAAGCCCATTCTTGTGGGAAGCTGCTATAGACCACCAGGTGCTAACAGTCAGTATCTGGATAATATGTGTTAAATGCTTGATAATGTATGTGATATAAACAGAAGTATATTTTCTGGGTGATATAAATATTGACTGGCTCATCAAGCTGCCCACTCAAGAAAAAACTTCAAACCGTAACCAGTGCGTGCAACCTGGTTCAGGTTGTCAGTCAACCCACCAGGGTATTTACAAACAGCACATTTAATGAAATGATCTACATGTATTGATCACATCTTTACTAATACTGCAGAAATTAGCTTTAAAGCAGTATCCAAATCCATAGGATGTAGTGATAACAATATAATATCCATATCTAGGAAAACCAAAGTTCCAAAGGCTGGGCCTAATAAGAGGTCATACAATCATTTTTGTAGTGATTCATATGATGTAAAGAATATTTGCTGGTCTGTGGTGTGTAATGAGGAGCAACCAGACTCTGCACTTGTCACATTTATGAAATTGCCTATTCCAGTTAATAATAAGCACGCACCCATTAAAAACGTATTCAGGATCAGTGGGTCCCCCACGGGACGGTTGAGCTAACGTAGACTAATGCGTTTAGCATGAGGTTGTAAGTAACAAGAAAACTTTCCAGGACATAAACATATCTGATATTGGCAGAAAGCTTAAATTCGTGTTAATCTAACTGCACTGTCCAATTTACAGTAGCTATTACAGTGAAAGAATACCATGCTATTGTTTGAGGAGAGTGCACAGTTATGAATAAACCAATTAGCCACATTTTGAACAGAAATGCAATGGTTCATTGGATCAGTCTAAATCTTTGCACATACACTGCTGCTATCTAGTGGCCAAAATCTAAATGTATAATACATTATGTCCTTTCTCTTGCATTTCAAAGATGACAAATTATTGATGATTAGCTGAGAGAAATTTATGAGAGAAATTTATTGAAAAAGTTTTTTTCTTTGTATTTTCTTTTACCAGATCGAATGTGTTATAACCTCCTACATTCATTTCACATTTTCACAAACTTCAAGTGTTTCCTTTCAAATGGTATCAAGAATATGCATATCCCTGCTTCAACGCCTGAGCTACAGGCAGTTAGATTTGGGTATGTAATTTTAAGCGCAAATTTAAAAAAAGGGTCCGATCCTTAAGAGGTTTTTAAGAAAATTACTGTAAAAACTGTTGAATCCCCTTGGATTGATGAGGAATTGAAAAATGGTATGGTTGAGAGGCAAAAGGTATGGCAAATAAGTCGGGCAGCCCAACTGATTGACAAACATACTGCAAATTAAGAAATCATGTGACTAAGCTAAATAAAATAAACTATACTATGAAACAAAGATAAATTATATAAAGAATGATAGCAAAAACCTTAAATTACATTTTGTGGAAAAAAGCCAACTCGGCTCCATCATTCATTGAATCAGTTGGCTCATTTATCACTATTGCAAGCTACTTGAATGGCTTTTTCATTGGCAAGATAAACAAACTTAGGGATGACATGCCAGCAACAAACGCTGACACCAAACATCCAAGTAAATCTGACCAAATTATGTAAGACAAGAATTGTACTTTTGAATTCCATAAAGTCAGTGTGGAAGAGGTGAGACATTATTGTTGTCTATCAATCTGGATGGAAAATTACTGAGTATAATAGCAAAGCCTACTAGAAAGTGTGTGCCCTCAGGCCTGAAGGGAAGCTAAAGTCATTCTGCTACCCAAGAATAGTAAAGCCCCCTTTTACTAGCTCAAATAGCCGACCAATCAGCCTGTTACCAACCCTTAGTAAACTTCTGGAAAAAATTGTGTTTGACCAGATACAATGCTATTTTATAGTAAACAAAATTACAACAGACTTACAGCACTCTCATAGGGAAGGACATTCAACAAGCAGAGACCTTAAACAAATTATTTGTTAGACTTCAGCGCGGCTTTTGACAGTATCGATCATAGTCTGCTTCTGGAAAAACTTGTGTTATGGCTTTACACCCCCTGCTATATTGTGGATAAAGAGTTACTTGTCTAACAGAACACAGAGGGTGTTCTTTAATGGAAGCCTCTCCAACATAATCCAGGTAGAATCAGGAATTCCCCAGGGTAGCTGTTTAGGCCTCTTACTTTTTTCAATCTTTACTAACGACTTTGAGTAAAGCCAGTGTGTATGCGGATGACTCAACACTATACACGTCAGTAACTACAGCAACTGAAATGACTGCAACACTTAACAAAGAGCTGCAGTTAGTTTCAGAATGGGTAGAAAGGAATACATTTGTCCTAAATATTTACTAAACTAAAAGTATTGTATTTGGGACAAATCATTCACTAAACCCTGAACCTCAACTACATCTCATAATGAATAATGTGGAAATTTAGCAAATTGAGATGACTAAACCTGGATTGTAAACTGTCATGGTCAAAACATATTGATACAACAGTAGCTAAAATGGGGAGAAGTATGTCCATAATAAAGCGCTGCTCTGCCTTCTTAACAACACTATCAACAAGACAGGTCCTAAAAAGGACTTAGGAAAATTGCAATTGGCTCAGAACAGGGCAGCACGGCTGGCCCTTGGATCTACACAGAGAGCTAATATTAATAATATGCATGTCAATCTCTCCTGGCTGAAAGCGGATGAGAGATTGACTTCAATCCCTACTTTTATTTATGAGAGGTACTGACATGTTGAATGCACCGAGCTGTCTGTCTAAACTACTGGCACACAGCTCAGACACCCATGCATTCCCCACAAGACATGCCACAAGAGGTATCTTCACAGTCCCCAAGTCCAGAACAGACTATGGAGGCACACAGTACTACATAGAGCCATTAGGACATGGAACTCTATACCACATCAAGTAACTGACGCAAGCAGTAAAATTTGATTTAAAAAACAGATAAAAAAACATCTTATGGAACAGCGGGGACTGTGAAGCCACACAAACATTAGCACAGACACACGCGCACACACACACACACACACACACACACACACACACACACACACACACACACACACACACACACACACACGATAACATACGCACTAGACATACACATGGATTTAGTACTGTAGATGTGTGGTAGTGGTGGAGTAGGGGCCTGAGGGCACACAGCGTGTTGTGAAATCTGTGAATGTATTGTAATGTTTTTAAAATTGTATAAACTGCCATAATTTTGCTGGACCCCAGGAAGAGTAGCTATTGCTTTGGCAGCAGCTAATGGGGATACATAATAAATACAAATACAGTGAAGCATGGTGGTGGCAGCATCATGCTGTGGGGATGTTTTTCAGCGGCAGGGACTGGGAGACTAATCAGGATCGAGGGAAAGATGAACTGAGCAAAGTAGAGAGAGATCCTTGATGAAAACCTGCTCCAGAGTGCTCAGGACCTCAGACTGGGACGAACGTTCAACTTCCAACAAGACAACAACCTTAAGCACACAACCAAGACAGAGCAGGAGTGGCTAGGGGACAAGTCTCTGAATGTCCTTGAGTGGCCCAGCCAGAGCCCGGACTTGAACACGATCTAACATCTCTGGAGAGACCTGAAAACAGCTGTGCAGCGACGCTCCCCATCGAAGCTGACAGAGCTTGAGAGAATCTGCAGAGAAAAATAGGAGAATCTCCCCAAATACAAGTGTGCCAAGCGTGTAGTGTCATACCCAAGAAGACTAGAGGCTGTAATTGCTGCCAAATGTGGTTCAACAAAGTACTGAGTAAAGGGTCTGAATACTTATGTAAATTGATATTTCATTATATTATATTTCTAAAAACCTGTTTTTGCTTTGTCATTATGGGGTATTATGTATAGATTGATGAGGGGGAAAAACTATTTAATCCATTTTAGAATAAGGCTGCAACATAACAAAATGTGGAAAAAGTCAAGGGGTCTGAATACTTTCCGAATGCACTGTAGCACAGAACCATCCTGTCAGCTGGCCTCAGATCGACAGAGAGAGACATAAGGTTAGCTGGTTTGCTACAAAGGCCCGAGGGTAATTCTAGTATTATTTAGCACATTCGTAGTATATGGCTCAGAATGGCCCGGTTCCAAAACGAATACATTTTTCACCCTTCGCAAACTACGCCTACCTGGGTGCCGGGCCAGATTAATATAATCCCCTCATGGATGGAGTTTACCTCCTTTCGTTTCAGTTCAGCTCGTGTTAAACTTTTCTTACAGCTCTGAAACAAAAACCGGTATACATTGTAGCTTTTAGAGAGAGATTACATTGTTACAGCCTTGCGTTGTTGACATGCTGTGCAGTTTTGACTAGGCTACACAATATTGCTGTTGCCTATATAGGCTATAAAGAAACGTACCAGTATGTCAGTTGTAGTTCATCACACATTAAATTGTACGAATTGTAGATACATAAGGGCTAATCATGTATTCAGGCTGGGTAGTGTTTCAATTATATCTTATCAGCCACCAGGGGTCATCCGAGCCAACCACAGCGTTTGAAATGACCCTCTATTGACGTATATAAAAAAAAAAGGGTTCCTCGGCTGTCCCCATCGGAGAACCCTTTTTGGTTCCAGGTAGAACCCACCCTTTTTGACTAGTGTTCTACCTGAAACCAAAAGAGTTCTTCAAAGGGTTGTTCTATAGGGACAGCCGAATAACCCTTTAAGGTTCTAGGCAGCCCTTTTTTCCCCCTAAGAATGTAGTATACATGCTAGTGTTGAGGTCTTATAATGGGAAACATGTATAAGGAAAAAAGGAATATCTGCAGCATTTGGTTTGATCAATATCCTCATCACTTGTTGTCTAGTAGGCCTACTGCCTGACTGACATAAGAATAGATAGGTTAGAACAGTAAGACCATGCAAGGAGCAGGGAAATTACAACATCAACATGTCATATAGATCGATTATTTGATTACTTAATGAAAGTAAAAAATCTATACTTTATTTCTGTGTCTCTCTCTTTCTTTCTCTCCAGTCTTGTCCCTGCTAGAGCCCCAGTAGGGGGCCCTCCTCTCCCCCTAGCAGCTCACCTCTACCCCTCTGTTCCCTGTCCCTGGGCCTGGCTGACCATGCTGCAGGAGGGGGCCAAGGCCTGGAGCAACGGCTTGGAGGCCAACAGCAGCGACCCTGAAGAGACAGAGGAAGAGGACATGGTATGTGGGGAGGATGAGCTTTAACTTCCTGACTGATGTCTTGAGATGTTGCTTCAATATATCCACATCATTTTCCTACCTCATGATGTCATCTATAACAATGGTCATTATGGCCAAAGAGTTCTATTTTTGTTTCATCAGACCAGAGGACATTTCTCCAAAAAGTACGATCTTAGTCCCCATGTGCAGTTGCAAACTGTAGTCTGTCTTTTTTTATGGCGGTTTTGGAGCAGTGGCTTCTTCCTTGCTGAGCGGCCTTTCCGGTTTTGTCGATATAGGACTCGTTTTACTGTGGGTATAGATACTTTAGTACCTGCTTCCTCCAGCATCTTCACAAGGTCCTTTTCTGTTGTTCTGGGATTGATTTGCACTTTCCGCACCAAAGTACGTTCATCTCTAGGAGACAGAACGCGTTTCCTTCCTGAGCAGTATGACGGCTGCGTGGTTCCATGGTGTTTATACTTGTATACTTTTGTTTGTACAGATGAACGTGGTACCTTCAGACGTTTGGAAATTGATTAGTAGGATAAACCCCCAAAGAAATTCTGAGGTCTTGGCTGATTTCTTTTGATTTTCCCATGATGTCAAGCAAAGAGGCACTGAGTTTGAAGGTAGGCCTTGAAATACATCCACAGGTACACCTCCAATTGACTCAAATGATGCCAATTAGGCTATCAGAAGATTCTAAAGCCATGACATAATTTTCTGGAATTTTCCAAGCTGTTTAAAGGCACAGTAAACTTCTGACCCACTGGAATTGTGATACAGTGAATTATAAGTGAAATAATCTGTCTGTAAACAATTGTTGGAAAAATTACTTGTGTCATGCACAAAGTAGATGTCCTAACTGACTTGCCAAAACTATAGTTTTTTAAGAAGAAATTTGTGGAGTGGTTGAAAAACGAGTTTTAATGACTCAAGTGTATGTAAACTTCCGACTTCAACTGTAAGTATCTGACTATCCATGCATGTGTGTGTTACCTTACATGAGTTCTGTCCATCTCCCAACCACGGATTCAGTTCTCCACAAATAGCATGATGTCATTACCTATCGAGAAATTGCCTGGCCAAATTCAGTCATCTCTCCCACAGTGGCTGCCAATGGCCCAGGAAGTACACCTGCTGCTACAAGGTTTATTGGTGACACAGATGCCAGGAAGCATCACATGCTGGGGTCTGATATAATGACTCACACCCTATCCCTAGATGAGCCACTTGCCGTATTCAGTCACATTATATCATTGTTTGCATGCACTTGCAATAATGTAGTTCTTTCATGAACACACACACAGGCTCACACACATGCACGCACGCATGCAAGCACACACACACACCACCTAAGCTGAACCTATGGGACCTGTGCCCCTCTGTGACACAGTCGGTGGATCAAGGCCTGTCACATCTTTATCTACCAGGGATGAAACACAGCCCAGGCTGTCTAAATGAAAATACTTTTTAATTTTCTGCCCCTCTAATCCAATTAGGCTGTCCCAGCATCCATCCCTCCATCTGGCATGCCTCACATCCCTCTCTCTTTCTCACTCCCTCTCTCTCTTGATTCTTTACCTCTATATTTCACTTGCCCAGTTCCCGCTCTCGTTGCCTCACTCGCTCCTTTTCAATTCCCCCTGCACTCTTTTTTTTTTCTTCTCTCCTTTTCATTCTCTCTCTCCCTCTCTCTGTCTCCTTGGACAAATGATAACCAACACACGAGCAGGCAACAAAACAAATTGGCACACAAATATATGAATCACTCTCACTTTGTGAATTTGGTTGTTTGTACACCCTTTGCTCCTTGCAGTTGAATCCGCCCCCCTTCCCTCCCCATCCTTTGATTCCTTTTAAGTAGAAATGCCACCCCCTCACACTTAAATGAACGGATATCAATACATTGTCACCGTACACTGCATTTGAATAGGCCTGACTAAAAATAACAATTTCAACACTTATTTGAAAACTGGGAACGAAATGAGAAGGTAACCTTTCAAAGGTTAAGGAAAAGAACTCTCGATGCCACCACATGTGAGAGAGTAGGTGGTCATTTTTGGTCATTGTGTGTGTTCATGGATACAATCACACAGATGTGCATTAACATACAGTACAAGCACACACACACAAACCCACACACATACAAACCCACACACATGAGCTGTATGTCCCAAATGTATATAATATCTTTGTTGCTTCCATTCCCTGGTTAAATCTCTGGTGCATTGATTCTTTCTCATCTGTTAGAACTCACACACAGACACACGTGGCATGTGTGGGCTAGTCTGCCACTGTAATCAGGCACTGTAGTGCTCTGTAGTCGGAGCAAGACATGCCATAGCTTATCAAATGATCTTAAGAACTGCTGGGACTGCAAAGAGCTTTTTCCCCCAGCTGCATTAGCAAAGGGAAAAACCTAGTGACACACTTTCTTTATCTGAATTATATTTCCGTGACCTACTCTCAGCAAAAATGGAAAGGACTTCGATTTTTTTTTTTTACGCTTCCTAATTCTACCTAGAAGTTATGGCGGCCCAGTCTTTCCTCTCCGTCATTATGGAGTAATAGCCTCATGGTAATTCTTATAGAGAATATAACAGATTAGTAAGCAGTGGGCTGTAAAACAAAGCTCTACCCAACTCATTTCTTTACTTTGTATTTTATATTAATTGCCCTAGATTTTCTGCACTTGTTATTACACTGATAGCAATTTCTGTCTAAGGAAGGTCACACATGATGAGGCTATGCTGATGAGGGGTGTGTGAGGGAGTTTTTGGTTAGTAACGAGAGAGAAGAATGGGAGGGGTGGTGGTGGAGGGGAGGAGGTAAAGGTCACACATCACAATGCCAGAGAAGTTTTGAGGGAGCGTGCAATTGGCATGCTGACTGCAGGAATGTCCACCTGAGCTGTTGCCATAGAATTTAATGTTCCTTTCTCTACCATAAGCCGCCTCCAACATCATTTTAGAGAATTTGGCAGTACGTCCAACCGGCCTCACAACCGCAGACCACGTGTAACCACGCCAGCCCAGGACCTCCACATCCGTCTTCTTCATCTGTGGGATCATCTGAGACCAGCCACCCGGACAGCTGATAAAACTGTGGGTTTGCACAACCGAATAATTTCTGCACAAACTGTCAGAAACCGTCTCAGGGAAGCTCATCTGCATGCTCGTCATCCTCACCAGGGTCTTGACCTGACTGCAGTTCGACATCGTAACTGACTTCAGTGGGCAAATGCTCACCTTCGATGGCCACTGGCATGCTGGAGAAGTGTGCTTTCACTGATGAATCCCGGTTTCAACTGTACCGGGCAGATGGCAGACAGCGAGTATGGCGCCGTGTGCCTGAGCAGTTTTCTGATGTCAATGTTGTGAATGGAGTGCCACATGGTGGTGGTGCGGTTATGGTATGGGCAGGGATAAGCTAAGGACAACGAACACAATAGCATTTTATCGATGGCAATATGAATGCACAGAGATATCGTGATGAGATCATCCGCCATTCATCCGCCCCGCCACCGCCTCATGTTTTAGCATGATCATGCACGGCCCCATGTCGCAAGGATTTGTACACAACTCCTGGAAGCTGAAAATGTCCCAGTCCCTCCATGGCCTGCATACTCACCGGACGTGTCACCCATTGAGCATGTTTGGGATGCTCTGGATCAACGTATAGTTTGGGATGCTCTGGATCTATGTGTACGACAGCGTGTTCCAGTTCCCACCAATATCCGGCAATTTCGCACAGCCATTGAAGAGGAGTGGGGACAACATTCCACAGGCCACAATTAACAGCCTGATGCGAAGGAGATGTGTCAAGCTGCACGTGCATGCAAATGGTGGTCGCGCCAGATACTGACTGGTTTCTGATCCATGGCGTTACCTTTTTCTTAAAGGTATCTGTGACCAACGGATGCGTATCTGTATTCCCAGTCATGTGAAATCCATAGATTATGGGCTAATGAATGTATTTCAGTTGACTGATTTCCTTATGTGAACTGTAACTCAGTAAGATCTTTGAAATTGTTGTATGTTGCATTTATATTTTCATTCAGGAGTAACATCATCGCCCTGATGGCGTTGTGCACTGTGCCGTGTAACGCTCAGCTCTCCATTACAATTAGTCAGGGTGGTTAGGGTCAATTCGGATTGAAAACAGTCAATTCACCTGAGTAAACTGAAATTCCAATGTAATAATTGAAAACATTGCTATTATTTTCAATGACTTCACAATAGACCGAAGAGGGTAAACAATTACAAAAGTTCATACATTATTTTTATTTGATCACTTCCCGATTTGATCGAAACCCTGCAATTCGTGCTATAGTAAGCTATAGTGAAAGCACAGCATTGCCTGTTTGTACTGTTGGGGAGCAGCAGAACCATATAGAGCAGAGGTCAGTGTTGTGGCCTGTGTTTGTTTGTATCTAGAACCGAGAGATTAAAGCCAGTCTGAAGTATAAAGATAATATTGGAGAGAGCTACTGTGCTGCGTGTGTTATGATGTCCGTCTATTTTTGGGTCTCTGTCCCGTAGGGGGAACGTGCAGGAGGGCACACAGAGAGCTGAAGGTCACCCATGATGCACTGCTGCAGAGTGTCCATCGTCCATTCCTCTGGAAGACTTCTGGAAGACTTCAGGAAGTCTTTGGTGAGGTAAGCCTTACTCATAGTCAAGTTCATGGTCTTGGCTGATCTCAGCATCCACAAGGAAGTCTTGACCACGTCTGTCACGAGACATAATGACTGCCCTTCCAAAAAAACACAAATTTGCAGTTTAGAATAAAGTTTTCACCTCACATGAGAATTGCAGTTTCACATGGGAAATTTCAATAAATGCTACCTTGTTGAAGTTTGACAACCAACCTTTTGAAGGAGGGGATGACATTTAAAGTACACTGTTATTGTGTCCTTTGGAATAGATATCGTCCTGTTCTTTGCTTATGCCTTTTGCCGCTGCAATTTGCCTGGCAGGGAGTCTTGCTGGAGGATGAAAAATATATGTATTACACTGTCTCTGTTCCTCTCTTTTTCTATTTTTCTATCTCCCCCTATGTCTCTTTCTCTCCACTTATCCCTGTCTTTATCCACCTCTCTAGTCCTTACTTACTCTCCATCTCTATTTTATCCCTTCTCTCTCAAGCTCTATTTATTCCTCTCCTGTCATTTCAATCTCTCTGCCTCTCTCTCTCTAAAGGTACAGTCTATTTGTATTTCCCTGGCTTGTTAGCTAGATCTCGTAATGGCATTGTAAAAACAAGAGAGAGACTAAAAAGGAATTGGAACACGTTCTATCCTTAAGCAAAGTTCCATCCCTTGCATTTATGAGCCTGTGGGTTTCGTACATAGCAATGCTACTTCTCTCTGTCTGCTTGCCTCGTGAAAATGACACACTTGAAGCACTGTGCTGTCTTCAACATTTGTTTATCCTCTTGCCTTTCCAGCTGCTGGCTATTCAGGCTGACACACAGTGCATTTGGAAAGTATACAGACCCCTTACAGATGTTACAGCCTTATTCTAAAATTGATTAAATAGTTTTTCCCCCTCATCAATCTGCACACAATACCCCATAATGACAAAGTAAAAACAAGTTTTTAGACATTTCTGCAGATTTATTCAAATCAACAGAAATACCTCATTTACAAAAGTATTCAGACCCTTTGCTATGAGACTCGAAAATGAGCTCAGGTGCATCCCGTTTCCAATTATCATTCTTGAGATGTTTCTACAACTTGATTGGTGTCCACTTGTGGTAAATTCAATTGATTGGACATGATTTGGAAAGGCACACAGCTGTCTATATAAGGTCCCACAGTTGACAGTGTCAGAGCAAAAACCAAGCTACAGAAGGAGGTCGAAGGAATTGTCCGTAGAGCTCCGAGAAAGGATTGTGTCGAGGCACAAATCTGCGGAAGGGTACCAAGACCTTTCTGCAGCATTGAAGGTCCCCAAGACAGGCTAGGGGGCAGTGTTCGGAAGTACGGAGAGTCTGACATGCCCAGAGTAAACTGCCTGTTACTCAGGCCCAGAGGCTAGGATATGCATATAATTGGTAGTATTGGATAGGAAACACTCTGAAGTTTCTAAAACTGTTATGATAATGTCTGTGAGTATAACAGAACTGATATGGCAGGCGAAAACCAGAGGAAAAACCATCCGTACATTATTTATTTTGAGCTCCCCTGTCCATTCTTATTCTTTCCTATTGCACAAGCTTGTCTTTTGAAAAATGAAGAAGTAGTTTAAGGAAATCCAGGTGTCCCTCATTGTGGCTGTAGTCTTGTGGCGCGCGTGACTGGCGCGCGCGCTCTTCGTTATTTATCTCCGGTATTGAACATAATACATTCCGTCTTAAATTGTATTGTTTATTTACATATTAGGGTACCTGAGGATTGATTAGAAACGTTGTTTGACTTGTTTGGACTAAGTTTATCAGTAACTTTTGTAGGATTCCTTTGTCTGCATGCTGAACGAGTGGAACGGGTGGATTACTGAACAAAACACGGCAACCAAACTGAGTTTTTGGGATATAAAGAGGGACTTTATCGAACAAAACGACCATTGTTTGTGTTCCTGGGACCCTTGTGATTGCAAACAGAGGAAGCTCTTCTAAGGTAAGTGATTTATTTTATCGCTATTTCTTATTTTTGTGACGCCTGTGCTGGTTTGAAAAATATGTGTATGCTGGATGTATGCGGGGCGCTGTCCTCAGACAATCAAATGCTATGCTTTCGCCGTGAAGCCTATTGTAAACTGGACAAAGAGGTTTGATTACCAAGATTCTAAGCTAAAGAATCATGAAAATAGAAGTGTAGTACACCAATGTTTAACATTACTATTGTTGTAATTTGAATTTGGCGCTCAGCATTTCACCGGATGTTGTCGTAGGTGGACCGCTAGCGTTCCACTGATCCCTAAGAAGTTAAATGGAAGAAGATTGGAAAAACCAAGACTCTTCCTAGAGCTAGCCGCCCACCCAAACTGAGCAATCAGGGGAGAAGATGACCAAGAACCCGATGGTCACTCTGACAGAGCTCCAGAGTTCCTCTGTGGAGATGGGAGAACCTTCCAGAAGGATAACCATCTCTACAGCACTCCACGAATCAGGCATTTATGGTAGAGTGGCCAGACGGAAGCCACTCCTCAGTAAAAGGCACATGACACCCCGTTTGGAGTTTGCCAAAAGGCACCTAAAGGACTCAGACTATGAGAAACAAGATTCTCTGGTCTGATGAAACCAAGATTGAACTCTTTGGCCTGAATGCAAAGCGTCACGTCTGCAGGAAACCTGGCACCATCCCTGCAGGATGTCCTTGAGTGGCCCAGCCAGAGCCCGGACTTGAAACCAATCGAACATCTTCTAGAGAGACCTGAAATAGCTGTGCATCGATGCTCCCCATCCAACCTGACAGAGCTTGAGAGGATCTGCAGAGTAGAATGGGAGAAACTCCAAGTACAGTTGTGTCAAGCTTGTAGTGTCATACCCAAGAAGACTCTAGGCTGTAATTGCTGCCAAAGGTGCTTCAATAAAGCACTGAGTAAAGGGTTCTGAATACTTATGTAAATGTGATATTTTCAGTTTTTTTTATACGTTTGCAAAAAATTCTAAAAACATGTTTTGCTTTGTCATTATGGGGTATTCTGTATAGATTGATGAGGGGGAAAGAATGATTTAATCCATTGTAGAATAAGGCTGTAACGTAACAAAATGTGAAAAGGTTCTACCTGGAACCAAAAGGGTTTTACCTGCAACAGCCGAATAGCACTTTAAGATTCTAGATAGCATAGCAACTTTTTTTCTAATAGAGTACATTACGCGTTATAATGCATTTTCAAGGAATACTCTTCCTATCATTTGGTCAGTACTGGTCTTCCTCGGCTGTGCTCTCATCCAGGTTTGTCCTCTGCACCTTGCTTCTCTTGTTCTCGCTATCTCTTTCTCGTTCTTGCTTTTTCCCTCTTCACCATTACTCACCCCCACCCCTTTCTCTGTTTCTTTATTTTTCTCTCTTGTTCACTCTCCTCTCTTTTAACGCTCTGTTCTTTCTCTCTCTGCTCTCTCCATTCACTCTTTCTTTCTCTATTAATTCCCTTACCCTCTCTCCCCACATGCTCCCTTTCTCTCTCGCGGCCTCCCCCTGGCTCCCTATGCCTGTATTTGGCTGCTTTGTTTTATTATTAGCTCGGCCTAAATTACGGCAGCTGCAGCGGCGCCAGGGGGTGGCTGAGCAGGGCCGAGTGAGGAAGTGTGGCACTGGCAGCCTCCATCGCTGCGAGGGCACAGTGATGGTGTGTGTATGTGTGTGTGTGGGGGAGGAGGGGTGTGCAGTGCTGTTTTTAGGAATAAGCGACATACGGGAGCCCCCAACCATAAAAGGAAATCAGTCGGGGTCTCAACTTACTGTTAGTTAGGATAGATGAATACACAACGTACAATTTTGAAATTTGGTAGCGCATCAGCAGTTTTCCTCTTGTCATGCCAGTCTCTGACTGTCACTCAATTAGCCCACTAACAATTTATAGATCGCTAGGTAAGTTATCCTAACCAGCTATCTAAACCTTGTAGTAATCATGGCCGAATTACTAACCGTGTTCCTGATCTCCAGGGGGCCCCCACTGATTTTGTAAGTCACTCTCACTCAGATATCATATGAACATGGCAAAATGTGTAGAACTGCAGGACATGCCAACCAAAGAAACAGCTCTGGGGGTTGTGTGTGTGTGTGTGTGTGTGTGTTACCCTGTACAGACAGACTTTACGGTACGTTGCCTGTAAAGAAAATCAGGCAATGTTTTTAAGAGCCCAGTTCATACAGTCTCATTTACCACATTATTGCCAGGATAAGCCTATTATATATCCTGTGCACATGCCTGCAAGTTTAGGAGTGGGAGTAGACATGGGCCGTTGTGGGTGGACATCTACAGTGGGGAAAAAAAGTATTTAGTCAGCCACCAATTGTGCAAGTTCTCTCACTTAAAAAGATGAGAGAGGCCTGTAATTTTCAGCATAGGTACACTTCAACTATGACAGACAAAATGAGGAAAATAAATCCAGAAAATCACATTGTAGGATTTTTTATGAATTTATTTGCAAATTATGGTGGAAAATAAGTATTTGGTCAATAACAAAAGTTTATCTCAATACTTTGTTATATACCCTTTGTTGGCAATGACAGATTTTCTGTAAGTCTTCACAAGGTTTTCACACACTGTTGCTGGTATTTTGGCCCATTCCTCCATGCAGATCTCCTCTAGAGCAGTGATGTTTTGGGGCTGTCGCTGGGCAACACGGACTTTCAAAGATTTTCTATGGGATTGAGATCTGGAGACTGGCTAGGCCACTCCAGGACCTTGAAATGCTTCTACGGCCACTCCTTCGTTCGGGCGGTGTGTTTGGGATCATTGTCATGCTGAAAGACCCAGCCACGTTTCATCTTCAATGCCCTTGCTGATGGAAGGAGGTTTTCACTCAAAATCTCACAATACATGGCCCCATTCATTCTTTCCTTTACACGGATCAGTCGTCCTGGTCCCTTTGCAGAAAAAAAGCCCCAAAGCATGATGTTTCCACCCCCATGCTTCACAGTAGGTATGGTGTTCTTTGGATGCAACTCAGCATTCTTTGTCCTCCAAACACGACGAGTTGAGTTTTTACCAAAAAGTTCTATTTTGGTTTCATCTGACATTCTCCCAATCCTCATCTGGATCATCCAAATGCTCTCTAGCAAACTTTAGATGGGCCTGAACATGTACTGGATTAAGCAATGGGACACGTCTGGCACTGCAGGATTTGAGTCCCTGGCGGCGTAGTGTGTTACTGATGGTAGGCTTTGTTACTTTGGTCCCAACTCTCTGCAGGTCATTCACTAGGTCCCCCCGTGTGGTTCTGGGATTTTTGCTCACCGTTCATCTTGTGATCATTTTGACCCCACGGGGTGAGATCTTGCGTGGAGCCCCAGATCGAGGAAGATTATCAGTGGTCTTGTATGTCTTCCATTTCCTAATAATTGCTCCCACAGTTGATTTCTTCAAACCAAGCTGCTTACCTATTGCAGATTCAGTCTTCCCAACCTGGTGCAGGTCTACAATTTTGTTTCTGGTGTCCTTTGACAGCTCTTTGGTCTTGGCCATAGTGGAGTTTGGAGTGTGACTGTTTGAGGTTGTGGACAGGTGTCTTTTATACTGATAACAAGTTCAAACAGGTTCCATTAATACAGGTAATGAGTGGAGGACAGAGGAGCCTCTTAAAGAAGAAGTTACAGGTCTGTGAGAGCCAGAAATCTTGCTTGTTTGTATGTGACCAAATACTTATTTTCCACCATAATTTGCAAATAAATTCATAAGAAATCCTACAATGTGATTTTCTGGATTTTTATTCCTCATTTTGTCTGTCATAGTTGAAGTGTACCTATGATGAAAATTACAGGCCTCTCTCATCTTTTTAAGTGAGAGAACTTGCACAATTGGTGGCTGACTAAATACTTTTTTTCCCCACTGTATTTGAATAAATCCACTGAATATTCACCATAACAAAGAAATCCATTATTCATTTGTTGTAGGCAGGTCCTAAGAAATATTATAAGATTAATAAAATATATTTTTAAAAGAATAGAATGGTATATTTTGAGTTGAATGATGTTTCTGGTCTGTGCAGCCTATATGCTAAATGTCTGCATCATGCACATGAAATCAATAGTTAAACTATTTTGTTTATTAAACAGACAAGAATATAATGAAAATTTCTTCCACAGACAGCATGGAACCGCTGTCATACAGTAATAAAAAAAGGTGATATTTTGAAACGGAGCCCAAGACAAACCCAAACTTTTTTGATGCACCTTTAATCTCTTTCCTACCCTCACTCTGCTTTGTTAGGGAACAGGCATAGGGTCTTACGTTGAGAGTAGGCTTATCTTCATCATGATACCAATAGAAAATAATAAGAATCTACACTACTGTTCAAAAGTTTGGGGTCAGTTAGAAATGTCCTTGTTTCCTATCCAATGGTACTAAATATATGCATATCCCATTTTCTGGGCCTAAATGGGAGGCATTTTACTTTGGGCACGCCAGGCTCTCCAAAACAGTCACCTCTGCTGCTGGAGCTTGTGAGGCTAATAGACTAGTAAGGCTCTAGACTAGTTGAGTATCTGGAGCATCAGCATTTGTGGGTTCGATTACAGGCTCAAAATGGCCAGAAACAAAGCACTTTCTTCTGAAACTCGTCTGAATGACTGGAATTTTGATTCCTGTAAAAATGACACTTGGACAATTCTTAATTTTGGTAGTGCTCCCTGTTGACTAGTTTTTACGAAACCAGCCAACTTTACCGCTGTCATGACTAGGTCGGTTGGCGGAAATAAAAGTAGAGGCATTGGTGACGGCAGTACCTTTCATATATAAAGAAAAGTCTGCAAATAGTTGTCTGGATGCTGAAGTTGGTGGAAAAACGTATTGGTTTGTAGCTTGTGTGTGATAATCCCTCTGCTGCTGCATGCTCCATAAGCACAGGGCTCACACTGACTCTGAGTCCCGTGCCCCTGCAGCCTCCAAACCCCTGCAGCTCGACAACCAAAACACACAACTGGTATGTCTCATGTCAGATGTGGAGAGGTTTGTGTGTTTTAATGTGTGTCTAATGTGTTTATGCATAGGGTCAGTTTGTGTATCTTGAATGTTTACGAATGCATTGTGTGTCATTTTGGGTTAGTGGGTGTCAGTGGAGGCTCCTCAGAGGAGAAAAGGGAGGACCATCGTCCTCAGTAATTTTTTATTTTTATTATTATGAAACATTTAAAAAGTTGTCCTTTTTAGATAACACTATACGAAATATATTCACGCCACCAGATAGTTGATTAAAACACACTGTTTTGCAATGTAGGTCTACAGTAGCCTCAACAGGACTCTAAGGTCTACTGGGTACATACAAAATCTAGGAAGCTTGTGGTTCTCACCCCCTTCCATAGACTTACACAGTAACTATGACAACTTCCGGAGGACGTCCTCCAACCTATCAGAGCTCTTGCAGCATGAACTGACATGTTGTCCACCAATCAAATAATCAGAGAATTAATCTAGTACTGGAAGCATAAGCTACAGCTAGCTAGCACTGCAATGCATAAAATGTGGTCAGTAGTTGACTCAAAGAGAAAGACAATACTTGGAACAGTTTAACAAATAAATGTATTCAAAAATGAGAGAGATATTTTGTTCACGTTGACTTGGCCTACTTAACTAGGGACAGCAGCTAGCTAGTTTATCCTACCCAAACACCCGGGTCAAACAGAGAGGGATGCAATGTTAGCTAGCTGGCTATGGCTATCCAACACTAGAAGTCTTCCAAGTCAAGGAACGATTTTGGTTTTATTCACTTATTGCCACCGTGGCCCGCCGGTGTAACTGCTAAACTGCTTGCTACTGACCATACACTGTATTGCATGATTGTAGCGTGTTTACTAACAAGTTAGTTCTAGTAGCTATGTTCTTTTTATCGTTTTTTGGGGGGGGTTCTTGAAATTGTAATGTCTTAAAGTAATGATAATTCTCTTTGCTTATTTGAGCTGTTCTTGACATAATATAGACTTGGTCTTTGACCAAATAGAGCTATCATCTGTATACCACCCCTACCTTGTCACAACACAACTGATTGGCTCAAACGCATTAAGCAATAAAGAAATTCCACAAATTAACTTTTAAGAAGGCACATCTTTTAATTGAAATGCATTCCAGGTGACTACCTCATGAAGCTGGTTGAGATAATGCCAAGAGTTTGCAAAAATGACATCAAGGCAAGGGGTGGCTACTTTGAAGAATATAAAATATATTTTGATTTGTATAACACTTTTTAGGTTACTACATGATTCCATATGAGTTATTTCATAGTTTTGATGTCTTCACTATTATTCTACAATGTAGTGTCCAAACTTTTTTTTTATTTAAAAATATATATATTCCTTTATTATTTTCCCCTAACCCTACCACCCCCCTCCCCTAATTGGAGTAAACTAATGGACAACAACACTTAGGCTTCTACTTATAGCTTATACATTCTATATACATTTTACGGACACAATGTATTTTACAATAGTTCTTTTTTATGTTTTTAATCCCATCTGTCAGCTACCCTCAACCCCTCCCATTTATCTCTGAAGACCATCCAATTTCTAATTGCCATATATTTTTAACTGTGCTGTTTTTCAAAAGTTCAGAACTTACTTTTATACATTTTATGGACATGGTATATTTTACATTCGTGATCTTGTTGTTTTTAGTCCCACCCTTCAGCTCCACTCAACCCCCCTCATCTATATCTTAACATCCTCCATTTTTTTTATTATATTTGCCATATATTTTTCAACTGTGCTGAGATGTTTCACAAATGTTCACAAAAATCTTTCTATTCTCATAGTTTCTACATTTGTAAATTAAATAAACTTTTTTGCTAGAAGTATTATATTATTGATCGATTGACTATGACCCAGCAGTGTTATCTGCAGAGTTAGCTCCAGGTAAATGTTGCAATTCTTCAGCCATTCCTGAACCTGCGACATAAAACAAGCTACATACTGTATGGACAGTACCAAAACAGTGCCAGCAAAATCTGCAGAGCTGGGATGGTTCTATCCACCATATATATAGCGTTCTATTGACTGCAAGATTTTTGTATAATCGTTTAAATTGAAAAACCCTTAAGTTTTGAATCCGTCGTCGTTTTGCGTATCAGTTCATTAACCAAGTGCCATGGGTTTGGTAAATCGAAAAAATCTCTTCCCAACTATTTTGCAATCTATATGGCACAGCTGTACATTTTTTGGTACTTAAATTAAACTGGTAAACTTTTTTATTTATCACAATTTTCTTTAACCAATGTTGGTCTTTAATGAAGGGCCGACAGAAGTGCCTTACTATTTCCCCCTTGCCTCTTCCATTTTTGTGGTAATGCTGCAATTAGTTGGTTGTACTTTTGAGTAGAGCAGACATTTCCATATATTTTTGTTAGCTGTATGTGTGGCATAACTCCACCAGTCCTATTTATGATATCATTTACAAAGATTATACCTTTAAAAAATATATTTCCCATTTTTTAAATAAATCAATTAGTATTTCTAAAACTTGTTTTTGCTTTGTCATTATGGGGTATTGTGTGTAGATTGATGAGGAAGAAAAGGAATTGAACCAATGTTAGAATAAGCCTGTAACGTAACAAAATGTGTAAAAGTCAAGGGGTCTGAATTGTTTCCGAATGCACTTTAAATACTGATCGTCTTTTCTTATTATCTGCTAAGCCATTACAATTATAACTGGTTATTCTTCTTTCACCATTTACCATAATGAGATACACGTTTCAATTCTATTGATCATAATATATGTTTGTAAACTTACCATTAAAAAGTACCATAATGATTGAGTGTTGAGTGTTGTACCATGATATTTGTACTAAGTAAACTTTCAATTGTTCTCTACCATTCCACCTGCTAAAACCTACCCCCATCCCAAGTTGGATTGTTGTCCCAGTGACCAGCAGACCACCCCCGTCCCCCCGGATCCCAGGTCCACCGAGAGACCGGGACCCATCCTTCAAAAAGAGCACACAATGCCACCCACAGAACAGAAGCAGATCAACCGCCAAAGCATTTCCAACACCCTCACCTCTAGTAGCTATGTTTACTTTGACGTTAATATGGTGACAACGATGTAGGCTGGTGTGTAGCGGTTATGATATGAAGGTTTGGCTTGGAAGAGTTTTTTCGCCTGGTCATAGAAAGCTGATGTGCTGTGCACTGATGTCCACAAGCAAAGGTCAACACAACGATCAAAGGGATACTGCTTTTTTTACGTGGCTGCTATTAAAGTGAACTGTGTTTGCGTGTGATCGGTGATGTATTTATTCCGACGATTCTGCTATTCTGTAGAAAAACGTTTCTTAAACGAAAGCAAACGGAATGAAACAGGGATAAACATACCTGAATTTGTACAATAGAAACTCTCGTTTGCAACTGTTGGAATAATTATTACACCCTAGATCAGCTAGATGCAGGGAAGAGTGTGCAAGGCGATTTTGAATGTGTCAATGTCTGTCACCTTTGATTACAAAAATGTCTCTCAACCTGTGCCCCTACGTTGTAAACTTTCATTCATAGGCTAGGTTGTAGCAACCTCATGATGAGTATAGGGAAAATTTGAGTATCATGTAGTAGCCTAAACCTATCAATGTTACAGTGAGCTGGGTGAATGGAATATGAATGACAGTCATCCTGTAATAGAAATAATGGCACCAACCGCCACTGACTACTGCCCTGGTTTCATGTTCTCACACACAGAGCACAAAGAGGATTTTATGATAGTACAGTCCAGGGCCGGCACCAGAAATAATTAGTTGGATAGGCCTTTGATTTCCATGGGAGGGCAAAAATGTTCAGCTCGTGAGTTTCAAGTTTGCGGAAGCAATTTATCCTACTATGTATACCGATCTGCGTGGCAGTTATGATTATTTTCATTTCAATAATAACGTTTTCGTTTGTCAAAATCATTGTCACGTGGTTGGTTAATCAAGAATATCTGAAGTAAAATGATCAAAATCTAAATTAAAATGTAAATAAGGAGAGCACCTGCCTCATATGGACACATTGATACACTGTGATCCATTGGTAGCTAAAGACATGAGAGCATAGAACAGAGACAGCCTATGGCCAATGCATCAACTAATTAAAATGCATAGGCCTAAAGCTGACAAATAAAAACAGTAGGAAATATCCTGATGAGAATTCCGTTTTCTTTCAATCACATTCCACTCTCTTCTCCGCCTGTCTACATGCCTTTCTATCTGTCTTGACTTGAGGTATTGCTAGTGAAGTGCAACATTGTATCAAATCATCACTGGGTTTGGCCCAAAGCTGTCTCTAGCGAACTTGCAACATTGTATCAACTAGCCTATTCCAGGTCTTCAGAGTTTCATGCAAGTGAGCTTGGGACAGACAGCTGTTTTATTATGACGTTTCCACTGGATATGTGGGATCGTGATATTTTGCTCTTTCAGACCGAGGCTTGGTGATTATCAAGAATGCATGCATTCTGGAGAGAGACGCACCATATCTTCGCCACACACCCCTCCCCTTCTTCTTGATGCAACAAATTATACTCAAGACACATGATCTTCACACATACTGTATATTAGACAATTTTCACTGACAGTCGCAACTCAATCAGCTAGACCAATTGCCACACTCATACCCAAATTGCAGGCTTCCCAAATAGGCATTGGCCTACATAATTGTGATTTGAAACAATCCACAGCAATTTTTCTTAAATAAGCAAATTATCCTTTGTGGCTAAGTAATCCTTTGTGGCTAAGTTTATTTTATTTAAACAGGAGTAATTATATAATTTTACTGAAACATCAATTTACTTAAGGGCAATCCAGCATCCTAACAGTGGACCTGGGATCCGGGGGGCCACCTAAGGCCCGCCCATAATGCCGACCCTGGTACAGTCAACTTTAGGGAGAGTTCTTTGTGTACTTCTGTGGTCTGAAGTAACCTTTTATGAGTGGATCATCTATTAGCGTGACAATTTTAGGTCCCCTATTAATCAAGGATCTGGTGAGAGGAATGACGGTTGAATATCCAGGACACTCTCAAAATATATTTAATTGCAATTCATAGAGTAAAAATATTCATTTCACAGATATATTTGCAAGGAGGATAAACCCCTCTGAGAACACTGGATTAATAAGGGTAGATGATGGTTTTATTCCAAATGGATTTTAAGAGTTTAGAGAATGCTGACTGAGATCATTTGAAATGAGTAAGAAAACTCTAAAGGGGAGCACATCCTCAATCTACTCATATTTTATAATAATTGCATGATATTACTAATGTAAAGTAGTACTATGATAATGGATCAGAAAGTGTAACACCATCCCATTAGATTAGATTATATTCCATTCTACTCTAGCAACATAGTGCTGCTTAGTCAATTCACACTCTAACAGAGGGGCCATAGCCTCAGGCCGGTCAGAACCAGATTGAGCCACCCCAGTTAGCAGTGCGTGATATCTGGCGTGGTTGTCTGTCTGTCTCTCTGGACAAAGTGCTCTGTGGTAAATGACATGACACACAGACAGACAGCCCACTCCCTCCAGCCTAATGCCTACTCATCATGGCTTATGACAACTTGTATTGTCTTAGCTAGTGAATGATGAAACTGAGAGCTTGTGCTGGAGTTGAGGTGTGTGAGGTAATGCAATACTGAAGTCTGGGCCAATCAGATGAAGTTGAGAGAGGATGCACATGTCACATGACATCATCTTGATGAGTAAGGGATATATGACAATTGTGGTAAGTTATTGTACTACAGGCTGCTTCTGCAAGGTCCACAACATATTAGCAGGCTACACTGGATTTGTCTGGATTGTTGTGTATTTGCACCAGGCCCTTTACGATCAAACGCGTTGGGAACATTATAATGACAAAAAACTAATGTAGCATATAGACAGCCTACCCCATAAATAGATATTCAATAGGGTCACTACATATGTTGTGGGGAAGGATGGGTATATAACATGCATATCACTTTGAATTTGAGTAAACACAAACTGACTTCTTAATTATTTAGCAATTACATACAAATATTTCATTTGATTGAGCATGATGCGTTCCATGTCAGAGAGAAAGTAGCCTAGGTGTTACGATGGTCGTTAAGAATGGACCAAGGCGCAGCGTGCATGGAGTTCCACATTATTTTAATTTAAAGTGAAACGTCAAAACAACAAAGAAACAACTGATCGTCACATATGCATCGCACACACAGGCACTAACAAAAAAATAAATAATAATATCCCACAACGCAGGTGGGAACCTGAACACCCTAAGTATGATCCCCAATTAGAGGCAACGACTAACAGCTGCCTCTAATTGGGAACCATACAAAACACCAACATAGAAATATAACATAGAAAATCCCCTTAGTCATGTCCTGACCCTAACCACCATAGAAAACCCAGAGGGCTCTCTATGGCCAGGACGTGACACTAGGCCTATTCTATGGAACCAAGATAATATCAAATTCAATTCCAGGCTATTTTTGTGGACTGTGCTATATGCAGTCCTGATTACTATTGTTGGGAGAAGTAGGCCTAGGATAAATCATAATCGTTCTTTTCGCAGTCATGTTCATGGGCTAAACGAGAAGGAGAAATAAATAAAGGGAGGCAGTCAGAAACGCACCATAGGCTACATACAAGCTGCAGTGCTCCCTCCCTACAGCATCGCTAAACGAACAAATGAGGCATGACGTCAATGTTGTGCCTGAGCGCGCGCTGGTTGGTGCGCTCGCGAACGTTTCTGACGGACGTTCTGTATTGGAGCGGTGTAGGAGAGTGAGAGTTTACAGCTGCAGCATCACTTCCTATAGCGCACCCAAACTGCGAGGACACCACCTCACCCGAAGCAAACCCATTGGAGTGTACAATCACCTGCGAGGCTGTGACTGCACTTTCTCTGAAGCAGACAAGAACCCAACGAAATATTTTATTTATTTATTTATTAGCTACGAAAGGGAATGCCATCGATAAATATGAAACTGGAGATGGTGACCATCATCGCCTGCGAGGTAGATATCGACGTGTTTACGTCCGACAAAATGCAGGTAGGCCGACAGTTTAATAAAACCGCACGTTCCAATATTTTGATTATATTTTTCGTTTTGTGCTCCGAATTACGCATGACCGGATTTGCTGCATGGTCCAAAGTACCTGTCTTGACGTTTTATGGAGTCATCCGTTCACCCTGGATATTTATCAATGAACCCGCAGTTCGTCTTGATGCACATGGATGTCCTCGATTTAATGATTTATTGACGTTTGTGGGGTTGCAGAAGTGGGAACCGGAGGGCGGACAAAAAAGCCTCATGCAGTAGCCTATACTTTTTTTTTTTTTACTGTATGCGCTTCAGACTACATCTCAACACTGGTCAGTTTTGGTACGCACGGGTTATTGAATTGAACTTGAGGATGAGCGCTGAAAGAAATTCAGATTTCTTTTAGACGCAGTGTTGGAGTCGGACCCCCCTCAACCCTCCCCCTTTCAGCATTGCAGGGGCGCCAGATAGCTAGCCTGCTACTTTAGGGAGCGCATCCATCGAATCCAACGGTCACGGGGCAGACGATGTCGGTATTTATATACCCAAACGTTGTAGCCTTGGCATAAGAAAGTGATAATAATTCATTGAAATGTCGCACAGATGTTGTTCAAATGGTTTATTGTGGATCAAGGCTGTCAATTGTATTGTCCATTGCAGAGAACAGCGCGTGCCGTGCAAGAACAGAAAGGTATTAGGAGACAAAGTCTTTCCTAAATACAGTTATGCAGTCTGAACAGAGGTCTTATGATATGAAAAAGTTAACAGTAGCTCTGCCATGGCCTCAATAAACACCAACATGATGCATGTGTGCTCGTGCGCGCGCACACACACACACATATACATATCTCCGACTCCAAAAACGAAGCACCTTTATTATTTTTCACATTCAAACCTGAGCTCTACATATCCTAACTCTTCACCTCACTGACTCCCAAAACCCTACTACCACCTTTTGCCTGGGGATGCTCTTGAAATCATGCAATGCAGGAGAGCGCGCGCAGGCTCATGTTGGAATAGGATGGCACAAAGAACAGGACTAATCCGTGTTTCTGGCAGTCTGGTTAAGAGAGGACGGGGGTTTGGGGGAAAAGATTAGCGGGGCATGCACGTGGTTGGGGAACACTGATTGAGATCATCTCTCCCAGGCAGCTTGCGGTTTGGTTCTTGTTTTCAAATATCATTCAAGGAGGCCTCATCTGTTCCCTGTGTGTTATTTCTCTCTCCCTTTGTTCATCTAAAGCAGTGGTCACCAACCTTTTCTGAGTCAAGATCACTTTCGCAGTCAAAAAGCAAGCTGAGATCTACTGCTCAGATTTTACTTTTACATTAACCTCACATAAACAGTTTTGTAGGAATGAGGTTTGGGCAGAAGGCCTAATACATTATCACAGCATATTGGCTATATGATCGGTCTGCCAATATTGTTAACCAGACCATATTATATTTCAAAACTCGAGCTTTGATAACAAAACAGATCAGTTGGTTTGCACTTGTGAGGCACTGTGGAGCATGAATTGAAATAATTCACTTTTTTATTTTTACTGGACTGATGGTTCAGTGGCTTGCGAAAGTATTCACCCCCCTTGGCATTTTTCCTATTTTGTTGCCTTACAGCCTGGAATTAAAATAGATTTTTGGGGGGTTTGTATAATTTGATTTACACAAAGATGCTAAATATTTTTTCTTGTAAAACAAACAAGAAATAAGACAAAAAAAACAGAACACTTGAGCGTGCATAACTATTCAACCCCCCAAAGCCAATACTTTGTAGAGCCACCTTTTGCAGCAATTATAGCAGCAAGTCTCTTGGGGTATGTCTCTATAAGCTTGGCACATCTAGCCACTGGGATTTTTGCCCATTCTTCAAGACAAACTGCTCCAGCTCCTTCAAGTTGGATGGGTTCCGCTGGTGTACAGCAATCTTTAAGTCATACCACAGATTCTCCATTGGATTGAGGTCTGGGCTTTGACTAGGCCATTCCAAAACATTTACATGTTTCCCCTTAAACAACTCGAGTGTTGCTTTAGCAGTATGCTTAGGGTCATTGTCCTGCTGGAAGGTGAACTTCCATCTCAGTCTCAAATCTCTGGAAGAGCGAATACACGTTTCCCTCAAGAATTTCCCTGTATTTAGCGCCATCCATCATTCCTTCAATTCTGACCAGTTTCCCAGTCCCTGCCGATGGAAAAACACCCCCATAGCATGATGCTGCCACCACCATGCTTCACTGTGGGGATGGTGTTCTCATGGTGATGAGAGGTGTTTGGTTTGCGCCAGACATAGCGTTTTCCTTGATGGCCAAAAAGCTACATTTGCCTAGAGTACCTTCTTCAATATGTATGGGGAGTCTCCCACATGCAAGTGGTCCTAAAGTGGTCCTTAAAGTGGTCCTATGGACAGATACTCCAATCTCCGCTGTGGAGCTTTGCAGCTCTTTCAGGGTTATCTTTGTTGCCTCTGAATAATACCCTCCTTGCCTGGTCCGTGAGTTTTGGTGAGCAGCCTTCTCTTGGCAGGTTTGTTGTGGTGCCATATTCTTTCTTTTTTATAATGGATTTAATGGTGCTCCGTGGGATGTTCAAAGTTTCAGATATTTTTTTCTAACCCAACCCTGATATCTACTTCTCCACAACTTTGTCCCTGACCTGTTTGGCGAGCTCCTTGGTCTTCATGGTGGCGCTTTCTTGGTGGTGCCCCTTGCTTAGTGGTGTTGCAGACACTGGGGCCTTTCAGAACAGGTGTATATATACTGAGATCATGTGACAGATCGTGTGACTCTTAGATTGCACACAGGTGGACATTATTTAACTAATTATGTGACTTCTGAAAGTAATTGGTGGCACCAGATCTTATTTAGGGGCTTCATAGCAAAGGGGGTGAATACATATGCACGCACCACTTTTCCGTTTTTACATTTTTTATTTCACTTCACCAATTTGGACTATTTTGTGTATGTCCATTACATGAAATCCAATTACAGGTTGTAATGCAACAAAATAGGAAAAACGGCAAGAGGGATGAACACTTTTGTAAGGTGCTGTACCTGCATCTGATGGTCAACGAGGTAAAATCACGACGTCAATGATCTTCAAGTCGAAGCTCTAGAAAGATACCAGAGTTCCCGACTTGGAATAACGAGTTGGATGACCGTTCAAAACGATTTTTCCCAACCGCCTCTCACGGTCCCTGCTCTCTCCTTCCTTTCCTCCTGTGAGACTGACCAGAGTGAGGGGACACCGTCTTCCACCTGATGGCGAAACTCAAGTCGCACCGCATCTGCCTCATGCACAAATTCATGTTGGTTCTATGACCAGAGAAAGTTAAATATTCCTTAATATTAAAATCAACATGACGAGATGCTAATTATAATAAAACACAGGACTGTTGATACTTGGCTACTCATTCATTGCAGCTTCAGCCTGAGCGGAAGTACGGAGAAGCGCGTTTTGTCATAGTGTTGAATGTGACAGTGCTAAATATAAACTTAAACATGAACTCATGCATAAAAACGGCAGCTCTTTCCTGTATTCGTTGAGTCTCTCTGTGGTCATGGTTTTAAAAGTTATTAAATCTTACGTAGGCTAGTAGCCTATTAAACTTGGCTGTGGCCAGGGTCATGGAAGCTTTGTAGCCACAGTGATTTGAGCTATCCGATTGGGCAGCGCAGTAGGTGCACTCGATTTAGTCACAGATTTGCCTGTCCGCCGGGTAGGCGGAGTTTGTCTCATGGGAACACTTTGCTTTCCCGGTTGGCGACGACTGATCTAAACTGATAGATGCCTGATAATCTCCCTCTGCTTGACCGCTGTTAATCTGGGTAAACTGAACTAATATGGGCTGTGGTGAACCGTGGACTGGACTGACAATCAATAACATACATATTATAGCATGGAGTTTGAAGCTATAGCTGAGATATAAATGTTACCCAGCTAGCACAAAACATTCCTGTAACGTTTCCTAAAGGTTCTCCTTTGGTTATTACAATACAAATGTGTTCGCTGGGTTTGGCTATCTTGTTGAGGTGTCTTGTCTTTAGCCAAGGAGCCAGTGTAGGAATTGAGGGACAGTGTGTGATAATGTTGTTGCTGGTAATACTGATACAGTGTCTGGTCGTGTATGATACTATGCTGTCCATCTGGAAGTGTGGTTCATAGCCAACCTGGAACTGATACTGCTCTGATTCTGCCATGCAGGCTATGAAATATTAAGGAATTGCTACCTACAGTATCCTACTAAGCTTATACAGTTGTCAGAAGTTTACATACACCTTAGCCAAATACATTTAAACTCCGTTTTTCACAATTCCTGACATTTAATCCTAGTAAAAATTCCCTGTCCTAGGTCAGTAAGGATAACCACTTTATTTTAAGAATGTGAAATGTCAGAATAATAGTAGAGAGAATGATTGATTTATTTCAGCTTTTATTTCTTTCATCACATTCCCAGTGGGTCAGAAGTTTACATACCCTCAATTGTATTTAGTAACATTGCATTTAAATTGTTTAACTTGGGTCAAAGGTTTCAGGTAACCTTCCACAAGCTTCCCACAATAAGTTGGGTGAATTTTGGCCAATTCCTCCTGACAGAGCTGGTGTAACTGAGTTAGGTTTGTAGGCCTCCTTGCTCTTACATGCTTTTTCAGTTCTGCCCACACATTTTCTATAGGATTGAGGTCAGGGCTTTGTGATGGCCACTCCAATACCTTGACTTTGTTGTCCTTAAGCTATTTTGCCACAACTTTGGAAGTATGCTTGGGGTCATTTGCCATTTCAAAGACCCATTTGCGACCAAGCTTTACCTTCCTGACTGACGTCTTGAGATGTTGCTTCAATATATCCACATCATTTTCCTTCCTCATGATGCCATCTATTTTGTGAAGTGCACCAGTCCCTCCTGCAGCAAAGCACCCCCACAACATGATGCTGCCACCACCGTGCTTACGGTTGGGATGGTGTTCTTCGGCTTGCAAGCCTCCCCCTTTTTCCTCCAAACATAACGATGGTCATTATGGCCAAACAGTTCTATTATTGTTTCATCAGACCAGAGGACATTTCTCCAAAAAGTACGATCTTTGTCCCCATGTGCAGTTGCAAACTCTAGTCTGGCTTTTTTTAAGCCGGTTTTGGAGCAGTGGCTTCTTCCTTGCTGAGTGGCCTTTCAGGTTATGTCGATATAGGACTCGTTTTACTGTGGATATAGATACTTTTGTACCTGTTTCCTCCAGCATCTTCACAAGGTCCTTTGCTGTTGTTCTGAGATTGATTTGCACCTTTCGCACCAAAGTACGTTCATCTCTAGGAGATGGAACGCGTCTCCTTCCTGAGTGGTATGACGGCTGCGTGGTCCCATGGTGTTTATACTTACTATTGTTTGTACAGATGAACGTGGTACCTTCAGGCGTTTGGAAATTGCTCCCAAGGATGAACCAGACTTATGGAGGTCTACAATTTGTTTTCTGAGGTCTTGGCTGATTTCTTTTGATTTTCCCATGATGTCAAGCAAAGAGGCACTGAGTTTGAAGGTAGGCCTTGAAATACATCCACAGGTACACCTCCAATTGACTCAAATGATGCCAATTAGGCTATCAGAAGCTTCTAAAGCCATGACATAATTTGCTGAAATTTTCCAAGCTGTTTAAAGGCACAGTCAACTTAGTGTATGTAAACTTCTGACCCACTGGAATTGTGATACAGTGAAATAATCTGTCTGTAAACAATTGTTGGAAAAATTACTGTTGTTGGAAAAGATGTCCTAACCGACTTGCCAAAACTATAGTTTGTTAACTTCTTAAGGAGCAGCAAGGTGCGCTGGGGTGCTAGTGCCCCACTCCTGACACTACCAGGTGAAATGTAAGGCGCCAAATTCAAAATCCAAAAGTTGAATTAATAAACATGCATTAATATACAAGTGTTTCATAGTCATCAAAAGCTCTGCTTCTTGGCAATATCACAGCGTTGTCAGATTTCAAAAAGGCTTTACGGCGAAAGCACCCCATTTGATTGTTTGAGGATAGCACCCCACATATTCTTCCCTTTACCATAAATTCATAAACCATGCGGTTCACACAAAACCCTTAAATGGGCATTTTCATAAGGGAGGGATTCTAAATGAGCCAATCTGTCAAAACCACTTTTTCCAGGACAGAAATTCCTTGGGTTTTCGCCTACCATATCCGTTTTGTTATACTTTGCCATATACGTTTGTTATACTCACAGACAAAATGTTAACACTGTTTCCTATCCAATGGTACTAAATATGTGCATATCCTATTTTCTCGGCCTGAATGGGAGGCATTTTACTTTGGGCATGCCAGGCTCTCCAAAACGGTCACCTTGTGCGCTGCTCCCTAAGAAGTTAACAAGAAATTTGTGGAGTGGTTGAAAAACAAGTTTTAATGACTTCAACCTAAGTGTATGTAAACTTCCGACTTCAACTGTATATAGCTCTGGTCCAGGCGTTTGTAGAGGAACATGCAATAATGCCCTGGACCATAGCTATCTTTTAGCTTGCAGTCTGTTTCGAGATGATTATACTATGTTTTTCTGTCTGGCACTGGTCTAGGATTAGTCAGTCAGAAGGACTGGTTGGGTTTTTTCTCAATAGTATAGGCGGAACCTGTGGTTTTAGGTTAGTAATGCCAATTGATAGCCTGGGCCCTGATCTGTTTGTGCCGTATTGCCAACTCCTATGGTTATTGTCATGCCGTCGCAAACAGATCTGGGACCAGGCTAGTTAATTTAGTGCTGTGCCCGGTGTTTTTATGCCGGTGATGCTAACTGATGCTTACAGGGTTAGTTTAAGTATATGGCTGGCCTTAGCAGTTGCTATAGGACTTGCGATAGCTGATGCATTAGTCTGTGTGGTGGTTTGTAACACTGTTACCTGGAGAATATAGAGCAGTGATAGTGTTGTTAAGAAGGCAGAGCAGCGCTTTATTATGGACATACTTCTCCCCATCTTAGCTACTGTTGTATCAATATGTTTTGACCATGACAGTTTACAATCCAGGTTTAGTCATCTCAACTTGCTCAATTTCCACATTATTCATTATGAGATGTAGTTGATGTTCAGGTGGCAGGTAGCCTAATGGTTAGAGTGTTGGACTTGTAACCGGAGGGTTGCAAGTTCGAATCCCTGAGCTCACAAGGTAAAAATCTGTCGTTCTACCCCGGGTGCTGAAGACGTGGATGTCGATTAAGGCAGCCCTCCGCACCTCTCTGATTCAGAGGGGTTGGGTTAAATGCGGAAGACACATTTCAGTTGAAGGCATTTGGTTGTACAACTGACTAATTTTACTTTAACTACAGCAACTGAAATGACTGCAACACTTAACAAGGAGCTGCAGTTAGTTTCAGAATGGGTGGCATGGAATAAATTAGTCCTAAATATTTCCAAAAGCATTGTATTTGGGACAAATCATTCACTAAACCCTAAACCTCAACTACATCTCATAATGAATAATGTGGAAATTTAGCTAGTTGAGATGACTAAACTGCTTGGAGTAACCCTGTATTGTAAACTGTCATGGTCAAAACATTGATACAACAGTAGCTAAGATGGGGAGAAGTATGTCCATAATAAAGCACTGCTCTGCCTTCTTAACAACACTATCAACAAGGCAGGTCCTACAGGCCCTAGTTTTGTCACACCTAGACTACAGTTCAGTAGTGTGGTCAGGTGCCACAAAGAGGGATTTAGGAAAATTGCAGTTGGCTCAGAACAGGGCAGCATGGCTGGCCCTTAAAATTACACGGAGATCTAACATTAATGATATGCTTGTCAATCTCTCATGGCTAAAAGTGAAAGAGAGATTGACGTCATCACTACTTGTTTTTGTAAGAAGTGTTAACAAGCTGAATGTACCAAGCTGTCTGTTTAATCTACTAACACACAGCTCGGACACCCATGCCTACCCCACAAGACATGCCACTAGAGGTCTCTTCACAATCCCCAAGAACAGACTATGGGAGGCGCACAGTACTACATAGAGCCATGACTACATGGAACTCTTTTCCACATCAGGTAACTGATGCAAGCAGTAGAATCAGATTTAAAACAAACAGGTAAAAATAAACCTTATGGAACAGCAGGGGCTGTGAAGAGACACACACAAATGTACAGACACACGCATACATTGTAATATTGTTGTATGGTGGTATTATACATGTTGTATATGGCAGCAGCTAATGGGGATCCCTAATAAATACAAATACAGGAGAAGCATTTGAACATCTTTTTTTTAATCAAAATGCTATTCTGGAACATGTGCACTTTCATGTGACTTAATAACAAACTTGAATTCCATCTGTAAATACTAATATAATTGTTACATTACGAGCCTAGTTGGTTTAGCCACGGAAAAAGACAGGAACCTTTCCGCTAGCCATGATTTACTGACATAATGGATGGGCTGGACATGCCAGGAGATGAGTGTGGATTTGTCTGCCATGTAGCATGCTTCTGTCTATGACCTGAGCTGCTCAGTATGTGTTGAGTCCTTTCCACCGCAGCTTTTTTGAAAGATATAACGTTAGCCATTGAGAACTACAAAAGTTTTACTACAACATTGATGCCCTGTATTTAGCAGCCGCTATCGACAGATCAGTTGGAAAAAGTAGTGATGGGCTACTTTCTGCACACGCCACCGTCAGTGTGACCCGGAGTGACTTGACACAACACTGGCCAAAGAAGATGTAGCTTGAAACAAAACAGAGATAAATGGCAGTGAAACGTTCATCCATTTACACGGGGTAAGAGTCTAGCTACATTTTCCGATATTATACGTTTCAAATTTTGGCAGGAAGTCGTTTTCATTTCAAGTTAAAGCATACTGTTAGCTAGCAAAACGTTAGCTTGCTGGCTCACTAGCTAACGTTACGTGTATGATCTGTGTAGTAATATTATTCGAATCATAAACAGTTTGCATTGCTAGTTATAGCCTAATGTTAGCTAGCTAACATTGAACCTAGTTGGTTAGCTTTATCTACCTGCCGATTCATACTGCAGCTATGACAATGTTTGTATTGGTAGTAGTATGAGTTTTATTCCAGTTCATTGTTTAGCTAGCTATCTACATGTCTAAACAAAAGACTCCGCTTTACCAGATTATTATCAATCAATCAAATGTATTTATAAAGCCCTTCTTACATCAGCTGATGTCACAAAGTGCTGTACAGAAACCCAGCCTAAAACCCCAAACAGCAAGCAATGCAGATGTAGAATCACGGTGGCAGGAAAAACTCCCTAGAAAGGCCAGACATGACCATCAAGTTAGCCAGGTGTGTCTGGGAGTGATTATGGCCATCTATTGTATTTAATGAACATGTGTACATGTCTAGACAATAGTGACCCATCCACTTAGCTAGATGTGGGCGGGGGGGTGGTTATAGAATTTCTTTCACATGACCCATCAATTTAGATAAGTGTGTCTGGGTAAGCATCGTCTAATAATGATAAAATGTTTATAAAATATTTTTATCTGGACATTTTCAGTTTTTGATATTGATACTATAAAAGTAACCATTTCAATGTACTGTTTACACCTTCTGTATCCTGTGAATGTAAATTTGATATTGTGTGTGTTTACCAGAAACGGTAATGTGAAGAAGAACATGGCCTGCACCAAAGTCAGATTAGGATATAGGCCAAGATAAATAAAGTGTATTTTTACCTGGAGTTTTACCTTATTTGTAGGCTACTACTTTTACCACTTTTAGTCTTGTTAACTACACTACTTACTCTGTTTAGCATATGGCCTCACATGTGTTTCCTTAAAGAGATGGGTGGGGATAAGGTTTAAGAGGGTGTGAACGATGCTGAATGGGTGGAGACAATGAAGAGCTTTGCAGTAGGTGTACCGGGCCATTCGAGGGCCATTTTCTCAAAAGTGGGGTTACAAGTTTATCAACATTCAAAGCAGAATTACTTTCCCATTGTTCCTCAACTGCAGTGCATGATATAGTATTTTCTAGTCTTTACTTTTTATCCAATGTAAAAAATACAATTAAAAATGTTGCTACATAGGACTGAATCCAGGTGGAGGGTCACAAATAACTTCCCCTTATAGTGTGGCTCAGTTGGTAGAGCATGGTGCTTGCAACACCAGTGTTGTGCGTTTGATTCCCACGGAGGACCACTTTGAAAATGTACGAACTCACTACTGTAAGTTGCTCTGGATAAGAGTGTCTGCTAAATGACTAAAATGTAAAACAAATGAATGTAAATGAAAAAAGAAACAACACATTATGTGACCTACACACACATGCACAAACACACACTCCACATACATTATATAGGATCACGTGCACATGCTCTCTCTCTTTCACAGTAGTAACAGGATGGAAAAAGGTAATTTTTGTATATTCCCTCTGTCAGCAAACCTCCATCCATCCAGACTACATCCAAAGCCTGTAGAACCCTACTTTCTTTCCATCAGCATTTGTGGTCTGACTGTCTGTTCCTAAGCCTATCATCATAACAATGGCAGCTGTCTGTGTCATTTGTACCTCTGACTGCCGCCCTGGAAACTCACTTGAACTCCTGTATGGTCTATGTTTTTGCTGAGGTCTGTGTTTTGGTCTCTTGCCTGTTTATCAAGCACGTACCAATGGCAAATTCAATGTGGATGTGTCAAAACGTCATGTATGAAATTATATTTGAATGGAAGCATGGAACATTTAGATTGCTGTTTGGCTTGCTTAAGTAAGGTCATCGTATCATCTTAAAAAACCTGCATTGATACAAATCAATCCATATATCAAACAATCAGCAACCTTTTAGCAAGGTTGCACTCAGCAAGCCCTCACAAAGCGCAGGCACTTGCTCAATGATATAACTATTCTGAAACAGCTCTGTAGAGGTTTGCATGGCTATAGTAGAGATATAACAAACCGCGTGTGTCAGTCAAACCGGTATAGGAGAGGGGGAAGAGTGGCGGATGAAGCGGATGGCCGTATTATGTTCTGTCCAGGTGGGAAACCAGATCTGGCCCTGGCAGGTGGACAAGGCCTAGGCCCCTGGTGCACCTGTGTATAACTCTGATAGCCTAGTCCAGAGTAAGGGGCTCAGGTGTTCACCGCTCTCAGTCTGTGGATATGTCGAGCTGGGCCACGGTCGTCTCACATTCCCCGAAACCTTAAGAGAGACTCTGGGTCTCAGGTGTCACGTAAAAGGTTAGGACGATGTCCGCTGGAGTGACGTAGAAGAAAAAGCACAAAGAATAAAAGTCTGTCTCCATCTCCGGCTTCTATCGTTGGCGGTGTGTTGGGTTACAAGAGCCAAGACAACAGGGTTGTGAGATGGCTAAAGAAATAGCTTTAAGCTACGCAATGGAATGTGGGTGGGACAAGGCTTTTTATCCACTGAAGTGGAGATTTTGGGGATCAATGGCAGGATGACATGAAGTCTAGTAACTTGATGTTTTATTCATGGATATCACTTTGTTGCCATGTAAAAGCATAATCTGAAATTAACGTTTCAGAGCTTTCATTTGGATAAGGCATCCGTGTCTTTACATCACACAGTATGCCAATAGAACCAGCCCCATTTTGGGAAAAAAATAAAGGAGCACATTTTATTTATAATATTTATATTTATGAAAATGTTAATATTTTGAGTCTTTCCGCCAGCAAGGGCCATTTAAGCTCAATGGAGTCATTCAAATTGTGTAGTTGGAGTCCTACCATCATGATGGGTGCAATACTTCAAATAATTTCAAGTGAATGATGGCTTACAGTAGGCGTTAATGCTGTAGCAGAGGATATGGACGCTGGATATAGTCCTCTTGTCAGTCTGTCAGTTAAATAACCTCTACAGCGCTCCATAGTCCTGAATTACAGCATTAAAAAGAGACGGCACAAATCTTCGGACCAGGCCATTACTAGGCCTAGCTCACAACCAAGGTGACACACAAGGGAGCGCGAGGGAGAGCGCTTCATTACGTTTGCTGCTGAGGCGTAAAGTGAGAGTGACCCACCATCACAGCGTCATCTGGAGGATGGTGTCAGGGTTACGTCAACCATTGGAAGTTTGGGAGGATATTGATGATAATGATTATGAAAGAAATGGTCTGCCACAGTGAAATACCTAAATGACAGATTGGTAATAGGATTAATTTCTCCCCTCGCTATAAACTGATTTCAATCTATGAAGTACGGAGCGAGTCCTCAGAGGCCGTTATGTCTCGCCCGTCAATACCATCAGTGTTGCCAACCTAACAACTTTGTTGTTCTATTTAGTGAGTTTTCAAACCCCTCCAACGACTTTTATTGGTAAAAGATTCTAGCGACAAATTTGGCTACTTTTCAGGCTGCCTTTGGGGAGTTTTGACACAGAGGGTTTCTATAGCATTTAGTGAATTTTCACACTAAATTCTGCCGCAAACTAGAGTGGGAGAAGCTGTCTGCCACAGAAGTCACAGCAACCGTACACACAGGCAGAGAAGCACAAGGGGAGGGGGTGTGCGGCGGGAGATGGGGGCGAACACGCTACTCGGGGACTGCAGCAGCAAGGCAAATTGGTGCAGTGACGTTGTCGCGGCAACAGCAAAGCGTAATCTAGCGACAAATCAAGGAGCCAATAGCGGGTCTCACTGAAAAATGGTTGGCAACGCTGGATACTGCTCCCACTCCCGCATTGATCCCACAGCAATTACATGGCCGTTTTGGCTGCTTTTTAGTTGCCCGCTTTGTAGCGCTGAAGGCTAGGCTAAGAGCATAGTGCAGCTAGGTCTGAAGCATTAGCATATGAGGCTGCATATTACTGACACTTGTCATGAGTTGTTTTGCTGCATTGTTGTTTTGTAGCGCTGAAGGCTAGACTAACATGCTGACTACACTGGCCACACGCACCAGACGCGATCATGACACTCAGGTTAAAATACAAAAAAACAACTGTGAACCAACTATATTCATTTGGGGGCAGGTTGAAACACACATGAAACATTCATGGACATTTTCCTCAGGTCTAAAAAAAATAAATTCCCCAGGGCAGTGATTGGGGACATTGCCCTATGTAGGGTGCTGTCTTTTTGGTGGGATGTTAAACGGGTTTCCTGACTCTCTGAGGTCATTAAAGATCCCATGGCACTTATTGTAAGAGTAGGGGTGTTAACCCCGGTGTCCTGGCTAAATTCCCAAGCTGTCCCTCATACCATCAAGGTCAGCTAATCATCCCCAGCTTACAATTGGCTCATTCATCCTCCTCCTCTCCCCTATAACTATTCCCCAGGTTGTTGCTGTAAATGAGAATGTGTTCTCAGTCAACGTACCTGGTAAAATAAAAATCCACATGGGTTTGTATGTTCCTGATCCATGTTCGATTTTAGCGCATAGCTACACAGACGCTCTTTCACATGTGTGAACGGTGTGGGTGAAATTATGGACTAACATGTATGTGTACATTTATTTTGCAACAGTCCAGAACAAATCTGAACCAATCATAGATGTCAATGTATCACAGGTTTGGACAGCACAGTAGAGCACAGCAGAGTACATTTCAGTTCAATACATTATAGTCACGTAGAGTATAGTACAGTATGTTACAGAGTACAGTAATATATAGTACAGTACATTAGAGTAAAGTACAGCATATATTGTACTGTACTGTACCCTACTTTACCATACTTTACTGTACTGTTTTCTAATGTACTCTACTGAACTAGACTCTACTGTACTGAACTAAACTTGTGAAACAAATATTTCCAGTCTGGACTGACAAAATTTGATCTTGTTTGGGGGCGGCGCTCATTAAAATACTACCCAGCTTGCTTTGCAAGAGTTGTTTTTTTACATTTACATTTTGTGCTTTTAGCAGATGTTCTTTTTCAGAGTGACTTACAGTCAGTGGATAAACAACCACATATCACAGTCAGCGCAACAAAAGCCTTTCTGTAACTGTTACTGAGAATGTTGTTGTAGTTGAAGTGTTCTTTTTTATTTTATTTTTTGGGTCTGAAAACTTTGAAAATGATCAATGCTAGTTTTAAAGCTTAAATAAAAAAAGTTACATAAGTGCATGTGACAGATGGGAGACAGCTTTTCCTCTAAGCTGCGCGGGTCCTCCCACCTCCTCCTGGACTGCCGCATAGAATAAATGCCAGTTCGAACTTTACTGAGTTCACCCCATTAGTTTGCACTACATAGATCACAGTTTTTTCTGTGATCGAATCAACATTATATCAGCCCCTTTTCAATGCAACAAACCAAGACAAATCTAACTCTGCAAGATTGAGTATGTGATTTTGCTGTAGGCAGAGCCAGAGCAACGGAGTAGAATTCTATTGGCAGGGGGGTGGCCCATGAGCTGTCTTTCAGTCACCCACGATTGAATGTACTTTTCAGATCAGAGCCGCGCGTGTGCACATTTGTTGATATTATTTGCTAGTTAGTGAGTTATTAACCAAGTTATAGATAAGTATAGGTCAGCAATGGGGAGTTACTGCTTCCTACAAGAGCAAGAGGTACAAGGAGCAGTGTTGTATTTTGAGACAGAATATGCAAATAGGCTAATAGGTAGAGGGGCAGCCTACATTGTCTAATTCTCTGTATGATAATAATAATTAATTGTCTTTTGTAAAGTGGTTTCTTGCATCATGCAACACAATGCAATGTATAGTCACCTATTTGGCACATGATGTTACAGACCAAGTAAAAAATCATGAATTCATGTCAAGCCCTTCATAATGTAAGAACGTTTTTAAAAGTTTGGCGACCAGTCATTCATGGCCCCACATTTTTTTGCCCCACTTTTTTTTGGGGGGGGGGGCTTGCCTGTTTTACGTGTTATTTTGGCATTCATGCGTGTCGCATATCAGTTTGTAAAAAATATATATATCATTGAGTTAATAAAGCCTCATACAAACATGGTCTCTCTTTTGTTTTCTTGAGTAAAGCAGCTCCAAAATGCAGGTCTTTCAGCCTAGCTCAGTGCTTTCTGTGGTGGGGCAAGCCAGCAAAAAATACGGAGCGTTGTGCCGTGATTGGCTCAGTGTTCTGTCACTCATGGGGACACTACGTCACTGCCAAGTCTAATGGGAGACCTCGAAAATTCTAGCCCCTTCGGTGCTGCCATAGAGTTACATTAGAAGTGTCTGTCCAAGAAGGCTCAAGGTCATTGGCCACAGATAAAATTACGTCAAATCACGTTATATCTACAGTAGCTTTGATTGGACTGATACTTTCAAAATCTTAGCTAGCAGTCATCATCATGAATCAAGTCAACAATATACTGGCAAATACTTTTTAATACTTGTCATTTGATGAGAAATAATTAAGAGAAATTATAGATAAAATGTATCGGTGCTCATCGGACAAACATTACACAACAAGTTGGAAATCGCAAATTCAACAATGAGTGGTTTGGAAGGAATCAGTGGCTAACTGATTTACATGCTAAAATCGCCACTGCATGCAATGTAGGCCTGCAGTGAACACCACATATAGGCTACTGTAGGCTATATCATAGATATCAAAGCTATTTCCATGTGAAAATGTTATGGGATTTGCTCCATTGGTTTTGTTGATAGGCATGGTATTATGCTCAAATAGCCACAATAGCCTATTGGCTACTGTCTAAAACTGTAAGGGTACAGCCTCATGGTTAACTGTAAACACACGCCGGAAGTTGCACCAAATTCTCACAACGTTCAAGTTTCCGCTCCCAAGACCAAACATTTGCTCTGTGCCCCAAAACATAGAGGGAACATTGATGGGAGGAATATAATGTTTTCTGCATTGACATGTAGAAATAAATGATTGTATGTACGGTTGAAATTTGGGCAAAGAAACAATGACCCCAAAAATACGTACCGTATTTTCAACGTCCGTAAAATACGTTCTTTCTTAGTCGGGAAGAGATGTATTTTCAACTTTCAATCAGAACCAAAAAATAAATGTGATTTTAACATCTGGAAAAGACGTCAAAAATAAGTATTTTGAACTTAATTTTGCTCACTGGTAAGGCTTAAGTGCCACTAGGCTAAGGTGTGTTTTTGGTTTGTTATAGTCTGTCCACTCTGAGGTAAATGCTCATTATAGCGTCTGGTGGAGTTGTCCAGACTAGTCTGTGGTTAGTGGTTCCCAGAGGCGCCAACCTCAGGCCTCACCCTGTGTGTCAATCTTCCCACTGGAAGACTCAGACAGTAAACAAGCGTTAGTCTGGGCACTAACACCCTCCTCCGTGCTCTACAAGCCAGTACCGGGGCATAACATTGTGCTAACACCAAACAAACACTCACATCATTCATTATGACACGCATTCTTTTACAACCGTGAAATTCTAATCTAGACTCTTTCAAAGCTATCCTTTCCTACCAACTGCCACCTTATTGTCTGGTAGGTGAGATTAGAGATATCTCCTCTGACTTGAGGAAGTGTAGTTTGTATGCGTGCGTGAGAGTGTGTGTCTGTGTCCGCACACACAAAGATAACAGGTGCATCACTCAACTGCTCCCATCATCCCCTGACATGCTTTGATTGGTTCCAGCTCAGCCGACAGGGGGACAGTAATTAAAAAAGATTGTTGGCACACTTAAGAGAGATTTCCTTAATTATTTCAGCACACTCTATTTTTAGTTTAAAGTCCTTACTGAATCCCTCCGGGCGGCATGGCCTAGATTGTTGGTTTTCACCCAAATCTCCCGCAGTGGATGAGAGTCTCTTCAGTTTGTCCTTAAATAAAGCCCTGCCTCATGGGAACGCTCTGATTACCAGCTGACTTGGCGGATATCGTTTTTTGGCTAGCCGTCCAGGGTCATGCTAGGGCACACGGTAGCAAAATGTTCCGCAACTGAAAACTAAAAACCAGCGTTTCTTATTGGACAAGTTCAGGTAGGCCCGCTCTGTGTCAGTCCGCTTTCTTCCGCTTGGTGCTTAATGATAACGACCCAGGCTATAAACAAGTTCCAAACTGGGAGACGACAGCCAGCGACTGCTCTCTCCACTCCCGTGCTATTGAACGCTCCCCTGCCTGCTGATTTAACTCGATTATGCAACGCAACATGTCATCCGACGGAGTGTGCAGATCCGGATGTGCGTTTCCCGACGTCTCACATCGTGTGATCTATGAAATGACAGTCGGCCCGTTAGTCGAGAGGCTTTTATTTGGATGAGTGTCGCTCATGCATTTATCAGACATGGAGGATCAAGGCAATGCTCTGGTGAGATGACTACCGTCACTTTATTCCCACCGATAAAGCATGTTCAAGGCTTATGTCACCAGAAAACATTTAGTCAGCATTATGTTGACCTTGCAAATATGATATGTCTGAGGCTTTAATACCGATGACTACCTAGTTTTTCTATTTTTATATATATATTTAAGCAGTAGGGGAAAATGACTGCTTGAACTTTGCTATATACTTCTATGTTTACAGAATGCAGTGCAGCCCTGCTGTTTCTGTATTATCCTGGTTTGACTGCTGCATTTGTGTGTGTGTGTGTGTTTAGTTTTACTATCCTTGTGGGGACCAGAAGTCCTCACAAGGATATTAAAACAAATAAAATTCAGACAAGTGGGGACATTTCGCCAGTCCCCACAAGGAAAAAGGCTATTTTAGGTTTAGGGGTTAGGGTTACAAATATGGTTAGGGTTAGGTTTAGTGTTAGGTTATGGGTTAGGTTTAGGGTTAGGGTTAGGGTTAGGGTTATAGAAAATAGGATTTTGAATGGGAATCAATTGTTTGGTCCACACAAGGATAGTAAAACAAACGTGTGTGTGTGTTTACTCGGGCTAGCAGAGCAGTATGGGCCCGGCTAATCGTCACTGAGCCACATGCTAATCTAAACAAACTCAATCATACTTTTACACAACACAGCAGACAGCCACATAGTGAGTGTATGTGTGTTCCTCTCTCATCCACACTAACACCGTAGAGACAGCTAATTTAAATTCCATTTCTAACTAATTTCCTGTCTTCCTATCTGTGTCATCTTGGTGCTGATGAATGTGAGTCAAGGCGGTGTCCCGTTGTTACAGCCATGACAGCTTTTCCATTACCATCAGTAAAATGACCGTACCATTACCCACAGGGCAATCTGCTAAAAGATGGGATTGTGTCACTCGTCTCTGTCTGTCTCTCTCTCTCTCTTGGCTCCTTTGGGCCAGCTCATTGGCCAGCCGAAGTAACCTGGAGTGTTTCATAAAGGTGACATGGAGAGGTAATGGAGGAGCACGGGGAATGCGGTAATGGCCATCTTTTCTCTTGGAGCTCTTGAGGAGCTAGACTTTGGCCACGTTTCAATGTCCATACTACCATAGCCTACTACTTAGAATGGGTGCCAAATGGATTGCTTCATACTAAGTGTTATATTCTAGTGTGGCTATTGGCTATTGTACCAGAGCCTTTTGTCTGTCTCTGACTTGGCTTTTTCTGGGGCTATTCCCCTCCAGTATAGAGTAGGAGACCAACTCATTACTCATTGGCCTTGTGGTCTTGAGTGTCCGCCCTGAGATTGGAAGGTTGGGAGTTTGATCCCCATCCGAGTCATACCAATGACTGTAAAAATGGGACCTGGTGAGTTTCTGCTTGGCACTCAGCAGTAAAGAGCTAGATTGGGGGTAAGGCCCTGCGATAGACTAGCGTCCTGTACTTGTACATCAAGCTGGCCTCAGTCTACAGCACGTGTCAAACTCAGGGCCGAGTGTCTGAGGGTTTTCGCTCATCCCTTGTAATTGATTGATGAAATAAGGTCACTAATTAGTAGGGGTGTCAAATCCATGGAACGGGTTTGACACCCCTGCCCTACAGAAACAGGCTCCTACTCCTAAAAGCCGTTCCGACTCGCTCAAGCCAAGCCTTGTGCAGGACTACTTACTTACTTATCTACAGTACATTCATATGATCTGAACAGTCATTCAACCTTACTTGTTCTGTCCCGTTACTTCATCTAGTGACAAAAAATGTACCCCATTTTTTTCTGCACAAACTTACCTCCATGATGTTAGAGGAACAGGGCCCACAGTGGCCATCTCTGATAAAAAAAAGTAACCTTTGAGAGAGTCAAAAACAAGAACAGCTTGTTCTGTTTTCCTCCTACTCATCCTTTGTCCGCCATGTCTTCATGCTTCTCTCTTACTGTGGATAGCAGGTTCAGTGGGGTGTGTGCGTGCGTGCACGCGAGTGAGTGGTTTTGTGTGTACCTATGTGCAAGCGTGTGTGTGTGTGTGTGTGTGTTTTACACCTTGGATTAAAAAGGCCCAGTCGGTCTTCCTTGACAGGCCCCACGGTCGTCCGTCAGCTCCAATTGGGTTTGCGGCGCGTTACCTGTCACATTATTTTGCCCGTGCCCACATGCAGACATGACCCCTTATTTATGAGAGAACAAATCCTCAGGTTACATCAGAGCCCAGATGAAAAATTAAATTATCAGTACAGGCACCACCGCTGCTCTGGGGCTTGCTATCCTGACAGTCAAAATGACACTTGTCAAATAATCCCAGCATGAGCCTGGTTTAATATTCAAGTCCTCTTTAGCTCAGTTGGTAGAGCATGGCACTTCGGTTCAATTCCTGGGACCACCTGTACGTAAAATGTATGCTTGCATGACAGTAAGTCGCTTTTGATGAAAGTGTCTGCTAATTGGCATATATTATATTTTAAATTGCTCTGGAGAAGATTGCCTTTGATTGTAATAAGGCGCTCTGAAGAAGAGTGTCTGCCAAATGACTGAAATGCAAATGTAAAATGTATGTTTGAGTACCAGTCTGATCATGCCAACCCCTTGTCACTCATTTTCATGCCAAACTATTTTGTCTTGACAATGACAGCCTCCAGCAATGGAGTTGGCAAGAGCACAAACATATCTGGGACTAGGCTACTCAGGCTTAACACAGAGCCTTTGATCCCATAAGTGTGTTGTAATACAGTACATCGCTAAGATATTAAGCTTGATGAACCCTATGACATTGGCGAGTAGGTGGCTAGTAGTAGTATTACAGTGCGCATGGGCAGTCAAGGCCTGGGTCTTGTCCACAGTTACAAAGGGGTATAGACTGCAGTTTGCTATGAAGCCACCCATTTTCAACGGAATTCTGGATTCAGTAGCAAGTGGCGACTCTGCTCGCATATTTGTTTTTACCCCCTTTTGAGTTTTTCAGAAGTCAACTATAGAAATTAAAACTTACTTCTGAAAAACTCAAAAGGGGGTAAAAACAAGTGGAGAGGGGAACTGTTACAGGGGAACCAGGAAGTACCAGGAGTAGAAGCCGAGATGTCTCTCTGCTGCTGGTATAGCTCTGATTTCCCATTTGCTTAATAGAGAGAAGATTTCCTGCTCTAGTATGCGAGCTTGCTACTGAATCTAGAAAAAGGGTGGCTTCATAGCAAACTGCAGCGACCCATTATGAGTGCCCTTTCTGAGAAAGTTCACATTCTGTAGCTTACGCTCAATTTGCTATCTCGCTCTATTTGTCAATGCAATTGCTTCACATTGGGCCTGGCCTGTGAGAGGATGAATCTGAATGTTACAGGCTTGCCACTCAAGAGTCATTGAGACTATCCAGAGTGCCAGAGCCCCTTCTATACGCTCACTCACTTCCCCTTTTTGCGAAGTGGTGTGATTATTCCTTACCAAAGCTTTACATTTGAGATCCTATGCTTTTTGCAGGACCTTCTGGACAGCGCGAAGGCTTTCTCCACTGTGACGGTCTATTTAGCCGCTATCTCTGCCTTTCATGTAGGCTTCAACAACAACACAGTAGGGAGGCATCCCCCTGTTGTCTCGCTTTATGAAGGAGCCTCCAAGCCTTTAGCCCCATCTTTGGACCAACAGTGCCTATATTCATCCCCCTTGGCGTTTTTCCTATTTTGTTGCATTACAACCTGTAATTTAAATTGATTTTTATTTGGATTTCATGTAATGGACATACACAAAATAGTCCAAATTGGTGAAGTGAAATGAAAAAAATTACTGTTTCAAAAAATTATAAAAAAATAAAAAACAGAGGTGGTGCGTGCTTACAGTTGAAGTCGGAAGTTTACATACACCTTATCGAAATACATTTAAACTACATTTTTCACAATTCCTGACATTTAATCCTAGTAAGAATTCCCTGTCTTGGGTCAGTTAGGATCTCCACTTTATTTTAAGAATGTGAAATGTCAGAATAATAGTAGAGAGAATGATTTATTTCTGTCACGACTTCCACCGAAGTCGGTCCCTCTCCTTGTTCGGGCAGCGTTCGGCGTCGACATCACCGGTCTTCTAGCCATCGCCAATCCACTTTTCATTTTCCATTGGTTTTTCCTTGTTTTACACACCTGGTTTCAATCCCACAATTACTTGTTCATTATTTAACACTCTGTGTCACGATCATCTTTTCCCTAAATGGACCAAGGCGCAGCGTGCATGGAGTTCCACATATTTATTAAATGTGAAACATACAAAAACAACAAAGAAATAACTGATCGGACAATAACGTAGCGCTCACAAGCACTAGCACAAAACAATATCCCACAAACACAGGTGGGAAACAAACACACTAAGTATGATCCCCAATTAGAGGTAACGAATAACAGCTGCCTCTAATTGGGAACCATACACAAAACCAACATAGAAACAAAACATCTAGAAAACCCCCCTTAGTCACGTCCTGACCTAAAACACCATAGAGAACCCAGAGGGCTCTCTATGGCCAGGACGTGACAGTTTGTTTGTGAGTGATTGTTTATTGTATTGCAGTCCGTATTTGTGGGCTTGGCAGTATTTTGCCGTGCATTGTTATTTCGTTGAGTAAATTGCTTTTATTACTCATATCTGCTGTCCTGCGCCTGACTCTACACCAGCTACACACAGACGCATTACAATTTCAGCTTTTATTTCTTTCATCACATTCCCAGTGGGTCAGAAGTTTACATACACTCAATTAGTATTTGGTAGCATTTCCTTTAAATTGTTTAACTTGGGTCAAACGTTTCGGTTAGCCTTCAACAAGCTTCCCACAATAAGTTGGGTGAATTTTGGCCCATTCCTCCTGACAGAGCTGGTGTAACTGAGTCAGGTTTGTAGGCCTCCTTGCTCGAACATGCTTTTTCAGTTCTACCCACACATTTTCTATGGGATTGAGGTCAGGGCTTTGTGATGGCCACTTCAATACCTTGACTTTGTTGTCCTTAAGCCATTTTACCACAACTTTGGAAGTATGCTTGGTGTCATTGTCCATTTGGAACACCCATTTGCGACCAAGCTTTAACTTCCTGACTGATGTCTTTAGATGTTGCTTCAATATATCCACATAATTTTCCTGCCTCATGATACCATCTATTTTGTGAAGTGCACCAGTCCCTCCTGCAGCAAAGCATCCCCAAAACATGACGCTGCCACCACCGTGCGTCACGGTTGGGATGGTGTTCTTCGGCTTGGGATGGTGTTCTTTGGCCCTTTTTCCTCATAATGATGGTCATTATGGCCAAACAGTTATATTTTTCTTTCATCAGACCAGAGGACATTTCTCCAAAAAGTACGATCTTTGTCCCCGTGTGCAGTTGCAAGTCGTAGGCTTTTTTTATGGCGGTTTTGGAGCAGTGGCTTCTTCCTTGCTGAGCGACCTTTCAGGTTATGTCGATAAAATACTTGTTTTACTGTGGATATAGATACTTTTGTACCTGTTTCCTCCAGCATCTTCACAAGGTCCTTTGCTGTTGTTCTGAGATTGATTTGCACCTTTCGCACCAAAGTACGTTAATCTCTAGGAAACAGAACGCATCTCCTTCCTGAGCTGTATGACGGCTGCGTCGTCCCATGGTGTTTATACTTGCATACTATTGTTTGTACAGATGAACGTGGTACCTTCAGGCGTTTGGAAATTGCACCAGAATTGTGGAGATCTACAATTTATTTTCTGATGTCTTGGCAGATTTCTTTTGATTTTCCCATGATATCAAGCAAAGAGGCACTGAGTTTGAAGGTAGGCCTTGAAATACATCAACAGGTACACCTCCCATTGGCTGAAATGATATCAATTAGCCTATCAGAAGCTTCTAAAGCAATAACATAATTTTTGGGAATTGTCCAAGCTGTAAAGGCACAGTCAACTTAGTGTATGTAAACTTCTGACCCACTGGAATTGTGATAGAGTTAATTGTAAGTGAAATAATCTCTGTAAACAATTGTTGGAAAAAATACTTGTGTCATGCACAAAGTAGATGTCCTATCCGACTTGCCAAAACTATAGTTTGTAACAAGAAATTTGTGGAGTGGTTGAAAAACGGGTTTTAATGACTCCAACCTAAGTGTATGTAAACTTCTGACTTCAACTGTATGTATTCAGCCCCTTTGTTATGAAGCCCCTAAATAATTACCTTCAGAAGTCACATAATTAGTTAAATAAAGTCCACCTGTGTCCAATCTAAGTGTCACATGATCTCAGTGTATATATACACCTGTTCTGAAAGGCCATTAAGCGGCACCATGAAGACCAAGGAGCTCTCCAAACAGGTCATGGACAAAGTTGTGGAGAAGTACAGATCAGGGTTGGGGTATAAAAAAAAATATCTTTGAACATCCCATTAAATTAAATTAAATCTGTTGTAAAATTGAAAGAATATGGCACCACAACAAACCTGCCAAGAGAGGGCCGCCCACCAAAACTCATGGACCAGGCAAGGAGGGCATTAATCAGAGAGGCAACAAAGAGACCAAAGATAACCCTGAAGGAGCTGCAAAGCTCCACCACGGAGATTGGAGTATCTGTCCAATGGACAACTTTAAGTCGTACACTCCACAGAGCTGGGCTTTACGGAAGAGTGGCCAGAAAAAAAGCCATTGCTTAAAGAAAAAAATAAGCAAACACGTTTGGTGTTCGCCAAAAGGCATGTGGGAGACTCCCCAAACATATGGAAGAAGGTACTCTGGTCAGATGAGACAAAAATGTAGCTTTTTGGCCATGAAGGAAAAATATACGTCTGGCTCAAACCCAACACCTCTCATCACCCCCGAGAACATCATCCCCACAGTGAAGCGTGGTAGTGGCAGCATCATGCTGTGGGGATGTTTTTTCATTGGCAGGGACTGGGAAACTGGTCAGAATTGAAGGAATGATGGACTGCACTAGATACAGGGAAATTCTTGAGGGAAACCTGTATTCGGTCTTCCTGAGATTTGAGACTGGGATGGAGGTTCACCTTCCAGCAGGACAATGACCCTAAGCATACTGCTAAAGCAACACTCAAGTGGTTTAAGGGGAAACATGTAAATGTTTTGGAATGGCCTAGTCAAAGCCCAGACCTCAATCCAATTGAGAACCTGTGGTATGACTTAAAGATTGCAGGACACCAGCTTAACCCATCCAACTTGAAGGAGCTGGAGCAGTTTTGCCTTGAAGAATGGACAAAAATCCCAGTGGCTAGATGTGCCAAGCTTATATAGACATACCCCAAGAGACTTGCAGCTGTAATTGCTGCAAAAGGTGGCTCTACAAAGTACTGACTTTGGGGGTTGAATAGTTATGCACGCTCAAGTTTTCTGTTTTTTTGTCTTATTTCTTGTTTGTTTCACAATAAAAAATATTTTGCCTCTTCAAAGTGGTAGGCATGTTGTGTAAATCAAATGATACAAACCCCCCAAAAATCCATTTTAATTCCAGGTTGTAAGGCAACAAAATAGGAAAAATGCCAAGGGGGGTGAATACTTTCACAAGCCACTGTATCTATTGTGCATGAGGCCATTTCACAGCAGCCTTTTGAGCCGATGTAAAGCGTGGAGATGATAAATCTCTCCTTCAAAACCGCTTTACTGATTGCCCTTACGTCTGCAAAGCGAGTGAGTGCGCTGCACGCACTGTCAGTCCACGTTTCGTGCTGACATTTTGCCCCAGGTTTTCCAAGGTGACTTTGTTACCCAACCCAGCCTTTTTGCATACTGCCAGCAATATTTATTATTGCCTCAACTTTGAGCTTTTGGCCTTCCATGCGCCTCCCCTCTCTTCTACTGGAGGAAGAGTGTCTTCCATGCGCCTCCCCTCTCTTCTACTTGGCCAAATCCCATAGTGAGACATGAACGAGTATTTGGAAGATAACTTAAGGTTACTTGTGTAACCCCAATTCTCTGAGAATAAGATTGAGATGCTCGCAAGAGTGCAAGGAAGAGAGACATGCTTGAGAATGACCAAAGCGTGGGGTGAGTGGCGCCTTATAAAGAGGGAGGGACTCCACTCATTCGCCACTCAACCTGTCTGTCTCAGACAGATGTTGTGTGATTGGTTCTTCCGTAGTGATCCGCCTATCCAGCGATACCATAGTGAGACATCTCAATCATATTCTCAGAGAACCGGGGTAACTTTGAGTTTCGTCTCAAACAGTTCCAAGGAATCAGGTTTAGAGGATTCGAGTCCCATATTGAGTGGCAGTTTTGTCGAGTTGCTTGCCAAATGACTATCCTCTTGCCAACATCACATATATTTTGTAGGTGATATGTTTTGTTGCTATGGAACTACAACTCTGTGTGTGGCTGCTGAGGGCTAGGACTGGTACTGGAAGGATGTATCAAAGTCTGTGTGGTACAGGATGTAGAATTGAAATGAGCGTTGTCATTGGCTGGGAGAGGTTGTCTGTCAAAGTGCTGCCCACGCAAACACGCAAATCCATGCAAACACGCAATGGCCCACTCTACCATGACAGCTTTTGAGTGGCGCTGTATTATGCAATATTTAGCTCAAATTTAATCTATTTTTATTTGACTACCTCTGGGAGAGATTGACTCACATGCACAGCCATAACAATATTATGTGATCACACCAGTCTTACAATGAGGTAAGATTGAACTGTGAACTGAGGAATTTAACACAGTTGTTGGGTCGATGCAAATGAGCCTCTCATGTAGGCCTGGATACCACCACTGCCACCAAGTGTAAGAATGTACGATGCAGCAGGGTGCCTTAACAGGTATCTGGAGGGGCTAGGTAGAGTTGCTGAACATACTGCTGCTAACACAGATGTTAGAAATTGGTTCCAATAATAAATAGATTTGGAGTCCCAGCGGCAATATTTTGATTGGATGTTACATTTCAAGAACCCTGCCCCCACAAGCCCGTAGATAGGGTGATGTGTGTAATGTGCGTCACTGTTTTCCGTCCGGGTAGTTGTTGCCTATGCTAGTTTCAAGTGCTAGTTATCAAGTGTGACTGACAGTCTGCGATTTATATTTATTGAAATTGAAAGTGGATTAAGCTGGTAAAGTCAAACATCACAACACCTTCTAAACCACTCAGGTGACAAACACTTTTTTCTTTGTCGCCATTCGTCCACATGGCTGCTGGCTTTGCTACTACCAGAAATATTGTGAGTATTGTCAATTATTTTGTTTTTGTAAGGACCCAAAAAATTGAGGTAGTGGGAGAACCTATTCAAGTAAGTAAATACATTTGTTTTATGTCAAACAAACTATTTATTATTAGCTAGCTAGCTGGCTACAGTAGGCCACATTGTAGCCTGACTCAACTGAGCTGCTAACTTAAAACACACTGTTCCGCTAAATTGATTAAATATCATCAGCTAGCTGTCTTGATGTAATCATTGTAAATTAACCTCTTCCAGCTAGGGTCCCATTTTCCAAATCTTCGCCTGTCTGACGTGCCCAAAGTTAAATGCCTACCACTCATGGCCAGAAACTAGGATATTTACATATTTAGTACTATTGGATAGGAAACACTCTGAAGTTTATAAAACCATTAAGATATAGTCTGTGGCTATTCCAGAACAGATTTAGCAGGCAAAAACCAGAGAGATTTCTGTCCGGAATTTATTTTTCTGTTGCTCTCCTCTCATTTTGAAGCCCATGTAATATTTTTCTATGGGGAATAGGACCGAGGTTGCAGTACTTATGGCTTCCACTAGATGTCAACAGTCTCTGGAAAGGGTATGGAGGAAAAAGCTCTGACCAGATCCTTAGAGAGAGAGAATTACTACGGGTAGGGAAAAAAGGTAAACAGACGCGTGCACGCTCACGAACGTGAACGCGCCAGCGACCAACTTTCTTTTCGCCTTTTAACGTTTCACTTACCGTTCTTGTAAAATATGATCGCTATTATTCATAAAAGAATACATAAGGATGCATTATTAATGATATTTGATTTGTTTGTGAAAAGATGAGAGGTATAATTTGAACGCGATCCCTTCACTGTAAAACGGGCGAGTAGACTGACAATGCTTGGTGGAGTAGCTGAACGTAACGTGCCAAAAACAACGGATATTTATGGATATAATTATTTACTTTTTCTAACAAAAGAACCATGGATTATCTTGTTTGGACACTTGGGAAGACCTCAGAAGAAGTTATTTGAAAGGTAAGCGATTTATATTAGCTGTGATATGGATATTTTGAGAACCGAGCTGGATATGAATTTATGCTAATGTGGAAAATATGTGAGGTACTAGCCTCAAACAATCAAATGTAGTGCTTTCGCCGTAAAGCCTTTTAAAATCTGACAACGCAGTGATATTGCCAAGAAGCAGAGCTTTTGATGGCTATGCAACACTATGCAACACTTGTATATCGGGTTAAATATTACGAATATGTATTACGAATATGTATTTTGAATTTGGCGCGTTATGTTTGCTCTGAAAACGATCCCGCTAAAGGGATCGACGCGCTAAGAGGTTAACAACATAATCTTCAAATGCATTTGTAGATAACAGCCATGGAAGAGGCTGAAATTGCAGCTCCAGCTGTCAGTAAAGAGAGAGTGTAGGCTACTGGATAGTGCAGGTCATTTGGTGGGAGGACATTGTGAAAATATTCTCCAGTTCCAGTCCCTAGAGGGGAAAACTTTGAGGACAGAGCAACATAATATTCAGTGTTGTGTAATTTGAGTATAATGAAGCATGTTTCTTTGTGATGTTTTCAGTCCTCAGATATGTTAAGCTGTGAACGCCTGTTTGCAGATGAAAAAAGAGGTCCCAATGAATGTCCCAAGATACTAAGGGTATGTCCTATATGCCATGGGTTATACGTGCAGGTCTACCCATGTTAGCAAATCTATACAAAAATACAGTTAAATACATCACACACAATGTATGAACCTATTACAATTGGAGCAAGCCAACCATGCTGGAGGTCTGCTGGATGTGCAGGGTTCTGTTTCAGCCCAGCAATAACACACCTGATTCAACTTATCAAATCTAAGGAGTTGATAATCAAGTGTGCTATTTCTCGGCTGGAATAGACGTTTTCTCACCCAGTAGATCAGGGAACAGTGGAGCAAGGTTGGCCACCGCTCATATGGAGTTTCTTTTTGTTTACCAGAAATTATGCTTTAGTAATAATGGCCTACTTGTTACTACTCAGTTATCTATTGTTGTTTAGATGCCTAATCTTTACATACGAGTTAGCTTATTTGTACACTTTGAAGTGATGAAGTGTTGATTCTATGAAGTGAAGTGTTTACACTTGTTTTAATTGTTAAACTATTATTCCAAATGAACTAATGTCAATGTTGATTAATCACATATCTCAATCCTTTAATAAAGAGGGGAAGGGGTTCTTTCTGTAATGTGTCTGTGTTTCTGTGTTTTTTCTAACTTATGGGCGATTCACGATATATATCTCTATTTTCTTTTAAAATGTTCTCTAAATAAGCATTATCGCACAATTAAAGGTCAATACACTGCATATAAAATTATATCTAGGTTAATTGTAAGCCTTCCACACCCATAAGACCCACAAATAATAATCTGGCTTTCAAGTCTGTCTATGAAAATGCAATTTTTGTTACAAATTAACCAGAACCATGCACAATGCACATCCACAAATAATGACCAACTTCTGGTAGCAGGCATTATTGTGAGGACAGATGCTGGAGACGTGAAGCAAGTACAGGGAGTGAACATTTAATGAAACACGGACAGGAACAGATTAGGGACAGCGTCTGGACAGGGAAAAACAAAAACAACAATAATGCTGACACGGGGGATGAAACAGAGGAAACAGACAGATATAGGGAAGGCAATGAAAACGTGAAGGAGTCCAGGTGAGTCCAATGAGCGCAGATGCGCGTAATGATGGTGACAGGTGTGCGTAATGAAGGGCAGCCTTGCGCCCCCCTCGAGCGCCACGTGCTAGTGAGTAGCCAGCTAATCTTTATATTTATTTAGCCAACTTGGATCTATTTGCTTGCTAACAAGGTAGAAGAGTTCAACTTTAGGAATACACCCATCTCCAACTGTTTGAACAGCAGAGCCTATTCACTTTGTTAAGATTTTGAAATCAAGTGGCTTACCTGCTTAAGAAGACACTTTCTTAGAATGAGAACAAGTTGCCTTTTCCTGATATAAATAAAAGATTTGTATGCTCATTGCACATGTATGAAACACAGACAGAACATGACAGCCTGTGGCTAAAATGCTGCTAGCGGTACGTGGTACGTTTTAGTAGGGTCTGCTCTATTCTACATTTTGGGAGTTGAGACATAAAAAGGGTATTGTTAGAAAGGTTAAGTTCTTGTTTGTTGGACCAAACCTCAAATGCAAATATCGAGTTTAAACTGCTTGTTCTCAGAGAGGAAGAAGTTATCTTTCGTTGTTGTGAGTGGCAGGGGGAGGGGCTAAGGGGAGACCAACTCCATATTAATACCCATGATTTTGGAATGAGATGTTTGACGAGCAGGTATCCACATACTTTTGGTCTTGTAGTGTAGCTAGTAGCTAGCTAGTTACACCTAGGTAGCTTACAAGGTTAGCTGACTTCTCAAAACAAACCTCATTGTGGCTAGCTACTTCTTGTCCCTCATGCTAGCCTTTACAGTCAAATATCACTTCAGAAACGTCTAAATAAAAAAATATTGATATGGTCAGCATTGAAGACCATTTCTCACCTTTTCCTGCAGCTTTAGCTAATCTCGAAATGACAGGGAATTGCTGTGAAAACCAGTGTGCTGCAAAGGTTCTAAAATGTTTTGTCACCAGGGCTTGTTATGTTGACATTTTCTGTCCTCACACACTGGTGCTCCTACGGCGCTATTCTGGTCAGCACCTTTTGGAGCTCCGCCCAAGCAAGGCATTTGATTTGTTTGACATATTGTGAGGCGCAGTGGTGGAAAAAGTACCCAATTTTCATACTTGAGCAAAAGTAAAGATACCTTAAAAGAAATGACTCAAGTAAAAGTGAAAGTCACCCAGTAAAATACTTATTGAGTATAAGTCTAAAAGTATTTGGTTTTAAATGTACTTAAGTATCAAAAGTAGAAGTATAAATCATAAAAACATTTTTTATATTAAGCAAACCAGACCGATTTCTTATTTTTTTTAATTTACAGATAGCCATGGGCACACTCCAACACTCAGACATAATTTACAAACGAAGCCTTAATGTTTAGTGAGTCTGCCAGATCAGAGACAGTAGGGATGACCAAGGATGTTCTCTTGATAAGTGCGTGAATTAGATCATTTTCCTGTTCTGCTAAGTATTAAACATGTAACTAGTACTTTTGGGTTTCAGGGAAAATGTAAGGAGTACATTATTTTGTTTAGGAATGTAGTGGAGTAAAAGTACAAGTTGTCAAAAATATAAATAGTCAAGTAAAGTACCCAAATAAACTACTTAAGTAGCTCTGAGATGTCACTGATTTACACTGGGTTCTGAACCTTTTTAGCTTATTTCTGCCACTTCCACAGGCTTCCCGCTTTAGGGAATCCTGGTTCGCGACGAGGCTAACCACAGCATATCAGGTGATTGGTGACAGAGATGAAACTGACAGGGATCACAAAACAGCCATAACTCAAGTACTGGACCAATGTAGCCTACTGTAATAGGGTTTGATGTGCAACCCAATTCCAGGCCTTAGCTCAACATCAGGAGGACTTTGGTATATCCACTATGTTTTTGTGTGAGTGTTTTCCACGTGGTAGTCATGGGTGTTGATGATGGTAGTCTAGAATTAACTGCAGGGGATTCATCACTAATCGTTCAGTACAGAGGCTCTGAGTGGAAAAGTAGTCCCTATGTCAGGGGGTTGGCACGGCTACAGACTGAAGGGCAGAGTCAAGACACAGAAACAAAAATTGAACAATTTTCTTGGCTTATGAATGGAAAGGCCCTTGTATGGTGAGTTAAACACCAATCCGATGTGCCCCGATAGTGAACCAAGCTCTGGCTGGAAAGCAGATAAGGAAATTCACATGGGGATTGAGGAGTGCTCATCTTTTACATGCAGCTTATTCACTTTTCCACAGTTCACGCTCTTCATCAACCTGTCACTGTCAGTGTCTCATACCTTGACACTTCCATATCCCCATATCAAAACCGGTACAAACGTGTATGTGTTTGACGATACCATTGGAACAAGAGGTGAATTTACGTCTTATGCTCTTGTACCAATAGTCAAGTCTGACACATACGCGTACCCGTATCAATATTATTGGTATTTTAGCATTTCCATTTGAAGGAGTAATTATTATTTAGTGTGATAGTAAATGCCTCATTCAATCAATTGTGTCCTTTCAGGAAAACTATGATATGCATGTGATTGAGAGCCTTTCTGTTTAGCTGAATTCAATAACAGTTGCTCTAATCCAAAATGGCACAGCCGAGCCGACCAAAAGGAAGTCGGCACCAGTTCCTTTTAAATGATGCCTGTAGTTTCATTGCTACCTTTCTTCCCTCTCTCACAAACAGATTTGATGAGAGAGAAAGAATAGTCTCCTTGATTGCTCTGTCTGTGGAGCGTGCGGTGAGAAAGCCCCCTGTATCGACTAGCCAGCCTCCACCTTCCCTGGTCTCTTCCCAGTTACTGGCTCCCGACAGAGTCCATCGATTGAATTCACAGCTAAAATGTCACTCTGTCCAGGCAGAGCGAGAGAGAGAGTGATAGGGGGAGAGGTAAGAGAGAGAGAGGGATGGAGAGAGAGGGAGAAAATGGAGAAAAGGAGGGTGTTGGAGGGAGAAAAGAGAGAGGGTGGGAGATAGGGAGAGGAGAGAGACAGAGAAGATAGCATCTGGAGGGCCAGAAGGACTCAGATGGGAAATCTCATTTCCTTACCAAACACAGCAGTGGATGGGCAGAGGAACACCATGGTTACCCCTGAGATATATACAGTTGAAGTCGGAAGTTTACATACACCTTAGCCAAATACATTGAAACTCAGTTTTTCACAATTCCTGACATTTGATCCTAGTAAAATGTCTGTGTCTTAGGTCAGTTAGGATCACCACTTTATTTTAAGAATGCGAAATGTCAGAATAATAGTAGAGAGAATTATTTATTTCAGCTTTTATTTATTTCATCACATTCCCAGTGTGTCAGAAGTTTCCATACACTCAATTAGTATTTGGTAGCATTGCCTTTAAATTGTTTAACTTGGGACAAACTTTTCGGGTAGCCTTCCACAAGCTTCCCACAATCAGTTGGGTGAATTTTGGCCCATTCCTCCTGACAGAGCTGGTATATCTGAGTCAGGTTTGTAGGCCTCCTTGCTCGCACACGCTTTTTCAGTTCTGCCCACACATTTTCTATAGGATTGATGTCAGGGCTTTGTGATGGCCACTCCAATACCTTGACTTTGTTGTCCTTAAGCCATTTTGGAAGTATGCTTGGAACATCCATTTGCGACCAAGCTTTAACTTCCTGACTGATGTCTTTAGATGTTGCTTCAATATATCCACATCATTTTCCTCCCCCATGATGCCATCTATTTTGTGAGGTGCACCAGTCCCTCCTGCAGCAAAGCACCACCACAACATGATACTGCCACCTTCACGGTTGGGATGGTGTTCTTCGGCTTGCAAGCCTCCCCCTTTTTCCTCCAAACATAATGATGGTCATTATGGCCAAACAGTTCTATTTTTGTTTCATCAGACCAGAGGACATTTCTCCAAAAACTACAATCTTTGTCCCCATGTGCAGTTGCAAACCGTAGTTTGGCTTTTTTTATGGCGGTTTTGGAGCAGTGGCTTCTTCCTTGCTAGGCAGCCTTTCAAGTTATGTCGATATAGGACTCGTTTTACCTGTTTCCTCCAGCATCTTCACAAGGTCCTTTGTTGTTGTTCTGGGATTTATTTGCACTTTTCGCACCAAAGTACGTACATCTCTAAGAGACAGAACGCGTCTCCTTCCTGAGCGGTATGACCGCTGCGTGGTCCCATGGTTTTTATACTTGCATACTATTGTTTGTACAGATGAACGTGGTACCTTCAGGAGTTTGGAAATTGCTCCCAAGGATGAACCAGACTTGCGGAGGTCTACAATTGTCTTTCAGATTTTCTTTTTGATGACAGCTTTGCACACTCTTGGCATTTTCTCAACCAGCTTCATTAGGTAGTCACCTAGAATGCATTTTAATTAGCGGGTGTGCCTTGTTAAAAGTTAATTTGTTGAATTTCTTTCCTTCTTAATGCATTTCAGCCAATCAGTTTGAGTTTGAGTTTTATTTTTACAGGGACAGTGCACATTAATCAACGTTTCAGTAAAAGTTCCGGTTTTAGCCAGCAGGCTAATTTTCAACCGCAGTCCCTGAGCAGGTTTTGTGTTGTGTTGTGACAAGGTAGGGTTGGTATACAGAAGATAGCCCTATTTGGTAAAATACCAAGTCCATATTATGGCAAGAACAGCTCAAGTAAGCAAAGAGAAACAACAGCATCATTACACGAAGGTCAGTCAAGAACTTGTGCAGTTGCAAAAACCATAGCAAAAACCATCAAGCGCTATGATGAAGCTAGCTCTCATGAGGACGGCCACAGGAAAGGAAGACCCATAGTTACCTCTGCTGCAGAAGATAAGTTCATTAGAGTTAACTGCACCTCAGATAGCATCCCAAATAAATGCTTCACAGAGTTCAAGTAACAGACACATCTCAACATCAGCTGATCAGAGGAGACTGAGTGAATCAGGCCTTCATGGTCGAATTGCTGCAAAGAAACCACTACTAAAGGACACCGTTAAGAGACTTTCTTTGCCCAAGAAACACGAGCAATGGACATTAGACTGGTGGAAATCTGTTCTTTGGTCTGATGAGTCCAAATTTGAGATTTTTGGTTCCAACCGTCGGGTCTTTGTGAGACGCAGAGTAGGTGAACGGAGGATCTCTGCATGTGTGGTTCCCACCGTGAAGCATGGAGAAGGAGGTGTGATGGTGTAGGTCCTTGCTGGTGACACTGTCAGTGATTTATTTAGAATTCAAGAAACACTTAACCAGGATGGCTACCACAGCATTCTGCAGCGATACGCTAATCCCATCTGGTTTGCACTTTTCAACAGGACACTGTCCCAAAACATACCTCTAGGCTGTGTAAGCATTATTTGACCAAGAAGGAGAGTGATGAGATGACCTGGGCTCTACAATCACCCGATCTCAACCCAGTTGAGTAAAGGAAAATCAGCCAACAAGTGCTAAGCATATGTGGGAACTCTTTCAAGACTGTTGTAAAATCATGCCAAGAGTGTGCAAAGCTGTCATCAAGGCAAAAAATATATTTTGATTAGTTTGACACTTTTTTGGTTACTACATGATTCCATATGTGTTATTTCATAGTTTTGATGTCTTCACTATTATTCTACTATGTAGAAAATATTAAAAATAAAGAAAAATACTTGAATGAGTAGGTGTGGCCAAACTTTTGACTGGTACTGTATATATATGTATCAAGAAACTGCTTATTTTCTTAAAAAGTTCGTAATGTCACGATTTCGAAGCTACAGTGCATTCAGAAAGTATTCAGACCCCCTTGACTTCCTCCACATTTTGTTATATTACAGCCTTATTCTAAAGTTGATTAAATATTTTTTCCCCCTCATCAATCTACACACAATACCCCATAATGACAAAGCGAAAACAGGTTTTTAGACATTTTTGCAAATGTATTAAAAATAAAGAAACAGATCCCTTATTTACATAAGTATTCAGACCCTATTGCGATGAGACTCGACATTGAGCTCAGGTGCATCCTGTTTCCATTGATTATCCCTGAGATGTTTCTACAACTTGATTGGAGTCCGCATGTGGTAAATTCAATTGATTGGACATGATTTGGAAAGGCACACACCTGTCTATATAAGGTCTCACAGTTGACAATGCATGTCAGAGCAAAACACCAAGCCTTGAGGTCGAAGGAATTGCCCATAGAGCTCCGAGACAGGATTGTGTCAAGGCACAGATCTGCGGAAGGTACCAAAAAATGTCTGCAGCATTGAAGGTCACCAAGAACACAGTGGCTTCCATCATTCTTAAATGGAAGAAGTTTGGAACCACTAAGACTCTTCCAAGAGCTGGCTGCCCAGCCAAACTGAGTAATCGGGGGAGAAGGTCGTTGGTCAAGGAGGTGACCAAGAACCCGATGGTCACTATGACAGAGCTCCAGAGTTCCTCTGTGGAGATGGGAGAACCTTCTAGAAGGACATCCATCTCTGCAGCACTCCACCAATCAGGCCACTCCTCAGTAAAAGGCACTTGACAGCCTGCTTGGAGTTTTCCAAAAGGCATCTGAAAGACTCACCATCCCTAAGGTGAAGCATGGTGGTGGCAGCATCATGCTCTGGGGATGTTTTTCAGTGGCAGGGACTGGAAGACTAGTCAGTGTCGAGGGAAACATTTACAGAGCAAAGTAAAGAGAGATCCTTGATGAAAACCTCAGGACCTCAGACTGTAGCGAAGGTTCACCTTTCAACAGGACAACGGCCCTAAGCACACAGCCAAGACAACGCAGGAGTGGCTTCGGGACAAGTCTCTGAATGTCCTTGAGTGGTCCAGCCAGATCACGGAGTTGAACCCGATCAAACATTTCTGGAGAGACCTGAAAATAGCTGTGCAGCACTGCTCCCCATCCAACCTGACAGAGCTTGAGAGGATCTGCAGAGAAGAATGGGAGAATCTCCCCAAATACAGGTGTGCCAAGCTTCTAGCACCATACCCAAGAAGACTCGATACTGTAATCGCTGCCAAAGGTGCTTCAACAAAGTATTCAGTAAAGGGTCTGAAAAATACAAACCTGTTTTTGCTTTGTCGTTATGGGGTATTGTGTGTAGGTTGATGAGAAAGAAACAACAATTTAATTCATTTTAGAACAAGACTATAAGATAACAAAATGTGGAAAAAGTCAAGGGGTCTGATTACTTCCCAAATGCACTGTTTAATATATCTGATATACTCTATTATTTCCAAAAGTCAGCCTTTTCCAGTCTGCTTAGTGAACAACAGGGGAGGGTGACCTGGAAAGTTGGAAACATCAGATTTCACAATCCAACATGTCCGCCAGTCCAGAAAATCCAATACGCGTAGCAGATGCCCCTAGAGTGCTACCACAACAGAGGATGGGCCACAAGAGAGGATCTATGACACAGGACACCCCTATGTCCCCTATTGCTCAAATGACAAGATCATATTATGTTTCAAATGGCTGAATGATTGATTCACCCACCCTTTCCACTACTCCCCTCTCTCCCACTGTTTGTCTGCTCTTTTTGATGAATTAATAGAATATATACTATATTGTCCCCTTTGTCCCTTTTTTTGTTCAGCCTAATCTTAACCCCCCCACACACACACATTCACGTGTATCACACACACAAGGCACAGGGTCAGCCACGGAGCAGCACCTATGGATGTAGAGAAGTTAATACTAATTATATTAATTGATTGCATTTATATAACACCTTTCCAGATGCTCAAATCCCTGTAAGGGGGAACACACCTCTAGAGCTATGCTGCAGTGTAGGGCTATGCTACCTTACTAACAATGCCTGAAATGCTTAATGGAGACATTTCAGGACAGGTACAGGCTCAACTCCAGTCTAAAATGGCCACTTTTTCTTTCTTTCTCTTCCAGGAGCGGTTTGAGGCCTTGTTCAGGATCTATGACGAGCAGACGTCCTTCCAGATGTTCAAGAGCTTCAGGCGAGTCCGCATCAGCTTCAGCACTCCGGAGGCGGCCGCCCGCGCTCGCGACGAGCTCCACGAGACAGAGTTCAACGGGAAGCAGCTCGAGCTTTACTTTGCCCAGGTGAGTGAACTCTTCCTGGTTGAAGGTTTGTTTTGCAACGGAAAACTAAAATGAGTGTTTTTAAAGTCTAGATTGGATAGTCCCTCCATTTTTCAGTGTTTCTTTTTACATTTGGTACCTAATAAACACGACCCCACAGAAGCCCCGTTTATACCTGGTTCTAACATGCATCCTTTGTCCTGATCTTGCCCACATTCTGATTGTGCCCATATTTTCAGACAGGGGTAGACGATTAAAAGACGCACTGTGAACTGTTTGTGATCAGAACTTCCTGACCACTTCCGGAGGTAGTCAGGCACGCATTGTGTCTGGATATCTTACATGTGTAGATGGATCTGGACAGTAAAACCATTTAAATCATCATTATCCCACATTATAAAATCATTGACAGGTGGCACCATTGACTTATGTATCAATATGCATCTTAAAATAAATAAATAAATATTATTTTTGAAATAATATCTATAAAATAATTTGCATACAGGGAGGGACCAGGAAATCTGGTCACAATGCAGACACAGTGGACAGATATGAAACACATTTTAATTTGTAGACATATTTCAGAAAATGTGGGCACAATCAGAATGAGGACAAGATCAGGACAAAAGGACACTTGTTAGCGCCAGGTATAAATTAAAACCAGTAGATAGTGATGTCATCCACGTATTCCTATGGAAAACCCCAGATGGCATGTGAAGCTGGAAATATTTGAATTTGAAGCGCGCCATATTGTTGAATGGGGTGGAATGGCACCCCAAAATCGCTAAGCATCATGGTGAAAGTGGCCGTAAGAGAGTCAACCTATGGCATGAGTGGGTGAGCTTCCTCGTAGCCTACTAGCCCTTGATTGGTCTATGTCAGGACGTGGTTCTGTGTGACGACAAAATAGTAGTCAGAAAGGATCACTATTTAACCCATAAGAGTCTAAGCCGAGGTAGGGGAGGGAGGGGGGTGGTTCTACTATGCTATGTGGAATTGTTTTAAGAAGGTCATACCAAGGATCATTTTGCTATTTAATTTTGAATTTTAAAACTCCTTTAAGTATAAAACAAACTATACTTTTTTATTTATTTGGCTGACTGCTATTAGCCAACACATTGAATAACATTCATTACATGGAACAACAGATAGTCCCCCCAAAAAAAATCTAAAGGAAGTTTGTTCTGAAGTGTCTGTCCTCTATCTGAGAGATATAAGAAAGAAACCTTTTTTTTTACATGTATTTAACCCCATATTTTTGGCACTAAACTGCCTCCATATACAGTTGAAGTCGGAAGTTTACATACACCTTAGCCAAATACAGTTTTTCACAATTCCTGACATTTAATCCTGGTAAAAATTCCCTGTCTTAGGTCAGTTAGGATCACCACTTTATTTTAAGAATGTGAAATGTCAGGATAATAGTAGAGAAAATTATTTATTTCAGCTTTTATTTCTTTCATCACATCACATCACAAACTTCTGACCCACTGGAATTGTGATACAGTGAATTATAAGTGAAATAATCTGTCTGTTAACAATTGTTGGAAAAATTACTTGTGTCATGCACAAAGTAGATGTCCTAGCCGACTTGCCAAAACTATAGTTTGTTAACAAGAAATTTGTGGAGTGGTTGAAAAAACGAGTTTCAATGACTCCAACCTAAGTGTACAGTGGGGAAAAAAAGTATTTAGTCAGCCACCAATTGTGCAAGTTCTCTCACTTAAAAAAGATGAGAGAGGCCTGTAATTTTCATCATAGGTACACTTCAACTATGACAGACAAAATGAGGAAAGAAAATCCAGAAAATCACATTGTAGGATTTTTTATGAATTTATTTGCAAATTATGGTGGAAAATAAGTATTTGGTCAATAACAAAAGTTTATCTCAATACTTTGTTATATACCCTTTGTTGGCAATGACAGAGGTCAAACGTTTTCTGTAAGTCTTCACAAGGTTTTCACACACTGTTGCTGGTATTTTGGCCCATTCCTCCATGCAGATCTCCTCTAGAGCAGTGATGTTTTGGGGCTGTCGCTGGGCAACACGGACTTTCAAGATTTTCTATGGGGTTGAGATCTGGAGACTGGCTAGGCCACTCCAGGACCTTGAAATGCTTCTACGGCCACTCCTTCGTTGCCCGGGCGGTGTGTTTGGGATCATTGTCATGCTGAAAGACCCAGCCACGTTTCATCTTCAATGCCCTTGCTGATGGAAGGAGGTTTTCACTCAAAATCTCACGATACATGGCCCCATTCATTCTTTCCTTTACACGGATCAGTCGTCCTGGTCCCTTTGCAGAAAACAGCCCCAAAGCATGATGTTTCCACCCCCATGCTTCACAGTAGGTATGGTTTTCTTTGGATGCAACTCAGCATTCTTTGTCCTCCAAACACGACGAGTTGAGTTTTTACCAAAAGTTCTATTTTGGTTTCATCTGACATTCTCCCAATCCTCATCTGGATCATCCAAATGCTCTCTAGCAAACTTTAGACTTGCCTGAACATGTACTGGCTTAAGCAGGGGGACACGTCTGGCACTGCAGGATTTGAGTCCCTGGCGGCGTAGTGTGTTACTGATGGTAGGCTTTGTTACTTTGGTCCCAGCTCTCTGCAGGTCATTCACTAGGTCCCCGTGTGGTTCTGGGATTTTTGCTCACCGTTCTTGTGATCATTTTGACCCCACGGGGTGAGATCTTGCGTGGAGCCCCAGATCAAGGAAGATTATCAGTGTTCTTGTATGTCTTCCATTTCCTAATAATTGCTCCCACAGTTGATTTCTTCAAACCAAGCTGCTTACCTATTGCAGATTCAGTCTTCCCAACCTGGTGCAGGTCTACAATTTTGTTTCTGGTGTCCTTTGACAGCTCTTTGGTCTTGGCCATAGTGGAGTTTGGAGTGTGACTGTTTGAGGTTGTGGACAGTTGTCTTTTATACTGATAACAAGTTCAAACAGGTGCCATTAATACAGGTAATGAGTGGAGGACAGAGGTGCGTCTTAAAGAAGAAGTTACAGGTCTGTGAGAGCCAGAAATCTTGCTTGTTTGTATGTGACCAAATACTTATTTTCCACCATAATTTGCAAATAAATTCATAAAAAATCCTACAATGTGATTTTCTGGATTTTTTTTCGTCATTTTGTCTGTCATAGTTGAAGTGTACCTATGATGAAAATTACAGGCTTCTCTCATCTTTTTAAGTGAGAGAACTTGCACAATTGGTGGCTGACTAAATACTTTTTTTCCCCACTGTATATAAACTTCCGACTTCAAATGTATACAATATATATACAAAAGTATTTGGACGCCCCTTCAAATTAGTGGATTTGGCTATTTCAGCCACAGCCGTTGCTGACAAGTGTATAAAATTGAGCACGCAGCCATGCAATCTCCATAGACAAACATTGGCAGTAGAATGGCCTTACTGAAGACCTCAGTGACTTTCAACGTGGCACCATCATAGGATGCCACCTTTCCAACAAGTAAGTTCATCAAATGTCTGCCCTGCTAGAGCTGCCCCAGTCAACTGTACGTGCTGTTATTGTGAAGTGGAAACTTCTAGGAGCAACAACGTTTCAGACACGAAGTGGTAGGCCACACAAGCTCACAGAATGGACCGCCGAGTGTTGAGGCGTGTAGCGCTTAAAAATCGTCTGTCCTCGGTTGCAACACTCACTACCGAGTTTCAAACTGCCTCTGGAAGCAACGTCAGCACAAGAACTGTTCGTTGGTAACTTAATTAAATGGGTTTCCATGGCTGAGCAGCCGCACACAAGCCTAAGATCACCATGCGCAATGCCAAGGGTCAGTTGGAGTGGTGTAATGCTCGCCACCATTGGACTCAGCAGTGGAAATGCGTTGTCTGGAGTGATGAATTATGCTTCACCATCTGGCAGTCCGACGGACGAATCTTGGTTTGGCGGATGCCAGGAAAACGCTACCTGCCTGTATGCATAGTGCCAATTGTAACATTTGGTGGAGGGGGAATAATGGTCTGCGGCTGTTTTTCATGGTTCTGGCTAGGCCCCTTAGTTCCAGTGAAAGGAAATCTTAACGCTACAGAATACAGTGACATTCTAGATGATTCTGTGCTTCCAACTTTGTGGCAGCAGTTTGGGGAAGGCCCTTTCCAGTTTTAGCATGACGATGTCTCCGTGCACAAAGCAAGGTCCATACAGAAATGGTTTGTCGAGATCGGTTTGGAAGAACTTGACTGGCCTGCACAGAGCCCTGACCTCAACCCTATCGAACACCTTTGGGATGAATTGAAACGCCGACTGCGAGCCAGGGCTTATCGGCCAACATCAGTGCCCGACGTCACTAATGCTTGTGTGGCTGAATGGAAGCATGTCCCCGCAGCAATGTTCCAACATCTAGTGGAAAGCCTTCCCAGAAGAGTGGAGGCTGTTATAGCAGCAAAGGGGGGACCAACTCCATATTAATTCTCATGATTTTGGAATAAGATGTTTGACGAGCAGGTGTCCACATACTTTTGGTCATGTAGAGTACTTCCATTAATCTTTTCAGCCGGTAGTCATAATAGTTTGTAGGCCAAACAGTTACGAATGCTATAGACGATTTTGTGAGAAGACCGATATTCGGGATAACTCATGGTCTGACAAACACCGCTCTAGCTCTGTAACCTTTCACCGCAGATGCGGAAGTGTGACTCATCCAATGATATCTCTAGCTTAAACTGACAGATTTTAATGGGGATTTTTGTATTATGCTAATTATACTGAACAAAAATATAATTACACAAAATGTAAAGTGTTGGTCCCATGTTTCAGGAGCTGAAATAAAAGATCCCAGAAATGTTTCCATATGCACACAAAGCTTATTTATCTGTCACGTTCAGGCCTGATAGTTATAGGCTGACGTGTTTAGTTTCGTTTTTGGTGTTGGGTTTTTTTTGTTCTAGGTGTTGTATATCTATGTTGGGATAATGGTTCCCAATTAGAGGCAGCTGTGTGTCGTTGTCTCTAATTGGGAACCATATATATGTTTGGTTTTTTTCTGTAGGATTTTGTGGGTTATTGTTTGAGCATAGCTTGGTGTATGTTTAGTTATGGTCAGTATCACGATCTTCGTTACGTTCATTTTGTTGTTTTTGCCCAGTTACGTTCGTAAATAAAATATGTTTACTGGATGCCTCGCTGCGCCTTGGTCTGTCCCTTCTGAAGATCGTGATATTATCTCATATTTTGTGGACAAATTTGTTTACATCCCTGTTAGTGAGCATTTCTCCTTTGCCAAGATAATCCATCCACCAGGTGTGGCATATCAAGAAGCTGATTAAACAGCATGATCATTACACATGTGCACCTTGTGCTGGGGACAATAAAATACCACTCTAAAATGTGCAGTTTTGTCACACAACACTATGCCACAGATGCCTCAAGATTTTAGGGAGCGTGCAATTGGTATGCTGACTGCAGGAATGTTCACCAGAGCTGTTGCCAGAGAATTCAATGTTCATTTCTCTACCATAAGCCGCCTAGTTTTAAAGAATTTGGCAGTACATCCAACCGGCCTCACAACCACAGACCACGTGTAACCACACCAGCCCAGGACCTCCACATCTGGCTTCTTCACCTGCGGGATAGTCTGAGACCAACCACCAGGACAGCTGATAAAACTGAGGAGTATTTCGTGACTTCACGCTCCAGACCGGACACCGGGGGCCTGCACTTACATTATACACTTTAGTAACTAAGCAGACGCTCTTATCCAGAACGACTTATAGGAGCAATTAGGGTTGAGATTTTTCACCTAGTCGGCTCGGGATTCTTACCAGCGACCTTTTGGTTACTGGCCCAACGCTCTTAACTGCTAGGCTACCAGCCACACGTCAGTACAGTCTATCTTTACTGTACTGTACTCTCCAACGCTGTGTGAGGAAGTGATTTGCTCATGGCCCCGACAACAAAAACCGTACACTCTGCTATAGTGAATGCGCTTTCTGTAATTGTTGTAATCAACTGCTTATAGTGATCAAATCGTCCAGAACAAATGTGATCACTATATGTGGAGTGCAATGTACTACGAAGATCAAGACGGCACATGCCATCGGCAGCTGCTCCCATGAAGTACTTTCCCAAGTACTTTCTTTTCACTGGTTCCACAAGAGAGATGTTTCATATGCAAGATACAAGACACATAGCCTTGTGGTGCAGGTTGAATCAAAGCACTCGGGAGTGGCATATTTGTGGGCAGCCTTTCTTTCTCTATTTCTATACTGTACTCTCCCTATTGAGAATGTAGTGGCCTCTGAGCTAGACCTGACCTCGTCCTCCACTCACAATGGGTCCAGGTCCCTCAGTCTGAGGTTTTTCTGAAGCGTTGTCATTAATTCTGATTTTTTTTTCCCTTTTGTGTCATTGCAAGTGTGTGTGTGTCTTTTGTATGTCTCTCTACAGGCATTGTGTATGTTTGTGTGTGCGTGAGTGTGTTTTGTGTTTGCGTGTGTGTGGTCGGGCGTGTGTCCGTGTGTGTGTGTGTGTGTGGGTTCTGCTAATGACTATGCTCCGTGGTTGCGCTCAGCATGTGTTTGTTCTGAGTGTTTTTTTCCACGTGGGTGGGCTGCTAAGGGGACTAACCAAGGTGTTAGGGATGGGCGTTTGACATTTTTGTTCGAGTACTCACTTTTTTTTTTTTTTTTTGTACTCGATTACTCTTAATAAAAATACAAATGTTTTGAACAAAAGGCCCACACTGGAAAAAAATATGTGCGCATTTATCTATATGCCAACAGAGTGCAACTATGCCTCATATATCATAAACATTACAGATAACATATCCTAATTGCTAAATTGCCCCATATATATTCAGCCAATAAAAAAAGCAAGTGCCATTTAAGATGAATTTATTAAAACCATAATATCAGCTGGTTATATTGTATAGTGAAACACAATCTTCAAAAAGGCAGTAACCTCAGCAGTGGCGCTTGATTGTAGAAGCCTATGGCTGTGCAATGGCATAGCCTTGTTTAATAAAGGTAATAAAAAATAAATAATAATACACACACTCGGTGTAGGGACGGACATGAGTAATCGAGTACTCGAACGGATGTCAAAGCTCGATTTTTAACCAGAGATCACTTTTTTTTTCAAATACTGTACAATTATTTGGTGGAATGTGCTTAGTGGCTGTCTGAAAAAAGTATATTTTGTCTTGAAGGCGATATTAATTTGCTTTGACTCTAGTGTTCCGTTTGTACATGTGCATTTGCAGGGCGCAACAAAAAAGAAACCAAGCATCAGACAGTTCTTCTCTCTACATTTCCTTTCTCCTCTATGTCTCATTCCCTCAATTGCGTTCTGACCGCTCCCTCTACACACGTGTGCTGAGTGCGCACACAAGCTCCTGTTAGGCATACACAAATAAATGTATCGAAGTGATGGGATACTACACAAGCTACATTCCTTGCCAAATGACGCCAGTTCTATCACAAATTCAAAATGGACTGGTTGATTGAAGTAGGAAAATATGTGTTCTAACAATGAGCTGCAGTTTTGGAATAATTGCTTCCCGTCTATTTTCCGCTTAGGCTACTTTGCCAACTGCTAGTGCCATTTACAAATTGGTTAGCCAAGGCTATAACCCATAGACAGGCTCCACACTGAAAATAAGCAAAAACTTTAGTTTTGCATATCACTTCGCACTAGCAACTTTCTTCATTTGGAAAAAAAAGGTATGTTCTATTTTATTCAGTTATGTTACATCATGTTTTTTTTTTTACTATAAAAAGGTGTGTCTTGACTGTGATAAGGCCTTGGAAAATAAGAGCTTCTTGTCTGCTCAATTAACAAAACTAGTCAAGTCAGTTAGGAACAAATTCTTATTTTCAATGACGGCCTAGGAACAGTGCCTTGTTCAGGGGCAGACTGACAGATTTTTACCTTGTCAGCTCGGGGATTCAATCGTGCAACCTTTCGGTTACTAGTCCAACGCTCTAACCACTAGGCTTCCTGCCGCTGATCCAGTGCATGGTGTTCCAACAGGAAGAGCCAACAGGAAGAGAACACAGTGTGCTTCCTATACAACAGCAGCCGGGGTGTATTCATTAATGCACACCGAATTTATGTTTTCTACTTTAATGTTTTCAGCATTGCAATGTTTTCAACATTTTCCATGGTGTGTCCAAATGAACATGATCCGTTCTGGCATGCCCCCCTGTCTCCTATCCTCCTTTCCCCCCCTCTATAGGTTCAGAACTCTGGGGAGGACATAGACAAGTCATACCTGGCCCCTCCCGCGCCCGTCAAACAGTTCCTCATCTCGCCCCCCGCCTCGCCGGCCGTGGGCTGGAGCCAGAGCGAAGACGCAACGCCCGTCATCAACTACGACCTGCTGTGTGCTGTGGCCAAGCTGGGCCCAGGTCAGTACACACACACTTTAAACACACTCTTACACACACACACACACACACACACATGCACACACACACACACGTAAATAGATATATAGACACATATACATAGGCACACGCACACAAATGCACATACTTAAAGTGGGGCAAAAAAGTATTTAGTCAGCCACCAATTGTGCAAGTTCTCTCACTTAAAAAGATGAGAGAGGCCTGTAATTTTCATCATAGGTACACTTCAACTATGACAGACAAAATGAGGAAAAAATATCCAGAAAATCACATTGTAGGATTTGTTATGAATTTATTTGCAAATTATGGTGGAAAATAAGTATTTGGTCACATACAAACAAGCAAGATTTCTGGCTCTCACAGACCTGTAACTTCTTCTTTAAGAGGCTCCTCTGTCCTCCACTCGTTACCTGTATTAATGGCACCTGTTTGAACTTGTTATCAGTATAAAAGACACCTGTCCACAACCTCAAACAGTCACACTCCAAACTCCACTATGGCCAAGACCAAAGAGCTGTCAAAGGACACCAGAAACAAAATTGTAGACCTGCACCAGGTTGGGAAGACTGAATCTGCAATAGGTAAGTAGCTTGGTTTGAAGAAATCAACTGTGGGAGAAATTATTAGGAAATGGAAGACATACAAGACCACTGATAATCTTCCTCGATCTGGGGCTCCACGCAAGATCTCACCCGTGGTCAAAATGATCACAAGAACGGTGAGCAAAAATCCCAGAACCACACGGGGACCTAGTGAATGACCTGCAGAGAGCTGGGACCAAAGTAACAAAGCCTACCATCAGCAAGGGCATTGAAGATGAAACGTGGCTGGGTCTTTCAGCATGACAATGATCCCAAACACACCGCCTGGCAACGAAGGAGTGGCTTCAGAAGAAGCATTTCAAGGTCCTGGAGTGGCCTAGCCAGTCTCCAGATCTCAACCCCATAGAAAATCTTTGGAGGGAGTTGAAAGTCCGTGTTGCCCAGCGACAGCCCCAAAACATCACTGCTCTAGAGGAGATCTGCATGGAGGAATGGGCCAAAATACTAGCAAAAGTAGACTTACAGAAAACGTTTGACCTCTGTCATTGCCAACAAAGGGTATATAACAAAGTATTGAGATAAACTTTTGTTATTGACCAAATACTTATTTTCCACCATAATTTGCAAATAAATAAATAAAAAATCCTACAATGTGATTTTCTGGATTTCTTTTTCTCATTTCGTCTGTCATAGTTGAAGTGTACCTATGATGAAAATTACAGGCCTCTCTCATCTTTTTAAGTTGGAGAAGTTGCACAATTGGTGGCTGACTAAATACTTTTTTGCCCCACTGTACATACGTACACACACACACACACAATTTTGCAAGCACACACACACACTCTACCCTCTTATAAATATTTACTAAAATTGTTAACTGAACTGAGCTCACCAGCTTTATCTGCTGTGGTATCGTGAGAATCATAGGATAACAGTTGGCTCACAAAAAGGGGCACCAATTAGCATTCAAGCATACAATTGCTTTGTGCAGCATGCTGGATGGTTGTCTCAGTATGAATGTCCATCAGAAAAAGAGATTCATCCTCAGACTATATATTATGTTCTCTAATGCCTCTCTCTTATGGCATCCATACTTCTCTGTCTGTCTGTCTGGCTGAGTAAAGGGCTAGCGTTTGCAGACAGACGGTGACCTTTGAGAAATGCCAGCCACATCAAACAGGGAGTAATGACACCTGTGTTTGGCGTAATGACACCTGTGTTGGAGTAATGACACCTGTGTTCTTTCTACTGGGGTCAGGAGGGTCACATGGTTTACTAGGTCACCAAGCTCCCAGGATGCTTCACTGTGTGCGTCTCAATAATATGTCCTTTCTCCTGATGTTTGCGCTCATACACAACTCCCTACGAATGTTAAAACATTGGGCTAGAGGGAGTTTCCAATGTTATTCTTACACCAGTTATTTCCTTCTAAGTCCATGAAGGGAAGGGAACCAACAATTCAGGAGGAAGGACAGATTCATTGTTTATGATGGAAAAGGTCCGGTCCCTAGTTATATTATAGGTGTGTGTTCTTCACTCTACAGGGTGTCAATAAGTTTGTGTGTGAAGTGTCTTTTCATCCACACATCAGAACATGCAGTACCATTGAGAGTGCTTCTCTTATAGTCTACCGGGGAACATTAAGAGCTGTTAAACGAGATATAGACTGTGCCATTTAGCCTTGCCTCTGACATGGCTTAATCTCAACTGCATCACCACAACCCCCTCTAATGCATTACAAGAACAATCATGATTCCTACATTACATGATTTACCATGTTGAAGCCCAGACCACCGCTGCACTCACTGTTACTATGGTAACAGGAGGAGGCATCAGGAAATAGAGCTGGCGCTTGCTTGGGCTTCTTTAGCCTGCCTCAAAATCAGATGAGTGCTTTGCTGCAGTGTGGCGCCCTAGCACTCTCTGCCGGCCGCCTGTGGTAGTGACCTTCCAGAGACAAAATAGGGCCTTGTTTTTCCTGTCAGACAGTGGTGTGGGAAACCTCTTATCACGTTTCCCTCTGCCCTGTCTGGTCTCCATGGCAACCGTGATACAATCTGCATGCGTATTTGAGGGCAGTTGTGATGTGAGCATTGGTGTTGCCTAGGCCTATGGGGAAAACATGTGGTTACCTTGGTTACCCAGTTGGCTTACAGAACAAACAACCCTTTTCAAACGCAATTTTCTTGTTTTAGTCAATTACAAAACTACATTTCAGAAATGTACAAAATGTCAAGATTACTTTTCAACATGGTCATGGCATTCTGCCAGGGTATGTAGTAACTACATAAGACATGCAGTAACTCCTTGTGTCTTCCAATGGTGGCTCCTTGCAGGGAGACAGCATTGTGGAGCTGGTCTGAGTCTGCTGGGTCAGTCATGGCCAGTTCAATCCAGGGCAGAGTCAATAAGGTACAGAACAGCAGGCAGGCTCGGGGTCAGGACAGGCAGAGGTTGGTAAACGGGTCAGAGTCAGGCAGGTACAGAACGGCAAGCAGGCCGAGGGTCAGGGCAGGCAGAATGGTCAGAACCGACGAACTGGCAACAGACAAACGGAGAACACAGGTATAAATGCACTGGGGATAATGAGGAAGATGGGCGACACCTGGAGGGAGGTGGAGACATGCACAAAGACAGGTGAAACAGATGAAAGTATGCCATGGGCGTGAAAGTATGGCATGGAATTACATGTGCAACCATGTGCATCAGAGTAATAAACTCATATGAAAACTAATCTATTCTAATCTAGCCAATACCAACAACACAAACATAAAGACTATAAAGCTACAAGTAGGAAGTGGAGTTACAAACTATTAGACTATTCTAAACAAGTTAAATGTCTTACCTATGATTAAATGTTTTCCACACACATAGCTACGTGTAGCTCACTTAGACACTGTGTCCCCACTTTCCCACACCGAATAGCCTGAAGCCAGAAGGCTATTCTCGCAGGCTTTATTTCCTTACGTGGCCACATTGCGAACCAATGGTCAGGATTTTTTACCTGTTTACATTCACATTGAACAACCCAGCAGCTTTTCGGGAAGTTTTGTCATTTCTGTATAGCAGAAGATCGACAACAAAGTTGGCTCTTTTACAATGGGGGTCAATGGGAAAGAATGTTTGTTTTCCCCAATTTGTGGGCGTGGTTGAGGAGAATTCCTTCGTATGAAGTATATACAATCTCTATATCTGTGTTATTCCACCTCTATTTGATATATTATACTGGCCGTATATTTTAAGAATCATATAACGTTAGTAACATTTGTTCCATGCCATATAACATTGATGACGTGTTATATATTCTCTAGCGTTGCAGTTGTTTGGCACGTGATTGCAACAGACAGCTTGATCCTATCCTATCCTGCAGTACATTTCATTAGGTTGCAGCCAGCCAGGGTTGCAACAGTTGATAACATTGGCCATTGGGTACCACCGGCCATTGCAGGGGAGTTCCGTCTGTCAGGAAGGGTTTTACATTTACCCCCCGTAGAGTTCTACCTTAGAACCATAAGGGGTTCTTCAAAGGGTTCTCTTATGGGAACAGCTGAAGAACCCTTTTAGGTTCTAGATAGAACCCTTTTTTCTAAGAGTGTATGGTAGGCTTGAATCTGTTCCTGGAGTCGGTTGACTCGATTCAATCTGCTTCAGTGGGAGATCTGACTTTCAGGGGCTCATCTAATCAAAATATTTCAACTGGAATGCTGATGTAGGCCTGTTAAAGCATGTGTAGCACTGTAAAGACAAATCAAGTCTGGTGTATTAAAGTCTCCCTTTCTCTCTCCTCCCCCCTCCATCCTTCCCTCCCCACTCCCTCTCTAGGGGAGAACTATGAGCTGCACGCGGGCACGGAGTCGACCCCCAGCGTTGTAGTGCATGTGTGCGACAGCGACGCCGAAGACGACAACAACGCCGAAGCGCGTCCCAAGCAGAAACAGCAGATTGTCCAAACCCGGCGCCCCGACGGACCACCACAAGTCCTCAACTAGGACCCTCCACTTCGGACCCCACTCCTACGACCCCAAAACACGCACCTAGCCCTGTCTTCTCTGTCTCTGCACTCGCAGAGCACAACGAGACAACGCCCCTCATTTCAATTCAACCAAAAACAAACAAACGACAAACATTTGGTGGTGTTTGTGGACGGAGCATGGCTATTGGATGGAATGAGGCGGCCTGGCCTGTATGGATGATGGAGGATGGATGAGATTCACACACACACTCATCACACTCAAAGGAAAGGGAGAGAGGGATAACGGAACCCTTGACCCTTACTCAGCCAGGGGCGGTAATGCAACCCTTGTCCCCCTAAAGCAGGCACACTGTCATAGAATCATACACTCAGCTCTCATATGTACTAGTACTGTAGTAGTTTCGCTAGTCTGACCTCTCCTTCTTCTTTCCTTATTACGTCATTGGTTAGTTGTGTGCAATGGACTTCGGGGACATGCAATACCTCCGAAGAGAGATTTTGGTTGTTACGTCGGTTCTTCTTCTGCTCTTTTGTCATATCAGCTGATTGGTTGTTTCTGCTATCACAAAATCAGGATTGATTGTCTGGTATTCCTCTTGTCTGCATGTATATATGAGTTCTTATGAGAAAAATACTTACTACAGAGACTCAAATACTAAACTACTGTATGAAGCAAAGGAACCTATCGAGGTCACACACTACATAACAAAAGGTCGCCATGTGGTAACAACAAAGTTGTGGTGTTTGCATTTTCTTTTTTTGTTCTGCTTCTGTCCTTTTTTTATCAGAGATGTGTATGTTGGTTTTTGCTGAACTAGATTTGATGTATTTGATACCACAAACAATCTTTTTTTTTGCATGCTTACTTACTATAGTCGGCAGCTGAGGCGTTTTATACTGGGTCCAGACGACAGGGAAATGGAATGACGCTTTTGACGACACGCATATCTATAGTTTTATGGTGTCAGTTGAGAGGGGAGAGGCTGGCTGAGCAAGATATAAGACTAAGAGTGAAAGAAACCTTTCCAGTGTGAGTTAAGGCCTAAGAGTAGGTCTCTCTCCTAAAGCCTAATAGTTGGGTTTTAGGATAGGAGTAAAAGCTAGCATTAATCTTCGAGAGTGTTGATGTTTTTTCAGGGGGCATTTTTATGATTCCCATCTTTCCGGTAATGGTTTTTGGTTCTTGTTATGATATCAACCCAGTTTATATATATATATATATATATATATATATATATATATATATATATATATATATATATATATATATATATATATATATATGTCTGTTTTTCTTCTTCTGAGACCTATATTGCTCGTTTTGCACTGAAAATCTCGAGATCTCTGGAGCTACACGGAAGGAATGTCCTGAATTTCCTCTGTCATCTCTTAAGAGTTTAAGACCGCTTCTTTAGTTCTCGCTGTAAATAGCTGAATAGTCTGTAGGTTGAAATAGGTCATAGGTTTTAATGATTGACATTAAGCGTTGCTGAGAGAGGGAAAATTGTTCATTAGCCTCCTTGCCTCTGGAGATATCAACCAAAGCCTTCGTCTCACCTTGCAGTCACAACACAAATCATTGGAAACTCAAGAAACTTAAGAGATTTTATTGATTTTATTCACTCCAATTTTGGAATACTGCTGCATTTGAAGTTGTTACTTTGCCCCCCCCAAAAAATGTTATTACCAACTCCTAAATAAATAAATAAAGTGTGCTTTTAGCCATTTAGCCAATTATTTTAGGAGTAACTATTTCCAGAATGTTCGATTTTTCTCCGCACTATGCACCTTGAATAAAAAAATACGTGATGCCATGTGTCTGTCATTACAATGATTTCATGCCATAAAAAGTCCTTATGTTTTAGTTTTGTCACAGAAACATATTCCATATAGTGAGACTGTTGAATACAGACTATTCCATGTTGAGTCCTTGATTTTATTCCCATCCTGAAAAGGTGTTTTGAATCTAGTCGTTTTTTTACTAAATTAAAGCCCAACCATTGAGGTGGAGTGTTCAAGTGTTCAATACAGTACATTTGGCCTCAGTGATGAACCTAAACCTTATCCATGTTAGAAAGAATAAAAAAATACGTATTTTTTGCTCATATTTGTAAAGAAATGACGGTCTCTTTGCATGCGATTACTTTGCATAATTTTTTTATCCTTGTAGATGCAGTCTTGCTAGAGAGAACGCTCCTCATCTACAGTATTTTTTTCTGTTCTTTTTTTTGAATCTTCTGTTTTTCAAGATGAACACCTGGTAAGCCTTCTCACCAACAGAGCAGTGTGAGTCCAACACTCAAATGATCTGAATTCCACCTCTCGCTAATGGGGTTTTGAAGGCTCGGCGTACTTTGGATGGAAGTGTACTACTGAATAGGTGTAGAAGGAAGAACAGGGAAACTTGTCTTTTGACAGGATAGATGTTTGCAACCACAGAACAAATGTGTGTTTTTGTTTCAGTGTTTGTCTCTGGAACATATTTCCATGTGCAAGCGTTGTCCTTTCAGAGGTGACTTCTAAAAACGAAGCCGGCAGCAAGTGTTGAAACGCACCATAATGGCATAAGCAGTTTTTAGTTGTGCTGACTGGTGAAAATATTGATGATTGATGACAATGATGATGATTATGTTGATGATGCTTATCTGATGTTTTTTACTGCCTTTGAAACTGGGTGCATTTTTGGCCACAGTTGAAAAGAGAAAACTTATATTTATGTATATATGCCAAGTGTTTTTGTTGCCGAGACCAGTTCCAGCGTGCATAAAAAAATTGTGGCTTCTACTTTTATGTTGATGTAAAGATAAAAAAAAAAAAAAGTCCTGAAATGCTAAATCAAATCAATTCTCATTGCGTCATGTTGAAAATTGACTCAGTTTGAATGTTTTTTTTGGAAAGTCTACAATACAAAAAGGTCAATACCGTCCGTTATTGTTGTATACTGTTCTGTTGAAATCTGAATATTGTGTCTTGTACTGTAGTTATCCAAAAAACAAAGTAGCAATCAAGCAATAATTTACAGTTATATACTGGTATCTGTATTTCATGTTATGTACTAATTTCCAGAGTGGTTTTCTCTGACTGTTACAACAGTACTTGCTTATTTGTGTAGTATGATTGTCATTTGTTTCTCATAGAGAAATATATAAAGAACTATTCTTAAAGAAGTTTGGAGTTTGTGTGTTTTTTAAGTTCCGGTATGATGTATTTTTTCCTTTTGCTCTAAATGTATATTCAAATATTTTACATATACTATACTTGTACTATATACTACCAGTGGTGGAAAAAGTACCCAATTGTCATACTTGAGTAAAAATAAAGATATCATATTAAAAAGTTATTAAAGTAAAAGTGAAAGTCACCCAGTAAAATACTAGTTCAGAAAAAGTCAAAATATTTGTTTTTAAATATACTTAAGTATCACAAGTAAAAGCATAAATCATTTCAAATTCCTTATATAAAGAAAACCAGACAGCATCATTTTCTTTCTTTTTTTTATTTACTGATAGCCAGGGGCATACTCGAACACTCAGACATCATTTACAAACAAAGCATTTGTGTTTAGTGAGTCCGCCAGATCAGAGGCAGTAGAGATTACCAGGGATGTTCTCTTGATAACTGTGAATTGGACCATTTTCCTGTCCTACTAACGCATTCGAAGTGTAACGAGTACTTTAGGGTGTCAGAGAAAATGTATGGAGTAAAAAGTACATTATTTTATTTAGGACTGTAGTGAAGTAAAAGTAAAAGTTGTCAAAAATATAAATAGTAAAGTACAGATACCCCAGGTAACGACTTAAGTAGTACTTTAAAGTATTTTTATTTAAGTAGTTTACACCACTGTATACTACTAAACTATAGTACTACTGCAAATATACTGCTACAAGTATAGCGTGAAAGATGGATCTCATTTCATGCTTTTAACCAGTAGCTGTTGCACAGACAGTCAACAGTTCCAGCTGTTCTCTTGTTTAATGGTCAATATTGTCACGGTCAACCTTTTCAATCGCTTTCATACTTCATAGTTAGTTACCCCGTTACCTGAATGTCTTTTCTTAAGTGACTGAATTCTCAATGGTTTGATTCCTCTAAGTTGAACATCAAAAAGTCTTTAGCACTGCAGTGCAGTGTCTGGTAGAACTATCCGGATAACTCAGTCTTTTTAAACCTTGTTGTATCAACACTGTCATCCATGAAAAAAGACCTTTTTTAGATTCAATTCAATCGTCAGATACATTTGTATGTAAACAAATCTGTCCTAATTGTTACATGTAATAGGTATGATTGGTCTGGCTACTGTTCTTAATAGTGAACACTGCTTTAACCCATATTTCACATAAATCTATCAACCTACTTTTAATCAAAAGCATAAAATGCTGCTAAAAGCTATACGAGTTGCATTTTACATCACAGCTCAAAATAAAGTGGTATTAACATGGTAATATTTGGTAACACGTTATAGTTACTCACGATACATTATATTGCCCAGATACCCCTTGATTTCAGTGTAATTACGTTCTTGTTTTAGGGTAATACCCCATACAGTGCCTTCAGAAACTATTCACACCCCTTTACTTTTTCCAAATGTTATTGTGTTACAGGCTAAATTAAACATTTACTAAATTGAGATTTTGTGTCACTGATCTACACACAATTGAATTTTGTAAAGCAAACGTATTAGAAATGAAAATGTCTTGAGTCAATAAGTATTCAACCCCTTTGTTATGGCAAGCCTAAATAAGTTTTGCAAACATTTGCTTAAAGGAAAGATAAACCCATTTTGAATGTTATTGTTTTTGTGCATCTCTGAGCTATGTTCTATTGATTCCTAGGGTCATTTCATGTTTTTATGTGTATCGGCCCTATTGCCATTCAAGCAGGCAGAAATATAGCCGGTATGCTTGAACAGGGTTGGATGCACACATGAAACCATGAAATGAGCCCGGGAATCGATAGAATATTGCTCAGAGATCCACAAAAACAATATAACATTCAAAATGGGTGAATCTTTCCTTTAACAAACCACAAATTCCAAACCAGAAGCCGTGGATTACGGGCAACATCCGCACTGAGCGAAAGGCTAGAGCTGCTGCTTTCAAGGAGCTGGATACTAATAAGAAATCCTGCTATGCCTTCAGACGAACCATCAAACAGGCAAAGCGTGAATGCAGGACTAAGATTGAATCCTACCACATCGGCTCTGGCGCTTGTCGGATGTGGCAGGGCTTGCAAACTATTACGGACTACAAAGGGAAACCCAGCCGCGAGCTGCTCAGTGACACAAGCCTACCAGATGATCTAAATGCCTTTTATGCTCGCTTCGAGGCAAGCAACACTGAAGCATGCATGAGAGCACCAGCTGTTTCGGACGACTGTGTGATCACGCTCTCCGTAGCTGATGTGAGCAAGACCTTTAAACAGGTCAACATTCACAAGGCCACGGGGCCAGACGGATTACAAGGGCATGTACTCACATCATGCGTGGACCAACTGGCAAGTGTCTTCACTGACATTTTCAACCTCTCCCTGTCCGAGTCTGTAATACCCACATGTTTCAAGCAGTCCACCATAGTCCCTGTGCCCAAGAATGCGAAGGTAACCTGCCTAAATGACTACCGCCCCGTAGCACTGACGTCTGTAGCCATGAAGTGCTTTGAAAGGCTGAACATGGCTCACATCAACACCATCATCCCGGAAACCCTAGACCCACTCCAATTCGCATACCGCCCCAACAGACCCACAGATGACGCAATCTCAATCGCACTCCACACTGACCTTTCCCACCTGGACAAAAGGAACACCTATGTGAGAATGCTGTTCATTGACTACAGCTCAGTGTTCAACACCATAGTGCCCACAAAGCTCACTAAGCTAAGGACCCTGGGACTAAACACCTGGATCCTCCTGTCCCGTCCTGTACTCCCTGTTCACCCACGATTGCGTGGCCAATCACGACTCCAACACCATCATTAAGTTTGCTGACAACACAACAGGGGGTAGGCCTGATCACCGACAACAATGATACAGCCTATAAGGAGGAGGTCAGAGACCTGGCAGTGTGGTGCCAGGACAACAACCTCTCCCTCAATGTGAGCAAGACAAAGGAGATGATCGTGGACTACAGGAAAAGGAGGGCCAAACAGGCCCCCATTAACATGGACAGGGCTGTAGTGGAGCGGTGTCAAGAGTTTCAAGTTCCTTGGTGTTCACATCACCAACAAACTATCATGGTCCAAGACAGTCGTGAAGAGGGCACGACAACACCTTTTCCCCCTCAGGAGACTGAAAAGATTTGGCATGGGTCCCCAGATCCTCCAAAAGTTATACAGCTGCACATCGAGAGCATCCTGACCGGGTGCATCACCGCCTAGTATGGCAACAGCTCGGCATCCAACCGCAAGGAGCTACAGAGGGTAGTGCGTATGGCCCAGTACATCACTGGGGCAAAGCTTCCTGCCATCCATGACCTATATACTACCCCATGTACAGTGAGGGAAAAAGTATTTGATACCCTGCTGATTTTGTACGTTTGCCCACTGACAAAGAAATGATCAGTATATCATTTTAATGGTAGGTTTATTTTGCGAATAATCGCACCAACTGTTGTCACATTCTCACCAAGCTGCTTGGCGATGGTCTTGTAGCCCATTCCAGCCTTGTGTAGGTCTACAATCTTGTCCCTGACATCCTTGGAGAGCTCTTTGGTCTTGGCCATGGTGGAGAGTTTAAAAGACACCTGGGAGCCAGAAATCTTTCTGATTGAGAGGGGGGGTCAAATACTTATTTCCCTCATTAAAATGCAAATCAATTTCTAACATTTTTCACATGCGTTTTTCTGGATTTTTTTGTTGTTATTCTGTCTCTCACTGTTCAAATAAACCTACCATTAAAATTATAGACTGATCATTTCTTTGTCAGTGGGCAAACGTACAAAATCAGCAGGGGATCAAATACTTTTTTCCCCTCACTGTATGTACCCCACACATACAATTATCTGTAAGGTCCCCCCAGTTGAGCAATGAATTTCAAGCACAGATTCACAGACCAGGGAGGTTTTCTAATGCCTCTCAAAGAAAGGTACAGATTGGTAGATGTGTAAAAATAGAATAAAAAGCAGACACTGAATATCCCATTGAGGATGGTGAATGGGAAGTGGGTGGTGTATCAGTATACCCAGTCACTACAAAGATACAGGCGTCCTTCCTAACTCAGTTGCCAATGAGGAAGAAAACCGTTCAGGGATTTCGCTATGAGGCCAATGGTGACTTTAAAACAGTTACAGAGTTTAATGGCTATAATAGGAGAAAACTGAGGATGGACCAACAACATTGCTGGGGTGGCAGGGTAGCCTAGTGGTTAGAGTGTTGAACTAGTAATGAAAGGTTGCAAGTTCAAATCCCCGAGCTGACAAAGTACAAATCTGTCCTTCTGCCCCTGAACAGGCAGTTAACCCACTGTTCCTAGGCTGTCATTGAAAATAAGAATTTGTTCTTAACTGACTTGCCTAGTAAAATAAAATGTGTAGTTCATTTTATTCGTCACATGCTTCGTAAACAACAGGTGTGGGCTAACAGTGAAATGCTTACTTACGGGTCCTTCTCAACAATACAAAGAGAACAATAATTAGCAAAACAATAGAAAAGTAAAACACGTAATATTAAAAGAAATAATAGATACACAATGCGTAATAATAACCTGGCTATATACAAGGGGTATCAGCACCCAGTCAATGTGCAGAGGTACGAGGTAAATACACTACACATACTACAGTATGTGGACACCTGCTCGTCAAACATCTAATTCCAAAATCATGGGCATTAATATGGAGTTGGTCCCCCCCGTTGCTGCTATAACACTTTTCAGGGACAGCTTTCCAGTAGATGTTGGAACATTGTTGCGTGACTTGCTTCCATTTAGCCACAAGAGCATTAGTGTGGTCGGGCACTGATGTTGGGCGATAGGCCTGGCTTGCAGTCGGCGTTCCAATTCATCCTAATGGTGTTCGATGGGGTTGAGGTCAGGGCTCTGTGCAGGTCAAGTTCTTCCACACTGATCTCGACAAAACATCTGTATGGACCTCGGTTTGTGCACGGGGGTGTTGTCATGCTCAAACAAGAAAGGGCCTTCCCCAAACTGTTGCCACAAAGTTGGAAGCACAGAATCGTCTAGAATGTCATTGTATGCTGTAGCGTTAACATTTCCCTTCACTGGAAGAAGGGGCCTAGCCCAAACCATGAAAAACAGCCCCAAATTTTACAGTTGGCACTATGCATTATCCTGGCATCCGCCAAACCCAGAGTCGTCCATCGGACTGCCAGATGGTCAAGTGTGATTCATCACCTCTCCAGCCAACGCTTGGCATTGCGCATGGTGATCTTAAGCTTGTGTGCGGCTGCTCGGCCATGGAAACCCATTTCATGAAGTCCCAGACGAACAGTTCTTGTGCTGTTGCTGCTTCCGGAGGCAGTTTGGAACTCAGTAGTGAGTGTTGCAACCGAGGACAGACGATATTTACACTTACACGCTTCAGCGGTCTTGTTCTGTGAGCTTGTGTGGCCTTGTGCATTTTGTATTTATTATGGATCGCCATTACTCTTCCTGGGGTCCAGCAACAACTAAGACAGTTTATACAATTTTAAAACATTACAATACATTCACAGATTTCTCAACACAGTGTGTGCCCTCAGGCATGCGCCCAGCCTGCCACAGGAGTCGCTAGAGCGCGTTGGGACAAGGACATCTCGGCCAGCCAAACCCTCCCCTAACCCGGACGACGCTGGGCCATGTCACGATCGCTGACAGAAGTGGACCAAGGCGCAGCATGCAGGGTTGAGTGAAACATATTTATTAGAATGCAACTCACCAAAACAAGACATTCACAACGACCGTAACACACTGCGTAGCGTAGCGCACCACAGCAACTACACAACATACATAACATAAACATCCCACAACACAGGTGGGGGACTGAACAACCTAAATAGGATTCCCAATTAGAGACAACGACTAACAGCTGCCTCTAATTGGGAACCCAAACCAACCAACATAGAAAAATCAACATAGAACAAAACACACCACTGATCACGTCCTGACCAAAACCACCATAGAGCAGCCAAAAGGGCTATCTATGGCCAGGACGTGACAGGCCAATTGTGCGTCTCATCATGGGTCTGTAGTGAAGCCTGAAGCACTGCAGTGCCTTAGACCACTGTGCTGCTCGGGAGGCCCCCAAATGTAAATGTTTTACATAACAGATTTAATACTACAAAAAATAATATTGTCACAAATGTATAATTTGTACAGTTCTTTATAACATTTTTTGTTATTTGTAACATTTGACTGTGTAAAACCTGTGCTACTTATTTATCTAAGAGTGAGGTGGATATATAGCATTTAGCAAAAAAACATGATCATTTGTCTCTGAAATAAACCATTAAGTGATAGATTTTAAACAAATGCATGTCTGTCATTGAACAACCCTATGATTAGATAGTGAAAAAACACCAATGTCTTCTATAATTTCTTTGAACAATAAAAGCTAATTCACTTCAAAAATATAGGCGTGCTTCTTAACTCAGTTGCCGGAGAAGAAGGCCAATGGTGACTTTAAAACAGTTTAATGGCTGTCATAGGAGAAAACGGAGGATGGATAAACAACATTGTAGTTACTCCACAATACTAACATAAATGACAGACTGAAAAGAAGGAAGCCTGTACAGAACACAAATATTCCAAAACATGCATCCTGTATGCAATAAGGCACTTAAGCAAAGTGGCAACGGAAATAGCTTTCTGTCCTGAATACAAAGCGTAATGTATGGGGCAAATGCAACACAAACCATCACTGAGTACCGCTCTTCATATTTTCAAGCATGGTGGTGGCAGCATCATAATGGGTATGAAGTTCTTTAGGATAAAAATAAATGGAACAGAGTTAAGCACAGGCAAATTCCTAGAGGAAAACCTGGTTCAGTCTGCTTTCCTACAGACACTGGGAGCCAATTTCAGGACAATAACCTAAAACACAAGGCCAAATATACACTGGAGTTGCTTACCAAGACGACATTGAATGTTCCTGGCCGGCGTAGTTACAGTTACAGTCTTAAATTGGCTTGAAAATCTATGGCAAGACATGAAAATGGCTGTCTAGCAATGATCAACAACCAACTTAAATAATAATGTGGGGGCCTCCAGAGTGGCACAGTGGCCTAAGGCACTGCATCGCAGTGCTTAAGGCGTCACTACAGGGTCGGGTTCGATTCCAGGCTGTGTCTTAGCCAGCCATGACCGGGAGACCCATGAGGTGGCGCACAATTGGCCCAGCGTCGTCCGGGTTAGGGGAGGGTTTAGCCGGCCTGGATGTCATTGTCCCATCGCGCTCTAGCGACTCCTTGTGGCGGGCTGGGCTCATGCACGCTGATTTCGGTCACCAGTTGTATGGCGTTTCCTCCGATACATTGGTGCATCTGGCTTTCGGGTTAAGCAAGCAGTGTGTCAAGAAGCAAAGCGGCTTGGCAGGGTCGTGTTTCGGAGGACACATGGCTCTCGACCTTCGCCTCTCCTGAGTCTGTACAGGAGTTGCACCGATGGGACAAGACTGTAACTACCAATTTGATATCACAAAAAAGGAGGTAAAAAGTCAATTAAATAATGATGTGCAAATATTGAACAATCCAGGTGTGCAAAGCTCTTAGAGACTTACCAAGAAAGACTCACAGCTGTAATCAGTGATTCTAACTTGTATTGACTGAGGGGTGTGAAGACTTAAGTAAATTAGATATTTATTAATTTTATTTTCAATACATTTGAAAAAACATTTCTAAAAACATGTTTTCACTTTGTCATTATGGGGTATTGTGTGTAGATGAGTGAGATAGAGACAAATATATTTAATACATTTTGAATTCAGGCTGTGACACAATAAAATGTGGAATACGTCAAGGGGTATGAATTACTGCATATATTATGGGGTAACTGTGTGGATGATATCTACTTTTCCCAGTTAGGAGATGGATTATGACCTAGTGGAAAGACCCGGGTGTATTTACCCTCATGCATTGAGACAGCTGGTCATTGATCAGCTCCATTCCTATTGCTCTACAGGACTGGTTGTACTTTCCCCACACACACATGAAGGCATGCACACACACACGCACACACATCACCTTTCCATGCTATGTCTCAAAGGACCAGTGTACAACAGAGGTATGACCACTACCACCATGAAAAACATCTGTGTCATAGTTTATACACTTGGGAAGAATGTGAGCTTCTCACTCCTTTCCAGCTGGTGTAGAAATCCAGTCTGTTTGGAGGCTTGTTCTGCTTCATGTCTTCTAAGATACATCCCAAATGACACCCTATCGCCCTATGGGCCCCTGTCAAAAGAAGTGCACTACATCTGGAATAGGGTACCATTTGGGACGCAGTCCTAGTCTTGACCACAGCCCTTCTCTTCATTGTGGGGAATTCCTCAGCACAATACCCCCTAGTGTTTTACTCAGAAGGAAGTTATGCTGAATTTGATAGTTCACTTGCACCAACTATGAGGAACAATGTATCAAATAACAGGCAATGGGTGTCAATGTATTGTGTCATAATCACTACATTTAAAAATCACAGGCAAAATACACAACAGATTTAAGCCTATAACACTTTTTCAATGGAGATTCTTGCTTTTTAGTCAAAGAGTAGGCTTACTGTAATCTGTGTCCTGGCAAACTGGCCCATACTGTTTTGGAGTAAGAATATAATCTTTCAAGGCCTAAATTAGTATAATGGCGCAAATGGATTGACAGAACACATAGGCCCTATATCGATTTATTTATTCCAGGTCCCTGTCGTATCACACCTGGCCATGTTGAAAATAAGCTGTTAATGCCATAAAGAGATAAAGGCAGACGAAGGAGACTAATGCCAACACCTTAATCTATATCCCATGATGGGAGAAGTGCACAAAGGTTGCCTTGCTATTGTAAAGACGCTTTGACTCACCTTTGACCATACTGAAGTAGCAGATTTCTGTTTGTCTAGAATATATGGAAACTTGAATAGGGAACATCATATACGTACTGTATGGAATATTAACTTCCCATAAGATCACACGTGATCACATTCATGTGTTTTTTCCATAACGGTAGGGACTCAACCTAGCCTCCACAGGTAAACAGACTTGGGTTCAAATATGATTTGAAATCAATTGAAATACTTAATCTGGGCTTGATTGAGTTTGCCTGGTTTAACGGACCAATAGAATAGTTCCCAAACTGCAAACCCCGCAGATTTGGTACTCCAGAAAGGTTAGAGGAAACGCAAAAAAGTTTTTGAAATATTTAGAACAGATTTTGAGCCCAGGTCTGCAGGTAACATGAGGCTAACAGCTAGCGTGTCTATTGATTCGTTGGCATGGCTAGGAAAGCCACTGCTGCCTGTCATGGGATCTGGTGAGAAGTGAGGAGAAAGGAGGAGAGAAAAGACAATTCTTCACAGAGAGAGAAAGCATGTTTCCATTCAGCGAGACACTTCTAGGGCAAGCCTTTCATTGAGGCTGTTTGTCTTAGTAATGAATATCCCCCATGGGGTGAGGGCTGTGGCTTTCTGAAAGGGAAAAGTCATGCCATTACATACAGTGCCTTCAGAAAGTATACACACCCCTTGACTTATTCCACATTTTGTTTTGTTACAGCCTGAACTTAAAATGGATTAAATTGAGATGTTGTGTCACTGGCCTACATACAATACCCCATAATGTTAAAGTGGATTATTTTTAACAAATAAATTAAAGAGGAATATCTGAAATGTCTTGAGTCAGTAAGTATTCAACCACGTTGTTATGGCAAGCCTAAATACAGTAAATTCAGGTGTAAAAAGTGTATTAACATGTCACATAATAAGTTGCATGGACTCTGTGTGCAATAACAATGCTTACCATTATTTGTTTAATGACTACCTCATCTCTGTACCCCACACATACACATGCCTCGCAAAAAAGGGCACCTATTGGTAGATGGGTAAAGATAAAATAAAAAGCAGACATTGAATATCCCTTTGAGCATGGTGAAGTTATTAATGACACTTTGGATAGTGTATCAACACACCAAGTGACAAAGATACGGACGTCTTTCCTAACTGAGTTGCCGAAGAGGAAGGAAACCGCTCAGGGATTAAAACAGTTAAAGAGTTTAATGGCTGTGATAAGAGAAAACAGGATGGATCAACGACATTGTAGTTACTCCACAATACAAACATAAATGACAATGTGAAAAGAAGGAAGCCTGTACATAAAACAAATATTCCAAACAATGCATCCTGTTTTGCAATAAGGCACTAAAGTAAAACTGCAAAATATGTGGCAAAGAAATTAACTTTGTCCTGAATACAAAACGTTTTGTTTGGGGCAAATCCAACACAACACATCAATAAGTACCACTCTTCATATTTTCAAGAATGGCGGTGGCAGCATTATGTTATGTGTATGCTTGTCTTTGGCAAGGACTAGTGATTTTTTAAGGACAAAAATAAACAGAATAGAGCTAGGCACAGGCAAAATCCTAGAGGAAAACCTGGTTCAGTCTGCTTTCCAACAGACACTGGGACACAAATTCAACTTTCAGCAGGATAATAACTTAAAACACAAGGCCAACTATTCACTAGAGTTTCTTACAGTTTTGAGTTAAAACTCTCTGAAGGCACTTTACCTTACATTATTTTGATTGTTTTAGTCATTTAGTTAGTGACCAATCCAAAACATCCATTAAATTACGGGCAATGGAACGTTTCAGAGAGACTTCATACAATGAACATACAGACACACACACAAACACACACACACACACACACACACAGCCAAAGACACACACTGCAATTACAGAGTTACAGCATAGCTGCCATCCTTACATAGACTGTAATGATTTTTGTCTTTCGGGGTTGGGGCACCTACACACACACAATGATACACACACAAAGCCGCACCCTCTGGATGCAATTAAGAACTCCAGGGATTTGAGACAGGCAGGCTGGGGCAGAGGTATAGCTAGGCAGAACCCTGAGACTGGAGGAGCGTTGTTTTAATCAATGCATGCAGCAGTGGCCAAGGCACGCCTAGGGCCAGGCAGGCAGACCTGAAAAACCAGCTGCTCAGAATTACAGTTACCAAGCAGCGCGGCGTCCAGTCTCTACACACACTCCACAGAGAAGCAACAGAAACCATCCAACCAACATTCTGTTGTGTTTTTTTCTTCTTCCAACACTGTGCGTGTAGTGTGTAGTTCCTGCGGGTTGTCTGACTTTTTGAACGCTTTTCACTTTCAAATAGATTTTTTTCTTCTACTTCGTTTGGCAAAGTAGCCCACTCCTCTCTACTCCAATTTCTCCCCCAGCTTCGACGGTTTCTGAGTGAACTATGTTCCCTGTGGCTGAGGGAGTGGGGGCCAGGTGCTTCTTCTGAGGCTCCTGGAAGAAACGCCTGGAACAGAACATCCGAGACAGTTAGGTGAGCAATCTGAAAGAGGGAAAGTAGTGACAAAGGTCTCTGACTTTCTTCCCCATATACTCTATCTTTACCAGTCTGCTGGGTCTCTGCGGTGACTTTATGTGAGTTGGTTACTATACTGACTCACAGACAAGCTAATCTGGGAGTGGGCTAGAACAGGCATGGGGAGAGCGGGGGGTCCTAGACGACGTGACGATCGACATGCAGCAGGTGAGTCTCAGGTGGAACGCCAAAACCAGAATAACTGACATTCCAGAGAGGGGTAGTAAGGATTTGGAATACTAGTTGCGCTGCTATTGGAATGGTCATATACGGCTGGAGCAAAAGGTTTGATGTCTTGTTCACACTCTTCCTGTCTGGGTCGGATACCTGATTCATGGGAACGTTAAGGTAACGTTACTGAGGCGCTTATCACCACGTTGATTGTTGAAGGGGACTGGGAAAGATCAATGCTTTGGGATAGAGGCTGACAAGGTAGCATTATGAGATGACTTTTTCTGAAAATAAATGTTTACTTCTTGGACATGACATATCATCATTCACATAGGGTGGAATATGTTGTGTTATTATTTTGTAAACATGACATATGTCATCAAAATCTAAAACATACGGGATGAATGAATGATGAAATCTTTCAGTATTCATTCATATTTTTGGGACAATCTTTTTTATGAAAGCAGTAAAACATTTTACAATCAACAATTATTCCCATATAGCATATTTGTCTCACATTGAAATGACAAAATGTACTGTGTAATTACAGTACATAGCTTAATGTGTACATGTTCTTGTATATGAAGACTGGTTCCTCTCAGTATTGTTCTAAAAGTAGATCAGTGACCTGCCATTCTGCTGTCCTTGGCTTCTCTCCAGTTGCTACAGAAAAGGTAATCGAGCCCTTGAGTTTTTTTGAAGATGCTATTCTACACACAGTTCCACTATGTTTAAGTGGTTTGATAAACTCAATATGTGCCTAATATCAAATGAATAGTGTTAGATAGTACCATATGAACGTCTTGTTGGTGGCACAGTTCATCATTGGAAGTCTCCTTTTGTGGAATCCTATAAATATATTTTTGTCACATACTGTACATCATTAGTCAAATATATATATACTGAGTGTACACAACATTAAGAACACCTTCCTAATATTGAGTTGAAAGTCACAAAAGAATGTGGACTTTTTCAGCCACACCCATTGCTGACAGGTGTCTAAAATCGAGCACACAGCCATGCAATCTCCATAGACAAACATTTACAGTAGAATGGTCTTACTGAAGAGCTCAGTGACTTTCAACATGGCACCGTCATGGGATGCCACCTTTCCAACAAGACAGTTCGTAAAATTTCTGCCCTGCTAGAGCTGCCCCGGTCAAGTGTAAGTGCTGTTATTGTGAAGTGGAAACATCTAGGACCAACAGCGGCTCAGCCGCAAAGTGGTAGGCCACACAAGCTCACAGAATTGGATCGCCGAGGGCTGAAGTGCATAGCGCATAACAATCGTCTGTCCTCGGTTGCAACACTCCCTACCAAGTTCCAAACTGCCTCTGGAAGCAACATCAGCACAAGAACTGTTCGTCTAAGATCACCATGCGCAGTGCCAAGCGCCGGCTGAGGTGGTGTAAAGCTCGCCGGCAGTTCCAGTGAAGGGAAATCTTAAAGCTACTTCCTACAATTACATTCTAGACGATTCTGTGCTTCCAACTTTGTAGCAACAGTTTGGGGAAGGCCCTTTCCTGTTTCGGTACGACAATACCCCTGTGCACAAAGCGAGGTCCGTACAGAAATAGTTTGTTGAGATCGGTGTGAAAGAGTGGAGACTGTTATAGCAACAAACTGGGGACCAACTCCATATGAATATATATATATATATATATATATATATATATATATATTTACAGTTGTCAGAAGTTTACATACACTTAGGTTGGAGTCATTGAATCTCGTTTTTTAAACACTCCAAAAATGTCTTGTTAACAAACTATAGTTTTGGCAAGTCGGTTAGGACATCTACTTTGTGCATGATAATTTTTCCAACAATTGTTTACAGACCTCCAATTGACTCAAATTATGTAAATTAGCCTATCAGAAGCTTATAAAGCCATGACACAATTTTCTGGAATTTTCCAAGCTGTTTAAAGGCACCGTCAACTTAGTGTATGTAAACTTCTGACCCACTGGAATTGTGACAGCTAATTATAAGTGAAATAATCTGTATGTAAACAATGGTTGGAAAAATTACTTGTGTCATGTACAAAGTAGATGTCCTAACCGACTTGCCAAAACTATAGTTTGTTAACAAGAAATTTGTGGAGTGGTTGAAAACATTGTTAAGTTTATGTATGTAACTTCCGACTTCAACTGTATATGTATATATAGCACCAGTCAAAAGTTTGGACACACCTACTCATTCAAGGGTTTTTTCTTTATTTTTACTATTTTCTACATTGTAGAATAATAGTGAAGACATCAAAACTATGAAATAACACAAGTTAGTCAATCCTGAAAATTTCAAGAACTTTGAAAGTTTCTTCAAGTGCTGTTGCATATACCATCAAGCGCTATGATGAAACTGGCTCTCATGAGGACCGCCACAGGAAAGGAAGACCCAGAGTTACCTCTGCTACAGAGGATAAGTTCATTAGAGTTACCAGCCTCAGAAATTGCAGCCCAAATACATTTTTCAGAGTTCAAGTAACAGACACATCTCAACATCAAATGTTCAGAGGAGACTGTGTGAATCAGGCCTTCATGGTCGCATTGCTTCAAAGAAACCACTACTAAAGGACAACAATAATAAGAAGAGACTTTTGGGCCAAGAAATGTGAGCAATGGACATTAGACAGGTGGAAATCTGTCCTTTGGTTTGATGAGTCCAAATTTTAGATGTTTGGTTCCAACCACTGTGTCTTTGAGGCACAGAGTAGGTGAACGGATGATCTCTGAATGTGTGGTTCCCACCGTGAAGCATGGAGGAGGAGGAGGTGTGATGGTGCTTTGATGGTGACACTGTCTGTGATTTATTTAGAATTCAAGGCTTACTTAACCAGCATGGCTACCAAAGCATTCTGCAGCGATACGCCATCCCATATGGTTTGAGCTTACAAAGGATAGTCCCACTGACCCAACACACCTCCAGGCTGTGTAAGGGCTATTTGACCAAGAAGAAGAGTGATGGAGGGCTGCATCAAATGACCTGGCCTCCACAATCACCCAACCTCAACCCAAGATAGTTTGGGATGAGTTGGTTTGTTTGAGATAGTTTGGGATGAGTTGGACCGCAGAGTGAAGGAAAAGCAGCCAACAAGTGCTCAGTATATGTGGGAACTCCTTCAAGACTGTTGGAAAAGCATTCCAGGTGAAGCTGGTTAAGAGAATGCCAAAACTGTGCAAAGCTGTCATCAAGGCAAAGGGTGACTACTTTGAAGAATCTCCAATATAAAATATATTTTGATTTTCTTAACACTTTCTTGGTTACTACATGATTCCATATGTGTTATTTTATAATTTTGATGTCTTCACTATTATTAAACAATGTAGAAAATAGTACAAATTAAGAAAAACCCTTGAATGAGCAGGTGTGCCCAAACTTTTGACTGGTGCTGTATATATGCTAGATTTTATACACCTGTCAGCAACGGGTGTGGCTGAAATAGCCTAATCCACTAATTTGAAGGGGTGTCCACATACATTTGTGTATATATATTTGTGTACAAAACAATAAGAACACCTTCCTAATATTGAGTTGGATTCACCAGGTCAGTCTATGTCATAGAAACAGCAGGTGTTCTTAATGTTTTGTACACTCAGTGGATATACTGGAAGTGCCAGAAATCCCTATGTTGATACATTTAATAAATTTTGCCATTACAGATTACAAGTTCTTAATGTTTTACATAACTTAATTGCAAGATTAAATATCACCCTGATTTTGGATTTGGATACAATACATTCTCATCACTTCTAGAAGCAGTGATCTTGCGACTCTCAGTAAAGACAATGTTTAAATGGTTGAGTGCCTGGGGCCTAGATGGGGCTCTTCAAGGATCCAGCCACCGGGGCCTGAAATGTGTGCTGTAGGTGACAATTAATCAAACCTGCAGTAGAAAACTAGGAACCAATGAAAGTTTTCTGTAGTTTTAGCATGTGACGAGGGGCCCGAACATTGCTGATGTTATTGCTTCGTTCCCTTATATGAAGAGCGGAACGACTAGGTACACCTGTGCCATATTTACTGGTTCAATATTTACTCAGACCTTCATTTGATTAAGGTTGCTCACTGTACTGTGGGTTAAAACTGGGCATAAAAAAAGAGGAAACTAAATTGTACTGCGCCGCTTGTCTGTTGGAAGTCAATTGTATGAAAAGAACAATAAAACATGATTTGTTTGCAGAGGGAAATGGAGAGGATATTATGCTTACAATGGGGATTTGTGGTTTGTGGAACAACATACAGTACACACATGCGGCTGGAAGGGTCAGAGAGGGGTTAGAGAGAAGTACAGATGGAAAAGAGGAAGAACAGCAAATAGAACAAAAGGCACAGTTGAAGTCAGAGTTTATAGTCGGGTTTATGTTCAGTGGACTATTCCCACTGGGCACAGACGTCAGTTCAATGTCTAGTTTTGATTTACATCTGGTTTAGTTTATCAACTAACGTGAATTCAACGTGAAATCAACAAAACCTTCACCATGTCATTGAATTTAGGTTAAAGGTTTGGTGAAAAAAAGACGAAATGCCTTTATGTTGATGACTTTTTGCAAATCCAATCAGTTTTCCAAGTTGATTCAACGTCATCACATTGATTTTTGGTTGAAATTACGTGGAAACAATGTTGATTCAACCAGTTTTTGCCCAGTGGGTTGGTTGTTGAATAAGTTCAGGTGTAAGGTAGGTCATTGCTAGCCTGGTTAATGCAGTGCAGTGTTCAGTCTAGTTTAACCATGTTTTGTCACTCCTGGCCTACTGTGCTTTAGTGGAGCAAATTTTCTCAATGTTTCAATACCAATGGCATATGGTTGCTTATTGATCTCCAAACGTCCAGAGAATATCCCTAGAACGTCCGTGACTCACCTATACAGCATTAGTTATCAATGGCTGTTACCTCAGTAAATAGCAAAGCTGATAAATAGAGTATGTCATTAGTAATCGCCCATGACCTAATGTTGAGTCAACATGAGAGAGTTGTGTGATGTTTGCTGCAGAGTTAGGAGACAGATGAAGTGTGGGAAAACTGGAATTGGAAACATTAGTTGAGGTAAATCTTGCCCTATTTTTTCTGTTTCTGAAAATAATACTATTTGTCAGTTGGCTGAGATATTGTTTAAAAAAGTTGCTAGTAAAAATGTATCTATTTGCACCTATGGCCCAATCTAATTCCAGCTGTACAGATCACATCTCTCTGTCTGGCATCAGTTGAGTTTAATGGGAAAGCCATGCGTGGGGGAGACGTAAACTACATTTCACCTGTCTTCTTGATTGGCCAGCTCAAAAAGGGATGTCATCCTAGAGTGGCCCTGGAAGTGAAATTCTGACTGCTGACCTCTGAATGAACCTGGCAGTGGGTGTTGTCACCAGGCAGAGAGTACCCGGAAGCATTGGTCTGGAGCCAGCTTTTAAATATTGTTGTGATGGTTTTAGTTAGTTGTGTGGTTGTTAAGGCAGGTCCAGAATCAGATCAGTAGCCTATAGTTACACCTTGCTTAGCAGGATATGGCACGGGCTGTCACAGAGGTAGTTAGGATAGTGTTGGGCATTGGACTCTGTTAACCTGAGGGGTTTAAAAAAAATCTCAGATACTGGCTGAGACAGCAATACTGTCTTGGTTCCATCTTAACCGTGGGCAACACCAAAAATGGTTGATAAAGGGACAGTTCACCCAAATTACAAAATACCCTAAGTTAGCATGGGATAACAACAATATTATTTGATTCAGTCTTACCCATGGGCAACACAGAGAATGGTTCACCAAGGAGGTGTACCACTGATCCTTCAACTCGCTTTTCTATTCTGTTATTGAGGTTTTGTTAGAGCAAGGGTGTCTCACCAAGCATTGAGAACGTCAACAAAAGATCTTGAGAAGGAATAGGATCTGGCATTATAGGATTATTGTTCTTCTTTGCACTTATAACCTACTGTAAAGATATATGAAATGAGGCCTAGCATGATGACATGAATGGTTGTTGATTCATAAGGGTTGGATTGAATGCAAATAATATCCCACTTAAGTTGGGATTCTTTTACAATATAAAGTCAGTCACTATGTAAACTTTTAAACACTTCAAATCTGTGTGTTAAATCCAACACGATCTCACTCGCTAGAGACCAGGCTGTATGGAGACTCAGTGCTGATCTAGTATGGACAGATCAGTACTCCTACTCTGAGGCACTTTGTGGATACGGACCCTGGTCGGATCAATGGAGACAATACTCTACTGGCTTGTGTTTTAAACTATGTGCTACATAATTGTCCCTCAGGCTTAGTGTCTGTCTATCAGAAATACTGTTTATCTAGCAGTTGACTTTTTCAGCCAAATTGATTGGTTGATGAATTGATAAACTTGTTTGGCTGTTACTATTTCAGGGGGAAGTTGCTATGAGGTTGTTATGCTGAAAGCTGTGAAGCAGAGACTAGACACTTCACTGCCAACATGATCCTCACTCTGGACAGTAGTTTGGATTTATGGAAAACAGACGTGGGGCCTCCCCGGGCCTGCCCCTGAACAGTTCTACTAGGCTTTGCAACAGTAGAGGAGGCAGCTACACTCACAGCGTGGAAAATATAATTGCTGTTATGAAATTGTGGTGGTGAATCCATTTGAATGTTCTCAGCTAGGAATGGTGTTGGCTTTTTGTTTCTCTGAGTGTGTGAGTGTGTGTGTGTGCGTGTGTGAAAGCAAGGATCTGTGCGTATGAGCATGCACGTGTGTGTGCGTGAGAATGTGCGCGGGAGCAGTACTAGTGGAACAGAGTCTGATCTTCCGTGTTCCAGGGTTTTCAGCTTTTTATAGCCAATGCAAATGTTGTTCTCTTTTGAAGCACCTGTTCAGATAAATGGGGGTCATTAGGGCGCTAGCTCAACCACCCAGCATGAGATGTGAGACTATTAATTTGTTCTCCATAATATCATATACAGTGCATTCGGAAAGTATTCAGACCCCATGACTTTCCCACATTTTGTTATGTTACAGCCTTATTCTACAATTGATTAAATAGTTGTTTCCCCTCATCAATCTGCACACAATACCCCATAATGACAAGCAAAAACACGTCTTTAGAAAAAGGAGCAAATTGACTACAAATAAAAAACTGAAATATCATATTTACTTAAGAATTCAGACCCTTTACTCAGTACTTTGTTGAAGCACCTTTGGCAGTGATTACAGCCTCAAGTCTTACACCTTCATTTTGTGAGTTGCTCCTATTCTTCTCTGCAGATCCTCTTAAGCTCTGTCAGGTTGGATGGGGAGCGTCGTTGCACAGATATTTTCCGGTTTCTCCAGAGATGTTTGATCGGGTTCAAGTTCGGGCTCTGGCTGGGCCACTCAAGGACATTTAGAGACTTGTCCCGAAGTCACTCCTGCGTTGTCTTGGCTGTGTGTTTAGGGTCGTTGTCCTGGTGGAAAGTGAACCTTCACCCCAGTCTGAGCTACTGAGTGCTCTGGAGCAGGTTTTCATCAAGGATCTTTCTGTACTTTGCTCCGTTCATCTTTTCCTCAATCCTGACTAGTCTCCCAGTCCCTGTAGCTGAAAAACATCCCCACAGCATGATGTTTCACGGTAGGGATGGTGCCAGGTTTCCTCCAGACTTGACGCTTGGCATTTAGGCCAAAGAGTTCAATCTTGGTTTCATCAGACCAGAGAATCTTGTTTCTCATGGTCTGCGAGTCCATGAGGTGTCTTTTGGCAAACTCCAAGCGGGCTGTCATGTGCCTTTTACTGTGGAGTGACTTCCGTCTGACCACTCTACCATAAAGGCCTGATTGGTGGAGTGCTGTAGAGATGGTTGTCCTTCTGGAAGGTTCTCCCATCTCCAAAGAGGAACTCTGGAGCTTTGTCAGAGTAATCACAGGGTTCTTGGACATCTCCCTGATCAAAGCCATTCTCCCCCGATTGGCCAGCTCTTGGAAGAGTCTTGGTGGTTCTTCCATTTAAGAATGATGGAGGCCACTGTGTTCTTGGGGACCTTCAATGCTGCAGATATTTTTTGGTACCCTTTCCCAGATCTGTGCCTCGACACAATCATGTCTCAGTATCAGGTATCAAGGTAAGACCCAGATGCAGACCGTGTCGAAGTAACAATGTTTATTACAGCAACAGGGGCAAAGGTACAGGATGGCAGGCAGGGTCAGGGGCAGGCAGGGTGGTCAGCGGGAGGGTACAGGGTCAGTACAGGCAAGGGTCAAAAACCAGGAGAATGAGAAAAGAGAGACTGGGGAAAAGCAGGAGCTGACACAAAAACGCTGGTTGACTTGACAAACAAAACGAACTGGCAACAGACAAACAGAGAATACAGGTATAAATACACAGGGGATAATGGGGAAGATGGGTGACACCTGGAGGGGGGTGGAGACAATCACAAAGACAGGTGAAACAGATCAGGGTGTGACAGTACCCCCTTTCCTCTAGGGGCGTCCTACCTGGGCGCATACCTGGTTGACTCGGGGTGCCGGCGGTGGAAGTCGGCGATGAGGGCTGGGTCCAGGATGTCTCTAGCGGGGACCCAGCACCTTTCCTCCGGGCCATAACCCTCCCAGTCAACCAGGTACTGGAAACCCCTGCCTCGTGGTCGAACCCTCAGGAGGCGTCTCACCGTGTACGCCGGATGGCCATCGACGACACGGGGAGGAGAGTTGGGCCTGGAAATAGAAGACAAAAGGCTGTGAGACACGGGAATGTAGGATGAATATGAAGTGTGCGGGGCAACAGAAGGCGGACAGCAGAGGGGCTAATGATCTTGGAGATGGGGAAAGGGCCGATAAACCAGGGGGACAGTTTGCGAGATTCCACCCAGAGGGCAGCAGTTTTACGGGCGCCCAACCAATTGTGCTATTATGTGTTTTGTTTCGCGTTATTTGTAACTTATTTTGTAAATAATGTTTCTGCAACCGTATCTTACGGCAAAAAGGAGCTGCTGGATATCAGGACAGCGATCACTCACCTCGGATTAGACAAAGATTTTCTCTTCAATAAGCAACATTTTCCAAACTTCCGGCAGGGCTAACATCCCAGTTATCTTCAAGAGGAAGAGACGCAGATACAGAGTACACAGAGCCGGATGCCTCGCGGGATATATGCTGCACCGGCAAGATAGAACAGCACACTCCGGTAAGACGATGGGGGGCGGTCTGTGCATATTTGTAAACAACAGCTGGTGCACGAAATCTAAGGTTTACCACCACAGACAGATGCTGGCACTAAGACCGCACTCAGTCAGTTGTATAAGGAAATAAGCAAACAGGTAACCACTCACCCAGATGCGGCGCTCCTAGTGACCGGAGACTTTAATGCCGAGCTAAATCACTTCTATGCTCGCTTCGAGGCAAACAACACTGAGGCATGCATGAGAGCATCAGCTGTTCCGGACGACTGTGTGATCACACTCTCCGTAGCCGACGTGAGTAAGACCTTTAAACAGGTCAACATACACAAGGCTCCGGGGACAGACGGATTACCAGTGCTCCGGGCATGTGCTGACCAACTGGCAGGTGTCTTCACTGACATTTTCAACATGTCCCTGATTGAGTCTGTAATACCAACATGTTTCAAGCAGACCACCATAGTCCCTGTGCCCAAGAACACAAAGGCAACCTGCCTAAATGACTACAGACCCGTAGCACTCACATCCATGAAGTGCTTTGAAAGGCTGGTCATGGCTCACATCAACACCATTATCACAGAAACCCTAGACCCACTCCAATTTGCATACTGCCGAAACAGGTCCACAGATGATGCAATCTCTATTGCACTCCACACTGCCCTTTCCCACCTGGACAAAAGGAACACTTATGTGAGAATGCTATTCATTGACTACAGCTCAGTGTTCAACACCATAGTACCCTCAAAGCTCATCACTAAGCTAAGGATCCTGGGACTAAACACCTCCCTCTGCAACTGGATCCTGAACTTCCTGATGGGCCACCCCCAGGTGTTGAGGGTACGTAGCAACACATCTGCCACACTGATCCTCAACACTGGAGCCCCCAGGGGTGCGTGCTCAGTCCCCTCCTGTACTCTCTGTTCACCCACGACTGCATGGCCAGGCACAACTCCAACACCGTCATTAAGTTTGCAGACGACACAACAGTGGTAGGCCTGATCACCGACAACGACGAGACAGCCGGTAGAGAGGAGGTCAGAGACCTGGCCGGGTGGTGCCAGAATAACAACCTATCCCTCAACGTAACCAAGACTAAGGAGATGATTGTGGACTACAGGAAAAGGAGGACCGAGCACGCCCCCATTCTCATCGACGGGGCTGTAGTGGAGCAGGTTGAGAGCTTCAAGTTCCTTGGTGTCCACATCACCAACAAACTAGAATGGTCCAAACACACCAAGACAGTCGTGAAGAAGGCACGACAAAGCCTATTCCCCCTCAGGAAACTAAAAAGATTTGGCATGGGTCCTGAGATCCTCAAAAGCCTCCGACCGCAAGGCACTACAGAGGGTAGTGCGTATGGCCCAGTACATCACTGCGGCTAAGCTGCCTGCCATCCAGGACCTCTACACCAGGCGGTGTCAGAGGAAGGCCCTAAAAATTGTCAAAGACCCCAGACCCCCCAGTCATACACTGTTCTCTCTACTGCCGCATGGCAAGCGGTACCGGAGTGCCAAGTCTAGGACAAAAAGGCTTCTCAACAGTTTTTACCCCCAAGCCATAAGACTCCTGAACAGGTAATCAAATTTGCATTGTGTGCCCCCCCAACCCCTCTTTTACGCTGCTGCTACTCTCTGTTTATCATATATGCATAGTCACTTTAACTATACATTCATGTACATACCACCTCCATTGGCCCGACTAACCAGTGCTCCCGCACATTGGCTAACCGGGCTATCTGCATTGTGTCCCGCCACCCACCACCCGCCAACCCCTCTTTTACGCTACTGCTACTCTCTGTTCATCATATATGCATAGTCACTTTAACCATATCTACATGTACATACTACCTCAATCAGCCTGACTAACCGGAGTCTGTATGTAGCCTCGCTACTTTTATAGCCTCGCTACTGTATATAGCCTTGCTACTGTTATTTTTCACTGTCTTTTTACTGTTGTTTTTATTTATTTACTTACCTATTGTTCACCTAATACCTTTTTTTGCACTATTGGTTAGAGCCTGTAAGTAAGCATTTCACTGTAAGGTCTACACCTGTTGTATTCGGCGCACGTGACAAATAAACTTTGATTTGATTTGATATAGACCGTGACGAAGTAACAATGTTTATTACAGCAACGGGGCAAAGGTACAGGACGGCAGGCAGGCTCAGGGTCAGGGGCAGGGGCAGGCAGAGTGGTCAGGCGGGCGGGTACAGGGTCAGGACAGGCAAGGGTCAAAAACCAGGAGAACGAGAAAAGAGAGACTGGGGAAAAGCAGGAGCTGACACAAAATCGCTGGCAACAGACAAACAGAGAACACAGGTATAAATACGCAGGGGATAACGGGGAAGATGGGCGACACCTGGAGGGGGGTGGAGACAATCACAAAGACAGGTTAAACAGATCAGGGTGTGACACTGAGCTCTACGGACAATTCCTTTGACCTCATGGCTTGGTTTCTGCTCTGACATGCACTGTCAACTGTGGGACCTTATATAGACAGGTGTGCGCCTTTCCAAATCATGTCCAATCAATTGAATTTACCAATTTACCACTCCAATCAAGTTTTAGAAACATCTCAAGGATAATGGAAACAGAATTCACCTGAGCTCAATTTCGAGTCTCATAGCAAAGGGTCTGAATACTTATCTAAATAAGGTATATATATATTTTTTTTAACTATACATTTGCAAAGATTTCGAAAAACCTGTTTTCGCTTTGTCATTATGGGGTATTATGTCTAGATGGATGAGTGGGAAAAAACTATTTAATACATTTTAGAATAAGGCTGTAACAAAATGTGGAAAAGGTCAAGGGGTCTGAATACTTTCCTAATGCACTGTAGCTTTGAAATCATGACATTATGAACTTCTAAAGAAATTAAGCGGTTTCATAAACTGACTTTCTAGAAGGGAGTGCGTGGCGAATGGCTATGCAACCGCCTGACACAGCACGACAATGTGAATATGATTGGTCAAGAATACCCATGCTTCGAGCCTTACGCATTTCTCCATTCATTTTCCCCGCTGTTTACCATCTCCTTCCTTCTTATAAATATATCTGATACTTATTTTCTATTCCAAAGATCTGGTCAAAGGTCAAATCATGAATGAGGCAGAGTGAAAGCGAGACAAGGGGCTAGACAAGATAAACTACAAAACACTCAATATCTAGAGGAAAAGGGAGAAATCCATGTCCTGTGTCTACTCAGTGAAACACTGTATATAGCTAAGGCCATACAAACTCAATTATATGTTTAACGGATGCCCCTCAAAATAAAATAAAAAGGTGCTCGCTTTCCTCACAAAAAAAAGAAGTAATCTGTTAAACATTTATTAACGTTTGTAGCAAGCACCTCAATCAACAACAGTTTTTAAACCAGCAATTAGAAAGGGAATTTCAAAAGGAAATAATGAGAAGGTTTCGTGCCAAAAGAGATAGCACTGTTCACCATGTCATCATCTTCACAATGTCATCATATTGTCTGCATTGCAGATAGGCAGTCTTGGGGAAAAAAATAATGTTTAACGTTTAGAGTGATGCACAATATGTTGTACAATATGTTGTAGAATATGCACTAAGGTAACAAACAGAGGATATGACGTAAACAAGGTTATTTTATGGCCCAACGTCAGTCAAACATGCGACTGGATACTTGTTTTCTGGGAAAGTAACGATACAGACACAGGAACGAGAAGAAACACATAGTATCACCGATAGAAATATAATTGATGATATTTCTATGGTACTGTATCACCTCTCCATTATACAATATGGTTAATGCTCAGGTATAGCCTAAATGGGTGCCGAAGGTAGGGCAACTTCATTCAAGTGGCTTTTGGCATGTGTTCATTCATTCATTCCACCCACTTGTATTCTGTCTTTCTCTGTCCACTCTCTCTCTTCCTTTCCCTATTTTCCTCACCCATTTTGTTTGGCGAGGATATGGCAGGCGTTACTCAGGTGGCTCTTGAACTCATAAAATGTAGTAAATGAATGACTCTGACTTGTCAATTTTCATATAATTCCTATGACTGAATAGGCTCCATGCTTAGATTTCAAAATGCCTATGCTGCTCTTAACAGTCATCTAACAATAACCGATGTAATAAAAAAAAAAAAATTATATGAAATGTGGAATTTTATTGCAGATATACAGTATCCTCTTTGCGTGACAAGTTTGTACCTTTTTAATGCACCCAACTGTAGTTAGAGGGAATCCTAATCATCAATGTGAAGGTTTACTGCAGGTCCCGGAATCATCAAATGACACGCTGCATGTTTTCTCTGTCTGCACAGGATATTGTTGAAGATGACTTCAACTGTCTCACCTGTGACCAACTTCACTACAGTATTCTCCAATACCACGATCACCACCAAGTCCAAAGAACAAATACTCACTCAGAGTAAGTGGGCGTGTGTATACGTGCGTGGGTGTGTGTGTGCGTGCGTTGTGTGCGTACATGCATGTGTACTGTATGTGACCTGGCTGGTGTGTGTGAGAACTGTTTGTTAACACAATTTTATTTGCAGTTTTTGTTACATTTCAGAAGTGAATAAACTATTCGTAATAGTTTCACAATGATACCAAGTAGTAGTAATCATCAAACAACGCCTCCCCTGTGGAATTTTAAATCAATAGGATATTATAACCCTAGTCAAGATAAGCATGTGCTTATAAATAACATCCCAGTGCGTCACACAATCTAATCAAGATGCACTGTAAGGGAGTGGCAACAACTGAAACTCGACCCATTCACTAAAGGATACATCTTACAATCCCTCCCAACAATGCTATCAACAATGCCATAAACAACGAGAGGCAGCATGCAAGATGGCCGACGAATGAATGTTGATGACAGTTTACTAAATTACCATTCACTCTCACAAATAAATAACATTGTTACGTCTTTGCTCATTTTCCCAGGTTCAGGGGCTATGATTGCTGTCATTGTCATTGGGATCATTATCCTTCTAACCATACTGCTTGTCATCCTGAAGACATACAACAGGTCAGGCTGCATTTCACATAAATAGGCCTCAATTACATTCTCAGTGACACAGTCAGCCATTGCAGGTTCCCTTTCAATTATTTGTTTCGAAATCTCACAGTGGGATTCACCAGAATCTCTAGAAGCTCAAAGAACCAATCACACACGTGTGTGTCGGAAACAGACAGGTCTAGTGGCGAAAAAGATGAGCCCCTCCCTTCATACTAAAGAGCCACTTGCCTAACCTCTGGTCATTCTCACCTCTCTTCCTCATCACGAAGAGTACTACTCTAGGCTGCTCAGCACGACTTGATCTGTTTTCAGGTTCAACTGTTCACAGGTGTGCTGCAAGGTTACGCCGTCGAGCGCAGGTTTTTCAGCTCTTGTCTTCTGTGTTGGGTGACTTTACCGAAAGGAAAGTTTTCGCTTCAGGTAAGAATTAGCTTTTCTGCTTTTTCCTCACTTTGTCACCCGTGGTAACTAGAGTCACATGGCTAGTTACTGAGACTTGGCTAGCTTAGCTGCAAGGCTTAGCTAACTTGGCTAGCTCACTGCGAGTCTAGCTATCCTAGCGACTAGCTTTTATACCTGGAAGAGTAGAATTTACTAGCTTGGACTCTCGTTTAGCTCAACCCACTACCAGTCCGCATTGACTAGAACGACCCTCCTAGCTTCACTGTTTATTGCTTGAGAGACACGCTTTTGTTCTATGCAAGACTAACAAAGCACTAGCTTCCTTTGGCTAACATTGTGCTAACTAGCTAGGCTACTAGCCCACGAAGCGAACGCTAGCTACGTTCACATTGTTAAAGGGACACTTCAAGATTTTATCTACTTCCCCATGCTAATAGATAGCGCAATGACTAAGTCAATGGGTAATGCTAGTTAGCATTGGCTCGCAAAAATAGCTCTAACTTCCTTTATATTGGACACAGAGACATAAGACAAGTTCATATGACTCTGGGGAAGTATATAAATCCGAAATTATCCATTTAAATTATTTGTTTTCTCTGGGCACTGTGCTAACTTGCTACATGCTTCGTCTCCTGTGGTAGCTAGCGTCAAGCAGCTAGCTACTGAGACTTGTGCTGCAAGGCACAAGCTAACTTTGCCAATTCGGTGGAACGCAAGCTATTCACATCAGCATAGCTAGCTAATTCAGAACGAGTTCCCTACATGCACATATGGCCCACCACTGCTATAGTGTTTATATACAGTGCCCACCCCAGTTAGCAATTAGCCACAAGGCACCTACTGGGGGCTACTGGGCTAGCAGGCCTTTTTCCCACGAATTAGGGACGTAGGAAGGGTTACAACGGCTTGACTGTGGTCCAACCTTGACTCCCTGGTTCATGAATTATGGCCACTACTACCGGCTGCTACTGGGTCTCCCACCTACGGTGGTATTGCCAGCTTGCTATCTTGTTTACTACATCTAACATTCACTCGTTTCATTAGCTAAACTGACCGGCTACACCTCACTGTGCTACTGTCAAAAGAGAAACTCTAAACCGAAGAAAAAATGCTACTCGAGTGGCTTTCTTCAGTTAATGAGGTGCTAGCAATAGCTAGGCTATTAGCCCATTGGGTGAACACTAGCTAGCTAACATAAAAGCCTCATGGCTAAGCATCGACTAGCACACGCATAACCCGGTTAGCAATACTTTTCTCCCAGAGTTATATTGGTCCCCGGTACCCCCAAGTACTGGCCATCACGGCGAACGCTAGCTAGCTACCACCATGTACGCGTCCTGGTATTTCGTCTGGCCCTGCGGCCTTGTGAATGTTAACTTGTTTAGTTGTCTTACTCACATCGACTACGGAAACCAAGACCACACAGTTGTCCGGAACAGCTTGTGCTCTCATGTATGGTTCTGTGTTGCTTGCCTCAAAGCGAGCATAGAAGGCATTTAGCTCGTCTGGTATGCTCGTGTTGCTGGGCAGCTCGCGTCTGGGTTTCCCTTTGTAATCCATGATAGTTTTCAAGCCTTGCAACATCCGTTGAGCATCAGAGCAGGCGTAGTAGGATTCAATCTTAGTCCTGTATTGACGCCTGTTTGATGGCTCGTCGGAGGTCATAGCAGGATTTCATATAAGCGTCCAAATTAATGTCCCGCTCCTTGAAAGCGGCAGCGCTAGCCTTTAGCTCAGTGCGAATGTTGCCTTTAATCCATGGCTGGTTGGGGTAATATACGTACGACGTCGTCCATGCACTTATTAATGAAGCTGGTGACTGTTATCGGATGAATCCCGGAACATATTCCAATCCTGTAGCTTAACATTCGCTTTGTTGGACCACTTCCGTATTGAGTGAGTCACTGGTACTTCCTGTTAGAGTTTTTGCTTGTAAGCAGGAATCAGAAGGATAGAGTTATGGTCTGATTTTCCAAAGGGAGGGCCCTGTATGTGTTTCTGTATGTGGAGTAAAGGTGATCTAGAGTTTTGTTGCCTCTAATTGCACAGGTGACATGCTGGTAAAAATGAGATAAAATGGATTTCAATTTTACTGCATTAAAATCATGGCCATGAGAAACACTCCCACTGAATTTTCATTTTCTTGTTTCCTTATGGCCCTATACAGCTCGTTGAGTGCGGTCTTAGTGTAAGCATTGGTTTCTTGTGGTAAATAGACACCTACAAAAAATATAAATAAACTCTCTTGGTAAATAATATGGTGTGCAGCTTATCATGCGGTATTCTAACTCAGTTAATTAAAAACATGAGACTTCCGTAGCATTAGAGATCGCACACAAGCTGTTGTTAACAAACAGACACACCCCTCCCCCTCTCGCCTTTCCCAAGTCTGCTGTCCGGTCTTGACAATGCATAGAAAAACCAGCAAGTTGGATATCCATGTCCTCGTTCAGCCACGGCTCCGAGAAACATAGGATACTACAGTTTTTCAGGTCCCATTGATAGCATAGTCTCGAACAGAGATTATCCCGTTTTTTTCTCCAGTGAGTGGACGTTCGCCAACAAAACAGAAAGCATTGGTGGTCTACATGCTCGCCGACGTAATCTCGCCGCTTCCTCTTTCGAGTCACGGGGATCAGGGCCTGGGCCGGGGTAAGTAGAACATCCAGAGCTGCTGACTCGTTGAAGTAGAAAACTTCATTCAAAACGAGGTGAGTGATCTGTGGAGCAGAGCACACTTACTTTCACTATGTGCGACTCATGTCGCGGGCGTGCTAAATGTAGGAGCGGACTTATTGTCCAGAGGGAATCATTATCACAGGGAATGGAAACCATCCCCAAGTGATGAAACACGCCTTCTCCTATGAGCCTCATACTCCTCACTCTAGTCAGAGGGGAAGGCTTGTTTCTCATCATGGTAGCCCCTCAATGGCCAGGCAAGCTCTGGTTAGCAGAGATCATTATCCTGCTGTACGACGAGCCCTGGCAACTCCCATTATGCAGGGATATTCTGACCCAAGTAAACTGAGACATTGTCCACCCTCACCTGAAACACCATGGACCTCTGGGCCTGGTCCATGAGGGTAAATCTGGATGTGACAGGCCTGCCTCTTTGAGTCATTGACTATGCAGAGTGCCAGGGCCCCTTCCACACGCTCACTGCATGGAAACAAGTAGTGTGACCAAAAACAGATAATTCCTTACCAATGCTCTGTATCCGAGGTGTTATGCTTTTTGCAGGACCTTATGGACAGGGGGAAGGCTTTATCCACTGTTAAGGTCTATATAGCTGCTATCTCAGACTGTCATATAGGCTTCAACAATAACATGGTGGGAAAACACCCCCTGTTATGTTGTTTCATGAAGGGGGCACATCGCTTACGTCCAGACTTTTTAGCCGCTGGAAAGTGTGGCGATATCTGTCCTTTAACACTGTTTTTACATTTGCAAAGAGAGTGAGTGCCTACAGTGTGCCCGGGGCTTTTCCAAGGTTTCCTTGGACAATTTTCTTGCCTTGGAGCTTGTGGTTTTCCACCCGCTGCCTTTCCCTTCGACCAAAGAAGAGCGGTTCCACCGTTTGTGTCCAGTTTGTGTCCAGTTTGTGTCCAGTTTGCGCGTTGCACATATATTTGGATAGAACAAGAGCTTTGCGCAAGAGCGACCAACTCTTTGTGTCCTGGGTGCCTCCCACAAGGGAAGGCCCTTCTCTCATCAATGGTTATCACATTGGATTGTGGAAGCTATTATATTGGAAGGGGGTTACAGCCTCCAAAAGGCCTGAGGGCTCACTCCATTAGAGGTATGGCTACTTCTTGGGCGCTGTTTAAAAGACATCTCCTTGCAGGAGATTTACGATGCGGCTTGTTTGGCAACCCCTCAAACTTTTATGAGGTTCTACCGGCTAAACGTGACTGCACATTCTTTGGTGCATACTGTCCATTCTTCGGAAAGCATGTGCGATATGGGAGTTGACCATATCCCACTGTGAGATATCAAAACGAGATATCTCTGATATTGTCAGTGAGATATCTCACCACATTCTCCTACTCAAAAGAGTGTGAGGAAGTTTGGCATGCTCGAAAATGACCAGCGGGCAAGTGTCTCCGATAGATGTGTGTGATTGGTTCAGATGTGCGTGATTGGTTCTTCGAGGGCTGTACAGTTGAAAAGTAAACTCACACACCTTGTGTTACAAGGTGCACGGAGAAAAACTGAATACACTGAATATAAAGCAAAACTCCAGCACACTGGTGATCCTGATGCTTCAGAAAATGTTCTCATGGAATAACTGTGCTATAACAATTCAATTATGTTTTAGCAAATGTATTATTGACTGTATATGTTCTGCTAATCCAGATGGTATTGACTTTTTGTGATTAGTCATTATAAATGAACTAGCATTTTAAAATGCAATGCATTATCTATTTCGCTATAGTGAGGGCTTTGACAGGTTACATTATCAGGAAAAACTCTACGATGGATCTTTATATGTATTTTACCCTTCACCAGGCGGACACATGCGTCCAGAGTGCTGGGCACAGGCTCCAAAGGGCCACCTCGACAGAAGATGTCCTCTTCTACAGTGCAGACCAGCATGCCCTTGGGGAACTCTGTGTCTGGGATCTTTGCGCTGTCAAGTAGTATGTCCGAAAATGGATTCCGGCTGCCCCGAGTGGAACTAAACAGCCTGCACCTAAACAACTTGGAGCAACACAGCACAATCAGTGATTCGACAGTAGTCACCATACATGATACTCCATCAATAGGGAATACATAGCAGGCCACTAACTTATTGGACAGGTGACAAAGTCAGCATTAAAATGCTTGAAAAGAAAACCTTTATTATGAACAAAGTGGTGCTATAGGAACGCAATGAATATGCATGGACACTCCTGTGGACATAAACAATTGCTTTCTTGACTACAGTGTTGAGAACATGGACAAAATGATCCTGCTGTCTGTGCATTTGCAGCTGTGCTACCAACAACCATGAGGATAAGCGTTGGAGGAGAGATGTGTACAAGATTTACGGCATGAACATGGTGTCATGTCTAGTTTTTCTGTGTGTGTACATTTCTGTGAGGGAGTTGTTCACAGGGTTTTTAATTTATTCACATTATTAGAATTTTTTAATCTGAATAATGTTGTGGTTTTCAGGAAAAATCATGAGAATGTTTCTGTGAAAGGTCGATACTGGTTTGAATCCCTGTGGAGATCTAGATAGCATACAATTATGAAATAATAAGTCCCAATTAGTTTGATTCCAAAGGATTTTGCACTTTTCACTCACACTATCCTGTGTATCCTTGCTTGTTGTTATTTCATGAAATACATTTTGAAAATAAATCTTGATATTTCTAAAAGTGTGTGCATGTTTCTGCTTGAATATGATTACATTTGGATTTCAATTTTTTTTTGTACCTTTATTTAACTAGGCATGTCAGTTAAGAACAAATTCTTATTTTCAATGACGGCCTAGGAACAGTGGGTTAACTACCTTGTTCAGGGGGCAGAACAACCGATTTTTACCTTGTCAGCTCGGGGATTCGATCTTGCAAGTCTTACAAGTCCAACGCTCTAACCACTAGGCTACCTGCTGCTCCATACTATTTACAGTGCATTCGGAAAGTATTCAGACCCCTTTACTTTTTACACATTTTGTTACGTTACAGCCTTATTCTAAAACTGATTGCATAGTTATTTTCCCCTCATCAATCTACACACAATACCCCATAATGATGAAGGTTTTTAGACATATTTCCAAGTAAAAAATATATTTAAAAAAATGAAATATCACATATTTCCCTCGAACCTGACTAGTCTCCAGACTCTGCCGCTGAAAAACATCCCCAGTGCCAGGTTTCCTTTAGACGTGACGCTTGGCATTCAGGCCAAAGACTTCAATCTTGGTTTCATCAGACCAGAGAATCTTGTTTCTCATGGTCTGAGAGTCCTTTAGGTGCCTTTTGGCAAACTCCAAGTGGGCTGTCTTGTGCCTTTTACTGAGGAGTGGCTTCCGTCTGGCCACTCTAGCATAAAAACCTGATTGGTGGAGTGCTGCAGAGATGGTTGTCCTTCTGGAAGGTTCTCCCATCTCCACAGAGGAACTCTGGACCATCGGTTTCTTGGTCACTTCCCTGACCAAGGCCCTTCTCCCCCGATTGCTCAGTTTGGCCGGGGGGCCACAGCTCTATGAAATCTTGGTGGTTCCAAACGTCTTCTATTTAATAATGATGGAGGCCACTGTGTTCTTGGGGTCCTTCAATGCACTGTAGCAGACAGAGGTAAAATTTGTTTTATATTGGATATTCAGTAGATATTTGTTCTTCTCTCATCAATAGCTATTTAACCAAGCATGCCATGTCTATGGAAATTATATATTCTGAATCAGGGGAGGATGGAGAAAAATCCACACCATTTAGATTTTTCTTGGGGTGGTCAATCTTTAATAGCTCAAACAATTGATTTAGAAAATATATTTCTTCATGGTCATGGCACGCTTTGTTTAAGAGCTATTGAAGATTGAAATCTGAAGATTTGTTTTTTTTTTACAACAAAAAAAATATTTTTCTACATCCTCCCCTGATTCAGAAAATATCGTTTTCATAGTCATGGCACGCTTTGTTTAAGAGCTATTGCCGAGAGAAAACCGAATATCCACCAAATATCCAATATTTAAAAAGAAATGTACCTCGGTATTTAGCAGACAGTTTTCTAGAACAACTAGGCTAGTTGGTGCCTCTTAGAATTTAACATTTTTCTTTTATAGTCACTTTTCTAGTGACCTAAGTTTGTTTGAAAATGAATTAATTCACATGTATGCAATAAATCTACATATAACAACTGAGAAATGGAGTGAGCTTCTGCCAAGCCTGCATGGAAACAGCAGCAGTTTTGATGATAATATTGATGACAAGATAGCACTTTTGTAACAGACGTGATAAGATGCACACATAAAACAATAGACTAGTACTTACATTTATTGACTTTGAATGAATGACACAACTAGTGTCAACAGCTAGAGAATACTCTAAGCCTACTTTTTTTGTACAAGTGACTGGCAACTGAAAGATTCAGCGCCCTCTGGTGGAAAGTAGCCATTGGCAGAATTTTGAGGCTGCATTACAGATCTCAATCAGTTTCAAGTTGCAATGCGTTTGGGGATCATTTAACGTGGAACTGGCTGTGTTTTAGCAACATGAAATCTTATTAAAATCTGTTCATATTCACCATCAGGAAAAATGACATGTATTATTATATTTTTTGAGAAGTGAGATCTTAGATATGGTCATTTTCACATTTTCATACTTGCATGGAATGTTTGGGAATGATGTGGAGTAAAGCATTTGTGAAAATGATTTAGCAGCCGTGGGTTGGACAATTGATAGACACCACAGTAAATGAAACCTAATAAAAAAAACGTGTCAGTCTTGTCCAGGGCTGCGTTCAGTAAATGTTACATTCTGTAATGTTCACTTGAACAGAAACTGTGCTGTACTGAACGACCAGTTGACAAACTGGGAGGGGTTGGGTTGTGGGTTAGGGAACAATGTCAGCATGGCCACTGCCCTTTAAATATGTCACTCATTGCTTCAGCCCACACCTCGCCACACCCACCAAACGTGAGTAAAAATATGTCAAAGGCTGTTCAAGAACATACAAGAAAGTTTTGGGGAAATGTGTCAATCTGTACAAACCGTTCCGCAACGTAGCAAACGTTCAAGCGAACTGAATGGACCTCAGCCCCGGACTCTACACAGACCTGTGCACCATAGTCAAGCAGAGCTACAGTAGGCGTATATGCAAATAAGCCATATGGCCATCATTCACTTTGAACTGGACTGTGTGTTTACAGGCACTAGCAACAGCGCCACTTTAGATCATTAGAAAGCATTTGCCACAAGCCACAAAATACAAATACCTAAATTGATTTCTGCAAATATGTAAATACCACGGGAGTCCTCTTACATTTGTGAACTTTACAGTCCTATTGATCAAACAACCATGAACAGCACAGGAGGTTGGTGCCACCTTAATTGGGGAGGATGGGCTCGTGGTAATGGCTGGAGCTGAATAAGTGGAAGCGAAAAAGGGGTGTAGGCAGCAAATCTTACCAGGCCAGCTGTGATTTACAACCTAATACCAAGGCATTTATTGGTGAATGAGTTATATTTGCCTGACTTTCCTAGTTAAATAAAGGTTAAATAAAATAAAAATAAAATCGGGCACCAATTTAATGTCCTACTCTATGTCATGGAATTTTGAGTGAAATATAACCTATTTTTAAAACCTCTTATAAAGTTGGTGTTCTAGCATAAACTGGGAATTTGATATTTTTTGACTGATATGACTGTCTGTTTGTTTTATCTGCAAAGTAGTTCAAACTGTCTGTTCCAGTTTAAGATTTTACAGTAAATTGATTAAGACCATAATGCTTGACCAAAATACATATTTACATTTTATGCTCTATATTTCTCTTCTGAAATAAAACTATCAGATATAATTGCTACGTTTGACCGAGTGTCCAGCCAACGATGTAGAACTGTTTACCGTAGTTGACTTGAATGCGACTCAGTACTCGTGTTTACAATGGTGTCCGTGGGTAAGTACAGTAGCTAGTTAGTAAATCGGGTATACTAGCGTAGCTATATACTTAATCATTGCTCTCTATCAGTCCTTAATTATTGTATTAGTCACACAATGAAACCGAGCAGGCTGGATTGATTATTTACTGAGGTTGAAGCCGATAACTGTGATTACAAGAGAAAACGAATTAGCGAGGGCTTTGCTAGGCAGCTTCCGGGTAGCATTTTCTAGCTAAAGGAAAGTCAAAAGTTAGTAACATGTAGCTAGCTTTCAATCAATGTATAAAGGAGTTTAAATATATTGACATGATCGTTAAATTCACACGTTTTGAACAGTTCAACAGACCGTGGGGAAAGATGTATGTGTAACACCTGTTGTGTAAAATACATCTTGAGCAAATGCCATAAGCTAGAGAGCGTTATCTTTTTGTACTCTCATTTTTCTGGCCATAATATCAAATAACATTTTATTGGTCACATACACGTGATTAACAGATGTAGCGAAATGCGTGTGCATCTAGCTCCGACACTGCAGTAATATCTAACAAATTACACAACATATACCCACTACACACAAATCTAAGTAGGAATGAATTAAGACTATATACATTTGGAAGAGCGGATGGACTAAGATACAGTAGAAGAGTATAGAATACAGTATATGAGATGAGTAATGCAAGATATGCAAACATTAAGTGACTAAGATACTGGAGAAGAGTAGAGAATACAGTATATACATATGAGATGAGTAATGCCAGATATGTACACCTTATTGAAGTTACTAGTGTTCCATTCCTTAAAGTGGCCAGTGATTTCTAGTCTATGCCTATAGGCAGCAGCCTCTAATGTGCTAGTGATGGATGTTTAACAGTCTGATGGCCATGAGATCGAAGCTGTTTTTCAGTCTCTCGGTCCCAGCTTTGATGCACCTGTACTGACATCGCCTTCTGGATGATAGCGGGGTGAACAGGCAGTGGCACTGGTGGTTAATGTCCTTGATGATCTTTTTGGCCTTCCTGTGACATCAGGTGCTGTAGGTGTCCTGGAGGGCGGGTAGTTTGCCCCCGGTAATGCGCTGGGCAGACCGCACCACCCTCTGGAGAGCCTTGTGGTTGCGGGCGGTACAGTTGACGTACCAGGCGGTGATACAGCCTGACAGGATGCTTTCAATTGTGCATCTGTAAAAGTTTGTGAGGGTTTTAGGTGTAAGACAAATATAATAATTGGATGGTTGTTGGTAGTGCACCTAAGCATTGTTGTTTGTCCAACATGAGTACATTATCAACTGAAATTGTGTTTATCATAAACTTAAAATTAACAGTTTGAATCCAATTTAATCAAGACAGATGATTGACAGACATTCCCTTTCTAGTGGAGGTACTATGCCTCCTGCTGGTAGCTGTGCTGTGGGGCTGCACCAACCCATTTCTGAAGAGAGGCACAGAGGGGATTGAACATGTGAAAAAGGAGAACAAGTTTCTTCAGTTCCTGGCAGAGGTTAAGTTCCTGTTTTTAAACATCAAGGTAAATTGACACTTGTATTTGGAGAGGGACTAAAACTTTTTCCATTTAGGCCTATAGTCTTGTATGTCATTCTTAATTGATGCAAATACACTTTCCATGCTTTTCCTGTTATTTAGCCTATAACAACATGTCCCTTTACATTTGCAGTACCTGATACCATTCCTACTGAATCAGAGCGGGTCCTTGGTGTACTACTTCACTCTTGCCACCACAGGTTAGCTGCATCTTACTACAAAGACATGTTGAACTACAGTATGACTGTTTTACACATCGACTGCTCACAATCCCGTCCTCCTCAGGTTTCTCTCATCTCCAAATCACATGATTGAAGTTGCCCCTAGATACAGATTTTTCTTCCTCACCCTTTCCCCCTCCTCCCCTCATACAGATCTGTCTCTGGCTGTGCCCGTGGCCAACTCCCTCACCTTCCTCTTCACCATGCTCACTGGGAAGCTGCTCGGGGAGGAGTTTGGAGGGAAAAGTAAGTGTTGCGTGGTTATGATGTCACCACTCTCCACAAACATAATGGCACACATTCTACAACATTGCCATCGCTCTCTGGGCTGTTTGGTTAGCCTTAGCACACATTGCATTGATAATTGTCTCATTTGTCACACGCTGTCTCTGTGTTTGTTTGTTGCAGGAGCTGTTGGAGGAATGGTCCTCACCATGGTGGGCATCACTCTATGCATAGTGAGCTCCATCAGTGAGACTGAGAGCAAGGGGCAGCAGAATGGCACTAAGGTCTCACCATAGAAATAGATACTGTATCAGCACAGTACTCTATATCTCTATGGGTCTCACTAAAAAAGATGACTGGACACATTCAAAAAAAGGTTCTATCACAAACCACCTAGTTCAAGTTATTGTTTCGTGTCTAGGGTACTTTCTATAGGCTTAGTTATGTCTTCAATAGAAGTGACTTCATGCTACATAACATACCTCTTCAACTAAAGCGGTGTTTAGGCTATCCAAAGGGACCAAAGCATATCGCTGTAGAACACAACATTATGTAACAGATAATGAAAATGAGCGCTTCTTATTGGACAAGTTCAAGTAGTAAGCTACCTCCCCAGTCCCTGTTTCAAAACATTTTCTCCCTACTGGACACAATCCTGACCTATGCCAGCCAGGCAGTAGAGTGATTGGACAATATGTAGAAGAGAATGCAAATGAGCTTAGTGGGAACTCATCATGCACAGTGTTGTGGCTCCCACACCTTATAACAACTGTGACAGAGTTCAAGTAGGGTTTATTCCAGCCGGGGTCCAGATTTATTGCCTATCTAGTTAATGCCGAGCCAGCCATTCTTGCCACTTTGCTGCCATGTTGTGTGAATACTGCCCATAGAAACACTAGGCTATAGGCCTATAGAACACCACAGTCAATGTGTTACTGTTGAAAACAGACCAACTAGAGGTCACGTCTTGAAATCACAGTGCTGCTACTGTATACCAAGGTCAGAGAAACCGTTATTACATTGTAATGTCTTAATGTAACTTATTTTGATATGAAATTACAAAGGTGTTTCATGCAAGGTGATATGTTGAGTGGGAAAACTGTAGTCTGTTTGCTGTTTTTTGCACTTTTTATTCAGAAATAATGGCATTTAACCCAAAATGCTTATACTGTACAACCAAATAAAATATTTCATATTGTATATTTCCAAGTTTATTTTGATGAACAGGAATTCTTTACATTCAATGTACACTACCGTTAAAGTTTGGGGTCACTTAGAATTTAACCCATTTAATTTATATATATCTTTTTAAAAGAGCACATTTTTTGTCTATTAAAATGACATCAAATTGATCAGAAATACAGTGTAGACATTGTTAATGTTGTAAATTACTTGTAGCGGGAAACGGCAGATTGTTTATGAAATATCTACATAGGCGTACAGAGGCCCATTATCTAATTGATCATTAGAAAACCCTTTTACAATCATGCTAGCACAGCTGAAAACTGTTGTTCTGATTAAAGAAGCAATAAAACTGCCTTCTTTAGACTAGTTGAGTATCTGGGGCATCAGCATTTGTGGGTTCGATTAGGCTCAAAATGGCCAGAAACAAAGAACTTTCTTCTGAAACTTGTCAGTCTATTCTTGTTCTGAGAAATGAAGGCTATTCCATGCGATAAATTGCCAAGAAACTAAAGATCTCGTACAACGCTGTGTACTACTCCCTTCACAGAATAGTGCAAACGGGCTCTAACCAGAATAGAATGAGTGAGAGGCCCCCGGTGCACAACTGAGCAAGAGGACAAGTACACTAGAGTGTCTAGTTTGAGAGACAGACGCCTAACAAGTCCTCAACTGGAAACTTCATTAAATAGTACCTGCAAAACACCAGTCTCAACAGTGAAGAGGCGACTCCGGGATGCTGGCCTTCTAGGCATACCCCAACCAGAAGCCATGGATTACAGGCAACATCCGCAGTGAGATAAAGGCTAGAGCTGCCGCTTTCAAGGAGCGGGACTCTAACCTGGAATCTATAAGAAATCCCGCTATGCCCTCCGACGAACCATCAAACAGGCAAAGCGTCAATACAGGACTAAGATCGAATCGTACTACACCGGCTCTGACGCTCGTTGGATGTGGCAGGGATTGCAAACCATCACAGACTACAAAGGGAAGCACAGCCGAGAGCTGTCCAGTGACACGAGCCTACCAGACGAGCTAAACTACTTCTATGCTCGCTTCGAGGCAAATGGCACTGAAACATGCATGAGAGCACCAGCTGTTCCCGGAAGACTGTGTGATCACGCTCTCTGCAGCCGATGTGAGTAAGACCTTTAAAACAGGTAATCATTCACAAGGCCGCAGGGCCAGACGGATTACCAGGACGTGTACTGCGAGCATGCCCTGACCAACTGGCAAGTGTCTTCACTGACATTTTCAACCTCTCCCTTTCCGAGTCTGTAATAAAAACATGTTTTAAGCAGATCACCATAGTGCCTGTGCCCAAGAACACTAAGGTAACCTGCCTAAATGACTACCGACCCGTAGCACTCACGTCTGTAGCCATGAAGTGCTTTGAAAGGCTGGTCATGGCTCACATCAACACCATTATCCCAGAAACACTAGAGTCACTCCAATTTGCATACCGCCCCAACAGATCCACAGATGATGCAATCTCTATTGCACTCCACCTGCCCTTTCCCACCTGGACAAAAGGAACACTGATGTGAGAATGCTATTCATTGACTACAGCTCAGCATTCAACACCATAGTGCCCTCATAGCTCATCACTAAGCTAAGGACCCTGGGACTAAACATCTCCCTCCAGAACTGGATCCTGGACTTCCTGACGGGCCGCCCCCAGGTGGTAAGGGTAGGTAACAACACATCCGCCACGCTGATCCTCAAGGGTGTGTGCTCAGTCCCCTCCTGTACTCCCTGTTCACTCATGACTGCACAACTCCAACACCATCATTAAGTTTGCCGATGACACAACAGTGGTAGGCCTGATCACCGACAACGACGAGGCAGCCTATAGGAAAGAGGTCAGAGACCTGGCCATGTGGTGCCAGGACAACAACCTCTCAATGTGATCAAGACAAAGGAGATGATTGTGGACTACAGGAAAAGGAGGACAGAGCACACCCCCATTCTCATCGGGGCTGCAGTGGAGCAGGTTGAGAGCTTCAAGTTCCTTGGTGTCCACATCACCAACAAACTAACATGGTCCAAGCACACCAAGACAATCGTGAAGAGGGCACGACAAAGCCTATTCCCCCTCAGGAGACTGAAAATATTTGGCATGGGTCGTCAGAACCTCATAAGGTTCTACAGCTGCACCATCGAGAACATCCTGACTGGTTGCATCACTGCCTGGTATGGCAACTGCTCGGCCTCCGACTGCAAGGCGCTACAGAGGGTAGTGCGAACGGGCCAAGCTTGGGGCCAAGCTCCCTGCCATCCTGGACCTCTATACCAGGCGGTGTCAGAGGAAGGCCCTAATATTTGTCAAAGACTCCAGCCACCCTAGTCATAGACTGTTTTCTCTGCTACCGCACGGCAAGCAGTACCGGAGCGCCAAGTCTAGGTCCAAGAGGCTTCTAAACAGCTTCTACCCCTAAGCCATAAGACTCCTGAACACCTAATCAAACAGCTACCCAGACTATTTGCATTGCCCCCTACTTTTATTTCTTATTCTTATCCATATTTTTTTTTAAACTGCAATGTTGGTTAGGGGCTCGTAAGTAAGCATTTCACTAAGGTCTACACCTGTTGTATTTGGCGTATGTGACTAATAACATTTGATTTGATACTGTGTATGTACAGTACCAGTCAAAGGTTTGGACACACCCACCCTTTGCCTTGATGACAGCTTTGCACACTCTTACCATTAACTCAACCAGCTTCATGAGGAATGCTTTTCCAACAGTCTTGAAGGAGTTCCCACATATGCTGAGCACTTGTTGGCTGCTTTTCCTTCACTCTGCGGTCTGACTCATCCCAAACCATCTCAATTGGGTTGAGGTTGGGTGATTGTGGAGGCAAGGTCATCTGATGCAGCACTCCATCACTCTTCTTCTTGGTCAAATAGCCCTTACACAGCCTGGAGGTGTGTTTTGGGTCTTGTCCTGTTGACAAACAAATGATAATGGGACAAAGCACAAACCAGATGAGATGGCGCATCGCTGCAGAATGCTGTGGTAGCCATCCTGGTTAAGTGAGCCTTGAATTCTACATAAATCAGACAGTGTCACCAGCAAAGCACCCCTACACCTCCTCCTCCATGTTTCACAGTGGGAACAACACATAAGGAGATCATCCGTTCAACCCACTCTGCGTCTCACAGACACAGCGGTTGGAACCAAAAATCTAAAATTTTACTCATCAGACCAAAGATTGCAAATGTACTTGAAGAAACTTTCAAAGTTATTGAAATTTTCCAGATTGACTGACCTTCGTGTCTTAAATTAATGATGGACTGTCATTTCTCTTTGCTTATTTGAGCTGCTCTTGCCATAATATGGACTTGGTCTTTTACCAAATAGGGCTATCTTCTGTATTCCAACCCTACCTTGTCACAACACAACTGATTGGCTCAAACGCATTAAGAAGGAAAGAAATTCCACAAATTAACCTAACAAGGCACACTTGTTAATTGAAACGCATTCCAGGTGACTACCTCATGAAGCTGGTGGAGAGAATGCCAAGAGTGTGCAAAGCTGTTATCAAGGCAAAGGGTGGCTACTTTGAATAATCTCAAATCTAAAATATATTTTGATTTGTTGAACACTTTTTTGGTTACTACTTGTTTCCATATGTGCTATTTCAGAGTTTTAATGTCTTCACTAATATTATACAATGTAGAAAATAGTAAAAATAAAGAAAAACTCTTGAATTAGTAGGTGCGTCCAAACTTTTGACTGGTACTGTATGTGTGTGTATGTGTGTGTATATACATACACACACACACACACAAAAATGTATTTGGCTAAGGTGTATGTAAACTTCCGACTTCAACTGTATATGTGTGTGTATACAGTTGAAGTCGGAAGTTTACATAGACCTTAGCCAAACACATTTAAAAACTCAGTTTTTCACAATTCCTGCATTTAATCCTTGTTAAAATTCCCTGTTTTAGGTCAGTTAGGATCACCACTTTATTTTAAGAATGTGAAATGTCAGAATAATAGTAGAGAGAATGATTTATTTCAGCTTTTATTTATTTCATTACATTCCCAGTATGTCAGGAGTTTACATACACTCAATTTGTATTTGGTAGCATTGCTTTTAAATTGTTTAACTTGGGTCAAACGTTTTGGGTAGCCTTCCACAAGCTTCCCACAATTAGTTGGGTGAATTTTGGCCCATTCCTCCTGACAGAGCTGGTGTAACTGAGTCAGGTTTGTAGGCCTCCTTGCTCGCACACGCTTTTCAGGTCTGCTCACACATTTTCTATAGGATTGAGGTCAGGGCTTTGTAATGGCCACTTTGTTGTCCCTAAGCCATTTTGCCATAACTTTGGAAGTATGCTTGGGGTCATTGTCCATTTGGAAGACCCATTTGCGACCAAGCTTTAACTTCCTGACTGATGTCTTGAGATGTTGCTTCAATATATCCACATAATTTTCCTCCCTCATGATGCCATCTATTTTGTGAAGTGCACCAGTCCCTCCTGCAGCAAAGCACCCCCACAACATGATGCTGCCACCTCCGTGCTTCATGGGTGGGATGGTGTTCTTAGGCTTGCAAGCAACCCCCTTTTCCTCCAAACATAACAAAGGTCATTATGGCCAAACAGTTCTATTTTTGTTGTTTCATCAGACCAGAGGACATTTCTCCCAAAAGTACGATCTTTATCCCCATGTGCAGTTGCAAACCGTAGTCGGTTTTTTTTATGGCGGTTTTGGAGCAGTGGCTTCTTCCTTGCTGAGTGGCCTTTCAGGTTATGTCGATATAGGACTCGTTTTACTGTGGATATAGATACTTTTGTACCTGTTTCCTCCGGCATCTTCACAAGGTCCTTTGCTGTTGTTCCGAGATTGATTTGCACCTTTCGCACCAAAGTACGTTCATCTCTAGGAGACAGAACATGTCTCCTTCCTGAGCGGTATGACGGCTGCGTCGTCCCATGGTGTTTATACTTGCGTACTATTGTTTGTACAGATGAACGTGGTACCTTCAGGCGTTTGGAAATTGCTCCCAAGGATGAACCAAACTTGTGGAGGTCTACAATTTGTTTTTCTGAGGTCTTGGCTGATTTATTTTGATTTTCCCCATGATGGTAGGCAAAGAGTCATTGAGTTTGAATGTAGGCCTTGAAATACATCCACACCGCCAATTTACTCAAATGATGTCAATTAGCCTATCAGAAGCTTCTAAAGCCATGAAATCATTTTCTGGAATTTTTCAAGCTGTTTAAAGGCAGAATCAACTTAGCGTATTGTATGTAATCTTCTGACCCACTGGAATTGTGATACAGTGAATTATAAGTGAAATCATCTGTAAACAATTGTTGGAAAAACTATTTGTGTCATGCACAAAGTAGACGTCCTACCCGACTTGCCAAAACTATAGTTTGTCAACAAGAAATTTGTGGAGTGGTTGAAAAACAAGTTTTAATGACTCCAACCTAAGCGTATGTAAACTTCCGACTTAAACTGTATTTATATATACACAAACACACACACACACACCTGATCACTGTCGTCTATGTGATCTGTCTAAACCAAATACCTCATTTTCCAGTCTCTACCTTTCTCTGTAAAAACATTAAGCATTAATGTATCCAATATATTCAAAACTAACTTAGAGTGAATGAGTATATCCCTCTCCCTCGCACACACACACTGTTGATGATGTTTAAGGGTTGATTGATTTATTCTCTACCTACAGACAGACTTGCAAGGTGAGCCCTAAAGTAACAAAAGGTGCTGTATGTTCTATTTTGTTAATTGCGCTTGACATAATTTATGAAAGCTTTCTCTACCTGTGGTGCTTTTGTGTCAGGCATAGGGGTCCCATTAACAGCATTCTCTTTGCAGATTGAAGAGCTGGAATTTGCAGGTGAGTTCATGTCTTGCCCAGTCGATGTTTCCACCTTTGTGATAGGAAGACATTCACAATTGTTTGTGGTTATATCATCGAACAGCATCTCTCAGTAGGGTAACAATGTTGAGAATGATTTGCCAAATCATGAGTGATGTTCAATGACCAGACACACCTTGTCTGGGTCTTTTGGGAGGGAAGGGGGATCTTTTTCACAGAACTTCTTACCCACTGTAGCCTTGGTCAAACTCTAGAGGAGAAAAATACAAAGAACATCTTGTAGTCTCAATCCTTTCACACTAACAACAACCATACAACCAGGTGTGAATAAACATGCATTTAACAAAGACTTACTTTTATCCCTATGAGCACAAGATGTTGAAAATACTGTACATACACTACCGTTCAAAAGTTGGGGGTCACTTACAAATGTCCTTGTTTTTGAAAGAAAAGCAATTTTTTTGTCCATTAAAATGACATCAAATTGATCAAAAATACAGTGTAGACATTGTTCATGTTGTAAATGACCATTGTAGCTGGAAAAGGCAATTTTTTTATGGAATATCTACATAGGCGTACAGAGGCCCATTATCAGCAACCATCACTCCGTTGTTCCAATGGCACATTGTGTTAGCTAATCCAAGTTTATAATTTTAAAAGGCTAATTGATCATTAGAAAACCCTTTTGCAATTATGTTAGCGTGACGGAAAACTGTAGTGCTGATTAAAGAAGCAATTAAACTGGCCTTCTTTAGACTAGTTGAGTATCTGGAGAATCAGCATTTGTGGGTTCGATTACAGGCTCAAAATGGCCAGAAACAAAGAACTTTCTTCTGAAACTCGTCAGTCTATTCTTGTTCTGAGAAATGAAGGCTATTCCATGCGATAAATTGCCAAGAAACTGAAGATCTCGTACAACGCTGTGTACTACTCCCTTCATAGAACAGAGCAAACGGTCTCTAACCAGAATAGAAGGAGTGAGAGGCCCCGGTGCACAACTGAGCAAGAGGACAAGTACATTAGAGTGTCTAGTTTGAGAAACAGACACCTCACAAGTCCTCAACTGGCAGCTTCATTAAATAGTACCCGAAAAACACCAGTCTCAACATCAACAGTAAAGAGGTGACTCCTTCTAGGCAGAGTTGCAAAGAAAAAGCCATATCTCAGACTGGCCAATAAAAATAAAAGATTAAGATGGGCAAAAGAACACAGACACTGGACAGAGGAACTCTGGAAGGCTCTAGAAGAGGAACTCTAGAAGGCCAGCATCCCGGAGTTGCCTCTTCACTGTTGACGTTGAGACTGGTGTTTTGCGGGTACTATTTAATGAAGCTGCCAGTTGAGGACTTGTGAGGCGTCTGTTTCTCAAACTATAAATGTAATGTACTTGTCCTCTTGCTCAGTAGTGCACCGGGGCCTCCCACTCCTCTTTCTATTCTGGTTAGAGACAGTTTGCGCTGTTCTGTGTTATACGAGATCTTCAGTTTCTTGGCAATTTCTCACATGGAATAGCCTTCATTTCTCAGAACAAGAATAGACTGATGAATTTCAGAAGAAAGTTATTTGTTTCTGGCCATTTTGAGCCTGTGATCAAACCCACAAATGCTGATGCTCCAGATACTCAACTAGTCTAAAGAAGGACCGTTTTATTGCTTCTTTAATCAGCACTACAGTTTTCAGTCGTGCTAACATAATTGCAAAAGGGTTTTCTAATGATAAATTAGCCTTTTAAAATGATAAACTTGGATTAGCTAACACAACGTTTCATTGTGACACAGGAGTGATGGTTGCTGATAATGGGCCTCTGTACGCCTATGTAGATATTCCATAAAAAAAATCTGCCGTTTCCAGCTACAATAGTCATTTACAACATTAACAATGTCTACACTGTATTTCTGATCAATTTGATGTTATTTTAAAATGGACACTTTTTTGCTTTTCTTTCAAAAACAAAGACATTTCTAAGTGAACCCAAACTTTTGAACGGTAGTGTATGTTTGGTTAAAAAAAAAAAAATGTTGAAGAGAAGTCTTTTCAACATCTTGTGATCACTGTGATAAAACCTCATGTTACTCAAGGAATAAAGTGATCCCAGAAAGAAGCACACCTGATCTCTGCTGTTGGAATGAGGAGGATCTCTGCCAATTAGGCCCTCATCCTCCACTCTCTCTGCCACTCTCTAAAAGATAGACACAGCAACACATATTCCAGTTTGCTAAACTATAAACCAGACCAACAAACCTTACATATATACTGAACAAAACTATAAACGCAACATTTCTACAATTTTACTGACTTACAGTTCATGTAAGGGAATCAGTCAAATGAAATAAATTCATTAGGCCCTAGTCTATGGGAATACATACAGTATTTGCATGTTGGTCACAGATATCTTTAAAGAAAGTTAGGGGCAAGGATCAGAAAACCAGTCAGCCTTATGCAGTGCGACACATCTCCTTCGCATAGTTGATCAGGCTGTTGATTGTGGCCTGTGGAATGTTGTCCAACTCCTCTTCAATGGTTGTACGACGAAGTTGCTGGATATTAGCAGAAACTGGAACACGCTGTTGCACATGTCGATCCATAGCATCCCAAACATGCTCAATGGGTGACACGTCTGGTGAGTATGCAGGCCATGAATTGTGTACAGATCTTTGCAACATGGGGCCGTGCATTATCATGCTGAAACACATGGTGATGTCGGCGGATGAATGACACGACAATGGGTCTCAGGATCTCATCACGGTATCTCTGTGCATTAAAATTGCCATCAATAAAATGCAATTGTGTTAGTTTCCATAGCTTATGCCTGCCCATGCTATAACCCCATGGGGCACTTTGTTCACAACGTTGACATTATCAAACCGCTCATACACGTGTTTTGCGGCTGGTAGGACGTACTTCCAAATTCTATAAAACGATGTTGGAGGCGGCTTATGATAGAGAAACAAACATTCAATTCTTAGGCAACAGCTCTGGTGGACATTCCTGCAGTCAACATGCCAAGTACACACTCCCTCAAAACTTGAGACATCTATAGCATTGTGTTGTGTGACAAAACTGCACATTTTAGAGTGGCCTTTTATTGTCCCATTGTGTAATGATCATGCTTTATCAGCTTCTTGATATGCCACACCTGTCAGGTAGATGGATTATCTTGGCAAAGGAAAAATACTCACTCAACAGGGATATGAACAAATTTGTGCACAAAATGTTAGAGAAAGAAGCTTATTGTGCATATGGAAAATTTCTGGGATCTTTTATTTAAGCTCATGAAACATGGGACCAACACTTTACATGTTGCGTTGATATTTTTGTTCAGTAGAATAAACCTCACACATAATTTCAAGGAGAGAAGTGAAACATGGTCCAATTACACTGCTTAAGGGAAGAAAGAACAGTTGAAACATTATTGTCCCCAGGGGGAAATTTGGTTGCAGGCAGGGGTAACATGTTAAAAAAAACATAGTACATAGATTTTTTTTTTTCTTCAGGCAATAGAGTGCATGCGAAAATCAGATACTGGACCATTTAATTCCCTATCTCTACTTGGGCCAAGTGTTTAACATGTTTTAGCCGATGGGTACAAAGGAGTGCTTGTATCTGTTGCTTTTTTAGTCTGGTTTGTATCTGGAACCTGAGGGTAGAAGTTGGAGGGGGTGGTTGCTGTCCTGGAACGGAGGACTTTGGGTAAGGAGGACAATAGAGTGGAGGAGAGAAGAGAGGTGTACCTGGTCAACAGGGAGATCTACTGCTGTGTTTTCATCCTCCAGCACCTCCTCAGCCCCCTGCACCTCCTCTCTCCTCCTCCGTACACATCCTTTGAACACACTGGCCTGGGCTGCAATGCACACACACACACACACAAATGATCAATCATCGTAAATGTGTAGACACAATCATGAATACTTTACTCTATGCCAGGGGTCTCAAACATGCGACCCAGTGGTCACATCATGCCCACAAGTTGCTTTCTTGTGGTTCCACTTCTGATTTCTAATTCCTATTCAAATCAGGCCCTCCGTGAGAACAGCAAGACTGACACTGGCCCCCAGGTAATTTGAGTTTGTGTGTGTGCTCTTACCTGGTCCACTCCTTGGCGGAGGCCTAGGTTGGGCTCTGTTCCTCACTGGTCTGGCGTAGAAGATAGCGCTCACCTCCTTCTTTGGTCTCTTTTGGATGGCTGGGAGTGTCGTCTTCCCTACTTCGTCCCCCGTTGACTTCACCCTCTGTTCGTCCGACTGGAACCACAACATCAGGGTCGTGTTCATTAGGCACCAAATGGAAGAAAACAGACTGAAACAGGGCGGGACTACCTGGACAGGGCGGGACTACCTGGACAAATTTTTGCTACATTTTAGCTACAGTGTTTCGACTGTACCTCTGGAGAGTCCAGGAGAGCAGAGTCACTGCATCTGTCCTCAGGGCCCCTGGCTGCCTTCCTGCCCTGAGCAAGACAAAGGGAGACCGTGTGTACCTTTATTACCATGCTCAATTGTCCAACAGACAAAATAAATATAAAATATGAATCAGTAGATAAGCACAAAGTAGCTTACCTCATATCTCCTTGACAGCCTTCTAATTCCAGGGTATTTTCTGGAAAATAATGGAAAATTTTAATTCATATAACATAGAATTAAATATTTTATTTTATTTAGAATAGAATACACACACTAGTCTTTAGTCTCGTCTGTCTAAAAGCTGTTCTATTGTCAGATTCTCTAACAATTTCTGTACGATGATAATTCCATCCATACCTCTCAGAGGCTTTAGGAACCAACAGCTCCACGTAGGGAAGCTTCTTGAACCTCTCTGCTCCCACTGCCACATAGTACTGGCCACTCTCCAGCTCATCTGCACTAGACACGGGCACACCCTCTAGAGTGCACAGCCTGAGAGGTAGCAGGGTCAAGGGTCAGGGGGTCACTAATGGGGTCAGAGAGCCTCTAGCCTTTTGGGGGCCCTAAGTGAGATTTGGTTGGCTGCAACAACAAAAAATGTGGCCCTCTTGACACCGGAGAGAAAAATGTAAGATTGTAAACTTAATTTCCTGCAATTCTACCCATTTTGCCATGGGGAGTAGAGAAATGTTGCAGTTTTAATTTCCGCAATTCTACACATTTTGCCATCGGGCGGAGAGAAGTTAAGCAATTTTTATAACACATTTCATGCATTTCTACTCATTTTTCCATGGGGCAGAGAGAATTTTTTAAATGTTTTACTTAGCTGACATTGCTAATTGTTAGCGGACATGGCTATTTAACTGACGGTCAGTGACGATATAACAAGAGAAAACCAGAACCAAATTTTGAAATTCCACCTCATGTATTCTACTATTCTAACTCTTAACAGTAAGCTGAGACCCTGACAGAGTTCCTAATTTAATTTTTGTATATGTTTTTGGCTCAAAGCGACCTCTTATGTCGCTTATGCCTGGAGCCTGCCCTGTAGACTGTCATCTGTGTACCATTAGGTCATTAGACTGCCATTCCCTGTAATAGGTCAAACATGCTGTGAGGGTGTGACAGCTGTATTGTCCTATGTGATTAGTCTCACAGTGTTTCTATGCGTGCATGCATGCGTGTATGTGTGCCTGTATGAGTATGTGTGGTGTGTGTGTGTGCGTTTGTGTCTGACCTGCGCACGGCTCCAGTGCGTAAATTGGCCTTCTCTGTGATTAGACCGAGGATCTGATCCAGGTCTCGCTGCCAGGTCCTGGGAATGATGAACCGGAATGGCAAGCAGAGGAGATCTCCGTTGCGGAAAACACTGTAGAGGAACGCACACAAATAAGTTGTATGTTTCTATATGCAATGTGTGTTCTATTTGGGATTATGAATGTGTGAGCAGGTTAATAGGGAAACTCACTTTATGATACAGGGTAGAGGAATATACTTTCTCCATTTTGCTGACACATTCAGTCTGTGGAGTAAAATTGCCTAGGACAAAAAGACAACAGAATACATTACAAATAAACTACAGCACTGTTGTTCTAGATAGATTTGTGAGTCAGAAGAAAAGACGAGGCAGAAATACAACCTCCTCTGAGCAGTGAATGACAAATAATACAATTTGATAAACAATCGTTAATATAGCAACTATCCCATTTGATATAATTTACCACCAGGTGGTTAAGAGCGTTGGGCCAGTAACTGAAAGGTTGTTGGTTCAAATCTTGAGACGAGTAGGTGAAAAATCAGTCTGTGCCCTTGAGCAAGGCACTTAACCCTAATTGCTCGTGTAAGTTGCTCTGGATCAGAGCATCTGCTAAATGACTCAAATGTAAAATACCAATTGTAATAATTACAGAACATTCACCCACAGACATTTCACAATAAACGGTTATCACTTATGGCCACGCACCCTTCAGTCAGAGGGCAGTGTTCATGGCAACACACATCATCATCCTGGCCAATAACACATCTACATAGACAGATTGAATGCCCCACTTGAATTAATAACTAAACAATATAGCCAATCTGTCCACAAAACTGCCACTGACCTTACTATTAGGTCCAGAGGCTATTGAGGCAAGCCCTGTTAATATCACTCATTGTTTCTGACCACGTAATATAACAATAAATCAATACTTCAAACTAAACCTAGCCACAGACAGATAATAATGTTTCTACAGTGTTCCCACTTCGATGTGGTACTATGCATAGGCATGGGGGCTGCCAGTGAGGGGCTGCGTACAGATGTAGGATCTTCATTTGATTACTCTTTTGTTGCTGCACAGCAGGAAATGCAAACTTGTAGTGTATTTGAGTTTTAAAAAGTTTGTAATTTCCACTTTGAAATTTCAGCTTGATTTGCCCTAATGAAAAATGTATCAACCCCAATAAGAATGGCCATGAATTATAATCCACATGCTAATTTACATTTCCTGTTGCTGCAGGACTATTTACCTGCTGTAGCAAACTGGCTCAAACTAAGATCCTACATCTGTAGGTTGTGTATCAGGCCTGCCCAGGCATGTTCAGAGCCCTGATAACACAGTGGCAAAACAACATCTGTGCCAACCCAAGTGTCACACAATTGCCTTTCTACTGTTTCATATTAACTCAGTGGTGTAGAGAAAGAATGCTGACGGGCAAGTTATGGTTGCCTTTCTGGTCCCAGTCAGATAATGGAGATTTATATTATTTTTAGGAGTACGATATTGCTCTAAAGCAGTACACACTCCACAGGTGAAAATTAAATACATTCATATCTTGCTATCCAACCAATTGGACTGAATACAAAGTAAGCACTTTCCATTGTGCAAATGGCTATTGAGATGCTGCGCTTGAAATGGCCTTGTATGACAAGCATCCGTGACGCGTCCGAGAGTCCTTTGCATAATATTACCTCATCAAGACAAGATCTATCCTCATTTGATATATGAATGTATCTGATGATGAAGAGAGAGCTATTGAAATGGGCCAACAATTACCTAAGACACTGGGTGACAGCTTGAATACAGCACAGAACATTGACGTTATTATGGTGCTTATTTTCATATTTGTCTTGGTACCAGTTCAGATCCACCTGATTTGAGTGGGTGTGTGAGTGTGACCATCCCCCTCGGAGCGTTCCAGTGGCGAGTCCGAGATGGGTTAGGCATGGATTAATGAGTAATGGGCTGTACCACTGACCCGACAGAGAGCCGCCACACACAGAAAACCATATTGAACCTTACCTGACCTCCTTCTCTGGGTACAGGCTGCTTCTTCAGCCCTGTGTTCAAATAACTGCATGAAAAAACCAAGAGACATGTTACGGGTTCACACGTCATCACCAACGTCAATGAGACATAGAACGCTTGACCCATGTCTATAGAAAATATTTGCATAATGGTTTACTAGCTTCATGTGTATTAGACACACAATGCATACACCTCATAGGAAACCTTAATTTTGACAAAATAATGTACTGTATCTAGACATTTACACACGTCATGGTAGACATTAATAAATGGACCAATACCATTGAACCTACAGGTGTAGAATCATTTCTAGAGAATTCATAATTCTGCCTGGACTACTACTCACTCCAGCTTCTTGAACCTCTCAAAGCCTGCAGCCACGTACTGGGCCCCGGTCTGGAGGTCATGCAACTCCCTGACCCGGTGACCCTGACGGGGGGTGTACAGGGTCCTCACGGCTAGTGGAGCCTGGATGCAGTGGGTCACGTCATTGAGGAATGCCTCCATGGTGGCCACCTGTCGATGGTTGACCACAAACCTCCTGCCAGAGTAGAAGGGGTCACCGTTCCTGTAGACCATCACGCTCTTGACCGGAGGCAGGTGAGTTGGCCCACTGGAAGCCATTTCACCAGATGCGGTCTTTGTCCCCGTCTGCTCGGGGTCTAACACACCCCCTCTCATACACTCAAACCTTAGAAGGCTAGAAGAGTGTCGAAATGTTTAAATTAGAAGGTGAGACCCCCTTCTGTTGTTGTGTTCTGTGTGGTGGTCTCTCACAGCTCTGGGCTCTCCCGCTCCCGCTGCTCTCACACACACATCTCTGGCGGCTTTGAGTATTTCCTGGTTGCCATGGCAGCAGGGCCAGCAATGACTGACGTTGTGGGTAAAACCAGCAGCAGCAACGAAAGACAACGAGAGGGAGAGTGCAGGAGCAATAGTCAGAGAGAGAGCAAGGGGACAGTGTTGTAAGCTGAATAAATAAGAAACCTTATATGCAGACTTAAAAATTAAACAACATACAAAAAAAACGGTTGAATTGACACGGTCAAATTCACAAGTGAAGCCCAATGCTAGTTCCGTAGTATGTACAACGGAAACAGCAGTTAAAGCTCAATAGAGGTTAGGCTCTGGGAGTTGACTTGAGGGAGTTGGAATACCTTTTCCCATTCATCCATTTCAAACGTTCTCCCTTGCTTGAGCTTTTGTGGGCTGTCAAGAAAGCAGCTTTTGTGTTGTCAATATCCACACAAACAAGAACAGTATGTTGAATTGCAGGAATTCCCTTGAATCTCTCCCATAACTTCTTGGAAAACAATGGAGATCACCAGTTATATGGAACGATGAAGACAATAGCAGTGACGTGAAGCAACATCACATGTAGCACTGACAGCAACAATCAGTATTATTATTGAACAACATAGCTATAATATACTTGACCACATCATCAACGGATAGTTACAAACATAAACATTATTCATAGTACGTTTTCCCCAAACATTCACTCTGTGCCACTCATACACATCTTTAATAAATACCAAAAAAATGTGATACATTTAATTTTACCCCTCCCAATGTGGGATAGCTAGATTAATTTATTTGGTATCTTATTATTTATGTCTCCTTACATAATTTCATTTATCAACACGGGGAAAGATTCAGTCCTACAAATCAATGTCCAGTTTAGAGAAACAGCCTCTCCTTGGTCCTCTGCCATTAGGAAATATTCAGTCTCTCTTTCAGTGACAGGTACTGAGAGAGAGAGAGAGAGAGAGAGAGAGAGAGAGAGAGAGAGAGAGAGAGAGAGAGAGAGAGAGAGAGAGAGAGAGAGAGAGAGAGAGAGAGAGAGAACGTAATTGTTAACCTTGTATTGAATATTGGTGTTATTCTTCAATGCAAATCAATGAAAACAACGCGACAATGACATAAAATTAGAGAAAACGGCTTTCACTTTTTTACGGCTGGCAATAGCTTGTTGAAGCCATAGCATCTCCATGGCCAGATTGTTCCTGTGTAGCTGCAAGGCTTCAGGGGTATGGGGCACGTCCTGGGCGAGACTACGCCACTGCTGGGAACCTGGGAAAAGGCAGACACGTTCAGAGCAAGTCATTAACTTACATGACCTAAACACAATGAGTAAAAAGTCTCTAAAAACAAGCATCTTTGGATTCACACACGACCAATACACTTTGATTTGACCCACGCACATATTACCTTTCTGAAGACAACCATAGCCCACATCTAGACCCAGACTGCTCCAGACAGTGGTCGTATCCCCTGTGCTCTCCAGCATGCCTCCTCCATCCAGCTGCTCCCCCTGACTGCTCTCAGTCTCCCCCTCGCCCCCAGGTGGACAAGAAGAAGGACTGGAGGAGCCCCTGGAGATGGATGCATGTCCATGGCTGTGGGGGTCATCTCTCTCTGGTTCTAGTCTTTCTCTCTCCCCTGGCTGCTCCAGAGGCCGGCTTCCCCTGTCCGGTGCTTCTTCCGCATGTTTTTTGGTGAAGATACCAGATGGGCCATCCTGCATGGTAGAGTACAATAACATTGGTTAGATACACAAACTGTGCAGAAAATGACAAGCTGAACCTAGTCTTCGAGAGAATGGCAAACTCATCGAGGACCTCAGCCACCGGAGCCATGGTTTGTTCACCCCGCTACCAGAAGGTGGAGACAGTACAGGTGCATCAAAGCTGGGGTCGAGAGGTTGAAAAACAGCTTCTATTTCCCGGCCATCAGACTGTTAAATAGTCACCACTAGCCGTTCTCCGCCGAGTACCCTGCCTTGAACATTAGCCAGGCTACCATCCGGTACTCAGCCCTGCACCTTAGAGACTGCTGCCCTATCTATGTACATAGTCATTGAACACTTTAATAAATGTTTACATATTGTTTTACCCACTTTATATGTATATACACACACACTGTATTCTAGTGAAGACTCAACCTATATAACTTCTGCTGTACACACCTTTTCTATTCATATACTGTCACTCCATAATGTCCCCACACACACACACACACACACACACACACACACACACACACACACACAACCAGTCAAAAGTTTGGACACGCCTACTCATTCAAGGGTTTCTTTATTTTTTTACTATTTTCTACATTGTAGAGTAATAGTGAAGACATCAAAACTATGAAATAACACATATGGAATCATGTAGTAACCCCCAAAAAAAGTGTTGAGCAAATCAAAATATATTTTATATTTGAGATTCTTCAAATAGCCACCCTTTGACTTGTTGGGTTCTGAGAATATGAAATATACTTATGTCACTGAGGGAGAGAGGGTAATGTGTAACGTTTACATTATATCAGGGATCCTATTGAAATATTGAGGGCTTAGGGTTAGAGGGTCTACACTAGAAGTTAATGGTTATCTGCAGGAGGAAGGTATATAGTGTGTGCAATTAAGCTTGTAAGGTGCTGAGTGCAGGGAAAGCGATCACATGTGGCAGGCATTGATAAGGAGAGAGCGCATGGATTAGTAATGAAGGGGGTCGAGGTCAGGTCAGGTCACGTTAACTCCTTAGGGCTAGGGTTCCATTTTCCGAATTTGCCTGTCTGACGTGCCCAAAGTAAAATGCCTGCCACTCAGGCCCAGAAACTAGGATATGGACATAATTAGTACTATTGGATAGGAAACACTCGAAAACAGTTAACATAATATCTGAGTATAACAGAACTGATATAGCAGGCAAAAAACCAATACATTTCTGTCCGGAAATCATTTTTCTTTTGACATTTCCTGACTTTGAATGGCTGTTTATTGAATTTTCTGGGAAATAGGCCTGAGGTTGCAGTACCTATGGCTTCCACTAGATGTCGACAGTCTCTGGACAGTGTAATGGAGCGTTTATTGTGGAAGAGAGCCAAAAGGTTGTCGATTTTGTATGACATACCAGGATATCCTTTCTGTCTAGTGCATGAGATAGCCGGGAGCGCACACCACGGTGTTTACCTACTGTATCGTGTAGGTTATTATCCGAGTGAAATATGATAGCCAATATAGATAAATGGATGCCTAAGGATAAATTATCAATTATGTTTGTTTTGGAAAAGTTGAGAGGTATAATTTGAATGGCGTTCTCTTCACTGTACAACGGGCGAGAAGACTGGAAATGCTTGGTGGACTAACTGAACAAAACGCGCCAACCAAACGGAGATTTATTGATATAATAAATTACTTTTTCTAGCATAAGAACCATGGATTCTCTTGTTTGGACACTTGTGAAGCCCTCAGCAGAAGTTCTTCGAAAGGTAAGCGATTTATTTGAGCTCTTATATGGGTTTTGTGAGACCCGCGCTGGATATGAATTTATGCTAATGTGGAAAATATGAGAGGTGCTATCCTCAAACAATCAAATGTTGTGCTTTCGCCGTAAAGCCTTTTTGAAATCTGTGATATTGCCAAGAAGCAGAGCTTTTGATGACTATGCAACACTTGTATATTGATGAATGTTAAATATTATGAATTTTTATTTTGAATTTGCCGAGCTTTGTTTGCTCTGAAAACGAGCCCGCTAGCGGGTCGGATCCCTATGAAGTTAAGGGAGAAAGAAAAGTTTATGGCCCGTATCACTTAGTGTCCTGCAGAGCAGTTTGTACAATGTTTGTACAGATGTGTAGGAGGAGACTCAGCCTAGGAGAAAGGGTAGAATAACAGTGCTTATGTGAAAATGTCTTTGTCTGAATGCAGCTGTATTGACCCTCTGGGAAGAATAAACTTGGTTAAGCTTTCATAGTGTCCGTTGAGTTTTTACTCTGAGAATTAGAACCTAAAACAAACAGCCTTGATGACAGCTTTGCACACTCTTGGCATTCTCTCAACCAGCTTCATTATGTAGTCACCTGGAATACATTTCAATTAATAGATGTGCCTTCTTAAAAGTTAATTTGTGGAATTTCTTTCGTTCTTAATGCGTTTGAGCCAATCAGTTGTGTTGTGAAAAGGTAGGTGTGGTATACAGAAGATAGCCCTATTTGGTAAAAGACCAAGTCCATACTATGGCAAGAGCAGCTCAAATAAGCAAAGAGAAACGACAGTCCATTACTTTAAGACATGAAGGTCAGTCAATCCGGAAAATTTAAAAGAACTTTTAAAGTTTCTTTAAGTGTAGTTGCAAAAACCCCCAAGCGCTCAGCTTTGGTCTGATGAGTCAAATTTGAGATGCTTGGTTCCTACCACCGTGCCTTTGAGAACAGATGAACGGATGATCTCTGCATGTGTGGTTCCCACCGTGAAGCATGATGGAGGAGGTGTGATGGTGCTTTGCTGGTGACACTCTCTGATTTATTTAGAATTCAAGGCTCACTTAACCAGCAAGGCTACCACAGCATTCTGCAGCGATACGCCATCCCTTCTGGTTTGAGCTTAGTGGGGCTATCCTTTGTTTTTCAACAGGACAATGACCCAACACACCTTCAGGCTGTGTAAGGGCTATTTGACCAAGAAGAAGAGTGATGGAGTGCTGCATCAGATGACCTGGCCTCCACAATCAGCCGACCTTAACCCAATTGAGATAGTTTGGGATGAGTTGGACTGCAGAGTGAAGGAAAAGCAGCCAACAAGTGCTCAGCATATGTGGGAAGTCCTTCAAGACTGTTAGAAAAGCATTCCTCATGAAGCTGGTTGAGTTAATGCCAAGAGTGTGCAAAGCGGTCATCAAGGAAAAGGGTGGCTACTTTGAAGAATCTCAAATACACTTTTTTGGTTACTACATGAATCCATGTGTTAGTTTTGATACTTACATATTATTCTACAATGTAGAAAATAGTACAAATAAAGAAAAACCTTTGAATGAGTAGGCGTTCTAAACACTTTGACCGGTAGTGTACATATACATACATACATACATATATTTGTATTCCAGACTGCAATTGCTCATTGTTTATTTGTGTATTGTTAGTTATTACTGCACTGTTTAAGATACAGTGCATTTGGAAGGTATTCAGACCCCTTGACTTTTTCCACATTTTGTTACGTTACAGCCTTATTCTAGAATGGATTATATAAAAAGACAAAATCTCATCAATCTACACACAAAAACAAAGCAAAATCAGGTTTAGATTATGTTTTTGCAAATGTATTCCAAATAAAACACTGAAATACCTTATTTACATAAGTATTCTGACCATTTGCTATGGAGACCCGAAAGGTGCATCCTGTTTCCATTGTCCACCTGTGGTAAATAAAATGTATTGGGCATGATTTGGAAAGTCACACACCTGTCTTTTTAAGGTCCCAAAGTTGACAGTGTATGTCAGAGCAAAAAACAAGCCATGAGGTCGAAGGAATTGTCCGTAGAGCCCGGAGACAGGATTGTGTCGAGGCACAGATCTGGGGAAGGGTACCAAAAAATGTATGCAGCATTGAAGGTCCCCAAGAACATAGTGGCCTCCATCATTCTTAAATGGAAGAAGTTTGGAACTACCAAGACTCTTCCCAGAGCTGGCCACCCGGACAAACTGAGCACTCGGGGGAGAAGGCTGGTGACCAATAACCTGATGATCACTCTGATAGAGCTCCAGAGTTCCTCTGTGAAGATGGTTGTCCTTCTGAAAGGTTCTCCCATTTCTGCAGCACTCCACCAATCAGGCCTTTAAGGTAGAGTGGCCAGACGGAAGACACTCCTCAGTAAAAGGCACGACAGCCCGCTTAGAGTTTGCTAAAAAGGCCCCTAAGGCACTCTTAGATCATGAGAAACAAGATTCTCTGGTCAGAATAAATCAAGATTGAACTCTTAGGCCTGAATGCCAAGCATCACATCTGGAGGAAACCTGGCACCATCCCTATGGTGAAGCATGGTGGTGGTTGCAGCATCATGCTGTGGGGATGTTTTTCAGCAGCAGGGGCTGAGAGACTAGTCAGGTTGAGGGAAAGATGAACAGAGCAAAGTATAGAGCGATCCTTGATAATAACCTGCTCCAAATCACTGCAAAATAGTGCTTCAACAAAGTACTGAGGAAAGGGTCTGAATATTTATGTAAATGTAATATTTCAACAACAAAAAATTCTAAACCTGTTTTGGCCTTGTCATTGTGGGATATTGTGTGTAGATTGATGAGGGGAAAATAACAATGTAATACATTTTAGAATAAGGATGTAACAAAGTGTAAAAAGTAAAGGGGGCTGAATACTTTCCGAATGCACTGTAAGCGTTTCGCTACACCCGCGATAACATCTGCAACATGTGTGTACACGTCCAATAACCTTTTATTTTATTTGAACCCCTAAAATGCTTACCTCTTTGAAGTGAGGAATGGCAACAATGTTCCCCTTCCAATCTAAATGGTTCACGTCTCCTTCGATATCTCTCACAATGTCCTCAAACTCTGAACGCGCACAGTTGAGCTCCTTTCTCAACAGATATCCACGAGCGTGTGCCTGTGGGAGAGGGACGAGGGGACCACTGTGTTAGTGTCTGCTGCAAAACCTGCTGAGGTCAAACTTGTTAGCTAGTAGTAGTGTAGCAATTGACAACTAGAGCGGAGTTTGAACCAACAACCCTCCAGTAACAGGGAGAGCACATTGCCTGGCCACCCCTCACAGCCTGGTTCCTCTCTAGGTTTCTTCCTAGGTTTTGGCCTTCTAGGGAGTTTTTCCTAGCCACCGTGCTTTTACACCTGCATTGCTTGCTGTTTGGGGTTTTAGGCTGGGTTTCTGTACAGCACTCTGTGACATCAGCTGATGTAAGGGGGGGCTTTATAAATAAATTTGATTTGATTTGATTTGATTGCCATTAAGGTCCCTCCAGACCTCTTGGCAGGGGCTGTTGTATACAGGATGGCATTGACCACATTATTATTCCACCTCTCCGGAGAAGCCTCTATTCCCAAAGCAAATGGAAACACTTTCATCAAATGAAGGGGGCTTCTGGGACAATCGACCCAACGTTAGAGCAAGGGTACAGCTAGGGCATGAACAAGCAATTGGCTACTGTGCTGTATGTTACAGAGCATGTTGTAGTACACTTTCCTACTGTGCCATAAAAAAGGTCCAGACCGTCTGGCAGAGTACATTCACATACAGGGAATCTACACTATCATGAAAAGCTAGCTGCATACACTTTGTGGATACAACCCTGTACAACAGAGACTGTAGTTAGCTACAATACTGTATTTAGGTAGCAGCTAGAACGCATCGTATTCGCAGTTAACGTTAGCCAGTAACTGAAGCCTCCCACCCACACTCAGTCCCTGCTGCCAGTCAACACTAGCTAAAGTTCGCCTTTCAAGCTGCTTTCAAGCAACATGCACGCAGCTATAGTAGCAAGACAACACGGATAAGCAAACGAGCAGTCTTTGTTTGGAGACGCCAGCCAGTTAGTTGATTGATTGATTAGTTAGTTAGTTAGTTAGTTGCTTTTACCTGAAAAAGTATGAAAGTCCACTCGCTTCCCTCCATTGCTATGGTAACGATGCAAAGTTCGCGGGAAATAAACCGACTTTTGTTCCTTTTCCGGTGTCACAAACACGTGAAGTGAAAATGAAAAGTCCCTTCGTGAAATGTGTCATTTAACATATAGATCAACGTCTCCTTGGAAGTTGAAAACTCGTCTATATTACTAATATATTCAATGCTATTATTAGTCATGTCTGCGTTATGTCGTTATTGGTGTTTATTTTGAAAAATATGTGAGCGACCCCGGACGTACTTATTTTTTGCAGGCTTCGTAACGCTACCGCTGTCCAAAACTATTTGGCGGTCGGGTCTAAGCATGGCTTCTTGCTAAGAATCAACACCACACGCGAAAATGAGTGGTGTGAACCAAATGACTTTGTTCCAGACTTGGGGGGCATCGGTTCCGCGAAAGGTTAGTCAAACGAATAATGGAAAGAAGTCTCCCGGACAACGAAAAACAACCCAAAACAGCAGGGGCAGCACAGCAGCCTCAGTCAAGACTCAGAAGAGGGCGACTGGTATAACTTTGCCGCCCCGTAACACACTATGGGGTGAATTTGGTCAGGGGTCCACAGCTGACAGCGAAGTGAGAGATGTCGAGGACGTTGCTGCTGTTAAAGATGATGACGATGATTTAATGGTAGTTGCTGTTTATGAGGCGGAAAAGTCTTTGGAAATTGAGGGAAACTTTGGACAACATAGTGAGCACACAACAAATGTTGAGAGCACTTGTCTCACACAGATAAGCTCAAGTGGATCAACATATTACAAAGACTTCCCGGGGCTTGACAGCTCCTCTGCAAAGGTATGGATCTACCCCACCAACTATCCCATAAGGGACTACCAACTAAAGATATCGGAGGCAGCTTTATTTCAGAATACGCTGGTATGCCTCCCCACTGGCCTGGGCAAGACTTTCATCGCTGCTGTGGTAATGTACAACTTTTATCGATGGTATCCATCTGGAAAGATAGTTTTCATGGCACCAACAAAACCGCTGGTGGCACAACAAATAGAAGCGTGCTACAAAGTGATGGGTATTCCACAGACGCACATGGCAGAGTTGACAGGTAAGTTGCCACACCTGTATCTTAAACGTGTTTAAACAGGGCCATGGCAAGGCTATAAAACATGTCTTGTCTGACATTTCCATTCCTTTTCCACCAGGGAGCACTCCGGCTCAGCAGAGGCAGGAACTGTGGAGGTCCAGGCGCATCTTCTTCCTCACTCCCCAGGTGTTGGTGAACGACCTGTCTCGAGCCACCTGCCCCGCGCTGCACGTCAAGTGTGTGGTGATTGACGAGGCTCACAAGGCACTGGGGAATCACGCCTATTGCCAGGTATCTAACACTTAAAACCATACCTGAAAATGTTTCTGCTTTAACCAAGGAAGTTTGTGTTGAGCTTTACATTTATGTCAATGATCATTACAGACCAGAGGTCTGTAAGCTATTTCACCACTGTTCTAGAACTGATACTGGCTCCAGTTACCACCAGAGGAATTGATTGATTGATTGATATACTTTATTAGATGATTAAAAGTAATAGGCTGCTCCAGCTGGTGACAAAATGACACAGTTAAAGTCGGAAGTTTACATACACCTTAGCCAAATACATTTAAACTCAGTTTTTCACAATTCCTGATATTTAATCATAGTAAAAATTCCCTGTCTTAGGTCAGTTAGGATCACCACTTTATTTTAAGAATGTGAAATGTCAGAATAATAGTAGAGAGAATGAGTTATTTCTTTTTTTTTTTTTTTTCATTACATTCCCAGTGGGTCAGAAGTTTACATACACTCAATTTGTATTTGGTAGCATTGCCTTTAAATTGTTTAACTTGGGTCAAACGTTTTGGGTAGCCTTCCACAAGCTTCCCACAATAAGTTGCGTGAATTTTGGCCCATTCCTCCTGACAGAGTTTGTGTAACTGAGTCAGGTTTGTAGGCCTCCTTGCTCGCACATACTTTTTTAGTTCTGCCCACAAATTTTCTATAGGATTGAGGTCAGGGATTTGTGATGGCCACTCCAATACCTTGACTTTGTTGTCCTTAAGCCATTTTGCCAGAACTTTGGAAGTATGCTTGGGTTCATTAAATAGAAGACCCATTTGCGACCAAGCTTTAACTTCCTGACTGATGTCTTGAGATGTTGCTTCAATGTATCCACATAATTATCCTTCCTCTATTTTGTGAAGTGCACCAGTCCCTCCTGCAGCAAAGCACCCCCACAACATGATGCTGCCACCCCCGTGCTTCACGGTTGGGATGGTGTTCTTCGGCTTGCAAGCAACCCCCTTTTTCCTCCAAACATAACGATGGTCATTATGGCCAAACAGTTCTATTTTTCTTTCATCAGACCAGAGGACATTTCTCCAAAAAGTACGATGTGCAGTTGCAAACCATAGTCTGGCTTTTTTATAGCCGTTTTGGAGCAGTGGCTTCTTCCTTGCTGTGAGCGGCCTTTCAGGTTATGACGATATAGGACTCGTTTTACTGTGGATATAGATACTTTTGTACCTGTTTCCTCCAGCATCTTCACAAGGTCCTTTGCTGTTCTGGGATTGATTTGCACTTTTCGCACCAAAGTACGTTCATCTCTAGGAGACAGAACGAGTCTCCTTCCTGAGCGGTATGACGGCTGCATGGTCCCATGGTGTTTATACTTGCGTACTATTGTTTGTACAGATGAACGTGGTACCTTCAGGCGTTTGGAAATTGCTCCCAAGGATGAACCAAACTTGTGGAGGTCTACAATTTGTTTTTCTGAAGTCTTGGCTGATTTATTTTGATTTTCCCCATGATGGTAGGCAAAGAGTCATTGAGTTTGAAGGTAGGCCTTGAAATACATCCACAGGTACACCTCCTATTGACTCAAATGGTATCAATTAGCCTATCAGAAGCTTCTAAAGCCATGACATTTTCTGGAATTTTCTACGCTGTTTAAAGGCACAATTGTATTGGTCACATACACATGTTTAGCAGATGTTATTGTGGGTGTAGAGAAACGCTTGTGTTTCTAGCTCCGACAGTGCAGTAATATCCAGAGGTGGGACCAAGTCATTGTTTTACAAGTCACAAGTATGTCTCAAGTCTTAGCAGTCAAGTCTCAAGTCAAGACCGTCAAGTCTCAAGTCTTAAACTTTGAGTTTCGAGTCCTGAACAAGTCATAATGTGCTCTTCACCAAATGTAATACCATTTCATATTTTTAACAAGAGTAATAGTTAGTATATTACATTCACGCAAATCATGAATGCTTTTAAAAATATCTATATTTTGAATACTTTCCAAATAAATGTTATATTTCCATGGAAATACATGGGTAGCCATGAGAAAGACCTCTCACTCACACACACACACACACACAGCGGGAGAGGCGTGGTAGCCTGGGTCGGGTCGTTTGGGGTGGATGCTCTCCTGTAGATGAATTAAGCAGCAGGGTATCTGCTGGCCATCCAACGTTGTGTTTCTATGTGAATTGCATCACCTACAACAGCCTTTGCTGTGTAGAATAGAGAATCGAGTACAGATCTATATATTGCATTTCTATTTGTAAAACTATCTGAATGCGGTGCCTCAGATGAAATAGGCCGCCGTTCTTCATTCGATTTTCAATGGAGAAAGCTCAACTTCGGAGGACAGCAGAGAGAGGGATGGTGGGATTTGTGTGACGCATAAACACAGAGATTCAAGCACTCGCCTTAATCAGCAGGTTAGGAAGAGTACACAACCATTCTAGGAGGCACTCTGCCACAAATGTGCTCATTTGATCTTTTCCGGCTCCAAACAGCGTGGTGGCGAGTCAATCTGCAAGTCTAATCTAGGCAAGCAGTGAGGAGCGCACATAACAGTACAGGCTCCATACATCACAAGCCTGCAAAAAGAAACCAATGAAACAAACAAGTTACACACACACTCATAAACACACAACCTCGTGTGATGGATAGCTGTCGGCTATATTAGCCACGACTTACCGTTCTTTGCGCAGCTTCAAATGTCGAACAAAGTTGGAAATTGTTGCGCCTCCGTCTGTAATTTTCTTCCCGCATGTTTTGCAAGTTGGAATCCATTTTTTGTTGATACAGCGTCGTCTTTATATCTGAAAATAATAATTTTGCTTATCATCTTTCCAAGGGCTCCATCTGAATTCACCCGCCGACGTTCCTCTGCACTGCCACACACAATTTGATTGGCTGCTGTCCGATTCAAACTGTAATCCGTTAAATGAAGAGTTGATGCGCTGCACACCTTTTTTTTTAATAGCATCATTTTTAATATTTGGGCTTGGAGGGTATCAAGTCAGGTTGGGGAGGGTATCAAGTCCGCTTGAGTCAAAAGGCTCAAGTCCAAGTCAAGTCACAAGTCATTGGTGTCAAAGTCGAGTTGCAAGTCATCATATGTGACTCGAGTCTGATGTCTAACAAATAATATCTAACAATTTCACAACATACACACACAAATCAAAGTAAAGGAATAGAATTAAGAGTATATAAATATATGGGCGAGCGATGTCAGTGGCATAGACTAAGATATAGTATATACATATGAGATGAGGAATGCAAAATATGTAAACATTATTAAAGTGACTAGTGTTCCATTTATTAAAGTGGCCAGTGATTTCAAGTCTATGTATATAGGGCAGCAGCCTCTAATGTGCTAGTGATGGCAGTGGTAATTAAACAGCACAGAGGTGCCTGTTTGAGAGACCTCGTGAGAAAAAGACCCCCAATCAAACCTCCATGTTGTTTCTCAGATATTGTTTTTGTGACACCCTTAAAGCTATTCTCTAATGACTGTTAAATTGCGGGAATAATAGCATGTTGTCACTGCTTCTCCTCAGGTGGTGAGACAGTTGGGGAGCCAGACTCAACAGTTTCGCATCCTGGCACTCAGCGCCACGCCAGGTGGAGACACAAAGGTGAGCAGCACAGCCTCTTCCACAACACTGATTATTTTGACCTTATGATGCTTACAAAAGGTTATTAAATGGACTAACATGACATTATGCACTGACATTATGTAATGATGTACCACTTCAACCATTTACAAGAGAACAGAAATTATATTCCACCTCAATAGTATTCACATTATGTAGGATTATCACCCAAATTGCCTACTTCCTAGAAATCTATCAACTCACTCCTGACTGTGTCTTCCTCTGCAGTCAGTGCAGCAAGTCCTATACAACCTGCTGATCTCCCACATTGAGCTGCGGTCTGAAGAGAGCCCTGACATCCAGGCCCATTCCCACCAGCGCAGCCTGGAGAAGGTGGTGGTTCCCTTGGGGGAGTCGCTGGCCGGGCACCAGGCCCTCTACCTACAGGTAGGCACCATAGATCCTCTCATATCAGACTTGGTGGCACAGATTGTTTTCCTGGAAATGTGATGTAGCTTACGTCAACTAGAAAGGTAAACAGTGTTCCTATCTGTACGACAGCTGTAGAGCCTTCTAAAACACAATAATGACGTCTATGTTTTGTTAGCTTTTTGAACTTTGTGGTAAAGGAGTGGCCTCTGAGGCTGGTTCCCTTTTTGACCCTGGGTTATTTGATATTTGTTTTGGTGCACTGCCACCATCCTCTGGCTGAGATTTGTTATTGCAGGATGTTTTTTCAACTGGCCCCTACTTGGAAGTAAACATTCTCTTTTGCCATCTCAGTGTGGTACAACTTAATTAATTATTTCTAACGATATAGTGAGAAGCTGCATACCAGGGTGCACTGTGGTTGTTCATCAATTTTTGTCAGACGCAAATGAGCCGTCTGTACTTTCAGACTAATTGGCTGGAGTGGTAGAATGTTGCGGCTGTAGAGCAAAGGGCCAATCCACCAGATACTCCTCCAGCAAAGTATCTCCAACCTCAATCACTGTCAGCCGCCAAGCCACTGGAGCTGAAGTGACTGGCTGCTATGCGAATCAGACAAATGAAGACTCAGATAGGTGCTCCCCGTGATCCAGCATTCCAGACAGACTCTGGTGAGGAGGAGACTGGACCCGTGTGGTGCTGCCTATAGTTGGTGCACCTCTTGTCTGATGTGCTGAATTTCCAAAGTTACTCTCGTGGTTTATGGTCTAGACAAGATGCCATGGCCTCAACATTGACTAACTCAAAGTAGGTTTGCCTCTCCCTGTGTGCCTCATTGCATAATATCAATGTGACAGCCTGAGCCTACTTGAGGCTCCATGATATATTGTGCATGGTTCCCGCTTGTGAGCATCACTGAGGCATGCATGAGAGCATTAGCTGTTCCGGACGACTGTGTTATCACGCTCTCCGTAGCCGACGTGAGTAAGACCTTTAACCAGGCCAACATTCACAAGGCTGCGGGGCCAGATGGATTACCAGGACGTGTGCTCCGGGAATGTGCTGACCAACTGGCAGGTGTCTTCAGGGACATGTTGAAAATGTCCCTGACTGAGTCTGTAATACCAAGATGTTTCAAGCAGACCACCATAGTCTCTGTGCCCAAAGAACACCAAGGCAACCTGCCTAAATGACTACAGACCCGTAGCACTCACGTCCGTGTCCATGAAGTGCTTTGAAAGGCTGGTCATGGCTCACATCAACACCATTATCCCAGAAACCTGGGTCCTGAGATCCTCAAAAGGTTCTACAGCTGCAACATCGAGAGCATCCTGACTCGTTGCATCACTGCCTGGTACGGCAATTGCTCAGCCTCCGACCGCAAGGCACTACAGAGGGTAGTGCGTACGGCCCAGTACATCACTGGGCTAAGCTGCCTGCCACACCAGGCGGTGTCAGAGGAAGGACCTAAAAATTGTCGAAGACCCCAGCCATAGACTGTTCTCTCTACTACCGCATGGCAAGCGGTACCGGAGTGCCAAGTCTAGGACAAAAAGGCTTCTCAACAGTTTTTACCACCAAGCCATAAGACTCCTGAACAGGTAATCAAATGGCTACCCGGGCTATTTGCATTGTGTGCCCCCCCCAACCCCTATTTTACGCTGCTGCTACTCTGTTTATCATATATGCATTGTCACTTTAACTATACATTCATGTACATACTACCTCAATCAGCCTGACTAACCGGTGCCTGTATGCAGCCTCGCTACTGTTATTGCCTCGCTACTGTATATAGCCTCGCTACTGTTATTTTTCACTGTCTTTTTACTGTTTTTATTTCTTTACTTACCTATTGTTCACATAAAACCTTTTTTGCACTGTTGGTTTGAGCCTGTAAGTAAGCATTTCACTAAGGTCTACACCTGTTGTATTCGGCGAAGGCGCACGTGACAAACTTTGATTTGTTTCACACAAGTAATTGAGCCCACAATGTATTTTGATCTCATGAAAGAAACATACACTTGATGTGTGTTTTGAGGTGTGAATTAAGTAATTTGGCAGACAAGTCAGATGTTCCCTCTGGAGATTTCCTGCTCCCTCAGGTACTGAGCTGGGGCTTAGTAACCTCATATGCCCCCGTCTCACCTTCAGGTTTTGAATAGCCTTAAATGGTGCCATTTCCATGCTCATTGGTGCCAGATAGGTTTGAAACTAAACTTTACAGCTGTGGATCTGCTTTCGTGTGTCTGAACATGACTAATCAAGCTGTTTTGTATACTGGTAGTCTAGGTTATTATTGGAAAATATCCATCTCCACAATCATGGCTGAAATCACAAAGATTTTAATAGCATTTTTATTTCTTAATGTTTGGTTTCCTTTAACAAAACAATCACTTCCTCAAATGTTTACTGTACAGAACACTTTTACAAATCACAGAAAAAATGGCAAAGTCCCCCAAATTGCATCCACTCCAACTGGATGTTCCCAAATGACCAGTCTGTTAGACATGGAGTTCAAATCTTTAAGCATGTTCCAATTCTGTGCACATTAGGAACGTTAACATTATATCCTACTTGGTGTCTACATCATCTCTGATTCCGGCCAGCAAAACAACTAGCTTAAAGTGTAAAAGCTGCAAAGGCCAAACAGTTAGCCTAATAACCACCACTGGGACGACTTGGTTAAAAGGTGCGTGTTATATCACTAAACTGATCATAAAATGATGGGGACAACGATTTCTCAGAACTACATTTAGACTGGACATGGCGATTTGAAGTGATTGAGATCCTGTTAGTTTACATGCTGCTGAATGCGGTATGTGGTGAAATAATGGTTATGAATGGTCATTAACCCACACTGGGCAATAAGAACTATGATCTCCTGAACAAGTCTTCACACAGTGATGATTTGGCAAGGTAGTGTTACCTGACGTACAGTACGGTCTGTGACTGGCGTCATCACAGCTACTTTAATATATAGTCCGGCGTTAAGCAGTGTAGGCCTAATTCTCCTCTAAAACAAGAATGATAGATCTATGTATTGAGTCAACAAAATAGATATGATACAGATCACTTTGATGTTAAATTAATCCACTTAGTCATTGGTTTTATTACAAAATATTTGTGAAGATAGAAAATACCTCCTAAAATGTTATTTTGAGTTAATGGATTTTTGTTAAATTGGGTATAGAACCCTAATAATGCGGTGAACTAAAACAATGAACTTTTCTTACTTAGAATAAAAATACAAAACAGTGTGTATACGATAGGTTTCTCTATTTACGTGCTCTATGCTTTCTCTCTTTTCAATGTTACTTGTTTCTCATCAGCAGTGCCAGGTAACTTGCAAGAACATTGACACAAAGCGATGTCTGGATTGGAACAGTATGTAAAGAGAGACAGAAGTAATATTGTATTGTAGTTTGAACATCTTGTCTTTAAGCAGGGCTTTTCTGTATCAAAAAGGGGCTTAGGAGGTAGGCATGGCCGGGGGCGTGGCAGGGGAACGGTCAGGCCGTTGGGGGCAGAATTTTAGAGCCCCGGCCCCCATCTTGGTGGTGTAGCAGATTTTTTTTTACATTTAAGCAAAAAAATCTACACATTTTGCCATGCAGCTGAGAAATGTTGAGGTATAAAGCACATTTCCTGCAATTCTACATTCTGCCATGTAGCTGAGAGAATTTAGCAGTTTTAAAGGTAGACTGTGATAGCACGTAAACAGCATAGTGGGTACATTTCCGCTCTTTTGGTTCCGTGGCGCCCACGCTGTAAGAGTGTGAAGCGAACCCGTGCACATACTGTGTATGACGGAAGTCTTGCATCTTGCTCATCTCAATATTTTCGCTGCTGCTCGTGGCAATGTCATTTAGCTGAGTCTACCTTTTTAAAAGCTAATTTCCTGCAGTTCCATGCATTTTGCCATGGCTAATGTGTTTATTTTTGCTCTAAAACTAAATCTATACTGCTAAATGAATTGTTTTTTTGATTTAAAAAAATAAATACATTTCCTTTAGGTGATTGTTAGTTCTCAAAAATAAAGATAGGTCCATTATCTAGTTTAAGTTTACACTGAAAGCATTTTTCCATCCCCAAAAAAGAGTATCCCCCCCAAATAATATTTTTTTCACAGTTTGGACTTAGGCAACCTGAAAAAAACATTTAGGTGGCCCGCCCAAGGATTTCATCAGATACCATGCTTGATTGTCATACAGCAAAGATCAGTGATTTTGGTTTGTAGTAATGCTTTTTTTGGATGTTGTCTTTTCTCTTTCTCTCAGTGCTTTGGCTGTATAGTGGGGTATTTGGAAAAAGCCACGATTTGTTTTTCAATACTGCCAGAAGTATGATTATTTGTATCTTTTTAAGTTAATACCTGCAGTCAACTTGTGCAATATGTTAGGAGATAAAGCAGATTGCGTTCTTCATTACACCGGTCACATTATGAAGCTTACCGTAGTTCCCCAGAACAGTTGAGCTAGTCACGTTTGTTTGTAAATAGCACAATGGGAGAAGGCTAGCGCCTGTGAGTCCAGCTGTGTGTTTGGTTTATCTTGTTAGTTAGCTAAGTAAGTGAATGGGCAGGGCATCATATAGTGTTAACTGTTTGAGAAGTCAAAGCGCTTTGGATGGATATTGATTTCCTTGCGTTTTTTATTTTTTTACTTTCTCGGTCAGTCTACTCCTGCCCCCTATTTATCTGTGCGAAGCAGGCAGACCCATTGCCCTAGCAACTCCACACAGACACCGCTGTACACATGCCACTCCAGAGGCAGTACTGTTCTCCCTTATGACAAGCATGCTTCAAAACTTTGTTCATTTGCACAATGTCTCTCGTTCATTCACTCGTAAATGTCCAAACTGACAAAAAGGACATTCGGTAGCTACTACCTATACTTGTTTAACTTTGAGCTGGATTGCCTGTCTTTGCAAGTAGTTTATTTTTGTTTGCGCTCGTTAGCATATTTAGCTAGCGGCCTCTATTGAAATTCGCTATAATTTTGTTAGTCTTCTGGTAATAGACGTCCAATGGGCATTGTTTTAGCGCCCCCTTGTGTATTAAGGCGGTAATACCATAAATCCCGGGATGAGAGAAGGATGGATACTGCACAACCCTAGTGTTAATACATTGACTGTTGGCCGTTTCAGTACATGTTTATACAGTTCTGTGTTTGTCCAAATGTCGTTATGTTGCATCTTCAGTGTTTCCTTGACCGAAATAAAATGGCCTGCTTTACAACACTTCTTCACTGGTAATAAATCCACCTTCCTATCGCATTAAACGTAGCAAAATTAGGTCCCCCGCACCTAATGCTGACTGGAATAGGTGTCATCGTTCAGGATTGTTAATTGCTTGGTAAAGATTGAAGTTCTTTGGAGGTTTACAGTGTGACTGGTGCAAGAATTAGATATCCACCCACTTTCCACAAAATATCAAGTAAACGTCACATGGGTCCTCACCTTTCGGAGGAGGTCAAGACTATGTGAGGAGAACAGCAGAGGTGCAGAGTAAAATCAGTAGTTGGCCTATCAAAAAGGTGTTAACCCTCGAGTCAGTTTCTGCGGGCCCACAAGTCTAATTAGCATAAAAAAAATTGGCTTTGCATTGGCTGCTTCTCAATCCACCGCATTTGCCGCAGCTGCGGTGAAAGGTGGCAGAGCTACAGCGGTGTTTGTCAGATCATGAGACATCCCGAAGATACATTTTTTCGGTCTTTTCACAAATGTCTAGTGTTCGCCTACAAACTATGGAAGTTAAATGTTTTGTACACTCAGTGAATACTATATTTAAGGACATCTGCTTTTTCCATGACAGACTGACCAAGTGAATCGAGGTGAAAGCTATGATCCCTATTGATGTCACTTGTTAAATCCACTTCAATTAGTGTAGATGAAGGGGAGGAGGCAGGTTAAAGGAGGATTTTTAAGCCTTGAGACATGGATTGTGCAGTGGTGTAAAAATACTTGAAAGTACTACTTAAGTAGTTTTTTGGGTATCTGTACTTTACTATTTATATTTGACAACTTTTACTTCATTCCTTAAGAAAATGTTATTTTTACTCCATATGTTTTCCCTGACACCCAAAAGTACTCATTACATTTTGAGTGCTTAGCAGAACAGGAAAATTGTCTAATTCCCACACTTAAAGAGAACATCGCTGGTCAACCCTACTGCCTCTGATATGGTGGACTCACTAAACACATGCTTAATTTATAAAATTGTCTGAGTGTTGGAGAGTGCCCCTGGCTATTCATGAATAAAAATTGTGTTGTCTGGTTTACTTAATAAGGAATTTTAAATGATTTTTACTTTTGATACTTAAGCATATTTTAGCAATTAAATTCTACTTTTGATAAAGTATATTTAAAACCAAATACTTTTAGACTTACTCAAGTAGGATTTTACAGAGTGACTCACATTTCCTTGTCCTTTTCTATTAAGGGATCTTTACTTTTACTCATGTATGACAATTGGGTACTTTTTTCACCACTGGAATTGAGAATGTGCCATTCAGAGGGTGAATGGCCAAGACAAAAGATTTAAGTGCCTTTGAAAGGGGTGTAGTAGTAGGTGCCAGCCGCACTGGCTTGGGTTAAGAACTACACCGCTGCTGGATTTCACGTTCAACAGTTTCCCATGTGTGTATCAATAATGGTCAACCACCCCGAAGAACATCTACCAACTTGTGCACAACTGTGGGAAGCATTTGAGTCAAAATGGGCCAGATTTCCTGCGGAACGCTTTCGACACCTTTGTAGAGTCCATGTCCCAACGAATTGAGGCTTTTGAGGGCAAATGCGGGGTGCAACTCAATATTAGGAAGGTGTTCTTAATGTGTTGTACTTGTGTGTATGGAAGTAGTTTAGTGCCTAAAAAAAAAAAAAAAAGGGGTTAAGTGTCAAAATATAAACAGTTTCCTGATCTCATCTCTCAGATATAAGACACACTTCAAAACAAACTTCCTTTTAGATGTTTTACTATGTGTTTCCTTGTATGAATCTGTGGTTCAATGTGTTTATGGGCTAATAGCTGTAATATTTAATCAAATAATTAAAAATCGAATATCTAAATGATCCTTCATATGACCATCTTAAAACAATTCCATATGTTAGCTTAGTAGAACCCCCCCCCCCCTCCTCTTCCAGGTTTAGACTAGAGGATTAATGGACCCAAATGATGCAGCCTTGCACAGAACTGGTAATGAGGACCTTTTCAGCAAAGTCCCAAAATCTCTTCTCTCTCTAAAACGGGAGGGGGTTTCCATTAGGGGTGAATCGGTAGGGTCAGATAAGGACGGGGTGTTTGGTGGGTCAAGTTCAGGAGGAGAGGTCAAGGTTAGGCTGGCCCTCAAGGCTGCTCCAGGAACCAAATCTCGTTCTGTCGGTTTACCGCCGCGGGGTTTGTGTAGCCGGCGACAATGAATGAGCCATTCACGCATATGGCGGGCGAGTCGAGCACTTCCGCCATGGTGCGGATCTCGTTGATGATGGTCACCTCGTTCGTAGCGCCAGCGAAGGCCCTGGAGCGAGAAAGGGGCACACAGGAATCTAATGAGATTTGATTCAAGTAATGGAGCTTTGCATTTGAAGGTATTTTAACCTCCCTACTCAGTCTGCTGTGTAAATTCCAATGAGATTGTCCAATACAATATGCTATGAAAGTGAATGTCACAATAGGATAAATGGAAACAACTGGAGCCACCGTCATATTTGGAAGCATGATGCAACCATATGTCTAGCAAAAAGTGTTGGCGCGGTGGCTGACTGAAATAATGTAAATAACTTTAGCTAGTTAGTCTCTTGTGACAAACATTTGTTACGTCAGTGTCCAATAGAGTAGCTAGCTAGTGACGTCCGAGATTCCCAGTAAGCTAACTTCTTGGCTAACTGCAGGCCGAAACAATTTGCTTGAAACTGAACTTGTTCATGCCTCAAACTGACAAAGTTGCTCCAGTAATGATTACAATTTGATGTTAACGTATCTACTTCCATATTGTATTGTCATAAAATGTATCAGGCAGCACAAAATAATCGCAAACTCCTACCTTGTGTATACAATAGTGGCAGGCCATTCCTCAATGCTTATTTCTGTGTCAGAAGGCTGGGGTGGCTGGACTTGGTATTCTGTGGGCAGGTAGTAGGCCACAGTGACGTCACTGGACAAGACCGAGTGGTTCTCGTCCGTGCGGATCACCGTCAGGATAGGGATGGTCATACCCAAATAGGTACCTAAGGACAGGACATGAACAACCAAGAGTCTGCAGTAGATTTGGCTAAACAAGGATGACGTTCGAAGAAGAAAGACTCAATGACTACTGTAAAGGCTGCTTTGGACTCACCTGAGGAGTTCTGCTGGCAGATGTATCTCATGAGCTTCATGAAGCCGTAACAGATGCTCTGCTCGTAGGTGTCCTCATGAACCGTGATGCACGCCCAGTGGGCCTTCTCATAGTGGCGTTTCTCATAGAGCACGTCCCCACACTGTATAGACAGACACACACAGAAAGGCTCAGGCTCATGCATTTGGCTGGGTCACTATTAGTGATGCGCGGATCAGCGGTTTGTTCACCCGCCCACAATTGCTAATAACCCATCCACAACCACTCGAGGGGCCCAGGCAGAGACAGCCTTGAACCCGATCGAACATCTGTTGAGAACTGAAAATAGCTGTGCAGCGACGCTCCCCGTCCAATCTGACAGAGCTTGAGAGGATCTGCCAAGAAGTGTGCAAAGACTCGAGGCTGCCAAAGGTGCTTCAAAGTACTGAGTAAATACTAACATTCGGAAAGTATTCTGAACCCTTGACTTATTCCACATTTTGTTACATTACAGCCTTATTCTAAAATAGATTAAATTGCCCCCCCCTTCTAACCAATGAGTCTAAGCCAGAGTGGGGGGGTTCTACTAAGTTATGTGGAATTATTTTTAATGGTCATACCAAGGATCATTTAGCTATTTGATTTAGAATTGTAAGACCCCTTGAAGTAACAAAAAATATTTGATGATCAATGTTATTTGGTCTGACGGCTAATAGCCCATACAAACACATTGAATAACAGATGGTCCCCCCCAAAAAAGTGTCTGTCCTATATCTAAGAAAGATCAGGATTGTTTTTTATTTAATTTTTTTTTTACACGTATTTGACTTGTCACTAAACACATACATTTATTTTTTTTTCTACTGATACCGGGGGACCTTCAGATGAGTCTTCAGGCCTGTGGGCAAACCGTCCTAGAGCAAAACAACCGACAGGTACTAGTTCGTAAGAGTCTCCCCTTTCCACAGAGGAGTCATTTTAGTGTGTAGCCCAAACTGTTCGGACGCTACAGATTTTGTGAAGAGACACATTTTTAGGATGTCTCATGGTCTGAAAAACACTGCTCTTGTTATGGGGATTGTTTTATGCTAATTAGATCGACAAACAGTTTCTGTATAGACCTCGCTTTGTGCAAGGGGACATTGTCATGCTAAAACAGGAAAGGACCTTCCCCAAACTGTTGCCACAAAGTTGGAAGTACAGAATTGTCTAGAATGTCATTGTATGCTGTAACGTTAAGAGTCCCTTCACTGGAATTAAGGGGCCTAGTCTGAACCATGAAAAACAACCCCAGACCATTATTCCTCCACCAAATTTTACAGTTGGCACTATGCATTATCCTGGCATCCGCCAAACCCAGATTCGTCCGTCGGACTGCCAGATGGTGAAGCGTGATTCATCACTCCAGAGAACGCGTTTCCACTGCTCCAGAGTCCAATGGCGGCGATCTTTACACCACTAGCCGATACTTGGCATTGCGCATGATGATCTTAGGCTTGTGTGCGCGGCTGCTCAGCCATGTAGACCCATTTTAATGGATTTTCCGACAAACAGTTATTGTGCTGATATTGCTTCCAGTTTGGAACTCTGTAGTAAGTCTTGCAACTGAGGACAGATTTTTACGCGCTTCAGCGGTCCCGTTCTGTGAGCTTGTGGGGCCTACCACTTCGCGGCTGAGGCGTTTTTGCTCCACTTACAGTTGACCGGGGAAGCTCTAGCAAGGCAGAAATGATTAACTGACTTGTTGGAAAGGTGGCATCATATGACGGTGCCACGTTGAAAGTCACTGAGCTCTTCAGTAAGGTCATTCTACTGCCAATGTTTGTCTATAGAGATTGCACGGCTGTGTGCTCAATTTTATACACCGGTCAGCAATGGGTGTGGCTGAAATAGTAGTATCCACTAATTTGAAAGGGGCGTCCACATACGTATGTATATAGTGTACCTCAATCCTTGAAGGCTGAATATGACCTCATTACACAGCTGTATTATACGAGGGCAAGTATGGTCTTGGCCATTTTTTTTTTTTTTTTTTTTTAAGGCTTGGGTAATCTTTAGCAATTGACTGGATTGATTGACCCCTTGTTGGTGGAAATTATTAGGAACATATTTGAATTTAGCAGGCATGAACTTACTCCAATTTGTCTACTTCATATTCATCTATAGTGCCACCCCAACATATGTGAAAATGGTGCGTTTATGCTTTGTAGTAAAAAAAATCTAGAGGAAGATAAGTGTTTCAAATTAGCATGCAATGCCTACTCATTGGTTTACAAAAAACCAAAAACATGATGCACACCAATGTCATTGGAAACACTTACTACAAAACTTAAACATGCAATTTTCACATGATGTTTGGGTGGTGTTGGATAGGATTTAATATGAAGCTGTTCAACAAGTATATAGATGTGGGAATTAATTTCAATTAACAGATGTTAATTTGTGGAATTTCTTTCCTTCTTAATGCATTTGAGCCCATCAGTTGTGTTAGGTAGGTGTGGTATACAGAAGATAGCCCTATTTGGTAAAATACCAAGTCCATATTATGGCAAGAACAGCTCAAATAAGCAAAGATAAACGACAGTCCATCATTACTTTAAGACACGAAGGTCACTCAATCCGGAAAATTTCAAGAACTTTGAAAGTTTATTCAAGTGCAGCCGCAAAAAACATAAAGCGCTATGAAACTGGCTCTCATGAGGACCGCCACAGGAATTGAAGACCCAGAGTTACCTCTGCTGCAGAGGATAAGTTCAGTAGAGTTACCAGCTTCAGAAATTGCAGCCCAAATAAATGCTTCAGAGTTCAAGTAACAGACACATCGCAACATCAACTGTTCAGAGACTGCGTGAATCAGGTTTTTACGTGCTTGGTCGATTTACTGCAAAGGAACCACTACTAAAGGACACCAATAAGAATACTTCCATGGGCCAAGAAACACGAGCAATGGACATTAGGAAATCTGTCCTTTGGTCTGATGAGTCCAAATGTGGGATTTTTGGTTCCAACCACTGTTTCCTTTGCGTCTCACAGAGTAGGTGAATGGATGATCTCCACATGTGTGGTTCCCACCGTGAATCTTGGAGGAGATGGTGTGGGGGTGCTTTGCTGGTGGTAGTGTTAACACTTAACCAGAATGGCTACCACCGCATTCTGCAGCAATACACCATGCATGGTGCATCAGATGACCTGGCCTCCACAATCACCTGACTTCAACCCAATTGAGATGGTTTGGGATGAGTTGGACCGCAGAGTGAAGGAAAAGCCGCCAACAAGTGCTCAGCATGTGGGAACTCCTTCAAGACTGTTGGAAAAGCATTCCAGGTGAAGCTGGTTGAGAGAATGCCAAGAGTGTGCAAAGCTGTCATCAAGGCAAAGGGTGGCTACTTTGATGAATCTCAAAATATATTTTGATTTGTTTAACACTTGGGTACTACATGATTCCATGTGTTATTTCATAGTTGATGTCTTTACTATTATTCTACAATGTATAAAATAGTTTAAAAAAACATGAATGAGTAGGTGTCCAAACTTGACTGGTACTGTAAATGTACAGTACATAGCTACCTCAATTACCTTGTATCCCTGCACACCAACTTGGTACTAGTACTGCCTGTATATAAAACGTATTTTCTACTCTTTATAAATAGCCATGTTATTTTTATTCATTTGCTGTATTCCTCGGTGTAAGTAAGCATTTCACTGTTAGTCTACACCTGTTTTCTGCGAAGCATGTGACGAAATTGCCTAGAACTTAGTGTGAATTGTCCAATAATAAAAAGGTTAGCAATTAGCAAACTTAATGTAACATACATTTAGTATGTGTGATCCCTGCAGCCAAACAGGACCACACATTTTACAAAGCATCTTATTGCTTGGCTGGCAGAGTAGATATTGTTCGTTGGTGAATTGGTCAGATGATAGACTTGCCTTCTCCTTATGAGTGATGAGGGTGAAGGGCACGCGCTCCCGGTCGTGTTGTCCGTTGTTGTTGCTGGTGATCTGCTGGATGGGCTCGGCCATGTCTGTTTTGGAGAGAGAAACAGACTTGGTTAATTTTTATCGAGTTGCTTCAAGTAGCGTCGCCATAGTCCAGGACCTTCACATGTTTTGGGAAAGAGTGGGGAATTTTGCAACCCTACTTTGAAGTACAACAAATGTGGAGTCTTGATGACAATGCTGTAGTGCTACTAACAAAACAACCCGTTTTCTTATATTTACGATCCTGACTTGGGCTACATAGATTCAGAAAAACGTTGTATTGTCTGCCAGCCTAATAGAGGTCAAACTAGTTAAGGCAAAGGCGCTGAAATATAGACCCCTATGGCATGACTGTAGCTAGTAGTAGTACAATAAGTATTGGTTTCCTATTGCAATCTATAGACTATAGTCGCTGTTCCCAAACTAGGGGTCGCCTGATATAAAAATGGGGTCGCCGGAGAATATCCAAAGTCCTGAAGGGGGATAAAATATACATTATTTTGAGACAAATCTTGTGTGGTTAACCTTAATCTAATAAATTATTCAAATCTGAAAGATACAATTAGATCCCGGTAAAAGGCCGCACTTGAATCATTCCCAAGGTGAATGGCTAGGCTTGTTATGCTATGAAACCACACGCTATTGCAGAGACTGATATTACCGGCCGCAATTGATATGGTGAAAACAATGTGCAGAGTCAAACTCAAATACCTTTGCCATGACACGGTTATAGAATGTATGCTATTGCTAGCAATCAAGAGAACTCGGACTCAAACTCTCCAGATTATGCACTCCAAATGGACTTTAGCTGTGACGGGCCAAGATGCCCATGGATTGACTTTCTTTTGTTTGTTATACATGTCGGGGGATGCTATTCCTGAGAACATTGTTCTGTCTCACGATTCCCGAGCAGAAAAAGGCACGGGATGTTCAGTGTGCTACGTGGCTATATTGACAAAAACAGATCCTATGGGATCGAATGGTGGGCTTTTGCACAGATGGGGCGCCATCTATGGCGGAACGGCGGGCAGGCCTCTGCACTCTAGTTATGAAGGTGTCTCCCTCTGCCATATGGACGCATTGTATGATTCGGTGTCTATCTTCGATTGTAAACTACAGTTGAAGTCGGAAGTTTACATACACTAAGGTTGGGAGTCATTTAAAACTCGTTTTTCAACCACTCCACACATTTTTTAACAAAATATAGTTTTGGCAGTCGGTTAGGACATCTACTTTGTGCATGACAAGTCATTTTTCCAACAATTGTTTACAGACCTGATTAACTCACTATCACAATTCCAGTGGGTCAGAAGTTTACATACACCAAGTTGACTGTGCCTTTTAAACAGCTTGGAAAATTCCAGGAAATTATGTCATGGCTTTAGAAGCTTCTGATAGGCTAATTGACATAATTTGAGTCAATAGGAGGTGTACCTGTGGATGTATTTCAAGGCCTACCTTCAAACTCAGTGCCTCTTTGCTGGACATCCATGGGTAAATCTAAAGAAATCAGCAAAGACCTAAAAGAAATTGTAGACCTCCACAAGTCTGGTTCATCCTTGGGAGCAATTTCCAAATGCCTGAAGGTACCACGCTCATCTGTTCAAACAATAGTATGCAAATATAAACACCATGTGATCACGCAGCCGTCATACCGCTCAGGAAGGAGACGCGTTTTGTCTCCTAGAGATGAACGTAATTTGGTACGAAAAGTGCAAATCAATCCCAGAACAACAGCAAAGGACCTTGTGAAGATGCTGGAGGAAACGGGTACAAAAGTATCTATATCCACAGTTAAACGAGTCCTATACCGACATAACCTGGAAGGCCGCTCAGCAAGGAAGAAGCCACTGCTCCAAAACCGCCATAAAAAAAGCCAGACTACGGTTTGCAACTGCACATGGGGACAAAGATTGTACTTTTTGGAGAAATGTCCTCTGGTCTGATGAAACAAAAATAGAACTGTTTGGCCATAATGACCATTGTTATGGTTGGAGGAAAAAGGGGGAGGCTTGCAAGCCGAAGAACACCATCCCAACCGTGAAGCACGGGGGTGGCAGCATCATGTTGTGGGGGTGCTTTGCTGCAGGAGGGACTGGTGCACTTCACAAAATAGGAGGAAGGAGAATTATGTGGATACATTGAAGCAACATCTCAAGACATCAGTCAGGAAGTTGAAGCTTGGTCGCAAATGGGTCTTCCAAATGGACAATGACCCCAAGCATACTTCCAAAGTTGTGGCAAAATGACTAGCTCTGGGAAAAATCTTTTGAAAAGTCATCAACTCAGAATTCCAACTCGGGCATCATTTTAGAGCTCCGACTTTCCGACCTGAGGTTCAGTAACGTAATGATTTGACCTCGTGTTTTTCAGAGTTCCCAGTTTTGAAAGCGCCATAAAACTCATGGTTCCCTTTGCCAGCTTATATCTGTGTGAAGCTGGATTCAGTGTGCTTGTATGCATTAAAACCAAATATCAATCCAGGTTAGATGTAACATCAGACTAATTTGCAATTGACATTCATAGCCCCACATTTAAGAGTATTTGATGGTGAGTTGAGAAGACAATCAGAAATACTGTTCGTTTTTCAATTGATGGCCATTACCCCAAATCAAAAAGTAAACATTGGCTGTTAATTACATTAGTTTTCACGTGGTTGGGGTCGTGAGTATTTTCAGATATCAAATTGGGGTCGTGGGTCAAACAAGTTTGGGAACCCCTGGCCTATAGTGTTCAGTCTACAGTAGACTGTCATACTGACCTTGTGCCGGGATTAGTGTTGTCACGATACCCGATATGATCACTATACCAACATTTTACAAAGGCAAAAAAGAAGGCATATTACCCAAAGTCACAGAATGGCACTTTATCCAGACAAACTCAGCTACTGCCCTGTTCAATCGTTGGGAATCTTGAGTTCAATATCATTACATTTGAAGTGTTTTAAGTCAGACTTTTTCCAGAGACAGCCATGTATGCATTAATGAACCAATCGAACATGGTAATGGTAAATCTCTAGGCTTGGACAGTATCCAGATTGTCATCCGTAATACCGGCACTGAACACAAGGGGCACTTTTCATACCCAACTGAGCCTCTGGAATCTGAAGGTTAGCAATGCTAACAAGTACATGTAAAATCCCATAGAGAATGCTAACGAGCGCATTGCAAACTTTTTACAGTTCTGACCTAAAGTATTTGCAGGACAGACATCCCAGCTCATAAAAATATACAAGTAACAACAACAAAAATGCTACTCAGTTTGCTGCATGCAGAAAACAATTAGACATCAAGGCTCTTGATCCAGGAGGGGTTTCTCTTACCAAACAAAGCTTGATTTGGGAAAAAGCTAACCACAGTTGTGCATTAGGAAATCAAATGCACAACTGCAGAGCATTTAGAACATTTTAGGCAGGTAACTTAGTTTTTAAGATATCTAGCTGGCAAACATTTAGTTGCGAATTCGATATTAACTACGTCACCTGGCGCATGCTGCACAACAGTGAGTGACACGCAAGGCTCCGTTCTCTCGTCGTTGTGTGCTTGAAAACAAACACCACCGACAGGTAAACTTCCTAATGAAAAATTGTGACCGGTGAAATGCAGAATGAAATCTTTAGGCTTTTCTAATGTATTGCATAAGTTGACTGCAGGTATTTACTTAAAGTAGCTGCAAAAAAATACATCCCGTGGCCATTTCCAAAATACCCCAGTATATGGTATATACAGTGAGGGGAAAAAAGTATTTGATCCCCTGCTGATTTTGTACGTTTGCCCACTGACAAAGAAATGATCAGTCTATAATTTTAAATGGTAGGTCCAGAAAACATCCAGAAAAACGCACATGAAAAATGTTATAAAATGATTTGCATTTTAATGAGGGAAATACATTTTTGACCCCTCTGCAAAACATGACTTAGTACTTGTTGGCAAAACCCTTGTTGGCAATCAGAGGTCAGACATTTCTTGTAGTTGGCCACCAGGTTTGCACACATCTCAGGAGGGATTTTGGCCCCACTCCTCTTTGCAGATCTTCACCAAGTCATTAAGGTTTCAAGGCTGATGTTTGGCAACTTGAACCTTCAGCTCCCTCCACAGATTTTCTATGGGATTAAGGTCTGGAGACTGGCTAGGCCACTCCAGGACCTTAATGTGCTTCTTCTTGAGCCACTCCTTTGTTGCCTTTGCCGTGTGTTTTGGGTCATTGTCATGCTGGAATACCCATCCACGACCCATTTTCAATGACCTGGCTGAGGGAAGGAGGTTCTCACCCAAGATTTGACGGTACATGGCCCCGTCCATCGTCCCTTTGATGCGGTGAAGTTGTCCTGTCCCCTTAGCAGAAAAACACCCCCAAAGCATAATGTTTCCACCTCCATGTTTGATGGTTGGGATGGTGTTCTTGGGGTCATAGGCAGCATTCCTCCTCCTCCAAACACTGTCTCATCTGACCACAACACTTTCACCCAGTTGTCCTCTGCCAATGAACATCTGAATGATTCAAACTTCAGACGGGCATATATATGTGCTTTCTTGAGCAGGGGGACCTTGCGGGCGCTGCAGGATTTCAGTCGTTCACGGCGTAGTGTGTTCCCAATTGTTTTCTTGGTGACTATGGTCCCAGCTGCCTTGAGATCATTGACAAGATCCTCCCGTGTAGTTCTGGGCTGATTCCTCGCCGTTCTCATGATCATTGCAACTCCACGAGGTGAGATCTTGCATGGAGCCCCAGGCCGAGGGAGATTGACAGTTCTTTTGTGTTTCTTCCATTTGCGAATAATCCCACCAACTGTTGTCACCTTCTCACCAAGCTGCTTGGTGATGGTCTTGTAGCCCATTCCAGCCTTGTGTAGGTCTACAATCTTGTCCCTGACATCCTTGGAGAGCTCTTTGGTCTTGGCCATAGTGGATAGTTTGGAATCTGATTGATTGCTTCTGTGGACAGGTGTCTTTTATACAGGTAACAAACTGAGATTAGGAGCACTCCCTTTAAGAGTGTGCTCCTAATCTCAGCTCGTTACCTGTATAAAAGACACCTGGGAGCCAGAAATCTTTCTGATTGAGAGGGGGTCTGTTTCTCTTCCATGTGGCACTTTTTATTGTACTGATCAACATTTCCATGACAGGAGGAAGAAAACCATTACGCCGGTAATATGGGTCAGATCTTTTTGAACTGTTTGGGTTAGAAACCAGCAGTTTGCTGTATTAATGGTGCAAGCGTGGCGCTAATAAATCTGTGCTTGGGAAATAATGGTACAGCAAAGCCTTACAACTACTAAAAACTAATTTAATATAGGATTTACTTCAGGTCGCACCGCAAAATCTTTAGTTGCATATGCGGCATATGTATCCCACTCCAACTAATTGTAGCAGATAAGGTAACGGCTAATGGCTCTATCGTCATTTCGACACATTAGGCCTATAGTTCATCAGAGAGCAGCTGGTCAGTAGATGACTAAGATGGTGGGGTGATGTGCATGATCATACATGGGTGACGCATTTTGACTGTTTGCTAATATTTTGGGGAAGGAGGGTCATATTGTTTAAAGGTTAATTGCCCCTTAAAACCAACTTCTCTGGTTTTAAACAGCATAAGGGGCATCTTATTTTATTTTAGCAGACGCTCTTTTTTTATTTTACTAGGCAAGTCAGTTAAGAACAAATTCTTATTTACAATGACTGCCTAGGAACAGTGGGTTAACTGCCTTGTTCAGGGGCAGAAGGACAGATTTTTACCTTGTCAGCTTGGGGATTCGATCTAACAACCTTTCGCTTACTGGCCCAACGTTCTAACCATTAGGCTACCTGCCGCCATACCAGAGCAATTAGGGTTAAGTGCCTTGCTCAAGGGCACAGACAGAATTTTCGCCAGGCCGGCTCGGGAATTTGAACCGGCCTAACACTCTTAACTGCTAGGCTACCTGCCGACATGAGTCAGAAACATTAATTCTAGTGTCAAAATTGACTACAAAGTGTAAATAGGATGATGTTGGTCATAAAGTCAGTCTCATCCAAAACAGAGTTTTGTGAGTTCGTCACAATTTACTGGAGGGCTGGGCATGGATTGCCCAGTGCCCACTAACACGAGAGAATAGGGCTGGGCCCTATATACCGTATTTTACTAAATACTGTATGGCGGCACCATTCGGACCAAATATCAAATTGCTATTTTTTTTGGGGGCTTATTGCAATTACGATTTTTGAAAATGTGGTAATTCCATCCGACATGGTTTAAACGAGTCAGGGTAGAGAATATGAATTCTAAAATAAGATCTGAATGAATACATAGTGTGCTGACTGAATACAAAACCAAATGTTCTACTAGACCAAAGGTCTGTCGTAGCTGTGTAATAATCCACGTGTGAGCTCTGTTTCAACGTCTCCCTTCATTTGCAACCATAAGCCTAACTGACTACAGCCCAATAGTGTGAAAGATCTCTCAATCACAGATGACCTCTAGTGTATGAAGGGGTATTGTTCACATGAGTGCTATGCTATAGTACAGTATAGCCTAATCTTTATTAGTGGAAATATGCTTATTGACATTTCTATGTAAAGTTCAGAAACTCCTTCAATAGTAAGACTGCATTGAGTGTTGCACAAACAAAAGTGTAGTCTGTCAGTGTTTTACTAGAGTGGTATTACAATGGACACAGACGATCTTAACAAATTGACTAAACACCTTTTGAACACCATTTAAAACCCAAGAGCGATGGGGGGAGTGGGCAGAGGTTTACTGTACAACATTGTAACCCACAGTATTTCAGGACGGGATTTAATAGCCCAAGCTTTCCCTTAACCAGAGCAGGCTAGGCTAGATCTCATCTGTTAAGCCTTTTAATGCCGCAACGGCGGCTCCATGCTAAGTCTCCGATTAGTTAGTCGGAGGAGAGAGGGGGAACAGGCGGGAGCTCCAGCCTAACTGGAACTCCATAAGCAGCATACCATAACTTCATTTACCAGTCCTCATCACTCAATGTTCAGCAGCCTACACGTCCAAACAAAAGGGCATTTATTTCTAACCTGTGGCTTTGACACTAGCCTACTTCAACCTGGGTTGTGTTTAGGGCTGGGCAATATGGCCTAATAATCATATCTTGATTTATTTTTTTCTAACTTGTGGGCGATTCACGATATATCCAGAATTATGTGGACACCCCTTCAAATGAGTGGATTTGGCTATTTTAGCCACAGCTGACAGTTGTATAAAATTGAGCACAATGCCATGCAATCTCCATAGACAAACATTGGCAGTAGAATGGCCTTACTGAAGAGCTCAGTGACTTTCAACGTGGCACCGTCATAGGATGCCACCTTTCCAACAAGTCAATCAAATTTCTGCCCTGCTAGAGCTGCCCCGGTCAACTGTAAGTGCTGTTATTGTGAAGTGGAAATGTCTAGGAGCAACAACGGCTCAGCCGCGAAATGGTAGGTCACACAAGCTCACAGAACAAGACCACCGAGTGCTGAAGTGGTGGGTTGCAACACTCAGTTTCTAACTGCCTCTGGAAGCAACGTCAGCACAAGAACTGTTAGTCGGGAGCTTCATAAAATTGGTTTCCATGGCCAAGCAGCCACATCACAAGCCTAAGATCACCATGCGCAATACCAAGTGTCGGTTGGAGTGGTGTAAAGCTTGCCGCCATTGGACTCTGGAGCAGTGGAAACGTGTTGTCTGGAGTGATGAATTACGCTTCACCATCTGGCAGTACGACGGACATCTGGGTTTGGCGGATGCCAGGAGTACGCCACCTGCCCCAATGCATAGGCCAAGTGTAAAGTTTGGTGGCGGAGGAATAATGGTCTGGGGCTGTTTTTCATGGTTCGGGCTGGGCGCCTTAGTTCCAGTGAAGGGAAATCTTAACCCTACAGCATACATTCTAGACGATTCTGTGCTTACAACATTGTGGCAAAGGTTTGGGGAAAGCCCTTTCCTGTTTCAGCATAACAATGCCCCCATGCACCAAGCGAGGTCCATACAGAAATGGTTTGTTGATCGGTTTGGAAGAACTAAACTGGACTGCACAGAGCCCTGACCTCAACCCCATCGAACACCTTCGGGAGGAATTGGAACGCCGACTGCGAACCAGGCCTAGTCGCCCTACATCAGTGCCCCGACCTCACTAATGCTCGTGGCTGAATGCTGCAGGGACTTGCTTCCAATGTTCCAACATCTAGTGGAAAGCCTTCCCAGAAGAGTGGAGGCTGTTATAGCAGCAAAGGGGGGACCAACTCCATATTAATGCCCATGATTTTTGAATGAGATGTTCGATACTTTGTCATGTAGTGTTTCTCTAAATAAGCTTCCTTGTACAAGGTCAAATACACTGCATTTGACAGTCGGCAATAATCTAATGAATTCAGAGCTTGTGAAATTATATATAGGCTAAATATAAGCCTTCAACTATAAAACCCACTCATTTAATTATTCTAAATAGTTTAACCTATGAAAAAATTTAACCAGAAACATGCATAATGCACATTCAATAATAATGACTAACTTCTTGTAGCAGGCATTAGGCATAGAAAATGAACACAGGTCTCAAACATGTGCTAGTGAGTAGCCAGCTCATCTTTTATATTTCAAGTGTGGCCAACTTGGATCTATTTGCTAACAAGGTAGAACAGTCGCATTGTTATGAACACATCCTTCTGTCTCCAACTGTTTGAAAAGCATGCTTGTCCACTTTTCTTCAGATGTTGAAATCAAGTGGCCTACCTTTCTCAGAAGGAGAGTTGCCAATTCCTTATATAATTGTGTTTGGTGCTTATTGATCATCTATAAAAGACTAGACAGCTAGAATAAGTCTTCGGCTAAAATGCTGCTAGCGGAACCGCACGAGACAACCCAAGCATACATTTTCCAGAATCGATGTTCATTGATACTAGTTTTAGTAGTGTCTGTTCTACTCGCAATTTGAGGAGTTGAAACATAAAAAGGGTGTTAAAAGATTGCATTCTTTATTACAGTAAAATGTCTGTTTTGGTTTCCATATGACCGATTTTCTGTTGGACCAAACTTCAAATAGCGAGTTCAATCCGCTTGTCAGAGAGGAAGAAGTGATCTCTCATCTGTTTTGCTGTGTGTGTGTGTGTGTGTGTGTGTGTGTGTGTGTGAGAGAATTGGAAGGTGCACAGCCTACAAGCTATTGCACAGAAGACGCAAAGGAGATGAGACCAAAAAGACATGAGAACAAGTGGACATAAACGCTCAAAAATAATAAAAACTTGATTCTTAGAATATAGGCATTTGGAATATAGCGCCAAACTATACATTAGAGTTAATCTAATTCATTTGATATTGCACAGCCCTAGTTGTGTTCATTAGGCACTACATTTGAGGAAAAACAACACAGAGGGGCTGTGGATATGTCCAATAATGTTTTTGCTATAATCGAGATAAAACGCCAGTGATACTAGTCATGCTCAGAGGTTTTGACTTGACTCGGGCATGTGCCCTACTGAACATACATACTGCCCTACTGGACTGTAGTGGAGGAGATACCTAGAATGTAGATTCAACAGCAGTAGTACTATTTAGGCTCAGAGGTTTTGACTTTACTCTGGGGACAGCAGCATAGACAGCCCAGTCTGGGTGTACCCTTTCAGCCCTCTGTAATTTTGCTGCTGGCTGCCTGCTGCAAACCCAGTCTGCATTCCAGACAACCTAGTAGGTCAGGCGCAACTTTGCTCAGTTTGCTTTCAGAAATATAAGCAGTTCTGGATACAAATCTGGTCGCAGTACAGCCAGTCGTCTGGCTTCTGTGTGCAATAGGAGGCCTGTCCTTTGTTTGACTGTACATGCAGACTGATGCAATCTGCAGGGGGAATTGGGTCACTCAGTGTTGTTGCCTCATGTTAACCTTAGACAGGGGCTTTAAAATCAGGACAAAATATTCACATTCTCCATAGTCAAGTTGTAAACAGAACAGTGTCTTTCAAGCTGGGGTTTTGTTGACTATATGGCAGGGATCATCAACTAGATTCATCCACAAGCCGATTTTCTTTCTTGAGAGGATGGTCGGGCGGCCAGAACATAATTACAAATAATTTGTAGATGACAAATTGACCAAGACCAAACAGATAATGTTTGACAAAAACAATTTCAAACCTTGCTTACATTTGTATACGATCACGTTTCTTTCTATTATGCATGGAAATACTTGAACAGATTTCTTAAATAAAAATCACTTGGACCTGATTTCCAGGGGTTTTGTTTATGTCCAACAATAATAAGTTATTTTTTGTCTCAACTTGGGGGAAATAAAAGCATCCACGGGCCAAATTCAGCCCAGTTGGGGAACCCTGCTATATGGGGCATTTTTCAGCCATTACTGTATTCTGGCTATATTTTTCTGAGAGGTAGGTTCTGAAAAAGTGATGCTGTTTTCAGGGCCTGAAACATTGCTTTCAATATTTTGTTATTTGCTGAAAGAGTATGTTAAACATTTCAATTGTTAATACTTTCAGTTAGGATTCTAAGTACCATATTTTAATTCGGCATTCATTTACAGCAGGGGTATTCAAACGGGAGTCAGCAGAGGTACTGCAGAGGTTCCGTTAAAAAAATATAAAATTAAGTGGATTTTTTTAATCAAAACTATCCATGCCTGTCATCCCCGCGAAAACTAACACTCCCCATTGATGATAACATTACAACCTAAAGGTAAATCTTGAATGGGGGGGGTTGACCTGAACATTCTCTGACCCCTGACCAGCCATATTTCCCTCTCCTTGTATGCACAGCAATTGTCCCTCAGGGATGAATACAGTTTTATTGAATTGTTTACTCTTTTTTTCCATTTCGTTTTTTCCACTGACTTGTCACCAGACCATTTTCATCTTCAAGATTTTTATGTTAGGAAAACTATTTCTTAACAGATGCATTTCTTAAAAAAGGAATTGGCATGTGTTGAAGAGATATGAACAGTGACCCCCGCATGCAGATGCCTGCCAAAATGGCTTGCAGAGTGGTAATCTGTTGGATCAGGGTTTGTTAATCATTTTAAAAGTGCCTCTACTGGCCACGAGGGGCAAAATGATCAGGGGCTTTAAGTGACATCAGTCATGTCACTGCTACAAGCACTCATCTTACTAGGCTAGCCCCTCATTTTCACACATGGCATTGGCATTATTCACAGCCTAGGATTTCATGTAGCTCCAGTACATTTATACATGCTTTAATACATTTCAGTATGCATTAACTAGCCTAGTGACAATAGTACCGTTTGTGTGAATGTATACATTGTCTTGAGCTCTGATACAAATGTATCCCGTTTTCTTGGCTGAGGACACAGCACATTACCCACAATGCACTGTTTTGACAGCGGTCAACATTGACCGAGAGTTTAAACGTCGACAATGGTTTAAGAGTTTAATTATGATCACCGAATGTCTATTTGTGGAAAAAAAAAAAAAAAAAAAAAGTTGCGTTCGTGTGTGTGTGTGTGTGTGTGTGTGAATGATAATGTCTGGCACCCTGATGACGTCGACTACAGGAATAGTTCGAACTTGGCGGCTGATCTCTCGCGCAGAACTAGGTCAATCGATGAAACAGGAAATAAAACCAAAGTAGCCCAACTTTGCACAATTATTGTTGTCACAATAAACCGTGTCAACCGTTTTGTTCATACTGTCCATACAGCATTGTCACAAAATAATTTCCCAATCAAAATCCACCACTTTCTCAATTCGAACTTTACAGTGTGTGCTCTAAATCCCGAATGCTTTACCTCGAGGCACTTCGACTTGGTGTCCCCGAGCAGCGTCCTGCCAGTAGCGCAGCAATCTGTCTGGCTGCCCTTCGTCCTCCATCGTCTCACTCTCCTCTTCCAGACTTCCATTGCCCGAATCTGACAGCTGGTCTTCGGAAAAAGATTCCAGATCCTCTAGCGTGATCGTCCCATATACGGATTCGCTGCCGCCTCCACCATCGATACCGTCGAGTCCACCACCTCCATTCATACGACAATTGCCAGGATGCATTCTCCACTCTTGGAAAAAAATATTTTAGATTAAACGTATTTCAAAGCAAATGTGTACTGTTGGGTCTAAAGAAAGACAGCTTTTGGTGGTAGATCTGAGCGCGTTCCAGTCACAATCCGATGCGGTAAATTCTGATCCAGGTTAAATCCGATTTAGGAAAACTTCAGGGCCATTTTTGCTCTAGTCTTGCCGCTTATTCCGACGCATTTAGCTATATTGTTTTATTTACACGGCTGTTTACAGAAGGCATTTAAAAACTTATTCTACTTAAGTTATTAATCGTCGAGGACTGCAAGTCAAATACCTTGCCTGTCATTACGCGACGCTTTCCATAGGCTGGTGAACTTATCTTGACGTTTTATAGATAATGGAACACCACATGACACCTGACCACTCCTACTGCAAGACGTGATAAATGCTGAAGTTCATTCACCTTAACATCTTTGCCTGAATTCAGACATTCCGCTTTCCCTTTATCATTAACAATTGCTATTGTTTTAAATCGGGTAGACAGTAAATTAGGTACACATGTTGTTTTGCAGAGTGGGATGGTGTTTGTTTTCAGTAACTGGGATAATTGTTTCTCTCGCACATCTTGAGTAGGGGAGATGGGAAGGGACAGGGTTATTAAAGAGTGATAGAGAATATGCTGACATGAGGACATTATATAATCCTCTGCTCTGTAGTGTGATACATGGGGCACACTCAAAACCAGCTGGTCACCTGGGGTAACTTGGCCCTAAAGTAGGGCTGCAATTACAAAAAAGAGGTTTATTTATAGTCAAGTGAAGCCTGTTGACCTGTTGACCGCTTTCACCGGTGGTGATAATTATTTCATCTAACCTGGGCCATGACACAGATCCTGTGCATCAGCATCCATTGTAGACATGCAGCAGAGTGTATTGGCCTGTATATTAATAGCGACAAAGAAGAAAGGCCACTCGATTGGCTCCCACGTCACCTAACTCCACACTCGTTCAGCCAATGAGGAGAGCGCTCCTTCACCGATTTTGCTCCATAAGCCCCACGGCCAAGAGACTGTACTAGTGGCACTCTGCTAGCCATGCTAGCTTCGCCCTCATGGGGGTGCTAGCAAGCAACCTAGGTAGAGATAGGTATCAACAGCCATTGTCAGCCAATCCAGTAGGGGCTGAAAGTTATGGTGAGCTTCGATTGGTCACTCAGCCCGCGATATCGCGGAAGATTTGCATAAAATTCCGCTTTCCCCACTTTAGTCCCTGTTCAGCTCCCAGGCCCATGCTCGCTTCGCTCAACGGTTCCCCGCCCACTCCGCTTATCTTCTCTTTCCTTCCATTGAATTTGAATGGCTTCATGATGCCACTGTATATGAACACGAGCCGTCAGTGTTGTGGGTTGCAGTACTCACCATCCTCCCACCCCTGCAGCTCATGAGTTCTGTCTGCCAACTGGTGGGTGTCTGTAATGGAGCTCATGGGAAAGCTGGTCTTGAGGCTATAATGATAATATATAGGTTATAATGAGAATAAATAAAAAATTATCCACGTTTTGGTTTTTGCTGTAGCACTACACAGCTGATTCAAATAATCAAAGCTTGATGATGAGTTGGTTATTTGAACCCCCTGTGTACCTTGGCCTGTTGCTTCACCTTTAATTCACTTGCTTTACCTATGACCTTTCTTCAGGTCAACATACGGTCACTAGCATACTACACTGAACAAAAATATAAACGCAACATGCAACTATTTCAGAGATTTTACTGAGTTACAGTTCATATAAGGAAGTCAGTCAATTTAAATAAATTAATTAGGCCCTAATCTATGGATTTCGCATGACTGGGAATACAGATATGCATCTGTTGGTCACAGATACCTTAAAACAAAGTAGGGGCGTGGATCAGATACCCAATCAGTATCTGGTGTGACCACCACTTGGGTGACTATAGTCTTTGACAATTTTTTGGGCCTTCCTCTGACACTGCCTAGTGTATATAGCAGGAAGCTTGGATGGCAGGAAGCTTGGCCCAAGTGATATACTGGGCCGTACACACTACACTCTGTAGCGCCATACGGTCGAATGCCGAGCAGTTGCCATACCAGGCTGTGATGCAACTGGTCAGGATGCTCTTGATGGTGCAGCTGGAGAACCTTTTGAGGATCTGGGAACCCATGCCAAATCTTTTCAGTCTCCTGAGGGGGAAAAGGTGTTGTCGTGTCCTCTTCACGACTGTCTTGGTGTGTTTGGACCATGATAGTTTGTTGGTGATGTGGACACCAAGGAACTTGAAACTCTCGACCCGCTCCACTACAGCCCTGTCGATGTGAATGGGGTTGTGTTCGGCCCTCCTTTTCATGTAGTCCACGATCAGCTCCTTTGTCTTGCTCACGTTGAGGGAGAGGTTATAGTCGGGGCACCACACTGCCAGGTCTCTTACAACGATGAGACAGCTTATAGGGAGGAGGTAAGTGATCAGGCCTACCGCTGTTGTGTCGTCAGCAAACTTAATGATGGTGTTGTAGTTGTGCTTGGCCACACAGTCTTGCGTGAACAGGGAGTACAGGAGGGGACTAAGCACGCACCCCTGAGGGGCTTCGGTGTTGAGGATCAGCGTGGCAGATGTTGTTGTCTACCCTTTAGTCCCAGGGTCCTTTGCTTAGTGATGAGCTTTGTGGGCACTATGGTGTTGAACGCTGAGCTGTAGTCAATGAACAGCATTCTCACAGGTGTTCCGTTTGTCCTGGTAGGAAAGGGCATTGTGGTGTGTGATTGCGTCCTCTCTGGGGCGGTATGCGAAATGGAGTGGGTCTAGGGTTTCCGGGATGATGGTGTTGTGAGCCATGACCAGCCTTTCAAAACACTTCATGGCTACCAATGTGAGTGCTCCTGGATGTTAGTCATTTAGACAGAACCTTCGCTTTCTTGGGCACAGAGACTGGTGGTCTGCTTGAAACATGTAAGTATTACAGACTCGGTCAGGGAGAGGTTGAAAACGTCAGTGAAGACACTTGCCAGTTACACGCCCTGGTAATTCGTCTGGCCCCGCGGCCTTGTGAATGTTGAACTGCTTAAAGGTCTTGCTCAAATCGGCTACGGAGAGCGTGATCACACAGTCGTCTGCAACAGCTGGTGCTCTCATGTATGCTTCAGTGTTGCTTGCTTCGAAGTGATCATAAAAGGCTAGTATTGGCATTAATAGATTTTGTGATTGTGACAGTCCCATTTCTGCTGACTGCATGATTTAAAATCAGGACTCATCAAATAGAGTGAAAAACAGCAGCATGCAGAAGTTATTTTTCATTTGGTTGCATAGAGGAGCCTTGACACAAGTTGTGTGTAGAATCTCGAGGAGTGCAGGCGAAAGGCTCTGCCACTTCATCTAGCTATCGCTGACTAGAGCGTGAAAAAGTGACTGTTTACAAAGTCAATAAGATTTTATTATGCCCGTGGGCAAATTTTGGTTGCGACTTTAATAAAAACATATCAAACATAGACAAGGACATATACAGACAATACATACAGGTAAAAAGTACAGTTCATGAACGATCAATGATTAATCTGTACATTAAATACACTATACACATCAGTACACTCTGTCAGCTACAATGTCAACTGTAAGCCAGTCCGCTGGTCTTACTTGTGGCTTTAAAAGCCTTACTGCCACTGGGACAAAGGATTGTTTAGGTCTATTCCTTTTGTGCCCTGGTGCCCACGTAATGCCACACTGAGGGGAGTAGCTCAAACTCCTGGTAAAGAGGATGTTTGGGGTCTGTCATTAACTTGTGGGCTTGAATGAGGGCTCTTTTATCATAAATAACCTTCAGACCTGCAGAGCTAACAATTTTTCGTAACATATTTCTCTGAGACATTCCAATTTCTGTACCTGCAGATGATGCATGTCAAGACACTTTCAATATATTACTTGTAAAACACGATCAACATTTTAAAATAGCTTCATTTTAAAAAAGTTGAGCCTTTTCTGTCCTTTCTTATAAATTTGCTATGTGCACTTTCCACATTGTAGCTTGTGGTCAAATATTTATACTCTTCCACTACCTTTTGTCTTGTCCCTTAACAACAATCAGTGGGGGGGCTGTTAGATTTTTGCTGAAGTGAATGTGCATCTCTTTGGTCTTTTTTGTGCTGAGCACTAAGTGAGAGTCCTCCAAAATTGGCCCGTGCTCCTCCTCATTCTGGAGTAGACTGACTAACACTGTTGTCTGCAAAGAAGCTTTTACAGTCATTGGTGTACAAGATGTACAACTGCCGAGAGCACACAGCCTTGAGGAGAGGCAATGCTAGTCTTGCGCTTGTCCGACATCCATTGTCACATCTTGACCTGCTTTTTCCTGTTGCTCAGGAAATCAAGGATCCACAGCATTAGTCCTCCATCCAATGAGAAATTGTCAATCAGTCTGTGAGCCAAGTTGGTGGGCTGGATTATATTAAATGCTGAGGAATAATAAACAAATAAGACCTTAGCATGGCATTTAGCTCCCTGTAGGTGTTAAGTTCAGTAGCATAAGGATTTAATCATCAACCCCCTTACCAGATGCATAAGCAAACTGAAGGGAAGTAAAATTCTGCTGGCTAGGTTGCAGGATGTGGTTTTTGACAAATTTCTCAAAGCACTTAATAACCAGGGACATTAATGTTTCCGGCCAATAGTTATTTAGTACAGATAGGTTTGTTGATTTGGGAATGGGCATTATAGTAGATTTTTTCCATAGTATAGGAAGGCATACAGTACCAGTCAAAAGTTTGGACACACCTACTCATTCCAGGGTTTTTCTCTATTTTTACTATTTTCTTTATTGTAGAATAGTGAAGACATCAAAACTATGAAATAACACATGGAATCATGTAGTAACCAAAGTGTTAAACAAATCAAAATATAGTTTATATTTGAGATTCTTCTAAGTTGCCACCCTTTGCCTCGATGACAGCTTTGCACACACTTAGCATTTTCTCAACCAGCTTCACCTGGAATGCTTTTCCAACAGTCTTGAAGGAGTTCCCACATAAGCTGAGCACTTGTTGGCTGCTTTTCCTTCACTCTGCGGTCCAACTCATCCCAAACCATCTCAATTGGGTTGAGGTCGGGTGATTGTGGAGGCCAGATCATCTGATGCAGCACTCCATCACTCTTCTTCTTGGTCAAATAGACCTTACACAGCCTGGAGGTGTGTTGGGTCATTGTCCTGTTGAAAAACAAATGATAGTACCACTAAGCGCAAACCAGATGGGATGGCGTATCGCTGCAGAATGCTGTGGTAGCCATGCTGGTTAAGTGTGCCTTGAATTAGAAATAAATCACAGACTGTCTCACCAGCAATGCACACGATCACACCTCCTTTTGACTGGTAATGTACATGTTGCTGATCCAAAGAAGGTTGAAAAATAAAATAGGAAATCCCAGCCAGTTGCTCTGCACAGTGCTTACATTTTTTTAAGAAATTTGTCTGGACCTCATGAACTCACAAAATATCTTTCCCAGGATAACAATATATTTTATTGAGAAGAGCATTTTGCTCCAAATTTAGCATTCTAGTATTATAACGTGAATAGGCTAAATCTCTAAATTTTGGTCAATAAAGGACCTTCTTAACACCATTTTGTTCACCTTTCCCAGGTTAGCTTGTTAGCATGTTTATGTTTGAAAGCGATATAAACTAGTGACCCGCAGTATTTGTCATTATACCCTGATGAAGACCGCTTGTCTCTCGAAACGTTGGTTATTACGTTAAATTATTGCATCTGAGCTCCTAAGGTGTGCAGCTCTCCTTTTCTTTTTCAAGCATGTTTATGTTAGCATGTTACCAGTTAGGCAGATGGCATGGGTAAGATAGTCTAGCCTTCTGTCTATCACAGATTAAAGTCAGACATCACATTTTATTGGTCACATACACGTGTAGTAGATGTTATTGCGGGTGTAGCAAAATGCTTGTGTTCCTAGCTTCAACAGTGCAGTAGTATCTAAGAATTCACAACAATACACACATCTCAAAGTAAAATAATGAAATTAGGAAAGATATAAATATTAGGACGAGCAATGTCGGAGTGGCATTGACTAGAATACAGTACAGTGCTTTTGACTACTTTTTCCACGTTTTATTACATTACAGCCTTATTCTAAAATTTATTAAATCATTTGTTCCTCAATCTACACACAGTATCCCATAATGACGAACCAAAAACAGGTTTTTAATTTTTTTTTGCTCATAATAAAATAAAAGAATATATTACAATTACATAAGTATTCAGACCCTTTACTCATTACTTTGTTGAAGCACCTTTGGCATCAATTACAGCCTTGTCGTCTTGGGTATGACGCTACAAGCTTGGCACACCTGTATTTGGGGAGTTTCTCCCATTCTTCTCTGTAGATCCTCTCAAGCTCTGTCAGGTTGGATGGGGAATGTTGCTGCACAGGTATTTTCAGGTCTCTCCAGAGATGTTCGATCGGGTTCAAGTCCGAGCTCTGGCTGGGACACTTAAGGACATTCAGAGACTTGTCCCGAAGCCACTCCTGCATTGTCTTGGCTGTGTGCTTAGGGTCGTTGTCCTATTGGAAGGTGAACCTTCACTACGGTCTGAGGTCCTGAGCGTTCTGGAGCAGGTTTTCGCCAAGGATCTCTCTGTACTTTGCTCCGTTCATCTTTGCCTCGATCCTGACTGGTCTCCCAGCCCCTGCCGCTGAAAAACATCCCCACAGAATTGATGCTGCCATCACCATGCTTCACCGTAGGGATGGTGCCAGGTTCGACGTGACGCTTGGCATTCAGGTCAAAGAGTTCAATATTGGTTTCATCAGACCAGAGAATCATGTTTCTCACGGTCTGAGTCCTTTAGGTGCCTTTTGGCAAACTCCAAGCGGGCTGTCATGTGCCTTTTACTGAGACGTGGCTTCCGTCTGGCCACTACCATAAAGGCCTGATTGGTGGAGTGCTGTAGAGATGATTGTCCTTCTGGAAGGTTCTCCCATCTCCACAGAGGAACTAATTATGAGGTATTGTGTGTAGATTGTTGAGGGAAATGTTTTATTTAATAAGGCTGTTTTAAAGTAACAAAGTGGGAAAAGTCAAGGGGTCTGAATACTTTACGAATACATAATCTGTGGATTTATTGGGGTGGTAAGGCAAATTTGAATAGGGTCTAGGGTGTCATGTAAGGTGAAGGTGATAGGATCCTTAACTAGCCTCTCAAAGATATACGGGGCGATAGTCCTTTAGTTCAGTTACCTTTTTGCTTTCTTGGGTACAGGAACAATGGTGGACATCTTGAGGCAAGTAGGGAAGGCAGACTGGGATAGCGAGATATTGAATATGTCCGTAAACACTCTAGCCAGCTTGTCTGCGCATGCTTTGAGGATGCGGCTAGGGATGTCGTATGGGCCGGCAGCCTTGCGAGGGTTAACACGGTTAAATGTCTTACTCACGTTGGCCACGGAGAATGAAAGACCACAGTCCCAGGGAGCGGGCTGCGTCGGTGGCACTGTGTTATCCTCAAAGCGGGCAAAGAATGTGTTTTAGTTTATTCGGGAGCAAGGCTTCGGTGTCTGACGTGGCTGCTTTTCCCTTTGTAATCCCTGCCACATACGTATCCTATCTGAGCCGTAGAATTACGACTCCACTTTGTTTCTGTACTAGTAGTCGGTTTCCAGTAATTCACCCAACCCAAAATGTTGCTTCATGGTGTGGTAACGTACAGGAACTCAAGTCCTTTTGTTCTCCCGATCTGGAATACATCAAATCGTCATCGCTGTGTATATTCGCTCGCAAGCAGATACCACAACGTCTCTCAAGAAACTACAATGGGCTGTGCAAACTGGAAGCCGCTTATCCTGAGGCCGCATTTATTTTAGCTGAGGACTTTAATAAAGGAAATCTGAAGAAAATGCTACCGAAATTCTATCAACACATCTCCTGTGCTACACGCACATCACATACTCTGGATCATTGCTAATCTCCCTTTCCGGGCGGCTACAAGGCCCTCCCCCACCCCCCTTTCTGCAAATCAGATCACGCCTCCATTCTGCTCCTTCCCACCTATAGCCAGAAACTTAAACAGGAAATCCCCGTGGCTAGGACTGTTTAACGTTGAGAATAGTAACGACGTATACACTGACTCGTGACTGGGTTCATCAGGAAGTGTGCAGAGGGATGTTCTTCCCACTGTTAGAACTTATCCAAACCAAAAACCGTGGATAGATGGCAGCATTCAAATTTTAAATAAATTTGTCCCGGGCGCGTACACATATTTTGCAGATGTTATGACGGGTGCAAAATGCTTATGTTCCTAGCTCCAACAGTGCAGTAATACCTAACAATACATGCAAATCCCCAAAAATGTAAGAAATGAAGTTATAAGAACGAGCAATGTCAGAATATAAGAAATATAAGAACGAGCAATGTCAGAGTCCGGGAATATAAATATATATGTACTGTGAGCTCCAAAGGTGACACATTTTGTTGTTGTTTTGGCTCTTTACTCCAGCACTTTTGGATTTGAAATTATACAAGGACTGTGAGGTTAAAGTGCACACTGATCTTTAATTTGAGGGTTACAGCACTTTTTGTACATAGTCAAAATTATTAGGACAAATTCACATAACTTTTTACTACTTTAATAAACATAAGTATTTGATCCCATATTCCTAGCACACAATGACGACATTAAGCTTGTGACTCTACAAATGTGTTGGATGCATTTGCTATTTATTTTGGTTGGGTTTCAGATTATTTTGTGCCCAACAGCAATGAATGGTAAATAATGTATTGTCATTTTGGAGTCACTTTTATTGTAAATAAGAACAGAATATGTTTCTAAACACTTCTACATTAATGTGGGTGCTACCATGATTACAGATATACCTGAATGAATTGTGAATAATGATGAGTGAGAAAGTTAGACACACAAATATCACCCCCATCCACATCGACGGGGCCTTAGTGTCGAGGGTCAAAGCTTCAAGTTCCTCGTGTGCACATCACTGACGACCTGAAATGGTCCCTTCACACAGACAGTGTGGTCAAGAAAGCGCAGCACCTCAACCTCAGGAGGTGGAAGAAATTTGGCTTGGCTCCTAAGACCCTCACAAACATCTACAGATGCACCATTGAGAGCATCCTGTCGGGCTGTATCACTGCCTGGTATGGCAGTTGCACCATCCACAACCAGAGGGTGGTGCGGTCAGCCCAACGTACACTACATGACCAAAAGTACTTGGACACCTGCTTGTCGAACATCTCATTCTGAAATCATGGGCGGCAGGTAGCCTAGTGGTTAGAGCTTTGGGCCATTAACCAAAATGTTTCTGGATCGAATCCCCGAGCTGACAAGGTAAAAATCTGTCGTTCTGCGCCTGATTAAGGCAGTTACCACTGTTCCGCGGGCGCCGAAGACATGGATGTCGATTATGGCAGCCCCCCGCACCTCTCTGATTCAGAGGGGTTGGGTTAAATGCGGAAGACACAAATAACAGCCTCCACTCTTCTGGGAAGGCTTTCCACTAAATGTAGGAACATTGCTGTGGGGACTTGCTTCCATTCAGCCACGAGCATTAGTGAGGTAGGGCACTGATGTTGGGCGATTAGGCCTGGCTCGCAGTCAGCGTTCCAATTCATCCCAAAGGTGTTCGATGAGGTTGAGATCAGGGCTCTGTGCAGGCCAGTCAAGTTCTTCCACACCGATCTCGATAAACTATTTCTGTAAGGCTTTGTCAAGCATTGTCATGCTGAAACAGGAAAGGACCTTCCCCAAACTGTTGCCACAAAGTTGAAGTACAGAATCGTCTAGAATGTCATTGTATGCTGTAGCGTTAAGGGGCCTAGCCCAAACCATGAAAAACAGCCCCAGACCATTATTCCTAGTCCACCAAACTTTACATTTGGCAGAATGCATTGGGGCAGGTAGCGTTCTCCTGGCATCCGCCAAACCTAGATTCGCCGTCTGACTGTGTGATTCATGCATTGCGCATGGTGATCTTAGGCTTGTTTGCGTCTGCTCGGCCATGGAAACCCATTTCCTGAAGCTCCCGACAAACAGTTATTGGGCTGACGTTGCTTCCAGAGGCAATTTGGAACTCGGTAGTGAGTGTTTTTGCGCGCTTCAGCACTCTGCGGTCCCATTCTGAAAGGTTGTGTGGTCTACCGCTTCGCGGCTGAGCCGTTGTTGCTCCTAAACATTTCCACTTCACAATAACAACACTTACAGTTGACCGGGGCAGCTCTAGCATGGGAGAAAGTTGATGAACTGACATGTTGGAAAGGTGGCATCCTATGACGGTGCCACGTTGAAAGTCACTGAGCTCTTCAGTAAGGCCATTCTACTGTAAATGTTTGTCTATGGAGATTGCATGGCTGTGTGCTTGATTTTATACACCTGTCAGCAACTGGTGGGGCTGAACTAGCCGAATACACAAATTGTAAGGTGTCCACATACTTTTGTATATATTGTGTATCATCGAGGGCACACTGTCTGCCCTACAGGACATCTACAGCACCCGGTGTCACAGAAAGGCCAAGAATATCATCAAGGACCTCAGCCACCCGAGCCACAGCCTGTTCACCCCGCTACCATCTGGAAGAAGGAGACAGTACAGGTGCACCAAAGCTGGGACAAAGAGATTGATTAACAGCTTCTATCTCCAGGCCATCAGACTGTTAAAGTCACCACCAGCCGGCCTCCACTCAGTACCCTTCTCTGAACCTTAGTCACTGTTACTGGCCGGCTACACCTGGTACTCTACCCTGCACCTCAGACTGCTTTGCCCTATATACATAGTCATTGAACACTGGTCACTTTAATAATATTTACATAGTTTTACCCACTTTATATGTGTATATATGGTATTTTAGTCACAGTTCATCCTACATAACTACTGCTATACACACATTTCTATTCATATACTGTCTACTGTATACACACTGTTATATGTTTATATATTTCTTTAATTTTTGTTCTTTTTACTTTTTCAGTAGGTGCGTATTGTTTTGTATGGTTTTCTAGGTATTATTACTGCACTGTTGGAGTTAGAAACACAAGCATTTCGCTGCACCTGCGATAACATCTGCAAATCTGTTTACCAGTAAACTTTTGATTTGAAATCTGACCCTGGCCCTGTTGAAAAGGTAGATGGGCCAGTTTGTCACAGGAGGTTGATTTTAATTTGATCCCCTAATCCCTTTATGTAATGATTTGTGGAAAACGCCTGTTTGAAGCATTCAAAGGCTTCGGTCCCAGCTTTCGCACGTCTCCACAGTGCCCAGTGCTAGATGATAGACCCACAGCTCCATTAGATACCCTCAGAAATAAGACCTCGTTCATTTACATTTGTGCCCCATTATTTACATTAATATCTCATTCAATTGTGATTTTGAATGTGCTGATAATAAAGGCCTATATTCTGTGATCTCCAGTGTTCATTAGGCACCAAACGGAATACATTTGTTTTGTTGTTCCGTCGAGGTGCCCTGATTCAGAGGGGTTGGGTTAAATGCAGAAGACACATTTCAGTTAATTGCGTTCAGTTGTACAACTGACTAGGTATCCCCCTTTCCCTAATGAACACGACCCAGATGTCATTGTTGAATTGTGGCATCTGAGAAAGTTTAGATTTTGTTTTATTTCTAAGCGTTCGATTGATTTATGTGAGAGAGAATAGACTTAAATAAAACCAATTCCCCCAAAAATGCCTTTTTGCTTTTTGGATTTGAGAAGAGCAAGTTTTGAGTCTAGCCATTTGAAAGACTGAACAACTTAATTTAGAGTCATCTTCATGCCTGCTGGATTGGACAACTCAAATCAAATTGTATTTGTCACGTGCGCTGAATACAGCAGGTGCAGACCTTAGTGAAATGCTTACTTACAAGCCCTTAACCAACAATGCAGTTTTAAGAAAATACCTATAAAAATAAGTCAGAAATAAAAGTAACAAATAATTAAAGAGCAGCAGTAAAATAACAATAGCGAGACTATATACAGGGGGCACCGGTTAGTCGAGGTAGTTGAGGGGGGGTCAATGCAAATAGTCTGGGTAGCCATTTGATTAGCTGTTCAGGAGTCTTATGGCTTGGGAGTAGAAGCTGTTTAGAAGCCTCTTGGACCTAGACTTGGCGCTCCGGTACCGCTTGCCGTGCGGTAGCAGAGAGAACAGTCTATGACTACTATGTCCAATCGGTTGAAATCCTCACCTTGATTGGGGGAAATCCTCCCTATGTGTTTGTCTTGTGTGTGGCAAAAATATCATAGATTGGTATCTATCTAATATGCTTTTGCGACTTAAAAGGTCACTGGAATTATCGGTTCTGTAAATAATGTGAATAGCGACTGTTATGTGAATCGAGGACTCAATACAAACCATTTATTTTCTTATTTTATAATTGACTTATCTTATTCTGAATAATTGCAGTCACACTGGTTCCAGGGCTTCCTTTTGGAGACTTCAATCTCTTGCTGGGACGATTAAAGGATATAAATATTGTGACCACAAAAAATAAATGAAAATCTGCCTCGCTCTGAAATAGGGAACAGAAAATTGCAGAGCCTTCCTCGGTTTTGTATTGCATTTGTTGAAATAGGCGCTCCACTTATCCTGTCTGTGTTGCCCATCGTTGTTCCAGGTACTGGAACGGTTCACGGGCCGTCTGATCCAGAACAGGGCGATGTCTCACCGCGACTCGCGCTCCCTCACCAAGTACCAGCTCATCCTGGCCCGGGAACAGTTCCGCAAGAACCCTCCGCTCCACATCACGGTGCGGTATACACACGGACGCATGCAGGCACACAGTGCCACCACACACACACACACACACACACCACCACACTACACACAGAGAAAGGCATTCCTTAACTTACACTATACTTTTAATAACTTTATGAACATTTTGTAACACATAGCCAACCAATGCTCATCTTTTTTTGGAGCAGGAATGTCCTCAGAGTAACCCCTATTCATTTTCTTCTATGATCAATCAACACGTTGCTGTTTTGCGATGGAAATCCAATGTCAAATTGACTTGCAAATCGATGTCATGTTATGTCTTGCTGTCAAATGAAGTCAAGCTACACACGTTAAGCCTATCTTTGTGGTCCCGGCTGTTAACAGGGGGCTCAGCAAGGGGGCTCTGGAGGGAGACTTTGCCCTGTGTATCAGCCTGTACTATGGCTACGAGCTGCTGCTCCAGATGGGCCTGCGCTCCCTCTTCCACTTTGTCCAGGGCATCATGGATGGCACCAAAGGTAGGTAGGAGGCACCTCCCTACGCGCGCGCACACACTCACTCACAACCACTCTATAAGTGACCGCTAGCGTTCTGCTAAGGTGATTTCTCTATTTATGCCAACTCAGAGATGTCTCGAGCCAGGAACGAGCTACAGCGCAACGCCACCTTCATGGACCTGTACCAGGAGATGGTGGCCATGTTTGTAAAGCCCACAGGTAGGATACCGTTCCTACAGCCCCGTTCCTACAAGCCACATGATAACACATTATTTTACAGCCAGGAGCCTGGTTAAAGCTGGTACTTTCCTGGTATTTACATGGTAAATACTAAGAAACTGTGGTAACTAAGTCTTTTTTTTTTTTTTGGTACTTCCCTCAAAGAATTCAACACAATTGGTAACTACCTGGTACCAAGTGGTGCATAGTGATGCTTGTGTCAATGAATCTCAATGAAACCGGAGTGTAATTATTACGCAATTATTAGTCAAGTACCGTTGTAACAAGTCATTTCTAAATAACTACCTGTTCAACAGATGGCTGTAAAAAAAGCGTTACCAACATTTCTCCTAATCGTGAATGTTATTATGAAGGGTGTCGTGGGTCCTGGCTGACCTGATTGCCGTGTATTGCACTTTGCTTCCAGGCCCCGAGGAGCCCTTCGTCTACAGCCACCCCAAACTGCAGAAGCTTGAGGAGGTGGTGCTAGGGCACTTTAAAACATGGGCTGAGAGCTCCGGCACTGGTAATTTACTCTCTTGTTAGTAGCAACTAACTGCACCCGGCTCTTAGCGATGACTCGTCCTTTTAAGATATTTAACTAGAGCCGAGGTAAACAGCGGGAATGAATGACAAGGTTGAAGTCAGAGTGTGCTCCGGATGTTGTTATTCCGTATTTGCTTTGACTAGCAGCAGATGCACTTAATAAGCAGTTGATCGGTTGTAAGAGCACACACGTGCACTGAGGAAGGCGCTAACCCGAAATGTATGCAGTGTGTATTTTAGTAGGAAGTGTTGCCTAAAAGGAAATGAAGACATATACTTAATTTCCAACTACATGAAGTGAGCGCTGGTGCCCCCTCTCTCTTTTTCCTCTCCTCTTTGATTGGTCCAGGTTCTGGGCCCCAGGAAGTGAGCACGCGTGTGATGATCTTTTCGTCGTTCCCGGGAGAGTGTGCAGGAGATTGCCGCCATGTTAAACCGCCACCTGCCCTTGGTCAAAGTCATGACCTTTATGGGCCAGGCCTCGGCAGGGAAGGGAGTCAAAGGGTTCACCCAGAAGGAGCAGCTGGAGGTAAAAACACTCTTATGTTCTATCTAGAACCTAAAATGGTTATTCGATTGTCCACATGGGAAGAACCCTTTTGAAGAACATTTTCACAGAGCGTTCTACCTGTGACCCAAAATAGTTCTTCAAAGGATTTTCCCATGTGGACAGTCGAAGAACCCTTTTTGGAACCCCACCTTCAGTACATAGACCTGTGAGTGTGGCCGTGTTGCTTTTTATCCCAGACCTACCGCTGCTTTGTCCTATCTCTTCAATAAAATGTCTGATATTACCTGGACTATCCTGTGCCCCCACACATTGACTCTGTACCTGTACCCTCTTTATATAGCCCCGTTACTGTTATTTTATTGTTGCTCTTTAATCATTTGTTAACGTTTTTTAAATGTATGTTTTTTTTATCTTCAGTTTATTTCAGTAAATACTTAACACTTATTTTTCTTTAAAACTGCATTGTTGGTTAAGGGCTTGTAAGTAAGCATTTCACTGTAAGGTCTACATCTGTTGTATTTGGCGCATGTGACAAATAAAATGTGATTTGTTTTTGATAAATACAAAAAAAACACATTGCATGTGCTACTGTCACACCAGGTGACAAGACTGATAGCACAAGCTCAAGGTAACGCCAGGATAACGTCATTAAAAAGGGTAGTATTTGATTAGCATGGCTTGGTTTACATTGTACTTGTACTGGGATTTGGTCCAAATGGACCGAAAAAGAACACACTGGAAAGTGCCTCCCAAATACCTGGATTGAGCAAAGCTAAACGGCACAAGCATTCAATGTTATCCAAAAAATGTGGTTGCTTAGCAGCTCTGACTGAAGCTAAGGTGTTGTTTTGTGTCCTGGAGATGGCTACAACATTGACCACATTAGGCTTGTCTTCTCAGGTCCTCAGCTTTCTCTATTCCTGACTGGCAGACAGAGTGTATGCTTAGCTTAGGTGGTTGACACATCCTGCTCTGTCTTGTCACTGTGTGTTGGTGAGCTGCCAATATTTTGTATTATTCATTTATTTAAATGTACTGTTATCCACATGGCAGTCAAATATACTGAAATACATGGATCTTACAATACATACACATTCATGTTGAAATCACAAGTAAAATTCATGACAATATGTACGTTAAGGAGACCCGAAGAGTTTTGTTGATTAATTTGCATAGGTAGGGAATGGGAGACTGGTGTGCTGGTAGAAATATATTTTCAACACTCACACCTGTACCATAGGTATAACATAAGGTAGGTAGGCCTGTATAAAATGGAGACGGTAAGGCGATTACGATAAAGTAAGAAAGCAGTACTGAGACAGTTCTGGTAAAGATTATATATAAATTATATATTTTATGTTCTTCAAAAACCACCAGCAAATCAATTGAATGGCTAAACTGTTAGCCTCTAGGCTAAATGTAGCGCCCACCATTGACTTACAGGAACATAGCCTACTGCTCATAAGTATTATTTCTCTACAGATCGTCGATAAATTGCATTAGTCCTGACTCCGGAATATTTTAAGGGTTCTGTTTTTGTACAGAGACTTTTCAGTTAACGCATAGGCCTGCTCAGTTCCTCTTCAACTCCTCGAGGCACTGGGGACATGATGTCACAGAGTACAGTAGCACTGTGCCTTCAGCTCAAAGTTCACGAGAGCTGCTGTATAAGGAAACATTTACCTTAATCCTAAACTGTGCTGGATTCAATTACCAGTATAACGGTTCAGTCATTTATTGATGCAAACAAAGTACAGTATATATTTGTGTGTGTGTGTGTGCGCGTGCAAATATGGTCATTCAGTGACTCATATTCAGTATGTGTGGCCCTGACCCATGCTGGAATCGATTCCACAACCCTCATGTTGCTATCACCATGCTCTTACCCACTAATGTGAACCACATGACCTGACAGCACAGACATACGTGCTTTGTGATTTGACTTCACCCACAGGCAGAGTGAACATTTCTGTCATCCTTATAAAACGTATTGATTTCTGTACCGAAGGTGGTGCGGAGGTTTCGGGAGGGGGGCTTCAACACCCTGGTGTCCACCTGTGTGGGCGAGGAGGGGCTGGACATAGGCGAGGTGGACCTCATTGTGTGCTTCGACGCCCAGAAGAGTCCCATCCGCCTGGTTCAGCGCATGGGCCGCACCGGACGCAAACGCCAGGGCCGCGTAGTGGTCATCTTGGCCGAGGGACGAGAGGAGAGAGTGAGTAACAACTCCTGCCTTTGGAATCTTAGGAATGGTCCCTCTATGGTCATTCCTATGATCGTTGTCATACCAAACGTTTTTTATGTTTGGCATGACAATTAACACAGGGGTTAGCAAGACGGCACTAGGACCAGGTCGATGGAATGTCCTTATTTTTTTCGTAATATTTCTTTATTTAGACGGTGGATTAGAGAGGGGGAGACGGAGGTACAAAGTGTGCTCCAGACCTAGCTGTGTTTCCACTCTTTCAAAATACCAAATTCCACAACCCCCAACCGGATCCAGGCTTTTGTGTCTGACGGCTTTTTGGCTCTGGATTCACTGTCTAGTGTTTACAAGTGTCTGGCTCCTTCCCAGGCATCTCGCCGTTTTATATTGGTTTCCTTTGTTATGCTAAGGTAGACCAAACATCCTCAAGTGCACTTTGTGTTACCTGGCACTGCTTTAAGAATCCATGCTTATCCTGTTTTGTCACCCGCTGATCATCAGCCAAAACATTTGCTCTACAGTTGCCTCTAGAATTAACAGATACAGTGCTATCAGAAAGTATTCATACTCATTGACATATTCCCCATTTTGTTGTGTTACAGCCTGAATTCAATATGGATAAAAGAAAAAAAATGAAATAATAATATATATATCTCCTCTCACCCATCTACACACAATACCTCATAATAGTGAAAACATGTTTTTAGAAGTTTGTATTGTATTGGATTTGCCCCGAACATAAGTTTGTATTTAGGACTAAAAGTGAATTGCTTTGCTACATTTTTTGCAGTACTAATTTAGTGCCTTGTTGCAAACAGGATGCATGTTTTGGAATAGTTGTTATTCTGTACATGCTTCCTTCTTTTCACTCAATTAGGTTAGTATTGTGGAGTATCTTACAGATAATTGTACGTGTGGGGTACAGAGAAGAAGTAGTCATTAAAAAGGTCATGTTAGACACTATTATTGCACACAAAGTGAGTCCATGCAACTTATTATGTGACTTGTTAAGCAAATCACTTTGACATCATCGGGTATTGTGTGTAGGCCGGTGACGACAAATAAAAAATGCATCAATTTTAAATGCAGCCTGTAACACAACAAAATGTAGAAAAGGTGTGAATACTTTCTGAATGCATGAAATAGCTTTAAATAATCTTGTCTACGTCTTGAAACGCTCTTTGTTTGAGTGCGGACCCCGTAATCTGCAACCACCTTTGTTTTCCCCTCAGACCTACAACCAGAGCCAGAGCAACATGCGCAGCGTGTACAAGTCTATCGTGGGGAACAGCCACAGATTCCACATGTTCCCCCACAGCCCCCGCATGCTGCCCGAGGGGGTACACCCCGCCCTGCACAAGATGCACATCACCTGTGGCCAGTTTGACCACCGGGAGAGCAGCGGGCGGCTCTCCGGGGGTGGGAGGGGGCACAGGTCCCACTCCTTGGCGGGCCAACGTGAGTCCCTTATTCTTCCGCATGGTCTAGGTAAGAGAGGCTGGGGGCTCTTGGTATGTATGTGGTCTGTGATTGAATCGAACCGACAGCAAAGACTCTCATAGATAATATCCCAAAAGTCTTGGTGGTGTTCTCACCGTGGTCCAAATATTTAGAAATATCTTGTCCAGAGCAAAGCAATGTTTGCATTTAACTAAATATTTTTCATTTGACGTACCCTACCGTTCAAAAGTTTGGGGTCACTTAGAAATGTCCTTGTTTTTGAAAGAAAAGCAATTTGTTTTTGTCCATTTTAAAATAAAATCAGAAATACAGTGTAGACATTGTTAATGTTGTAAATGTCTATTGTAGCTGAAAACGGCTGATTTTTTTTTTTTTTATGGAATATCTACAGAGGCCATTATCAGCAACCATCACTCCTGTGTTCCAATGGCACGTTGTGTTAGCTAATCCAATTTTAAAAGGCTAATTGATCATTAGAAAACCCTTTTGCAATTATGTTAGCAGAGCTGAAAACTGTTGTGCTGATTTTAAAGAAGCAATAAAACGGTCCTTCTTTAGACTGGTTGAGTATCTGGAGCATCAGCATTTGTGGGTTTGATCACAGGCTCAAAATAGCCAGAAATAACTTTCTTCTGAAACTCGTCAGTCTATTCTTGTTCTGAGAAATGAAGGCTATTCCATGAGAGAAATTGCCAAGAAACTGAAGATCTCGTACAACGCTGTGTGCTACTCCCTTCACAGAACAGCGCAAACTGGCTCTAACCAGAATAGAAAGAAGAGTGGGAGGTCCCGGTGCAAAACTGAGCAAGAGGACAAGTACATTAGTGTCTAGTTTGAGGAACAGGCGCCTCACAAATGATCAACTGGCATCTTCATTAAATAGTACCCACCAGTCTCAACGTCAACAGTGGTGAAGAGGCGACTCTGGGATGCTGGCCTTCAAGGCAGAGTTCCTCTGTCCAGTGTCTGTGTTCTTTTGCACATCTTAATCTTTTCTTTTTATTGGCCAGTCTGAGATGTGGCTTTTTCTTTGCAACTCTGCCTAGAAGGCCAGCATCCCGGAGTCGCCTCTTCACTGTTGACGTTGAGACTGGTGTTTTGCGGGTACTATTTAATGAAGCTGCCAGTTGAGCATTTGATGCTCCAGATACTCAACTAGTCTAAAGGCCAGATTTATTGCTTCTTTAATCAGAACAACAGTTTTCAGTCATGCTAACATAATTGCAAAAGGGTTTTCTAATAATCAGTTCGACTTTTAAAATGACAAACTTTGGATTAGCTAACACAATGCCATTGGAACACCGGAGTGATGGTTGCGGATGGGCCTCTGTAGATATTCCATAAAAAAATCAGCTGTTTCCAGCTGCAATAGTCATTTACAACATTAACTGTCTACACAATGTCTACACTGTATTTCTGATCAATTTGCTGTTATTTTAATGGACAAAATAATTGCTTTTCTTTCAAAAACAAGGACATTTCTAAGTGACTCCAAACTTTTGAACGGTAGTGTATTAATTGGCTCTCCATGTACCTGTATTGTAAGCTTTTGTAACAGTTGAAAGACCGACAACGGGCCTCTCTCAGCTTTGGAGTATAACGGTGGCTTCCCCCTTGTGTTTCAATGTTCCAGGCGGGCACCAGGAGAGTGTGAAGAAGGATGGCTTCCTTAGCCCCTCTGAGCTCACTCACTGGGAGTCTACCATGAAACTGGGGGAGGACGAGGCTCCACCCATTCTGAGACGGTCCCGCTTCCTCTCAAAACAGGAAGACTCGCCACCTCGGGTGACTCATGGGTTCAATTCTTGCAAGGATCATACACACACACTACAAATGAATTCACTCACGTATCTTAGATTTTTTGTATTTTATTTAACCTTTATTTAACTAGGCAAGTCAGTTAAGAACAAATTCTTATTCACAATGACTGCCTAGGAACAGTGGGTTAACTGCCTTGTCAGCTCGGGGATTCGATCCGCCAACTTTTCGGTTACTGGCCCAACGCGCTAACCACTAGGCTACCTGCCGCCCCATTATCTCTTTGGATAATATCTGCTAAGTGGTATATTTAATAATTATGTTGTGTGTGTGTGTGTGTGTGTGTGTGTGTGTGTGGCTGTAGGTGGAGCCGCTCTCCAGCGGGCCAACCAGGGAGCTGTCTCTGTGGGAGTGGAGACACTGGCAGAACCAGCCCTTCCCCACTCACATGGTGGACCACTCCAACCGCTGCCACCACTTCACCAAGGTCATGGAGCTCATTGACGGCCTGCGCCAGGAAGAGGTGAGAGGGAGGGCAACCCGAGAGCGGGTCATCCATCTACCCATCCATATACAGTTGAAGTCGGAAGTTTACATACACCTTAGCCAAATACATTTTAAGGTCCTTTGCTGTTGTTCTGGCATTGATGACGGCTGCGTGGTCCCATGGTGTTTATACTTGCGTACTATTGTTTGTACAGATGAATGTGGTACCTTCAGGCGTTTGGAAATTGCTCCCAAGGATGAACCAGACTTGCGGAGGTCTACAAACTGTTTTCTGAGGTCTTGGCTGATTTCTTTTGATTTACCCATGATGTCAAGCAAAGAGGCACTGAGTTTGAAGGTAGGCCTTGAAATGGACTCGGTTGAAAAAAGAGTTTTAATGACTCTAACCTAAGTGTATGTAAACTTCCGACTTCAACTGTACCTATCCATCCGTTCATTCATCCATCTATCCACGTTTTTCATCCCCCGCCTGCCTCTCCAATGAATGTGTCCCGTTATTCAAAACCACTGTGGCAGTGGTACTGTTGTACTAGTCTTACAAGCCACACTCAAAGGTCTCGCATCAGCTTGCATCATGTAGATATATGAAAGTCGGTCATGAGAAACTACTGTATTGCATACATATAAGAAGAGGCAACATCTTTACCAGTGTTTCCCCATATTAATTTAGCAGTGGCAGCCCGCCCCTAGTAAATCGTTGCCGCCACTCCAAGAAATATGATATAAATAAGATAACACATACAGTACCAGTCAAAAGTTTGGACACACCTACTCATTCAAGGGTTTTTCTTTATTTTTTACTATTTTCTACATTGTATAATAATAGTGACAACAAACACATTGCAGTTGGAAGCAAAAATCTCACATTTGGACTCATCCGACCGAAGAACAGATTTCCACCGGTCTAATGTCCATTGTGCTTGTTTCTTGGCCCAAGCAAGTCTCTTCTTATTGGTGTCCTTTAGTAGTGGTTTCTTAAACGCTTTAAGAAGTTAAAAGTTAATTTGTGGAACTTCTTTCCAAGGCACACCTGACTTTCGTTGTCTTCCCCTATCTGCAAGCGTAGCCAATGATATAAGACCTTGTTGACATCAGACTTGAACCAACCAATAGAAATACATAAACATTGAACACGTATTTCTGCAATGGCAAGTGGAAACAAAACCAATCCTATACCACAAGCATGTGCAGACAAAGGGTTTATTTTCTCGTCTGTAGGCTGCACTCGTTACATTTTAGCTTCAAGACAAAAGCGGAGTTGCTAAATGTCTTCATCAAGTAACGTTAGCCTATCAAAAATGTATTATATTGTTTTTCCCACCCCGGACTGCAGTTTTAAATTCGTAATTCGTATGCGAGGGTTACTGCAGTCCGGGGTGGAAAAAGTACCCACTTGTCATACTTGAGTAAAGGTTAAGATACCTTCATAGAAAAAGACTTAACAGTGAAAGTCACTCAGTAAAATAGTACTTGAGTAAAAGTAATTGGTTTAAATATACGTAAGTATCGAAAGTAATTGTGACTGCTAAAATATGCTTTTGTTTAAAAAGTAAAAGTAAGTACAAATCATTTCACATTCCTTATAGTAAGCAAACCATACGGCAGGATTTGTATTTATTTTTTATTTACTGATAGCCAGGGGCACACTCCAACACTCATAATTTACAAATGAAGCATGTGTGTTTAGTGAGTCCGCCAGATCAGAGGCAGTAGGGATGCCCAGGGATGTTCTCTTGATAGGTGTGTGAATTGGACCATTCCTGCTAAGCATTCTAAATTTAACGAGTACTTTTGTGTGTCGGAGGAAATGTATTTTATTTTGGAATGTTGTGGAGTAATAGTAAAAGTTATCAAAAATAGTAAATTAAAGTACAGAGACCCCCAAAAAACTACTTGAGTAGTACTTTAAGGGATCTTTTCTTCATACTTTATACCACTGAGTACAGTAGGCCTACCTTACAACAAACCAGGCTTCATTTTTATCAATATCATGCAAATCATTGCATGTGGTAAAAGCAAATTGCGACCGAAATCGTGGGTGAATTCACTGCAACAAGCTGTTCTGAAATCACCACACAATGTTACAAATGAAAAAAAAACATATCTTATTTGTATGATCTACATTTTACATGTTTTGGTGGGGAGGATAGGTTTCCGTTATTGCGACAATTTCAGAATGTTACAATTTCAGGTAAAACTCAATAAAACAAGTCTCAAATATTAGGAAAATGTCTGTCAGCTGTTTCAAAAACATTGCTCTGCTGTTGCCATCTAAACTGTAGGCGTGTTAGCTCAACAAGGCAATTCTGTTGACACTGCCCTGCTTCGAGGGGGGGCAACTGTTGGGCGATTGTGGTGCTTTACTTCTGGAGGTAGCGTTCGAGATGTAGCAAGTATGCAAGTTTTACATTTGAGTGATGCGTAGCCATCGGTATTTCTACAAAAAGTGGAGTAAGTGTTTCTGGGGATCAGGGAGATTTTAGGCTACAGTAAATAGATCCCTAGCAACCACGGAAAACCATTTACTACATCTATGTATCATCATCATCTATCTATCACCGCCATGCTGAGGATCATTTGTATAACTTTAAAAGATAATCAGAGAGATCCATTGTGCTGACATTTGCCTTTCATTCAAAGAGAATAGCTGATATTCAGTCCTTTCGAGCCCTAGGTTTGTTTCAGGTGGATCTAGTTCTCACCTTATCCTAATAAGCTATTTTGGAACGTTTCTTCCGCCACAGGTTAACGAGACGTCGTGCCAGTTGGTTCCTCTTGTTTGTTCACCCGTGGAGGCATTTGGGCCAACAAATAGGCCCCCTATGTATTGTAGGCTTGTTTACCCCCATCACAATCTCAACATCACAAACAGATCCATCTAGACGAGGACATTTCCGGTGAGTGTAGAAGCTCTATTTGTGGTCATCCATCTCCCCAAAGTGTTATTCGCAAACAAGCACACAATAGGCCTTGCGTATATAGGCCACAGTTAACTGCTGTTTCAACAGTTTGAAATGGAAATGATCTGAACGGAGTTTTATATTTCCCCTCATTAGGCCAATCCACTATTTTATTGGTCACGTACCACATGGTTAGCAGATGTTATTGCGAGTGTAGCGAAATGCTTGTGCTTCTAGTTCCAACCGTGCAGCAATATCGAACATGTAATCTAACAATTCTACAACAACTACCTAATACACACAAATCTAAGTGAAGGACTGGAATAAGAATATATACATATATGGATGAGCAATGACAGAGCATCATAAGTAAGATGTAGTAGATGGTATACATTTGTGTGTGTGGGCAGCAGCCTCTCTGTGGTTAGTGATGGCTGTTTAACAGTTTGATGGCCTTGAGATAGAAGCTGTTTTTAACTCTCTCAGTCCCAGCTTTGATGCACCTGTACTGACCTCGCCTTCTGGATGGTAGCGGGGGGAACAGGCAGTGGCTCGGGTGGTTGTTGTCCTTGATGATCTTTTTGGCCTTCCTGTGACATCGGGTGCTGTAGGTGTCCTGGAGGGCAGGTAGTTTGCCCCCAGTGATGCGTTGTGCAGACCGCACCACCCTCTGGAGAGCCTTGCATTTGTGGGCGGTGCAGTTGCCGTGCCAGGCGGTGATACAGCCCGACAGGATGCTCTCAATCTGTAAAAGTTTGAGGGTTTTAGGTGACAAGCCACATTTCTTCAGCCTCCTGAGGTTGAGGAGGTGCTGTTATGCCTTTTTCACCACACTGTCTGTGTGGGTGGAACATTTCAGTTTGTCCGTGATGTGTACGCCGAGGAACTTAAAACTTTACCTTCTCCCCTGCTGTCCCGTCGATGTGGATAGGGGGCTTGCTCCCTCTGCTGTTTCCTTTATTACAAACAACTTTCGTAGTTTTTCCAACGGAGGTTTCATAGGATGAGCTCGACTGACCTATTTATTGGTATTCTGTTTAGCTTATTCCAGTCCCGCCTCGCCCTCGCTCTTTTCTTTAAGGCTGCCTGACTCAGCTTATTCAGAGGGCCGATGACATTAGCCAGGGCTTAGTTACATGGCCTAAATCGTAAAGGCCTTTGCGTTCGTTCTTTCGCCTCACCTTTTTAAAACCAATGACGTGGCAACGCAAAAAAAACAACCCAATTTCAAAGGGAAAGGTTTTTTGTTTATAAAAAAGCCATCCCTTTTCATTTGAAGACCTCTCTCTGTGTGAGTCGGTGCACACACGCGGCCACGCTGCGTTTTTTCATTTTCCTGTCTCTCCCCTCCTTTTTTTAATTTGCCTTTATGATGGGGAGAGAGAGAGACACGGAGCAGGCAGACAGGCTGTCTCTCCCTCGCTTATGTAACGTTTGTCAGAATTATAAGCCCAGGAAGCACTAAGTAGGCCAGCCCTGAGTGACCTAGATATGCACGAACAGGGGCTGAGCTAGGAAGAGCAGAGATTAGAGTGAAAGAGATGTTGAGCCTGACACCCTGTTGCCTCTGTGATGAACATAGAGGGGCCTGGCCACTCCAAACCAGCGGTGTTTGGTTTGTTTTCCCTTACCAATGAACACCAGAGGGGTTTGGATGTCACTATGGAAAGAGATGAACTCGGGATTGGATTTCATTTCAATTTACTAGACTGGGCAGGCGGGCGCCTGGGACTCGCAGCTCAGCACCACCCATGTAAATTGTGAACCCAAACAATGTGAACCCACTGATCAAATGTTGATCCAATGTTTTGGATTAATGTACCAGTTTACACTGGCTTGTGGTTAATTTAATAACGACATTCACTCGATCAAATGGTTAATCGTCTGTGAGCGAAAGACCAAGAACATTGTCTGGTACATGGAAAAGGGAATTCAGTCCAATGACCCAATTGCTCTCTCACCAGTGTTGAAATTATAATTGCGTTTCAGACGTTTGCAATGTGTTTTATCACGTCATCTGCTTCTGTCTGTCATTTACATTGGCATTTTATATTTGAATAGGTGAGTCACGTCTAAGGTAGGACTTTGAATTTAAAGGGAAATTAAGGATCAGATTGACTACGCGTTTGCACCAGTGCAAAATATGATGTAACAAGGCAGTACTAACAAGTAAAATATGGGTTAAATAGGAGTAAACGTTAAAGTGACATTAAACTCCAAAATCACATGTTGTGAGATGTTTTCAGACCTCAAAAGTAGTTTGATGTCAGGATGAATCCACGTCTCAGACCATCTGTTTTGTAGATCCGGCAAAATTCCACAAGCTCTAAAATGAATGGAAAAGATAGGCACCCAGCAATTTCCGGATTTGCGGGGCTCATCTAATCCATGCATTTGGGGTGAAGGCGTGTAGCTGGATCCACACAACCAATGGCGTGCGATGTGAACTCATATTTACATTAGACTGCTTTGGAGGTCTGAAAAAGTCTGACAAATTTAGATTCTGGTATATAATTACCCTTTAAAGCAATTGTAAACAAACAGTTTAGTGGATTAGTTTAGCTTAGTTTTTTTTTCCTGTTTTATCCCCTTCTGTCAATATCCAGTACAATTGCTTAGGGTTTTATTAAATCAGTCGAACACAATGTCTGATTGTGCTGCATGAATGCACAATTAGGTAAATTTCCTCAGCAAAACAAAGTTTTGAAGAATGAAACGGAAACATTTGAGGGTGGGGATATTTATCCAGCCCCATCACTCAGCTGTTTACCAAAACAATGGTGGCACTGGTAGGGTTTCTGCTTTGTTGTTTGAACTTCAGATTGGCCGTTTATCTATAGCCGCGTGCTTCAATTGAAACAGATGTGAGCAAAGTTATCAGGCTGGTTTGCAAGGCTAATGTATCACGGCCTCAATCTAACAAACACTCAAATGTCCTGTACGTTGGGTTCTCTAACCCCAGGTTCGTTGTCTCCCTTAGCGTAGTTCACAACTGTCAATATAATTAAATGTGTTTGCCAAGAGGCGCGATCTACGATAACTCATAACTAGACCACTTCCCCTTTTGAGCTCCATCTATATCCTCAGTGTTCTCCCTGAGAAGATGTGCTGGAGAGGTACACTATATATACCAATGTATGTGGACACCCCTTCAAATTAGTGGATTCAGCTATTTCAGCCACACCTGTTGCTGACGTGAATAAAATCGAGCACACAGCCATGCAATCTCCATAGACAAGCATTGGCAGTAGAATGGCCTTACTGAAGCTCTGTGACTTTCAACGTGGCACCGTCATCTGTAAGTGCTGTTATTGTGAAGTGGAAACGCCTAGGAGCAACAACGGCTCAGCCGTGAAGTCTGTCCTCACTACTGAGTTCCAAATTGTCTCTGGAAGCAACGTCAGCACAAGAACTGTTCATCGGGAGCTTCATAAAATGGGTTTCCATGGCCGAGCAGCTGCACACAAGCCTAAGATCACCATGCGCAATGCCAAGCTTCGGCTGGAGTGTGTAAAGCTCGCCATCATTGGACTTTGGAGCAGTGGAAACACGTTCTCTGGAGTGATGTATCGCGCTTCACCATCTGGCAGTTCGACGGACGAATCTGGGTTTGGCGGATGTCAGGAAAACGCTACCTGCCCGAATGCATAGTGCCAACTGTAAAGTTTGGTAGAGGAGGAATAATGGTCTGGGGCTGTTTTTCATGGTCGGGCTAGGCCCCTTAGTTCCAGTGAAGGGAAATCTTAATGCTACAGCATACAATGACGTTCTAGACAATTCTGTGCTTCCAATTTTGTGACAACAGTTTGGGGAAGGCCCTTTCCTGTTTCAGCATGACAATGCCCCCATGCACAAAGCGAGGTCCATACAGAAATGGTTTGTCGAGATCGGTCTGAAAGAACTAAACTGGCCTTCGGGATTAATTGGAACGCCGACTCCGAGCCAGGCCTAATCGCCCAACATCAGTGCCCGACATCACTAATGCTCTTGTGGCTGAATGGAAGCAAGTCCCTGCAGCAATGTTCCAACACCTAGTGGAAAGCCTTCCCAGAAGAGTGGAGGCTGTTATGGCTGCAAAGAGCAGTTGTTATAGACCAACTCCATGTTAATGCCCATGGTTTTGGAATGAGATGTTTGATGAGCAGGTGTCCACATTGTTTTGGTCATGTAGTGTAAGTCAACAGCAGTGCTGTACCAGTATGGCATGTTTTAGCTGTAGTGGAAGGGGGCAACACCCCCACTACAGCTGTGTCCTGCTGTTCTCTACCAGTCATCTGTCGAATGCTCAGTGATCCATTTGTAAGGCACCACAGTTGGATACTGTCCTAGCTGTCTAGTCCATCCTTCATCACCTAGATGTTGATAAGTTGATTATATGACCAGTGTTAACTGGCTACCCATTTATTCTCCATCATCAAAGAATAGAATAGATTAGAATAACCCTTTCTTGTCCATCCAAGGATGGGCATTTTTGTTTGGCATCACCATACAAGAATCACATATTTATCATACAAATTAAAACCAGTTGACCCGACACCTTACTATACATGTAGAGGGATATACACTCACGTTCCTGGACTTAAGTCCTTTAATAAGACCACTGAGGACCCTGACCTTTCCTCCTCCCGCTCTTAATGTCACTGGAGGGAATAGCAGCGCTTTTACTGTCTCCTGACCAATTGTGCTATTTTGCTGATTGTAACTTTTTTTGTACATAATGTTTTCTTCCATCGTTTTCTATGACCGAATAGAGCTTCTGAACATCAGAACAGCGATCACTAACCTCGATTTGGATGAGGATTTCTACTTCAATGAGTCTGCGGCGAAGGACATACTGCTCATCCCGGTCAAGGCCAAAATCCCTGACTCTCGGAAAAAGAAGAGGCAGGGTTATAGAGGATGCCGTGCTGGATACCTGACAAGACTACGTTGTGAGTGGCTAAACCGCCTCTACCTTCCGTTCAGTTGGCGAATGTGCAATCAATGGAGCATTAAACTGGACGAGCTCCATTCGAGACTATCCTATCAACGTGATCTGAAGAACTGTAAAATCCGATGTTTCTCCGAGTCATGGCTGAACAAGGACATGGAAAATATAAATCTCTCTGTTTTTTTTCTATACATCAGCAGGACAGAACGGGGTGTGTGTCTCTTTTGTTAACAACAGCTGGTGCGCAATCTCTAATATTAAGGAAGTCTCGAGGTTCAGCTCGCCTGAGTTTGAATACCTCATGATAAGCTGTAGACCACACTATTTTAACAAGAGTTTTCACATATGTTTTTTGTAGCAGTCTATTTACCACCACAAACCAATGCTGGCACTAAGACCACACTCAACGATCTGTATAGGGCCATAAGCAAACAAGAACATTCGCACCGCTTCAATGCAGGAAATCAGTTTTACCTCATTTCCACCAGCATGTCACCTGTGGAACTGGAGGCCAAAAACTCTAGATCACCTTTACTCCACACACAGAGAAGCATTACAAAGATCTCCCTCACCCTCCATTTGGAAAATATGACCAGAACTCTATCCTCCTGATTTTACAAGAACAAACTCAAACTCAAACCGGAAGTACCAGTAACGTGCTCAATACTGACGTGGTCTGAGGAAGCGGATGTAAAGCTACAGGACTGTTTTATTTGCACAGACTGACTTTGAGGAGTTTACCACATCAGTCACCGGCTTAATTAATAGGTGCATTGATGACGACGTCCCCACAGTGACCGTATGTACATATCCCAACCAGAAGCCAGGCAACATCTGCACTGAGCTAAAGGCTCGAGCTGCTGCTTTCAAGGAGCGGAACACCAATCCGGACGCTTATCCACTACGCCCTCCAACGAACCATCAAACAGGCAGAGCTTCAATACAGGACTAAGCCTACGCCGGCTCTGACACTCGTCGGATGTGGCAGGGCATGCAAACTAACATGGATTACAAAGGGAAATCCAGCTCCGAGCTGCCCAGTGAAGCTTGCCTACCAGATGAGCTAAATGCTTTCTATGCTCGCTTTGAGGCAAGCAACACTGAACCTTGCATGAGAGCACCAGCTGCTCTGGACAACTGTGTGATCACGCTGTCCGTAGCCGATGTGAGGTTAACATTCACAAGGCCGCAGGGCCAGATGGATTACCAGGACGCATACTCAAAGCATACGCTGACCAGCTGGTAAGTGTCTTCACTGACATTTTAAATCTCTCCCTGACCCAGTCTGTAATACCGAATTGTTTCAAACAAACCACCATAGTCCCTGTGCCCAAGAATGCCAAGGTAACCTATCTAAATGTCTATCGCCCCGTAGCACTCACATCTGTAGCCGTGAAATGCTTTGAAAGGCTGGTCATGGCCCACATCAACACCATCATCCCAGACACCCTGGACCGCTATACCAGGCGGTGTCAGAGGAAGGCCCTAAAAATTGTCAGACTCCATCCACCCAAGCCATAGATTGTTCTCTCTGCTACCGCACGGCAAGTGGTACCGGAGCGCCAAGTCTGGCTCATGAACAGCTTCTACCCCCAAGCCATAAGACTGCTGAACAGTTAATGATTACTATAATGGCTACCTGGAATATGTGTTGATCCCCTTTATTTTGCACTGACTCTCTTGCACTGTTTCTATGCACACTCACAGGACTCTACCCACACAGACACCCCAATATACATACACACACACACACACACACACACACACACACACACTACATATGCTCATAAACACAAAACACAGACACACTTTCACTCTTCACATACGCTGCTGCTACTCTGTATATCATCTATCCTGATTGCCTAGTCACTTTTACCCCTAACTACAGTACATGTACATAATTACCTCAATTACCTCGTACCCCTGCACATTGACTCGACAGGTACTCCTTGTATATAGCCTCGTTATTGTTATTTTATTGTTACTATTTCCTTTTTTGTCAAATGTTTTATTATAATTGTTAAACTTTTTAACGCTGCATTGTTGGGAAGTGGCTCGTAAGTAAGCATTTCACGATAAAGTCTACACCTGTTGTATTCAGCGCATGTGACAAATAAAATGTGATTTTAGATTTTTTTTATTGTCTTAAATCGTACCCTCGCTGAAATGACGGCATAACTTTACACCCCATCTTTCTCTTACACCTCGGTTTCCGGCGTCGAGTTCTGTTGCACCCCCGCTAGTCCACTCTAGTCCACTTTGGGCCCACTGTGTCTGGATCACTTGCAGGTCAGATACAGGGCCTTCAGAAAGTATTCACACCCCTTGACTTTTTCCACATTTTGTTGTGTTACTGCCTCAATTTAAAATTGATTAAATATATATTTTTGGTCACTGGCCTGCAAACAATATCCCATAATGTCCAAGTGGAATTATGTTTTTTGACATTTTTACAAATGGATTAAAATTGAAAAGCTGAAATTAATACTTATTGACTGAAGACAACCCCTTTTGTTATGCCAAGCCAAAATACATTCAGGAATAAAAATGTGCTTAAGTCACATAATAACTTGCATGCACTATAATAGTGTTTAACATGATTTTTTTATGACTACCTCATCTCTATACCCCACACGTACAATTATCAGTAAGGACCCTCCGTCGAGCAGTGAATTTCAAACACAGATCCAAACACTAAGACAAGGGAGGTTTTCCTATGTCTCGCAAAAAATGGCATCTATTGATAGATGGGTAGAAATACCCCTTTGAGCATGGTGGTTACAAATTACACATTGGATGGTGTATCAATACATCGAGTCACTGTAAAGATACAGGCGTCCTTCCTAACTCAGTTGCCCGGAGAGGAAGGAAACCGCTCAGGGATTTCACCATGAGGCCAATGGTGACTTAAAAACAGTTAGAGTTTAATTGCTGTGATGGGAGAAAACTGAGGATGGATCAACAACATTGCAGTTACTCCACCATACTAACCTAATTGACAGAATGAAAAAAAATTGGCAAAGCAATTGACATTTTGTCCTGAATACAAAGTGTATTGGATTTGCATTAAACATAACACATTAATGAGTACCACTTTACATATTTACAAGCTTAGTGGTGGCTGCATCATGTTAGGGGTATGCTTGTAATTGTTAAGGACTGAGGAGTTTTTCAGGATCAAAAAAGAAATGGAATGGACCTAAGCACAGGCAAAATCCTAGAGGAAAATCTGGTTCAGTCTGCTTTCTACCAGACACTGTGAGATCAACTGACCTTTTGAGTTGGACAATAACCAAAACACAAGGCCAAATATACACTGGGGTTGCTTAACAAGAAGACAGTGAATTTTCCGGAGTGGCCGAGTTACAGTTTTGACTTACACTTTCAGATTTATGGCACTTGGTTGTCGAGCAATGATCATCAACCAATTTGACAGCGCTTGAAGAATTTTGAAAATAATGGGACATTTTGCACAATCCAGGTGTGCAAAGCTCTTAGACTTAACCAAAAACACTCACAGCTGTAACCGCTGCCAAAGGTTCTTTTACAAAGGATTAAGTCAGGGGTGTGAATACTATTTCTGTGTTTAATTTTCAATACGTTTGCCAAAACCTTTTTTAGAATTCAGGCTGTCACAACAATGTGGAATAAGTCAAGGGGTATGAATACTTTCTGAAGGCACTGTACACAACATAAAACATCAGGCTTGTTTAAGCGTTAAACCTAATGCTACTTCTCATATCCGCTGAATGAAGACGTAGCCTACTGAATACTGATAACATGTTTTCACTGTCATTATGGGGTATTTGAATTCAGGCTGTAACACAACAACATGTGGAATAAGTCTAGCGGTATGATTACTTTCTGAAGGCACTGTGTCAAATGTCTTGTTTATATAACCAGTCAACTCTGTTCATCGGACCAGGGAAGTATTACATCTGTAACTTGCGTTATGATACAATAGCTTGTGCAACATCTGAAGAAGTTTGCCAGACTTCAACCAACCTTTTCTTTTTTTTCTTCTTTTTTTAAATAAGAAAAAAGTTTCGTAGTTTAGATTCATTGTCATGTTTGTTTTATCTGACAGGGTGAAAGCAGATATGAGTTGGAGCTGCTGCCCCACCTCCACAAAGCAGATGTCATAGGCCTCACGGAGGAAGCACAGCAGGAAAGGTCCACCAAAGGAAAGAAGCAGAAAGCGACAAAAACGACAAAATCCAGAACCAGAACGGCCAACCTGAGCCACAAGCAGAAGACTTCCTGCCTTTCCTCAGCTGACCTAGACCGTGTCGAACTCGAAAAGGAAGTGCAGAGGGAGAGCATTTATAAAGCAGAGACAACCTTAGTCTCTCCATGGACCCTGATAAAGGACAGAGTCCCTTCAGAATGTCACAAGGAGGTGACTCATGACCTCAGAGATCACCCAGGCCTCTGGCCACTCCCCTCCACCGGTGACCAGCCAATCATGGACATGGATTCTGACTGTATCATACTCAACAATGAGAGTGAAAGTTCAGAGGTCAATTCGCCAAGGGATTTGGAGAGTGAATCCGTGAACTGCGTTGCTGATGTAGAACAGATTTACCTCAAACAGTTGACCTCAATTGCAGACCGTGAACCCAAGTCAGATGACGATTCTGAACTGGAGGCTTTGTTTTACTTGCCCAAATGGGACGCTGCCGTCCCCAAGTTGCAGCCCCTGAGACAGAGGTTAGAGAGCTTGAGGGTCATTCTAGTCAACGTGACAGAGCTTCTGTCTAGGTCACCTCCAGCTTTGCACTTTGACCTGGACAGCCCTCAGTTTGACCCTGGGCCCACCCCCTTCACCACCAAGGACTGTTCACATACACTTCCGGTTGAACCTCTGGATGAACTGCTGGATGTGGGTCAGCCATTCCAGGTGAATTTCTCCCTGGAAGTGGATGAGGACTTTGCCGATCCTGCTTCTCAATCTCCCAATGTTGATTTAGACGTTGGTTCTCTAGACAGTGAAAGCCATTGCGAACCACCTCATCAGCAGCACTCCCCTTCTTCACCCATTACTGTGCCAGCAGACAGCATGGATAGGGAAAGTTCCGTTGGCAGCCCTAACTGGGATGAGGTTTTCGAGGATGACAGCAATGACATAAAGGACGTTGATATGGATGATAAAGCGGACTTCGAGCCACCATGTCATCCCACTCAGCCTAAAGCCCAGCACTCTAAAACCAACCTGGACGAGAGCATGGACATGTTTGGAGATGACGAGACCTTCCTCCAGATGACCATCCCGGACATCCCTACGCCTGAGAACGTCAGTATCCGAATACCTAGCCCCCTGAAGGCTCCGGAGAGGGAATGGTCAATAGGGTCAAGTAAAAGTGTGACACAGACAAAGATGGTGGATCAGGTCAAACCTAGCCGTAGCCATGCTTCTCCTGTAGCGCAGCAGGAGCCTGCTCAGGAGCCTGCTCGGGACTTTGAAAACTTTGACTGTTCTCAGGATTTCTTCTCCGTCAACTTTGACCTGGGCTGGGAGGAGGATGAAGGGGACGCAGAGGCTGCTCCTACTCCTGTCCCCTCCAAACCTTCACCCCCTGGGTCCAGAAAACAGGAAGCACCCCTTTCCTCCTCAGTGAATGGGCCAAACATCTCTGGCTCATCCACTCCCCCCTTTAGTTTCCATAGGACGAGCGTGTCCACACCCCTGGCAGCCTGTCCGGGAGGGAAGAGGGCGGGCACCTCTGCTCTGGCTTCGCCTCTGACCTCCAAGAGCGGAGCTCTGTTCTCACCAATCCCCACATTAGGACCGAGGCGAGCTCTCCTGCCTGGTCCTTCCACCACCCCATCCACTTCGTTCTCATTCATCAAGAGGAAACGCCAGGGGACCTTACAGAATGCCCGGACTCTCAAAGCTCAGACGGGGGACCCAGGAAATGGTTCAATAGAGATGGGACACAGTTTGTCTCACAAATCCATGTTGGACCCCTCTCATCCAGGTTAGTTCACTCCAACTATTACAGGTGCTTGATTTCAATGTGTCCCCTAGTTTCCCATTCACAAACAACTAAGCCACCTTGTTAATATGTATACCTGGTGGAGAAATTAGCAGGTGTTCTGACAATCTGACCTACACGTCTCATCAAGGTGACACATTCTGAGCGATAGGTCAGATTGGTACTGCTTTACATGGACTGTTTGTGCCTGTGAGTGGGTAGGCTCTTCAGGCATGTGCCTTATGATTTGTTTTCCCCCTGCCGCAGGCCCGTGGACCAGTGACAGTGAGGAGGAGGTTATCACCCGTAAGCGGGTTCATCATCATGTCAAGGCGAACCCCTTGTCTTCTCCAGTGGTGAGTCCCAATTAGCTACTTTGTCACTGTGTGTCAAGGACTATATAGTAAACCTTCAGTGATGCATCTTCATTCTGTCAAACATAACCACCAAATGTAGGTCTGGTGAACTGCTACCTGCACTAGGTCTCTAATTCTAGTCATGTCATAGTGTTAATGTTTATTTGTCTAACTTACGTATACTGAACAAAAATATAAACGCCAACATGTAAAGTGTTGGTCCCAGACGTTTTCTATACGCACAAAAAGCTTATCTCAAATGTTGTTCCCAAATGTGTTTACATCTCTGTTCGTGAGCATTTCTCCTGTGCCAAGATAATCCATACACCTGATAGGTGTGGCATATTAAGAAAGCGGATTAAACAGAATGATCATTACACAGGTGCACCTTGTGTTGGGACAATAAAAGGCCACTCTAAAATGTGCAGTTTTGTCACACAACCCAATGTCAAAGATGTCTCAAGTTTTGAGGGAGTGTGCAATTAGCATGCTTACTGTTTTAGAGAATTTGGCAGAACGTCCAACCGGCCTCACCAACCGTAGACCATGTGTAACCACGCCAGCCCAGGACCTCCACATCCGGCTTCTTCACATGCGGGATCGCCTGAGACCAGCCACCCGGACAGCTCTTAGGGAAGCTTATCTGTGCGCTCGTCATCCTCACAATGGTCTTGACCTGATTGCAGTTTGGAGTCGTAATCGACTTCAGTGGGCTGATGTCAACGTTGTGAACAGAGTGCCCCATGGTGGTGGTGGGGTTATGGTATGGGCAGGCATAATCAACTGACAACGAACACAAATGCATTTTATCGATGGTAATTTGAATGCACAGAGATACCGTGAGGAGATCCTGAGGCCCATTGTTGTGCCAGTCATCCACTGCCATCACCTCATTCAGCATGATAATGCAAGGCCCCATGTCACAAGGATCTGTACACAATTCCTGGAAGCTGAAAATATCCCAGTTCTTCCATGGCCTGCATACTCCCCAGACATGTCACCCATTGAGCATGTTTGGGATGCTCTGGATCGACGTGTACGACAGCGTGTTCCAGTTCCCGCCAATATCCAGCAACTTCGCACAGCCATTGAAGAGTGGGACAACAGGCCACAATCAAGAGCCTGATCAACTCTATGCAAAGGAGGTGTCACGCTGCATGAGGCAAATGGTCACACCAGATACTGACTGGTTTTCTGATTCACACCCCTACCTTTTTTTCATAAGGTACCTGTGACCAACCAATGCATATCATCGATATTTCCATTCATGTGAAATCCATAGATTAGGCCCTAATGAATTTATTTTAATTGACTGATTTCCTTATATGAATCAGTAAAATAATTGAAATTGTTACATGTTGTGTTTATATTTTTGTTCAGTGGTAGTGCATTGAGTTGCACTACCATCAACACTGTGCAATCATCCATTTCTATTTTATAACCTACCATATCTAATTTCCGTCCTCTTTTCCACACTTTATTTGCCATGGCTGTAGAGCGTATGTGCCCAATTTAAGAAGTGCTCAATATAATAGTAATGATACCATACTTCGTTGGAATATTGAGAGGTCTGATATAACTCGCTTCTCTATATAAGCCTTGAAGCATAGTCTGTCTCACAGCTGCCTGTTGTCGGCATGGCAACAGGCTCGCAGACTGCTTATAGAAGATCAATTTTGGTTTAATTTTCCATTCAGACTGGCCTCTTTTTTAGGAAAGCATCTGTTTTCTCTGAGACAACTCAGGTATTGACAATACAAGACTATTCGCCACACAGTTGCATACATGGCCTTGCCAGAGATAAAGAAAGCCTGCAGAAAGCGGAAGTGGGTCAGAATACGTGGAATACGTGGGCTTCGTACTAAAGATTTACACTTTGCATCTTATGTAGAATATCAATGATACAAATGCAATAGTGTCTGGGGGGGAAAAAAGTGATTTGTTTGAGAGATGATCCCTTGTGGGAGCCAAGTTAAAAAATCTATTCAAATGAGGAGGATGATTCTGTTTATCCATTGTTTTGTTATATTTCCTCTCCCAGTCAATGCTTCTCAGTGATGTGGATTCTCCTGTACAAGTGGCCAGGAAGTCCAAGCATGCAGTGGCACGCATTGTAAGAAAATTCCCATAACCACTATCACTAAAGTATCATTATCAAACGTGTCTGTTCTAGTAGCTTGTGTGTATGGTTCTCTTCATCGCAATGATCTTTTACTTAATTCAGTACAAGCTAGCATCAAATAAATACTTGTGGATTACAATGAATGTTCTTTTTTTTTCTGACTGTCATAATAAAGTTAATATGGCTTTGGCCATGTCTTCCAAACGTCTTTTCCAGTCAGATGAGAGCGAGGGGGAGGAAATGTCTGACAATGACTTCCAGAATACCTCTGTTCGACAGCCAAGAGCGCCCCTCCCTGTGGCTGTGAAACCATCAGCGTCGCAGGGGAAAGCTAAGGTCAGTCAGGTGTCAAATACATCTCACATGAGAAGTGGTGGTTAGTAGCCCAGGGTCATTTTAAGTGTGTTGTTGTTCGGCTACCTTCTCTGTTGACGAATTTCTCCAACCTCTCCAATCAATCAAATCAAATGTATTTATAAAGCCCTTCTTACCTCAGCTGATGTCACAGAGTGCTGTACAGAAACCCAACCTAAAACCCTAAACAGCAAGCAATACAGGTGTAGAAGCACTGTGGCTAGGAAAGACTCCCTAGAAAAGCCAGAACCTAGGAAGAAACCTAGAGAGGAACCAGGCTATGAGGGGTGGCCAGTCCTCTTCTGTCTGTGCCGGGTGGAGATTATAACAGAACATGGCCAAGCTGTTCAAATGTTCATAGATGACCAGCAGGGTCAAATAATAATGATCACAGTGGTTGTCGAGGGTGCAACAGGTCAGCACCTCAGGAGTAAATGTCAGTTGGCTTTTCATAGCCGATCATTCAGAGTATCTCTACCGATCATTCAGAGTATCTCTAACAGCAGGTCTGGGACAGGTAGCACATCTGGTGAACAGGTCAGGGTTCCATAGCCGCAGGCAGAACAGTTGAAACTGGAGCAGCAGCACGGACAGGTGGACTGGGGACAGCAAGGAGTCATCAGGCCAGGTAGTCCTAGGGAATGGTCCTAGGGCTCAGGTCCTCCGAGAGCAAAGAAAGAAAGCGAGAAAAAGAGAGAATTAGTGAGCATACTTAAATTCACACAGAACACCGGATAAGACAGGAGAAATACTCCAGATATAACAGACTGACCCTAGCCCCCTGACACAAACTACTGCAGCATAAATACTGGGGGCTGAGACAGGAGGGGTCGGGAGACACTGGCCCCGCCCGACGATACCCCCGGACAGGGCCAAACAACCACCAACTTACCATCCTGAGACCAGGCCGAGTATAGCCCGGACAGGAAGGGGGGGGCGGCAAGGCAACCCGGACAGGAAGATCAACCTCTGTGTCTTTTTGGAGGGTTTGGTAGAAAGCAGAAGCCATTTTTGTTGGTCACATGTACATTGGACAATAAAGTAATCTACTCTTTCGATTCAACATTTCCTTCCCAGCAGGCCGTGCAGCACCACCACCGAGGAGCCCGTCACTTTCTGGACGAGGAGGCGGCGCTGTCCGAGGGGGGGGAGGTGTCATCGGATGAAGAGGACGGTGAAGAGCAGAACCGCTCACTGGAGGGCTTCGTTGTGAGCAACACCCAGTGCTCCCAGGGAATCAACGGTGAGGGGTCAAATAGTAATAATTTCAACAACAATATGGGTTTTATACAATGCTTTTCATGGACCCAAAGTCTCTTGTTATGTTATACAGGTAGTCACCTATTATACAGGTCATTCACTGGGCATTTCTAAAACCTTGTCAAATAAGAAAACGCTCACTTTCTGTTGCACTATGTATTGACATGTTTCGTTTCGGTGTGCCATAACATGACCCAGCACTTAAGCAAGGCTACTGCTGGCTCAAGCAGCTTGGGCATTACTTGACTGACACAAACACACACACACACTCATTGTATCTCCCTGTGTGACAGATTCCGAGATGCAGGGGGTTTACCTAAAGTCAGTGAGAAGCCCTGCTGTGGCTGGCAAGTTCAAAATGATCTACAAGCAAAACCACAACATGGACATCTTCTCTCAGGTAGGATTATCAGGATTTCGTTGGCGTCTATTGATCTTCGGGGCCGGGTGTTCCCAGACAGAGGTTAGCCCTCGTCTAAGATGCACTTTCAATGGTGAATCTCCATTGAACATGATTTTTAGTCTAGGACTTGGCTGTGTTTGGGAAACTGTCCCTTAGAATAAAACGATATGATTTTTATCAACTGTACCCTTTTCACTCACTAAACAAAACACTAACTAAACACTAAACCTCAACTAAATCTTGTAATACATAATGTGGAAATTGAGCAAGTTGAGATGACTAAACTGCTTGGAGTAACCCTGGATTGTAAACTGTCATGGTCAAAACATATTGATGCAGTAGTAGCTAAGATGGGGAGATGTCTGTCTATAATAAAGCAATGCTCTGCCTTAACAACACTATCATCAAGGCAGGTCCTACAGGCCCTAGTTTTGTCACACCTTGACTACTGTTCAGTCGTGTGGTCAGGTGCCATAAAAAATGCAATTGGCTCAGAACAGGGCAGCACGGCTGGCCCTTGGATGTACACCGAGAGCTAATATTAATAATATGCATGTCAATCTCTCCTGGCTGAAAGTGGAAGAGAGATTGACTTCAATCCCTACTTTTATTTATGAGAGGTACTGACACGTTGAATGCACCGAGCTGTCTGTCTAAACTACTGGCACACAGCTCAGACACCCATGCATTCACCACAAGACAAGAGGTCTCTTCACAATCCCCAAGTCCAGAACAGACTATGGGAGGCACACAGTACTACATAGAGCCATTAGGACATGGAACTCTATTCCACATCAAGTAACTGACGCAAGCAGTAAAATTAGATTTAAAAAACAGATAAAAAAACATCTTATGGAACAGCGGGGACTGTGAAGAAACACAAACATTGGCACAGACACATGGACACACACACACACGATAACATACGCACTATACATACACATGGATTTAGTCATGTAGATATGTGGTAGTGGTGGAGTAAGGGCCTGAGGGCACACAGTGTGTTGTGAAATCTGTGAATGTATTGTAATGTTTTAAAATTGTATAAACTGCCTTAATTTTACTGGACCCCAGGAAGAGGAGCTGCTGCTTTGGCAGCAGCTAATGGGGATCCATAATAAATACAAAATACACTCAAGTTGACTTTTTTTCTGATGAATGCTTTATGCTGGAATCTATAGGTGTTTATGAAGGATAAATGAAGGCTTTTTTACTTTAAACCTACTGGACCTTGTATTTTTCAAGCCACTTAACCCTTTTTTGTTGGATTCGATTTTTTTTTTTTTATCTATGACTTAATTTCTTAAAGTTTTTAAAGAAACAAACAAACAGAAGTAAAGAAACAAAGCCGATTCAATCACTTTATATTGTTTTGCTTAAGCTTCTCCAAACTCTGTCCATAGGTGCCTGAGCTGGACGAGACATACGCGGAGGACAGCTTTGTGGTGAGTGGCAGTGATGAGGAAGAGCTCTTCGAGGAGGATGAGGAGGTCCCATTGGAGCTGATCTACGAGGACTCCTTCGTGGAGGGGAGGAGGCAGTACCCCACCAGACGCAAGGCGCTGATCCGAAACATCAGGGCTCAGGCTGGGAGCGGGCCTGCCGCTCTGGACAAGAGGGCTGCTGACCCTCAACCTAACCCTGCTGGGAAAAACAAGCGCTCCCGCATAGTGCACTTGGAGGACTCCAGCTCAGAAGAAGAAGTGGAGAAAAGTAGAAATTGTGTGAAAGCTGAAGGTGTTGCTGCCATCTGCAGGCTAACTGAGTTACAGCAACAGAATGACTGGGTGTTTAAAGCTCCACAGCAGCAGGTGCCCCCTAGTGGAACCACCAGAGCCTCCACAGTGAGCTGTGTGGTGGGGCCTAGAGTCCTCGGTGGAGCCAGGTCCTCCTCGATGAACTCTGTGATGGAGCCTAGCGCCTCAAGTGGAACCAGCAGGACCTCCTCAGTGAGCTCCGTGAGGGGGCCTAGAGAGGAGCAGCAGGAAGAGAGGTGTCGCCAGAGGCTCCATCAGCAGGCCCTCCTGTCTGAGGAGCTGGACTTTGAGCAGTCAGAGTCTCTGTTGTCCTCAAGTAAACAGCCACAGGTAATGTACTGATATAGGCCACATGATATAGGCCAAATAGGTTGTGTATACACAGGCAGCCCAATCAGATGTTATTTCACTAATTGGTCTTTTGACCAATCACATCCGATCTTTTACAGAGCTGACCTGATTGGTCAAAAGACCAATTAGTGAAATAAAATCTGATTAAGCTGCCTGTGTATACACAGCCATATAGGTCACACAGATATGTCAGATGCTAATCTAAGTACTATGATGTTAGTAAACTGTAATGGATTCACTTAGCATCACGTACCAAGGGATATTTAGTTACTGTAAATAACAGATGTTTGAATCAGTACAGAGTGCAAACAACAACTGTTCTACCCATTTTCATCCTTCTAGGCCAAACTTATCCTACAATATAAGAATGGAATACAATCTTCGGGAATCTGGATTTCAGAAGTAGTACTTAATTAGATTTCTTCCTAAATGTCTATGTTGTGTCTTTCCCCAGGCTACCTCCTCCACCTCTTCAGTACCCCACGCCCAGAGCTCCTTCTGTCAGGCCGCCACTCTAAGCAAGCCCCCTGTCTCGTCATCGAGCCCATCGGTCCTTGTCTCTGTACTGGTGGACAGCCGCTGTATCACAGCCTGCGTGGATGTGGTCTCCAGCCTGCGCCAGCGTTACGCTGTCTCGGCCCACGTGTGCTCGCTGGATGGCTGCGACTTCGTGGTCAGTAACCGCATGGCGGTCGAGAGGCAGTGCCATTCGGAGCTGGCCGGGAAGGCGAACCACAAACGGCTTGTGGAGAGGTTGACCAGTTTGCAGGGCCTATTTGAGCGGGTCTGTCTCATCGTAGAGAAGGACCGCACCAAACCAGGTGAGGGAGGGCACACACTCACTTTCTAACAGACCAGTGGGCTGGATACTTCCTGTGGGGTCACTTCCTGGTTTTCTACATTATGCTTGTCACATCACTTTTGTTTGATTGTGACAGAAGCCACTTGATTTAGCTCGCCCAGCTTGCTGTGTTTTCATTTGGATCCATTACATAGAGCAATTTTGTCACGTTCGAATGATGCTTGTGCATCCCAGCATCACAATGCTCTTGTAGTAGGATAGCTACCGCTAAAGTCGGGACCTTGACAAACTTAAAGGGCAACTGCACTTCCTTATTTGGCCTCGTTTTAGATTTGGTTCATCAAGAAACGCTAGCGGACTGAATTCAAAAGTGAGTTGGTTTCAGGGTGGGGTTTGATGTGGGTGTCTCTTGTGTGTGTTCGCAGGTAGGAAGAGTTAGACAAATTATTTCGCCAATTAACGTCCGCCGGCTGGTGTGCGACCATGGCAAAGTTGGTTTGACTTTGGATAGCCCATCTCGGGGACTGTCAATAAATGACAATGTAAATGGGACAATATTTCCATCTTGCACATCTTTTAGTTGTCTCATTAAATGCTTTCAATATTTGTATATGAATTTCTACAATTTATAGTTGGTTTGAGGTTAAGTAATTGAAATTTTAAAATATTGTTTAATTTACTGATGGTCCCTAACTAGCCCCATTGGGATATCGAATGGCAAAGCTAATTGACCATGGGCATTATGATTGGGTCGCGTGCCACTGCGCTCTGAATTTATGATTACTTGGGTGCTGCCAACCCATGGAAAACTGTTACGGTTTCCTTCATTCCATGACCATAACATTTTTTTCATCATCTCGCAAACCTCCGTTTTGGACGAGACAGACTTTATGACCAGAATTATCCTATTTACACTTGGTAGTCAATTTTGACACTAGAATAAATGTTTCTAAGTCGTATCATGCCACAGGCCATTTTCAAAACAAGAAGATGCTTTTTAAGGGCAGTCGCTCTTTAACTGTGAGTGATGACCATGAATACATGCAGGACTGATGGCTATAGCTACAGTATGTTCAACAAGTATATTATTCTTCTGGCTTTATCTAGCTCTATTTGTGATCTTTTACCTTGCCTCGCTGGCTTGCTAGCTTGCTAGGTAATCAATCCTCTGATGACATCTGCAATGTTTGTTAACTTGCATGAGTTGCATGTAAACATATCAACTCACTGCTAGGTAAACAAAGAGCTTTCTGATTCCGAACTGCGTGCCCAACTTTTCATGACGTGGACGGGAGGGCAAGCTAAATCAAGTGTGTCTAGCGATGACAGAATGTATATGGAAGTTTGATAAAATATTGAATGTAACGCTATAACCAGAAAGATCCCACGTGACAGTATTTAAAGGGTTCAACGTTGCCTTTCTATCATCAGACAAACAATTTTGGAAAGTTGATGTACCGTTCGTTATTCTCCATATTTTGTACATTTTCCTCGCCTTCTTCCCATAGGTGAAGCTTCCCGTCCTTTCCAACCTACACGCTACTACGACAGCACACTGGCCAGCTTGGTGCGGGCAGGCGTCCGACTCCTGGTGAGCGGGGGGCCTGAGGAGAGCGCCACCTTGCTGTCTGAGATGGCCCGAGTGGAGCAGAGGAAGGGCCAGGCTATTAGCGTGCCATTAGAGGTCAAAGGTCACCGGCAGCAGGCGCTACTCTTCTACCGGACGCTGCCCTGTGTCAGCTATGTCAACGCCCTCAACATGAGCCACAGCTTCAGATCGGTGGGCCACCTGGTCAACAGGTAGGGGAAATAAACTGCTATTGTTAGCATCACTGTTAGCATTATTATCTCTGTTAGCATCTCTGTTAGCATCTCTGTTAGCTTGTCAGTTAGCATTATCTCTGTTATCAAATCAAACTTTATTTGTCACATGCACCGAATACAAGTGTAGACCTTACCGTGAAATGCTTACTTACAAGCCCTTAACCAACAGTGCAGTTCAAGAAAATATTTACCAAATAAACTAAAGTAAAAAAGTAACGAGGCTATATTTTTTTATTTAACCTTTTATTTAACTAGGCAAGTCAGTTAAGAACAAATTCTTATTTACAATGATGGCCTACCCCGGCCAAACCTGGACGACTCTGGGCCAATTGTGCGCTATGGGACTTCCAATCACGGCCAGATGTGATGCAGCCTGGATTTGAACCAGGGACTACAGTGACGCCTCTTGCACTGCGATGCAGTGCCTTAGACCACTGCGCCACTCGGGAGCACAGGGGGTACCGGTACAGAGTCAATGTGCGGGGGTACAGGTTAGTTGAGGTAATTTGTACATGTAGGTAGGGGTGAAGTGACTCTGCATAGATAATGAACAGCGAGTAGCAGCAGTGTACAAAACAAATGGGGTGGGGGTCAATGTAAATAGTCCGGTGGCCATTTGATTAATTGTTCAGCAGTCTTATGGCTTGGGGGTAGAAGCTGTTAAGGAGCCTTTTGGTCCTAAACTTGGCGCTCCGGTACCGCTTGCCATGCGGTAACAGAGAAAACAGTCTCTGTCTTAGGTGAATGGAGTCTCAGACAATTTTATTGGCTTTCCTCTGACACCGCCTATTATATAGGTCCTGGATGGCAGGAAGCTTGGACCCAGTGATGTACTGGGCCGTACGCACTACCCTCTGTAGCGCCTTACGGTCAGATGCCGAGCAGTTGCCATACCAGGCGGTGCTGGTCAGGATGCTCTTGTTCTCAGGTCTGTTCAACGCTGGTCCGACCAATTCGATTCCACGCTGCAAGATTGCTTCGAGCACGTGGACTGGGATATGTTCCGGATAGCATCTGACAACAACATTGATGTATACGCTGATTCGGTGAGCGAGTTTATTAGCAAGTGCATTGGTGATGTTGTACCCATAGCAAATATTAAAACCTTCCCCAACCAGAAACCGTGGATTGATGGCAGCATTTGCGCAAAACTGAAAGCGCGAACCACTGCTTTTAACCAGGGTAAGGCTACCGGAAACATGACTGAATACAAACAGTGTAGCTATTCCCTCCGCAAGGCAATCAAACAAGCTAAGTGTCAATATAGAGACAAAGTAGAGTCACAATTCAACGGCTCAGACACAAGAGGAATGTGGCAGGGTCTACAGTCAATCACGGACTACAAAAAGAAAACCAGCCCCGTTGCGGACCATGACGTCCTGCTCCCAGACAAGCTAAACAACTTCTTTGCTCGCTTTGAGGACAATACAGTGCCACCAACACGGCCTGCTACCAAAACCTGCGGGCTCTCCTTCACCGCAACCAATGTGAGAAAAACATTTAAATGTGTTAACCCTCGCAAGGCTGCTGGCCCAGATGGCATCCCTGGCCGTGTCCTCAGAGCATGCGCAGACCAGCTGGCTGGTGTGTTTACGGACATATTCAATCAGTCCCTATCCCAGTCTGCTGTTCCCACATGCTTCAAGAGGGCCACCATTGTTCCTGTTCCCAAGAAAGCTAAGGTAACTGAGCTAAATGACTATCGCCCCATAGCACTCACTTCCGTCATCATGAAGTGCTTTGAGAGATTAGTCAAGGATCATATCACCTCCATCCTGCCAGACACCCTGGACCCACTCCAATTTGCTTACCGTCCCAATAGGTCCACAGACGACGCAATCGCAATCACACTGCATACTGCCCTAACCCATCTGGACAAGAGGAATACTTATGTAAGAATGCAGTTCATCGACTACAGCTCAGCATTTAACACCATAGTTCCCTCCAAGCTCGTCATTAAGCTTGAGACCCTAGGTCTCGACCCAGCCCTGTGCAACTGGGTCCTGGACTTCCTGACGGGCCGGCCCCAGGTGGTGAGGGTAGGAAACAACATCTCCACCCCGCTGATCCTCAACACTGGGGCCCCACAAGGGTGCGTTCTCAGCCCTCTCCTGTACTCCCTGTTTACCCATGACTGCGTGGCCAAGCACACATCCAACTCAATCATCAAGTTTGCTGACGACACTACAGTGGTAGGCTTGATTACCAACAACGACGAGACGTCCTACCGGGAGGAGGTGAGGGCCATCGGAGTGTGGTGTCAGGAAAATAACCTCTCACTCAATGTCAACAAAACAAAGGAGATGATCGTGGACTTCAGGAAACAGGAGAGGGAGCACCCCCCTATCCACATCGAGGGGACAGTAGTGGAGAAGGTGGAAAGTTTTAAGTTCCTCGGCGTACACATTAGACAAACTGAATTGGTCCACCCACACAGACAGCGTGGTAAAGAAGGCGCAACAGCGCCTCTTCAACCTCAGGAGGCTGAAGATATTCGGCTTGTCACCAAAATCACTCACAAACTTCTACAGATGCACAATCGAGAGCATCCTGTCGGGCTGTATCACCGCCTGGTACGGCAACTGCTCCGCCCACAACCGTAAGGCTTCCCAGAGGGTAGTGAGGACTGCACAACGCATCACCGGGGGTAAACTACCTGCCCTTCAGGACAACTACACCACCCGATGTCACAGGAAGGCCAAAAAGATCATCAAGGACAACAACCACCCGAGCCACTGCCTGTTCACCCCGCTATCATCCAGAAGGTGAGGTCAGTACAGGTGCATCAAAGGTGGGACCGAGAGACTGAAAAACAGCTTCTACCTCAAGGCCATCAGACTGTTAAACAGCCATCACTAACATTGAGTGGCTGCTGCCAACATACTGACTTAAATCTCTAGCCACTTCAAAAAATAGGAATTGGATGTAACAAATGTATCACTAGCCACTTTAAACAATTTTGTATATGTTTACATATCCGACATTACTCATATCAAATGTATACACTGTACTCTAAACCATCTACTGAATCTTGCCTATGCCGTTCGGCCATCAACTCAAATCTCTAGCCACTTTAATAATTATAATTGGATGAAATAAATGTATCACTAGCCACTTTAAACGATGCCATTTATATAATGTTTACATATCCTACATTTCTCATATGTATATACTGTACTCCATACCATCTACTGCATCTTGCCGGTCAGCCATCGCTCATCCATATATTTATATGTACATACTCGTATTCATTCCTTTACTCTTGTGTGTATAAGGTAGTTGTTGTGAATTTGTTAGATTACTTGTTAGATACTACTGCATGGTCGGAACTAGAAGCACAAGCATTTCGCTACACTCGCATTAACATCTGCTAACCATGTGTATGTCACAAATAAAATTTGATTTGATTTGATGCAGCTGTAGAACTTTTTGAGGATCTGGGGACCTATGGCAAAAAAAAACTGTCTCCTGAGGGGGAAAAGGTTTTGTCGAGCCCTCTTCACGACGGTCTTGGTGTGTTTGGACCATGATAGTTAGTTAGTTGGTGATTTGGACACCAAGGAACTTGAAACTCTCGACCCGCTCCACTTCAGCCCCGTCGATGTTAATGGGGGCCTATTCGACCCGCCTTTTCCTGTAGTCCACGATCAGCTCCTTTGTCTTGCTCACATTGAGGGAGAGGTTGTTGTCCTGGCACCACACTGCCAGTTCTCTGACTTCCTCCCTATAGGCTGTCTCATCGTTGTCGGTAATCAGGCCTACCACTGTTGTGTCGTCAGCAAACTTAATGATGGTGTTGGAGTCATGTTTGGCCACAGTCGTGTGTGAACAATGAGTACAGGAGGGGACTAAGTACACACCCCTGAGGGGCCCCAGTGTTGAGAATCAGTGTGGCAGACATGTTGTTGCCTACCCTTACCACCTGGGGGTGGCCCGTCAGGGAGTCCAGGATCCAGTTGGAGAGGGAGGTGTTTAGTCCCAGGGTCCTTAGCTTAGTCATCTCTCTAAGCATTGTTACCTCGGTTCTCTGAAAGTATGTGGACACCTGCTCGTCGAACATTTCATTCCAAAATCATCGGCATTATTATGGAGTTGGTCCCCCCTTTGCTGCTCTAACAACCTCCACTCTTCTGGGAAGGCGTTCCACTAGATTATGGGACATTGCTGCGGGGACTTGCCTCCATTTAGACACGAGCGTTAGTGAGGTTGGCCACTGATGTTGGGCAATTAGGCCTAGCTCGCAGTCGGTGTTCCAAATCATCCTAAAGGTGTTCGGTGGGGTTGAGGTCAGGGGTCTGTGCAGGCCAGTCAGGGGTAGGCAGTCATTGTAAATTAATAATTTGTTCTTAACTGACTTGCCTAGTTAAATATATATTTTTTTTAAATAGAACTTGAATCCTGGATCTAGCTGTCAGACAGCTTTTTGTAAAGAGGTCTCGGAAATGCAGTGTAACTACGTAACATTTTGTGTCTCCTTATGTTACGAGGTGAAAACAGTTTTTATGGGCACACAAATGTATTCCATTGCAAAATCGAATGCTTCTAACCGAAAGAGTCACCTTACCGTGATACTTAAAACCTAAATTGATACTGTCAATAACGTGACTCTTAAATAATTATAAATAATACTTGTTGGATGTGCATTTGGTGTCGAGCGGTTTAATTATGTTGTGATATTATTACACATCATCTGATCCATGAAGGAATTTTCTGAATGACAGTCAAGTGAGGAACAGCTGTTGGGATAGCACATGCGATGCAACAACAGCCCAAGTGCTGGAAAATAGGTGTTTGCAAGGAATGTCAGGAATATTTTGGCGTCTTATTTGTTATGCTGGTGATTTACAGTTGTGCCTGGATCCACGTTGGATCTAATACTGCTAGCAAATTGATGTTAATCATCTGTTGTCTGCTTGATTTACAGCAGGGTCTCATTAGGTTTAACAGAGAAAGCATCAAGGTAGTAAGTTCATATGTTTTTGTGCCTCGGATTGGAAACCTAGTCTACTGTGCAAAATTATGTAGGATTAACACCAAACGCTATTCCTATTAATTATTCTGGATATAATTCCAACAAATTACATAGCCTGGTGGGCTTCTTCACAATATGATCTGTTAATGAAATAACATGACAAATAAATGTTTGTTTCCATGTAACACCTGCAATTTTAAACAATACAAGTGGGCTTAAAGTAGCCTACTTGAATTTGGAGCTCAGAAATCAAAGTACCGAAATAGGCCTACCTTCAAATTCTGACATTTCTTAAATTTGGTGGTTGAAAAGGCTTGTCATTATTATAGCCAATTTATAAGTTCTCCAGCTCACTTATAATTATTTGATACGTTTTTGTTTCCCGAATAGTCTGTTGCGGTAAAACCATGTGTGATTATTATGAGTTATAAACTGGGTGGTTGGAGCCCTGAATGTTGATTGGCTGAAAGCCTTGGTATATCAGACCGTATACCATAGGTTTGACAAAACATTTTTACTGCTCTAATTACATTGGTAACCAGTTTATAATAGCAATAAGGCACCTCGGGGGTTTGTGGTATATTGCCAATATAACACGGCTAAGGGCTGTATCCAGACACTCCGCGTTGCGTCGTACATAAGAACAGCCCTTAGCCGTGGTACAGTGCATTCGGAAAGTATTCAGCCCCTTAGACTTTTTCCACATTTTGTTACATTACAGCCTTGTTCTAAAATGTATTATATCGTTCCCCCCCAAATCTGCACACAATACCCCATAATGACAAAGCAAAAACTGGTTTTTAGAATTTTTTGCAAATATATTAAAAATAAGAAACTATTGTATTTCCATAAGCGTTCAGACCCTTTACTCATTACTTTGTTGAAGCACCTTTGGCAGAGATTACAGCCTCAAGTCTTCTTGGGTATGATGGTACAAGCTTTGCACACCTGTATTTGGGGAGCTTCTCCCATTCTTCTCTGCAGATCCTCACAAGCTCTGTCAGGTTGGATGGGGAGTGTCGCTGCACAGCTATTTTGAGGTCATTCCAGAGATGTTCGATCGGGTTCAAGTCCGGGCCTGGCTGGGCCTCTCAAGGGCATTCAGAGACTTGTCCCAAAGCCACTCCTGCGTTGTCTTGGCTGTGTACTTCGGGTCATTGTCCTGTTGGAAGGTGAACCTTTGCCCCAGTCTGAGGTCCTGAGTGCTCTGGAGTAGGTTTTCATCGAGAATCTCTCTGTACTTTGCTCCGTTCATCTTTTCCTTGATCCTGACTAGTCTCCCAGTCCCTTCCTCTAAAAAACATCCCCACAGCATGATGCTGCCACCACCATGCTTCACTGTAGGGATGAATACCAGGTTTCCTCCAGACGTGACGCTTGGCATTCAGGCCAAAGAGTTAAATCTTGGTTTCATCAGACCAGAGAATCATGTTTCTCATGGTCTGAAAGTCCTTTTCGTCCATTTCAAATCCCACCATACCTTCTCCTCTACGCAATCTGGTTTCCGAGCTGATCGTGGGTGCACCTCAGCCACACTCAAGGTCCTAAACGATATCATAACCACCATCGATAAAAGACAGTACTGTGCAGCCGTCTTCATCAACCTGGCCAATACTTTCAACTCTTGTCAATCACCGCATTCTCATCCGCAGACTCAATAGCCTTGGCTTCTCAAATGACTGCCTCACCTGGTTCACCAACTACTTCTCAGATAGAGTTCAGTGTGTCAAATCGGAGGGCCTGTTGTCCGGACCTCTGGCAGTCTCTATGGGGGTGCCACAGGGTTCAATTCTCGGGCCGACTCTCTTCTCTGTATACATCAATGATGTCGCTCTTGCTGCCGGTGATTGTCTGATCCACCTCTACGCAGACGACACCATTCTGTATACATCTGGCCCTTCTTTGGACACTGTGCTAACAAACCTCAAAACGAGCTTCAACGCCATTCAACACCCCTTCTGTGGCTTCCAACTGCTTTTAAATGCTAGTAAAACTAAGTGCATGCTCTTCATCCGATTGCTGCCCACACCCTCCCACCCGACTAGCATCGCTACTCTGGACGGTTCTGACCTAGAATATGTGGACAACTACAAATACCTAGGTGTCTGGTTAGACTGTAAACTCTCCTTCCAGACTCACATTAAGCATCTCCAATCCAAAATTAAACCTAGAATTTGCTTCCTATTTCGCCACAAAGCTTCCTTCACTCATGCTGCCAAACATACCCTCGTAAAATTGACTATCCTACCGATCCTCGACTTCGGCGATGTCATTTACAAAATAGCCTCCAACACTATACTAAGCAAATTGGATGCAGTCTATCACAGTGCCATCCGTTTTGTCACCAAAGCTCCATATACTACCCACCACTGCGACCTGTATGCTCTTGTTGGCTGGCCCTGGCTTCATATTCGCCAAACCCACTGGCTCCGCGTCATCTATAAGTCTTTGCTAGGTAAAGCCCCGCCTTCTCAGCTCACTGGTCACCATAGCAGCACCCACCCGTAGCACGCGCTCCAGCAGGTATATTTCACTGGTCACCCCCAAAGCTAATTCCTCCTTTGGCCGCCTTTCCTTCCAGTTTTCTGCTGCCAATGACTGGAACGAACTGCAAAAATCACTGAAGCTGGAGACTCATATCTCCCTCACTAACTTTAAGCACCAGCTGTCAGAGCAGCTCACAGATCACTGCACCTGTACATAGCCCATCTGTAAATAGCCCATCCAACTACCTCATCCCCATTCTGTTATCTATTTTATTTATTTTTGCTCCTTTGCACCCCAGTATCTCTACTTGTACACTCATCTTCTGCACATCTATCACTCCAGTTTAATTGCTATTTTGTCATTATTTCGCCACTATGGCCTATTTATTGCCTTACCTCCGTTATCCTACCTCATTTGAACACTAACTTTTTCTACTGTATTATTGACTATGTTTGTTTTACTCCATGTGTAACTCTGTGTTGTTGTTTGTGTTGCACTGCTTTCCTTTATCTTGACCAGGTCGCAGTTGTAAATGAGAACTTGTTCTCAACTAGCCTACCTGGTTAAAGAAAGGTGAAATAAAAAATAACTCAATTTATCTTAATCTTTTTTTTCCCATAAAACATAGAAATGCGCCATTTTCACATACAGTATGTTGGGGTGGTGCTGGAGATGATGAATATGAAGTTGAACAATTGTGAAATTTCTCTTAAATGTGCTGCAGAATCTTTAATAACAATATATGAGCACTATTTGATACCATCAGATTCACAGTATGTGGACACCCCTTCAAATTAGTGGATTACGCTATTTCAGCCACATCCGTTGCTGACAGTTGTATAACATTGAGCACACAGCCAAGCAATCTCAATAGAGAAACATTGGCAGAAGAATGGCCGATACTGAAGAGCTCAGTGACTTTCAACGTAGCGCCGTCTTAAGATGCCACCTTTCCAACAAGTCAGTTCGTCAAATCTCTGCCCTGCTAGAGATGAGCCGGTCAACTGTAAGTGCTGTCATTGTGAAGTGGAAACATCTAAGAGCAGCAACGACTCAGCCGTGAAATGAAAGGCCACACAAGCTGACAGAACGGGACATCCGAGTGCTGAAGCACGCAGTGCGTAAAAATTGTCTGTCGGTTGCAACACTCACTGTCGTTCCAAACTGGCTCTAGATGCAACGTCCACACAAGAACTGTTCGGCGCTTCATGAAATGGGCTTCCATGGCCGAGCTGCCGCACACAAGCCTAAGATCACCATGTGCAATGCCAGGCATCGGCTGAAGTGGTGTAAAGCTCGCCGCCATTGGACTCTGGAGCAGTGGAAACGCGTTCTCTGGAGTGGATCATCACGCTTCACTGTCTGGCAGTCCGACGGCCAAATCTGGGTTTGGCAGATGCCAGGAGAACACTACCTGTCGAATGCATAGTGCCAACTGTAAAGTTTGGTGGAGAAATAATGGTCTTAGGCTGTTTTTCATGATTTTGGAATGAGATTTTCTACGAGCAGGTGTCCACCATACTTATGGCCATGTATTGTATATAGTAGAGAATACAAGAATTAGCTACAGTAGCATTAACTCTCACTCTCTCCTCTACTTGTAGCTCTATCGAGGCTCTACAGAAGGGGGCGTGTGTGAGCCGCCCCAGAGCCGAGGAGATCTACCGCTGCCTACGCTACTCCTGTGACACCACCCTGATGACTACCAACACACCCAGGAAGAACGACCTTTAGCCAGCCATCACTGCTTTAATCTCCATTGACACTGATCTAAGGTCAGTTTGGCCCTTTTCCTTCCTAATGGTTACTGGTTAGGATTTTAGGAGAGTTGACTGATCCTAGATCTGTGCATCAAGGACAATTTACAATCTTGCTCTCAAACAGGACCTCTAATGGCATCATGGCCTTGAATTGTGTTCATTAGTCACCAAATGGAATAAAGAATACTGAATAAGGGATGGTCTACCTGGACTTCATCTTCATTCCCCATTACAAAATGAACATTTCTTGCACATTTGAGATGAGACTTGACTTGATAACAGACACTAAGGTGAATGTACGGTATGATGAATGCAAGTTGTAAGTACTCGCTCCCTCCTATGTATAAGTGCATTTCTGTTTTGTTGAACAAATTATTTAAGTTATTACAATTTCTGTTCAAATAATGGAGTAATATCTTTGTGTTCATATTTTGTAAAGAGATCAAATATACGGTTTTGACTGCAGGAATAAAAATTCACATTTTTTCTGTAACAATGAAATCAGAGGTATTTGTTTATTATTCGTTTAAGGTAATCTGATTCAGTCAAAACACATTGACAGATATTATCCCCCCAAGAATACAAAATGAAGTTTATACATTCCTCTTGTCCAACATTAATAGTTGGTTGTATTCTGAATATTTGACTGTAACAGATCAGTGATTTCAACCTTATGTCTGTCTGAAGTCTCTTCGCATTGCCGAGTCTGTCTGAACCACAAGGGTTCACCCTTTCACTACATACAGAAGACATAACGACAGAGTAGGACACATCATTGGTCTTTCCAGTCTTTATAATTGAGTTCCCACATAAAAACATTTGACACTCTGGGGCGAACATGCACTATGGAGTCATATACAGTAACTTCTGAAAGTATACACACCCCACAACTTCTTTCACATTTTGTGGGGTTACAGCCTGAAATTTAAATGGATCAAATTTAGATGCGTCACTGATCCACAGACAATAACCCATAATGTCAAAGTGGAAATATTTTTTGAGATGTTTACAAATTAATAAAACATTTAAGCTGAGTATTCAACCATTTTGCTATGGCAAGCCTCAAAAACGTGCTTAAAAAGTCACAAGTTGCATGCACTAACTCTGTGTGCAATAATAGTGTTTAACATGATTTTTAAATGAGTACCCCATTTTTAGGGGGTACAATTATCTGCAAGTTCCAAGCACAGATTCCACCACAAAGACCAGGGAAGTTTTCTAATAGTTTGCAAAGAAGGGCACCGATTGGTAGATGGCGACAACAACAAAAAAGCAGACATTGAATATCCCTTTGAACATGGTGCAGTTATTAATTAGTTCCTTCCTCTCCGACAACTGAGTTAGGAAGGGCACCTGTATCTTTGTAGTGACTGGGTGTATTGCTACACCATCCACCAAGTGTAGTTAATAACCGCACCATGCTCAAAGGGATATTCAATGTTTGCTTTTTTTATACCCATCTCCCAATAGGTGCCCTTCTTTGTGAACCTCCCTGGTCTTTTTGGTTGAATCTGTGTTTTAAATTCACTGCTCAACTGAGGGACCTTACAGATAATTGTACGCTTCAGGTACAGAGAAGGGGTTGTCATTAAAAAAAAATGATGTTAACATATTATTGCACACAGCGATTCCGTTCCAACTTATGTGACTTGCTAAGCACATTTTTACTACTGAACTTATTTAGGCTTGCCATAAAAGGGGTTGAATAATTGACTCGAGACATTTGTTTTTCATTCATTAGAAAAAAATCTAAAAACATAATTCTGCTTTGACATTATGGTGTATTGTGTGTAGGCCAGTGACAAATCACAATTTGGTCAATTTTAAAGGAAGGCAGGTAGCCTAGCGGTTAAGTGTGTTGAGTCAGTAACCAAAAGGTCGCTGGTTCGAAAACACAACCGACTAGTTAATGAGAAAAGAAATGGACGATTTGCGCTTAGTCGCTCTGGATAAGAGCGTCTGTTAAATGTAAATTCAGGCTGTAACAAAACGTGAACTTTCTGAAGGCACTGTACGTGTTCCTTTCAGTGATGGGGTCATTTTGTGGCTTAACCCTTTCAAAAGATCGCACCACATTTGTAGGAAGAAAACAGAAACCGGTTTATTACAACCGCATCTAGCAGCTACCGAAGGTAAGTGCAATTATTTATTTTTCTCTCGTGACCCCATTTTCAAATCCCCTTGTTTGGGAAATAAGGGTTTGATGCCATCAACAGGATTCCTTTCTCAAAACCAAACCACAGTCATCAGATAAGTTCCTTGTTTTGCCCTAGAATAAAATATACACATTCTTTGACCTAGGTTTTGCCTTGTCTGCCTGTTCTAGAGCAGTGACTGTTCCTTTCAGTTTGAGTTACACCTATACTAGATGGATACTGATATGCACTGATCAACAAGATATACTGTGAGCGCTTAGGCCAGGATTTAATCCGATCTGGCGTTGTTGGCAATGCACCTTTTTAAAAGGCAAATGTTCCAACGTTCGTGCAGACCGCGTTCACTGTAAACACTTTGCTTCATATCTCGGCTTAGTCGGAAATTGAATTGAAATGGTGCATAGCCGACAAACCACAATCATATTGAATCCTGACCATTGGCAGACATACTTTGTTACATTCTTGCCTTGAAAAGACATGACAAAGACTCCTCCTATTAGATAGTTTTATTCAGCCATTTCTTTTTCCACATATTGCTTTGGTTGCAAGACATTAAGACGGTTATAAACATTACACATACAAAATAAGTTACTTGCCCTTTTCAAGCACTTGAGCCCTTCTGGACTCTAGCTCTGATTGGACATATGCCATCCAACCTGTACAGTTCAACCAAAATGCTGATTGGTTTCTGTGTAACAGTTAAACAAAGGAAGCAGCATTCCATATAGTTGTCTACGATCCCACTTAAATTGTGCCGTAAAAGAAACAAGACAAGAGAAAGCACTGACCCAAATTCACAGTATAAGTACTCTGTACAAGCAGTGTCATCCAGCATATAGAAATGAGTCATTAGTTGTGAAACACATGCACTTGAAATTCAATTTGATATCCAGTGTAGGGTTTAACCTCTCCAGTGAAAGGATGCAATATCCTTAAGATATGTTTACATACATATCATACTTGTAGGATAATTTCTCAAATCATGACATGTACATACATCATTCAATATTAAGTTGGTATGTAACAATTTTTGCCCAAAATGTAACAGACTGTTAATTTCAATCGCTAAATTTGCTAGGGACTGTGCTGCCTTAAATACAATATAATGCTACTGTAAAACTTTTGTCCTGAATCAAAACAATTCACTAATTTCACTGTGCAATATGGTCATGCCATTTCATACTATTAACACTGCAATACTTTCAGCACATTTGTTAATTCTGAGTGTTTTGGTAAAATAAACAAGAAGATGCCGGCTTTACAAGGTCTGAGACATGATTGACTTGATGCCCCTGATAGTGTTTTAAATTAGGATTATCAAGAACTAAGAGTTGTGTAATCAGGAACCAGCTAGTGCAGATGCCGCACCCAACTAACGTACAGTGGCTTTCCAACAGGGTAGATAAAATGGTTACTCAAGATCATCTTCACTCGTGGGCCCACACTGCTCGCCGTAAAAAATCTATGCAAGGGAGTCATTTCATTGGTCCTAGCCAGCAGAATCATTGATTAGAATCAATGAAATGGATTCCTTTCCCTGCAAGCAATGTGAACGGACCATTAGGGATTCCAAACTATGTGCTCAAAAATAGGACCACACTTAGTCTTTTCATCGGCAAGCTTCACTTACCTATACAAGCAGGGTTGGGTAGGTTAATCACTAGTTACATGTGAAATTCTAATCAGTAACGTAACTTGGATTACTCAAACTTTACATTGTTACTTTTAGATTTACTTTCCCCTTAAGCTGCATTAGAAGACACATTTATATTACCAATTGAATGACATCTATTGCAGGATAAATCAATGTTAAGGGTTTACATAGCTGGCCATAAATGGATGTTGCATTTTAATGACTGGAAGTCCATAGGCATCTGCTAGCAGATACCCATAGACTTCCAGTCATTGGCTAGCGAAGCTACCTCCAACTTCCTTCATACTGGACACAAGAATGGTATCCATGAGTTCATCTGACTCTGGGGAAGTAGATCAAATCTTTCAGTGTCCCTTTAAACTTGCTCTTTTTTTCAATGCTGATTTGAATGTCATTGAGAAAACGGAAAGGAGTCCGATTTCCCCGGCCCCAAACATCCTTTCTGAATTCAAAAGTATAAAATCTGATAATGTTGCTGGTAACGGATTAGTTTGTTACATGCAATCAGTTACTCCAACCCTGCAATATAAATATTACAGTGGGGGGAAAAAAGTATTGTCAGCCACCAATTGTGCAAGTTCTCTCACTTAAAAAGATGAGAGGCCTGTCATTTTCATCATAGGTACACTTCAACTATGACAGACAAAATGAATTTATTTGCAAATTATGGTGGAAAATAAGTATTTGGTCAATAACAAAAGTTTCTCAATACTTTGTCATTGCCAACAAAGGGTATATAAGAGGTCAAACGTTTTCTGTAAGTCTTCAAGGTTTTCACACACTGTTGCTGGTATTTTGGCCCATTCCTCCATGCAGATCTCCTCTAGAGCAGTGATGTTTTGGGGCTGTCGCTGGGCAACACGGACTTTCAACTCCCTCCAAAGATTTTCTATGGGGTTGAGATCTGGAGACTGGCTAGGCCACTCCAGGACCTTGAAATGCTTCTTACGAAGCCACTCCTTCGTTGCCCGGGCGGTGTGTTTGGGATCATTGTCATGCTGAAAGACCCAGCCACGTTTCATCTTCAATGCCCTTGCTGATGGAAGGAGGTTTTCACTCAAAATCTCACGATACATGGCCCCATTCATTCTTTCCTTTACACGGATCAGTCAGTCCTGGTCCCTTTGCAGAAAAACAGCCCCAAAGCATGATGTTTCCACCCCATGCTTCACAGTAGGTATGGTGTTCTTTGGATGCAACTCAGCATTCTTTGTCCTCCAAACACGACGAGTTGCGTTTTTACCAAAAAGTTCTATTTTGGTTTCATCTGACATTCTCCCAATCCTCATCTGGATCATCCAAATGCTCTCTAGCAAACTTCAGACGGGCCTGAACATGTACTGGCTTAAGCAGGGGGACACGTCTGGCACTGCAGGATTTGAGTCCCTGGTGGCGTAGTGTGTTACTGATGGTAGGCTTTGTTACTTTGGTCCCAGCTCTCTGCAGGTCATTCACTAGGTCCCCCCGTGTGGTTCTGGGATTTTTGCTCACCGTTCTTGGGATCATTTTGACCCCACGGGGTGAGTTCTTGCGTGGAGCCCCAGATCGAGGAAGATTATCAGTGGTCTTGTATGTCTTCCATTTCCTAATAATTGCTCCCACAGTTGATTTCTTCAAACCAAGCTGCTTACCTATTGCAGATTCAGTCTTCCCAACCTGGTGCAGGTCTACAATTTTGTTTCTGGTGTCCTTTGACAGCTCTTTGGTCTTGGCCATAGTGGAGTTTGGAGTGTGACTGTTTGAGGTTGTGGACAGGTGTCTTTTATACTGATAACAAGTTCAAACAGGTGCCATTAATACAGGTATTAATGGCACCTCTCAGGTCTGTGAGAGCCAGAAATTTTGCTTGTTTGTATGTGACCAAATACTTATTTTCCACCATAATTTGCAAATAAATTCATTAAAAATCCTACAATGTGATTTTCTGGATTTTTTTTCCTCATTTTGTCTGTCATCGTTGAAGTGTACCTATGATGAAAATTACAGGCCTCATCTTTTTAAGTGAGAGAACTTGCACAATTGGTGGCTGACTAAATACTTTTTTTCCCCCCACTGTATAAGCTGTGCATACATACATGTATAAGGGTGTTTAGTTTGTAACCAGGATGACCAGTTCAGTAATTTGAGTGACTTTTTCAGTGTGATTGCTTTCTTCCCCCAGAGACAAATTCACCAAAAAACAAAACAATTGAATAAAAAATAAATTAAAATGTCTGCTCTGTACAAAATCAAGGGACACAAATATTTACAACCGAACTTTTCATCTTAAAATACATTGTATAAAAATATCCTTTGTCGAGTGGTCAAGTCACTTAGGTCTCAGCAGCTTAACTGGTGCACTGTGGGACCACCTCCACTCCAGTAAGAGTCACCAGAGCAGAAGCACCATCTTCCCCAGTTCACAGGCTTGAGGGCTGGGCCTGCTGTGGGCTCGCAGTGAGTGAGGAGTGAGCGGGTAGGGGCTCGCAGTCTATGATGCCGCCCTCGTCGTTCCGCATGTACATGAGGAAGAGAGTCACGGTGGCAAAGGTTGTGGCGTTGACTGGGAATGCCCGAAGCAGTGTGGAGGTGAGGCCGCGCGTGAACACCCGCCAGCCCTCCCGCTTCATGCTCTGACGCATGCAGTCTGCGATGCCGTTGTACTTGTTGTGGCCACCCACGCCGTCCGCCTGGAGCCGGGATTTTATGACGTCCACGGGGTAGGTGGAGATCCACGAGGCCATGCCCGACATGCCGCCGGCAAACAGCAACTTGAGGATCATGTAGGGGTCGTCGGGCTCGCAGCCCAAGTGGCGCGTCAGGACGTCGTAGGTCAAGAAGTAGATCCCGAAGCCCGGCGTCTCACGGACCAGCGTGGTCACCATTCCCCGGTTGATTCCGCAGAAGCCCTCCTTCCGGTAGATGCGCACCAGGCAGTCCAGCGAGTTCTTGTACAGCTTCTGCTTGGACTTCCTCTCGCCCAAGCCCTGCAGCTGCATGCGTGTCTTGGCCAGCTCCATAGGGCAGCAAATGATGCTCTGCAATGCCCCCGCCGACGCCCCAGCCAGGAACTGGTTGAGTGGCGTGTCGTGGCCCAGCCTGCGCATGGCGTTGCCCTGGACACCGAACACGATGGTGTTGATGAAGGTCAGGCCCATCATGGGGGAGCCGATGCCTTTGTACAGCCCTGTCATCTGTGGACACACAGCAGCCCGAGAAAGAGGGACAGAGGAGTAATAGGGTAATGAAGTTGAATAACTTGGAACAAACAGTCGTTTTGGATAAAATTATCTGCTATATGGCATATTTTAAGAAAGCCAAATCACACTTTCACTACAATAAATGCTGTTCTCAAGGTCAGACTCTTCATAAAGCAATGGTATAATGCTAATGTGCTGTATATGCCGCTATTCTACTCATTTAATGATGCTATAGCTTAATACTCCACCATTGAGAAAATTGGAATTCCTAATCACAATGAAAACCGGTTGAGGCAGCCCAGCAGAATCAAACTCTTTAAAACCTTGCGTAACTCCCAACCGGCTCGAGTGATAAAGCGGTTCTCTTAATTTAGCCACGCAGCAGGCACAACGCCCCGATTAACCCTGGCTACTGATATGTCTCTCCCAACCTCCTCCCTCCAGACTGGCTGCTAGGCTGACGCACAAGACTGTAACGAGAGACCCTTGAGTAGAGCCCTGTTCTAACCAATGGTATAACTGTAATTGGCACTGCACAGAGCACATGGCATTGCCGAGCAAACCACCTCGAAACGGATTAATTCGAATATGAAAAGATTTCACCACTGGTGACTACCCACACACACTTCAAAAAGGTGTTTCCCCCACTAGAGCAGTCTCAAACTTCCGACCTGCAGGCCACATCAGTTGAGTTCTACAGACTTGGTACTGTGAGGAACTTGAGTCGGTCATGGTGGTGGTCGTACTCACCGACTCTTGTCGTACGATAGACTGGAAGCAGTGATACGTGCCGCGGTACAGAGGTCTGTCCACACTCTGAACTTGGAGTCGTACCTAGAAAATGGACACCTCAATGTTAGTAAAAAAACAATACTGCCACATTTAATAATACAAAACAAAGGAAAAGGGAAAATACATGAAAAAGTTACTATTGGCAAATGTAGTGTACTAAGTAAGGTATGGGAGTTGGGTGAGGTGCAATTTGGGTGATAAGTGGTGGTGAAATGATATTTTTCTTTAAGTATTCTGTGCTTGTACATCTGGAGAATATTTTTTACAAAACACGGGGGAGAAACAGAAGACCTTGACCGTACTTACTAGCTAGGTCACACATCCTTGCAGAGGTTGATTATCCCTCATCTACAACAAAGTGACACTTATGCTGTTAGACAGCCCTCCCCGTTCAGGGATAAAACCAACATTGTGTCCCTCCCTCGGCACCTTCGTATTCAAAATAAATTAAAAAAGAGTGAACACACAAGTTGGAAAAAAGGTTCTGTCAAATATCAAACAGGTGTAAAGTACAAATATCCTAAAACGTGTTTTAACTTGTTGCTTAGAGATTGAGTACACATTTGAAGGTTCAGTGTCTGCAAATTACAGCTCTTAGACTAGTCACATGTATGAAAACACAAGTCAAGGCTTGTACTGACATTTTTATAATTAAACAAACCTACTGATTCTTAGTTTCCACAGCTATATAATATACATTTCATGAGAGGCTATTTTGAGCCTAAATAATGATAACGTTATTGCTACGACAGGTATAACTTTACTAGAAATTACCTTATGGAACAAAGTATGTTTAAAAATATTCTCTGCCTTGACATGTCCCTGTGTCAATTCTAGGAAGATTTCAACCCACTTATCCCCAAAAAATGTCTGTTTCACCATGATTGTAAAGCCCTAGTTACTTTAAAAGTCAAATCTAAAGATTATTTATTTCATGTGATTAACTTACATCTGCCCCTCATTTTAAGGTCAACCCTGTTATGTGAACTATCGTTTAAATATATCACCTGCTTTTACACTATGAATATACTTTGATGTTCAATGTTTCTTTTGAAAAACATTTAAAAACGGAATAGTTTTACCATATTAAAACGATAGTTCTGCGCCTTTTGGGCATTTTCTAGTGTTTTGTGGGGGAAAACTGAGCAGGTCAAGCATAACGTTAACCCTGTTACCCATAGACAGGCTAGAAATGTTTTAGCAATTACATTTTTTTGTGAAGCTTGCATTCAATTTTCACTCCCTGTTGCACACAAGCTTCCAATACCCATCCCGAGGGGATTTATGGCTGATTTAAGATGATAGTCAACCCTGTTACTTTATTTGGCACATAATAGGCACTTACTATAGTCATTTTCATTTAACATCTTGAGATGGGAAAAAAGTGTTTATGAAGTTATGACAATGTTAAAATAAGGTGAAATATATATTGTTTACTAAGTTACACTTCTCAAAAGGCACCGGATTGGTGGAACAACCATCATAATTATGAGATAGTAAGTCTGGGTCATGGACATTGAATAGTTGTGCAGGTCAACACCTTTTCAAGGGACAATCTAGGATTCAAAAAATAACTAAGCATTTTCCCCGCAACTTTATTTGCTAAATAGCTGAGGAATGGGGCAGGAGAACAATTTTACCACTCAAATACAGACACAGGGACTCTCACATATGGATGCAAAGACTGAACACCAATGAGATCAGATTAATAGTTTTAACCATGTTTTGAAACTATACAGTGATTGCTTACAAATAATAAAACAAGCTTATATTTGGGGTTCTGATAGGGTAGGACCTATGCTCATGAGGAATTTCTAAGTTACATTCAAGAATCAATGGCTATATATTAACCTGAAAGTCCAAAAATGCATGTACCAATCCCAGATTGATGTAATTTAATGCAGTCTATTAAAAGGGTCAATGTCAACCAGATGTCAAACAGGAAACAAACTCACAACAACACGGAACAATATCACCAACTCTCCCACACACACGCACAATGTGTCATTGACAATGGGATATACATGAGGTTATCCTTGAAAGTTGAGGAGGGCCTGATGCAAAGTGCACATGGGATTCATGTGATACAGACCCCTAAACGCATCTCATAATAATGACTCGTAGTAAGATTTTTTGGGGTAGTGGGAACAGTGGTCCATATTTCCATAGATCTCACTAGGTCAGAAAACAGCCAAAATACCCACGTTTGTGTGGTCTGGAGAAAAAAAAAGTGCAGTTTAATATTTGCAAGTAGTAGCCGAGAAAAGGTGGTTCTTGTAATGTTTTGATTGGAAAAGAGCATGCATAGCCTATTTCATTCTCTATCAAACGCTTTCGGTCATTTGTATTCAAACTTGCCCTTTCGACGAGGCTTAATAAACCCCACGGTAGCTAGATTACGTTTCAGTGTGATTTCTAAGAAAAATATAAACACGTGCCAGACATTTGCCAACGAGAAAACATAAACCCACCTTTACAGTATCAAAAGGATGCCCAACCAAAACACCGGCAGCACCTGAAAATGACAAAGATCTGTTAGTCAGCACTTGCTTGTTGGAAGCAGTTGCTTTCTGCTAAGTAATGTAGGCTATACTAAGTGAAACTGATGGGAAAAACAAACCCCTAATTGCAAAACAGGATAACAGAGAAAGAATGGTGAATAACTCAACAGTAAAGATACAGTAGAGAGCATGGAGATGCTTTCCACTGCTTATCAGTCTGAGCCAAGCCATGATTAAAGTTGCAACCACTGAGGTATTGTTGCAACAGTGGCGGGTGCATGTTTGAATATCAAGTGCATCACACACAGTCTTATTTGGACTGCCATCAACAGTTGTTCACTGTTCACATTGTTGCTAGAGAGAGAAATGCAATACTGTCTGACACCACCTGTGTGCGTCACAGGATAAAACCTACCTAGGGCAGTTTCAGATTAGGGTACATTAGTCTGACCCTCACTTGCAAGACATTATCTGTACCTGAGACAGTATCACAATAATGCTCAATGATAGTTTATTAATCAATAACTTTGTCTGTCTGGCTAACCGGACAACATTCATATCATTTGAGATGGAGGTAGGGTTAAAGGCAATTCTACATCTTTGTAGGAAGTCAGGGAAAGAACTTCCTGTGGACAATAATTTTAACAATGTAATTTAGGTCCTATTTGTGTTGTGGGGGGGGTACTCTAAAAAATGTGTACCCCCGTCTGAAAAATCTGAAGATTGTGAAGTGAACTACGTACATTCACCAGTTTTGACCATGTAAAGTTGGTGCTTGAGGGACTGCCCATTTTACCACTCCAAACTACGAGCACATAGTTTATGAAATTAATGTAATTGTTTGGTTGTGTAAGAATTAAAAGTTAAACAAGATATTCTATAGCTAGGTATATGTAATACGGCGAGTTGGGCAACAATGGGGGCAAGAAAGTGCTAGACTAGTAGACAAGACACTCACAGTACTCAGTATTTTTCCATTCCCTTAACCTACGGTTTTGGTAAACTTGCGCCATCACTAGACATATTTCTGCATTAGCTAACGTTGCTAGCCATGAATCATTCATTCAACTCAAAACGTTTCCAACCCGACGCATTTTGCAAACCCTTTCCATGACTCGGGTGCTGCTGCCACGTAGAAATCATTAAAGCAATATATCCAAAGGGTGTGCTTGCTAGCTCGCCATAGTTCTTAACTTACCTCCTATGCATCCTGCCGCAAAGTCCATTCCCTCAGTCGTTGAATTAATCAAAAGATTGCTAGCGGTCAGTGAGCCTGAATTTCTCCTTCGTAGCACAATGTGCTAGCCAATTCAAAGGTCCGGCTTGGTGCAGTCTTGTAATGCTTCTAGCTAGCTATCAGTTTCCACCTGTAGTTGGATGGCTGCATCTGTAACGTTAGCTAGTTGAATCGCCAGCTAGATCTCCTCTTGAATGAGAACAGTTAGCCAAGTGCTGTTGGTGATATCACTGGCTACCCAAGCGGGCTCGTGAATAAGCTAGATAAGTAGCTTAGTGTGCATTCTTTAATTTCATTATTGGATTGAGGCTCTCCCACAGTTGGCACACTCCCACCAGCTGTGTCTTCTATGTCTGTATGTCGTGTGAAGTTCAAAGCCCGTTTTGAGGAAGCATTTAGCCCAATCCGATCACTGTGACGAAGACAACACCCCTACCGCCCCCACACTCATTGACTCGATGTGATTTTGCATGGGGGTTCGAAAACTGTGATTCAAGTACTTTCTACTCCAAACAACTGATTTGTGATCAGCTCTCCCCAACCTAGTCTAACCCTTTACCTTTAGTATAGGACCCGAGTAACAAAACAGACCTTGGACCAGATGTTAAGGGTCAAATATGGTAAATTGTTGACCAAGACACATTCAAGATTGCATCGGAAATAACATATTAGACATTCTGAAAAACACTCACTGTATGGTCAAACCAAACATCGTATAAAAGTGGTTATAGTTGCATTTCATTTTTTAAGTGGCAAATTACCAGCAATGACGAGGCAGCCTACAAGGAGGAGGTGAGGGCCCTGGCGGAGTGGTGCAAGGAAAATAACCTCTCCCTCAACGTCAACAAAACAAATCGTGGACTTCAGGAGACAGAGCATGCCCCTATACACATCGACAGGACCGCAGTGGAGAAGGTGAAACGTTTCAAGTCCCCCTGCGTACACATCACTGACAATTTGAAATTGTCAACCCACACAGACAGTGTGGTGAACAGTGCCTCTTCAACCTCAGGAGGCTGAAGAAATGTGGCTTTGCCCAACCGAGCCACGGCTTGTTCACCCTGCTACCATCCAGAAGGCGAGGTCAGTACAGGTGCACCAAAGCCCGGACCGAGAGACTGAAAAACAGCTTCTATCTCGAGGCCATCAGATTGTTAAATAGCCATCACTAGCCAGCTACCACCCGACTACTCAACCCTGCACCTTAGAGGCTGCTGCCCTATATACATAGACATGTAATCACTGGTCACTTTAACAATGGAACACCAGTCACTTAGATAATGTTTACATACTGTACTGCTTTACTCATTTCATGTGTATATACTGTATTCTATTCTGTTTTTTAATCAATGCCAATATTTCTCTAATATTTATATACCTCACCTCCACTTTAGAAAGTCATAATATGATGTGTCATATGTGTTTATCGTACTGGGAACACTGATGCGATATATCCTTGCCTGTCGAGTAAACATTGTACTGTATCATTATCATGGTGTCTTTGGCATGAGTCCTGCTTTTTGATCACTCTTTTTTGGTACTGTAGTGATTTGGTCAGTGACTCCATGTCATCCACAAACAATCTCTGATTCTTTTGAATTCAGACACAATTAAAACATGTATATAACTATTACTATCTATGTTTTAATAATATACTACATATATATATTTCCAATGATTTCAATATTACAGCTCGTGATGCTTTCTCAAATCCACAACTTGGTTTAGGATGTTAGTTGTGTAGCAATATTGATGTTGCACATATTGATGTTACACAGGAAACGGAAGGCAGGGGGCGCTGACGTGAGTAAAAGTGCTGGTTGACAACGTGCCTAGTAAAAGTTGCTTAACGTTATATCTTTGTTTGTCGTGGATTACAACACAAAGCATATTGAAACATGGTGGCAGCGGTACTCAAAGAACCTGGATCTCATCGATGTAAATGAAGAATACATCCCAGGCGGCAGTTTGAAAAGTGCCGCGTTTACAGGCTAGTCATCGCGCCGAACGTCAACGTTAGCTAGCTACTGTGAGTGACTCAATGCTAAAAGCTAGCTGGCTATTGGATACAAGTTGTCGTGAGTAGCTAACGTCCCCTTCTACAACTAAATCGCCATGGAAAATGCACTGAAACCTCCGGGCAAAATAGACTTTGATGATTGTAATTTAGCACTGACCTGAAAAGATGGAAAGAGGAATTCAATTTGTACTTGGCTCTACAATGAGAGAAAACCTGATGACTACAAAGTGAAGCTACTGTATTATCTCATTGGGGAAAAAGGCAGAGAGATTTAGAGACCCTGTGTGTGGGCAGTACAAATGACCATCTCTCTGTTGAGGAAGTAACTGCAGCACTAGATGCGTTTTGTGATCCCAAGAAAACGAAACAATTGAGAGATATAATTTTTCATGCGAAGTCAGGGCCAAGATGAGGGTTTAGGACAAATATCTCACTGAATTGAGGACTCTAGTGGCCACCTGCAACTTTGGAGTAATCACAGACTCTCTTATCAGGGACAGGATTGTGTGTGGCACGCAGACTCCACACTTAAGAGAGCGCTTACTCAGAGAGACGGATCTCAGTTTAGAGAAATGCATACAGATTGGAAGAGCTGCAGAACTGTCCAGACAGAGAGCTAAAGTAATACATGTGCAGGGCCCTGTAGCAGTGCATGCAGTAACACAGAAAGAGAGACCAAGAGGAGAGGAGACCTACAGAGGGACAGAGCATTATACAATGCAGATACTGTGGACGGACACACGAGAGAAAAAGGAAAATGCCCTGCATACGGACTAAAATGCAAATCCTGTGGAAAAAACAATCACTTTCTACAGTTTGCAAAAGTGCAGGGGCCAGCAAGAGAAACAGAGTCCTGGCAATGGAAACGCACAGCTGACTCCAGAGAGCGAGGATGTTCTGTGCATCACACTAGGGCCAAAGTCAGAGAGCATCAACGTGGTGCAGGAGAAACCACAGACCCCAAAGCAGCTCTCTTTGCAACCATGCTGGTCAACAAAAAGTCTGTCAGATTTCAGCCAGATTGTGGTGCTAGTTGTAATGTTATCCCTGCAAACCTCATTAAAACCAGTCACCTAGAGCCCTGCAGTCAGGTATTGGTGATGTATAACAAGAGTACTCTGACGCCACTGGGGAAGTGCACACTTAAAGTGATCAATCCACGCAATAAGAAAACATACCGAAGTTGAGTTCATCGTAGTCAACAAGAATGTGCACAGGCCCATTCTAGGCAGTAAGGCTATCCAGGCAATGGAGTTTATTACTGTGCAGCATCACAACATCTAGCCATTGAGAAAACAACGGGATCCTGGACTAAAGAGCAAATCAAACAAGAGTACTTGGATGTATTCCAGGGAGATGGATGCTTACCCGGCAAACTGAAGCTGGAAGTGGATGAGCGCAGGAGCCCGGCCCAGCTGCCAAAGAGAAGAGTGCCAGTAGCACTGTATAAACCACTCAAAGAGGAGCTCAGTGGTCTAGAGAAAAGAAGGATGATAAAAGCAGTTGACAAAAGCACAGATTGGATTAGCAGCCTGATCGTAGTGAAGAAACCGCCTGGAAAACTAAGAGTGTGCATTGATCCGAAACCTCTCAACAAGGCGCCAAGAGGAGCCATTACCCACTTCCCACTATTGAAGACGTGTGCCAGATCTGAACAGAGCACGCAGTTCTCTGTTTGTGATGTAAAAACGGATTTTGGCATGTGGAACTGGAGGAGGAATCCAGCTATCTCACCACGCTCTCTACTCCAATGGACGCTACAGGCTGGCGCATGCCAATGGGAATCAGTCCGGCCCCAGAGATCTTTCAGAGGAAGTTGACCCAGGCAATGGAAGGTCTTCCAGGAGTCAAAATCATTGCAGATGACATCCTGATTGTGGGAGAAGGAGACAATGATGAAGTGGCGACTCTGGACCATGACAAAACCTGAAAATGCTCATGGACAGATGCAGGAAGCTCAATATCAAGCTGCTGAACTGGAGAAGCTGCAGCTCAGGCTGAAGGAAGTGTCTACATTGGCCACCTGCTAACATCAGATGGGTTGAAAGTGGACCCAGGAAAGTGACAGCCATCAAACAGATGCCTAGGCCTACAGATGTGCAGGGGGTGCAGCGCTTCCTGGGCATGGTAAACTACCTAGCCAAGTTCTGCAGCCACGCCACGGAGCTCATGAGCCACTGCGACAGCTAACGCACAAGGACTCACTGTGGGAGTGGTCTCTGAGACATGAGCAGGCTTTCAATAAAATCAGGGATACCATTGCACAGGCTCCCTGTGCTGAAATACTACAACCCAACAGAGCAGCTTGTACTACAGTGTGATGCTTCAGAGAGTGGGTTAGGAGCAGCCTTGATGCAGGGAGGACAACCAATAGCATACGCCAGCAGAGCACTGACAGAGACAGAAAAAGGTTATGCACAGATAGAGAAGGAGCTGCTGGCAGTGGTGTTTGGCATGGAGAGGTTCCACCAATTCACATATGGACGAATCTGTGGAAGTGCAGTCAGATCACAAGCCTCTAGAGAGCATCATGACAAAGCCTCTCCTCAGCGCACCAAAAAGACTACAACGCATGCTCATGAGACTTCAAAACTACGAGGTCAGTCTCCGAGCATGCCTGGAAAACATGTGGTGCTGGCCGACACCCTGAGCAGGGCGTGCACTACAGAACAAGATAACAGAGGCCCTGTGGAGGTCGGGAATCAATCAATATGATACACTACCTCCTGTGTCAAGCGAGAGACTAAAGCACATCCAGAGAGCCACTGAGCTGGACCGGGAGCTACAGACACTGAAAAATGTGATCCTGCAGGTGGCCTGAAGTGAAAGGACATGTACCCTTGAAGTAGCCATGTATTTCACAACAGAGATGAGCTGAGTGTGCAAAATGGAGTTATCTTCAGAGGTGAGCGAGTGGTTGTGCCTACTGCCCTAAGGTCAGAGATAATGCAGAGAATCCATTCCTCACACATAGGAACAGAGGGATGTCTGAGAAGAGCTCATGAGTGTGTCTACTGGCCAGGCATGAATGCACAGCTGAGAACATACATGGCACAATGTAGCACCTGCACTGCATGGGGTATGAAGCAGCAGAAAGAAACGCTGAGGCCACACGAAGCACCAAAGCGCCCTGGAAAAAATAGGGACTGACCTGTTCCAGTTCAACGACAGAGACTACATGGTCAGCAGTTGATTATCTCTCCAACTTCTGGGAAGTGGACCATTTGGAGAACACACAGTCGAAAACAGTCATTCGAAAACTGAAGACGACTTTGCTCGCTATGGGATACCTGACATCCTTTACTCAGACAATGGTCCCCAGTACTCTTCAGACGAGTTCCAAGTTTCAGCAAGGCTTGGGACTTTACACAAAACGCCGCCTCCAGGATACCCGCAAAGTAATGGGAAAGTGGAATCGGCAGTGAAAACAGCCAAGAGACTGATGGCAAAAGCAAAGAGAGCAGGTGCTGACCCATACCTGGCCATGCTGGATCACAGAAATACCCCATCACAAGGGACAGACAGCAGCCCTGCAATGGTGCTCATGGGAAGACGTGACAAAGACACTACTTATAATGAGTGAAAATCTTCTGAGACCAGGGATGGCAAACTGTCAGCTGGAGAAGTTCAAGGAAAGACAACAGAAACAAGCTTGGTACTACGATAGCTCTGCTAAGGATCTCACAGAGCTGCAACAAGATGACAGGGTGAGAGTTCAGCCACCACAGGACAGAAACAGTGGTGGCAGAGGGCCACAGTAGTCAGACCTGTGGAGCAAAGGTCCTACGAGGTGAAGACCGAACAGGGACAAGTCTTCAGGAGGAACAGGCGACACCTGAGGAAGAGCAGAGAAATAGAGGAGGATTTCCCCACTGTTGAGGAGCCTGGCACAGAGCCAGTAAACAGAGCACCAGCGGACGCCAAGCAGGGTGCTGAACAAAACCTAGAGGTGAACGCTGCACCTCAACAAGAAGATCCAAACATCTCAGGTCAAGCACCTCCTGATGTAATCAACACTCCCACACAAGGTCTGGTAGGGCCATCCAAGACCTATACACCTGAAAGACTTTGTAAGGTAAAAGTAATAATAAGTAATGGACAGTCAGAGACAGTAAACAAACGCTCAGTTCACATTCCAGTTTATTGTAGACATGGACTACAAGCCAAAGTTAGGTGGAGTCTGCCTTTGTTTATATAAAAAAAAAAAAAAAAAAAAAAAGAGAACATGTAGCAATATTGATGTTGCACATATTGATGTTACACAGGAAACGGAAGGCAGGGGCGCTTGACGTGAGTAAAAGTGCTGGTTGACAACGCGCTCTAGTAAAGTTGCTTAACGTTATATCTTTGTTTGTCGTGATTACAACACAAAGCATATTGAAACAAGTTGCTGTGTGGTTACATGCACGCAATAATGTGATTGTTGTGGACAGTCAGATTAATATAATAGTTCGCTTAAAACGTTTACATGCTTTGCAAAAATAACGATTTTCAAGAAGAACGATTTGCCCCGTCTTAGCTGATCCTCAACTAGCCTACTCCCTTCATATAGCCTACCTATTTCAGACATATGGAATGTGGCGCCTTGAAAGCGCCTCCGCTACCGCATGTTTGTTTGTCTGAAAGGGTAGTAGTGGGGGGAGCCGACTCCAAAATAATCTATTCCTCGACTCCTTGCCCGTCCCTGCCAGGTGTCAACTCCCATTTCTAGTTGTCAAGCTTCCATTCCGCTAGAAATCGACTCCTAAGATTCCGTATTTTTGCAAAGTAGGAAACACATTTCCGTAGTCTACTTAGAGAACACAAGCTCTCGCATCTTTCACAGCAAAGAAAGAGCGAGGATGAAAAGGAGATGGTAGGGGCACTGCCAGGCATAGGTAGGCATGTCCGCCACCAGGCAGACAGTCAGAACTGTGCATCGGTAATCAAAATATGTAGGATATAGGTATGGGGTCAATTTCACGCCATATGTATTGAATTCAAAATAAAATAAATCGTGAACATGAAAAATTAAGTTGAGAATGTAAACATATTTTCGAGGACGGGTGAAATAATGGATGTTGTAATCAAAAAACCAAACAATTGAAAGCAAAATGTATAGAATTTTAAACAAAAATAAGACATCAAAACCCCAAAACTTGTAAGCAAATCATTTTAAAGGGAGAGCAAACCTCTATGACAAATGATTAAAACAAATATTTGAAAACAAATGCAAAAATCGTTTTCTGTTAAACTTTCCCAGCAACCAATCCTAATGAATAAGTTTTGCCTAAGCGCTTGCCTGCATGCACTACCTTTTGGTTTTATTTTATTTAACCTTTATTTAACTAGGCAAGTCAGTTAAGAATAAATTCTTATTTACAATGACGGCCTACCAAAAGGCAAAAGGCCTCCTATTTGTATATAAATAAAATATACAAATAGGACAAAACACACATCAAGACAGAGACAACACAACATTATATAAGACAACAACATAGCAAAGCGATCCAGACGGAGACTGTGAAACTCCTGTATCAACGAAGGGTCCAGGATGTCCTCCACCGGCACCCAGCATCTCTCCTCCGGACCGCACCCCTCCCACTCCACGAGGTACTGAAGGCCCCTCGCCCGGCGCCTCGAGTCCAGATGACTCGAACAGCATACGCCGGGGCTCCCTCGATGTCCAGAGGTGGCGGAGGAACCTCCCGCACCTCAGACTCCTGGAGTGGACCAGCCACCACCGGCCTGAGGAGAGACACATGGAACGAGGGGTTAATACAGTAATCTGGGGGAAGCTGTAACCTATAACAAACCTTGTTCAGTCTCCTCAGGACTTTGAATGGCCCCACATACTGCAGACCCAGCTTCCGGCAGAGCAGGCGGAGGGGCAGGTTTCGGGTCGAGAGCCAGACCAGGTCACTGCGGTGGCGGTCGGCGCTGGCCTTCTGCCGCCTCACGGCCCGTTGCAGGTGCATATGGGCAGCGTCCCAGGTCTCCTCCGAGCACCTAAACCATGCATCCACCGCAGGAGCCTTGATGTGGCTCTGATGCCATGGTGCCAAAACCGGCTGATACCCTAGTACACACTGGAAGGGAGAGAGGTTAGTGGAGGAGTGGTGGAGTAAGTTTTGGGCCATCTCTGCCCAGGGGATGAAAGCCGCCCACTCCCCCGGGCCGGTCCTGGCAATATGACCGCAGAAACCTACCCACATCCTGGTTAACTCTCTCCACCTGCCGTTACTCTCGGGGTGAAAACCTGAGGTGAGGCTGACCGAGACCACCAGACGTTCCATGAACGTCTTCCAGACCCTGGACGTGAACTGGGGACCCAGATCAGAGACTATGTCCTCAGGCACCCCGTATTGCCGGAAGACGTGTGTGAACAGGGCCTCCGCAGTCTGTAGGGCCGTAGGGAGACCGGGCAAAGGAAGGAGACGGCAGGATCGTGGTGTTACCCTATGAGGGAGGAAGATCAGTCAAGAAGTCCAAAGACAGGTGCGACCACGGCCGCTGTGGAACGGGTAGAGGTTGTAACTTCCATCTGGGCAGGTGTCTAGGAGCCTTGCACTGGGCGCAAACCGAGCAGGAGGAAACATAAACCCTAATGTCCTTAGCTAAAGTGGGCCACCAGTACTTCCCACTGTCCGACCGATACCAGGATGACCAGAAGAGGGTGACGTGTGGTCCCAATAGATCAACCGGTCACGGACAGCAGACGGAACGCACAGACGCCCAGCTGGACACTGATAGGGAGTGGGCTCTGTACGTAACGCCCGCTCGATGTCTGCGTCCAGCTGCCACACTCAAGAGGCCGGGAGTATAGTAGTGTGATCCATGGACCGCTCTTCTGTGTCATACATCCGGGACAGTGCGTCTGCCCGTTCTGGGAACCTGGTCGGTAGGACAGGGTGAAAACAAAACGGGTAAAGAACATGGCCCACCTTGCCTGACGAGGGTTCAGTCTCCTCGACGCCCGGATGTACTCCAGATTTCGGTGGTCAGTCCAGATGAGAAAAGGGTGTTTAGCCCCCTCCACGCATTTAGAGCCTTGACGACAGCTCCCGGTCCCCCACATAATAGTTTCGCCCCGCCGGGCTGAGCTTCTTCGAAAAGAAGGCACAGGGGCGGAGCTTCGGTGGCGTACCCGAGCGCTGAGACAGCACGGCTCCTATCCTAGCCTCGGACGCGTCCACCTCCACTATGAACGCCAAAGAGGGATCCGGAGGAGCCAGCACGGGAGCCGAGGTAAACAGAGCCTTCAGATGACCAAAAGCCCTGTCCGCCCCAGCCGACCACTGCAGTCGCATCGGTTCATCCTTCAGCAGTGACGTAATGGGAGCCGCTACCTGACCAAAGCCCCGGATAAACCTTCGGGAATAGTTGGCAAACCCTAGGAACCGCTGCACTTCCTTTACCGTGGTGGGAGTCGGCCAATTACGCACGGCTGAAATGCGGTCACTCTCCATCTCCACCCCTGACGTGGAAATGCGGTACCCTAGGAAGGAGACGGACTGTTGAAAGAACAGACATTTCTCAGCCTTGACGTACAGGTCATTCTCCAACAGTCGACCAAGCACCTTGCGCACCAGAGACACATGCTCGGCGCGTGTAGCGGAGTATATCAGAATGTCGTCAATATACACCACTACACCCTGCCTGTGCAGGTCCCGGAAAATCTCGTCAACAAAGGCCTGAAAGACTGATGGAGCATTCATCAACCCGTACGGCATGACGAGGTATTCATAGTGCCCTGAGGTGGTACTAAATGCCATCTTCCACTCGTCCCCCTCCCGGATACGCACCAGGTTGTAGGCGCTCCTGAGATCCAATTTTGTGAAGAAGCGCGCCCCATGTATTAACTCGATCACAATGGCTATGAGAGGCAGCGGGTAGCTGTATCTCACAGTGATCTGATTGATACCCCGATAGTCAACACACGGGCACAGACCTCCTGCCTTCTTCTTCACAAAAAAGAAACTCGAGGAGGCAGGTGAAGTGGAGGGCCGAATGTATCCCTGCCCCAGGGATTCGGAGACATATGTTTCCATAGCCGCCATCTCCTCCTGGGACAGAGGATACACGTGACTCCTGGGAAGTGCTGCGTCTACCAGGAGATTTATCGCACAATCCTCCCGTCGATGGGGTGGTAATTGAGTCGCCTTCTTTTTACAGAAGGCGAGAGCCAAATCATCATATTCAGAGGGGATGCGCACGGTGGAGACCTGGTCTGGACTTTCCACCGTAGTAGCACCGACGGAAACCCCCAAACACCTCACCGAGCACTCTCGTGAACACCCCTTGAGAGCCCCCTGTTGCCACAAAATAGTGGGGTCATGACAGGCTAACCAGGGTAGGCCCACCATCACGGGAAACGCAAGAGAATCAATAAGAAAGAGACTGATTCTTTCCTTGTGACCCCCCCGAGTAACCATGTCAAGTGGAGCGGTGGCCTCCCTAATCAGCCCTGACCCTAATGGTCGACTATCTAGGGCGTGCACATGAAAGGGTATATCAACAGGAACAATGGGGATCCCTAAACTATGGGCAAAAGAACGGTCAATAAAATTCCCAGCTGCGCCTGAATCTACGAGTGCCTTATGCTGGGAATGCGGGGAAAACTCAGGAAATTCAATAAACACATACATGTGGGCAACAGGGGGCTCTGGGTGAGCCTGGTGCCTTCTCACCTGGGGTGACATGACAGTGCCCTGCCTGCTGCCTCGACTCCCTGAGGAACCGCTCCAGCACCGACCAGCAGTGTGCCCTCTTCGGCCACAGATGGTGTAGGAAATGGCCCCTCCGGTTGCCCTAAGTGCGGCACCTCCCAGCTCCATGGGCGTCGGAGCAGAGGTGCTGGGGGATGGAATGCGGGGAAAGGCCCCGATCCGGATGTCCGCGGGTGGTCAGCAGGTTGTCCAGCCGGATGGACAGGTCCACCAGCTGGTCCAGTGTGTGGGTGGTGTCTCGGCAGGCCAACTCCCGACGGACGTCCTCGCGCCGACTGCACCAGTAATGATTGATCAGGGCCCTGTCATTCCATCCCACGTTGGCTGCCAGGGTCCGAAAGTCCAATGACAAATCCTGAGCGCTCCTCGTCCCCTGCCTAAGATGGAACAGACGTTCACCCGCCTCTCGACCCTCAGGTGGGTGGTCGAAAACTGCCTGAAAGCGGCGGGTGAACTCTGTGTAATGATCCAACGCCGCATCTCCCTCACTCCATACGGCGTTGGCCCATTCCAGAGATTTTCCTGAGAGGCAGGAGACGAGGGCGGACACTCTCACGTCCCGAAGGAGCCGGCTGGACAGTTGCCAGGTAAAGTTCCAGCTGGAGTAGGAACCCATGGCACCCGGTAGCCGTCCCATCATACTCCCTCGGGAGCGCGAGCCGAATCCCACTGGGACCGGGTGAAGGAGGGGTGATCAGTGGAGTCCTTCTAGGTGCTGGTGGATACCCCGGAGGAACTCCTCCTCTCTCCCAGCGCTCCATATTCAGGAGGATGTGATCCATGGTGGCGCCCAGATGTTGCAGCATCTCCTCATGCTGCTGGACGCTCTCCTCAACCCCTGGTATCGGGGTAACTGCTCCTGCTGACTCCATATGCGGTGCGTGATTCTGTCAATGCTGGCGTGTGTAGCTGGTAAAAAAGTCAGGCGCAGGAAAGCAGAGATGAGCGAACAACGTATTTAATAAAATTTGGGAAAAACAGGAATACAAATCCAATGCTCCCAGAAACAAACAGGCGAACATAACCAGACGTAAATTCCAACAAGGATCAACAAACAATCACGCACACCAAACATGGGGAAAACAGAGGGTTAAATAATGAACATGTAATTATGGAATTGGAACCAGGTGTGAAAACAAAGACAAAACAAATGGAACATGAAAAATGGATCGACGATGGCTAGAAGACCGGTGAGATCGACCGCCGAAAACCGTCAGAACAAGGAGAGGGACCGACTTCGGCGGGAGTCGTGACATCCTTTTTAATCCTTGTCATATGAAGAGAAATAATGAAGAGAAATTATAGATAAAACGTATCGGTTCTCATCGGCCATTAGACATAAAACATTACACAACAAGTTGGAAATTCAACAATGAGTGGTTTGGAAGGAATCAGTGGCTAACTGCAATCATTGCAAAGCAATCATTAGCCTGCTATTCAGTGGAGTGGCTGTGTGGTCCCAAGTCTAAGATTAAAGGTCTCTTTTCCTAGTTTAAAATGTTATATAGTCAACATTGGCCATTCTGTCAATGAAGCATGATTTGTGCCACCCTGAAAATAACTGTTAACTCGGAACTGCAAAATCAAACTTTGTTATCAAAGTCTGGCATTCTCTGGATGTATGGTGCTTTCAAGACAACTGGGAACTCAGGAAAAACAAGCTACGGCTGGGAAAATGCGTTTTGAACTTTCATCCAACTCGGAATTGTAAATCGGGAACTCGGGCCTCTTTCTAGAGCTACGACCTAAAGATCACTGATGTCATCATGATTAAAAAAAAAAAAATCTGGAGTTCCCAGTTGTCTTGAAAGCACCATACATCCAGAGAATGCCAAACTTTGATAACAAAGTTTGATGACAAAATGTGCCAACGAAGCACACCTTCCTGTTCAAGTGAGCACAGCACAACAAGGTGAGTCCAAAAATGTATTGTATGCTGCTGCATAAATTATTTCATATGTCAGGGAGATATGTATACTGTAGCTAAGAAAATAATACTAACTGTATGTTGTGTAGTAAGCTGTTAGTAGCCCATGTGCCTCACCCTAATAATTTGGTCTATTTTCATCTCTTAATTTCACCTACTGTTCTGACTTGGTGGTGCACATGTAGCATATAACCTGTTTTTGAGAAATGTAATCATAGAATATTGTAAGAGCTTTCATTGTCTGCTTATATGCCCCGTTTATTTATCCTACTGTTCTGACTTTGTGTACAGGGAGAACACTGTAAGAATGGCCCATGTTCTGAATTCTGTCGCTGTACATTTCAAAAGTGCTGAACAAATAGTTATATTGACATCTGTCCTAGCTCGCTCATCAATGTCTTAATCGAAATTACGGATTGCCTCTTATTGTCACGCCCTGACCTGTATGAGCCTGTTTATGTCTCTTTTTGGTTTGGTCAGGGTGTGATTTGGGGTGGGCATTCTAGGTTCTAGTTTTTCTATTTCTTTGTTGTTGGCCTGGTAGGGCTCTCAATCAGGGACAGCTGTCCATCGTTGTCTCTGATTGGGAGCCATACTTTAGTAGCCCTTTTTTTTCCCCCCTCCTTTCCTTGTGGGAAGTTGACTTTGTTTTTGTAGGTGGTTATGCGCCACACAGTGATTGTCCGATCTCTGTTTTTGTTGGTTTGTTTCTGTGAGTTAACCTAAATAAACATGTTTAACTCAACCCGGCACGCTGCGCCTTGGTCTGTTCATGGAGATTGTGACACTTATCCGCTTGTCGGCTCTTTATGATTTAGTTTGTACATCTCAATTGTCAGTAGAAACCACATTTGTTTAAGCAAGTCAGCCATTTCAGCTATGTTTTTTTTAAAGGCAGTAAATGAGGCTGAATGAACTGTTTCGCTGCCAGACAAGACTCCGCTGATAGCCAGGTGTAGCAGTGGTATAATGCAATTAAATGTATTGTTTAGTTTTGTGTTGTGTAGTGGCTTTGCTGGCATGCATCCCAAAGATGTACATGCTTGAAATCGTCACTGGGCACACCACAATTAAAACAGCAATTGGGTGCATTTCTATGACGTTTCATGTGCTGTACCAATGACACTACTGTATTAGATGCATGCATGCATACACAATTTGCACTGAAACATTTTAACTGTGTAGGGTTGATTCTGGATTTAAAAAATAATAATAATAAACAAATCTGCTGTCTCAGTTCAAGCTGCAGTATTTATTTCTAGAATCCAAATCCCAAAAATAGAAGATATATAAACAATTCAATTTAGAATAGCAAGCTAACGTTTGTGGCTGAGAATAGTTAACCTAAAATTCACCTCAAATGACAGCTATAATGCAGCTAGATCGCCAACAGACAGACAGATTGATTACACATTCGAACCATCAAGCCATAACGGACATAACGAAAATACATCTAGAATCTATTCCATCTTGATTCAAACAACGTTCCAATATTTAGCTAAGGGCACGGCTAACTATTAGCTCACGCACAAAAATATTTGGGGAAAACAGAATATGGAATAAGCTATTAATTATTTTAGACTGAAGGCTCGCAGAGGCACTTGACGTTTTCAAACCAATTCCCGATGCAACATTTTCTCTCAAAATTCAACAAATTTCATGTATCCTTCTGACTGCAATTGCAGATGGTCGCTTCCATTACGAGACTGCCCGTGCATGTGGAAAGCGCGATGTGCCCAAATGGCCAATTCTTAACAATAGGCTATGTGATTATGTAGGCTATTTTACGTCGGGTGCTGTAACCTAGCGAGAAATCGTCTTCTCATTGTATGGCTGATGAATGTAAAATATAATTTAACCCACTTGATGGCTGCTTCAGTGTAAAGGTCTTGTACCAGAATTCACCTGAAAAGACAGAGCAATCCCATAATCCAATGGGCCTAGGACTAACCATTATTAGCTGTAAATCATCATGCCTGTATTTTGTTTGCATAACATTTACTGTAACATTCACTGTTACAAACTGTAATCATTTGGAGACCCAAGATGCATTGAAGTCTACAACTTAGTATTGTTAATGGATAAAATGGGGAATTACTGTGCATTTTTACTGTAAAAACTACAGAAATTTGTTAGTGTGCTTTTCCTGCAGCACTCCATCACTCGCCTTCTTGGTCAAATAGCCCTTACACAGCCTGGAGGTGTGTTGTGTCATTGTCCTGTTGAAAAACAAACAATAGCGCAAACCAGATGGGATGGCGTATCGCTGCAGAATGCTGTGGTAGCCATGCTGGTTAAGTGTGTCTTGAATTCTAAATAAATCACCAACAGTGTCACCAGCAAAGCACCATCACACCTCCTCCTCCATGCTTCACGGTGGAAACCACACGTGCAGAGATCATCCGTTCACCTACTCTACGTCTTACAAAGACACGGCGGTTGGAACAAAAATCTAAAATTTTGACTCATCAGACCAAAGGACAGATTTCCACCGGTCTAATGTCCATTGCTCATGTTTCTTGGCCCAAGCGAGTCTCTTCTTCTTATTGGTGTTGTCATGACTTGCCAGTCCTGAGATGGAGATCGGGGGTCCCGGCTAGGCAAAGGTCTGAAGACCCCCCTCTCCTGAGGCTGTTGGCCAGTTTTATGATGGTCGTAAATTCCCTCCATACTGCTTGGCAAGGGAAGGTGAGACCTTAGTAGAACAAATGACCTTCTCCCGCCAAAACTCCTACCTCCCCAAAATTTGAGAATTGAACAATATTTATATTTTTGAGAATGTGGAAATGGTCAGTCGAGACTAAAATAACCCTCATGTCGAATTCGTTTTAATATTGTGACATCATGAAAGACAGTGTAACCACATTACTGTATCTTTGTTTGTATACACTTGAGGTTTGCATCTGACTGTTGATTAAAATTAATGATTAAGTATCAGAATCCTTCTGAAAAGATAGAAATGTGATTTTAGTCTTCTAAATGAGAATGTTTTCTCATGTGAAGTTTATCAAGTCGGTAACCACGCCCACGTGAGCACAGAGATTATGCAAAACGTAATGGAACGCACTTTTCCCCCAAGTGTTTAAAAGGACACGCTGAAGAATTAACATTTTAGACCAGTTACGTGCAGCGCCAGCTAAATACCGCTCTATAGACCAAGCAGACTGAAGTGTAAGCCGAATGTTGCAAAATGGTTTAAAACTACAACTACCAAAGGACAAGACCAGAGAACGTGAGGACGCTGGTCCCCACATTGAAATGGTTACCGCTCTATAGACCAAGCAGACTGAAGTGTAAGCCGAATGTTGCAAAATGGTTATAAACTCTGAAGCTATCGATCACTACAGAAGAAGCAAATCCTAGACGTCGCGTTATCAGTCTGCAGCTAAAAACGTACGTAGCCTAGGACGAGAACACTGTCAACCTCTGAAGCATTCTAACAAGATAAAATCTGAGAACTAATTGTACAGAGTACGTCGAAGTATCCATTCTTACCACCACCACGACCAGGAGCTCTATCTAAGGACATGGTGATCTCTGGTGGCCGAACCAGAGTCGTACACCCAACATCTCCGTGACCAAAGGATTTGGACGTTCAAGGACAGCTCAATTGTAAATATATAAATTGCATTCTTTTTTTTCTAATGAGCAGTTATTAGAGTGCTTTAGATGTTGTATTTTTGTGAGCGTAGCTTCCCAATGTCCGATAGAGTAATTCCTTTGTCTCCCTTCCTTCCCCCCCTCCTCTCTTTGAATTAGCCACCGTGTTAATTATAACCAAACTGTTCTGTTTTGTCAGTCTTCTAGAGACTATTTACTGTATGTTAGTGCGTATTTGTGTATTCTGTAATTGTTTAATTAGTTAGTAAATAAATAATTGAGCAAATTTCTGTATCGCTGATTCATCAATTAGGGTTCGTGCAGACTTCAAGAAATTACGACGTTCAGAATGACTGAGGTAATAATACATTAATAAGTGACTGTAATCGATAAATATCTGAAGAGAGTTAAATTCGGGAAATAGTAACTCTTTAAACAACATTTTCCCGTGGTGCCCTGACTTCTTAGTTAACTAATGTTATATGATTAGTTTTGTCACATAATAATAATTACACATAGAGTATTGATTTGACATAACAGTCTTCACATGAATGAAAAGTCACGTCACGACAGTGTCCTTTAGTAGTGGTTTCTTTACTTGAACTCTGACGCATTTATTTGGGCTGCAATTTTTGAGGCTGGTAACTATGAACTTATCTTCTGCAGCAGAGGTAACTCTGGGTCTTCCGTTCCTGTGGCGATCCTTGTGAGAGCCAGTTTCATCATAGCACTTGATGGTTTTTGCGACTGCACTTGAAGAAACTTTAAAAGTTCTTGAAATGTTTCGGATTGACTGACCTTCATGTCTTAAAGTAATGGTGGACTGTCGTTTCTCTTTGTTTATTTGAGCTGTTCTTGCCATAATATGGACTTAGCCCTATTTAGTAAAATACCATCTTCCGTATACCACCCCTACGTTGTCACAACTGATTAGATCAAATGCATTAAGAAGGAAAGAAATTCCACAAATTAACTTTTAACCAGGCACACCTGTTAATTGAAATGCATTCCAGGTGACTACCTCATGAAGCTGGTTGAGAGAATGCCAAGAGTGTGCAAAGCTTTCATCAAGGTAAAGGGTGGCTACTTTGAAAAATCTCAAATATAAAATATATTTTAATTTGTTTAACACTTTTTTGGTTACTACATGATTCCATATGTGTTATTTCATAGTTTTGATGTCTTCACTATTATTCTACAATGTAGAAAATAGAAAAAATAAAGAAAAACGCTTGAATGAGTAAGTGTCTCCAAACTTTTGACTGGCACTGTATATATACAGTGCATTCAGAAAGTATTCAGACCCCTTCCCTTTTCCCAAATTTTTTTACATTACAGCCTTATTCTAAAATTGATTAAATAAAAAAAAATCCTCATCAATCTTAACACAATGTTTTATTTTTTATTTCACCTTTATTTAACCAGGTAGGCAAGTTGAGAACAAGTTCTCATTTACAACTGCGACCTGGCCAAGATAAAACAAAGCAGTTCGACACATACAACAACAAAGAGTTACACATAGAGTAAAACAAACATACAGTCAATAATACAGTAGAAAAAAAAACAAATCTATATACAAAGAGTGCAAATGAGGTAGGATAAGGAAGGTAAGACAACAAATAGGCCATGGTGGCAGAGTAATTACAATATAGCAATTTAACACTGGAATGGTAAAAATGTGCAGTAGATGAATGTAGAATGTGCAATGTAACAATACCCCATAATGACAAACAAAATAGGGTTGCTTAGGGTTGTTGTCTTCGCCCTAGTCTGAGGTCCTGAGCGCTCTGGAGCAGATTTTCATCAAGGATCTCTCTGTACTTTTCTTCGTCCATCTTTCCCTCGATCCTGACTAGTCTCCCAGTCCCTGCCGCTGAAAAACATCCCCACAGCATGATGCTGCCACCACCATGCTTCATCGTAGAGATGGTGCCATGTTTCCTCCAGACGTGACGCTTGACATTCAGGCCAAAGAGTTCAATCTTGGTTTCATCAGACCAGAGAATCTTGTTTCACATGGTCTGAGAGTCCTTTACGTGCCTTTTGCCAAACTCCAAGCGTGCTGTCATGTGCCTTTTACTGAAGAGTGGCTTCCATCTGGCCACTCTTCCATAAAGGCCTGATTGGTGGAGTGCTGCAGAGATGGGAGAACCTTCCGAAGGACAACCATCTCCAAAGAAGAACTACGGAGCTCTGTCAGAGTGATCATCAGGTTCTTGGTCACCTCCCTAACCAAGGCCCTTCTCCACCAATTGCTAGTTTGGCCGGGCGGCTAGCTCTAGGAGTAGTCTTGGTGGTTCCAAACATCTTCCATTTAAGAATGATGGAGGCCTCTGTGCTCTTGGAGACCTTCGATGCTGCAGAAATGTTTTGGTACCCTTCCCCAGATCTGTGCCTCGACACAATCCTGTCTCGGAGCTCTACGGACAATTCCTTCGACCTCATGGCTTAGTGCATGTCAGAGCAAGAACCATCAACTGTGGGACCTTATATAGACAGGTGGGTGCCTTTCCAAATAATTTCTAATCAAATGAATACACCACAGGTAGACTCCAATCAAGTAGTAGAAACATCTCAAGGATGATCAATGGAAACAGGATGCACCTGTGCTCAATTTCGAGTCTCATAACAAAGGGTCTGAATACTTAAGTAAATAAGGTATTTCAGTTTTTTTATTTTTAATACATTTGCAAACATTTCTAAAAACCTGTCTTTGCTTTGTCATTATGGGGTATTGTGATGAGGGAAAACAACTATTTAATCCATTTTCGAATAGGGCTGTAACGTAACAAAATGTGGAAAATGTCAAGGAGTCTGAATACTTTCCGAATGCATTGTACATATCAGTGGAGGCTGCTGAGGGGAGGACGGCTCACAATAATGGCTGGACGGAGCGGATGGAATTGCATCAAACATATGGAAACCATGAGTTTGTTGTATTTGATACCATTCCACCAATTTCGCTCCAGCCATTACCAGGAGCCCCATCCTCCCCAGATAAGGTGACACCAACCTCCTGTGATTTATATAATATATAATAATTTTTTTACTTGCAAATCTCTCTCTACAAATGTACAAAACTTTCTACAAGTTTACCAATCTCTTGGTGATGTGACAGCAGTGACAGAACAGATTTAAAATGATTCACAGCATAATATTCATAGTTGTAAATGAACTTCTAATAATTATGCTTGCAAATCTTATTGAATGTATTCAAATGTCAAGTTTGCAACCGTTGTTAAATCTTTCACACATCATGACACAAGTTTGTAAAATTAAATAAAACACTTGCGAATCATACTTGCAACCACGAAATTCAAAATACAAACTCACATAGTTCTGTCATCATTATAATCCCTTAATAATCTCTATCTTATTTTACTTTGTAAAACAATGTTCGCTCAATAGGCTTATTTGGAAGTTTATCAAATATTTTAGTAACCTTCAGCAGACAGATTAGTCTTCTTTTCAGCAGGAGCCATTTGCTTTCCAGTCTGTGGTTTTCTGCAGGGGTGGACTGGGACCAAAAATCGGCCCTGGCATTTCTAACACACCAACCAATTTTTTTCCACCGGACCATTTTTTTCCTCAAGGCCCCCACCCCGGCCTTTTTTTTGCCCTTGAGTCCCCCATTATTAGCCAGATAATTATAAATTTGCGCAAAAAAACAGAAGATAGACAGGCCCACTAGGCAAAACATTGACTAGCCCATTTGGCATTTGACCGAAATGCCAGGTGGCCAGTCCGCCCGTTTTCCGTGACTGCATTTTAAATATTGTGAAAGGCCTGTTTTGTCTTCACTGACAGATTTTCCAGAGCATTCCTGACTATAGGATAAGCCTTGTTATTGGGCTACACACATTCCACAGCTAGGCACTTTTTAAAAATAAGTTATTGATCCTCTGTAGCTAAATTATAGGTGTACTCAATTATAGGCCTACTCATGGTGTAGTAGGCTATTCTGAATTATTTCATTTCTTTCTGAACAGACAGCAGTAATTATATAATTTTGCCAAATGTATTTAAATGTATCAGTGGGCGTAGTGTTTGTCAGGAACCCTTCCCGCTACTATGATTCTATAAGGAAATAAATGTCTTTTTTATTTTTATTTCACCTTTATTTAACCAGGTAGGCTAGTTGAGAACGAGTTCTCATTTACAACTGCGACCTGGCCAAGATAAAGCAAAGCAGTTTGACACATACAACAACACAGAGTTACACATGGAATAAACAAACATACAGTCAATAATACAGTAGAAAAAAGGATATATACAGTGTGTGCTAATGAGGTGAGGTAAGGCAATAAATAGGCCATAGTGGCGAAGTAATTACAATATAGCAATTAAACACTGGAGTGATAAATGTGCAGAAGATGAGTGTACAAGTAGAGATACTGGGGTGCAAAGGAGCAAAATAAATAACAGTATGGGGATGAGGTAGTTGGATGGGCTATTTACAGATGGGCTATGTACAGGTGCAGTGATCTGTGAGCTGCTCTGACAGCTGGTGCTTAAAGTTAGTGAGGGAGATATGAGTCTCCAGCGTCAGTGATTTTTGCAGTTTGTTCCAGTCATTGGCAGCAAAGAACTGGAAGGAAAGGCGGCCAAATTAGGAATTGGCTTTGAGGGTGACCAGTGAAATATACCTACTAGAGCGCGTGCTACGGGTGGGTGCTGCTATGGTGACCAGTGAGCTGAGATAATGCGGGGCTTACCTAGCAAAGACTTATAGATGACTTGCAGCCAGTGGGTTTGGTGACGAATATGAAGCGAGGGCCAGCCAACGAGAGCATACAGGTCACAGTTGTGGGTAGTATATGGGGCTTTGACTAGAACCAAAAAGTTTGATCATATTACTCCAGTGCTAGCCTCTCTACACTGGCTTCCTGTTAAGGCAAGGGCTGATTTCAAGATTTTACTGCTAACCTACAAAGCATTACATGGGCTTGCTCCTACCTATCTTTCCGATTTGGTCCTGCCGTACATACCTACACGTACGCTACGGTCACAAGACGCAGGCCTCCTTACTGTCCCTAGAATTTCTAAGCAAACAGCTGGAGGCAGGGCTTTCTGCTATAGAACGGAATGTTTATGGAATGGTATGCCTATCCACGTGAGAGACTCTGTCTCAACCTTTAAGTATTTTTATTGAAGACTCATCTCTTCAGTAAGTCCTATGATTGAGTGTAGTCTGGCCCAGGAGTGTGAAGGTGAACAGAAAGTCCCTGGAGCATTTCAGGTAAAATAACAACTCAATGTTTATATCCCATGGCAAATTAGCTAGCAGCAAGCTAGCTAAATAGGACAAATTAGCTAGTAAGTGCAAACCAGCTAAATTGCCATAAATGTTTAATGCTTTTCGACCTGTCCCCAAATTAATATAATTGATTCAGAGTTTATTTTTGATATTTTTAACCTGCGTGTCGGTGATCGCGTTTGGTGTGGGGGGACAAAATAAATGTATGCACGATGGCGCGCGGCCGGTTTGGGTTCCGTGTAACACCTGTGTGTGAAGACGGAAGCCACAAAAGGGGTTGTCACTAAAAAAAATGACTGTAGGCTGCAACTGTGTTAAAACCGGCTCATCCAGTGTGCAGTAAGTGTGTGTATTTTGCATTTGTGATATGAAAGTAGAGGGATTTAGGTTTCTAGAACCGTTACCGCAATTGAGAATCGTGTCGCGTTTAGATGGAGTATGTTTTGGTTTCCAGAGCAAATTCGCCTTCGAACAGAACATGTAAGGTCCTTGGACTAAAAGGAGTACAGTAAGGTTAGGCTCATTTAGTCCGTTATTGGGCTAATAGCCATCTAGTTAACCGAGTAGGGTAAATGGTACAAGACGCATTTCCTCTTGGGTGGGTAAAATTTGTGGAACGTTCCAACGGGAATCTGTTCCAAAAACTTCGTAAACGACGCATACAACGTTGTACAGCGGCAGAATAAGATCCCAGGGAGGGAGGGAGCAATTTTGTTGAGTTTTTCACTCACCTCGTTTATTCCGAAAAATGTCTGTCCTCACTCGGGTAGCCTATGGACAAACATTAAGAATAAGCTACGTGGTGAGTTGATTAGCCTATTCGGCAGCTAGTTGGCTAGATGGATTGATCATGCAACTTTGTATGCATTGTTTGTTGACGTCCTTGTTATTTACGTAGTTTTGTGAACACATTCCTGTTCGAACGTTCCCCAAATTATACCCACCCTTTCCTCGTTGATCACAGGGCCCAAATGTGTTGGCAGGATTTGAAACATTTTGGTATTCTAGTTTCTGAAAGCAGTTTATCGCTACCAGTGGCATTATGATTAGACCTACTCTGACAGAAAGCTATTATAATATCTGTAGCTAATAATGTCTATAAGAGGACCAATTACTAGAACTGTTGTAGGCAGGGCTCAACAGTGTTGTCGTTTTACTTGCACAGTAAAATATTTTACTGTGCGACGGGGAATTTAAATTCAGGAGCACCACTGCACTTAGAGCGCAGAATCATGACCGCCATGCTTGCACCGTTACTAAAAATAACTGCTTGTTACCTCATATTTTTCATTGTGCTCCTACATTTTTCAACTTAGGCGCACATGTGCTCCATGTAACAAAGTTCAGCGTAGAGCCCTGTTAGGCTAGCAGCTTTTCAGCTGTCAAGATAGCTACAAATTGTAACACCAAGTAATGTTATTTAACCCATTGTTTGTGCTAGAGGTGTCACTACAGACACCCTGGTTCAAATCCAGGCTGTATTACAACTGGCCGTGATTGGGAGACCCATAGGGCGGCGCACAATTGGCCCAGAGTCGTCCAGGTTTGGCTGGTGTCATTGTAAATAAGAATTTGTTCTTAACTGACTTGCCTAGTTAAATTAAGGTTAAAAAGTTACAGGTTTCCATTAGGTACTGTTTTCTGTAGCACAGAGAATTTTTCAGCCAACCTTGGCGATACTATATTCTTCCTTGATTTGTGGAAACCGGGGTCTCATAAAATGTACTTGTCCAGTTGCAGGTGTTCCGTTTGAATGTAGAAAATACTCCGTTATTAAAATACAAACTTTTTTTGCTCAATGAAGTAATCCAGCAATTATGCCGCCATCTTCTTTCATTGATTGAGACAGGTGGGTCCACCCTGAACCAGAATTTGTCCTTACAGGAGACGTTGAATATGGCGATTCTACTTTAAGCCCAAGAAGCAGCCATTCAACTTGCCATTCACCAACCTTTCAAGCTTAATAATGTCAAAATACATTAGGTATTTACCAAATGATGAAGTTTAGCTGAGCAACTGTCTTCATTACTTGCAAAAAATGTTTAAATAAAAAGTTACATTGGAGGGTAGCCTAGTGGTTAAGAGCGTTGGGCTAGTAACTGAAAGGTCACTGGTTCGAGTCCTTGAGCTGTCTAGGTGAGAAATCATCTGTCTGTGTCCTTGAGCAAGGCACTTAACTCGAATTGCTCTTGTAGTTCACGCTGGATAAGAGCGTCTGCTAACTCCATGAAATATAAAGTAAGAGTTATTCATGTGGCCTGGCTGGTCTGGTGATATTGCTGCAGCCTCTGGCACACATGTCTACAGTGTTGTCATAGGTTCGAATCTGGCCTACTTTCCTTTGACACAACTGCTATCTTTCCCCACTGTCATCCTCTCTCTAATCCCTTAAACACATATTTTTATTTTATTTTTTATAGCGTGCGATTGTCTGGGTGGTCTATGTTATGCCTACTCCTGGACTAAAAAAAACATGTTCAATCTCTATTGAAAGTGCTCTTTAGCCCAGGAGTAGATTGTGGAGGAAACTGTCTGCAAATGATGTAGATTGTAGTGTGGTCTGCAATACTTCAATCCAGCAGGTGTCACTCTAGTATCTTTTATGAAGTAAATTGTTATGCAGAGGTGTATGGAAGTGGAGAGGGAATTGCATATGGACAGAGCTTAAGCCTCAATGTAATAGACAAAGGGTGTGTTCAGTTTGCGTCAATGTTTGTTATGCAGCGTGACGGTTTGTACTGAAACTGTAACTGTGGCACTGTTCTTGAACAGCCTTTGAGGTACGCGTTAGAAAAAAGGAAGGGAAGCGCTCCTAAGGTACACAATAGGTCTTTGTAGATAGAAGGAGCTCTGGTAAAATGGGTAAATTGGTCGATCAAAAGAAAGGAGGACCAAGGCACTTCATATAATTAACATCTTTATTTGTATGGCATGTTCAATTGAACAGATATTTTAAAACGGTTGCATTTCAGCTGCATGGCCTTTCAGGGAGTACAAAGATACGATGATACAATGTCTTTTGAACAAAGTATTTTCCCAATCAATGCTGATTTTGAAGAGGGGGTGGTTACAGATCAGTTAGTCAATATTCATGAGACAACACCTAGTAACAATACTGTACATTCGAAAGTGAAATAGATATGTTATAAAAATGAATGTTACAGTTAGAAGATTTTAGAAAAGACAAAGTAGTTCTAGCCTTGTGTAGGAGAGCTATACATTGTATAGTGCACATGATGACAGCAAAACATGGACCACAGCATTCCAAACAGATGGTAATAGGGCAATATGTCCACTAGATGGCAGCAAAGGGACCACTAAGACCCTACAGGAATGAGAAGAAATCTATATCTTCATTTAAACCAGGGTACTTAGTGGCCTGTAGTTTGTAAAACCAAACACTTTCCCTTTAGTTTAGTGGTTTAAGATGGACCCCTTTTCTGATTGAGGCCGGAACATGACCAAGACACATAGCTTGAAGGGAGGCAGGGTTACCATGGTGTAAGGACTTGTAGTGCCTTGCCACGGGGTAGTCTTAGTTGCCTACTCCTACGGCACACTTGTGTTCTGCTGAGCTGGTGGTTTTACGGTTAATGAAATGTTTGACTTGATACTCTGTGCCAACAAAATACTTTTTTTCTGTGCAATATTTCTGCAATGGTTGCATTTGAAAGAGCCAGCTGGGATTGTGGTTTAGCCAAGTATTTTTGAGAGTCACCAGGAAGGTAGCTGTGGACTTATTTTAATGTTCTGTCCTATATTTCATCAACAAGACCTGCGGGGGTGTGGTATATGGCCAATATACCACGGCTAAGGGCTGTTCTTAAACACGAGGAGTGCCTGGATACAGCCCTTAGCCGTGGTACGTTGGCAATATACCGCAAACCCGAGGTGCCTTATTGCTATTATAAACTGGTTGCTAATGTAGTTAGAAGAGTAAAAATATATGTTTTGTCATACTCATGATATACCACAGCTTTCAGACAATCAGCATTCAGGGCTCGAACAACCCAGTTTATAATTTGTAACAAAGCACACTCTCTCTTGTGCATCACGAGGAGCTCCCCCTCCGCAACAAGTCCTCTCTGTCAAGTCGTCCGGCCCTTTCAGAATTTGACTGCTTAACCCCAGCTCAAGAAGCGATTCTCCAATTCAGCAGATTTGACACTGTAGTCTGTTTCCTGATCGCAAATTCTGCAGACTCTTTAGAATTGGCTATAAGGAATTTTTTCTCTTAGCCTTTTGGGATGGAAACTGTTTGCCCTCAGAATGGTATTCCCATCTGTAGGCTTCTTAAAGTTGTATGTTTGCAAAAAGCCTGATGTCAAGATCCAAAAAATGTAGGTTCCCTTTGGTGTACTCAATAGTCAGTTTGATGTTAGGGTTAATGCTGTTAAGGTATTGGTGGAAGGAGATAAGTGAATCTTCTGAGCCAGACCAGAACAGGCAGACATCAATATAGCGCCCCCACCATATAATCCGGCCAAAGAACTGTTTTTAGAAGGATCCAGAAAGAAGTCATTTTCCCATTCCCAAGTACAATCCAATGTAGGAAGGGCTGTAGCAAGCTCCAATGGCACATCCTTTGACTTGTTTACAGATGAGGTTCTGGAAGACAAAGATGTTGATATTATTAAGAGTCCATTCAGTCGGTGAGAATGAATTCTGTGGGAGGCGTCTCAGGCCGAGTACTCAAGAATGGTGCATAGCTGCCAATCCTTCATATTCAATGGTGGTGTACAAAGACTCCACATCCAAGGTGACTAAAAAGGAAGCTGTGTCTATGTTCAATTGGTGTCTTGAAGAAAGGCTGGGAGTGATGGCAGAATAGGCTTAATAAAGTAATCAATGTACTTGGAGATGGGGCTATCAGGCTTTCATTACTGCTAATGACTGGTCTGCCTGGGGGGCTTCTATCTGAACTCATTATCTGAAATATAACCATTCTCCTTAGCGTCTGTGAGTATCCCTTTCAATTCAGTTTATAGGGCCTCTAAGGTTGAAAGTAAGAGAACGGTAGAATTCATCATTGTATAATTGACGGTAGACTTCTGTCACATTTGTTCTTACACCAAACTACTGTAGCGCCACCTTTTTGTCTGCTTTTTTTAACCACAATCTATTCATTTTTGGATGAGGATTCAATTGCGTCCCTCTGTCTTTGAAAGGTTACATTTTGTATTTATTATGGATCCCCATTAGCTGCTGCCAAAGCAGCAGCTCCTCTTCCTGGGGTCCAGCAAAATGAAGGCCGTTTATACGATTTTAAAACATTACAATACATTCACAGATTTCACAACACACTGTGTGCCCTCAGGCCCCTTACTCCACCACTACCACATATCTACATGACTAAATCCATGTGTATGTATAGTGCGTATGTTATTGTGTGTGTGTATGCATATGTGTGTGCTGCTTCACATTCCCTGCTGTTCCATAAGGTGTTTATTTTATTATAATTTTTTAAAATCTAATTTTACTGCTTGCTCATGTCTTGTGGGGTATGCATGGGTGTGCCAGTAGTTTGGACAGACAGCTCGGCGCATTCAACATGTCAGTACCTCTCATAAATAAAAGTAGGGATTGAAGTCACTCTCCTCCACATTCAGCCAGGAGAGATTGACATGCATATTATTAATATTAGCTCTCTGTGTACATCCAAGGGCCAGCCGTGCTGCCCTGTTCTGAGCCAATTGCAATTTTCCAAAAAGTCATTTTTTGTGGCACCTGACCACACGACTGAACAGTAGTCAAGGTGCGACAAAACTAGGGCCTGTAGGACCTGCCTTGTTGATAGTGTTAAGACATTGTTTGGTTTGTGTCACTTTTACCCTTTACACAAAGACTGACCTATTTTGTTTTTTAAAGTTCATTAGTTGAGTATGTGGGAGCAAAGTACAGTCCTTTAGACAAGACCCTTACACAGTCATCAGAAAGGGGTTCTCCAGAAAATGTCATCACAGCCTTGTTCTGGTCCTGCTCCATGGGGTTGGAGGGTCTTGCTTTCTTCCTCCCCCTCTGTGTTGGCCTCTTCCGCATCCTCTCCTGTTTGAGAAACTGCGTGGCTCCTCTTTCTGGTCTAAATAATCTTGGGAGGAGCCGGCCTCGCGGAGTGTCTTTGGATGATCCTCATCGTCACTGCTCGTAAAGTTGAAAGGAACAGATATGGGCTTCCTCTGTTGGTGTGATCTGAATTCTCCAGGAAAAGACCTTGCCATCTCTGTGGTCCACTTAATCTCTTCTAAACTTCCTTAGCTTGTCTAGCTTCAATTTAAGAGTGAATGTGTCTATATTGAGGTACGTACGCTTGCTCCAGATTGGTGGGTGTGGTGAGTTGTGGCCTGAATCAATATGGGTGTGGCCATTTTTTAAATCGCAAAACTTGTGCAGCACATTTTACAGTAAGCACCATCTGGGCCACCGTAATCAACTTTTTTCCAGCTAGGAGTTCAGTACTGTTTCTGTTAAATTCAATGTTGCACACTGTTTTGTCAAATGTTCTGTTGAACTGAACACAACCCAGGATTATTTAACACTGCTTTAAACCTGTCTCAATAAAACCTCTTTAATTGACATCCCACAGGGTTTTGGGGAAAGGACAATGACCTCATTAGTGGCCTATGATGATTCTGACCAGGAGGATGATGACGAAGCACTCCTTCCTCTTGCCAACTGTCCCATGGATGATATTAGGCAGTCCCAAGGAAACCAGAAATTGTTGGATTCTAACGTCTATGGACCATTATTACCCAGTCCCCATTACAAACAACTTGAAGTAGGAATATGTGGTGGTGATGGTAGGACAGTGTCAGAACCTCACAGGGAGATTTATCCCCTTCCATTGGGTCGCTCAGGGATTGTGGAGAACAGCTCAAACTCAAAACCATACTCTACTCCACAATACTGTGTTAGTTTGACCACAGTGAAGAGGCATCAAGCTGCACCAGCTGGTGTCAGGCCATACATTCCTAAGAGACAAAGGTTGGCCACACCTGGAAAGGAAGAAGAACCAACCTCTTTGGAAACGAACGACAAGTCCACTGTCTCCAGGCTGCTGACCGAGGTCTCTGAGCGGGTGCGTCCGTACCTGGGGCCCAGGACCGGCAGGGCAGCGGTGCCCAGGCGCATGCTGCTCAGCCTCCAGGCCCACCAGGCTCCAATCAACATGATCCAGTGGTGCCCAGTGCCCCAGCTCAGCCATCTCCTACTGTCTGCCTCCATGGACAAGACTGTCAAGGTAACCATAATGATGCTATTGGGAATGGATGTGGTAAATGGTGTGTGTGTGCCATTGAGTGCTCCATGTTTTCAGTTATACATGTGGTAGTGTAAATTTTTGCCTACACACATCATCATTTTACACTTGTCAGTTCTAGGGACAGGTAAGTGGGTAATTAGTGTACAGATTATCTGACGTTCAATGTAAGTGGCTCACCAGGTTACAGACGGTAAGATGGATGATAACCGTCTTGCAGTGAGAGATGCTGCCGTTCGAAAAACCTGTGTCACTGTCAGAGCAATGTATGTCAGGACCCATGGGATTTCCTTTCCTCCACTCCTACCTACTAGTGTTGTCACGATACCAGAATTTTGACTTGGATACCAAGTTCAGTATCACGATACTCGATACCAAAACGATACCCAAATGATACTACAGCAAAAAAAAGAATGCGTATTAGCCAACGTCACAGGATGGCACTTGATCCAGATATCTTGAGTTCAATATAGTTCCATTGATTCATTAATGCATTACACTCAAATCAATCATCCAATACATTTCACTTTGTTTTTACCAGTCTACCATCATAACAGCATAATGGTAATCATTTATTTATAGACCAAGTAAATCAAGATGTGGCCTAGGCCTGTTCACAATACACGTGAATGCATTGAGTTATTGAGCTTGTTTTGGCTGAGTTCATGAGGCTACAGATGAAAAACAACGTGTTTGCCTTCCATTTGGCACATATTTTATTGTACCGATCAACAACATTTGCATAGAAGCAGTCTCTTCTTTTCTAACAGTTTGACAGTAAAGCAGAGGTCCAAGTCGATGCTGAGTAGAGGATCTTAATTTGAACCCATGAGGAAGACGAAAGAAGTGAAGATACTACTGCCCCTTATATGGCAAGTCGTTTGTCTCTCTGTTGGCGGTGGCACCAGTCTGTGACCGACGTCGTGTGACTGGATCTTCCTAGACTCCGCCCCTAACAAGGCGCTACCCAAAGTGAGCCACCGAAAGAGTGGTTGTGAACGGAACCACTAGCTAGCTATTCATCTCATCCAAAGGTCAATTGCCGCATGTGCAGAAAGCTAAATATTTCAATCCAGAGCAGAAGCGAGTCTCCTGCACAGCGCCAGAGAGCATTAGCTGCCTGCTACCCAATGGGCTCGGTATAATTAACAATTTAAATATTCATGATGAAATTTGACTATTTATGCAGGAGTGCAAGTGTACTGCTGCTAGGCTCCCTCCTCCGTCCCCTGGCAGACTAACTCAGACGGCAGGGCTTGTGAGGTAGTTGTTTGTCTGTATGTGTCTGTTGCTGGGGATTAGCTCAGTTAGTAACACTAGATTCATAATGGTTTGTCTCGTCCAATTACTTAAATAAAACCTATTTGAGAATGCAAATTAAGTGTATAAATATTTGGGTGTGTGGGTTGATAAGCTGAGCTTCACTGTGCATGTAGAGAACTTGATAAGGAAGCTGAAAATAGGTTTTTATTACCGGCATAAAGCTTGCTTTTCTTTTGAGGCCAGGAAGGAGCTGGTACGATGTACATTACTGGCGGTTTTAGATTTTAGTGATGTTATATGCAGGCCTCAGCCACTACCCTGAGAGCACTTGATTCAGTGTATCATGCAGCCCTCAGGTTCATTACAAATCCAAAACGTCTAACACATCGTTGTGATCTCTACAGCGCCGTTGGCTGGTCGTCATTGACCTTGCGTAGGCTTAAACACTGATTTACAAGGCCATAATGGGTAAAATGCCATTTTTATCTCTGTTCTTTTTTAGCCAGGTCAGTAAATAAATATCAATTACGGTCCCATTCTCATTTGCTTCTAACAGTACCAAAAATTAGAACAGGTAATGGTAGAACTAGTTTTAGTTACTCAGCTCCCTGGTCCTGGAATTCTCTTCTGAACATTTAACATTTTTATGATCTAGTTTCATTGGTGGAGTTTAAACACTTGATCGACGTATATATCATAAAGTGTAATTGTTTTTAGGCCAGCTGTTTTTAGTCAAGACTTTTGTGTTTTTAACGGGAAATGTTTTTGTTGTACTGTATGTGTGTTTCTAGTTTTGTTTAATGTTGTGTTAGTGTATGTAAGTTGTTTTGTCTGACCTGCTGCTATTGGACCAGGTCTCTCTTGGAAAAGAGATGTTATCTCAATGAGAAAAACCTGTATAAATAAAGGTAAAATAAATAAAAAAATGTATCCCTTAGATCAATATTTGTTTGATCGACTTTAGACAGTTTATTATCTCACGAATAATTTGAATGGGTCACCCAATTGAAATATGCAATGCAAAGTTAATCCAAGGAAACCCAAACAAAAATTTGTGCCAAGCTGAGGAAGGGGGGGACAGGTCAGTAGGGGACACTGGTAGGTCAGAAGAGGACCCAATGTCCTTGGCCAGCCCTGTTCTTTTGTAGGCTACTATTTGTCATTTAGCTGCAGGAGAGAGATGTTTATCTTTACACGGTCACCATGTTTATTTTTTTTTTACTTAGAACCAATTAGGAGGCTGATTTTTTTTTTTTAAACTAAGTCATTTGCCAGGACTTGAAGTGATCAGTGAAATTGAAAATGTTGCAAACATTCATTCTCTACATTAGGCCTATACGTTTACATCCTACTGTCAGAATTTCTCCTTTAGAGGGCAGTGTTTCTCTTACAATGATTATTTAGCTGAACTTGTTTAGATGTTTCTGTTGTTCACGAGATGGAAATAGTATTGTACAGTTCACCTACTCCAGTTCACCTACTCCAGTATATTTCATTTTCAGCTCTTTTTTTTGTGTTTTTTTTTGTTGTTGCTCTGGCATTCCCTCAATGTCTTCACTGATTTACATTTCCAAAATATTTGCCTCTAAGCTTCTAGGGGATTCTGTTTGGTACAGAGCAGCGAAGAAGGAGCTTGTTCCTGGATTGACATGTCACACATTCCTGTCGACTCTCAGTGGAGTATGAGGGCTGTCATACTTCTCCATGCTCTTTCATGCTCCGTGCAGTACAGTGTTCAATAATGAAATAGAGGGAGACTGATCTGGCTCACAGATCTTCAAAGACCCTCTGCGGGTCTGGATATGCTACGGCATAGAAACTTCATCATTAGTTTTGGCCTTCACACATGAGACCACCCACTCAATTTCAGATGTTTCCTGAGGAGACTTTTCCAAAGGGGCTGGCAGATGCTTTCTTTTGACACTGAGATGTCTCCCATGGCACCGACAGTTGGCCCCATTGCCACCTACCTGAATCAGGGTTTGTCAGGTTCAGCAAGCCTCAACTCCAAATGGCAAAATGTACTTATTTGAACCAGCGCCACTTCTGTTGTCATTGGGCTCCTGTATGTCTGCTTTTGCAGCCTTCCTCTTGTCAAGTAGTAGAAACACAAAGCAGTGAAGCATTGAACTACCTAATCACACTCGTGACAGGCTGGTTCACTCTTATACTCAATTTTTAAAACTTTTATTTTACTAGGCAAGTCAGTTAAGAACAAATTCTTATTTTCAATGACTGCTTAGGAACAGTGGGTTAACTGCCTGTTCAGGGGCAGAACGACAGATTTTTGTACCTTTTTAGCTCGGGGAATTGAACTTGCAACCTTTCGGTTACTATTCCAACGCTCTAACCACTAGGCTACCCTGCCGCCCTTCATGACTAGGATCAGAGAAGCCTGCATTCAAACCACAAAATCATTCTGCTATTTCTTGCTTGAGATTGATTTATTGCACTCAAAGTTAATTAGCTAGATAAATTAATTAGCGAGTGCTGTCTTGCTTTTTTAAACCCTCAATAAGCCTTAATTTACAACAGAAATAAGCCAATTTGTCAGAAAATAAAACACTTAAAGGCCCAATACAGGATCAAATCATTTCAGTGTAACAATTAAGTACCTTATTGTGATTTTGTTTTCAATGAAAATTTTCAAGAGCAATTTCTCAAGAATTTTGCTAGTGTTGTCAGGGAGTGGTCTGAGAGGGGGACAACTGAAAACTAGCTGTTATTGCCAAAGAGGTTTGGAACTCTCTCTTATTGGTCTATTAACTAATTTACTGTCTGGTGATGTCACCAGGGAGGCAAAAACTCCCACCAAAACAGGCTAACATTTCTGGTGGCCTTTTCAGACAGCTCTTACACTAAAAATGCATCATAATTTTTACAATTTCACAGTATTATTCCAACCTCAGTGTGGAAATATATGCTGAACAAAAATATAAATGCAACACGTAAAGTGTTGGTCCCATGTTTCATGAGTTCAAATAAGAGCCAAGATATTTTTCTATATGCACAAAAAGCTTATTTCTCTCAAGGTTTGCACAAATGTTCTTATCCCTGTTAGTGAGCATTTCTCCTTTTCCAAGATAATCCATCCACTTGACAGGTGTGGCATATCAAGAAGCTAATTAAACAGCATGATCATTGCACAGGTGCACCTTGTGCTGGGGGAAATTAAAAGGCCACTCTAAAATGTGCTGTTTTGAGAATGCAAAGCTGTCATCAAGGCAAAGGGCTACTTTGAAGAATCTGACCATTTAAACAAAATCTAAATATATTTTATCACTTTATTTTTTGGGGTTACTACATGATTCCATGTGTTATTTTGTAGTTTTGATGTCTTCACTATTATTCTATTATGTATAACATAGTAAAAAATAAAGAAGAATCCTGGAATGAGTAGGTGTGTCCATACTATTGACTGGTACTGTATATATGAAAGACAAATCATGTTTTTTTACTGCACTGGGACTTTTTAAAGGGATAGTTGACCAAAATGTAAAAAATCTAGTAACATGGAGAGACTGCAATCCACACCTGGGTTCATGACAAGTACCATTTGAAATCTTTACTTCCATAGTACTTTTGGTGTTTGCTTTAGCCTGGAGGGGCTCCTCTATGGGAGGAGTTTGCAGTTTTGCAACTTATCTATTGGTTCCATTTCGCTAGGAAGCTCAATCAATCCCAACTAAACTTTTTTTTATATGATTTCAAATAGTTTTTGACCACAGGTCTGCTGCAATCAATGCATTTTCTGTGTTAACATAGACACTGTCATCAACCGCTAAAGTTGTTAGTATGCTCTATGCCCAAATGAATGCAAGCATATCAGTTTTTTGCACTTGTTTCCCAGCCAAAGTGAGAGGGGAAAACAGAGGCTCAGATTACCCTTTATCCACCTCAAAAGTAATTCAGTGCCATCCCAAAGGACTGTGTGGCTGCCTGGGGCCCCAATGTGGGAGGCAGCAAATAGTATGTGAGATTGTTTACACGTACAGCAGCCCGGGTTTTTACTCAGGTTTCTAGGTTTCCGCCAGATCATTATCTCCGCGTGATCCTACTAGTAGATGTGCATTGCCGGCTTTACCTCAATTGCCTCGTCACATTGTTTTTTTAAATATCCCCTCTGCATACACTTAGCAATATGATAGTGGGGCAGGGAACTTTTTTTTTTTTTTTTAGGCTAATTTATTTGAATTGAACTGTGAAAGAAACCGATTAGTATCTTTTTTCCTATGTTATAGGGAAATTGTCCAGTTTGAAACCCCCCATATTACTGATTTACTTAGGCGAAGTGGGAATGTAGCACCCTCTTAAAGAACATTCTTTTTTTCTGATCCAGAATAATGCGTGTGATTAAAAGGCCTCTTTGTGCTGTCTCTGGTGTATGAGAATTCCCATTACAACTGATAAAGTTCCTCAAAACATGACTGTCTCTAATTAACCGCTGCACTGTGTCCAGGGGTGTATTCACTAGGAATCAAACAGAAGGAAATGGGGAGCAAACTACCTGAATTTGTTCAATAAGAAACTCTACAGTTTGTACAAGGGGTGCGCACGTCAGCTGTTTGTTCACCCGCACCCACCTGCAATTGCTAATAACCGTCCACAACCACCTGACTATGTGATAAAGAGAAAATCTGAAGCCCGCACCGACCCTAACTCGTAAATATAGAAAATGCACTATAGACTAGATTTTTGTTGTTGCCTGATTTAGAGCTGTTTCTGCTTGGTTGGGTTGAGTTTCGGAGGACACATGGATCTCGGCCTCGCCCGAGTCCGTACGGGAGTTGCAGCGATGAGACAACTTAAGTATTTGAGACCGTTCTAATTTTCTCTACTTTTTTGCATATTTTTGATACTGAATGTTATCTCCAACCAAGACGTAATATTAGATAAAGGGAACCTAATTGAGCAAATAGCACAACAATTACATGCCCGTTTTATAAACACAGTTATGCAACACCCAATGCCCCTTTTGGACCACTCATGTCAGTTCAAAAGTATAACTTTTTGAATATCTGTCCATAGAACATTCTTCCAAGAGTCTTGATGATCATCCAGGTTCTTTTTGACAAACTTGAGTTCACTTTTTGGATGACATGAGTCCCATTGTGCCTGGCGAAAACCAAGCAGGAACCTCATACCAACGATCAAGCATGTCGGTGGTAGTGTAATGATTTGGGGATGCTTTGCTGCCTCAGGACCTGGACAACTTGCCTTAATAGAAGGAACCATGAATTCTGCTCTGTATCAGATAATTCTACAGAAGAATGTCAGGCCGTCCGTCTGTGAGCTGAAGCTCAAGTGCAGCTGGGTCATGCAGCAAGATTAACTTTTGTTAATAAAATAAATAGAATAAGTAAAAACAAAATTACATTTGTAAAATCTGGTTCCGTTTATGTAATATTAGGTTTCTGTTGAAGACCTGATAACATTCAGTATAAAAAAATATGTAAAAATAGAGAATCAGAAAGGGGTCAAATACTTTTTCACATCACTGTACACGCAGCTTCTCTTCTGTCATTATATGTTGCCCTAAAATATGAAATTAACCCTTGCTCTCCCAAAATTTTCATAAATTGCTAGAATGAATGCTTCAATCTATTTGACATCAGTAAAGTTTCCTCTCTTCTTTCGCGGTCGCAAAGACGTTTAGGGACGGGAGAAAGTGCGATAAGAAAAAGGAAAAAAAAAACGGATATATAATATTGTTTTGACCAGTTGTAAGGAAATAGAAAGCTGTGAAAACAACCCAACATGTTTCTGTTAAGATTTCAGTTCGGCTTGGATGTGGATGCATATTTTGTGGTTTAAATAAATCAGCTTTTGTGATGCTAATAACGATAGCACTTCTACAGATGGTATCTAACTGAGCATTTGCGTTCTCTCAAGATTTTCTCCACCCTTTGCCTACATTTGGTGTATGATTTTACTGCAAGGACTGCTTAATTCTGCAGGAGTTAATATTAGGGCAATGCGAGAGGTTACTGACCTAGTCAGTGTCCAGATTTCAGTTTTCATTTAACCCGTCTGAACAGGAGGCTACAGTGCCCTTGATGTTCAATAGGCCTATTTGAAGACCTCATCTTGTGACTGTCGAATTTGTATAGATCCTCACATAACTGCTGTCATCCTCATTTACCACTTCACCCAATTTCTTTTCAAAACATTATTTTTCTTGCCACCCCTTCTCCTTATTTTCAACTCTCCTTTCCCGCCTTTCCTCTTATTGAATTCAACTCCGACATTGTCCTTTTGCCTCCGTCGATTGACATGAACGTTTTCTTCCTGTTCCCAAAAGCATTTGGCAATTGACGCGCGTACAGTTAGGCCTTGCCTTGAAGCTTAGGCTTATGCACTATTGCCAGATAGCTTAAAATAATGAAAGGAAAACCTCAATGTAGCCTATAGATATACATATCACAAGAATAATACATTTGGATTTTAAGATTGTTTTCTCCTTATTCAACCCGCATGCCACCCACCCGCCTTTCATCCACATAATATTTAATGACCCTAAACCCGTCCACCCCACGGGGACTGCGGTTTGAGTCAACCCGCATCACTAGTTTTCACTAATGAATACACCCTGTTTTGCAGATTTGGGATGGTGCAGAGAGTGGGCAGTGCCTGCAGGTATACTCCTCCCACTCGGAGGCGGTGCGAGATGCCTGTTGGTCCCCCTGTGGGCGACGCCTCCTCACCGGCTCCTTTGACAACACGGCCATGGTGACGGACGTGGAGACAGGTGAGCGACACTCTCTGGAACAATCCAAGTCACTGGTATTTCATATTGGTGACCAAACATGTTTTGTGTATTTTCTTGATTAGTTTAGGTCTACCAGTATCCCTTCTACATGTATTTCAAATCAACTTTTATTGGCCACATACACATAGTTAGCAGATGTTAATGCGAGTGTATAGCAAAATGCTTGTGCTTCTAGTTCCGACAGTGCAGTAATATCTTCACACATCTAAAGGGATGGAATAAGAATATGTACATATAAATATATGGATGAGCGATGACCGAGCGGCGTAGGCAAGATGCAATAGATGGTATAAAATACAGTATATACATATGAGATGAGTAATGTAAGATATGTAAACATTATTTAAAGTGACTTCTCCAAGATCTAACATTAGACCATTGAAAAATGCCATAGGTTGAAGAAAAAAACGATGGAAAATCGTTGAGACAAATGGCATTTGATATAAGACTGATCAGATTGTGCACCTAAACTGGCATAGCCAACGTAAGTAGAAAATCTTGTAAAATGTTTTTTTTTTTTTTTCAACCGTGAACACATGTAAGTAAGCGCCTTGATTTAAAGCTCCCAGTGGCACTCCATCTTTTAGGTCACCCCATGATTAGTCGTTGCAGTGTGCACTTCCTCTCCCCGTATGGCTGTCAATTCTGCCAATAAAGCCCTTGGATAATTGCTTCACCCGCTCATTAAATACCCTGGCAGCTCGGGGTAAGTGATCGATAGCATATCCACAGGCAGAATCCAGCATGCCCACACACCACCAACCCTCAGTCACCAGACTGCTGTGACATGATCTCCTGTTTACCCTTTCCTGCCGTTGGTCACAGTGTGTGTTGACTCAATGGAGGACTGGCCCAGCAAACGGGGGACGTCATTAGGACATAAGAGGATGCTCCCGTTGGGCTCCCTTTAGGGTTTTATCGGAACAATATCCCACAGAGCGTTCTTGAAAAGTTACAATATGTTTACCTCAATTTGGTTGCAGAATAACAGTACAGTAAGGACACTTGATGACCATTTGGAATGACAGTTGGGCTCCATCAGTCAACTTTTACACTGGCAGGTCAGCACTCATGAATACCAGTATGCTGTGCTTATTTATCTGGCAGGCAGGGAGACTAGGCTCCCTTGCAATGCCTGAGAAGCTTCTACCGCCATGACTAGATTTATATCCCTCCGGATGGCACATTTTGGTGAATGGCCCAGACCCGAGGTATTGAGAGAATTAGAATATCAACGCTGCAGCATTTGTTATGTCCGTGCTGACAGTCACAAATTCATATATAATCAATAGCTGTGTTCATTGGCTCTTGATGCTCTTCAATAAAGCCGAGGCTCTCAGCTGCAACGAGAAAGCCTGGGTTCTTTAGATGATGGGCCCTCAATGTAAACCGCACAGCTCTTGGCTGTCTGGCTGGCTTTTGGAGAGCCCGCACTTACAGTGCCTTCAGAAAGTATTTTGTTGTTACAGCCTGAATTCAAAATGGATTAAATTTGAAAAACAATCTCCCCCATCTACACACACTACCCCATAATGAAAGTGAAAACATGTTTTTTTTATTGAAAATGAAATACTGAAATATCAAATGTAATTCACACCCATGAGTCAATACTTTTGTAGAAGCACTTTTGGTAGCGATAACAGCTGTGAGTCTTTCTTGGTAAGTCTAAGAGCTTTCCACACCTGGATTGTGCAACATTTTCCCATTTATTATTTTCAAAATTCTTCAAACTCTGTCAAATTGGTTGTTGATCGTTGCTAGACAACCATTTTCAGGTCTTGCCATAGATTTTCAAAGAGGTTTAAGTCAAAACTGTAACTAGCTTATGGTAGAGAAATTAACATTAAATTCTATGGCAACAGCTCTGGTGGACATTCAGTCAACATGCCAATTTCACGCTCCCTCAACTTGAGACATCTGTGGCATTGTGTTGTGTGACACAACTGCACATTTTAGAATGGCCTTTTATTGTCCCCAGCACAAGGTGCACCTGTGTAATGATCATTCTGTTTAATCAGCTTCTTGATATGCCACACGTGTCCGGTGGATGGATTATCTTGGAAAATAAATGCTCACTAACAGGGATGTAAACAAGTTTGTGAATTTCTTTTTATGGGTTGTTATTATATTTTGCGAGGCATTGGAAAACCTCCATGGTCTTTGGTTGAATCTGTGTTCAATATTCACTGCTCTACTGAGGGACCTTTAAATATAATTGTATGTTTGGCGTCCCGAGATGCGGTAGTCATTCAAAAATCATGTTAAACACTATTATTGCACACAGTGAGTCCATGCAACTTATTATTTGACTTGTTACGCACATTTTTACTCCTAAACTTATTTAGACTTGCCATAACAAAGGGGTTGAATACTTATTGACTCAAGACATTTCAGATTTTCATTTTTAATTTAATTTAAAAAGATTTCAGGCTGTAACACAACAAAATCTTGGAAAAGTCTAGGGGTCTGAATAGTTTTCGAAGGCTCTTTACATTATCTGACCCCTTGACCTCAACGGTCCAGATTAAGGTACCATGTTTCCATCTTTTCAAGGACATCTTAAGTGTTTGTCTCAAGAAGCTTGGTCCAATTCATTAAATTTGTTGTCCTAAAGCAGTCGTGTTTGGCCTACAGAATGACCATCACACTTCAGTAGCAATTGAGAGTTGGAGGGATGGATTAAATACATTTTATTTGAAGGGCATTAGTGAGAAGTGGCAGCTGCTTTTTGGGCTTTTTCAAGCCTGTTCTTGGGCCAGTGTGATTGGAAGCCACTGGCAGAATATTCACAGGTAGTGGTTTACAACAGAAGCTGTACCTCCACTTTGACTTCCACTGTACCTCCACTTTCATACATTATGCTTTTGCCTTCAGCCAGCCATTGTGTTTTTGGACAATTCTTCCTTCTGGGAGGAATGTATGTGATGTGGTCATAATATCATATGTAGATCAACCACTAGTGTCCTGCTTTTTGTAGTTTCTCTAATGAAGAAAGATATTTTTTTTGGTCTCCATCTATCTTCAATGTCCTATCTCGTATCATGTAGGCCAGCGCTGTGGATCATACGGCTAGGAGTTCAGAGACCAGCTCTAACACAGAGATCGGTCGCCTCCCCTTATCTTCAAACTCTGCTAAGCTAATCAATGTTTCTTAATTAAAATGTGAAAGGCCTAATGTATTATGCAAATGGGGCTGGTTTCTCATAGTCTCCCCAAACATTAGCTTTGAATCTTGATGACAGATCTCAGATCCCTCCCAAATCACAACCGGGGATAGCCATTAAAGGCAAAGATGTGAAATGCACCCCGCCTGGCCACATGCCAGAAGAAATATTCCACAAACTTGGCTGATCAATAGGCCGGGGACTCGCTCCCCTCAATAAATGAGTCCCTTGTCTCTCGTTATTTGTGGTGACACTTTCTCATTTAAAACGAATTTGTGTGGAAATACACACATTTTAACTATAAGGTGTTCTTTTGTCGGGAGCTTACTAGAATTTAACACTTTTGAGGGAGTCTTTAACACTGCTTATAGAAGTCTTGGTTGTGTGTGGGATTGATTAATGAGGAGTCACATGAGGTACATTTTACATAGCCCAGGCAGCAGACCTGTCAAAGGCATAGTCTGGAACGGTTCTCTTGCAGGTTTGTGCTGTACGTTCCGATGGAAACATTGAGGTGTCGCACCCTTTTCAGGCTTAATTATATTTAAGCCCTGCAATGTTTTTGAAGCTCAACATCACTATAATTTAGTGAGAAAAAGCTTGTCGACACTTGCTGGCCAAAACAGTGGATTTTTGTTTAGTTTATGTCTTTGTGTCATTTCTTTGTCTGTTTTTAAATTTGCTTTTTATCTGAACATCTTTTTTTGTGTATGTGTGTGTGTGTGTGTGTGTGTGAGAGAGAAAAGCTGCTTTTGGTTTTCAAATACTAATTTGTTCTGCATTGTTAAGGGCATAGTTGCAAAAATATCACAGGACTTTCCCAAATGTCTCATACTTATGCATTGGGCCAAAACATTGTGCTAACTGGCTTTGTCATAAATGGTACATAATGTTACATTATTGAAACCCAACCGCAGGACCATCCTCGATCTGAGGGCTTCTTTGACTTTGAAATGGCTGTGTCCAATTGCTCTGTCATATATGCTTTATCCAAGACGCTATTTTTCCGTACTCATCTCCTGTTTGCTAGAGGTTTGTGATGGTGGTTTCTGTGTTTGGTTCCTCAGGACAGCAGATTGTGAAGGTGGGGAACCAGTTCAAGGTGATGTGCTTGGCAGTGCAGCCCGACGACCCTGAAGTGTTCCTGTGTGGGGGTTACAGCGCAGAGGTCAAGGCCTGGGACGCCCGTACCTGCAAGGTCAGCTGCGTCATTAATCCTCTTCTCTCCAGCACTGTAGGCCTATCCCTGTTAGACCTGGATTCAAATAGTATTTGTCTTCTTTGAAATACTTTTGTAATGGAAACACTCTAGGCAGGCTCTGTCAAACACTCAATTTGATCTGATCTCTCTCTGTGGCTGTCCGTCACCGAGAGTCATCTGAGCGAACAGCACTGTCAAGGCATGCTGATCTACACTATGGTGCACTGCACCCCTTCTGGCATGAGTTCAGACTAGCATGTTCCCAATTGGCTAGCCACTAGTACATTTGAATGCCAAAGTAATTTTGTCTGCCAGTAGGTGTCAATGTACACTACCAATCAAAAATTTTAGATCACTTAGAAATGTCCTTGTTTTTGAAAGAAAAGCTAAAAAAATTGTCCATTTAAAATAACATCAAATTGGTCAGAAAAACAGTGTAGACATTGTTAATGTCGTAAATGACTATTGTAGGACTATTGTAGCTGTAAACGGCTGATTTAAAAAAAGGAATATCTACATTTTATCAGCAACCATCACTCCTGTGTTCCAATGGCACGTTGTGTTAGCTAATCCAAGTGTATCATTTTAAAAGGCTAAATGATCATTTAGAAAACCCTTTTGCAATTATGTTAGCACAGCTGAAAACTGTTGTGCTGATTTAAAGAAGCAATAAAACTGGCCTTCTTTACACTAGTTGAGTATCTGGAGCATCAGCATTTGTGGGTTCGATTACAGGGTCAAAATGGCTGGAAACAAAGCACTTTCTTCTGAAATCTATTCTTGTTGTGAGAAATGAAGGCTATTCCATGCAAGAAATTGCCAAGAATCGGAAGATCTCGTACAACGCTGTGTACTACTCCCTTCACAGAACAGTGCAAACTGCCTCTAACCAGAATAGAAAGGAGTGGGAGGCCCCGGTGCACAACTGACTGATGAATTTCAGAAGAAATTTATTTTGTTTCTGGCCATTTTGAGCCTGTAATCGAACCCACAAATGCTGATGCTCCAGATACTCAACTAGTATAAAGAAGGCTAGTTTTTTTGCTTCTTTAATCAGAACAACAGTTTTCAGTTGTGCTAACATAATTGCAAAAGGGTTTTCTAATGATCATCTAGCCTTTTTTAAAATGATAAACTTGGATTAGCTAACACAACGTGTCATTGGAAAACAAAGAGTGATGGTTGCTGATAATGGGCCTCTGTACGCCTATGTATATATTTCATAAAAAAATCAGCTGTTTCCAGCTACAATAGTCATTTACAAAATTCACAATGTCTACACTGTATTTCTGATCAATTTGATGTTATTTTAATGTACAAACAGTGCTTTTCTTTCAAAAACAAGGACATTTCTAAGTGACCCTAAACTTTTGGAAGGTAATGTAGGTTGCAGAGGTCATATCTGCTAGAGGAGCCAAGCTTCACAGCATGTAGTATTTATTCAACCTTCAATTTGTGTTCCCAGGTGGAGAGGGTGTACAGGGCACGGATCCAGCAGACTCTGGCCATCCTGTTCCTGACTGGGGGCAGGGAGTTTGTGACCAGCAGTGACTCGGTCAGCCGGGACTCTGCCGAGCGCACGCTCATTGCCTGGGACTTCCAAACCACCGCTAAGGTCTCCAATCAGATCTACCATGTAAGTAAGACCAGGGTCGTGTTCAGAAGGGCATACTGTATCATAACAATTTGCAACAGAAAATGTATATGATAGTTTCTTATTGGACTATTTCAGTTCGTACCTCCATAGTTGTCTCCCTATGGGATAAAGCCTAGATAGCTTGTCTCATCCCAGCCATGTTGTCCCTGCTATTGCAAACATATTGTACCTGTAAGGAGCAAAAAAAAAAAATCTCTAACTAGTCATAAAGTACTTTATCAATCTATGATTGTTAAATAATTATTTTACTTTTAAATTAAATATATATAAATACCCATTGATTCTTGAGGAATATAACATAGAAATGCAGCTTAGTTTATTTGTCATACCCCATCAGAACTAAAAATATGTTGGTCGTAAATGTAAATAAACACAATATAGCCTCGAAGCATGAATGAAACTTCACTGTACAAAAATATAAACGCAACATTCAACAATTTTACTGAGTTACAATTCATGTAAGGAAATCAGTCAATTGAAGAAAAAAAAAAATCATTAAGCCCTAATCTATGGATTTCACATGACTGGGCAGGGAGCCGCCGCCCCACCCAATCAGAATGAGTTTTTCCCCACAAGGGCTTTATTACAGAAAGAAATGATCCTCTGTTTCATCAGCCTTCCTGGTGGCTGGTCTCAGATGATCCCACAGGTGAAGAAGACTGATGTGGAGGTCCTGGGCTGGCGTGGTTACACGGTTGGACCTACTGCCAAATTCTCTAAACCGACATTGGAGGTGGCTTAGAAATGAACATTCAATTCTCTGACAACCGCTCTGGTGGACATTCTTGCAGTTAGCATGCCAATTGCACACTCCTTCAACTTGAGACATCTGTGGCATTGGGTTGTGGACAAAACTGCACATTTTAGTGGTCTTTTGTCCCCAGCACAAGGTGCACATTTGTAATGATAATGCTGTTTAATCGGCTTTCTTGATAAGCCACACCTGTCAGGTGGATGGATTATCTTGACAAAGGATAAATGCATTTTTGAGAATTAATCTTTTTGTGGCATATGGGACAATTTTTGGTATCTTTTATTTCAGCTCGTGAAACATGTGACCAATGCTTGATATGTTGCGTTTATATTTTTGTTCAGTATACAATGTTGATATCATGGATGGTAAGTCCTTGCGTCCATAGCTTATATTTATGAATTTGAGTAGTTACATTTTTCTAGCCTCCATCCTTCAGCTTTTTACTAAAACAGTGACTGGGTGAGCTGCTTTATTGTTTCAACTACAGATTGCCCCTTTAAAGCTCCTGTTTTCCATAATAGTTGGATACTACATTTTTCCTCTTCCTGTAATGTATGTAAATGTCGGTCCATGCAGCCGTATGTCTTATTGACTATTTAAGTACATGTGGGGGGTTTTTATGGCAGAAAATACAGATAGTATAATTTGAGTATGAATGCCAAGCCAGTTGAACGCTTTCTGACCTTCTCCTATTCACTCGATTAAATCCAGGAGCGGTACACGTGCCCCAGCCTAGCCCTTCACCCCCAGCAGGACTCCTTTGTAGCGCAGAGCAATGGCAACTACATGGCCCTATTTTCTGCCCAGCGGCCATACAGAATGAACAAGAGGAGGCGGTATGAAGGACACAAGGTCAGTGGTGAGGCCGTGAGGTTGCATGGGAGGTCCATACACTCTACAAACCGCTCTATAGCTAAAAGCAGTAGTCCCGCTGGTCTGTCGTTTACAGGCCTCTACCAACAAACATGGTTAAACAATTACACCAATGAGTCACATCGAACGTGACATTCAGATATGTTATACAAATATTAAAGTATTAATATTTAATTTTTTGCACTGCAGGTGTCCGAATAGAAGTAGAAAATGTGGGCCTGTCTAAACTGTCTAAATTGATTTCATTGCTAATGTAAGGTGTGACGGTTTAGGTAGAGGGCTATGCGGTGAGGTGTGGCTTCTCTCCGGATGGGTCCATACTGGCCACGGGCAGCTCCACAGGCTCCGTCCACTTCTACGACCAGCAGAGTGCTCGGACGCTGCACACGCTGCTCGCACACCAGCAGGCATGCATGTGTGTGTCTCTGCACCCAGTGCTACCTGCTGTGGTGGCAACGTGCGACTGGGGTGGCAAGCTCAGGATCTGGCAGTGATTGGCACAAAGAAGGGGAAGAATTATAACACCCAGACATTACAAACATCCAGGCATCCTTCCTATCTGAGCTGCCGGAGAGAAAGGAAACTGCTAAGGAATGTTTCCATAAGGCCAATTGTGTGGAAATGTACTCTTCATACTGAAATTCGCTTCCATTCAAATACATACCTGTTGACCAAACTGCTGGCAGTTGTCTATTGGTTAGCTTATATCATAACTTCAATCAAAAGGCTAGGCATAAATATAAAATGGACTGTTTTTTGTTGTTGTTGGTACCATAGCTTACTCAGGAATTAGTGTACAGGATGCTCACTCACATTGTAAATAAACGACGTGATGAATCTATTTGTCACAGCTATAATAAAAGTATTTCATTGTGCAACACAACCTATTCTACATTCATTGTCATGTATTGTACTGTGTGTGTGTGTGGTCTTTGTAGAGGATAATAATTTGCACTCAGGGGCACATTACAGTGCAGAAGATCAGACAGGTTTTCTTAATTAACATTTCAAAGGGTAAACTGTTAAAAGCTTTGAGTTTATTATTATCAGACAGTAGTGGGTATGGATGCAGCTCTAGCCTGTCTGCCATATTCAGTCACTGACTGAATTGTGAAGCAAGTCAGAATTACTCTCTAAATTCAGCAACTTGTATATTTCCTCTACCAATAGTCATTTAGTAATTAAAGAAACTTTTCAAAGGAATGTCAATGCCTGTCAATCAGAAGTATACCCAAAGGCCAGGTAACAATGATTAAATCAACTGAACGTGTAAATATTTTGAATATTTGTGTGCCTAAATACCTAAGATTAAATGTAACAAATAATGTCAAATGCAACAATGAAATTATACAAGATTTATAGTGTATTTTACTTTAGATTACCTTAATCTTAACTGCTGATGTTCCGTTTGTCCTTCTCTTCTCACCTTTGTATGTCTGAGCGAGGCAAAGCGCGCACTCCAAACTGTCCAGTCTGGTCGACCTGCCACCCAGTTCACTTCCCTTAATCTAGGGCCGATCCTGGACAAGCTCCCGATCTAGGACCGATGCTAGACGTGCCCATCCCAGATGAGCCCCCAATCCATGACCAGAAATTGGCTTTGAGGGCTGGATGAACAGAACAGTTACTGCATATCTAATGGATCAGGGCCATATATTTAGAAGAGTACAGACAACTTTTAAAATGTTGAATGTTTTAATATTCCCCCATGTAATATTAATGGGGTAGCTAACATGGCTGCCATATAATTTTAATTTATATACAGTTGTAGTCGGAAGTTTACATGCACCTTAGCCAAATCACAATTCCTGACATTTTAACCTTAGTAAAAATTGTCTTAGGTCAGTTAGGATCACCACTTTATTTTAAGAATGTGAAATGTCAGAATAATAGTAGAGAGAATGATTTCACCTTTTTATTTCTTTCATCACATTCCCAGTGGGTCAGAAGTTTACATACACTCAATTCGTATTTGGTAGCATTGCCTTTAAATTGTTTAACTTGGGTCAAATGTTTTGGGTAGCCTTCCACAAGCTTCCCACAATACGTTGGGTGAATGTTGGCCCATTCCTCCTGACAGAGCTGGTGAAGCTGAGTCAGGTTTGTAGGCCTCCTTGCTCGCGCACGCTTTTTCAGTTCTGCCCACAAATTTTCTATAGGATTGAGGTCAGGGCTTTGATGGCCACTCCAATACCTTGACTTTGTTGTCCTTAAGCCATTTTACCTCAACTTTGGAAGTATGCTTGGGGTCATTGTCCATTTGGAAGACCCATTTGCGACCTAGCTTTAATAGGGAGCAGCAAGGTGATTTGGGGCGCTAGCGCCCCACTCCCGACACTGCCAGGTGAAATGCAAGGCAAAATCCAAAAGTTAAATTATTAAACATGCACCAATATACAAGTGTTCATACTCATCAAAAGCTCTGCTTCTTGGCAATATCACAGCGTTGTCGGATTTCAAAAAGGCTTTACGGCGAAAGCACTACATTTGATTGTTTGAGGGTAGCACCTTCAATATTTTCCATAACCATGAAATCTTTAGCCAGCGCGGTCGATAGAAAATGCATTTCACAGGGAAAACCTGTGCCTTTTGTAGAACTTCTGCAGAGGGCTTCCTAACTGTCCAACGAAGACAATCCATGGGTATTTGGTTAGAAAAAGTAATTTATTATATCCATAAATCTCCGCTTGGTTGGCGCCTTGTGTTCAGAAAATCCAAAGTGAAGAGAACGTTCAACTAAACCTATAAACTTTCCTCAACAAAACAAAACCAATTAAAATGCATCCTTAGCTTATCTGTTATGAATAAAAGTGATAATCTTTCACTTGGATGGTCACCTAAACATTATATAAGTCAAATAAAGTGGACCGCTCAGCCAAACGTGCGCCCAAAAACGTGCAACTGAAAAATAGCTCCCCTCACTAAAACCTCTACCTATTGAACACATTGGTTCTGATTGCCATAAAGCTTTACCTATACACTGCTGACATCCAGTGGAAGCAATAGGTACTACATTGTGTCCTGATATAAATACTTTTCAATAGGCAGTCTTTCTAAGTGAGCCATAAACCACCAGAATGACATTTCCGGATGGAATTGTCTCTGGTTTTTGCCTGCCAAATGAGTTCTGTTACACTCACAGACAAAATGTTAACACTTGGAAACCTCAGTGTTTCCTATCCAATAGTACTAATTATGTGCATATCCTATTTTCTGACCCTGATTGGCAAGCATTTTAGGCACGCCAGACTCTCCAAAACCGACCCCTCAGCTGCTACTCCCTAACAAGTTAACTGACTGATGTCTTGAGATGTTGCTTCAATATATCCACATCATTTTCCTTCCTCATGATGCCATCTATTTTGTGAAGTGCACCAGTCCCTCCTGCAGCAAAGCACCCCCACAACATGATGCTGCCATCCCTGTGCTTCATGGTTGGGATGGTGTTCTTCGGCTTGCAAGCCTCTCCCTATTTCCTAAAAAATTAACGATGGTCATTATGGCCAAACAGTTCTGTTTTTGTTTCATCAGACCAGAGCACATTTCTCCAAAAAGTACGATCTTTGTCCCCATGTGCAGTTGCAAACCGTAGTTTGGCTTTTTTTATGGCGGTTTTGGAGCAGTGGCTTCTTCCTTGCTGAGTGGCCCTTCAGGTTGTGTTGAATTAGGTCTTTTTTTGTACCTGTTTCCTCCAGCATCTTCACAAGGTCCTTTGCTGTTGTTCTGGGATTGACTTGCACTTTTCGCACCAAAGTACGTTCATCTCTAGGAGACAGAACGCGTCTCCTTCCTGAGAGGTATGACGGCTGCGTGGTCCCATGGTGTTTATACTTGCGTACTATTGTTTGTACAGATGAACGTGGTACCTTCAGGCATTTGGAAATTTCTCCCAAGGATTAACCAGACTTGTGGAGGTCTACAATTTCTTTTTCTGAGGTCTTGGCTGATTTCTTTAGATTTTCCCATGATGTCAAGCAAAGAGGCACTGAGTTTGAAGGTAGACCTTGAAATACATCCACATTGCTTGTCCTAATATTTATATATTTCTCAATTCCATTCTTTTACTTTTAGATTTGTGTGTATTGTTAGATACTACTGCAATGTTGGCGCTAGGAACCCAAGCATTTCGCTACACCTGCAATAACATCTGGTAAATGTGACCAATAACATTTGGATTGATTTGGCATGGCTGCCAAATAATTGTGCAGTGTCATGCATCATAATGCAGAAACCTCCTTTATTAATAAGTAATAAACATACAGCAAAAATATAGAAACATGCATCAAACAACCAGCTGGCCTGTTGGTCCTTAAAGTTATTGGTCGTATATAGTCTGAGGTAGAACAGGACAGGAGGACATTTATTCAGGGGTCAAAGTAAAGAACATCAACATAACCAGGATAAAAATATAAATGATAACGATTATATATATTTATATTTTCTTATTACATCCACAACAAAAATACATTGTCTATGGGGGATCAGATTCTGGGCCCCTTCTGTACAGTAGTTTAGATTTAGGAAACCATCAGGTCTGCACAACGTCACCTCTGCAAAATTGGACAGAAAGAACCAAAATGGCCGCCTGGTGGAAGAGGTACGGTGATGCCAGTACACAGAGGGGCGCAACTGCCTCTGCTCTCTCTGTTCCTGGCTTTAGCAGCATTTTGCAGGTGTCCACCTCCCCCAGATGGTACGTGTCCTGGTCTTAAAGTTTTGGGGAAAGTTCATAAAAATAAAAAACGCCACAGTGAGAGGACTCGTAAGAGAAAGAAATGTTTCGTTTTGGTTAGAGAACAATGTTCAAGATTCTAGAGTAGAAAACCTGGCTGGTATATTAATTAACATTAACACACACCATTGTCAGAAGTGTAGAAAAGGAGTAGACTTGCTACTGAACAGAATTAAGGCAAAATGTACTATCTAGTGGTTGGGTATTCAAGCAACAGCATTTCCAATTTGGACATTAAAAACTGCTTAGTTGAGACATTAAGTGCTAGGGCCAAATTCCTACATGTAATATTTAGACAGTAAAATTAGCCCAGGTACATGGAATATTTTACACCCTGCTGTGCAACTTTTTAAATCCTTTATCAGTATCTCACTTTTTATCCAAAGGGTTGGCAGCGTTCTGTGGGGATATTTTCCTATAAATAATATTGTACATAAACAGTGAGGGGGGAAAAAAGTATTTGATCCCCTGCTGATTTTGTACGTTTGCCCACTGACAAAGAAATGATCAGTCTATAATTTTAATGTTAGGTTTATTTGAACAGTGAGAGACAGAATAACAACAAAATAATCCAGAAAAACGCATGTGAAAATTTTTATAAATTGATTTGCATTTTAATGAGGGAAATAAGTATTTGACCCCCTCTCAATCAGAAGGATTTCTGGCTCCCAGGTGTCTTTTATACAGGTAACGAGCTGAGATTAGGAGCACACTCTTAAAGGGAGTGCTCCTAATCTCAGTTTGTTACCTGTATAAAAGACACCTGTCCACAGAAGCAATTAATCAATCAGATTCCAAACTCTCCACCATGGCCAAGACCAAAGAGCTCTCCAAGGATGTCAGGGACAAAATTGTAGACCTACACAAGGCTGGAATGGGCTACATGACCATCGCCAAGCAGCTTGGTGAGAAGGTGACAACAGTTGGTGGGATTGTTTGCAAATGGAAGAAACACAAAAGAACTGTCAATCTCCCTCGGCCTGGGGCTCCATGCAATATCTCACCTCATGGAGTTGCAATGATCATGAGAACGGTGAGGAATCAGCCCAGAACTACACGGGAGGATCTTGTCAATGATCTCAAGGCAGCTGGGACTATAGTCACCAAGAAAACAATTGGTAACACACTACGCCGAGAAGGACTGAAATCCTGCAGCGCCCGCAAGGTCCCCCTGCTCAAGAAAGCACATATACATGCCCGTCTGAAGTTGTCCTCTGAATCATTCAGATGTTCATTGGCAAACTGGGTGAAAGTGTTGTGGTCAGATGAGACCAAAATGGAGCTCTTTGGCATCAACTCAACTCGCTGTGTTTGGAGGAGGAGGAATGCTGCCTGTGACCCCAAGAACACCATCCCCACGTCAAACATGGAGGTGGAAACATTATGCTTTGGGGTGTTTTTCTGCTAAGGGGACAGGACAACTTCACCGCATCAAAGGGACGATGGACGGGGCCATGTACCGTCAAATCTTGGGTGAGAACCTCTTTCCCTCAGCCAGGGCATTGAAAATGGCTCGTGGATGGGTATTCCAGCATGACAATGACCCAAAACACACGGCCAAGGCAACAAAAGAGTGGCTCAAGAAGAAGCACAATAAGGTCCTGGAGTGGCATAGCCAGTCTCCAGACCTTAATCCCATAGAAAATCTGTAGAGGGAGCTGAAGGTTCGAGTTGCCAAACGTCAGCCTCGAAACCTTAATCACTTGGAGAAGATCTGCAAAGAGGAGTGGGACAAAATCCCTCCTGAGATGTGTGCAAACCTGGTGGCCAACTACAAGAAACGTCTGACCTCAGTACTTGGTGGCAAAACCCTTGTTGGCAATCACAAAGTCATGTTTTGCAGAGGGGTCAAATACTTATTTCCGTCATTAAAATGCAAATCAATTTCTAACATTTTTCACATGCGTTTTTCTAGATTTTTTTGTTATTCTGTCTCTCACTGTTCAAATATACCTACCATTAAAATTATAGACCGATCATTTCTTTGTCAGTGGGCAAACGTACAAAATCAGCAGGGGATCAAATACTTTTTTCCCTCACTGTATATTCCTTATATTTTCAGTATTATTGGAAGGAAAATGCCCCATACTGCGCCACCAACTTGTTACAGTTGTATTACAATGAAATTGTTATTTAACAGTCTATTCTTTTTAAAGCTGCCTTTTGATTCATCGAATTCCAGTGCATGACAAATTTATTCCTACTAAGTATCAATATGTATGTCAATTGGATAAGAGAAATTAACAATTATTTCCGTAGTCTCTCCCCAATGTTCAGGTGCTAACCATGAGTTGCTATCACTCTAGGGTTAAACACTTTTCATAGAGTGCATTTGTAAAGTATTCAGACCCCTTCCCTTTTCCCACATTTTGTTGCATTATAGCCTGATTATAAAATTTAATTATTTTTCCTCATCAATCTACACAAAGCAAAAACAACAGTTGTTGGGTTGCAAATTTATAAAAAATAAAAAAACTATGCCTTATTTGTACACCTTTTCAGACCTTTTGCTATGAGACTCGAAATTGAGCTCAGGTGCATCCTGTTTCCATTGACCATCCTTGATGTTTCTACAACTTGATGGGAGTCCACCTTGATTGGACATCATTTGTAAAGGCACACACCTGTCTATATAAGGTCCCACAGTTGACAGTGCATGTCAGAGCAAAACCCAAGCCACAAGGTCGAAGGAATTTTTCGTAGAGTCTTGAGACTCTTGTGTCAAGGCATAGATCTGGGGAAGGGTAGCAAAAAATGTCTGCAGCATCGAAGGTCCCCAAGAACACAGTGACCTCCATCATTCTTAAATGGAAGAAGTTTGGAACCACCAAGACTCTTCCTAGAGCTGGACACCCTGCCAAACTGAGCAATTGGGGAGAAGGGCCTTAGTCAGGCTGTAATCACTGTCCAAAGTGCTTCAGCAAAGTACTGAGTAAAGGGTCTGAATACTTAAATGTAATATTTCAGTGTGAACATCTCTAAAAACTGTTTTTGCTTTGTCATAATGGAGTATTGTGTGTAGATTGATGAGGGGGATAAACAATTTAATCAATTTTAGATTAAGGCTGTAACATAACAAAATGTGGAAAAAGTCAAGGGGTCTGAACACTCCAAATGCACTGTATATGCATAACCTAACATGCAGTTTGTACATGAGAAAATGAGGCCTTTGAAGTTAACAGCTTTCGAGTCAGCAGGATACATAATAAACTCAGCAAAAAAAGAAACATCCCCTTTTTAGGATCCTGTCTTTTAAAGATAATTCATAAAAATCCAAATAACTTCACAAATCTTCATTGTAAAGGGTTTTCAACACTGTTTCCCATGCTTGTTCAATGAACCATAAACAATTAATGAACATGCACCTGTGGAACGATCGTTAAGACACGAGTCGCGGTTTTGTCTCACCAGGGGGGATGGTCGGATTTGCGTTTATCGTCGAAGGAATGAGCGTTACACCGAGGCCTGTACTCTGGAGCGGGATCGATTTGGAGGTGGGGGGTCCGTCATGGTCTGGGGCGGTCTGTCACAGCATCATCGGACTGAGCTTGTTGTCATTGCAGGCAATCTCAATGCTGTGCGTTGGGAAGACATCCTCCTCCCTCATGTGGTACCATTCCTGCAGGCTCATCCTGACATGACCCTCCAGCATGACAATGCCACCAGCCATACTGCTCGTTCTGTGCGTGATTTCCTGCAAGACAGGGATGTCAGTGTTCTGCCATGGCCAGCGAGAGTCCGGATCTCAATCCCATTGAGCATGTCTGGGACCTGTTGGATCGGAGGGTGAGGGCTAGGGCCTTGGTGGAAGAGTGGGGTAACATCTCACAGCAAGAACTGGCAAATCTGGTGCAGTCCATGAGGAGGAGATTCACTGCAGTACTTAATGCAGCTGGTGGCCACACCAGATGTTACTTTTGATTTTGACTCATTTGTTCAGGGACACATTATTCCATTTCTGTTAGTCACATGTCTGTGGAACTTGTTCAGTTTATGTCCCAGTTGTTGAATTTTGTTATGTTCATACAAATATTTACACATGTTAAGTTTGCTGAAAATAAACGCAGTTGACTGTGAGAGGACGTTTGTTTTTTTGACGAGTTTATGTAGCCTTTAGTTGGTGTTATGCCATGGTAATGAAATTCTCAATAGCGTGGGTTTGATGGGAACTTGTAATGGAGCGCTCAGCTCTCACAGCATAAGTCAGTCTGTCTTTGCCAAAATGAATGGTACACATTATGCTTGGTACTAAATTCATGTTGTTTTACTGACATACTTCAAATGCTAATAGCTTATGTATTTAGTACAATAGTTACTGCCTCATTACTGTCATAATTGTTAAGGGATAATTCGTCTTGTGGGCCTTCTCCGAAATAGCTTTGAGCTTGCTGAATGGCGGTTTCAGAGAATAACGGATGATATACTGTAGGAAATCTGGTGTCTAGTCTCTCTGATAACTGCACCGTATCATGACATAAACAAACAGGAAAAAAACAACAGCTGTGTAGCATCTGACAGCTTGAAACTTGCCTTCACCGGATTACAAAAACATCTCAAATCCACACCAACTGTGTGTTTGCCACAGGAAACATGGAGAAACATAATCATCATGCATAAAAGGAAGAGCTGTTGGTAACACTACTTCAAGCTGACCGGTATAATTGCATTTTTTATTAATTGATATAAGCACGCATGAGCTTTTATTTCTTATTACAAGGCTTACAATATGTTATGTCCTTTTATGAAGCATATTTTCAACTTGCTCAAAATGGCTGTTGGTCATTGAGATAATATTAAGACTTTTTATAAGGGGGTCATACGTGCTTATGACAAGTCTTACAAATTAATTATAACCGCGTCATAATGCATTATACCTGTCAAGTCTAAAGTGTTACCGAGCTGTTCAGTTCAGGAGGGTGCCGTACAGCTGGGCCTTGGTCAGACTGTCCTTCCTGTTAAGTCCTGTTCCTGTGCTTCCAAATTTTTGGTGTTGAGAACTCTTCTTGGGAACAGCTAGGCTCAGGCTGGGCCTCACTCTCTCCCTCTGGTAGTGTTGCTGCTGCAGACAGGAGGCTTCCAGGGAGCTTTGGGGGTGTAAGGACTTGGCCAAGCTGTTGGGGCTCACATCCACATGTTCCTTGTTCCTGGACCCTCGTGCCGCCCCACTCTCCTTGTCCTTCAAGCTTCCTGAGAGGAATTGGCTGCACTCTGAGTCCTGGCTGTCCTCCTTGGCTCTGTGAAGGGGCTGGGGCTTGTCCGGCTTGCCCCGCAGGCCCATGCTGGGGTTTTTGGGACTGGGTGAGAGTCCGCCACCACCGACGGCAGCAGCCAAGCACTGGTCCAGCACATGGCTGTGGAGAGAGACATTGTCGTCCCCCTCCTGGAAGCTGCTGTAGAGGGGCCCCAGTTTGAGCTTGGCAGGGCCTATGGTGAAGTGCTGCTCGGAAAAGCTGTAGGGAGACATGCGGCCCGGATTGCAGTTGTAAGAGTACGAGTTGATGTCCTCCACACTCAGCTGCCTCCAGCTTCCAGACAGTTCTTCTTCGGTGGGGACATCTATGCTGGCCTGGCTGTCAGAGCGCTCCACCGCCCGGGGTCCTCCACCCTGGGCCGAGCCCACGCTGTGCGATGATGCTAAGTGGGGCGAGTGGTATGACTCACTGTAGCCGCAGGACGGCGTGCGCACGTACGCTGGCGAAGAGCCGCCGCCTTTCGCCGGGTTGGGGGAAGGCGGCATCCCCATGTGCTGGAAGCTGTGGGACTTGGGGAAGAGGCTGTGGCTGGGAGGGCTGTCCTTCTCATAAGAAGAGGTGCTCTTGCGCTCGCCATACCCCCCGTCCCGCCAGTCCATGTAGAGCGCCTGGTGGGAGGAGGACATGATGCTGCTGGGGCCGCCGCCGCAGCCTTCCCCTCCCTTCTCCTCCTCGGACGCCTGGCTGAAGCTGGAGTAGGAGCTAGAGGCCGGCAAGGAGCCCACCGTAAACTCTCCGTGGAAGGAGGGGGCCCTGTGTTGGGAGAAGTTACCTGAATGGAAGGCCACCTCCTGAGGGTTGGAGTCGGTGGAGTTCTGGGCCTGGAGGAAAAGACCCTTGGGGAGGCCGTGGACCTCTACGCTCTGCCTGCGCTCCTGCCAGCGCTCAGGGCAGTAGAGGGCAGTGTCGCTGCAGTATAGGTCGGCAGTCCGGTAGGTGGTACGACGCTGAAGGCTTTCACCGCCCACGCTATTGGTCTCAAGGTCATGGTCATGGCCCTCGTCCACCAATGGCTGGGGGCTGGTTGAGCGGGTGACTGGGCAGCTGCTGCCCGGCTCAAGCTTCTCTAGCACCTTGGCGATGACGGCGGTGGGCACAGCATCGGAGTAGGATGAGTGGCACAGCGCCATTGTGACGCCGCGTCCGTGCTTCTCTATGTGGGAGCTCACCCGCTCCTGGAAGTCAATAGGGAGCTGGAAAAAGAGAGCGGGATGGTGAGGAGAAATCCTAAGAGAGGAAGGAAAGAAACCTGGATAGCCAAACATAAAGGAAGAAATGGGAGTGAATTTAAGAGATGAATTCAGAAAGTACAGCAATAAATAACGAAGTATTTTTTAATTTTTTTTTTACCAGCATAACTTTCTCTACAACAAAGCATTCCTAAAAACAGACTGCATATAGATTCATACAATGCTGACAACCACTATCGAATCCCCCCATACATATTCACAACCACGCCATTATCGAATGCTTGCCACATCCACACAGCTGTTTTTGTCAATGCTGTTCCCTAGACTCCAATCTAGAGTTTGAGTTTAGAGAAGTAATTTATTATTGTGTGTATTATTGTGAGCTCGGACACCCGTTGGGACTTGCACTACCGTCTCTAATGAACTTGTCAGAACTTTGCTGACCACAACCCCTCCACTGCTGTGCTTTGGCCCTTCTTTTTCTTCAAGTTTCTCAGTTTACACTCGCTGAGTTGTAGGATACATCAGCATGGACAGAGGTACATCAAGAAACACACTTTCATCAATGCACACTTGTACAATGCCTTCAAAGTATTCATACCCCTTGACTTATTCCACATTTTGTTGTCACAGCCTGAATTCCAAATTGTTAAAAAAACCAAAAACTCACCCATCTACACCTAATACACCAATGGTTTGCACATTTATTGAAAATGATATACAAAAATATCTGCACCTCCTGAGTCAATACTTTGTAGAAGCACCTTTGGCAGAGATGACTTCTGTGTCTTTCTGGGCTTTCCACATCTGGATTGTGCAACATTTGCCCACTATTCTTTAAAATTGGTTGTTCATCATTGCTAGACAACCTTTCAGTTCTTGCCGTAGATTTAAGTTGAAAATGTAACTCGGCCACTCAGGAACATTAACTGTCTTCTTGGTAAGCAACTCCAGTGTAGATTTGGCCTTGTGTTTTAGGTTATTGCCCTGCTGAAAGGTGAATTAATCTTCCAGTGTTTGGTCGAAAGCAGACTGAACCTGATTTTCCTCTAGGATTTGCCTGTGCTTAGATCCATTCCGTTAATTTTTTTAACGATTACCATCATACCCATAACATGATGCAACCACCACTATCCTCAAAAATATGGAGAGTGGTACTCAGTAATGTGTTAGATTTGCCCCAAACATAACACTTTGTATTCAGGACATAGAGTTAATTGCCACTCACATTTTTAGTACAGCTCCTTCTTTTCACTCTGTCATTTAGGTTAATATTGTGGTGTATCTACAATGTTGTTGATCCATTTTCAGATTTCTCACCATCGGCCTCAGTGAAATCCCTGTGCGGTTTCCTTCCTCTCTAGCAACTGAGTTAGGAAGAACACCTGTATCTTTGTAGTGACTGGGTGTATTGATACACCATCCAAAGTGTAAGTAATAACTTCACCATGCTCAAAGGGATATTCAATATCTGCTTATTTTTTGGGACATCTACAAATATGTGCCCTTCTTGGATAACCTACCTGGTCTCTGTGTTTGAAATTAAATGCTCGACTGAGGGACCTTACAGATAATTGTATGTGTGGGGTACAGAGATGAGGTAGTCAATAAAAAAAATGATGTTCAACACTATTATTGTGTCCATGCAATTTATTGTGTGTCTTGTTGAGCACATTTTTACTCCTGAACTTATTTAGGCTTGCCATAACAAAGGGGTTGAATACTTATTGACTCAACACATTTCAGCTTTTCATTTTTTATTAATTTGTGAACATTTCGAAAAACAATTCCACCCTGATATTATGGGGTATTGTGTGTAGGCCAGTAATAAAAATAAATCACTGGGAGCAGCTTAGATTTAAATTAGACCAGTGCTCAAGGTCTACAGCTGAGAATAAAAAAATCTAAAACAGCCACCCTTGCTTTTGTGTTGAAAATAGACACCCGGCAGAAAAATACCAGTGTTTGAAGTATGGAGCTATTTTTAGCAGCCTGCTTTCCCCATTGAGAATTGAGTGGAAAAGTAGGTGAGACTGCAGGGTTAATGCGTAACTCCAACACGCCGTTTTCAGCAGCTTTCCTGAGGGGCTCCTCTGTACACGATACATTTCTCTGGCTGGTAGCAGAGTTAAGTCCCAATGAAAATCATACAGCATCCCTTTGATCGCACTCAGCTATATTCACCGCTGCATTTCTTTATGGATTCGTCAATGCTCTGGAATTGGTCACTTTGTCGACTCGAAAGGAGGAATGTGCTTTCAAAAGCCAATCACTGTTATTTCATCGGAGTATGATTATGGGGAGCCGAATGAGTCAACAGCTGTGGATGCTGATATCCTACAGTCGGAGACTGTTTGTACGGTGAAATCAACAGGGGAATCAATAGGTGGGGCTATTTGTTAGTGTGAGTGGAGAGCAGAGAAGAACTCACCTCAGAGAGCTTGTAGGCTCTGTGGTGTGACTTGGAATACTGGAGGAGCTGGGCTGCCAGGTTACAGTCCTTCCTGTAAAGGTCCTGGCATGGGAAAGATAAACACTGCTGAGTCATAGGTTGGGATGCCATGCAGACTAAGAACTGTATGAATTGTAATGGGAGTAACTGACCAACATTTGTTTCAAATAGGTTACTACATGTAATGACATGGTATTAGTACAACAAAGTAGAATGGGACCAAACAGTCATTTCAGCATGTGGCGTTGCTAACCTACCAATGCTTGAAAAACAAAAAAGAATTCCCCCGGAAAAAATATTCCAGATTGATTGCTACATCCTGAAGCTGTTTTCCCCCTCAACCCTCTTGTGACAACCCAAAAAGTTTACTTCAATTTAAAGCTCAGAGTCTAACACTTAGGGAGAACCCAATCAAAGTACAAACGCATCATCGGCCACGGAACAAATCCATCCACCCAGAAAAATAGTGCTTGTTTTTCTCATCAGGCCCCTGGGGCGCTGACAATGGCATTAATGATCCGCAAAATCGTATTAACTCTGAGTAACTTTTTTCAATTGCAATACAACTCTTCACTGTTTAATTTCACTACGGTGGTTCTGAAATGGGCTCTTCTCTAATCTAGAGGCTAGGCTAGTAAGCTTCCTCTCTGTCAGTCTGTATCCATGCTCTCTCTTTTCCACTGCAACTCCTTTGTGACACAGCAAAATCTGACAGCCCTCTCATAAACATCAAAGGCATTTCTTTGACAGCTTCAATTCTCCTCCTAGTTAACTGTGTCCTCTTTTCAAGCATTTTTTTTCTTCTCACATACAGAACAATTGGGTCTGTGGTAGTTTGAAGGCAGCACAAAGACCTGTCTAGTCCAGTCATTGATGTCTCAATGTCAGCCATGTTGTTTTCTCTCAGGACTCTGATGTGAAGAAGTTCCATGCTAACTGAGAGAATAGCTTTTGGCTGCAACCAGAGAAATGGCTAGCTGTGAAAGCTGTTGCTAACAGAAGTAGCGACCACAAAAACAATTGGTGACAAAAGACACATTTACCATTACACCCAACTCTTCCTTCCAAACCTGTAAATGCAGCCAGAGTCAACCTAATGGCTTATTTGGTCTTCCTCACATTATAATCATTCCGCCATCTCCAATTAATTCAAAGCATTTCCTTAAGACAGAATGTCTGCCTTCTCCTAACAGATAAAGTTCTCCTGTAAGACCCAATTCTGACCCCAATCAGCCTCCCTGGATCCAAGGGGATTCTCATCATACCCAATGGCTCAGATGTGTCTAGCTAGCACAGCAGCCCTGCAGAGAGCTAGGTAGAGCGCGAAGCTAGGCAGATGCTTGGGCATTCACATCAACGAGACTAGGACCGTAGATTGACACAGTAGGTCCCCAGGGCTAAATCCAGACTCTAGCTTTAAACCTGCTATCAGTCTCAAATCCCCTACTGATTTAGGAGTAACTACTGTACACAGAGTACAAAACATTAGGAACACCTTCCTAATATTGAGTTGCACCCCCTTTTGCCCTTGGAACAGCTTAAATTCGTTGGGGCATGAACTCTAAAAGGTGCGTTCCACAGGGATGCTGGCCCATGTTGAGTCCAATGCTTCCCACAGTTGTCAAGTTGGCTGGATGTCCTTTGGGTGGTAGACCATTCTTGATACACACAAGAAAACGTTGAGTGTGAAGAATCCAGCAGCATTGCAGTTCTTGACACACTCAAACCAGTGCGCTTGGCACCTACTACCATACCCACTTCAAAGGCACTTATCTTGCCCATTCACCCTCTGAATGGCATACATACACCATTCATGTCTCAATTGTCTCAAGGCTTAAAAGTCATTATTTAACCCGGTCTCCTCCCATTCAGCTACACTGATTTGAAGTCACATCAATAAGAGATCATAGCTTTCACTTGGATTCACCTAGTCAGTCTATGTCAAGGAAAGAACATATGCTGTGAAAAAGTATTTGCCACCTTTCTAATTTCATAAACAAACGTATGCAACACCCAATGCCCCTGTGTGAAAAAGTAATTGCCCCCTTAACTGGTTCTCACCTTTCAGCTGCAATGACTCCAACCAAATGCTTCCTGTAGTTGTTCAGTCTTTCACGTCGCTGTGGAGAACTTTTGGCCAACTCTTCCATGCAGAACAGCTTTAACTCAGCGACATTTGTGGGTTTTCAAGCACAAACTGCTCGTTTCATGTCCTGCCACAACATCTCCATTGGGATTAGGTCTGGGATTACCACCACCATGCTTGACCGCTGGTAGAAGGTTCTTACTGTGGAATGCAGTGTTTGGTTTTCGCTAGGCACCATGGGACCCATGTTATCCACAAATGAGTTGAAGCAGTTCTGCATGGAAGAGTGGGCCAAAATTCCTCCACAGCGATGTGAGAGACTGATCAACAACTACAGGAAGCATTTGGTTGCAGTCATTGCATCTAAAGGTGGCACAACCAGTTATTGAGTGTAAGGGGGAAATTACTTTTTCACACAGGGGAATTGGGTGTTACATACATTTGTCAATTCAATAAATAAGTACAAAAGAAATTATTTGGAAACTTTATCACTTTATCTAATATGTTTTGGTTGAAGATCTGATAACATTCAGTATCAAAAATAGAGAATCTGAAAGGGGGCAAATACTTTTTCACGTGTGTCTCTCTCTCTCCACACAATAGCACTTCAAAGAATGTACTATCTCAGGTTTTTAAGTTGGGTTCATGTTATAGGTGGTACAAGTGGCAAGGCCACCACCAGGCATTGGTCGTATAATTGGCCGTGTAGTTGTTTCAGTAAATCAGTAAATGAACTCAAACTTCATGAAGTAAGGATTTTGCACAATGACTACAGTATACGGTATACTTACGTTGTCCTCTCTGAGCTTTTCAATGGTGATCTTGGCCTCCAGGAGGTGATTGCTGAGGACGATGATCTCCCGACTCAGCGCCTTTTTCTCGTCCTCATGGTGCTGGGACTAAAGGAGGGAAGAGAGAGAGAGGAGGAATTGAAAGACCAGGAAGAGAAAGTAAAAGGAGAGGGAGAAGAGGAGAGCAGCCAGTCAGTCAGTGTTCATGCTCTCTATGCCAGTAGCAGGTCTTAATTAAAATAAGATTTCCCTGGCCAGTGCCCATATAAAATCAATTACTCTGCCAGGGTGAGAAAGTAGCAATCATAGTCCTGAGAAATGAAAGCGGTTAAAGCAACGGTCAATTTGACACCTTAGTATTTCCTTAGATTTAGCCTCAAACAATACATGCCAACAAGATCCTTTCCCCCTCACCCAATAATTGTTAATCCCCTGTTGTGTGGTAGGATTTGACAAAGGATGCATCATTGAGTCTCCACCGCACAAGGGTCACGATTGTTTTAAAATACAGGGTGGGGGAGCAGTTTAATAGAAGTCGATTATTGTCCGTTTAAGCAACGGGTTGGCATTGATATTCAAATCCATTCTGTAAGTCTCTCATTAATCAGCTCCGGCATGTTGCTTTGGCAGTCTCATTCAGGCACATTATGTTCCACAGTGTGATCATATTTCACTCTGTGGGAAGGTGGGTCTTGCTATAGGCCTCCTACATAGGAGATTGACATGAGTCTCCAAAGCTGCTAACGCCTTGCCCCCGGCTTTTTTCAGAGATTTTCCCATCCCAAAACCCCCTCTCACAAAACTAGCCCTTCCTAACATGGAATGGGTTTGTAAAGTTGCCAGAAAGGTATTGAGCATGTCCACTCCAGGGAAGGAGGGTGGAAAGTGTAAAAATGTGAGTTGTAGCCATTCCAGTTAGCTTGAATTTGGATGACTCACTTCAACTGTTTCTTGGGTTAGTTGAATATCCTTATCTAATCTGCAACCTGTTTGGATTGACATTCAGCCGAGGGCTGATTAACATCCGAATATTGGAAATCGTCAAAATGTTGCCCATAGATTAAAAGAGTGAAGGATATTATAGATTTGCATATATGATGACTGACATGGTCATATTCCATTTTGGCAGTACAGTTTGAGGCTTTATTTAATTACAATTGTTAGGGTAGAGAGTGAGTCATGGCCTCCACATACAAGCGCCTTTGGAACATCTACATTTAAAAAAAGTCTAATCAATTAAATTTACACCATCACAAGAAATCCATCCTTTATTTTAGGCAGGTTTAAAGAAACATTATGATATGAAGAAAATGTATTTCAAAAGAACAATATGAGTTGGCCTGCTGTATGTTATCTGGCTATGCGCCATGCCATAAGCTGTAGGCTTGTTCATTTAGCAGACAATATATGTTTATAAGTCCCCTGCCATTATTTTATATTATATGATTTTATAGTAAGAAGAATATAATTGAACTTAGCTGAATAAAATAGACAGGCTATTTTTCCCAGCCTCGAGTGAGTGCGCATATGAAGTGGCCAGTAGTGGAAAAAGTAAAAGTATTTGGTTTTAAATATACTTAAGTATCAAAAGTAAAAGTATAAATAATTTCAAGTTCCTTATATTAAGCAAACCAGACTGCACCATTTTCTTGTTTTTATTTATTTATGGATAGCCAGGGTCACACCAACACTCAGGCATCATTTACAAACAAAGCATGTGTGTTTAGTGAGTCACACAGATCAGAGGCAGTAGGGATGACCACGTGTTCTCTTGATAGCCATTTTGGGCCATTTTCCTGTCCTGCAAAGCTTTCAAAATGTAACAAGTACTTTTGGGTGTCAGGGAAAATGTATGGAGTAAAAAGTATGTTATTTTCTTCTGGATTGTAGTGGACTAAAAGTAAAAGTTGTCAAAAATATAAATAGTAAAGTACAGATACCTCACAAAACTACATAAGTAAAAAATACTTTAAAGTACTACTTAAGTTCTTTACACCACTGGAAGTGGCTATGTTGAGCGTAAAAGTGATCCCCTCTCTCTGTGTGCTGGAGAAAGGAATGAAGGACAGAGGGGAGGAGATGGAAACGCAGGTGGTGAGATTCTGTGGATAAAGGTGATGTCAACCTATTAATTATGAAACTATAAAAAATGCCCTATTACTAGGCTATTCAAAATCAAATACAAATTCACTATAATTGTAGGCTGCAGTGTGTAATATGTGGTAGGCTATGTATTGTATAACCATTATGTATATGTATTGTATAATCGCACAATCATTTTAATTCAGGGTTTTTTTCTGGCTTGGGCTCATACTGTATATAGGCCTATGCATATGCGTGTTTGGAATCAATCATCACCTTAGAAAGTGCTGTCCATTTTGTTAGGCTTTGAAAACATCCACAACGACCATGTTTTCCCACACAGTTTCAACCTGTTGAACTTCTTTCTTCAAATTGGTCAATCACAGTGAGGTGAGTTTTAAAAGGACATACTGTTTTTATAAGTGTTTGACGTGATTTTCGATTGCATTTTGCATTGATGCCAGAGTGGTTAGAGGGACAATAGAGCCCTGAGTACCATCCATTAGCGACCTGATGGTCATTAGCGAGTTGGATATTACTAACGCATGTCCAGAGTGCATAAGAGGAGATTACCATCAATGGTCAAGTAGAATTTTACTGCAGTCATGACTCATGACTGCCGTTGTGGCAGTAATATGGTCACTGCAACAGACCTAGTCACAGCCATCCAAACGGTGCTCAGTGACTGACTTGAGTACTTTTTTTGTTCCCCATAGAGTCGACAGTGTAGCCTGCTGTACTTTCATCCACATCCAGCCAAAGTTAGATCATTTGATGTACCAATGCCTCACACAATAGGGCAGCGAGGCAATTTACAGAGGTATAGTACTTTTTTTTAATCATAGACTGCAGAATTCTACTGGGCTTATAAGTGAATATTGAAAAATCATATTTGTACATGCAGATGCAATCCTTGTCCCTCACTTTAGCGCCTCAATTTGGAGTCATGCAGAATAAGGATATTATTCATGTTGAAATTGTACATAAAGTTTATTTTTATTTTTAAAGATGTGACTGTGTAGATATTTTTAAGAAAATTAAGTTAGAATCAAGCAAAAAATATCTACAGTGTTTTTTATTTATTCTTGTTGAATATCCCCCTGCCTGTCTGTCTCCACTCAGCTGTCTTCACCGGACAACAAACGGAGCTTATCCCCGAGGACGCAATTACTGTATACTAGAGTTGGGGAAGGGGAGAGAAAAACACAAGATTAAAGTTAAGTCCTAACCTTAGGAAAAAGGATTTCAGACTTTCAAAAAATAAATAACCACCTGCTCAAAAGTTTTAAATGATCAATCGGTGTAAAATTCTCTGAAATGCCTACAAGTCTCTAAAGGATAGGGCTGGCCATATGTGACTTGAAAGCCAATTAATCTAAAGTTTGATGTGCTTCAACTAAATCTTTTAGGTTTTCTTTAGCTCCTTTTCCCTTCTGGCCCCAGTTCAATTCTTAGGGTGAGAGACAGTATCTTTTGAAGGAGCTTTAGTTCATGTCTTTATCTAGGTCAAGTTTGATAGCTGGTCAAGTTTGATAGCTGTTTGAGATTTTTACCATCAATCCATGACACGCCTGGCTAATGGATAAGGGGTAATGCATGTTGGGTACGTCAAATGCTGAGAAAACTAGCAAGAAGCTTGGTAAACAAAAAAAAAAAGCAGAACGGTGGCAACAATAACCCAATTTGGTGAGCTGTATGTTCTGTGATGCCTATCCCCTGGGTGTAATTTACACTTTTCATTGAAAAGCATTGACTAATGAGGACACAGCGAATACCACATTGAGAAATGTGCGGCTCAGAAAACAGGCTCTTCTGGCACGCTGGTGAGCACGGCAGAAAGGCAGCACACCCTGATGAGAACTTTAATTAGTGTCAGCACCGCTCACTGCAGTGCCAGTAGGGCCGGGAGCTGCCTGCTTAGTCGGGATCTTGAAAGGCACACACACCCCGCTTGTGTGCAAGCACTCACACAAACATCTCCTTGATCACAAGGGCAATATTACCCTCAAGGTGCCATACTGTATGTGAATCATTCATTAGCTGTTAACTATTTCGCCCCCAGATCGTGTGTGGTGGCTTTGGACGACAACAACAACACTAACAAAAACAACAACCACTCCAGGGGCCTCAGCCCCACTAATTACCTTGTTCACTGGTGTCATGAGGCGGCAAGCTAACCCTTCCTCATAAAACCAAGGCGTCATTAAGCTTTCCACTCTGTTCTGATGGGCTAATTAAAGTAGTCATTAGAGTACACATTTGTTCTGGGGGCCTTGTATTCTACCAATCCATATACAGTTCAAAATGGTCTTTTACAAAATACTATTTTGTTCTATGTAGAGCTAGAAAAGTGTTAGACATAGTTAAGGTACAGTTAATAGGATATTTAATCTGGTTCAGTGTGCTGCTGGCTGTGCAGCACTAATTCAGCAACCCCGGAGAGCGCCCTTTCCCTTGGCCTTCGCCCAAATGGCTTTTCAGCACTGACCAGGCAGACAGCTCCACAGCTCTGTCAACACTGGAGTCGCCACAGCCAGGGTCCAGGGAGGACTGCATTCCAAAAAATAGGGCCAGGAGTTTTTCACTGACCATGTGATCTGACCAGGTTAAACTCTGGGCCCTAGTTGGGTATTGTGGTCCTGTCCCTATGCAAAATAATAGAAATCCTTTTGGAAATCCTCCCACTATATTCTCTTACATGGTTGTTTTAATCGTTTGGTTTGTAAATTTTTTTCGAATGACCTTCCCCGTAGTTTCTGAACCTCTTAGACACTCGGTGACAATCTAAGACCATTTCCTGCTCAATAAATATTTTCCCTTTAAAATACCATTTCAAGACATCAAAAGGAATGGCAATCACAATGAGGCATGCTTCTGAAGCACTCCTGTACTACTTCCTGTCATGAATGGTGATTCGTTACACCAAGGTCCAAGGAAGCTAATTCCTTTGAAAAGCCAACCACTTCAAAAAATAAATTTTCACATGACTGGAATACAGTAGAAGTGTGTGACAGAATATGATTCGGGATACATTTTTTGGCTGTTGTCTTTTGTGACAATGCAATTCTGATTACTCAGACGTGCTAAAGAGCGATGGGTGAAGAAACAGCGAATAATACACAAACACTGTAGAACTGGTGTAAATAATATACAGTACTTCGATCAATGTTCGAAATTTGTCATATAACGACATGTAATAGATATTGATTTTCTTATACCTCAGCACCAATGGATATAACAGGCCTACAAAACATGTAGCCCACAAACAGGCATGTCTAGGGTCAATGTTGAGACAATGTTGTATGAACAGTGTTATCACCACAATCTCTTGCCTGGGGCAATCATCTGAATCATCTAAGAAGAGGTGGTTGGGAACATTTCACGCAGTCGTATTCTATTAAAATGGTCACACGGCGAATCAGCCATTGACTCAAACTTCTGTTGTGATGAGATTAAAAATCTCTTTTTAATCATGATACAGTCATACAGTACGTCTTAAATATGGAGATGAGGCCTGACCATGGACTCATCTTGAACAGTAATGACAGTGTCTTCGGGGTCTGAAGGAGGAACGAATGGGAAGGGGAGCTCTTGTCGGGGGAGATAGGCCCAGAAAAATAAGTTGTAGTAGTTTTCTAACAAGGTTCTATGGCAGGTTCTATCATTTTGGACATTGATTGCGCTCCGTCTCTGATCATGTAATTGTGGTGGTGAGTTGGGCCTCTCATCAAGGGAGACCGCATGTTCGGATCAATTATACTGGAGATCTCATCTAAGATCTCAAACCACAGACCACATAGTGTTCTTACTCTTAATATTTTCATGATAGCTGTTCTTGTTATTTTTACTGTTTGGCCTATGTTATATTGGCTGTATTTTACAAAACAAAGCTGGTAAGCCTCTAGCAGTCTCGCACACTTCTTCAAACAAACACACACACTCACTCACTCCTAGAGCCAATCTGTCCCAGCTCCAATTACAGGAGCCAAGGTGCCTCAGAGCCATGTGTGTGTGTGCACGTGCGTAAGTGTGTGCGTCAGATGCTCGATTAGGTTCTGGGGGGGAGATGTATAAGGAAAATAAACTAACGAGACTAACAAAGTTTCAACCCCCCCTAAACGGAAGATCTCAGACAAAGCCCCACCCCTTCCAATAAAGTTCCGCTTGAAATCATTGCTTGAAATCCCTCCCCCACGTTAAGGACCATCTTCACCCAATCCTGATCAGTCAAAATAATAACCAGTGACGGGAACCCAAAGCACCAGAACTACGGTTGCTCGTTAGTCATTGCATTCAGCAGTCTTTTGACAGACGTAACGCTTCCCTTTATGTTATGCAGTCTCTCCATGAGAGACAAGGGTGTGTGTGATGCAAACGTACGTGTGTGATGCTACAGTGAGGGAAAAAAGTATTTGATCCCCTGCTGATTTTGTACGTTTGCCCACTGACAAAGAAATGATCAGTCTATAATTTTAATGGTAGGTTTATTTGAACAGTGAGAGACAGAATAACAACAAAAAGATCCAGAAAAACGCATGTGAAAAATGTTATAAATTGATTTGCATTTTAATGAGGGAAATAAGTATTTGACCCCTCTGCAAAACATGACTTAGTACTTGGTGGCAAAGCCCTTGTTGGCAATCACAGAGGTCAGACGTTTCTTGTAGTTGGCCACCAGGTTTGCACACATCTCAGGAGGGATTTTGTCCCACTCCTCTTTGCAGATCTTCTCCAAGTGATTAAGGTTTCGAGGCTGATGTTTGGCAACTCGAACCTTCAGCTCCCTCCACAGATTTTCTATGGGATTAAGGTCTGGAGACTGGCTAGGCCACTCTAGGACCTTAATGTGCTTCTTCTTGAGCCACTCCTTTGTTGCCTTGGCCGTGTGTTTTGGGTCATTATCATGCTGGAATGCCCATCCACAACCCATTTTCAATGCCCTGGCTGAGGGAAGGAGGTTCTCACCCAAGATTTGATGCGGTGAAGTTGCCTGTCCCCTAGCAGAAAAACACCCCCAAAGCATAATGTTTCCACCTCCATGTTTGACGGTGGGGATGGTGTTCTTGGGGTCATAGGCAGCATTCCTCCTCCTCCAAACATGGTGAGTTGATTTGATGCCAAAGAGCTCCATTTTGGTCTCATCTGACCACAACACTTTCACCCAGTTGTCCTCTGAATCATTCAGATGTTCATTGGCAAACTTCAGACGGGCATGTATATGTGCTTTCTTGAGCAGGGGACCTTGCGGGCGCTGCAGGATTGCAGTCCTTCACGGCGTAGTGTGTTACCAATTGTTTTCTTGGTGACTATAGTCCCAGCTGCCTTGAGATCATTGACAAATCCTCCCGTGTAGTTTTGGGCTGATTCCTCACCGTTCTCATGATCATTGCAACGTCACGAGGTGAGATCTTGCATGGAGCCCCAGGCCGAGGGAGATTGACAGTTCTTTTGTGTTTCTTCCATTTGCGAATAATCGCACCAACTGTTGTCACCTTCTCACCAAGCTGCTTGGCGATGGTCTTGTAGCCCACTCCAGCCTTGTAGGTATACAATCTTGTCCCTGACATCCTTAAGGTATACAATCTTGTCCCTGACATCCTTGGAGAGCTCTTTGGTCTTGGCCATGGTGGAGAGTTTGGAATCTGATTGATTGATTGCTTCTGTGGACAGGTGTCTTTTATTCAGGTAACCAGCTGAGATTAGGAGCACTCCCTTTAAGAGTGTGCTCCTAATCTCAGCTCGTTACCTGTATAAAAGACACCTGGGAGCCAGAAATCTTTCTGATTGAGAGGGGGTCAAATACTTATTTCCCTCATTAAAATGCAAATCAATTTATAATATTTTTCACGTGTTTTTCTGGATTTTTTTGTTGTTCTGTCTCTCACTGTTCAAATAAACCTACCATTAAAATTATAGACTGATCATTTCTTTGTCAGTGGGCAAACGTACAAAATCAGCAGGGGATCAAATACTTTTTTCCCTCACTGTATGCTCTGTGTGTTGCTTAGTGAAACAGAGCTGGGGTTTTCCCTTTCATGCACTGACGCCAGACCATGACCAACAGGTCAGCCTTATCAGCAACATTAATATTCTAAAGCCTCTTTATCTTAAAGGATATGGAATATTAAAATAACTCATATTGTAAATGCAACATAAGGTGCACGGCGGTGGTGTAACTATCAAGACATTGACTTGTGTATTTATCAAACGGAATCTAAAGCTAATTGGAATGGTTGCAGGGGAAGTAAACATGATTTCTCAATTCACTGGAGTGTGGCGCCTTAGAGCTGCATCCCAGGCTGCCTTATAGAGACCTGTCTGCCAGGCTGCCTTAAAGAGAGCTGCATGCCAGGCTGCCTTAAACAGACCTTATTCCTTAGATGCTGTATTCACACAAGGGGCCCCAAGGGTACCACTGGAGTGGCCGGTGGGGAGCGTAGAGCAAACCTCCATCCACCTCCTACATTATTTATGAGAACAAAGTGAGAGCAGAGGTACTTACAGGGAGCATTAGGACACAACACATCTATCCCTGTAATGTCAATACCAACATCTTGGTAATGCCCCTCCGTCACAACTGTGAAGAGGTGGAGACTCTTAGGAGTGAAGAAGTGGATGCTTAAGGGACAGGACTTCATGGGCACACTGGGGGATGTACTGTAACACGGAGTAATGAAGGTAGGAATGGCCAATTAAGGTTGAAATGTTGCCAATTCAAATGGTCTTTCTGGCAGGTCTTTGAAGATTCCAAGAGACCTGAGATGAGATGCTGTTTCTGTCATTCCACTGCACATCAGCTCAGTGGGGTCAAAGGTGAAGGATGATGTTACTTCAGTTCTGCTTGAGTGAGCTTAACTGGCGGAACCAATTGAAGTCCCCACAAGTGAAAACGTTGTGTGGTATTGGAGTGGGTGTCGGCAGAGTGTATGGCTGATCAGGTGTCTTACTGTCCTGTGCACCTTGTCCTCCAGGTCTTGATTGATCCTCTGTTGAGCTGCATAACTGCTCTGGATCCTGCAGGACAGGAAAGAGTACACGTTGGTGAAACAACGCAGTCTTGAGTACGAATGTGCTTTCAAAACCAATAATGAATTGACTTTAATTCAAGACGATGAATATGAAAATCCAACACAGTTATTTGAATTTCAAGATCATTCAATGGATATATCTGATTTACTGTACTATACTGTGCAGTAATATTTTTTAGACTTGAAGCCTCACATTTGAAGCATGGGAAAAACCCCATTTAATGTGATGAAAGCAGAATTTGAATTCTTTAGGAGAGAAAAGGTGATGGAAAATGCATAATCAAACCCATAGGACTGATGCATGACTCATGAATGAGCTGAGGATTTTGGCAACATTTCAGCGCCGGTCGAGGTGAGTTTCCCAGCACAAACACTGTCTGGTCGACTTCCAAAACATTAGTTGGCTTAATGGAATAAGCTGTTCTTCCACCTCCACCTTTCATTAGTTAAATCATTACCAGCATTAGGCTACTATCTCTTTCAGCACACAGTGCTTGCTGCATGTTATTATCACTGGCCCCGGTCTCATGGGAGTTTGGATACAAGCATTTGGAGATTCATTGTAAAAAAAAAAAACAATCTGTTATTTAAGAAAAGACTGCTTTAGAAGTGAAGTGGATTTGGAGGTTATATTTCAGGCTGCTCAACAATGATTGATCTCATAACACATTCTATATTTTTTTATATATATTTTTCATTGTTTCCTGTCAAGTTCAATTGTAGGCCAAAAAACATTGGTATTGTGGGGAGAGACCGGGGACAATTGTAACACGCTTTAGTTGTTACAGAATAAACAACTCCAATTAGAAGCCACTTATTCAATGAGCCAATGGTTACTGTCTTTACACTCATGCCTATGAAGATTTTTAAATTCATGAATCAAGTGATTGTTGATCTATGGAACGTTCTTCATATATCTAACATACACGGTGTTACAACTTACCCCTTACCTAAAATAATGATGTATATAGACAAATTAAGATTTTTACATAAATGTTGGCAGTGCAACTAAGATTAAGCCTTAGGAAAATAATGTTGAATGCTAATAAAAATATTTTGTGTCAATTTTGTGTATTTTCATCCAACTATCAGTTTCAAATCTTAACATTGTTGAATTACTACTCATTTTTACTACTAAAGACATTGTTACAACTGTCCCATATACTGTTTCAACTAACCCTGCTATTGGAGTTAATTGTAACATCAGGATTTTTTCAGACTTAAGCCAGAATTGTGAAAATGCCACATTTAGCACAGTTCTCTAAACGTTACTATTAGTTAGCGGACAAATGTACATTTTGAAATCTCTACATCAGTGTTAAAGTAAATGTGATTTTTAAAAACAACTCCAAAATGTGTTACAATTCTCCCCCGTCTCACCTTAATAATTGGGAATATCAATTACTTTAAGTCAGAAAATGTGACTTCTAAATAAAAAAAAAACTTGTTTCTTTGACTCTAGCGGAAGGAAAAGCCACAGGCTACATATGTACTTCTGTTGTAAATTACTTACATTTTAATTATTACTGGCTTTCGATCGTGCCCTGCAGTAACACAGATGATTCAGCTAATTATGGTCCGTACTGAAGACATTGATTAGTTGAATCAAGGTGTGTTCCTGCCTGCCAGACGACTCACTCTGAGTTTTATTCCGCTGCTCTATCGATCGCTACGTACATTAAGTCTGAAACTGCCATCCTAGAAGTCTTTTGTGTGACTTCAAAATGAGGGGCATTGTAAAAAAACTAATTCATCAGCGATTTGGATCGTCTCTAACAAATCTAACCAATCAAAGTTCATAACTTCATCGTGTAGGCCGGCTCTTCATCGTGTAGTAACCCATCGGTTTCTGGGGCCAATCAGAATGTCAGAATGTGTTCGCATTCTACAAATCTTTGAGGGAGACAAATCTTGGAAGAAGAAAAATCTGTTGGCCAGAGCAATGTGGATGGGTAGCCAGGCAATGTTACTGCAGGGATAGGATCATAGACAATAGTTGTAGAACCTTGCATTAGATTATTCCCAATGCAGACTCTGTTGAATTAGTCGATTGTAAATCCATTGACTCATTAGGTTGAAGTGAAAGATGGCATAGTCACGCTTTGTTAGACACAGGAGCTCTGGTAAGAGAATAAAGATGGCGTAACGGGACTGACATGGGAGTAACGGAACTGACATGGTGTACCGGGACTGACATCATGTAACAGGGCTGACATACCTGCGTAGTTTCTCAGTGAATTTCTCCAGCTCTTCTTGGGCTCGACGGAGTTCCGTCTCCAGGTACTGACGGGTGGAGTCAAACTCAGACTCCACCATCTCTAGTTTGTGGGTGGTGTAGGACAGACGCTTGTGAAAGTCATCCTTGTGATCATGTAAAGAACTAGACAGGAAGTAGAGTGACGGTCAGATAGACAGGGTCAAAACAGCTCATGGTATCATGAGGTCTTAATTTATGCTGAATATTCTTTGAGGTAATTGAAGTGCATGACTAGACTTAACGTACATTAGATATTAATGAACTAAACATTTCATTTAGAAAAATAATATATTTATCTACACATGTATCAATATACAGTGGGGGAAAAAAGTATTTAGTCAGCCACCAATTGTGCAAGTTCTCTCACTTAAAAAGATGAGAGAGGCCTGTAATTTTCATTATAGGTACACTTCAACTATGACAGACGAAATGAGGAAAAAAAATCCAGAAAATCACATTGTAGGATTTTTTATGAATTTATTTGCAAATTATGGTGGAAAATAAGTATTTGGTCAATAACAAAAGTTTATCTCAATACTTTGTTATATACCCTTTGTTGGCAATGACAGAGGTCAAACATTTTCTGTAAGTATTCACAAGGTTTTCACACACTGTTGCTGGTATTTTGGCCCATTCCTCCATGCAGATCTCCTCTAGAGCAGTGATGTTTTGGGGCTGTCGCTGGGCAACACGGACTTTCAACTCCCTCCAAAGATTTTCTATGGGGTTGAGATCTGGAGACTGGCTAGGCCACTCCAGGACCTTGAAATGCTTCTTCTGAAGCCACTCCTTCGTTGCCCGGGCGGTGTGTTTGGGATCATTGTCATGCTGAAAGACCCAGCCACGTTTCATCTTCAATGCCCTTGCTGATGGAAGGAGGTTTTCACTCAAAATCTCACGATACATGGCCCCATTCATTCTTTCCTTTACACGGATCAGTCGTCCTGGTCCCTTTGCAGAAAAACAGCCCCAAAGCATGATGTTTCCACCTCCATGCTTCACAGTAGGTATGGTGTTCTTTGGATGCAACTCAGCATTCTTTGTCCTCCAAACACGACGAGTTGAGTTTTTACCAAAAAGTTCTATTTTGGTTTCATCTGACATTCTCCCAATCCTCATCTGGATCATCCAAATGCTCTCTAGCAAACTTTAGACGGGTCTGAACATGTACTGGCTTAAGCAGGGGGACACGTCTGGCACTGCAGGATTTGAGTCCCTGGCGGCGTAGTGTGTTACTGATGGTAGGCTTTGTTACTTTGGTCCCAGCTCTCTGCAGGTCATTCACTAGGTCCCCGTGTGGTTCTGGGATTTTTGCTCACCGTTCTTGTGATCATTTTGACCCCACGGGTGAGATCTTGCGTGGAGCCCCAGATCGAGGAAGATTATCAGTGGTCTTGTATGTCTTCCATTTCCTAATAATTGCTCCCACAGTTGATTTCTTCAAACCAAGCTGCTTACCTATTGCAGATTCAGTCTTCCCAAACTGGTGCAGGTCTACAATTTTGTTTCTGGTGTCCTTTGACAGCTCTTTGGTCTTGGCCATAGTGGAGTTTGGAGTGTGACTGTTTGAGGTGGGTATGTATTGATGGATGGAGGCTTGAGCGGTAATGATTTTCCATTGATAGCTATAGGGAACTGGGGCAGCTCACAATGTAACGGTGACTCCCATTACACACGTCTCCAGCGTGACATCACTGGCAAACCAGAAAGAGCTTCTGAGTCTATCGAGATACAATGCCATAAGGGGTTTGTGGGAAGAGGGATGGGATTGGGGTTGCTCAGTTGGTGAATAAGTTTGGTCTTATAAAGTACTGTATTATACAGGAGAATACTGGCAACATGTATCTAGAGAGTTTCTCTAACGCGCAAACGTGTTTCCTTGGTAAATTATAGAGAATGTGTGCGTGAGTGCTTGCGTGCGTCCATGTGAGAGAAAGGCATTCACAGACAAAGAAAAAGAGAGAGTCTGGGAATAAAGTAGGTCGGAAAGGGAGCGAAGAACAGGGAGCAGTTTGCTCTGGGGATTTAGAGGAGACTGATACAGCGCCTTGCAAAAGTATTCCGACCCCTTGGATTTCTTCATATTTTATTGTGTTACAAAGTTAATATAGTTGTTTGCTTAATTATTCAGCCCCTTTGTTTAGGCAAGCCTAAATTAGTTCATTAGTAAAATGTGGCTTAATAAGTTAAATGGACTCACTTTGTGTGAATACATTTTCTTTTTTTTTTTTTTACGACTAAACCTCCTCTGTCTCCCATACAACATCTGTAAGGTCCCTCAGTCAAGTAAAGAAGGGCAGTGATTGGTAGATGGGTAACAATAACAAATCAGACATTGGATATTTCTTTAAGCATGGTCAAGTTAATAATTTTGCTGTGGATGATGTATTAAACCACCCAGACACATCAAAGATACAGTACTCCTTCTGAACCCAGCTGCAGGACAGGAATGAAACTGCTCAGGAATGTTACCATGAGGTCATTGGTGATTTTAAAACAGCTACAGAATTCAATGGCTGTGATGGGAGAAAACTGATGGATTGATCAACAAAATTACAGTGACTCCACAATAATGACCTAAATGAGAGTGAAAAGAAGAATATACAGAATAAAACTATTCCAAAACATGCTTCTTGTATGCAACAAGACACTAAAGTAATACTGAGAAAAAAGAAGAAGAAGGAATACAGTTTTTGGCCTTCATGCAAAGCCTTATGTTTGGGACAAATTCAATGCAACACATCACTGAGTTACTGCCTCCTTATTTTCAAGCATGGTGGTGGCTGCATCATGGTATGGGCATGCTTAACATCGGCAAATACTGCAGAGTTTTTCGGGATAAAAAGTAATGGGATGGAGCTAAGCACAGGCAAAATCCTAGAGAAAAACCTGCTTTGATCTGCTTTACACCAGACTGGGAGAGAAATTCAACTTTCAGGACAAATCTACACTGGAGACAGTGAATGTTCCTGAGTGGCCAAGTTACAGTTTTGATTTAAATCTGCTTGAAAATCTATGGCAAGACTTGAAAATTGATGTCTAGCCTTGATCCCCAACATCTTGGCAGAGCATGAATAATTTTGAAAAGAATAATGGGCAAAAATTGCACAATACAGGTGTGCAAAGCTCCTATATACTTAACCAAGAAGACTCGCAGCTTGAATCAATGCCAAAGGTGTTTCTAACATGTATTGACGCAGGGAGCTGAATACTTATGCAACAACTATATTTTAGTTATTACATTTGTATTAATCTTATATAAGAAATAAATGAAATGTGCCGTTTGACATATTTTGTGTAGATTGACCAACAAAATTACAATTACATCAATTTTGATCCCACTTTGTAACACAATCTAATGTGAAGAAATCCAAGGGGTCTGAATACCTTTGCAAGGCACTATAGATTCTGACTCCGAGACAGTGCCCCTGTAGAGTTTCAGTATCAAGCTGCCAGTGGCACACTGATCTCATCTCATGACAGTCTGAGGACGGACCATTTTAAGGGACCATGTGACTTTCTCACAGCCTGGTTGGCTACTGCAGAAACAGCTTCACAAGGCTAACCAACCTCTAATATGAAAAATATAATTAAAGACAGAGTACATTAGAATGATGTAGGACCAACACTTACCTTGAGAAAGGTATCGTATAACTAGCTGTCCATCAAACTATTGCTGTCTGGTACACAAAGCTACAGCGAGGTCGTAGCAGCTACGCTAGTTAAGCACATTATGACTCTGCCGGTCTGGACTTCATGATACTGTGCACCTTAGTGTGCTTATGTGTGGGTTAATGGTTGTGGGTTTAACCCCCACTCAGACACACTAGGGTCTAGGCTATCCCAAGATAATGTCTTGCATTCATCTCACTGACAGCAGTAATTGATGCCTTAAATTGCGGGCTTAGTGCCATAGACTGAAGTAGATGAAATGATAGCTCTTGGTCATAAAGTGATCACAGTTTTACTGCATTTGTTGTTTTGAAACATTTACTGGTATTCTGAAATTGGGAAATATTATAAAGAATAGGCAGGGTAACATACAGTACCAGTCAAAAGTTAGGACACACCTACTCATTCAAGGGTTTTTCTTTATTTTTACTATTTTCTACATTGTAGAATAATAGTGAAGACATCAAAACTATGAAATAACAAATATGGAATCATGTAGTAACCAACAAAAGTGTTAAACAAATCAAAATATATTTGAGATTCTTCCAAGTAGCCACCCTTTGCCTTGAGAACAGGTAACTCTTGGTCTTCCTTTCCTGTGGCAGTCCTCATGAGAGCCAGTTTCATCATAGCGCTTGATTTTTTTTGCAACTGCACGTTTAAAGTTCTAGAAATGTTCTGTATTGACTGACCTTCATGTCTTAAAGTAATGTTGGACTGTCGTTTCTCTTTGCTAATTTGAGCTGTTCTTGCCATAATATGGACTTGGTCTTTTACCAAACACATTAAGGAAAGAAATTCCACAAAATAACTTTTAACAAGGCACACCTGTTAATTTAAATGCATTCCAGTTGACTACCTCATTATGCCAAGAGTGTGCCAAGCTGTCATCAAGGCAAAGGGTGGCTATTTTAAGTATATTTTGATTTGTTTAACACTTTTTTGGTTACTACATGATTCCATATGTGTTATTTCATAGTTTTGATGTCTTCATTCTTATTCTACAATGTAGAAAATAGTAAAACATTTAGAAAAACCTTGGACTCGTACTGTATAATACATCAGGTTTTGAAGGTTGTATGTCTAAAAGGTTATATTATATGTCTAAAAGTTTAAATAGAATACTGATGACTGAGAAATTGGTACCGTGAGTTGGTCGTACAGGTGGTGTATAGTTGAAACGACATTTTGATTATTTTGGTAGTATTGAGACAAAATCTTTTGGAATGGGTTCTCCAATGAATATGATTGATTCACATGATATCAATGGCATTTAGAAGTTCAACCACCACTCTTACCTTCTTTTCTGATGCTTGCAACCATTTCTTTGGCCTTTGAGAGCTGTTTTCCCAATATATATCTTTTTCATATTTTTCGCTGTGCATTCACTTTCATTTGTTTTCTAGTTGCTGATGACGCTGATGCAGAGTGTAACCTCTAACACCAACCACTCAAGCCGTAAGTCTTGCCTGTGGAGTCAGGCAGCAAGCAGTTGTCTATCTGTGTTGACTGTTGACCCTGCCAACAGAGCACAGAAAAAACAGCTTTGCAGATTCAAGTGTACATGTAATACATTACTACTATGGTATGTGCTGTGAATTCATGCAATCATTTGCTCTTATTGAACAAACCCACATTCTTCATGGATGATATCGATGAACACCATCAGATGGCCTATGCTACAGTACAGTCATACAGTGGCCCCAATAGGTCACTTAACTTGGTGGGGCGCCACTCCCGACACTACCCGGTGAAATGCAAGGCGCCAAATTCAAAATCCAAAAGTTGAATTATTAAACATTCATCAATATACAAGTGTTGCATAGTCATCAAAAGCTCTGCTTCTTGGCAATATCACAGCGTTGTCAGATTTCAAAAAGGCTTTACGGCGAAAGCACAACATTTGATTTTTTGAGGGTAGCACCTCCAATATTTTTTCCATTAGCATAAATTCATAAACCATCGCGGTTCACACAAAACACATTTCACAGCGAAAACAAATCCCTTACCTTTTGAAGAACCTCTGCTGAGTGCTTCCCAAGTGTCCAACGAAGACATCCAATGGTTCTTTTGTTAGAAAAAGTAATTTATTATATCCATAAATCTCTGTTTGGTTGGCGCATTATGTTCATAAAATACAGCGTCCACTCGCCCATTGAACCGTGAAGAGAACGCGTTCAACCTATACCTATACACTTGTCCAAGAACAATCAAACATCATTGATAATGTATCCTTAGGAACACTTTTATGTATATTTACTGTAATATTTCAACCGGATTATAAACTGGACGATAGGAAAGGAAAAAAACACAGCGCGCGCGAGCCCGTGAATGCGCTTCCTCTTCTGTTTACATCCGATGCCCAGTTCGAAATTCTTCTTCTATTACCATCCAGAGCAACTAAACATCATCAAACACTGTCTAGAGACTGTTGACATCTAGTGGAAGCAATAGGTACTGCAATCTTACTCCAATATATGTCCGTTTTCAATAGAGAGTGGTTCAAAATGAGGCAACGTGTCAAAAACACTTTTTCCAGGACAGAAATTCCTCAGGTTTTCGCCTGTTATTATCAGTTCTGTTATACTCACAGACAATATTTTAACACTCTTAAGAAACTTCAGAGTGTTTCCTATCCAATAGTACTAATTATGTGCATATCCTATTTTCTGGGCCTCAGTGGGAGGCATTTTACTTTGGGCACGCCAGACTCTCCAAAACCGTCACCTCGGGAGCCCCTCCCTAAGAAGTTAATGAGCTCCCCTTTCATATCTCTCCATTTGTCCCATTTAAAGTAACTGTCCAGTGTTTACACATTTATATGAAATATGACTTATAATTAATTACAATATGAGTGAAATACTTTCTCTTCCTAAAATGTTTAATTACATTACATTACCAAAAGTATGTGGACACCTGCTTGTCGAACATCTCATTCCAAAATCATGGCCATTTGTATTTATTATGGATCCACATTAGCTACTCTTCCTGGGGCCCAGCAAAATTAAGGCAGTTTATACAATTTTAAAACATTACAATACATTCACAACACACTGTGTGCCCTCAGGCCTCTACTCCACCACTACCACATATCTACAGTACTAAATCCATGTGTACAAAAAATGACTTAGGAAAATTGCAATTGGCTCAGAACAGGGCAGAACGGCTGGCCGTTGGATGTACACAGAGTGCCATGTTATCGTGTGTGTGTGTACGTGTGTGTCTGTGCCAATGTTTGTGTTTCTTCACAGTCCCCGCTGTTCCATAAGGTGTTTTTTTATCTGTTTTTTAAATCTAATTTTACTGCTTGCATCAGTTACTTGATGTGGAATAGAGTCTTTTTTTTTGTGGCACCTGACCACACGACTGAACAGTAGTCAAGGTGCGACAAAACTAGGGCCTGTAGGACCTTTCTTGTTGATAGTGTTGTTAAGAAGGCAGAGCATCGCTTTATTATAGACAGACTTCTCCCCATTAATATGGAGAAGGTCCCCCTTTGCTGCTATAACAGCCTCCACTCTTCGGGGAAGGCTTTCCACTAGATGTTAGAACATTGCTGTGGGGGACTTGCTTCCATTCTGCCATAAGAGTACTAGTGAGGTTGGACACTGATGTTGGGCGATTAGGCCTGGCTCTCAGTCGGCATTCCAATTCATCCCAAAGGTGTTCGATGGGGTCAGAGCTCTGTGCAGACCACACCGATATCAAATTTGATTTGTCACATGCGCCGAATACAACAGTGAAATGCTTACTTACAAGCCCTTAACCAACAATGCAGTTTAAAAAAAATAAGTGATAGTAAAAAATAACAGATAGTTAAAGAGCAGCAGTAAAAAATAACAGATAGTTAAAGAGCAGCAGTAAAATAACAGTAGCGAGGCTATATATAGGGAGTACCGGTACAGAGTCAATGTGCAGGGGCACAGGTTAGTTGAGGTAATGTTGGACAATGCAAATAGTCTGGGTAGCCATTTGATTAGCTGTTCAGGAGTCTCATGGCTTGGTGGTAGAAGCTATTAAGAAGCCTTTTGGACCTAGACTTGGCGCTCCGGTACCACTTGCCGTGCGGTAGCAGAGAGAACAGTCTATGACTAGGGTGGCTGGAGTCTTTGACAATGTATAGGGCCTTCCTCTGACACCGCCTGGTATAGAGGTCCTTGACCCCAGTGATGAACTGGGCCGTACGCACTACCCTTGCGGTCAGAGGCCAAGCAGTTGCCATACCAGGCGGTGCAGCTGTATAACTTTTTGAGGATCTGAGGACCCATACCAAATCTTTTCAGTCTCCTGAGTGGGAATATGCTTTGTCATGCCCTCTTCAAGACTGTCTTGGTGTGTTTGGACGATGATAGTTTGGACCCTCTCTTTCTGAAATTACCTGCCGAAATTGTTGCAACCCCTATTACTAGCCTGTTCAACCTCTCTTTCGTATCGTCTGAGATTCCCAAAGGTTGGAAAGCTGCCGTAGTCATCCCCTTCTTCAAAGGGGGTGACACTCTAGACCCAAACTGCTACAGACCTATATCTATCCTACCCTGCCTTTCAAAGGTCTTCGAAAGCCAAGTTAACAAACAGATTACCGACCATTTCGAATCCCACTGTACCTTCTTTGCTATGCAATCTGGTTTCAGGGCTGGTCATGGGTGCACCTCAGCCACACTCAAGGTCCTAAACAATATCATAACCGCTATCGATAAGAGACATTACTGTGCAGCCGTATTCATTGACCTGGCCAAGGCTTTCGACTCTGTCAATCACCACATTCTTGTTGGCAGACTCAATAGCCTTGGTTTCTCAAATGATTGCCTCGCTTGGTTCACCAACTACTTCTCTGATAGAGTTCAGTGTGTCAAATCGGAGGGCCTGTTCTCCGGACCTCTGGCAGTCTCTATGGGGGTGCCATAGGGTTCAATTCTCGGGCCGACTCTCTTCTCTGTATACATCAATGATGTCGCTCTTGCTGCCGGTGATTCTCTGATCCACCTCTATGCAGATGACACCATTCTGTATACTTCTGGCCCTTCTTTGGACACTGTGTTAACAAACCTCCAAACGAGCTTCAATGCCATACAACTCTCCTTCCGTGGCCTCCAACTGCTCTTAAATGCAAGTAAAACTAAATGCATGCTTTTCAACCGATCACTACCCCGCACCTTCTCGCCCGTCCAGCATCACTATTCTGGACGGTTCTGACTTAGAATATGTGGACAACTACAAATACCTAGGTGTCTGGCTACACTGTAAACTCTCCTTCCAGACTCACATTAAATATCTCCAATCCAAAATTAAATCTAGAATCTGCTTCCTATTTCGCAACAAAGCATCCTTCACTCATGCTGCCAAACATACCCTCGTAAAACTGACCATCCTACCGATCCTCGACTTCCGGCGATGTCATTTATAAAATAGCCTCCGACACTCTACTCAACAAATTGAATGCAGTCTATCACAGTGCCATCCGTTTTGTCACCAAAGCCCCATATACTACCCACCACTGCGACCTGTACATTCTCGTTGTCTGGCCCTCGCTTCATACTCGTCGCCAATCCCACTGGCTCCAGGTCATCTATAAGTCTTTGCTAGGTAAAGCCCCGCCTTATCTCAGCTGACTGGTCACCATAGCAGCACCCACCCGTAGCACGCTCCAGCCGGTATATCTCACTGGTCACCCCCAAAGCTAATTCCTCCTTTGGCCACCTTTCCTTCCAGTTCTCTGCTGTCAATGACTGGAATGAACTACAAAAATCACTGAAGCTGGAGACTCATATCTCCCTCACTAGCTTTAAGCACCAGCTGTCAGTGCAGCTCACAGATCTCTGCACCTGCACATAGCCCATCTGTACACAGCCCATCCTACTACCTCATCCCCATACTGTATTTATTTATTTATCTTGCTCCTTTGCACCCCAGTAACATGCACATTTATCTTCTGCACATCTACCATCCCAGTGTTTAATTGCTATATTGTAATTACCTCGCCACCATGGCCTATTTATTGCCCTACCTCCCTTATCTTACCGCATTTGCACTTACTGTATATAGACTTATTATTTAAAAAGAAAATTATACTGTATTGGCTGTATGTCTGTGTATTCCATGTGTAACTCTTTGTTGTTGTATGTATCAAACTGCTGTGCTTTTTCTTGGCCAGGTCGCAGTTGTAAATGAGAACTTGTTCTCAACTAGCCTACCTGGCTAAATAAAGGTAAAATAAAAAAAAAAGTTTGTTGGTGATGTGGACACTAAGGAGGTTGAAAATGTCAGTGAAGACTTGCCAGTTGGTCAGCGCATGCTCGGAGTACACGTCCTGGTAATCTGTCTGGCCCCGCGGCCTTGTGAATGTTGACCTGTTTAAAGGTCTTACTCACGTCAGCTACGAAGAGCGTGATCACACAGTCGTCCGGAACAGCTGATGCTCTCATGCATGCTTCAGTGTTGCTTGCCTCAAAGCGAGCATAGAAGTAATTTAGCTCATCTGGTAGGCTTGTGTCCTTGGGCAGCTTGCGGCTGGGCTTCCCTTTGTAGTCTGTAATAGTTTGCAAGCCCTGCCACATCCGACGAGCATTGGAGCTGGTGTAGTACGGTTCAATCTTAGTCCTGTATTGACGCTTTGACGGTGTCGTGTCTTTGGCATCATTAAAGTGAAGACTGTTATTTTATCAAATCAATTCTCTGTAACTATTATTACGTGATTAAACTAAGCATGTAAATGTAATTAACTAGGAAGTCGGGGCACCAAGGAAAATCTTCAGATTACAAAGTTATTTTCCTAATATAACTTTTCAGATATTTGAATATCTGATCAATTAGTCTTCTCATTAATGAATTATTCTTTACCTCACGTTAGTCTCATTCCGAACGTCGTAAATTGCTGCACGAACCCAGTCTTTACTATGAATCATCTATACCCCAATTGTCTTAAATAATTTCTTTACTAACTAAATAATCACAGAAATGCGTAAACAAACAAAGTAGATATGGTTACAAGGAAATGATAGGGGATGTTTCCCTAGCGGGATAAGCCGGTATGACGGCTTGGTGAACAAAAGGGAATGGGGGAGTAGACTGAGAAGGGCGGGAATTACAAGAGTCACTACACAGTTGATAATTATATTAATTGAAATGCTAATCCTTTGCACATGAACGCTCACTCATTCTGGAATAATTGCAATCAATATATATTTACGCTCAGTGTGTCGTCGTGATCTCTGTTGGAATCTTCCGTTCATCCGTCCCTCTCTCTCTCTCCTCCAAGAAGTCTTTCGTGGTTAGATAGATGCTTCAGAGTACCATTAAGAAATGTTCTTATAGAATAGATGTTTTGGCGGTTGTCGCATTCAATGGTACGTAATTTCTAGCTGCAGACTAGGAATTAGTATCAAAGAGTTGCTCTTATTCTGTCCAATCGATAGTCTCAGAGTTTAACCAGTGGTATGGTTAAGAATTCAAAAACCATTTGTGGTCTCTACTCAAACCTTAGTTCCCTCTGTGATAGAGGTACTGGTCTTCACTCAACCCTTACTTAGCCCTCTCGGTAATCGAGGTAAGCTTGGTCTGAAGTAGATTTACCCAGGTGGGGGTTATATTCTTAACAGTAGAAAAGGGCTGTCCCATGACGCCAGATTGATGTCTGTGCTCATGGGGGCGGGCCAATGGCTTAGTTAAAATGTAAAGGGAATACAATTCTCTCACATCAACCGTTTAACATCACATTACATAATTTCCCAAATAGTTTCATCGTAACTCATTCATTTTATACAACAATTAGATGCAAGTCTCACAACTGAGACTCTTGTATAAACAGGGTTATGGTAATGTCTGTATTGTCTCTCCTGAGTTTCACAAACATTAAACGAAATGGACCGGTCGTAGCTGGATTATCGCCCGACTGTGTACACATTCTGTAAAACATGGGTATTGTTCAGTTCTCAAGTTCTGTGATGTGGAAGAAGTTCCTTTGTTCTGTCTATGAAACTCTCTATGCTTGGCCATGAGGGAGAGGGTTTCCACCAGGAATTTACGACCTGCGATAGTGAACCTTGGTGGGGGAGAGAGCGAGAGAGAGGGATGGTAGAGAGAGGGGGATGGTGCTCGCTATCCCCAAAGAGGGCCACGTCATGACACCTGTTTGATGGTTCGTCTGAGAGCATAGCGGGATTTCTTATAAGCGTCCGGGTTAGAGTCCCGCTCCTTGAAAGCGGCAGCTCTACCTTTTAGCTCAGTGAGGATGTTCCCTGTAATTCATGGCTTCTGGTTGGGGTATGTACGTACGGTCACTGTGGGGACAACGCCATTGATGAAGCCAGTCACTGATGTGGTTTACCCTCAATGCCATCGGAAGAATCCCGGAACATATTCCAGTCTGTGCTAGCAAAACAGTCCTGTAGCTTAGCATCTGCGTCATCTGACCACTTCTTTATTGACCGAGTCACTAGTGCTTCCTGTTTTTGCTTGTAAGCAGGATAGGATAGAATTGTGGTCAGATTTACCAAATGGAGGGCGAGGGAGAGCTTTGTACGCGTGTCTGTGTATGGAGTAAAGGTGGTCTAGAGTTTATTTTCCTCTGGTAGCACATTTAATTTCTCCACGTTGTCGTTCAGCCACAACTCGGTGAAACATAAGATAGTTTTTAATTCCCGTTGGTAGGATATTCGTGATCGTAGTTAATCTATTTTGTTATCCAATGATTGTACTTTGGCTAATAGGACTAATGGTAGAGGCAGATTACTCACTTGCCGTCGGATCCTTACAAGGCACCCCGACAATATGTCCTCGATATCTCTGTCTCTTTCTCCTGCGAATGACGGGAATGGGGGCCTTGTTGGGTGTCTGAAGTAAATCCTTTGCGTCCGACTCGTTATAGAAAAAATCTTCATACAGTACTAGGTGAGTCATTCTATCCTGATATCCAGAAGCTCTTTTCGGTCTTAAGAGACGGTGGAAGAAACATTATGTACAAAATAAGTTACAAATAACACGAAGAAACACGCACAATTGGTTAAGAGCCCATAAAACGGCAGCCATCTCCTCCGGGGCTATTCAAGGAAATCTCGACAAACCATTTATGTATGGACCTTGCTTTGTGCACAGGGCATTATCATGCTGAAACAGGTTCCTTCCCCAAACGGTTGCCACAACGTTGGAAGCACAGAATCATCTAGAATGTCATTGTATGCTGTAGCGTTAAGATTTCCCTTCACTGGAACTAAAGGGCCTAGCCCGAACCATGAAAAACAGCCCCAGACCATTATTCCTCCTCCAGCAAACTTACAGGTAGTGTTCTCCTGGCGTCTGCCAAACCCAGATTAGTCCGTCGGACTACCAGATGGTGAAGCATGATTCATCACTCCAGAGAACGCGTTTCCACTGCTCCAGAGTCCAATGGCTCTACACCACTCGTTGCTTCCAGAGGCAGTTTGGAACTCGGTAGTGAGCATTGCAACCAGAGTGTTTCCTATCCAATGGTACTAAATATGTGCATATCCTATTTTCTGAGCCTGAATGGGAGGCATTTTACTTTGGGCACGCCAGGCTCTCCAAAACCGACCCCTAAGCTGCCACTCCCTAACAAGTTAAGTGCATTCAATAAGTATGTTTTGGAATAGTTTTATTCTGTATATATTTCTTCTTATTTTCACTCTGTCATTTGTAGTTGAATCTGTCCTTGAAATTCAATACTTGACTGAGGACTGTTACAGGTGTACGGTGCCTTCAGGATGTATTCAGACCCCTTGACTTTTTAATGACGAAGCAAAAACACGTTTTTTGAATTTTTGCTAATTTATAAAAACTTTAAAAAATGAAATAACATTTACATAAGTATTTAGACCCTTTACTCAGTACCTTCTTGAAGCACCTTTGGCAGCATTTACAGCATTGAGTCTTCTTGGGTATGACACACCTGTATTTGGAAGTTTCTCCCATTTCTTCTCTGCAGATCCTCTCAAGCTCTGTCAGGTTGGATGGGGAGCTGTGTGCTTCAAGTTGTTGTCCTGGAAGGCAAACCTTCTCCACAGTCTGAGGTCCTGAGCACTCTGGAGCAGGTTTTCATCAAGGATCTCTCTGTACTTTGCTCCATTAATCTTTGCCTCAATCCTGAGTAGTCTCCCAGTCTCTGCCGCTGAAAAACATCTCCACTGCATGATGCTGCCACCACCATGCTTCAACGTAGGGATGGTGCCAGGTTTCCTCCAGACATGACGCTTGGCATTCAGTCCAAAGAGTTCAATCTTGGTTTCATCAGACCAGAGAATCTTGTTTCTCATGGTTTGAGAGTCTTTAGGTGCCTTTTGGCAAACTCCAACCGGCCTGTCATATGCCTTTTTACTGAGGAGTGGCTTCTGTCTGGCCACTCTACAATAAAGGTTGGGTGGAGTGCTGCGGAGGAACTCTAGAGCTCTGTCAGAGTGACCATCAGGTTCTTGGTCACCTCCCTTACCAAGGCCCTTCTCCCGATTGCTCAGTTTGGCCGGGCTGCCAGCTCTTGGAAGAATCTTGGTGGTTCCAAACATTTAAGAATGATGGAGGCCACTCTGTTCTTGGGGACCTTCAATGCTGCAGACATTTTTTTTGGACCCTTTCCCAGATCTGTTTCTCAACACAATCCTGTCTCTGAGCTCTACGGACAATTCCTTCGACCTCATGGCTTGGTTTTTGCTCTGACATGCACTGTCAACTGTGGAACCTTATATAGACAGGTGTGTGCCTTTCCAAATCATGTACAATCAATTGAATTTAACACAGGTGGACTCCAATCAAGTTGAAGACACATCTCAAGGCTGAATAATGGAAGCAGGATGAGTCTGAGCTCAATGTCGAGTCTCATAGTAAAGGGTTTGAATACTTGTGTAAATAAGGGATTTCTGTTTTATATTTTTAATACATTTGCAAAATTTCTAAAAACCTGTTTACGCTTTGTCATTATGGGGTATTGTGTATAGATTGCTGAGGACAAAAATATATTGAATCCATTGTAGAATAAGGCTGTAACGTAACAGAATGTGGAAAAAGTCAAGGGGTCTGAATACTAGTAGGTAAAAGGTCTGGTAGTCATTCAAAAATCATGTCAACCCTTATTATTTTCCACAGAGTGAGTCCAAAAAATGTATTATGTGATTTGTTAGGCCAATTTTACTTCTAAACTAATTTAGGCTTGCCTAAACGAAGGTGGTGAATACTTATGCAATGACTATATTTTAGTTTAATTTAATTTGTAAACATTTGTAGAATTCTATTTACTTTGACATCATGTAGTATTTTGTATAGATCAATGACGAGAAAATACAATTACATCGATTTCAATCCCACTTTGTAACTCAATAAAATGTGAAAAACATTCAAAGGGGTGTACACTTTCTATAGGCATTTGTAAACACTTGTAGAATTCTATTTACTTTGACATCATGTAGTACCTTTTGAGGTGTTTTTTTATTTATTTATGATTTGGCTACAAGTATACGATGAGTCAACAACATTATTTGGGATTGAGTTAAAAGAATATGAAGTTTCAAAAGTGGAATTTTTGCTGGACAGTTACTTTAATAATCATCAACAGCTGCATCCACAAATAACAAAATCCTATTGAGCATCGATGACCTGGCAGGTTATTTAGATCAGCATTACATTATCCTGCTAACGGAACCTATGGTGTGTCTATTCATCACTCTCCATCTGAACTGACTGTGGTTGGGATCAGTAGAGGAGCTTGAAGAAGATGTCTAGCTAGCGTTGCTAACCTTGTCACAGTTCCCCCTGGGAGTAGTAGGTAAAAGGTCTGGTTGGCTGTGAGATGGAGCTGAATCACAATAGCGACGGGCTGCTGCTTTCCTACTATTTTTACTTTAATTATGGCTAATGTTGGCAGTATTGACTGCATGATTTACGATATGATACTAAGACAGGAAAAAGAGGAGCTTGAAGGGTGGGAGGTGATCAGACATCTCATATCCACTGATTTCCCCAACACTGATTTCCCCAACACTAATTTATCCAACACTAATCTAACACATTTTTTTTAACACTGATTTCTCCACAACTGATTCACTTAACACTGATTTCTCTCCTTCAAACTCAAAGGAGACCGTGATGAATCTGTACCAACTCCAATTCCCCACAGAGTTCAAGACACATCTTTAGCAATTGGCACCTAAACATCCTCTAAAATGAAAGAGAAACTTCAGGCTGTCGGTAATTCACTATGACAACAGTTGCAAGGGATTAGAGGCCTTTATGTGCAGGCTTGTCCTCACTCCAGGGATCTAGCCTATGCTGAGTGATTAGTCAAAAGGAACGTTTCGCCTTTGCATGCTTTGACAGTTATTACAGAAAATCTCTCCACTAATGATCGCTTTTAAAGTGGTTGAGAGCATAAACGAATTTGAAATACTAAACAAACTTCCAATCCCATTAATCCTACAACCAACTCTTTTAGATGAACACTTCAAGTGTCAATTTGTGACTCCACAGAGTATTCAACATCATTCAGATAGCATCTTATTGAAAGAACGGCACAAACAAAATAGGCAGAGATACTGTAAATGTCTAGCAATTTCCCCTATAAACGATCCTCCTGCCAGCTGCAGGCGCCTATTAACCTGATAAAAACATGACAATGAAGTTCTACATATCTGTGGAGAAGTGTTATCACTGTGCTTTAAGAGCCAAAGCCTCAATGTAAATACCAAAAGAGCTGCAGTAACACTTCATCGGGGCCCTGCAGAACAGAGTTGCTGTACTACAGCGAGGCAGCAAAATGAATGTTCGTCGCCTGTCTCTTTCGCTCCAAAGACACCACTACTTATTCTTTTTTAATCTCCCTTTAATCGCCTGCTAGAAAACAAAAAGGATGGGATACACACTGAACACGGTTGCTAGCTGTGGTCTTCTCTAAGCTGCAGAGAAAAGTTGCTGGAGGGAGGAATCGTGCTTGTAGCTAGCCGCCCCCCTCTTTTCTCTTTACTCTCCAGTGCTATTGTTACTCCCTCCCTGTGTGTATGATATTGTACCTGTACTAGAATACCCCAGGGGAGTTAAGAGAGGACTGGGCCTACGACATAAGACACTTCTGATGCTGGAGGATGTAAACAAACACGAGATATGAGTCGTATGTCTTCACAGTCTTCAAAGGACCCATGTTTGCAGCCTGGTCGTACTCCTGAATACTTGTACTACTCAACAAACAAACCCTGAACAAAATATTTGTTAAATTGTAACATTCTAATTTCCCACAGTAAACACATTTACACACAACACCTTTGAGCATTCCTTCCCCTTAGAGAAAGCAGCTCTCATGGCTCTTTGTTTAATTAAAGATAAATTATCCTTAATTCTGCTGAACATGTGCTAAAGGTCACTGCAATGTGACATCCATCTTTAGTGTGGTGCCTAGTGCCAGCGTCAGGAGGTTATTTAGTGCCTATGAGTCATGGGGAGGTAAAATAGAGCTACCTCCAAGATACATTACTTTATGAGCTAATGGAGGTCTGAAATTTTTAAATCTGAAATCACTCCATATAGGCTAGACTGTGTGGACCTTTCAAGTTTTAATCAAGGAACCAGATCGACCACGTAATAACTACAAAATGCACTGAAGGAGTAGCCGTCCCACTTTCCATTATATAGTATAACAGTTGTAGGTACTAGGTTATAATGTGTACTTACATTGTAATTGTACCCATGAGAACAAACCCCAAAAGTACATGCAACTGGTGTAAATCAATGCAAAAAGTATGCATGTATAGAAAAGTGAAAGCTGTCTGTACGAATTGCGAGAATTAAAAAAAAGTTTGGTCCAACTTTTTCTTATTTTCTGTGGGCAAAACACAGCAATTGATTCTGAACACTCCAGAAAGCTTCTCCTGTGTAATCCCCAGTGTGCGCCACCAAAGGCAATAAGGGCAAGCCCATGGTAACGGAATTGCACTGAGACTCAGATTTGTCACTTCTTAAAATGTATGCAAAAAAAACTAATGATTTCCTCTAGGATTTTGCTTGTCCTTAGCTTCATTCCGTTTGTTTTTTATCCGGAAAAGCTCCCCAGTCCTTAATGATTACAAGCAAACCTATAACATGATGCAGCCACCACTATGTCTGAAAATATGAATAGTGGTACTCAGTAATGTGTTATTGGATTTGCCACAAACATAACACTGTGTATTCAGGACAAAAAGTAAATTGCTTTGACACATTTTTCCCAATATTACTTTAGTGCCTTGTTGCAAACAGGATGCATGTTTTGGAATATTTGTATTCTGTACAGGCTTCCTTCTTTTCACTCAGTCAAATAGTTCAGTATTGTGGAGTAACTACAATGTTGTTAATCGATCCTCAGGATGTAGTGATCACAATATAGTAGTCATATCTAGGAAAACCAAAGTTCCAAAGGATGGGCCTAATATAGTGTATAAGAGGTCATACAAGAAGTTTTGTAGTGATTCTAATGTTAATGATGTAAAGAATATTTGCTGGTCTGTGGTGTGTAATGATGAGTAACCAGACGCTACACTTGACACATTTATGAAATTGCTTATTCCAGTTACTAATAAGCATACACCCGTTAAGAAAATTACAGTAGAAACTGTTCAATCCCCTTGAATTGATGAGGAATTAAAAAATGGTATGGTTGAGGGATGAGGCAAAATGTATGGCAAATAAGTCTGGCAGCCCAATCGATTGGCAAACATACTGCAAATTAACAAATCATGTGAATAACTAAATAAAAATAAACTATACTATGAACCCAAAATTAATGATATAAAGAATAATAATATTAATAGTAAAAAGCTTTGGAGCGTCTTAAATTATATTTTGGGAAAAAAGGCAAACTCGGCTCCATCATTCATTGAATCAGATGGCTAATTTATCACAAAACCCACTGAACTACTTTAATGACTTTTTCATTGGCAAGATAAGCAAACTTAGGCATGACATGCCAGCAACAAATGCTGACACTACATATCCAAGAATATCTGACCAAATGATGAAAGACAGGCATTGTACTTTAGAATTATATTTGAAGTCGGAAGTTTACATACACCTTAGCCAAATACATTTAAACTCTGTTTTTCACAATTCCTGACATTTAATCCTAGTAAAAATTCTCTGTCTTAGGTCCGTTAGGATCACAACTTTATTTTAAGAATGTGAAATGTCAGAATAAAAGTAGAGAGAATGATTTATTTCAGCTTTTATTTCTTTCATCACATTCCCAGTGGGTCAGAAGTTTACATACACTCAATTCGTATTTGGTAGCATTGCCTTTAAATTGTTTAACTTGGGTCAAACGTTTCTGGTAGCCTTCCACAAGCTTCCCACAATAAGTTGAAACTGAGTCAGGATTGTAGGCCTCTTTGCTCGCACATGCTTTTTCAGTTCTGCCCACACATTTTCTATAGGATTGAGGTCAGGCCTTTGTGATGGCCACTCCAATACCTTGACCTTGTTGTCCTTAAGCCATTTTACCACAACTCTGGAAGTATGCTTGGGGTCATTGTCCATTTGGAAGACCCATTTGCGACCAAGCTTTAACTGACTGATGTCTTGAGATGTTGCTTCAATATATCCACATACTTTTCCTTCCTCATGATGACATCTATTTTGTGAAGTGCACCAGTCCCTCCTGCAGCAAAGCACCCCCACAACATGATGCTGCCACCCCTGTGCTTCATGGTTGGGATGGTGTTCTTCGGCTTGCAAGCCTCCCCCTTTTTCCTCCAGTACGTTCATCTCTAGGAGACAGAACACGTCTCCTTCCTGAGCGGTATGACGGCTGCGTGGTCCCATGGTGTTTATACTTGCATACTATTGTTTGTACAGATGAACGTGGTACCTTCAGGCGTTTGGAAATTGCTCCCAAGGATGAACCAGACATGTGGAGGTCTACAATTTTTTTTCTGGGGTCTTGGTTGATTTCTTTTGATTTTCCCATGATGTCAAGCAAAGAGGCACTGAGTTTGAAGGTAGGCCTTGAAATACATCCACAGGTACACCTCCACTTGACTCAAATGAGGTCAATTAGCCTATCAGAAGCTTCTAAAGCCATGACATCATTTTCTGGAATTTTCCAAGCTGTTTACAGGCACTCACTGGAATTGTGATACAGTGAATTATAAGTGAAATAATCTGTAAGTCTGTAAGCAATTGTTGGAAAAATTACTTGTCATGCACATAGTAGTTGTCCTACCTGACTTGCCAAAACTAGTTTGTTAACAAGAAATTTGTGGAGTGGTTGAAAAATGAGTTTTAATGACTCCAACCTAAGTGTATGTAAACTTCTGACTTCAACTGTATGTAAAATGAGTGTGGAATAGGTGAAAAGAATATTGTTGTCTATCAACAATGACAAGCCACCATGGTCTGACAATCTGGATGGAAAATTACTGAGGATAATAGTGGACGATATTGCCTCTCCTATTTGCCATATCTTCAATTTAAGCCTACTAGAGAGTGTGTGCCCTCAGGCCTGGAGGGAAGCAAAAGTCATTCCGCTACCCAAGAATAGTAAAGCCCCCTTTACTGGCTCAAATAGCCAACCAATCAGCCTGTTACCAAACATTAGTAAACTTCTGGAAAAAATTGTGTTTGACCAGATACAATGCTATTCTACACTAAACTAATTTATATTAGACATTCAACAGACTATCAGCACGCTTATAGCGAAAGTCATTCAACAAGCACAGCACTTACACAAATGACTGATGATTGGCTGAGAGAAATTTATGATAAAAGATTGTGGGGGTTGTCTTGTTAGACATCAGTGCGGATTTTGACATTATCGATCATAGTCTGCTGCTGGAGAAACATATGTGTTATGGCTTTACACCCCCTGCTATATTGTGGAAAGGGTTACTTGTCTAACAGAACACAGAGGGTGCTCTTTAATGGAAGCCTCTCCAACACAATCCAGGAAGAATCAGGAATTCCCCAGGGTAGCTGTTTAGGTCCCTTACTTTTTTCAATGTTTAGTAACCACACGCCACTGACTTTGAGTAAAGCCAGTGTGTCTGTGTATGTTGATGACTCAACACTATACATGTCAGCTACTACAGCAACTGAAATGACTGCAACACTTAACAAAGAGCTGCAGTTAGTTTCAGAATGGGTTGCAAGGAATAAGTTAGTCCTAAATATTTCCAAAACTAAAAGCATTGTATTTGGGACAAATCATTCACTAAACCCTAAACCTCAACTACATCTCGTAATGAATAATGTAGAAAATGAGCAAGTTGAGGTGACTAAACTGCTTGGAGTAACCCTGGAGTGTAAACTGACATATTGATACAACAGTAGCTAAGAGGGGAGAAGTCTGTCCATAATAAAGCGCTACTCTGCCTTAACAACACTATCAACAAGGCAGGTCCTACAGGCCTTTGTTTTGTCACTTCTAGACTACTCTTGTGCGGTCAGGTACCAAAGAAGGAAAATTGCAATTGGCTCAGAACAGGGCATCATGGCTGGCCCTTAAAAGTACACGGAAAGCTAATATTAATGATATACTTGTCAATCTCTCATGGCTCAAAGTGGATGAGAGATTGACGTCATCACTACTTGTTTTTGTATGAAGTGTTGACAAGCTGAATGTACCGAGCTGTGTGTTTAAACTGCATACCCCACAAGACATGCCACCAGAGGTCTCTTCACAATCCCCAAGTCCAGAGCAGACTATTGGAGGCGCACAGTACTACATAGAGCCATGACTACATGGAACTCTATTCCACATTAGGTAACTGATGCAAGCAGTAGAATCAGATGAATAAAACAGTTAAAAAAACACCTTATGGAACAGCGGGGACTGCGAAGAGACACAAAGGTACCTGACAGGTGTGGCATATCAAAAGGTGCTTCTTGTGCTGGGGACAATAAAAGGCCACTCTAAAATGTGCAGTTTGTCACATAACACAATGCCACAGATGTCTCAAGTTTTGAGGGAGCGTGCAATTGGCATGCTGACTGCATGAATGTCCGCCAGAGCTGTTGCCCCATGGTTGCGGTGGGGTTAAGGTATAGGCATGCATAAACTACAGACAAGGAAGGTATTTGCAATTTGAATGCAAAGAGATACCGTGACTGCCTACTGAAAGTTGAATTTATCTCCCAGTCTGTTGGAAAGCAGACTGGACCAGGTTTTCCTCTAGGATTTTGCCTGTGCTTAGCTATATTCTGTTTCTTTTAATAAAAAAAAAACCCTCCCTAGTCCTTGCCGATGACAAGCATAACCATAACATGATGCAGCTACCCCATGCTTGAAAATATGAAGAGTTCTACTCAGTGATGGATTTGCAGAATTTTCCCAAAACATAATTATTTATATTCATGACAAAATGTTGGTGCTAATGAGTCCTTTTACATAGAAATGCCCATAACCAAAACTGTTATATTTCGTAAGCAGAGTAAATGACTAATCAACAATATGAGACTAGGGAACCGTGCAGTTACAAGGGAAAAATTAAACCCAAAGATCAAATCCCAAAAGGTCTCTTTCTTTCTTAAATTCTTTGTTTTTCTGAGGAAACCATATCCTCACAGAAAGAGGTAGAGAAGAAGAACATAATGTTATTTTGAAAAGCAAAGACAAGCAGCCAGCTTCATCTGTTTTATCTGATCATGGTCCTTGATTTGCCAATTGCAAACCTGGGTTCAAATGGTATTTTAAATATTTCTAATTCTTTAGCTGTGCTTGATTGAGCTTGTTGAATGCAATGGAACCAATGGATTAATTCCAAAAGTGCAAACCCCCCCTCCTGACACACCTGGCCAAGTTTATACTTAAGTTACTTGTGCATCAGCTGGACAATGATTATGCTTGATGAGCATCTGCATACCATAACAAATAACGAGGAGTTACTGCCCTCCACCTGCACTTTCCCACCTGGAAAAAAAGGAACACCTATGTGAGAATGATGTTCATTGACTACAGCTCAGCGTTCAGCACCATAGTGCCCACAAAGCTCATCACTAAGCTAAGGACCCTGGGACTAAACACCTCCCTCTGCAACTGGATCCTGGACTTCCTGACGGGCTACCCTGAGGTGGTAAGGGTAGGAAACAACACATCTGCCACGCTGAACCTCAACACGGGGGCCCCTCAGGGGTGCATGCTTAGTACCCTCCTGTACTCCCTGTTCACCCACGACTGCATGGCCAAGCACGACTCCAACACCATCATTACGTTTGCTGACGACACAACGGTGGTAGGCCTGATCACCGACAATGATGAGACGGCCTATAGGGAGGAGGTCAGAGACCTGGCAGTTTGATGCCAGGACAACAACCTCTCCCTCAACGTGAGCAAGACAAATGGGAGGTGATCATGAACTACAGGAAAAGGATGGCCAAACATGCCCCCATTTACAGTGAGGGAAAAAGGTTTTTGATCCCCTGCTGATTTTGTACGTTTGCCCACTGACAAAGAAATGATCAGTCAATAATTTTAATGGTAGGTTTATTTGAACAGTGAGAGACAGAATAACAACAAAAAAATCCAGAACAACGCATGTGAAAAATGTTATAAAATGATTCCCATTTTAATGAGGGAAATAAGTATTTGACCCCTCTGCAAAACATGACTTAGTACTTGGTGGCAAAACCCTTGTTGGCAATCACAGAGGTCAGACGTTTCTTGTAGTTGGCCACCAGGTTTGCACACATCTCAGGAGGGATTTTGTCCCACTCCTCTTTGCAGATCTTCTCCAAGTCATTAAGGTTTCGAGGCTGACGTTTGACAACTCGAACCTTCAGCTCGCTCCACAGATTTTCTATGGGATTAAGGTCTGGAGACTGGCTAGGCCACTCCAGGACCTTAATGTGCTTCTTCTTGAGTCACTCCTTTCTTGCCTTGGCCGTGTGTTTTGGGTCATTGTCATGCTGGAATACCCATCCACGACCCATTTTCAATGCCCTGGCTGAGGGAAGGAGGTTCTCACCCAAGATTTGACGGTACATGGCCCCGTCCATCGTCCCTTTGATGCGGTGAAGTTGTCCTGTCCCCTTAGCAGAAAAACACCCCCAAAGCATAATGTTTCTACCTCCATGTTTGACGGTGGGGATGGTATTCTTGGGGTCATAGGCAGCATTCCTCCTCCTCCAAACACGGCGAGTTGAGTTGATGCGAAAGAGTTCCATTTTGGTCTCATCTGACCACAACACTTTCACCCAGTTGTCCTCTGAATCATTCAGATGTTCATTGGCAAACTTCAGACAGGCATGTATATGTGCTTTCTTGAGCAGGGGGACATTGCGGGCGCTGCAGGATTTCAGTCCTTAGTAGTGTGTTACCAATTGTTTTCTTGGTGACTATGGTCCCAGCTGCCTTGAGATCATTGACAAGATCCTCCCGTGTAGTTCCGGGCTGATTCCTCACCGTTCTCATAATCATTGCAACTCCATGAGGTGAGATCTTGCATGGAGCCCCAGGCCGAGGGAGGCTAACAGTTATTTTGTGTTTCTTCCATTTGCAAATAATCGCACCAACTGTTGTCACATTCTCACCAAGCTGCTTGGCGATGGTCTTGTAGCCCATTCCAGCGTTGTGTATGTCTACAATCTTGTCCCTGACATCCTTGGAGAGCTCTTTGGTCTTGGCCATGGTGGAGAGTTTGGAATCTGATTGATTGATTGCTTCTGTGGACAGGTGTCTTTTATACAGGTAACAAACTGAGATTAGGAGCACTCCCGTTCAGAGTGTCAGCTCGTTACCTGTATAAAAGACACCTGGGAGCCAGAAATCTTTCTGATTGAGAGGGGGTCAAATACTTATTTCCCTCATTAAAATGCAAATCAATTTATAAAATTTTTCACGTGTTTTTCTGAATTTTTTTTTGTTATTCTGTCTCTCACTGTTTAAATAAACCTACCATTAAAATTATAGACTGATCATTTCTTTGTCAGTGGGCAAACGTACAAAATCAGCAGGGGATCGAATACTTTTTTCCCTCACTGTACATCGACGGGGCTGTAGTGGAGCAGGTCGAGAGTTTAAAGTTTCTTGTTGTTCACATCACCAACACACTATCATAGTCCAAACACACCAAGACAGTCGTGAAGAGGGCACGACAATGCCTTTTCCCCCTCAGGAGACTGAAAAGATTTGGCATGTGTACCCAGATCCTCAAAAAGTTCTACAGCTGCACCATAGAGAGCATCCTGACCCGTTCCCTCACCACCTGGTATGGCAACTGCTCGGCATCTGACCATAAGGCGCTACAGAGGGTAATGCGTACAGCCCAGTACATCACTGGGTTCAAGCTTCCTGCCATCCAGGACCTATATACTACGCGGTGTCAGAGGAAGGGCCCAAAAATTGTCAGACTCCAGTCACCCAAGTCATTCACTGTTCTCTCTTTTACCACATGGCAAGCATTTATTGGAGCACAACATTTAGGTTCAAAATGCCATAAGACTGCTGAACAATTAATCAAATGGCCACCAGGACTATTTACATAATTTAGCTCATAATGAATAGTTCTCCCCTGTTGTGAGATGACTCATCACTAAACTCACTTCTACTCCCTCATGCCTCATCCTTGGCCTTGGAACAGCATGTCTGTCACATTGAGGCGAGGGGAAAGTGTGTGTTGGCCTCAAAAACAGATTCAATCAAAATTTGCCTTATTCCATGTGAGTCACAAATCTCTCTCTGATCGGATCATGCCAGGGAGCCACATGAGAAGAAGCATCGGGGACCCTGTATACCCAGCATAGTGTGTGTGTGTCTATGTGTGTGTATGTTCATGTGTGTGCCATACTCTGCTCCTACACTACTTCAATACAGTGTGTACGTAGAAAGGATCAGTCTCTGAGACTTCTCCTGAGGAAGCTTGTGATTGGTTAGCTTTTAAAGTACTGGTCCAGAACGAGGTGTCAATGTTCCAACAGCATCAAGATTAGTTTGTCTACTCAGAATTTAACATCTTGCCTGGAGCCACCATCTCCATATGACTAGGCACAAATTGAGTGTTGAGCCTTGGAGCTACTTGCAGCACTATAGTATGAAATTTAAACATTTCTGCAGCATTGAATGTCCCTAAGAACACAGTGGCCTTCATCATTATTAAATGGAAGAAGTTTGGAACCATCAAGTCTCTTCCTAGAGCTGGACGCCCGGCCAAATTGAGCAATTGGGGGAGAAGGGCCTTTGTCAGGGAGGTGACCAAGAACCCGATGGTCACTCTGACAGAGCTCTCGAGTTCCTCTGTGGAGATGGGAGAACCTTCCAGACGGACAACCATCTCTGCAGCACTCCACCAATCAGGCCTTTATGGTAGAGTGGCCAGACGGAAGCCACTCCTCAGTAAAATGCACAGGACAGCACGCTTGGAGTTTGCCAAAAGGCACCTAAAGGACTCTCAGACCATGAGAAACAAGATTCTCTGGTCTGATGAAACCAATATTGAACTCTTTGCCAAGCGTCACGTCTGGAGGAAACCTGGCACCATCCCTACGTTGAAGCATGGTGTTGGCAGCATCATGTTGTGGGGATGTTTTTCTGCGGCAGGGATTGGGAGACTAGTCAGCATTGAGTGAAAGATGAAAGGAGCAAAGTACAGAGAGATTCTTGATGACAACCTGCTCCAGAGCACTCAGAACATAAAACTGGGGTGAAGGTTCACCTTCCAACAGGACAACAACCCTAAGCTCACAGCCAAGACAAAGCAGGAGTGGAGCCCGGACTTGAACCCAATTGAACATCTCTGGAGAGACCTGAAAATAGCTGTGCAGCTTGAGAGGATCTGCAGAGAAGAATGGGAGAAACTCCCCAAATACAGGTGTGCCTGGCTTGTAGCACCATACCCAATAAGACATGAGGGTGTAATCGCTGCCATAGTTGCTTCAAGAAAGTACTGAGTAAAGTGTCTGAGTACTTATATAAATGTGATATTTCCGTTTATTTTATTTTATACATTTGCAAACATTTCTAAAAACCTGTTTTTGCTTTGTCATTATGGGGTATTGTGTGTAGATTGATGAGGGAAAAAATTATTTAATCAATTTTAGAATAAGGCTGTAACTTAAAACAATGTGGGAAAGGTCTAGGGGTCTGAATACTTTCCGAATGCTCTGTGTGTATGTATATATATATCATGCACTGTATCCCTGTTGAATGTCCCATTCTACAGTCTTGTGTTTTGTGGTGGTAGGTGCAGATAAGGTGAATGGTATTGCTCTGATTATGCTGTTTTTAATGAGAGTTCCTGATAGCATAGTGGATCACCTTGCTAGCTTTCTCTCTCTTTGTCTTGGAGGCACTTTTTCCACATGAGTGCTTGTTTATGTAAGTGGGGGAGCAGATTACAGTATGCCCAAAGGGCACAATGATGCCTTAGTTCATCCTTCCCAGCCCTCTTTACCTTTACAACACAATATCTCAAATAAGCAAGGTTGAAGCCATGTAAACATCGCAACATCTTCTGTATAAATACGGTAATTCATTTCATACCCTGGTTTGGAGAAAGGTGAAAATTGAACTTGCCACTGTATGCTGACTAACCTGAGAGAAATTGGATTTGATGCTGTGTAAAATTCTTCCTGATCTCGAGGTTGCCAAGACAATACCAGTCGTGACATACCTCACACCTTTGCTCGCAGCAAAAGTCCTGTCAATGGACCACCCAATTCGAGCCTGCATTGTTGCTGGCAATTACACGGAACCCAAACCGGCTGCGCGCGTGTGCCATCGTGCATAAATGTATTTTGTCCACCCACACCAAACGCGATCACGACACGCAGGTTAAAATATAAAAAAAAACTCAGAAACAATTACATTAATTTGGGGACAGGTGGAAAAGCATTAAACATTTATGGCAATTTAGCTAGCTAGCCTGCACTTGCTAGCTAATTTGTCCTATTTAGCTAGCTTGCTGTTGCTAGCTAATTTGTCCTGGGATATAAACATTGAGTTGTTATTTTACCTGAAATGCACAAGGTCCTCTACTCCGACAATTAATCCACACATAAAATTATCAACCGAATCGTTTCTAGTCATCTCTCCTCCTTCCAGGCTTTTTCTTCTCTTGACTTTATATTGCAATTGGCAACTTTCATAAATTAGGTGCATTACCGCCACCGACCTCGTTCGTCTTTCAGTCACCCACGTGGGTATAACCAATGAGGAGATACCCACGTGGGTATCTGCTTCTAAAAACTAATGAGGAGATGGGAGAGGCAGGACTTGCAGCACGATCTGCTTCACAAATAGAACTGACTTTTATTTTAGCCCTTGGCAACGCAGACGCGTGCGAGCAGTGTGGGTGCAATAATTGAATAATTGAATAATATATACGCGACGCGAGTGGTGTAGTCAGCCTGTTACTGCACACCAATAACAAAAGGAAGATACTGAAAACCTAAAGAGAGACATCTATGCACGCTTTAGCTAACAACCACAGTGGGAGTATCCAGTATCTCCTGTGCACAGCACAGCGGAGGTGCGTGACATTCAGATTTGTCTCCCCAGAAAAAGCTTGGCTTTTACCTTACATTTTCCTTCATCAGCCCAATCCAGAGGTCGGGTATCCACAGCTGGATAAATTCCCCCTACACAAGCCCTGTGCTGGGCTGGGGAAAGGGGGGAGGAGGTGGTGGTGAAGGGAAGCCTCTGTAATTCTGTCAATGGAGGAGTCAGCATTCCCATCAGAGAGAGACAGAGAGAGAGAGTTTCCTGGATTTTGAAGCAGCAACAACAGCAACAGCAGAGTTCCTGATGAAAGTATCACATTTTAAAAATATATTTGTATAATATTGAGTTAATACAAAAACAAACTCAAAGGAAAATATATAAACTCAGCAAAAAAAGAAATACAAAAACAAACTCAAAGGAAAATATATAAACTCAGCAAAAAAAGAAACGTCCCTTTTTCAGGACCCTGTCTTTCAAAGATAATTCTTAAAAATCCATATAACTTCACAGAGCTTCATTGTAAAGGGTTTAAACACTGTTTCCCATGCTTGTTCAATGAACCATAAACAATTAGACACTAACAGCTTACAGACGGTAGGCAATTAAGGTCACAGTTATGAAAACTTTGGATACTAAAGAGGCCTTTCTACTGACTCTGAAAAACACCAATAGAAAGGCCCAGGGTCCATGCTCATCTGCGTGAACGTGCCTTAGGCATGCTGCAAGGAGGCATGAGGACTGCAAATGTGGCCAGTCCGTACTGTGAGACGCCTAAGACAGCGCTACAGGAAACAGGATGGACAGTTGACGTGTAACAACACCTGCACAGGATCGGTACATCTGAACATCACACCTGCGGGACAGGTACAGGATGGCAACAACAACTGCCCGAGTTACACCAGGAACGCACAATCCCTCCATCAGTGCTCAGACTGTCTGTAATTTATATGTATTTCATTCAAGTTCGCTAACGTTAGCCAGACCTACTAGTAGTTCTGTTGTGATAATTACGTTAGTTGTGTTGTGTAAGAGTTAAAGCCATCCACCAAACTAATAACTATAACGAAGACTATAACTATAAACTATAGGTTACATAACTATAAAAAGTTGGTGAGCATCCACACTAGAGGATAGTTTATTTGTTCTACAGTCGTGCACCTATCAATCAACTGACCAACCCATCCTACTACAGGCTGCTTATTAATAAGGTGGTAACACAAGACCATTCATGAGGTCTCGTAACACACAGATACTAGTTCAGTGCTTTCAGGGTGTGTTCGTTGTCATAGTGACAACTGCAAATAATACTTCAATGTAGATGTAGGCCTAATGAAAAATAATATAGTAACTTGTATTTGAATGTAGCAATTCAACAAGACTGTTTAGCCTGTGCAACTCTTTACAGAATGTCATTGCCTTGTTGCTCAAGTAGTTTGCAAGTAAGTAATTCCATTTTTCCAGTGGTTGTCAATTCCTTTGGTTGTTCTTTTTCACTGTGCTCATCTGTCTGTCCTGTGCAACTATTTACAATACATCAGTGCATGCCTTATCATAACCGGCCAAAAATGATCACACGAAGGCACTTTCTCTCAACTTTTCCCTAAATGCATTTTCTATACTGTAGGACTGTTTTACATTAGCAATTAGTAAAAGCAAGCTTGCTTCTTTCCCCAGATTGGCTATTAGGCTTATGATAAAAAAAATGATAAAAATAAATGTCCTATAACCTTTGTAGCCTATAGCGTTCCTGGGATTTCACAAGAAGAGGAATGGCCTATTGCGAAGAGTCTTGGTTAGTCTATAGCCTGTTGCGCATGCGAACAGCTGGAAGAGAGAGGCTAGTATTTGTATTTATTATGGATCCCCATTAGCTGCTGCCAAAGCAGCAGCTACTCTTCCTGGGGTCCAGAAAAATTAAGGCAGTTTATACAATTTTAAAAACATTACAATACATTCACAGATTTCACAACACACTGTGTGCCCTCAGGCCCCTACTCCACCACTATCACATATCTACAGTACCAAATAAATGTGTATGTATAGTGCGTATGTTATCGTGTGTGTGTGTGTGTGTGTATGTATGCATGTGTCTGTGCCAATGTTTGTGTTGCTTCACAGTCCCCGCTGTTCCATAAGGTGTTTTTTTATCTGTTTTTTTAAATCAAATTTTACTGCTTGCATCAGTTACTTGATGTGAAATATTTTTTTTTATTTTATATATTTTTTATTTAACCTTTATTTAACCAGGTAGGCTAGTTGAGAACAAGTTCTCATTTACAACTGCGACCTGGCCAAGATAAAGCAAAGCAGTGCGACACAATCAACAACACAGAGTTACACATGGAATACACAAGCGTAAAGTCAATAACACAATAGAAGAAAAAAAAGAAAGTCTATATACACAGTGTGTGCAAATGGCGTGAGGAGGTAGGCAATAAATAGGCTATAGTGGCGAAGTAAATTACACTTTAGCAGATGATGATGTGCAAGTAGAGATACTGGTGTGTAAAGGAGCAGAAAAGTAAATAAAAACAGTATGGGGATGAGGTAGGAATAGAGTTCCATGTAGTCATGGCTCTATGTAGTACTGTGTGCCTCCAATAGTCTGTTCTGGACTTGGGGACTGTGAAGAGACCTCTTGTGGCATGTCTTGTGGGGTATGCATGGGTGTCCGAGCTGTGTGCCAGTAGTTTAGACAGACAGCTCGGTGCATTCAACATGTCAATACCTCTCATAAATAAAAGTAGTGATGAAGTAAATCTCTTCCACTTTCAGCCAGGAGAGATTGACATGCATATTATTATTAATATTAGCTCTCTGTGTACATCCAAGGGCCAGCCGTGCTGCCCTGTTCTGAGCTAATTGCAAGTCCTTTTTTGTGGCACCTGACCACACGACTGAACAGTAGTCAAGGTGCGACAAATCTAGGGCCTGTAGGACCTGCCTTGTTGATAGTGTTGTTAAGGCAGAGCATCGCTTTATTATAGACAGATATCTCCCCATCTTAGCTACTACCGCATCAATATGTTTTAACCATGACAATTTACAATCTAGGGTTACTCCAAGCAGTTTAGTCATCTCAACTTGCTCAATTTCCACATTATGTATTACACGATTTAGTTGAGGTTTAGGGTTTAGTGAGTGGTTTGTTCTAAATACAATGCTTTTAGTTTTAGAAATATTTATGGCTAACGTATTCCTTGCCACCCACTCTGAAACTAACTGCAGCTCTTTGTTGACTGTTGCAATCATTTCAGTCGCTGTAGTAGCTGATGTGTATAGTGTTGTCATCCGCATACATAGACACTCTGTCTTTACTCAAAGTCAGTGGCATGTTGTTAGTAAAAATTGAAAAAAGCAAGGGGCCTAAACAGCTACCCTGGGGAATTTGTGATTCTAACTGGATTATATTTGAGAGGCTTTCATTAAAGAACACCCTCTATGTTCTGTTAGACAAGTAATTCTTTATCCACATTATAGAAGGGGGTGTAAAGCCATAACACATGTTTTTCCAGCAGCAAACTATGATCGATAATGTCAAAAGCTGCACTAAAGTCTAACAAGACAGCCCCCACAATAATTGTATCATCAATTTTTCTCAGCCAATCATCAGTCATTTGTGTAAGTGCTGCTTGTTGAGTGTCCTTCCCTGTAAGCATGCTGAAATTCTGTTGTCAATTTGTTTACTGTGAAATAGCATTGTATCTGGTCAAAAAAAATGTCCAGAAGTTTACTAAGGGTTGGTAGCAGGCTGATTGGTCAGCTATTTGAGCCAGTAAAGGGTGCTTTACTATTCTTGGGTAGCGGAATGACTTTAGCTTACCTCCAGGCTTGAGAGCACACGCTCTCTAGTAGGCTTAAATTGAAGATGTGGCAAATAGGAGTGGCAATATTGTCTGCTATTATCCTCAATAATTATCCATCCAGATTGTCAGACCCCGTTGGTTTGTAATTGTTGATTTTTTTTCACCTCTTCCACACTGACATAACGGAATTCAAAAGTACAATTGTCTTTCATATTTGGGTCTGATATACTTGGATGTGTAGTGTCAGCGTTTGTTGCTGGTATGTCATGCCTAAGTTTACTTCTCTTGCCAATGAAAAAGTGATTAAAGTAGTTTGCAATATCAGTGGGCTTTGTGATGAATGAGCCATCTGATTCAATCAATGAAGGCGCTGAGTTGGCTTTTTTTCCCAAAATTTCATTTAAGGTGCCCTAAAGCAGTGTAGTTTCTTTTAATTTTTATTTAGTTTAGTCACATGATTTCTTAATTTGCAGTACATTTGCCAATCAGTTGGGCTGCCAGACTTATTTGCCATACCTTTTGCCCCATCCCTCCTCTCAACCATACAATTTTTCAATTCCTCATCAATTTTACATTTTTTATAGTAATTTTCTTAATGGGTGTGTGCTTATTAGTAACTGGAATAAGTAGTTTCGTAAATGTGTCAAGTGCAGCATCTGGTTGCTCCTCATTACACACCACAGACCAGCAAATATTCTTTACATCATCAAGATATGAATCACTACAACACTTCTTGTATGACCTCTTATACACTATATTAGGCCCAGCCTTTGGAACTTTGGTTTTCCTAGAAATGGCTACTGTATTGTGATCACTACATCCGATGGATTTGGATACTGATTTAAAGCATATTTCTGCAGCATTAGTAAAGATGTGATCAATACATGTTGACGATTTAATTCCTGTGCTGTTTGTAACTACCCTGGTAGGTTGACTGACATCCTGATCCAGGTTAGAAAGCTATAGGAGAAACAGATGTATTCGGTGCAATTAGGGGTGCATAAATTAAATTACTTACATTGTGTTTGCCAATGCCCCTAAGATCAAAAACCTTGTTTCTTAGGCTACATATGTTAATTTGGGCTATTTTTAGCACTTTTCTGGGTTGCTTGACTGTTTTTAATGCTTTACTGGGAAGCTTATCAGAGGTAGACTTACCCATGTTATTTAGATTGGAACTGATTGTGCAGTGTGAGCTGCATAAAGTGGTCTTCCTGCTGTTGCACACCGCCTCAGTGCTAACAGTGTAACTCTGGTTTATAGGCTCATGATTACTGCTTACAATAGCTGTAGGATGAACAGATGTATTCAGTGCAATTAGGGGTACATAAATTAAATTACTTACATTGTGTTTGCCAATGCCCCTAAGATCATGTATATTTGATGCAGCATTATGATGACTCATTGTCACAATGGTAGGGATTAACTTAGCTGGTCTTGGATCATTTACCAGTCATTGTTTCAAAGCAGCCTTGAAATGCAGGAGTCCAGGAGCCAAGATGATTTGGATGGACTTCGTCATTCCTGTAGAGTATCTGTTTCCAGAAGGTATCAGAAGGTGTCAAAGTTGTCAATAAAAGTGACTCCAGCAGAGCTACAGTAGTATTTTAGCCAGATGTGTAATGCCAGCAGTTTGCTGAATCTTTCACACCCGCGATCCAACGATGGTACTGGACCTGAAATTATTGGCTGTTCTTTGGAGTTTTTTAATGCTAAAATCAGTTATATAAAATCCATTTTCAAATGTTCCCGAGCTTGCCCTCCTGATGTCGTTTGACCCCCACATGGACTTCGACAATGTCATCTCCCGGGCATCTGTGGTAGAACAGTCGGATACAGCCTTATGTCCTGTACTTGTGCTCCTGGGTAGCACAAGGTTTTTGCCTTGGGGACAGATGTTTCTCACCATAGAGCTCACCATAGAGCTTAGTTCAGGTTTCAGCGTTCGACAGGTTTCAGTTTCGGCGTTCAACAGCGTTCAACAACAACAAACATACGTCGATCTGAAGTAAGGAGCTAAATATTAGCTAGATAATAAGCCTTTCATTAGCTACATATTAGAGCTATAGGCTATATATTAGCAGGCCAGTAATATGCTGTATTTTGTCAGGACTTTTTGATAATGTTACAATAACGCGTGAGCGCGGAGGAAGTTGTATCCATAGTTTCTGCGTTTGGCTTCTGTGTTTGAAAAGCGTTAGAAAATGAGTCAGATAGACTATTAAAAAAATGTGAGACTTTTTTGCTACAGTGGCAAGAAAAAGTATGTGAACCCTTTGGAATTACCTGGATTTCTGCATAAATTGGTCATCAAATTTGATCTGATCTTCATCTAGGTCACAACAATAGACAAACAGTGTGCTTAAACTAATAACACACAAACTATTGTATTTTTCTTGTCTATATTGAATATATAATTTAAACATTCACAGTGTAGGTTGGAAAAAGTATGTGAACCCCTAGGCTAATGAATTTTCCTAAAGCTAATTGGAGTCAGGAGTCAGCTAACCTGGTGTCCAATCAATTAGATGAGATTGTAGATGTTTTTTGAGTTTGCTATTCACAAGAATAATTGCCTGATGTGAACCAAGCCTTGAACAAAAGAGATCTCAGAAGATCTAAGATTAAGAATAGTTGACTTGCATAAAGCTGTAAAGGGTTACAAAAGTATTTCTATAAGCCTTGATGTTCATCAGTCCACGGGAAGACAAATTGTCTATAAATGGAGAAAGTTCAGCACTGTTGCTACTCTCCCTAGGAGTGGCCATCCTGCAAAGATGACTGCAAGAGCACAGCGCAGAATGCTCCATGAAGTTAAGAAGAATCCTAGAGTGTCAGCTAAAAACTTACAGAACTGTCTGGAACATACTAACATCTCTGTTGATGAGTCTGCGATATGTAAAACACTAAACAAGAATGGTGTTCACCACGGAAGAAGTTTGCAAAAGTGCACCTGTATGTTCCACAGCGCTACTGGCAAAATATTCTGTGGACAGATGAAACTACAGTTGAGTTGTTTGGAAGGAACACACAACACTATGTGTGGAGAAAAAAAGGCACAGCACACCAACATCAAAACCTCATCCCAACTGTAAAGTATACTGGAGGGAGCATCATGGTTTGGGGCTGCTTTGCTGCTATCATCACCGGATAAATTAATTCCCAAGTTTATCAAGACATTTTGCAGGAGAATGTTAGGCTATCTGTCCGCCAATTGAAGCTCAACAGAAGTTGGGTGATGCAACAGAAGAAAATACGTCCTGACCTCAACCCGATTGAGATGCTGTGGCATGACCTCAAGAGAGTAGTTCACACCAGACGTCCCAAGAATATTGCTGAACTTAAAACAGTTTTGTAAATTGGAATGGTCTAAAATTCCCCCTGACTGTTGTGCAGGTCTGATCCACAACTACAGAAAATGTTTGGTTGAGGTTATTGCTGCCAAAGGAGGGTCAACCAGTTATTAAATCCAAGGGTTCACATACTTTTTCCACCCTGCACTGTGAATGTTTACACAGTGTGTCCAATAAAGACATGAACACGGATAATTGTTTGTGTGTTATTAGTTTAAGCAGACTGTGTTTGTCTTTTGTTGTGACCTAGATGAAGTTCAGATCACATTTTATGACCAATTTATGCAGAAATTCAGGTATTTCCAAAGGGTTCACATACTTTTTCTTGCAACTGTACTTTACTATTAAATTTTTTATTGAAGAGGAACAAAATGAGCTGCTGATTTTGCTAAGGTTTTGGGGATGCTGTTGCATTAGCAAGACTTGAACTGTGAACTGAAATAAAAACAAAGCTGAATAAACGTTGAAAAAGCTTGGATAATAACTAGAAAATAAATTACTAATAGAAAATATAAATGGAGATTATGTACCCTACAGATGTCTGCTCTTCCAGGGAAAAGAAAAACTTAAAAAGGAAAGTAATGAGAGTCACCTGAGACCTTGGTGGCAGACCTATCAACAATAGATGGGAAGAAAACTATCAGTTTTGAAGGAAAGACCCAGATGCAGACTGTGTCAGAGTAACAATGTTTATTACAGCAACAGGGCAGGAAAACGACAAGTCAAGGCAGGCAGGCCCTCAGAATGAAAGTGTGTCGCCTGAGAGAGATGCTGACCACCACTGTCAACCACAGCGACCTGCATCACCAACAGAGAGAGTTACAGGAGCTGAAGGAAGAGGTCATCAGCCACCAGCCCGGCCAAACAGCCATTCTCCTCCCCCTTCTCCTCCCATCACACACACAACACCTTGTCCCCATTACACCGACACACCCTGTCCCACCCAACAATGACACACACACACCCCTGCCCAGCACTGACCCAGGAAACAACGAGAGGAACAACCCCGAGCGTCACTATCTCATAAGAGAGGCATTTAAACATAAACTATTTTTTTTTAATCAAAATGCTTTTTTTGTGTGCCAGAAATGCTTTCTGGAACATGTGAACTTTCATGTGCCTTAATAACAAACTTCTTTGCCATCGGTAAATACAAATACAATTGTTAAATTTGGAGCCTAGTTGATTTAGCCACGGAAAAGGACAGGAACCTTCCCGCTAGCCATGATTGGCTGAGATAATGGCTGGACTGGACTTGACGAGAGATGAGTTCAGATTGGTCTGCCATGTAGCTCGCTTCTGTCTATAAAATGAGCTGGTCAGTATGTGTAGGTAATCCTTTATAATGCAGCTTTTTTGAAAGATATCACGAATAACTGCAAAAATGTTACTCTCCACTTTCTGGAGGACCGCGTTTTGAAATCAGTGAAATGCTCGGTGGAAGCAGAGTACAATAGCTAAGGAGATGGAGAAAATTCTGGCTTTTGTTTGCAAATATGCAGAGAGAGTTGAAAAGACAACACAGAAGGCTGTTGTATAAAACACCTGTCTCTGGATTACATCTTCAAACCAAGGGCAACCATGGCATCCGTGACAGAGAGGGAGAAGTGTTCATCCATGTATACGGGTAGGAGATATTCAGATATTATGCATTTCTAATTTACTCAGTCATTTTCATTGGAAGTTAAAGCGTACTGTTAGCTAGCTAGCTAAAGTTAGTTGGCTGGCTTGCTAACTAACGTTACGTGTATGATCTATGTAGTAATATTATTCATGCAGGGTAGTAACGTTATGAGTTGGGGTTATGGTTAATTGTTTAGCTAGCTACATAAACAAAAGACTCCACTATTCAAGTAACCATTTCACTGTACCGTTTACATCTTCTGTATCCTGTGCATGTGACAAATAAACTTTATCAAATAGAATCATAGTATGTTTACCAGAGATGGTAATGTGAAGAATAACATGACCTGCACCAAAGTCCAATTAGGATATAACGTTAGGCCAACGAGACACTGTCCAAGTTCTAAAATTCTCTGGTAGAATGCCTTGCCTTTATTTCGTCACACTCACAACCGTAAGCTATTTTCTGTAATTGGCTTAACTTGTAAATAATGATCTTGTTGTGAGTTTATTATGGGTTTATTGGTGTTAAAATACACCAGTTATGCTGTTTTGGACCACCAGGCTGCTGATGTAATGCAGCCTGTAGTTTTTGTGTTTATACTTTTTCATAACGACAAGTTTGATGTCGGACAAGAATAGAATGTTCATGATGTCACTGCGACAACTTTCTACAGACATGTCGATAGACGTAGTATAAATCAGCTTTTAGTCTTGAAATCTTTGGTTGTTTAGTACATGGCCATGAATCCTTAAAGAGATGGGTGGGGCTAAGGCTTAAGAGGGGGGTGAAAGATGCTGATTTTGTGTAGACAAAGAAGAGCTCTCCAATAGGTGTACCAAAACATTCAAGGGCCATTTTCTCAAACGTGGGGTTACAAGTTTATAAACTTTCAAAGCAGAATAACTTTTCCATTGTTCCTCAACTGTAATGTATGACATACAATTTTATTCAATGAAAAAAAATAAAAAAACTTTTCAAATTTTGCTATATAAGACTGAATCGAGCCAGTCGGTCACATAAGGTGCACCTGGTGTATCACTGGAATATTCAGCTTCACCACTTCTACAACCATGTGCACCTCCACAAGAACAGAGTTATAACTCCCAAGTCATCCTTGGCAGAGCACTGGCAGAGCACCCAGCCACAACCTGCAGAACAGCAGAGAGCTACGCAGCAGTGACTTCAAAAAGGGTTGCCAGCACATAATCGCCAGAGCCAGATAAAATACCTGTTGGCTCTAATTTGCTCTTAACTACTGGACTAAAAACAGCCATGCACTACAGGTGACATCCATGGTAAACTACCAATGTATGCATACCCTTTGACTTATTCCACATTTTGTTGTGTTACCATAATGACAAAGTGAACATTAGACATTTTTGCAAATTTATTGACATTTTTGCAAATTTATTGACAATGAATAACTGCAATGTTGTTGATCCATCCTCAGTTTTATCCTATCACAGCCATTAAACTCTAACTGTTTTAAAGTCACCGTTGGCCTCATGGTGAAATCCCTGAGTGGTTTCTTTAATCCTCGAAAACTGAGTTAGGAAGGACATCTGTTTCTTTGTAGTGACTGATACACCATCCAAAATGTAATGAATAACTTCACCATGCTCAAAGGGATATTCAATATATATATTGTTTTAATCTACCAATAGGTGCCATTCTTTGCGAGGCATTGGAAAACCTCCTTTGTGGTCTTTGTGGTTGAATCTGTATTTAAAATTCACAGCTCGACTCAGGGACCTTACAGATAATTGTGCATGTGGGGCACAGAGATGGGGTAGTCTTTCAAAAATCATGTTATACCCTATTATTGCAAACAAAGTGAGTTCATACAACTTATTATGTGACTTGTTAAGCACATTTTTACTCCTGAACTTATTTAGGCTTGCCATAACAAAGGGTTGAATAGTTATTGACTCAAGGCTTTTAATTTTTTATTAATTTGTAAAAATGTCTAAAAACAATGTAATTCCACTTTGTAATTATGGGATATTGTGTGTAGGCCAGTGACACAATCTCAATTTAATCCATTTTCAATACAGGCTGTAACACAACAAAATGTGGAAAAAGTCAAGGGGGTGTGAATACTTTCTGAAGGCACTGTATGTAGCTTAGATAATGATGATAGAGAATAACCTATTATTAATGAATGTTTAGATACTGTTTATTTGTTTTATCCTCAGAATCTGCTATAACACACACACAATGACAACAAATTGGTTCACAGATGTACACGCCCCCATTTTAAAATCTAATTATCATAATAAAAAAGTACACAGAAATTCCACAAACCACGCATGCAGGGCATAACTTTTTCCACGTTTATTCTATTACAGACACCTGTATGCAAACAGGAAACCGCTCACCCAGAGGTAGCGCTCCTAGCGGCCGGAGACTTTAAATCAGTTTTACCTAATCTCTATCAACATGTTAAATGTGCAACCAGAGGGAAAATAATTCTAGATCGGCTGTACTCCACACAGAGATGCGTACAAAGCTCTCCCTTGCCCTCCATTTGGTAAATCTGACCACAATTATATCCTCCTGATTCCTGCTTACAAGCAAAAATTAAAGCAGGAAGCACCAGTGACTCAGTCCATAAAAAAGTGGTCAGATGAAGCAGATGCTAAACTACAGGACTGTTTTGCTATCACAGACTAGAACATGTTCCGGGATTCTTCCGATTGCTTTGAGGAGTACACCACATCAGTCACTGGCTTTATCAATAGGTGCATCGAGGACGTCGTCCCCACAGTGACTGTACGTACATACCCCAACCAGAAGCCATGGATTACAGGCAACATTCGCACTGAGCAAAAGGGTAGAGCTGTCCGCTTTCAAGGTGCGGGACTCTAACCCGGAAGCTTATAAGAAATCCTGCTATGCCCTTCGACGAACCATCAAACAGGCAAAGCATAACAGGGCTAAGATTGAATCGTACTACACCGGCTCAGCCGCTCGTTGTATGTGGCAGGGCTTGCAAACCATTACAGACTACAAAGGGAAGCACAGCTGCAAGCTGCCCAGTGACACAAGCCTACCAGCAAAGCTAAATCACTTCTATGCTCGCTTCGAGGCAAGCAACACTGAGGCATGCATGAGAGCATCAGCTTTTCCGGACGACTGTGTGATCACGCTCTCCGTAGCCGACGTGAGTAAGACCTTTAAACAGGTCAACATTCACAAGGCCGCGGGGCCAGACGGATTACCAGGACATGTGCCCAGGGCATGTGCTGACCAACTGGCAGGTGTCTTCACTGACATTTTCAACATGTCCCTGATTGAGTCTATACAAACAACATGTTTCAAGCAGACCACCATAGTGTTCTTGGGCACAGGGACTAAGGCAACCTGCCTAAATGACTACAGAGCCGTAGCACTCACGGCAGTAGCCATGAAGTGCTTTGAAAGGCTGGTAATGGCTCACATCAACACCATTATCCCAGAAACCCTAGACCCACTCCAATTTGCAGACTACCCAAACAGATCCACAGATGATGCAATCTCTATTGCACTCCACACCGCCCTTTCCCACCTGGACAAAAGGAACACCTATGTGAGAATGCTATTCATTGACTACAGCTCAGTGTTCAACACCATAGTACCCTCAAAGCTCATCACTAAGCTAAGGATCCTGGGACTAAACACCTCCCTCTGCAACTGGATCTTGGACTTCCCGACGGGCCGTCCCCATGTGGTGAGGGTAGGTAGCAACACATCTGCCAAGCTGACCCTAGACATTGGAGTCCCTCAGTGGTGCGTGCTCAGTCCCCTCCTGTACTCCCTGTTCACTCACGACTGCGTGGCCAGGCACGACTCTAACACCATCATTAAGTTTGCAGACGAAACAACAGTGGTAGGCCTGATCACCGACAACGACAAGACAGCTGATAGGGAGGAGGTCAGAGACCTGGCCGGGTGGTGCCAGAATATCAACCTATCCTTCAACATAGCCAAGACTAAGGAGATGATTGTGGACTGCAGGAAAAGGAGGACCGAGCACACCCCCATTCTCATCGACGGGGCTGTTGTGGAGCAGGTTGAGAGCTTCAAGTTCCTTGGTGTCCACATCACCAACAAACTACAATGGTCCAAACACACTAAGACAGTTGTTAAGAGGGCACGACAAAGCCTATTCCTCCTCAGGAAACAAAAAAGATTTGGCATGGGTCCTGAGATCCTCAAAAGGTTCTACAGCTGCAACATCAAGAGCATCCTGACTGGTTGCATCACTGGCTGGTACGGCAACTGCTCGGCCTCCAACCGCAAGGCACTACAGAGGGTAGTGCGTACGTCCCAGTACATCACTGGGGCTAAGCTGCCTGCCATCCAGGACCTCTACACCAGGCGGTGTCAGAGGAAGGCCCTAAAAATTGTCAAAGACCCCAGGCACCCCATTCATAGACTGTTCTCTCTACTACCGCATGGCAAGCGGTACCAGAGCGCCAAGTCTAGGACCAAAAGGCTTCTCAACAGCTTTTACCCCCAAGCCATAAGACTCCTGAACAGGTAGTCAAATGGCTACCTGGACTATTTGCATTGTGTGTTTATGTTTATCATTAGTCAGACCAAAGGACCTGGCGCCTTCGTCCTTGGTGGCTTCCCAATCAAGATCGGATCCGGAGGTACCTGTGTCTTCGTCCTCGGCTCTGTCTCCCTCTCCAGTGGCTTCTACCTCTGGTTCAGATGTGCTACCCAGGAGCACGATGACAGAACATAACAAGGCTGCTTCCGACTGTTCTACCACAGATGCCGGGAGCTGACACTGTCGTAGTCCATGTGGGGTCAAACGACATCAGGAGGGTTAGCTCAGAACATTTGAAAATAGATTTTAAAGAACTGATTTTAGCATTAAAAGACTCAAAAAAACTGCCAATAATTTCAGGTCCACTACTATCGTGGGTGTGACATTTTCTGAAAACTGCTGGCATTACATATCTTGCTAAAATACTACTGTAGCTCTGCTGGAGTCACTTTTATTGATAACTTTGACACCTCCTGGAAACAGAAGATACTCTACAGGAATGACGGAGTCCATCCAAATCATCTTGGCTCCTGGACGCATTTCAAGGCTGTGTTGAAACAATGACTGGTAAATGATCCAAGACCAGCTAAGTTAATCCCTACCATTGTGACAATGAGTCATCATAATGCTGCATCAAATGTACATGATCTTAGGGGCATTGGCAAACACAATGTAAGTAATTTAATTTATGTACCCCTAATTGCACCGAATACATCTGTTCATCCTACAGCTATTGTAAGCAGTAATCATGAGCCTATAAACCAGAGTTACACTGTTAGCACTGAGGCGGTGTGCAATAGTAGGAAGACCACTTTATGCAGCTCACCCTGCACTATCAGCTCCAATGTAAATAACATGGGTAAGTCTACCTCTGATAAGCTTCCCAGTAAAGCATTAAAAACAATCAAGCAACCCAGAAAAGTGCTAAAGAAATGCCCATATTAACATATGTAGCCAAAGAAAAACAAGGTCCATGAAGTCAATAACTTGCTTGTAACAGATGACATTCATATTCTGACTGACTATCTCTGAAACTCACTTAGATAATACCTTTGATGATAGTGGTAGCAATACATGGTTATAACATTGACCGAAAAGACAGAAATGCCAACGGAGGAGGTGTTGCGGTTTATATTCAGAACCACATTCCTGTAAAGCTTAGAGACGATCTAATGTTAAATACTGTTGAAGTAATATGGCTACAGGTTCATCTAACTCACCTAAAGCCCATTCTTGTGGGAAGCTGCTATAGACCACAAAGTGCTAACAGTCGGTATCTGGATAATATGTGTGAAATGCTTGATAATTATTGTGATATCAACAGAGAAGTATATTTTCTGGGTGTTTTAAATATTGACTGGCTATCATCAAGCTGCCCACTCAGGATTTTTTAAATAAACTGTAACCAGTGCCTGCAACCTGGATCAGGTTGTCAGTCAACCTACCAGGGTAGTTACAAACAGCACAGGAATTAAATCATCAACAAGTATTGATCACATCTTTACTAACGCTGCAGATATTTGCTTTAAAGCAGTTTCCAAATCCATTGGATGTAGTGACCACAATACAATAGCCATATATAGGAAAACTGGCTGGGCCTAATATAGTGTATAAGAGGTCATACAATAAGTTTTGTTGTGATTCATATGTTGATGATGTAAAGAATATTTGCTGGTCTGTGGTGTGTAATGAGGAACAACCAGAGGAACAACCAGCACTTGACTCATTTATGAAACTACTTATTCCAGTTACTAATAAGCACGCACCCATTAAGAAAATTACTGTAAAAACTGTTAAATCCCCTTGGATTGATGAGGAATTGAAAAATGGTATGGTTGATAGGAGGGATGGGGCAAAATGTATGGCAATTAAGTCTGGCAGCCCAACTGATTGGCAAACATACTGAAAATTAAGAAATCATGTGACTAAACTGAATAAAAATGAAAAGAAACTACACTATGAAACAAATAAACAAAGAATGATAGTAAAAAGCTTTAGGACACCTTAAATGAATCGGGCTAAATGGGTCAACTCGGCTCCTTCATTCATTTAATCATTCATCACAAAGCCCACTGATTTTGCAAACTACTTTAATGACTTTTTCATTGGCAAGATAAGCAAACTTAGGGATGACATGCCAGCAACAAACGCTGACACTACACATCCAAGTATATCGGACCAAATTATGAAAGACAAGAATTGTACTTTTGAATTCCGTAAAGTCAGTGTAGAAGAGGTGAAAAAGTATTGTTGTCTATCAACAAAGACAAGCCACCGGGGTCTGACAATCTGGATGGAAAATTACTAATAGCAGACAATATTGCCACTCCTATTTGCCACATCTTCAATTTAAGCCTACTAGAGAGCGTGTGCCCTCAAGCCTGGAGGGAAGCTAAAGTCATTCCGCTACCCAAGAACAGTAAAGCCCCCTTTACACTGGCTCAAATAGCGGACCAATCAGCCTGCTACCAACCCTTAGTAAACTTCTGTAAAAAAATGTGTTTGCTCAAATACAATGCTATTTCACACTAAACAAATCGACAACAGAATTTCAGCATGCAAGGACACTCAACAAGCACAGCACTTACACAAATGACTGATGATTGACTGAGAGAAATTGATGATAAAACTATTGTGGGGGCTGTCTTGTTAGACTTCAGTGCAGCTTTTGACATTATCGATCATAGTTTGCTGCTGGAAAAACATTTGTGTTATGGCTTTACACCCCCTTTATAATGTGGATAAAGAGTTACTTGTCTAACAGAACACAGAGGGTGTTCTTTAATGGAAGCCTCTCAAATATAATCCAGTTAGAATCACGAATTCCCCAGGGTAGCTGTTTAGGCCCCTTGCTTTTTTCAATTTTTACTAATGACATGCCACTGACTTTTTGTAAAGCCAGAATGTCTATGTACGCGGAAGACTCAACACGATACACGTCAGCTACTACAGCGACTGAAATGACTGCAACAGTCAACAAAGAGCTGCAGTTAGTTTCAGAGTGGGTGGCAAGGAATAAGTTAGCCCTAAATATTTCTAAATCTAAAAGCATTGTATTTGGAACAAAACACTCACTAAACCCTAAACCTGAACTAAATATTGTAATAAGTAATTTGGAAATTGAGCAATTTGAGATGACTAAACTGCTAGTTTAGGCGCCAAATTCAAAATCCAAAAGTTGAATTATTAAAAATGCACCAATATACAAGTGTTTCATAGTCATCAAAAGCTCTGCTTCTTGGCAATATCACAGCGCTGTCAGATTTCAAAAAGGCTTTACGGCGAAAGCACAACATTTGATTGTTTGAGGGTAGCACCTAACATATTTTCACCATTACCATGAATTCATAAGCCATCACGGTTCACAGAAAACACATTTCACAGCGAAAACAAATCAATTACCTGTTGAATAACTTCTGCTGAGGTCTTCCCAAGTGTCCAACGAAGACAATCCATGGTTCTTTTGTTAGAAAAAGCAATGTATTATATCCATAAATCTCTGTTTGGTTGGCGCGTTAGAATGAGAAAATACAGCCTCCAATCGTCCATTGAAACGTGAAGAGAACTCGTTCAACTTATACCTATAAACTTGTCCAAGAACAATCAAACATAATTGATAATGTATCCTTAGGAACACTTTTATGTATAAATAGTATAATATTTCAACCGGAATATAAACTGGGCTTTAAGCACCAGCTGTCAGAGCAGCTCACAGATCACTGCACCTGTACATACCCAAACCAACTACCTCATCCCCTACCGTATTCATTTATTTATCTTGCTCCTTTGCACCCCAGTATTTTTAGTTTGCACATTCATCTACTGCACATTTACCATTCCAGTGTTAAATTGCTATACTGTAATTACTTCGCCACCATGGCCTATTTATTGCCTTACGTTTCTTATCTTACCTAATTTGCACACATAAATAGATTTGGGTTTTTTCTACTGTATTATTGACTGTGTGTTTGTTTACTCCAATGTGTAGCTATGTGTTGTTGTATGTGTTGAACTGCTTTGCTTTATCTTGGCCAGGTCGCAGTTGTAAATGAGAACTTGTTCTCAACTGGCCTACCTGGTTAAATAAAAGGTGAAATAAATAAAATAAAATAAATCGGGGCATGGACTCTACAAGGTATCAAAAGTTCTCCTCAGGGATGCTGGCCCATGTTGACTCCAATGCTTCCCACAGTTGTGTCAAGTTGGCTGGATGGCCTTTGGTGAACCATTCTTGATACACATGGGAAACTGCTGAACGTAAAAAACCCAGCAGCATTGCAGTTCTTGACACATTCAAACTGGTGCGCCTGGCACTTACTACCATACCCCGTTCAAAAGCACTTCAATCTTTTGTCTTGCCCATTGAACCTCTGAATGGCACACATACACAATCCATGTCTCAATTGTCTAAAGGCTTAAAAATCCTTCTTTAACATGTCTCCTCCCTTTCATCTACACTGATTGAAGTGGATTTAATAGGTGACATCAATAAGGGATCATAGCTTTCACCTGGATTCACCTGGTCTGTCATGGAAAGAACAGGTGTTCTTAATGTTTTGTACACTCAGTGTATAGATTCCTTCTCCAAATTCACAATTAAAATTAATACACATTCTACAGAACAATCAAACAAAGTGAAACTTTGTATAATATTTGGGAAAAGTGTTGTGATAGTTGGCAGCATAATACGACACAGCTTGCCACAGTTAAGGGAGGAAACATAAAATGTACTATTTTCTCCATATGTTCTATTCATGCCATTAAAGGAGAGAGAGAGCGAGTGAGAGAGAGCGAGTGAGAGAGAGAAACCATTACCAGCCTGGAACAAGAAAAAAACAGATGCTTTACTGTCTCCGACACCCCTTCCCTACTGATGGATCAAGGTGCTGTTAGTGAGCGATAGCCCCGTGAATAATACTCCACTGTAGATCAGCAGTATGCTTCAGGGAGTGCCAACATCCTCTCAGAGAAGAGCCTGGTCCCAAAACACCCCGTTGCCCTCAGCCCAAAGTATAATGGCACTTGAGGGGTTTGGCTGCTGTTTTACTGGCTCCTAACCTATTGTGCTAATTTGTTTGTATTTTCTCATTATTTGTAACTAATTTTGTACATAATGTTACTGCTACTGTCTCTTATTACCGAAAAGAGCTTCTGGACATCAGAACAGCGGTTACTCACCTCGAACTGGACGCAAAGGATATACTGCTTTGTCAAGACAAGGCCTAAATCCCCATCATCAGCGAGAAGAAAAGATGTAGGAAAAGAGGAGGAGTGTGGGGTGCCTTGTAAGAATTTGCTGACGAATAGGTAAACCACCACTTTCCTCTGTATTATTGGCCAACATGCAATCATAGGAATACAAACTGGACATTCAAAACTGTAATATCTTATGTTTCACCGAGACGTGGCTGAACGACAACACATATAATGGCTGGCTTCTCTGTGTATCGGTAGGACAGAGCAGCTACGTCTGGTAAGACGAGGGGCGGGGGTGTGTGTCTATTTGTCAATAACTCCTGGTGCGCGATGACTAATATGCGCGATCCCTCAGACCAACCCTAAACCATCAATACAGGACTAAGATTGAATCCTACTACACTGGCTCTGACGCTCGTCGGAGGTGGCAGGGCTTGAAAACTACAAAGGGAAACTCAGCAGCGAGCTGCCCAGTGACGCAAGCCTACCAGACGAGCTAAATGCCTTTTATGCTCGCTTCGAAGCAAGCAACACTGAAGCATGCATGAGAGCACCAGCTGTTCCGGACGACTGTGTGATCACACTCTTCATAGCCGTTGTGAGCAAAACCTTTCAACAGGTCAACATTCACGAAGACGCGGGGCCAGATGGATTACCAGGACATGTACCCAAAGCATGCGGGGACCAACTGGCAAGTGTCTTCAGTGACATTTTCAACCTCTCCCTGACTGAGTAAGTGCCCAAGAAAGCGAAGCTAACATACCTAAATGATTACCGCCCCGTAGCACTCACATCAGTAGCCATGAAGTGCTTTGAAAGGAAGGTCATGGCTCACATCAACACCATCATGCCAGAAACACTAGACCCACTCCAATTCGCATACTGTCCCAACAGATCCACAGATGATGCAATCGCAATCACACTCCACACTGCCCTTTCCCACCTGGACAAAAGGAACACCTATGTGAGAATGCTGTTCATTGACTACAGCTGAGCGTTCAAAATCATAGTGCCCACAAAGCTCATCACAAAGCTAAAGACCCTGGGACTAAAGAGTAGGCAACAACACATCTGCAACGCTGATCCTCAATACTGGGGCCCCTCAGGGGTGCGTGCTTAGTCACCTCCTGTTCTCCCTGTTCACCCACGACTGTGTGGCCAAGCATGGCTCCAATACCATCTTTAAGTTTGCTGACGACACAACAGTGGTAGGCCTGACCACCGACAACAATGAGACAGCCTATAGGGATGAGGTCAGAGACCTGGCATTGTGGTGCCAGGACAACAACCTCTCCCTCAATGTGAGTAAGACAAAAGGAGCTGATCATGGACTATAGGAAATGGAGGGCCCCCATAGCTCCACAATGAGATAGGGTGCAGGCCAGGCAGCAGGCTGTTAGCCAGCCTACCAGCTTAGTGGAGTCTGCCACTAGCACAGTCAGTGTAGTCAGCTCAGCTATCCCCATTGAGACCGTGTCTGTGCCTCGATCTAGGTTGGGCAAACAAAAAATGGCGGTGTTCGCCTTAGCAATCTTACTGGAATAAAGACCTCCTCGATTCCTGTCATTATGGAAAGAGATATCTCACATCTCAAAATAGGGCTACTTAATGTTAGATCCCTCACTTCCAAGGCAGTTATAGTCAATGAACTAATCACTGATCATAATCTTGATGTGATTGGCTGGACTGAAACATGGCTTAAGCCTGATGAATTTACTGTGTTAAATGAGGCCTCTCCTGGTTACATTAGTGACCATATCCCCTGCGCATCCCGCAAAGGCGGAGGTGTTGCTAACATTTACGATAGCAAATTTCAATTTTAAAAAAAAGACTGCGTTTTCATCTATTCATCGATTCTTGTCATGAAATCTATACAGCCTACTCAATCACTTTTTATAGCTACTGTTTACAGGCCTCCTGGGCCTGATACAGCGTTCCTCACTGAGCTCCCTGAATTCCTAATCGGACCTTGTAGTCATGGCAGATAATATTCTAATTTTTGGTGACTTTAATATTCACATGGAAAAGTCCACAGACCCACTCCAAAAGGCTTTTGGAGCCATCATCGACTCAATGGGTTTTGCCCAACATGTCTCCGGACCTACTCACTGCCACAGTCATATTCTGGACCTAGTTTTGGCCCGTGAAATAAATATTGTGGATCTTAATGTTTTTCCTCATAATCCTGGACTATCAGACCACCATTTTATTACGTTTGCAATCGCAAAAAAAATTATTTGCTCAGACCCCAACCAAGGATCATCAAAAGCCGTGCTATAAATTCTTGGACAACCCAAAGATTCCGAGATGCAAAACAAATCAATTACCTTTTGAAGAACATCTGCTGAGGGCTTCCCAAGTGTCCAACGAAGACAATCCATGGTTCTTTTGTTAGAAAAAGTAATGTATTATATCCAGAAATCTCTGTTTGGTTGGCGCGTTAGAATGAGAAAATACAGCCTCCAATCGTCCATTGAAATGTGAAGAGAACTCGTTCAACTTATACCTATAAACTTGTCCAAGAACAATCCAACATAATTTTAAATGTATCCTTAGGAACACTTTTATGTATAAATAGTATAATATTTCAACCGGAATATAAACTGGGCGATAAGAAAGGAAAAAAAAAAACAAAACGCCAGCCGGAGCGCGCATTTACTTGTATTGACATCTGTGTGGACACTTCCTTATTCGTCTTCTTCTCTGCTCTAAAAGCATCTAAAAAGAATCAGAACACTTTCTCGAGACTGTTGACATCCAGGGGAAGCGATAGGTACTGCATTCATATGCCCTTATATGGGCATTTTCATAAGGGAGGGGTTCTAAATGAGGCAATCTGTCAAAACCACTTTTTCCAGGACAGAAATTCCTCGGGTTTTCGCCTGCCATAGAGTGTTTCCTATCCAATGGTACTAAATATGTGCATATCCTATTTTCTGGGCCTGAATGGGAGGCATTTTACTTTGGGCACGCCAGGCTCTCCAAAATGGTCACCCTGTGCGCTGCTCCCAAAGAAGTTAAACATCTAACTGAGGAACTAAATGTAACCTTTCGGTTCGGTTCTTGGCCCACTATTATTCATCATCTACATACAGTGGGGAAAAAAAGTATTTAGTCAGCCACCAATTGTGCAAGTTCTCTCACTTAAAAAGATGAGAGAGGCCTGTAATTTTCATCATAGGTACACTTCAACTATGACAGACAAAATGTGGAAAAGAAATCCAGAAAATCATATTGTAGGATTTTTTATGAATTTATTTGCAAATTATGGTGGAAAATAAGTATTTGGTCACATACAAACAAGCAAGATTTCTGGCTCTCACAGACCTGTAACTTCTTCTTTAAGAGGCTCCTCTGTCCTCCACTTGTTACCTGTATTAATGGCACCTGTTTGAACTTGTTATCAGTATAAAAGACACCTGTCCACAACCTCAAACAGTCACATTCCAAACTCCACTATGGCCAAGACCAAAGAGCTGTCAAAGGACACCAGAAACAAAATTGTAGACCTGCACCAGGTTGGGAAGACTGAATCTGCAGTAGGTAAGCAGCTTGGTTTGAAGAAATCAACTGTGGGAGCAATTATTAGGAAATGGAAGACATACAAGACCACTGATAATCTTCCTCGATCTGGGGCTCCACGCAAGATCTCACCCGTGGGGTCAAAATGATCACAAGAACGGTGAGCAAAAATCCCAGAACCACACGGGGGACCTAGTGAATGACCTGCAGAGAGCTGGGACCAAAGTAACAAAGCCTACCATCAGTAACACACTACGCCGCCAGGGACTCAAATCCTGCAGTGCCAGACGTGTCCCCCTGCTTAAGCCAGTACATGTTCAGGCCCGTCTGAAGTTTGCTAGAGAGCATTTGGATGATCCAGATGAGGATTGGGAGAATGTCATATGGTCAGATGAAACCAAAATAGAACTTTTTGGTAAAAACTCAACTCGTCGTGTTTGGAGGACAAAGAATGCTGAGTTGCATCCAAAGAACACCATACCTACTGTGAAGCATGGGGGTGGAAACGTCATGCTTTGGGGCTGTTTTTCTGCAAAGGGACCAGGACGACTGATCCGTGTAAAAGAAAAAATGAATGGGGCCATGTATCGTGAGATTTTGAGTGAAAACCTCCTTCCATCAGCAAGGGCATTGAAGATGAAACGTGGCTGGGTCTTTCAGCATGACAATGATCCCAAACACACCGCCCGGGCAACGGAGGAGTGGCTTCGTAAGAAGCATTTCAAGGTCCTGGAGTGGCCTAGCCAGTCTCCAGATCTCAACCCCATAGAAAATCTTTGGAGGGAGTTGAAAGTCCGTGTTGCCCGCGACAGCCCCAAAACATCACTGCTCTAGAGGAGATCTGCATGGAGGAATGGGCCAAAATACCAGCAACAGTGTGTGAAAACCTTGTGAAGACTTACAGAAAACGTTTGACCTCTGTCATTGCCAACAAAGGGTATATAACAAAGTATTGAGATAAACTTTTGTTATTGACCAAATACTTATTTTCCACCATAATTTGCAAATAAATAAATTAAAAATCCTACAATGTGATTTTCTGGATTTATTTTTCTCATTTCGTCTGTCATAGTTGAAGTGTACCTATGATGAAAAAAAATGTAAGTTGGAGAACTTGCACAATTGGTGGCTGACTAAATACTTTTTTGCCCCACTGTATATCCACTCGGTGATATCATACGCAGGCACGGACTTCAGTTCCATTGATATGCTGATCTTTTGGCTCTCACATTTCTTCTCTTGTTAAAAACTATTTTTTCCATCTTCGTAATATTGCTCGTCTCCGATCTTCTCTCACTTTAGCTGATGCTGAAACTCTAATTCATGCATTAATCACTTCACGCTTGGACTATTGCAATGCCTTACTTCTTGGTCTTCCCAAAAAACTTATTGCAAGATTACAGTATGTTCAAAACTCAGCAGCAAGAGTTCTCACCTCCACTAGGCGCTCTGCTCACATCACTCCTCTGCTTAATGACCTTCACTGGCTACCTGTGGCATCACGTATCCACTTTAAGGTATTGCTTCTAACTTTTAAAGCATTAAATGGTCTTGCTCCCCAATATCTCTCTGACTTACTCTATCCTTACCGCCCTGCTCGGTCCCTTAGATCAGCTGAACTTGGTTTGTTGACTGCCCCTCGTAGGTGGGAGGTCATTTGGTGTTAATGCTCCTCAATTATGGAATTCACTACCTCTTACACTACGCAATACCTCATCCGTGGGTGCATTCAAGATCCAGTTGAAGACATATCTGTTTGACATGCATTTTGGGTAGTGTGTATCCTATGTGACTGCGATGTATGTGTGGGTGTTCTGAATGTATTGTAATTGTGCAATGTAAAGCGGCCTTGAGCTATGGAAAGGCGCTATATAAATAAAACGTCTTCTTCTTCTTCTTCTTCTTCTTCTTCTTTAACCTTACGTAATACCCTAGATGCAGTCACACCCCTAAAAACAATAAACATTTGTCATACAAAACTAGCTCCCTGGTATACAAAACATACCCGAGCCCTGAAGCAAGCTTCCAGAAAATTGGAACAGAAATGGCGCTACACCAAACTGGAAGTCTTCTGACTAGCTTAGAAAGACAGTACCATGCAGTATCGAAGAGCCCTCACTGCTGCTCGATCATCCTATTTTTCCAACTTAATTGAGGAGAATAAAAACAATACAAAATGTATTTTTGACACAAGCTAACTATAAAGCAGCATTCCCCTAAGAGAGGATGGCTTTCACTTAAGCAGTGATAAATTCATGAACTCCTTTGACGAAAAGATCATGATCATTAGAAAGCAAATTATGGACTCCTTTAAATCCACATATTTCTCCAAGGCTCAGTTGTCCTGGGTCTGCACAACACTGCCAGGACCTAGGATCAAGGGAGACACTCAAGTTTTTTTTATACTATAGTTGAAGCCGAGATTTTAAATACAGCTTAGCCAAATACATTTAAACACAGTTTTTCACAATTCCTGACATTTAATCCTAGTAAAAATTCCCTGTCTTAGGTCAGTTAGGATCACTACTTTATTTTAAGAATGTGAAATGTCAGAATAATATTAGAGAGAATGATTTATTTCAGCTTTTATTTCTTTCATCACATTCCCAGTGGGTCAGAAGTTTACATACACTCAATTAGTATTTGGTAGCATTGCATTTAAATTGTTTAACTTGGGTCAAATGTTTTGGGTAGCCTTCCACAAGCTTCCCACAATAAGTTGGGTGAATTTTGACCCATTCCTCCTGACAGAGCTGGTGTAACTGAGTCAGATTTGTAGGCCTCCTTGCTTACACACACTTTTTCAGTTCTGCCCACAAATTTTCTTTAGGATTGAGGTCAGGGCATTGTGATGGCCACTCCAATACCTTGACTTTGTTGTCCTTAAGCCATTTCGCCACAACTTTGGAAGTATGCTTGGGGTCATTGTCCATTTGGAAGACCCATTAGCAACCAAGTTTTAACTTCCTGACTGATGTCTTGAGTTGTTGCTTCAATATATTCACATAATTTTCCTTCCTCATGATGCCATCTATTTTGTGAAGTGCACAAGTCCCTCCTGCAGTAAAGCACCCCCACAACATGATGCTGCCACCCCCGTGATTCACGGTTGGGATGGTGTTCTTCAGCTTGCAAGCCTCCCCCTTTTTCCTCCAAACATAACAATGGTCATTATGGCCAAACAGTTCTATTTTTGTTTCATCAGACCAGAGGACATTTCTCAGAAAAGTACAATCTTTGTCCCCAAGTGCAGTTGCAAACCGTAGTCTGGCTTTTTTATGGCGGTTTTGGAGCAGTGGCTTCTTCCTTGCTGAGCGGCCTTTCAGGTTATGTCGATATAGGATCCGTTTTACTGTGGATATAGATACTTTTGTACCTGTTTCCTCCAGCATCTTCACAAGGTCCTTTGCTGTTGTTCTGGGATTGACTTGCAATTTTCGCACCAAAGTATGCTCATCTCTAGGAGACAGAACGCGTCTCCTTCCTGAGCGGTATGACGGCTGCGTGGTCCCATGGTGTTTAAACTTGCGCACTATTGTTTGTACAGATGAACGTGGGACCTTCAGCCGTTTGGATATTGTTCCCAAGGATGAACCAGACTTGTTGGAGGTCAAAAAAAAAACTGAGGTCTTGGCTGATTTATTTAGATTTTCCCATGATGTCAAGCAAAGAGGCACTGAGTTTGAAGGTAGGCCTTAAAATACATCCACAGGTACACCTCCACTTGACTCAGATGATGTCAGTTAGCCTATCAGAAGCTTCTAAAGCCATGACATCATTTTCTGGAATTTTCCAAGCTGTTTAACTACTTAGGGAGCAGTGGGGCGCTCCAAAAACTACCCGGTGCAATGTGAGGCGCCAAATTCAAAATCCAAAAGTTGAATTATTAAACATTCATCAATATACAAGTGTTGCATAGTCATCAAAAGCTCTGATTCTTGGCAATATCACAGCATTGTCAGATTTCAAATAGGCTTTACGGTGAAAGCACAACATTTGATTGTTTGAGGATAGCTCCTCTCATATTTTATGCATTAGCATAAATCCATAACCAACGCGGGTCTCAAAAAACGCATAAAATCGCTAATATAAAATCCCTTACCTTTCGAAGAACTTCTGCTGAGGGCTTCCCAAGTGTCCAGCGAAGACATCCAATGGTTCTTTTGTTAGAAAAAGTTATTTATTATATCCATAAATCTCAGTTTGGTTGGCGCGTTATGATCATAAAATCCACCGTTGAGTCGCCCATTAAACCGTGAAGCGAACACGATCAAATTATACCTATACACTTTCTACAAACAAATCAAACATCATTTTTTACGTATCCTTAGGTATCCTTTCGTGTATTTTTGCTGTAATATTTCAACCGGACGATAACGTGAACGATAGGAAAAAAGAATAAAGTGGTGCGCGTTCACAATCTCGCGCGCGTCAAACCTTGTTTACAAAAATGGAGAAGATGGGCATTTACAAAACAAACTGCAAATCCGGATGGATTTTCCTCTGGTTTTTGCCTGCTATATCAGTTCTGTTATACTCACATACATGATTTTAACATTCTTAGAAACTTAAGAGTGTTTCCTATCCAATAGTACCAATTATCTGCATATCCTATTTTCTTGGCCTGAGTGGCAGGCATTTTACTTTGGGCACGCCAGACTCTCCAAAACCGTCACCTATGCAGCCGCTCCCTAAGAAGTTAAAGGCACCGTCAACTTAGTGTATGTAAACTTCTGACCCACTGGAATTGTGATACAGTGAATTATAAGTGAAATAATCTGTCTGTAAACAATTGTTGGAAAAATGACTTGTGTCATGCAAAGTAGATGTCCTAACCGACTTGCCAAAACTATAGTTTGTTAACAAGAAATGTGTGGAGTGGTTGAAAAACAAGTTTTAATGACTCCAACCTAAGTGTATGTAAACTTCCGACTTCAACTGTATATCTCTTGACACATTGATGAAAATAGTCATTGCCTCTAAACCTTCAAGCTGCATACTGGACCCTATTCCAACTAAACTAATGAAAGAACTGCTTCCTGTGCTTGACCCTCCTATGTTGAACATAATAAATGGCTCCCTATCCAACGGATGTGTAACAAACTCACTAAAAGTGGCAGTAATAAAGCCTCTCTTGAAAAAGCCAAACCTTGACCCAGAAAATATAAAAAACTATCGGCATACAGTAGTTGCTCAACTAAAAGTTTTGAGATTATGCTGTGGGATTTAGAGGTAATTTGTGGTTTAGTTCAGTATCCTGCGTCACTGCGTCATTGCTCCAGACAAGCGCAAGGGGGAGTTAGAGCACTGATTATGCTTTTGGGTCGCAATGTGCCTCTAACAATGAATGGGCAATATAAACCAAATAGAAACTGATAATTGTGCACGACTTCAAATGAACTTCAAATTTCAATGAACTGAATGATGAGGATGAAGAAGGCCATCGAATTTAGAACAATAGTGTAAGAATTGCTATTCCTCTGTCCTGCATGCACACCCGTAAACAAGATGCCATCTTTGCTGAAGAAAGTCACCAGGGACAGGTGGCTCGTGTCCAATTCGTCATTGGAACCACTCGATATGATTGGTCATATAAAAACCTTGGAACCCAAATGCACAATGAGTGCTCTAACTCCCCCTTGTGGTGGTCTGGAGCAATAAAGCCGTGACGCTGGGTACCTCTAAGTCCCGCGGTGTAAGCTCGCAACTTTTAAAGGAGGAACCACTGTACTATGTTCTTACAAAAAAAAGGTTTAAAATGATTTAATAAAGCCAATATTGAAGGCCATAAAATGCTTCTCAAAGATGCCCTCTGGTGGTCAAACTAGCATTAACTAGCATTAATGGTAACATTGGCTGACAATTAAATAACGTGCCATAGAATTCTGCGGCAGCCCGAAAGGTGTGCTGCAGTATGATACAACTTTTAAAGGAGGAACCACTGTATATCGAATTTCTCTCAAAAGAAATTGAAGAAGTTGTTGCACAGCAACTCACTGCCTTCCTGAAGACAAACAATGTACACGAAACGCTTCAGTCTGGTTTTAGACCCCATCATAGCACTGAGACTGCACTCGAAGGTGGAAAATGATGGCGTCAGACCAAGGCTCTTCATCTTGTCCTCGTGCTCCTAGACCTTGCTGCTTTTGATACCATCGATTATTACCATTAGGGACGCCAAGAGGAGTAGTAAGGTGAGGATGGAGGGATATTACGTCTCCACGCTTTTCAGTGGCAAGTAGCTGCTGTGAAAGGATCTTAAGCACAATAGACACTTCCCAGTATGAGCTAAAGGCTTAGAGACTGGGCGTAAGTGACATACCCCTTAGAGACTACACAAAGGTTATGGATAAACTGTATCACTGTTGAGGCCTTGGCTGGAAAAGAAAGCGGCTAAAGGACCTTAATGATGAAGCCTCTCTCCATCCCCAAAATCCTACAAGGAGCATAGGACCATGGAAAAGTGTAGGAAGGAACAATGTGTTTAGTCACACCACTTCTCCAAGAAAAACAACTGTAAAACAGAGAGTGTGCATAAGGGGGCTGGCCTGTCTCCTCTCTCTCACCAGCTATACCTGATGGCTAAAGAATCTGGGTGTGGATAGAGAATTGCTTCATTTGCTAGGGTACAAACTCTGCATGGCGATAGCTGCCAGGACTGGTCTTAAGCAGGGTGTAACTGTCGACCGGAAAGTCCCTGTCATTGAGGGGCTCAAAGATGAGGGAAGGGAAGGTAGGCAACATAGGAGGAAAAGCTACGGCATCACCCTATTTTCATGGGTGTGGCAGCTCTCCCACCCCAAATGGAGTGGTCACCGTTTTGCGGTTGGGGTCTCTAAGCACCCTCACAGGGTCATCGCTTCCACCAGGCTGCAGCAAGTCAGTGCGGATAGATTCTGGAAGCGGGCTTTCTCGTCAGAGCAGCCATTGGCAGGACGTAAGACATCAGGCAATCTAGCTGGAGAAAGAAGGAAACAACTGCAGTGCAATATTCCTAATCTTGGGCAGCAGGACAGCTATGTAACTCGTCTTGGCACTGCTCCATGGAGGATGCTTGTCAAGAGCGAAGATACACAAAAGTATGTGAACACGTCATTCCAAAATCATGTGCATTAATATGGAGATGGTCCCCCCTTTCCTTCTATAACAGCCTCCGCTCTTTTTTTCCCACTATATGTTGGAACATTGCTGTGGGGACATGCTTCCATTCAGCCACGAGCATTAGTGAGGTCGGACACTGATGTTGGGCGATTAGGCCTGGCTCTCAGTCAGCGTTCCAATTTATCCCAAAGGTGTTCAATGAGGTTGAGGTCAGGGCTCTGTGCATGCCAGTCAAGTTCTTCCACACCAATCTCGACAAACCATTTATGTATGGACCTAGCTTTGTTCACTGGGGCATTGTCATGCTGAAACCCGAAAGGGCCTTCCCCAAACTGTTGCCACAAAGTTGAAGCTCACTGGAACTAAGGGGCCTAGCCCGAACCATGATAAATAGTCCCAGACCATTATTCCAAACTTTACAGTTGGCACTATGCATTCGGGCAGGTAGCATTCTACTGGCGCCCCCCCACCCAACCCAGATTTGTCCGTCGGACTACCAGATGGTGAAGCGTGATTCATCACTCCAGAGAATGCGTTTCCACTGCTCTGAGTATGCGTTTCCACTGAGTTCAATGGCGACGAGCTTTACACCATCTTACAAGAGCGAGGGAATGACAATATACACTTCTGTATGTTCTGCTTTCGCCGTAAAGCCTATTGTAAATCTGACAACATGGTTCGATTACCACGATTCTAGGCATTTGAATGATGTATAACACTTGTATTTTCATGAATGTTTAATATTACTATTTTTGTAATTTGAATTTGGCGCTCTGCAATTTCACCGGATGTTGTTGTAGGTGGACCGCTAGCATCCCACCAATCCCTTAACCGGGTTATGCTTGTGCTAGTCGACGCTTAGCCATGAGGCTTTTGATGTTAGCTAGCTAGCTGGCTAATAGCCTTGCTAGCTAGTAACACGTTAGCCTGAGACAACCATGCGAACAGCGTTGTTTCTTCGGTCTTGACTCTCTTTTGGCCATAGCACCTGTGAGGTGTACCTGGTCAGATTAGCCAATAAAACAAGTGAATGTTAGGTTTACTTAACGAGAGAAGCAAGCTGGCCAGTAGTAGCTGGAGTAACAGTTAGTTTGTAGAACATCTACAGATTATTTGGATAGTCCATCAGAAACATGTCAACAGTCAATCTACAGATGTTCAACAAACTATCTGTAGACTCAGCAGCATTTCAGCAATATGTCTTTAGCCTTTCAGTAGCATCTCAACAGTATAACTCATTTCCAACAAGGTAGTCTATAGTTCATCTATAGATGCTCAACAAACCATATTTATCAGCAGCATATCTGTAGCCTGTCAGTAATATTTCAACAGTATACAGAATCCCCTCATACCTAGCTGAAGTGAGCACTGTGTATGAGTGCTATAGAAGCTTTATATGACACCAATGTTTGCTTTGTAGCATCTACAGACTAAACATTATGGAGTCTTAAAGGAGGCCTGGGTAAGGAATATGCCAACTTTGATAAATTATTTATCAATTATGCTTGTAGATACAAATGTCAAATATATGTCAACAATCCTTTCTCCAAAGAACTATTATATGGATTATATTTTGTAGAAATTCCCCAAATCATGGTTATTTTCACTCAATAGCAAACGGGCACCATCTCCTACATACATTTTCTACCTCAGGGTTACGTCTTGAGGTGAAGGCAATTAACTCCAAGGATGTAATGGTCCCATTATGCTGACGACAACATTATAAAGTCGTTTGAGAGCAATATCTGGAAATAGCGTTCTAAATCACTCAGCGTTGTGCTAAATCAAATCTCCAATCTCCCAGGCTTGGCAAAGCCTTATCCTCATGGTTTTGGACATAAAAAGAGAAGTTTCAAGTGAGGATAACAACTTAGTTTCATGTCATCATATTCTCTCTTTCTGTGGTGCCATTTTTGTAAAGCAAGGGAAGTGTCTCTAAATGACAGAAAATGCTTAGCGTACCATAATTCCTAGTTTAATTTCATTCATGATACAAATAACCTCAATGGGCAAAGTGAAAAAGAATTGACATAAACAGAAGTGTTAACACACCACTATTTCCCATATCCATTATCCAACTAACTGTAAGATCTCTCAACAACACACGGCATGAATAAATACACATGCAAATCCACTTCCTGTATGGCATGCATTCTACAAACATACAATTATGTGCTTCCGCCTCATAATATGCCTGACAATTTACCCTGATCATCTCACCACTCAGTCAATGGTTCTATTTTCGCAGTGTCAGAATAACAACAAGGCAAAGCAGAACAAGGCAAAAAAAATTACTACAGCAAAGAATTCACAATCATTATGTGTAAATTGTATGGCAGCTTTCTCTTACACAGTCACACACACAAACAGCACACACACTCATGACCGCATGCTTCCCTCAATCTCCTCTGCTTACCGTTTATATGTTTAACATCTCATTTTCAACGGGTAAGATGACAATATTAATGTGTCTGTGCATCTGGAGCTCTGAGCAGTAGCAGCATCCATTAAGAAATAAGCCCTCCACCAATGCTGACTGAATACAGCATACTGGCGGGCAGGAGGGACCTCAGAGCTGAATGAAGCAGGAGGGGGAGAGATGAGTGGGAGAGAGAGATAGGAGGGGTTTGTGGTGTTTCAGCACATTAGCACAGAAGAAAAGTTGAAAAGTGAAAGTACCCTACCTCATGTCATACATCTCTCCATCAGAAGAAGTCTAGGGGGGAAAGGGAAAGAGAAAAGGGGGAAGAAATGAAAAAAATTGATGGAAAATCAGGTTTTATCCTGGTTGTCACTGAGCTGAGGCACTCTGTCTAGTATATTTAACAAGCCACTTTTTAGTGGTAGAAGTGTCTCTCACTTACACACTCCATATCAGCATTGAGACAGAGAGGGAGAGAGAGGAGAGGAAAATGACAGATTTACGGTAAGAATGGGACCATGGCCATGGGTAACGAGAGAGAGAGATCGGCTTCTACTTTACTTTTCTTTTTTAATTGAAGAAGAAAATGAGCTACTGATTTTGCTAATGTTTTTGGGGATGCTGTTGCAGTAGAAAGACTGAACTGAACTGAAATAAAAACAGAGCCATAAAAAGCTTGGAAAAGAACTAGAAAATAAATGACTAAGAGAAAATCTAATTGGAGATGATGTACCATACAGATGTCTGCTCTTCAAGAACAAAGAAAAACTTCAAAAGTAAAGTAATGAGAGAGTTACCCAAGACCTTGGTGGCAGGCTTCTCAATAATAGAGCAGAAAAACATAAAATCTCTTATTTCACAGTGAGAGCCCCACAGTCTTCCACACTGCCCTGTCCACAAAATACCCAAAACAGAAAGAATGGTATTGGAAAAAACGATAACAATCAACAAGGACAATGATGGAAACGGCGTGTGCTTCACCGTTAAAGAGATGGGTGGGGCTAAAGCTTAGGAGGGTGTGAACAATGCTGAATGGGTGTAGCCAAAGAGCTCACCAGAAGGTACTAAAACATTCAAGGGCAAATTTCTCAAAAGTGAGGTTACAAGTTTATCAACTTTCAAATCAAATTACTTTCCCATTATTCTCCAACTGTAGTGTATGATACACCGTTTTCTAGCTCTTAGTCTTTTGCTACATAACACCGAATCGAGCCGGTTGGTCACGTATTATACAGTGCCTTCGGAAAGTATTCAGACCCATATTACCCCACAATGACAAAGCAAAAATGGGTTTTTAGAAATGTTTGCTAATTTATTGCAAATCAACTTAATAAAATTACATAAGTATTCAGACCCTTTAGTCAATACTTTGTTGAAGCACCTTTGGCATCGACTACAGCCTCGAGTCTTCTTAGGTATGAAGCTACAAGCTTGGCACACCTGTTTTGGGGAGTTTCTCCCATTCTTCTCTGCAGATCCTCTCAAGCTCTGTCAGGTTGGGAAGTGTTGCTGCACAGCTATTTTCATGTCTCTCCAGAGATGTTTGAACAGGTTTAAGCCCGGGCTCTGGCTGGGACACTCAAGGACATTCAGAGAATTGTCCCGAAGCCACTCCTGCGTTGTCTTGGCTGTGTGCTTAGGTTCATTGTTCTGTTGGAAGGTGAACCTTCGCCCCAGTCTGAGGTCCTGAGAGCTCTGGAGCAGCTTTTCATCAAGGATCTCTCTGTACTCTTCTCTGTTCATTGTTGCATAATCATCAAAAGCTCTGCTTCTTGGCAATATCACAGCGTTGTCAGATTTAAAAAAGGATTTACGGCGAAAGCACTACATTTGATTGTTTGAGGGTAGCACCTCCAATATTTACCATTAGCATAAATTCATAAACCATCGCGGTTCACACAAAACACATTTCACAGCGAAAATAAATCCCTTACCTTTTGAAGAACTTCTGCTGAGGGCTTCCCAAGTGTCCAACGAAGACATCCAATGGTTCTTTTGTTAGAAAAAGTCATTTATTATATCCATAAATCTCTGTTTGGTTGGCGCATTATGTTCAGAAAACACAGCGTCCACTCGCCCATTGAACCGTGAAGAGAATGCATTCAACCTATACCTTTACACTTGTCCAAAAACAATCAAACATCATTGATAATGTATCCTTAGGAACACTTGTATGTATATTTAGTATAATATTTCAACCGGATTATAAACTGGGCGATAGGAAAGGAAAAAACCACAGCGCGCGCGAGCCCGTGAACGTGCATCCTCTTCTGTTTACATCCGATGACCACTTCGAAATTCTTATTCTATTACCATCCAGAGCAACTAAACATCATCAAACACTGTCTAGAGACTGTTGACATCCAGTGGAAGCAATAGGTACTGCAATCTTACTCCCATATATGGTCATTTTCAATAGGGAGGGGTTCAAAATGAGGCAATGTGTCAAAACCACTTTTTCCAGGACAGACGCCTGCTATATCCGTTATGTTATACTCACAGACATTATTTTAACACTCTTAGAAACTTCAGAGTGTTTCCTATCCAATAGTACTAATTATGTGCATATCCTATTTTCTGGGCCTGAGTGGGAGGCATTTTACTTTGGGCACGCCAGACTCTCCAAAACCGCCACCTCGGGAGCCACTCCCTAAGAAGTTAAGGGTTGATCCGTGCGTTCTGTACTAACTTGCCAGCTACTTCCAGACATCTAAGAGAGAGAGAACAGCTGTGCTGTCAAATTGTCCGTTTGTAAATTCAGAGTGTTTTGCATTCAGAGCGCACACTGGACACTCTGGCCAATAAGTAGGGCTGTTCCGAAAGCTTTGACCTCACCCAAGCTAATTGGTTAACATTGGCTAGCTACTTCCCATCACATAATGAGAGAACACCCCACTCTGACCATTTTACTCGCCCCTAGCAGAGCTGGTTAGGCTTTTTTCATGTTATCCAGAGTGGTGACTGTAACAGTGCTGTTGGCAGCAATTGAATTACGTGTAGTTGCTGACGTTTACTGACACCGGACATATTCAACAGGTGTTGAGCGTTAAAAAAATTAATCAGTTATTCTGCGCACTGGAACACTTAAGACGAGAGTCTTTTGTTAAGAAATGTACCTAGATAGCTAGCTAGGTAAACAATGAATCCCAACGCATGACGTAATGTTAGTTAGCATGCCAGCCAGCTAACGTTAGCTAGCTAGCTAACAGTACACGAACTTGAAATGAAAATCTTTTGTTAAGACATGTAGCTAGCTAGCTAGCTAGCTAAACAATAGACCATAATCACAACTCATGACGTTACTACCCTGCATGAATCTGCAGGTAGCTAACCAACCAGGTTTTATGGCTATAACTAGTCAAGCAAATGTGTCTGAGATTCAAAGAATATGTCCCAGCCAACTAACGTTAGCTAGCTAACAGTACACTTGAAATGAAACCACTTTCTGTCAAAATTAAGAAACGTGTAACATCTGAAAATGCAGCTAGCTAGACTATCTTACCAGTGTACATCATGGTTGGACGCATCTCCTGTCTGATGCCATGCACAATGTAATCCAGACTGGTGTTTTCTCCAACTCCGTAGCTATCATAATCGAATTCCACTGATTTTCAAAACTTGGTCCTCCAGAAAGTGGAGAGCATACACATAACGTTAGCTAGCGAACAGTACACTTTAACTTGACATTAGGTTTATGCAGTTTTACTACACTATATATATTTTTTAAAGCCGCGTTTGACATGAGTACCTAAACATTCTGACCAGCTCCAATAGACAGATGCGTGCTATATGGCAGACCAATCCAAACTCATCTCTCAGCATGTCCAGCCCACTCATTATCTCAGCCAATCATGGCTAGCGGGAAGGTTGCTCACTTTTTCTGTGGCTAAACCAACTAGGCTCATAATTTAACAATTTTATTCGTATTTACAGATGGCATAAAAGTTTGACATTAAGGCACATGAAAGTTCACATGTTCGAGAAGGCATTTCTGCCAAAAAACGCATTTTGATGAAAAAACCTTCAAACAACACTTCTGTGAAGTCATGACTTGCTACATATGCTAGTTTCCTGAATCGGGTCACATAGATATTTATTTTTGTATTTTTTTTAAATGTTTTGCTTCTTGGGCTTGGGCCCAGTCCCTGATTCACACAATTGACCAGTCACATGTATTTATTATGCAGTTTATTGAAATGTTTTTATTAATCAGTAACCCAATCAAGGCAGTTACCCACTTGGGACCCCTACCTCCTCTCCTCCCCATCTGATGATTAGCAGAGCGGCACCAGGAGGCTGTCTACACTCATTGAGAGCGGGCTCCTGTCTTCCTGTGCTTGGCAGTTGCACTGAAAAGATATATAATATATACAGTTTATATTTCCTTAATAAAACAAATGTATGTCTATTTTGACAATTGTTAGGGCCTTCCTCTGACACCGCCTGGTATAGAGATCCTGGATGGCAGGAAGCTCGGCACCAATGATGTACTGGGCCGTATGCACTACCCTCTGTAGCGCCTTGCGGTCGGATGCCGAGTAGTTGCCATACCAAGCGGTGATGCAAGCGCTTGGTATGGCAGGAGTCAGGATGCTCTCAATGGTGCAGCTGTAGAACTTTTTGAGGATCTGAGGTCCCATGCCAAATCTTTTCAGCCTTTTGAGGGGGAATAGGCATTGTCTGCCCTCTTCACGGCTTTCTTGTTGTGTTTGAACCATAATAGGTTCTTAGTGATGTGAACACCAAGGAACTTGACCAGCTCCATTACATCCCCCTCAATGTGAGTGCAATACTTGTGCTCGCAACACTTTCTGGAAACTAAGCGTTTGTCGTACGTCACTAGTTCAAAAGAGATGCATTTGAACATAAACAAAAAATATTCATGCATGTTTCTTTGGCAGAAATGCCTTCTGGAACATGTGAACGTTAATGTGCCTTAATAACACATTTGTTTTCCATCCGTAAATACAAACAAAAATGTAAAATTACGAGTCTAGTTTGTTTAGCCATGGAAAAAGCAATGAACCTTCCCGCTAGCTATAATTGGCTGAGATAATTGATGGGCTAGACATGCCAGAATTTTGATTGGTCTTCCATGTAGCATGCTTCTATTTATAACGTGAGCTGCTCAGTATATGTTGATAGTCCTTTCTACAGCGCCATTTTTGAAATATATAACGTTAGCCATCGAGAACTACAAAGGTTTTGCTACTTTTCTCAACATTGATGCCCTGAATTTAGCAGGCAGATCAGTTGGATAAAGTGATTTGCTACTTTCTGCACACGCCACGGTCAGTGTGAACCGGAGTGACTTGACACAACGCTGGCCAAACAAGATGTAGCTACAAATAAAAATCTGTTAAATGGTTCCAGTCTGCCTACATTTTCAGAAAGTTGTATTTGTCAGAAAGTTGTTTTCATTGCAAGTTAAAGCGTACTGTTCGCTAGCTGGCTCGCTACTTAACGTTACGTGTCTGATCTGTGTAATAATATTATTCGAATCAGAAATCCATTTGCGTTCTTAGTTATAGCCTAATGTTAGCTAGCTAACATTGAACCTGGTTAGTTAGCTTTAGCTACCTGCAGATTAATACTACAGCTATGACAATGTTTGTTTTGGTTGGTAGTAGTATGAGTTGGATTATGCCGGTTTATTGTTTAGCTAGCTAGCTACATGTCTAAACAAAACACTTCTCCAGATTATTACATGACCCATCGAGTTAGCCAGGTGTGTTTGGGGGTGATTATGGCCCTCTATTTTATTTCATGAACATGTGTACGTCTAGACAATAGTGACCCATCGATTTAGCTAGATGTGGCTGGTGGTTGGTTATAGCATTTCCTTCACATGACCCATCAATTTAGACAAGTGTCTCAGGTCACTTTCTGTTTTTGATAAGTAACCATTTCACTCTAATGTTTACACTTTCTGTATCCTGTGCATGTGACAAATCAACTTTTTATTTGATATAATGTGTGTTTACCAGAGATGGTAATGTGAAGAACAACATGACCTGCACTAAACTCAGATTAGGATATAGGCCAAGGACTAGATAAAGTGTATTTTTACCTGGATATAGGCCAGGACTAGATAAAGTGTATTTTTACCTGGTGTTTTCCCTTATTGTAGGCTACTACTTTCACCACTGGGTGTAGACAAAGAAGAGCTCTCCAGTAGGTGTACAAAAACATTCAAGGGTCATTTTTGCGCAAAAGTGAGTTACAAGTTTATCAACTTGCTACATAAGATCCAATCGAGGCGGTTGGTCACAAAACTGGACACTGACAGTGAACATGAGCAAAACAAAAAAACAGAAATAAATACCACTTCACCCTAGGAGAGGTCAAAATTGACCACACCACCAATTATACCTACTTCAGGCTTAAAAGAAAACCCCACCCAAAAACAATATTTTGGTATTTGTTTCATTAGTCCATTGTTGATATAGTCCCAACATGTTTTCCATGTCAAAAATCTAGTTTTCAGATTTCTGTATTTTGAAAGTTGCATATCTTGAAAACTTGATTGCTGAAATGCAAAACATTTTGGGACAGTATCAACAATGGACTAATGAAACAAATACCAAAATATATTTTTGGGATGGAGTTTTCCTTTAACATCAGTGGCTTCGAAGTCGCTAACAAAACACTGGCAGAGAAAGCAAGGAGAGCATACTACTCAATAAAGAAAACAATACGTAAATTTACCCCCCCTATTAAAATCTGGCTTAAAATATTTGTCTCCGTTATCCAACCAATCCTTGTGTATGGCAATGAAATATGGGGCCCACTATTAAAGTAAAAATATACATCATGGGACAAAACACCCACAGAAAACATCATCTGTAATTTTGTAAAAACATCCTAAACATCCTACACGGAAATCCCACAAACCATGCATGCAGATGCAGAACTTGCAAGCCTGCCTCTTGCACTGCCCGCTGAGAAAAAGGCATGTACATTCTGGGTGCACCTAGCTCAATCATACAAGCGCAGAGCATGTGGGGCGGCAGGTAGCCTAGTGGTTAGAGTGTTGGGCCAGTAACCAAAAAGTTGCTGGATTGAATCCCCGAGCTGACAAATGTAAAAATCTGTCGTTCTGCCCCTGAGCAAGGCAGTCAACCCAAGTGGATGAACCCCAAACAAAGAAAAACATTAACCAAATACAGAATTAGTGATCATAGAAGGGGAGTGGGATTACGCAAACTTGACATTCGATTTTCACCAAAAGAAAATACTAATGTAGCCAAGACACACAAGTGATAGCCTCCGATGGCGGCATCCCACTGGGCAAAACTGGTTGTATCAACCTTGTTTCCACGTCATTTGAACCCCAATAAAGCAATGTGATGATGTTGAATCAACATGGGAAACAAGTTGGATTTTCAAAAAGTAATCAACGTAAGGGCATTTTGTCTTTTTTTCACCCGACTTTTAACCTAAATCCAATTACATGGTAAATTGTTTTGTTTTTTACAACGCAAACTCCATAGCCTTTCAAAAAGAATGTACAATTCTTCCAATGCTTTACAGCATGCACGCATGCGCAAACACACCCAATAATATTAATTATGTGAAATATATTACACACACAGTATATAAAAAAATTAAGTTCTAACATAATTTCCACATCAATAATCGAAATGACTGAAAAATGCAGTCCGGCAGGTTTTTGCTCCAACCCTTATATAGCCCACCTAATTCTAATAATTGGCTGGTTGATAAGCTGAATCAGGTTAGTCACAACTGGGGTTTGAGCAGGAGGGAGGGTAGCTCTCCAGGAACAGGGTTGCAGAACCCTGCTGTAAAATATTTACATGTACATTTTAGTAATTTCGCAGATGCTCTTATCCAGAGCGACTTACAGGAGCAAATAAGGTTAAGTGCTTTGCTCAAGGCATATCGACAGATTTTTTTCAGCTAGTCAGCTCGGGGATTTGAACCAGCGACCTTTCGTTAGTGGCTCAATGCTCTTAGGGGGCGGCAGGTAGCCTTGCGGTTATTATGCTGTATAACAAAACAGATAATTATAAATATCATTATGATAATACTATTATCGTAATATTTATGACTACGACTTCAAATTGATTCAAATTAATTCAATCTCCCAACCTGTCCCGCCCAACACACACCCACACACTAATAGACAGTTGCTAGTTTACTGGCACAGGTTGAATTCACATTGAATTCTGAATCAGGAAAGCGACCTTCCCTTGATTTTCGGCTTTGTGTCCAGTCCTGTCCACCCCAGCAACAGCATACAGCATACCGTGCCAATATATCCAAACATCGGCTTCGAGTGCATCATCACTTTTATACAACGGGTTACCAACACATTCAAATAATGATTGACATATTTTCATTAAAAAAAACGTTATTTTAATAACTTTATTTATACTATTTCATCCTTCCACAAGATATAGTCCCGACACAAATCTTGGGATGCTACCCAAGCCGGCTGGTTTTTCGTTCTATCGGTTCGGTTGCCAGAGATGTGACACAGTTCATTCAGTCTTTTTGGTCTTTATCAATGGCGACCCAGTCGCTCGTTCTAAATTTTCCTATGCGATATTGGCAACGTTCTTATCCCTTGTTCGCTAGCCAGCCAACTACGGCTAATTTACAGTCACGTCAAACAGTGAAGCCAGAATAACAACGAAGTAGCTGCATTTGCATTTGTTTAACCTATCAACATTTATTTGGAGACATCCATAACAATGAGCTAATGATGCGCAATTCCACCTGGCATAGACAACGTGCTCTCTCGTCAGGACACTGTTGTTTGAGAGCTAGCCAACAACACAGCTAACACAATCACTTCAAACTGAAATTGGAACGACTTCAAAGTAGCTGCACTTTGTTTAGTTTGACCTGTTTTCTATTGATAGTTCTTTGCATATATCCATAAAAATGAGGCCAGTTCATGATTTCGACTGGCTGAGAAAATCTGCCTACCTGTCTGCCTCATCCCGACTCCCGACTTTTTTCATTACTATGGGACAACTGGAGATCAAATTTGATTATTGAAACAATGTTGCAAATGTCGGAGAGATAGACTGCAAGGTTTATGCAAATCTCCGCTGTTGAAAACTAAATGTTAGTCTAAAAGAAATGGAAGATAATGTCTAGATGCTTTTTATTGTGGAGATCAAGTTAAAAGAATTGCATGGCTGAGCTGATGACAGTGGATTGCGCAGTCAGCTGGAACAGAGTAAATAGGCATTTTAAGGTCATAGCCTTAGCCGGTGGTAACAGCTGGAATGCGGTTTTAACCAATCAGCATTCAGGATTAGACCCACTCATTGTATAATAGCCTATAATTCTACCCTAGTGCCCTTAGCAGTGTTAAAGATACCACTGTTGTTAATGACATTTCAGAGGCAGCAACGCTGGAGCCGAGCCCAGAAAAAAGAGAGAGGATTGGGAATTATTTATGTTGGGTACCTTTACAGGCAGGTAGAATTGTGAAATGTGCTTTTAAACCATCTGTCAAAGCAGCCATGTTTCTCCTCAGCTTGGACAGTGAGTGAGAGGGGTTGTGAATAAAGCCTATATATATATTTTTCGACAAAGACAATAACCATGCCAAATACAACCATCACCAGTATTTACAGTGGGGAAAAAAAGTATTTAGTCAGCCACCAATTGTGCAAGTTCTCTCACTTAAAAAGATGAGAGAGGCCTGTAATTTTCATCATAGGTACACTTCAACTTTGACAGACGAAATGAGGGAGAAAAATCCAGAAAATCACATTGTAGGATTTTTAATGAATTTATTTGCAAATTATGGTGGAAAATAAGTATTTGGTCACATACAAACAAGCAAGATTTCTGGCTCTCACAGACCTGTAACTTCTTCTTTAAGAGGCTCCTCTGTCCTCCACTCATTACCTGTATTAATGGCACCTGTTTGAACTTGTTATCAGTATAAAAGACACCTGTCCACAACCTCAAACAGTCACACTCCAAACTCCACTATGGCCAAGACCAAAGAGCTGTCAAAGGACTCCAGAAACAAAATTGTAGACCTTCACCAGGTTGGGAAGACTGAATCTGCAATAGGTAAGCAGCTTGGTTTGAAGAAATCAACTGTGGGAGCAATTATTAGGAAATGGAAGACATACAAGACCACTGATAATCTTCCTCGATCTGGGGCTCCACGCAAGATCTCACCCCGTGGGGTCAAAATGATCACAAGAACGGTGAGCAAAAATCCCAGAATCACACGGGGGGACCTAGTGAATGACCTGCAGAGAGCTGGGACCAAAGTAACAAAGCCTACCATCAGTAACACACTACGCCGCCAGGGACTCAAATCCTGCAGTGCCAGGCGTGTCCCCCTGCTTAAGCCAGTACATGTTCAGGCCCGTCTAAAGTTTGCTAGAGAGCATTTGGATGATCCAGATGAGGATTGGGAGAATGTCAGATGAAACCAAAATCGAACTTTTTGGTAAAAACTCAACTCGTCGTGTTTGGAGGACAAAGAATGCTGAGTTGCATCCAAAGAACACCATACCTACTGTGAAGCATGGGGGTGGAAACATCATGCTTTGGGGCTGTTTTTCTGCAAAGGGACCAGGGCGACTGATCCGTGTAAAGGAAAGAATGAATGGGGCCATGTATCGTGAGATTTTGAGTGAAAACCTCCTTCCATCAGCAAGGGCATTGAAGATGAAACGTGGCTGGGTCTTTCAGCATGACAATGATCCCAAACACACCGCCCGGGCAACGAAGGAGTGGCTTCGTAAGAAGCATTTCAAGGTCCTGGAGTGGCCTAGCCAGTCTCCAGATCTCAACCCCATAGAAAATCTTTGAAAGTCCGTGTTGCCCAGCGACAGCCCCAAAACATCACTGCTCTAGAGGAGATCTGCATGGAGGAATGGGCCAAAATACCAGCAACAGTGTGTGAAAACCTTGTGAAGACTTACAGAAAACGTTTGACCTCTGTCATTGCCAACAAAGGGTATATAACAAAGTATTGAGATAAACTTTTGTTAATGACCAAATACTTATTTTCCACCATAATTTGCAAATAAATTCATAAAAAATCCTACAATGTGATTTTCTGGATTTTTTTTCCTCATTTTGTCTGTCATAGTTGAAGTGTACCTATGATGAAAATTACAGGCCTCTCTCATCTTTTTAAGTGAGAGAACTTGCACAATTGGTGGCTGACTAAATACTTTTTTTCCCCACTGTATATGGCTCTGGCTGCTCACAATTTAGAGGGGAGAAAAAATGTATATGGGCAACAGATGTCTAGAACAGATCTAGTATAACTGCAGTCTATTCCATTGACATTACACAAATCCATGAATGTGTGTAAAAATGCTAACAGGGCCCTACACACACACTCCATCATCTTCTCACACACAAAATAGAGTGCATTCGGAAAGTATTCAGACCCCTTGACTTTTTCCACATTTTGTAATGTTACAGCCTAATTTTAAAATGGACTGGATTGTTTTTTCCCCTCATCAATCTACACCCAATAGCCCATTTGCCAAAAAAATTTGGCAAATGTATTAAAAATGTAATAAGAAATACCTTATTTACATTAGAATTCAGACCCTTTTGCTATGAGACTCAGAATTGAGCTCAGGTGCATCCTGTTTCCATTGATCATCCTTAAGATGTTTCAGCAACTTTATTGGAGTCCACCTGTGGTAAATTCAATTGATTGGACATGATTTGGAAAGGCACATACCTGTCAATATAAGGTCCCACAGTTGACAGTGCATGTCAGAGCAAAAACCAAGACACGAGGTCAAAGGAATTGTCCGTAGAGCTCAGAGACAGGATTGGGTAGAGGCACAGATCTGGAAAGGGTACCAAAAAAGGTCTGCAGTATTGAAGATCCCCAAGAACACAGTGGCCTCCATCATTCTTAAATGGAAGAAGTTTGGAACCATCAAGACTCTTCCAAGAGCTGCCCGCCCATCCAAACTGATCAATTGGGGGAGAAGGACCTTGGTCAGGGAAGTGACCAAGAACCCGATGGCTTAAATTATGTAAGCTTTGCATGCACCGTCATAGAGGTTTCGGAGTATTCATACACACACAAGCATTAACGCCATTGTAACCAGGCCATAGCAAAACAATCTGAAATTCACTACTTTCATTCATCTGCTTGCTCTGCCCTCTTATTTAGCCTCACATTGAAGTGTTTCACAATTTTCTTTGTTTCTTGACATTCACAAATGTCAATAAATAATAATGCCTGCAAGCAAAAACCTGATAAAAAATGTATTTATAAGAATGCTGTATGTACATAAATTGTTTGCTTAGTGGGAAAGTCAGTGACAAATGTGTGGAGTTTGGGACAGCAATTATGTAAGCTTATTACAATATTTCATGGGCGGAAATTAGGGACATTTACTGTAGCTCAACCCGTTTGGACTTTAGAGACGTTTTCATGAGAACAACTGATTTCGGGATGTCTCATAAACTACACTCATCCTCTGTCCATAGCACAGGCCTGTTATTTGACCAATCATGTCAAGTGGTTCCAATTACGAATTTAACGCGAGCCACCCGTCCCTGGTGACTTTCTTCAGCAAAGATGGCTGACAAAACATCACGGGGGAAGCAAATGTAAGTAGTTATAACGTCATAACGAGTCAAGCAAAAAATGTACAATTGAGAGGAATATGTTAGTTAATGTAGACAAACGATTGTGCATATTTTTTTGCCATAAAGTTAATTGACGAAAATCGCTATTTAGCAAGTTAACTGACTAGCTAACATTACACCAGCTAGCTAGCTGGTGTAATGACATGAGTATGACATTGTAATTCGTGTTGTTTAATCTTTTAGGGACCAGCAAACCAGCAAACCAGGCTGTCGTCTTGGGAAACAGTGGATGTAAAGAATCTAGCTAGCTAAAGCATTTCCTGCAACTTGAATGTACAACCGTGTAAGCTTGCCTTGCCGTGCAGTGCAGCTGAAGTAACATAGCTAGCTAACTATTTCCTTCTTATTGTTTAGTGGAAGATAAAAATAACTGTATGCCTATGGATGTGTAGCTCGCTACAGTATGTAGCTGATCTGTGTAAAATGTTCTGAACTAATATTCATACCAATCTATGAACCTCAGCTATCGTAGTTGTTGTATCAACTTCAGCCTATGGATAGAGTAGAATATAATACCTTTATTGTGCCAACTACATGTACTGTAGTTATTACCACGCATGAGATCCCCACATTGTAGCCTGTACATTGAATATATTCACTGATCATGTACTCTTCCTTGGCAAATAAAGGTGTGGTTCAGGTATGAATCTCTGAGACATTTCTTTATTTTTTTTATCAGGAGGTGAAATGCTGACCTTGGATCATTAACTCTGGGACTACTACATCTCTATCTGTATTTCAGTGTAAAGCATCTCTTTAATAATACTTCCTGTTGACCCGACCAAGTGGCCTCTCACCTATGATCATGCTGTGCCCTCTGTGTCAGCCAGTTCAGATGCGGGAGGTGTTCACCAACACAGCTGATATAACCTAGAGGATTTAGGGAGAAGGGGGAGAGGGATGAAGTGAAGAAGAGAGACTGTTATTGTGTGTGTGTGGTCTTCCCTGGTGGCTACAGAGTACTTTATTCTGAAAAACAGACACATGAGGACAAACAATAGAAGATGTTTTTTTTTTTTTTTACCTTTATTTAACCAGGTAGGCAAGTTGAGAACAAGTTCTAATTTACAACTGCGACCTGGCCAAGATAAAGCACAGCAGTTCGACACATACAACAGAGTTACACATGGAATAAACACACATACAGTCAAAAAAATATAAATAAATCAATATACAGTGAGTGCAAATGAGGTAAGATAAGGGAGGTAGGGCAATAAATAGGCCATGGTGGCGAGGTAATTACAATATAGCAATGAAACAATGGTAAATTCTCAGACATCCCAAAGATTCCTAGATGCCCTTCCACCTACCCAAGGACGTCAGAGTACAAAAATCAGTTAACCACCTAACTGAGGAACTCAATGTAACCTTGCGCAATACCCTAGATGCAGTTGCACCCCTAAAAACAAAAACATTTGCCAAAAAAACTAGCTCCCTGGTATACAGAAAATACCCGAGCTCTGAAGCAAGCTTCCAGAAAATTGGAACGGAAATGGCGCCACACCAAACTGGAAGTCCTCCGACTAGCTTGGAAAGACAGTACCGTGCAGTATCGAAGAGCCCTCACTGCTGCTCGATCATCCTATTTTTCCAAGTTAATTGAGGAAAATAAGAATAATCCAAAGTTTCTTTTTGATACTGTCACAAAGCGAACTAAAAAGCAGCATCCCCCAAGAGAGGACGGCTTTCACTTTAGCAGTGATTCATTCATGAACATCTTTGAGGAAAAGATCATGATCATTAGAAAGCAAATTACGGACTCCTCTTTAAATCTGCGTATTCCTCCAAAGCTCAGTTGTCCTGAGTCCACACAACTTTGCCAGGACATAAAATCAAGAGAGACACTCAAGTTTTTAGTACCATATCTCTTGACACATTGATGAAAATAATCATGGCCTCTAAACCTTCAAGCTGCATACTGGACCCTATTCCAACTAAACTACTGAAAGAGCTGCTTCCTGTGCTTGGCCCTCCTATGTTGAACATAATAAACAGCTCTCTATCTACCGGATGTGTACCAAACTCACTAAAAGTGGCAGTAATAAAGCCTCTCTTAAAAAAGCCAAACCTTGACCCAGAAAATATAAAAAACTATCGGCCTATATCGAATCTTCCATTCCTCTCAAAAATTTTAGAAAAAGCTGTTGCGCAGCAACTCACTGCCTTCCTGAAGACAAACAATGTATACGAAACGCTTCAGTCTGGTTTTAGACCCCATCATAGCGCTGAGACTGCACTTGTGAAGGTGGTAAATGACCTTTTAATGGCGTCAGACCGGGGCTCTGCAACTGTACTCCTAGACCTTAGTGCTGCTTTTGATACCATCGATCACCACATTCTTTTGGAGAGATTGGAAACCCAAATTGGTCTACATGGACAAGTTCTGGCCTGGTTTAGATCTTATCTGCCGGAAAGATATCAGTTTGTCTCTGTGGATGGTTTGTCCTCTGACAAATCAACTGTAAATTTCGGTGTTCCTCAAGGCTCTGTTTTGGGACCACTATTGTTTTCACTATATATTTTACCACTTGGTGATGTCATTCGGAAACATAATGTTAACTTTCACTGCTATGCGGATGACACACAGCTGTACATTTCGATGAAACATGGTGAAGCCCCAAAATTGCCCTCCCTGGAAGCCTGTGTTTCAGACATAAGGAAGTGGATGGCGGACAATTTTCTACTTTTAAACTCTGACAAAACAGAGATGCTAGTCCTAGGTCCCAAGAAACAAAGAGATCTTCTGTTGAATCTGACAATTAATCTTGATGGTTGTACAGTCGTCTCAAATAAAACTGTGAAGGACCTCGGCGTTACTCTGGACCCTGATCTCTCTTTTGATGAACATATCAAGACTGTTTCAAGGACAGCTTTTTTCCATTTACGTAACATTGTAAAAATCTGAAACTTTCTGTCCAAAAATGATGCAGAAAAGTTAATCCATGCATTTGTAACTTCTAGGTTAGACTACTGCAATGCTTTATTTTCCGGCTATCCGGATAAAGCACTAAATAAACTTCAGTTAGTGCTTAACACGGCTGCTAGAATCTTGACTAGAACCCCAAAATTTGATCATATTACTCCAGTACTAGCCTCTCTACACTGGCTTCCTGTTAAGGCAAGGGCTGATTTCAAGGTTTTACTGCTAACCTACAAAGCATTACATGGGCTTGCTCCTACCTATCTTTCTGATTTGGTCCTGCCGTACATACCTACACGTACGCTACGGTCACAAGACGCAGGCCTCCTTACTGTCCCTAGAATTTCTAAGCAAACAGCTGGAGGCAGGGCTTTTTCCTTTAGAGCTCCATTTTTATGGAATAGTCTGCCTATCCATGTGAGAGACGCAGACTCGGTCTCAACCTTTAAGTCTTTATTGAAGACTCATCTCTTCAGTAGGTCCTATGACTGAGTGTAGTCTGGCCCGGGAGTGTGAAGGTGAACGGAAAGGCACTGGAGCAACAAACCACCCTTGCTGTCTTTGCCTGGCCGGTTCCTCCACTGGGATTCTCTGCCTCTAACCCTATTACAGGGCTGAGTCACTGGCTTCTGGTGCCGTGGCGGAGATCTTGTGGGCTATACTCGGCCTTGTCTCAGGATGGTAAGTTGGTGGTTGAAGATATCCCTCTAGTGGTGTGGGGGCTGTGCTTCGGCAGAGTGGGTGGGGTTATATCCTGCCTGTTTGGCCCTGTCCGGGGGTTTCGTCGGACGGGCCACAGTGTCTCCGACCCCTCCTGTCTCAGCCCCAGTATTTATGCTGCAGTAGTTTATGTGTCGGGGGGCTAGGGTCCGTCTGTTATATCTGGAGTATTTCTTCTCTTATCTGGTGTCCTGTGCGAATTTAAGTATGCTCTCTCTAATTATCTCTCTCTTTCTTTCTTTTTTCTTCTTCTCTCTCTCTCTCTCTCTCTCTCGGAGGACCTGAGCATTAGGACCATTCCTCAAGGCCTACCTGGATGTCCCGAGTTCACCTGGCCGTGCTGCTTCTCCAGTTTCAACTGTTCTGCCTGTTTTATGAACATTTTAAAATCTTGTCCATGTTCTGTTATAATCTGCACCCGGCACAGCCAGAAGAGGACTGGCCACCCCTCACAGCCTGGTTCCTCTCTAGGTTTCTTCCTAGGTTTTGGCCTTCTAGGGAGTTTTTCCTAGCCACCGTGCTTTTACACCTGCATTGCTTGCTGTTTGGGGTGTTTAGGCTGGGTTTCTGTACAGCACTCTGTGACATCAGCTGATGTAAGGGGGGCTTTATAAATAAATTTGATTTGAATTTGATAGATGTGCAGAAGATGAATGTGCAAGTAGAGATACTGGGGTGCAAAGGAGTAATATAAAAAAAAATACAGTATGGGGATAAGGTAGTTGGATGGGCTGTTTACAGATGGGCTATGTACAGGTGCAGTGATCTGTGAGCTGCTCTGACAGCTGGTGCTGAAAGCTAGTGATGGAGATATGAGACTCCAGCTTCAGTGATTTTTGCAGTTCGTTCCAGTCATTGGAAGCAGAGAACTGGAAGGAGAGGCGGCCAAAGGAGGAATTGGCTTTGGGGGTGACCAGTGAGATATACCTGCTGGAGCGTGTTCAGTGTAAAGCATCTCTTTAATAATACTTCCTGTTGACCCGACCAAGTGGCCTCTCACCTATGATCATGCTGTGAGCTGAGATAAGGCCTTTACCTAGCAAAGAGTTGTAGATGACCTGGAGCCAGTGGGTTTGGCGACGAGTATGAAGCGAGCCAACGAGAGCATACAGGTCGCAGTGGTGGGTAGTATATGGGGCTTTGGTGACAAAACGGATGGCACTGTGATAGACTGCATCCAATTTGTTGAGTAGAGTGTTGGAGGCTGTTTTATAAATGACATCGCCGAAGTCGAGGATCGGTAGGATGGTCAGTCTTACGAGGGTATGTTTGGCAGCATGAGTGAAGGATGCTTTGTTGCGAAATAGGAAGCCGATTCTAGATGTAATTTTGGATTGGAGATGATTAATGTGAGTCTGGAAGGAGAGTTTACAGTCTAACCAGACACCTAGGTTTTTGTAGTTGTCCACATATTCTAAGTCAAAACCGTCCAGAGTAGTGATGCTGGATGGGCGGGCAGGTGCGGGCAGTGATCGGTTGAAGAGCATGCATTTAGTTTTACTTGCATTTAAGAGCAGTTGGAGGCCAGGGAAGGAGAGTTGTATGCCATTGAAGCTTGTTTGGAGGTTTGTTAACACAGTGTCCAAAGAAGGGCCAGAAGTATACAGAATGGTGTCATCTGCGTAGAGGTGGATCAGAGAATCACCAGCAGCAAGAGCGACATCATTGATGTATACAGAGAAGAGAGTCGGCCCGATAATTTAACCCTGTGGCACCCCCATAGAGACTGCCAGAGGTCCGGAGAACAGGCCCTCCGATTTGACACACTGAACTCTATCAGAGAAGTAGTTGGTGAACCAGGCGAGGCAATCATTTGAGAAACCAAGGCTATTGAGTCTGCCAACAAGAATGTGGTGATTGACAGAGTCGAAAGCCTTGGCCAGGTCAATGAATACGGCTGCACAGTAATGTCTCTTATCTATGGCGGTTATGATATCGTTTAGGACCTTGAGCGTGGCTGAGGTGCACCCATGACCAGCTCTGAAACCAGATTGCATAGCGGAGAAGGTACGGTGGGATTCGAAATGGTTGGTAATCTGTTTGTTGACTTGGCTTTCGAAGACCTTAGAAAGGTAGGGTAGGATAGATATAGGTCTGTAGCAGTTTGGGTCTAGAGTGTCTCCCCCTTTGAAGAGGGGGAAGACCGCGGCAGCTTTCCAGTCTTTGGGAATCTCAGACTATACAAGAGGTTGAACAGGCTAGTAATAGGGGTTGCAACAATTTCGGCAGATCATTTTAGAAAGAGAGGGTCCAGATGTCATTTTTATACATAAATACCACTTGAAGCTTGATGATGACTTGATCATTTGAATCAGCTGTGTGGTTCTAAGGCAAAACAAAAAATATGTGCACAGGTTTTTGGAGCATTCCGATATGCTATAACTGGTGAGGTGTCTGGTTCGCCTCTGTACTTAAAGGGTGATTATTCCAACTCTCTGTGAAATGCTGCAGATCTGCCCGCAGACTAGGTAGGAACACATATCCCACACAGAAGAGGTGGATAGAATTCGACAGGTCAAGGTAACCTTCTTCCTCCAAACTGTGCATGTGAGACAGGTTCCATGTACAACAAGACAGGCAGAGAGGAAGAGAGAAAAAGAACACAGAACAGTTTAATTACCTCTGGTTATGGACACTTTTGCCATTGAAAAGTACATTAGTGTTCAGAGGTGATGTACGTTTTTATAACCTTTGGGGGAGAATCTTTTGTATTTTGTAACGTCATTGCTGTGTTACTTTGTTTATAACAAAATTACTTTTTCTTCTTACTAATTACAAAGTGCCATTGCAAGGACATGAATCTCAAATGTTAGCACATTCATGCAGATGTTTACACAGTAAGCCTATGTAGATCAAGAGTATAAAGTACTGTTGATAAGTTTGAGGCTGCATTTGATCTTGAATGTTGCATAATCCCTAGACTCTGTGCTACCAATGACATTTCACTGTTTTTTAAACGTACAAACTTGCCAGTGTACACACTTTCTCCTCCAAATACAGACCAGCGAAGGTTGAAATGAACATGCACCCTCTTTATTTTGAATCTGTATAAAGCTGCCCCACACAATACAGGGGTGAACTGGTAAAATGGCATTAGATAAAGCCTTTTTCAACACCATGAACCATCTGACCTCAAGCTGAGTTGTTCTATTTCTCCGTAGGTTTTGTTTTGGATTTCTATTAATTTTGGAGCCTGTTGTGAGCAAACAAATGACAGTGTAAACTACCCCAATATAAACTACCACAGAGCAAATACATCAATATTCACAAGCATCACTGCTTCTGCTTCACTCAATTTGACACAGGCAGATAAACAATACATTGGTATCATTTGAGCCGTCAACACATTGTTTTATTTTATTTTATTCCCATGCCATTAAGGTTGGGTGTTCAAACAAATGCATGTTCTTAATTCCCTTGTGTCAACATGCCTGTTGCTTTGGCAACAGGATCCGAAAGCTCAATATTAGACAGTCTATAGCCACCTTGAGAATACAGAGCTATTTCTAAAATGCCAAACTAGAGCCTTACTTACGTATAGAAAATGTCACTCCCGTTTCCCAGGCTGTAAAATTTGTACTAGGATGACAGGTGACATACGTTTTCCCTCTTTAACATCTGACCTTATTGAAGTGAGGAACTTGATCATTTCCATTAGAAATAAAAGGAGCTGAATGTCAGTGAAAATCTAATTAAAAAGGTCTAACATGCCATCATGCCGTATAAACATCATTAAACCTATAACACGCAGCAGAGATCTAAGTATCTGTGTGAGACAGGATGACAGACAAAATATGATTCTATTGGTGAGGGAGGTATAGGCCTGAACAAGGTCATTAAAACCTAGAGAAGTGTTTAATGTGAAACATGTTCTTCATTGAACACCTTTTGAATGTATCTTTCTGTCAGGCTCTTGTGTAGCTGGTGCATAAAGTCAGGTGCAGGAGAACAGTACAGTGAGCAAAAAAATACTTTACTCAAATATATACAAGCAAAACGCTAAACGCGTAAATACAAATAAACATGCCAAACGCAAAAACAGGCGAGGCATATATGAAATGCACCAGCCGGAAAGAAAAGGCTTAACAATAAACAAACACACACAAGGACATGGGGGGAAAACAGAGGGTTAAATACACAACAGACAATGATGGGGAATGCAAACCAGGTGTGTGAAAAACAAGACAAGACAAATGGAAAATGAAAAGTAGATTCGGGATGATTAGAAGACCAGTGACGTCGCCCGAACGAATGCCGCCCGAACGAGGAGGGGAACCGACTTCAGTCGAAGTCGTGACACTTTCGGACCCTTGCTCTTGATGCTATGCTCTGACTGAGGCTTGTCAGTTTCTGAATAATTATCTGCTCTCTGTCACTCTTTCTAGTTTATTTGCCAATTACAGATTGAGTGACCACAGCTATCTCCAGAACGCACACACACCTAAAGTACATGGATAGTTCAATATTTCTCATTTAAAGTTAAAAAGTCTATATAGAACTTTTGCTTCTGGAGGTGCTTTTGAGTCAAAGGGTCCACTACATGGACAGATATATTGTCCAGAAATGACCTCATTGGAGGTACTAAACTAAGGATTTGTGTGGTTTCATGAGATAAGAAATTGGTTAATATTATGTAATGCATATAAACCATACAGCCATCATTCAAGCCAAAATTTGATGTAAACAAAAAGCAACTACAAATCCATAGTATATCTTTAAAGAGTCCCTAACCTCTAAAACTAAAGTTCCATTTTTGGATCATGGGAAACAAACGGAGCTATTTTTACATGGTGCAGTCAAAGCATGCTTCAGACTCAGTACAATAAGTACTTTAATGTAGTCAAATGAGAATTGTTTGTATATGCAACAATGCCCACTAGTGGTTAAATACAGTCATGTGCTCAACTTCATCAGTCTCCATTACCCCTTTTTACACAGGCTTCACCCTTAACTTAACCAATTCACTGCTTGTACTGTGGATGTGTTGGCAAAAACCTGACACTGAAAAATGTTTGGTCAGATTTTATATTAAGTGACTCTATAGAACCATGTACATTGTCATATTAGGTTTGGGTGTTCATTGATAATGGAACAAATTGTTTACATTTACATTTTAGTCATTTAGCAGACGACCTTCGTTGTTTGCATTATTTATTTAATTTTCTTATGTTTTTTTTCTCTAAATGTACAGAATGATTTCTGTGGCATCTTGATAAAACACATTTTGGTGCAAGATGTCACATTCATGTAACAGTTCGTAACGTCATTACCATTTCAGTGCTCGCCCAGGTGTAAGTGAGTGAAAGGATCTTTACATTTAAAGCCTTAGTTATCAAAGTAAGCTTTGCTTACTGCACTGTACAATGCCAAAGTCACAGTCAGCCAGGGATGCACCTGCTGTCACTTTGAAGTTACCACTGACTGTCCCAGCATCCTCATGCAGGGGGATTCTATAGGCTGTGAAAGAAGTGACACAGGCGGTAACTCATGCATGCTATGAATAAATAGATGGAATACATGATACGGCTGCTTGCGAGTGGTAATAATGATGACCATATGACATTCTCCCAATCCTCATCTGGATCATCCAAATGCTCTCTAGCAAACTTCAGACGGGCCTGAACATGTACTGGCTTAAGCAGGGGGACACGTCTGGCACTGCAGGATTTGAGTCCCTGGCGGCGTAGTGTGTTACTGATGGTAGGCTTTGTTACTTTGGTCCCAGCTCTCTGCAGGTCATTCACTAGGTCCCCGTGTGGTTCTGGGATTTTTGCTCACCGTTCTTGTGATCATTTTGACCCACGGGGTGAGATCTTGCGTGGAGCCCCAGATCGAGGAAGATTATCACTGGTCTTGTATGTCTTCCATTTCCTAATAATTGCTCCCACAGTTGATTTCTTCAAACCAAGCTGCTTACCTATTGCAGATTCAGTCTTCCCAACCTGGTGCAGGTCTACAATTTTGTTTCTGGTGTCCTTTGACAGCTCTTTGGTCTTGGCCATAGTGGAGTTTGGAGTGTGACTGTTTGAGGTTGTGGACAGGTGTCTTTTATACTGATAACAAGTTCAAACAGGTGCCATTAATACAGGTAACGAGTGGAGGACAGAGGAGCCTCTTAAAGAAGAAGTTACAGATCTGTGAGAGCCAGAAATCTTGCTTGTTTGTATGTGACCAAATACTTATTTTCCACCATAATTTGCAAATAAATTCATTAAAAATCCTACAATGTGATTTTCTGGATTTTTTTTCCTCATTTTGTCTGTCATAGTTGAAGTGTACCCATTGATGCAAATTACAGGCCTCTCTCATCTTTTTAAGTGAGAGAACTTGCACAATTGGTGGCTGACTAAATACTTTTTTTCCCCACTGTACATATAAATATATGGATGAGCGATGGCCGAACGGCATAGGCAAGATGCAGTAGATGGTATAGAGTACAGTATATACATATGAGATGAGTAATGTAGGGTATGTAAACATTATATAAAGTGGCATTGTTTAAAGTGACTAGTGATACATTTGTTACATCAGTGGCACTGTATTGTCCTCAAAGCGAGCAAAGAAGTTGTTTAGTTTGTCTGGGAGCAAGACATCGGTGTCCGCGACTGGGCTGGTTTTCTTTTTGTAGTCCGTGATTGACTGTAGACCCTGCCACATACGTCTCGTGTCTGAGCCGTTGAATTGCGACTCTACTTTGTCTCTGTTGATACTGTCCTCTATTGATTCAAACATGTTCTACATTGAAGCTGGGTTGTGTTCATTAGAGCACACATCATAACTAAACGTGTTGCAACGAAAATACCAAAACAAGCATTTGATATTGCACACATTCAGATAGTATCTGCCTTATGAACATTACCCTGTCCTTTATTAACTTCTTCTGTGTCATTTTCTAGCCTTTTGTTATTGTTGTATTGACGATTTTGTCTTCTGTTGTTGTTTCCCCAGTGACCTAGCTGTGTTGGGCCCGACTTCAGGTCCCACACCCTTTTAAGCACCTTCCCCAAACTCAGCCATCTCACATTTGTGTGGTACTGTAGGGGAGATCTGCATGACCCGACCCGGCACAAAAGTCCCAGCTTTGCCACACACTTATTAACCTCCTCAAATAAATATTTCCCTGTGGTTGTGCTCTTCATTGACTGCACTGAAGCAAGCTCCTCTGTAATTTCAAAGTCTGGGGTTATGCCTCGTATGAATATCAACAACTGCGCCGTGTCACATGCATCACACTGCTCTCATCCAGGGCCAAGGAGAAATAGGTGAAATCCTTTACCTTGTCTTTCAACTGTTGTTCCATATTCTCTGCGATGTCCTTAACACACCGTGTCACTGTTCGTCTTGACAGGGAAACATTTTCAAGCAGCTCTTTCTTGTCGGGGGCAAAGTATTTCTGCAGAGTCAATTAAAACTTGTTAGGGCTAGGGTCCTTTTTTCTGAAATTCCGCCTGACTGACATGCCCAAAGTAAACAGCCTGTTACTCAGGCCCAGACGCCAGGATATGCATATAATTGGTACCATTGGAAAGAAGACACTCTGAAGTTTGTAGAAATGTTAAAATAATGTAGGAGACTATAACACAATAGATATGGTAGGATAAAATCCCCAAAAAAATTTGAGAGCCCATGCTATTCCATTAGAACGTATAGGGAAAAAGTTAAATCCAGCTCCCAGTATGCAATTCCTATGGCTTCCACTAGATGTCAGTAGTTTTTGTTCAAGGTTTTAGGCTTGTTTCTTCCCAAATGAGGAAGAATTCTGAGTTTTGATACAGGAACACAGAGTTGGAAATCAGTCTGTGCCCGCACGTTGAAGAGGACGCGCACCTGCTAATATCGCTTTCCTATTGAATATACTTTTTTTCCGTATGAAGTATTGTAGTTTAATTACATTTTAGGGTACCTGGGGATTAAATAGAAACGAATTTTGACTTGTTTTAACAAAGTTTAGAGGTAGCTTTTTCTCTGCATGTTGAACGATTGGATTACTCAAATGGATGGCGCCAACTAAACAGACTTTTTGGGACATAAAGAAGGATTTTATCTAACAAAACGACACTACATGTTGTAGCTGGGACCCCTTGGATTGCAAATCAGAGGAAGATTTTCAAAAATTAAGTGAATATTTAAATCACTATTTGTGAATTTATGAAACCTGTGCTGGTTGAAAAATATTTTGATGTGGGGCGCCGTCCTCAAACAATTGCATGGCATGCTTTTGCTGTAAAGCCTATTGTAAATCGGACAATGTAGTTATATAAATTCTTGTTAAAGCTTTTAACCGATATAAGATACTTATAAACAGGTATGTTCCTAAAGGTTAAATATCCATAATTTTTATGATTATTTATTTGAATTGCGCGTCCTCCAATTTCACCTGAAGTTGTCTTAAGCCTAGCCGTAAGAAGTTAAACATTCTTTAATTAATTCGCCCTCAGCGAATGGCTTGCTATGTTTAGCAATTCTGTGGGACAGTACATACAGTTGAAGTCGGAAGTTTACATACACCTTAGCCAAATACATTTAAGAATGTGAAATGTCAGAATAATCGTAGAGAGAATGATTTATTTTAGCTTTTATTTTTTTTCATCACATTCCCAGTGGGTCAGAAGTTTACATATTTGGTAGCATTGCCTTTAAATTGTTTAACTTGGGTCAAATGTTTTGGGTAGCCTTCCACAATAAGTTGGGTGAATTTTGGCCCATTCCTCCTGACAGTGCTGGTGTAATTGAGTCAGGATTCTAGGCCTCCTTGCTCGCACACGCTTTTTCAGTTCTGCCCACACATTTTCTATAGGATTAAGGTTAGGGCTTTGTGATGGCCACTCCAATACCTTGACTTTGTTATCCTTAAGCCATTTCGCCACAACTTTGGAAGTATGCTTGGGGTCATTGTCCATTTGGAAGACCTATTTGCGACCAAGCTTTAACTTCCTGACTGATGTCTTGAGATGTTGCTTCAATATATCCACGTAATTTTCCTCCCTCATGATGCCATCTATTTTGTGAAGAGCACCAGTCCCTCCTGCAGCAAAGCATGTCCTCTGGTTGGACATGTGACATGCTGGTAGAAATTAGGTCAAACAGACTTTAATTTAATTGCATTAAAGTCCCCGGCCACTAGGAGTGGCGCTTCTGGATGACCTTTTTTGTTGTTGACTTATGGCCTCATACAGCTCTTAATGCCAGCATCGGTTTGTGGTGGTAAATAGACGGCTACGAATAATGTAGATGAGAACTCTCTTGGTAGATAGTGTGGTCTACAGTTTATCATGAGGTACACACACACACACACACACACACAATAACATATGCACTACACATACACATGGATTTAGTGGTAGTGGTGGAGTAGGGGCCTGATGGCACACAGTGTGTTGTGAAATCTGTGAATGTATTGTAATGTTTTTAAAATTGTATAAACTTCCTACATTTTGCTGGACCCCATGCTTCGGCAGCAGCTAATGAGGATCCATAATAAATACAAATACCTCAGGTGAGCAATACCTCGAGACTTCTTAATATTAGACATTGCGCACCAGCTGTTATTGACAAATAGACCCCCCCCCCCCCTTATAAGGGCTGGCGGTGCAGATAAATTAAAGTGAGCAATTAATAGACAATGTTTGCTGGGGTTTCGGGACTGATAGGGTTAAACCAATGCTTCATACAGTACTCCTGTCGTAGCTGCTCTGTCCTGTCGATGCACGGAAAACACAGCCAGCTCTATATTATCTGTGTTGTCGTTCAGCCATGACTCGGTGAAACATAAGATATTACTGTTTCTACTTAGGGAGTAGCTGCGCGCTAGCGGGCCACTCCCGACACTACCCAGTGAAATGTAAGGCGCCAAATTCAAAATCCAAAAGTTTAATTATTAAACATTCATCAATATACAAGTGTTGCATAGTCATCAAAAGCTCTGCTTCTTGGCAATATCACAGGGTTGTCAGATTTAAAAAAGGCTTTACGGCGAAAGCACAACATTTGATTGTTTGAGGATAGCACCCCACATATTTTCTACATTAGCATAAATTCATATCCAGCGCAGGTCACACAAAACCCATATAAGAGCTAAAAAATATCACTTACCTTTCGAAGAACTTCTGCTGAGGGCTTCCCAAGTGTCCAACGAAGACATCCAATGGTTCTTTTGTTAGAAAAGGTCATTTATTATATCCATAAATCTCCATAAATCCATAAATGTTTGGTTGGCGCGTTATGATCAGAAAATCCACCGTTGAGTCGCCCATTGAACCATGAAGAGAACACGGTCAAATTATACCTATAAACTTTCTACAAACAAATCAAACATAATTTTTAATGTATCCTTAGGTATCCTTTTATGTATATTTACTGTAATATTTAAACCGGATGATAACGTGAACGATAGGAAAATAAAGTGGGGCGCGCTCACAATCTTGCGCCCGTGAATCGTTGTTGACAAATGTGGTCCCCTGACTACTTCCTCTTCCTATCTGTTATGCTTAGTGCTAGAGCCTCCAGACACTGTATAAAGACTGTTGACATCTAGTGGAAGCCATAGGTACTGCAGTCTCAGTCCTACATAACATAGAAATCAATAGGCAGCCTGGAAAAATGGTCATATAAAAAAAAAACTGCAAATCCGGATGGATTTTCCGAGGGTTTTTGCCTGCTATATCAGTTCTGTTATACTCACATACATTATTTTAACACTTTTAGAAACTTCAGAGTGTTTCCTATCCAATAGTACTAATTATGTGCATATCCTATTTTCTGGGCCTGAGTGGCAGGCATTTTACTTTGGGCACGCCTGACTCTCCAAAACCGTCACCTATGCTGCCGCTCCCTAAGAAGTTAATTGCCTACCGTCTGTAAGCTGTTAGTGTCTTAACGACCGTTCCACAGGTGCATGTTCTGTAAGGGAATTCTGCCCTATGTGCACACAAGTGACCACAGGAAACTTTGATCAGAGGTTAGTTTGTTTAATAAGGATTGCAAGCCAGGTTGCAACCTGGACTATACACTTAACACAAATTATGGTGTTTTCCCTTTTTATTCCCTACTGAGGATTACCCCGCCCAGGGTCATGTCCCTTAACTTTAATACCATATAAGCTCAATTAATGGTTGCTAATACAAAGATGTCTCTGCTAGGCAGATTTCAGCTTGTTGTTATTTGGAGTTAGTTTCCCAATCCTTCTTCCTCCTATTGCTATCACGTGCCAGCAGAAGTAAGACTGGAACATAGTATCAACAGGAACTGAAGGTATAGTTTCAACACACAGATATCTGACTTTTTGTACAGTTGACCTCTTCATGCCCTTACAAAGTCTCTACCACTGATTCTTAATCTCAAGCTAAAGCAAAACAATCATTGTACTTTTGTAATTACAGGTGTTTCTATAATGTACAGATATTATAAAATTCCTTTCACTCCACGCTTTGGAGGTAAAACCTCCAACACAAACATTACAATTAATTATTTTGGTTCACAAGGAAATGTAGTACAAATACGACAATCATCTCTTTGTCACATAGCATGCAAGCTTCATTACAAGACAATCGTCACACTGGCACCTGTCACAATAAGAAGGTTCAGCATGCTATGTGAAATGTAATTTAGTAATGGATTAGGATCAGGTTCACTCTCAGGATCTCAGGATCAGAGTTCACCCTCTCCATTCACCAGGGCATGCTGAGAATAGTGTCAGCATCTTTAGTACACAACTTCTTTACCCATGATACAATTAGCATAGCATCAATCAAAACAATCAATTCATAATACATGAATTGCTTCACTCATATAGTTATTAACTAAGAACATACCCAAATATATTGGTCAGTTTTCAAAAATCTTTCAGTTTCCAAATCATACTCAATACCCAATTAATTATCCAACCCCAAATTAGAATGACAATGCTTCAGTGATTGGTCCTAGTACTCAAAGTTAAAATACCCTCAACTTAGCACATCAACACTGGCAGAATGTATATTTATATTATCATACAGCATAATTATCCATAATTATAGTATTCACTTTATCATGAGTATAACCACAGATCAGTATCCCAATGCATTCTTAATCTAAATACCCCCCTTCAGGCACTCAATCTTCTGGCGTCTCTTCATAGTTCTCTAAAGATAGCTTCATAGTTCAAGTGGATGGCCCATGATAATGTCCCAATTTCAATGTTTCACCCTTGTCAACCAGCACACCAGCAACATGAGAGAGGTTTTGGAACAGATCTCCCTCCATGCGTACTCCACATGTACTCCTGTCCCACTCCTGAGAAAAAGGCATGAGAGAAAAGCAGTTGATAGCTTTGATGGGATGCTGTATACTGGTTGCTGGCTGGGACTCACGTCTCTCGGTAGTAGTGGTGCGGACAGGGCCGGATTGAACGCCTTTGTCGCTCTTCTTCAGCTAGTTAGAGGGGGTTTTGAGGTTCACACCGTTCTCGTGGTCAAACTATTCCTTCCATGCATTAAGACAACGACTGCAGTCACCCTCATGATAACCTCGAGAGGACAGATCAGAAACACAGTTCAGTTAATTATAGTATTCAGGAAATCCAGACAAGCATTTACAATATGACAATTAGTACTTTTACGAATTATTCTTAACACAAATCTCTAGACATAAAGTTGAAGTCGGAAGTTTACATACACTTAGGTTGGAGTCATTAAAACTCGTTTTTCAACCACTCCACAAATTTCTTGTTAACAAACTATAGTTTTGTCAAGTCGGTTAGGACATCAGGTAGTTCTTGTGAAAGTGTTAGATTACTTGTTAGATACTACTGCATGGTCGGAACTAGAAGCACAAGCATTTCGCTACACCCGCATTAACATCTGCTAACCTTTGTGTATGTGATAAATAACATTTGATTTGATTTGACATCTACTTTGTGCATGACACAAGTAATTTTTCCAACAATTATTTACAGACAGATTATTTCACTTATAATTCACTGTATCACAATTTCAGTGGGTCAGAAGTTTAAATACACTAAGTTGACTGTGCCTTTAAACAACTTGGGGAAATTCCTGAAAATTATGTCATGGCTTTAGAAGCTTCTGATAGGCTAATTGACATAATTTGAGTCAATTGGAGGTGTACCTGTGGATGTATTTCAAGGCCTACCTTCAAACTCAGTGCCTCTTTGCTTGACATCATGGGAAAATCAAAAGAAATCAGCAGACCTCAGAAAAAAAATTGTAGACCTCCACAAGTGTGGTTCATCCTTAGGAGCAATTTCCAAACGCCTGAAGGTACCACGTTCATCTGTACAAACAATATTACGCAAGTATAAATACCATGGGACCACGCAGCCGTTATACCACTTAGGAAGGAGGCGCATTCTGTCTCCTAGAGATGAACGCACTTTGGTGTGAAAAGTGCAAATCAATCCCAGAACAACAGCAAAGTACCTTGTGAAGATGCTGGAGGAAACAGGTACAAAAGTATCTACAGTCATGGCCAAAAGTTTTGAGAATGACACAAATATACATTTTCACAAAGTCTGCTGCCTCAGTTTGTACGATGGCAATTTGCATATACTCCAGAATGTCATGAAGAGTGATCAAATGAATTGCAATTAATTGCAAAGTCCCTCTTTGCCATGCAAATGAACTGAATCCCCCCAAAACATTTCCACTGCATTTCAACCCTGCCACAAAAGGTCCAGCTGACATCATGTCAGTGATTCTCTCGTTAACACGTGTTGACAAGGACAAGGCTGGAGATCCCTCTGTCATGCTGATTGAGTTTGAATAACAGACTGGAAGCTTCAAAAGGAGGGTGGTGCTTGGAATCAATCACAAAAAGGGCTTCACAGGCAAGGATATTGCTGCCAGTAAGATTGCACCTAAATCAACCACTTATCGGATCATCAAGAACTTCAAGGAGAGCGGTTCAATTGTTGTGAAGAAGGCTTCAGGGTGCTCAAGAAAGTCCAGCAAGCGCCAGAACCGTCTCCTAAAGTTGATTCAGCCGTGGGATCGGTGCACCACCAGTACAGAGCTTGCTCAGGAATGGCAGCAGGCAGGTGTGAGTGCATCTGCACGCACAGTGAGGCAAAAACTTTTGGAGTATGGCCTGGTGTCAAGAAGGGCAGCAAAGAAGCCACTTCTCTCCAGGAAAAACATCAGGGACAGACTGATATTCTGCAAAAGGTACAGGGATTGGACTGCTGAGGACTAGGGTAAAGTAATTTTCTCTGATGAATCCCCTTTCTGATTGTTTGGGGCATCCGGAAAAAAGCTTGTCCGGAGAAGACAAGGTGAGCGCTACCATCAGTCCTGTGTCATGCCAACAGTAAAGCACCCTGAGACCATTCATGTGTGGGGTTGCTTCTCAGCCAAGGGAGTGGGCTCACTTACAATTTTGCCTAAGAACACAGCCATGAATAAAGAATGGCACCAACACATCCTCCGAGAGCAACTTCTCCCAACCATCCAGGAACAGTTAGGTGACGAACAATGTCTTTTCCAGCATGATGGAGCACCTTGCCATAAGGCAAAAGTGATAACTAAGTGGCTCGGGGAACAAAACGTCTATATTTTGGGTCCATGGCCAGGAAACTCCCCAGACCTTAATCCCATTGAAAACTTGTGGTCAATCCTCAAGAGGTGGGTGGACAAACAAAACCCCACAATTCTGACAAACTCCAAGCATTGATTATGCAAGAATGGGCTGCCATCAGTCAGGATGTGGCCCAGAAGTTAATTGACAGCATGCCAGGGCGGCATGCAGAGGTCTTGAAAAAGAAGGGTCAACGCTGCGAATATTGACTCTTTGTATCAACTTCATGTAATTGTCAATGAAAGCCTTTGACACCTATGAAATGCGTGTAATTATACTTCAGTATTCCATAGTAACATCTGACAAAAATATCTAAAGACACTGAAGCAGCAAACTTTGTGGAAATTAATATTTGTGTCATTCTCAAAACTTTTGGCCACGACTGTAAATCTATATCGACAGAACCTGAAAGGCCGCTCAGCAAAGAAGGCACTGCTCCAAAACCGCCATAAAAAAGCCAGACTACGGTTTGGAACTGCACATGGGGACAAAGATCGTACTATTTGGAGAAATGTCCTCTGGTCTGATAAAAACAAAAATAGAACTGTTTGGCAATAATGACCATCATTTTGTTTGGAGGAAAAAGGGGGAGCCTTGCAAGCCAAAGAACACCATCCTAACCGTGAAGCACGGGGTTGGCAGCATCATGTTGTGGGGGTGCTTTGCTGCAGGGGGACTGGTGCACTTCACAAAATAGATGGCATCATGAGGAAGTAAAATGATGTGGATATATTGAAGCAACATCTCAAGACATCACTCAGGAAGTTAAAACTTGGTCGCAAATGGGTCTTCCAAATGGACAATGACCCCAAGCATACTTCCAAAGTTGTGGCAAAATGGCTTAAGGACAACAAAGTCAAGGTATTGGAGTGGCCATCACAAAGCCCTGACCTCAATCCTATAGAAAATGTGTGGGCAGAACTGAAAAAGCGTGTGCGAGCAAGCAGGCCTACAAACCTGACTCCGTTACACCAGCTCTGTCAGGAGGAATCGGCCAAAATTCACCCAACTTATTGTGGGAAGCTTGTGTAAGGCTACCCGAAATGTTTGACCCAAGTTAAACAATTTAAAGGCAATGCTACCAAATACTAATTGAGCGTATGTAAACTTTTGACCCACTGGGAATGTGATGAAAGAAATAAAAGCTGAAATAAATCATTCTCTCTACTATTATTCTGACATTTCACATTCTTCAACTAGGATTAAATGTCAGGAATTGTGAAAAACAGAGTTTAAATGTATTTGGCTAAGGTGTATGTTAACTTCCGACTTCAACTGTATGTCAAAGAGAACAACACATTCTGTTGATTTTTTTTTTTCAAATTGACTTATACTCCACATCACACTGTCAACTTCATCGCAGAGTCACAGGATCAGCAAGTTACACCTCTAACCCATTGGGAGAAATCTCAGTAATCCAGCAGACCCAATCTTGTGAGATTTGTATCGAAACAGAACAGAACAAGCAACACAACAGTACACTCCTTCATGTATCACTCGATACACTCCTATATCACTATCCCCCCCCATTTTTTACACAAAACTCACAATGGGAGTAATGTGTTAAAATTACAAAACACCACTACTGGTTAAAAAGAAAACAATTTCAAATAACAAAATCAAATTAGAATCACTACCCATAATAACTCCATAAAGATTTTTTTTTTACCCATACAGTCTTAGACTTAAGACAGCCTACCCTTATTCAAAGGCAACACCCTCTCCTTCTTCCCGTTGGTCCAAATCACAGATAGGGCTATGAACCACAAACTTCATCATAATTATTACTATTACTAATGACCTTCAAATCAATATTACATATTACCTTAAAATTCATCATCTTAATGTCTTTCCAGTGAGGGTGATCAAACCGCACTACAAAGTTAGGACAGAGGTCATACTACCCTTCAAAGAAGTGTTTCTTACTATATTAGACTAATTAATGAAAAACAGTCAAACAATTTGTATCCCATGTTTACATTTCTTATAATTTTTTAAATGTGTTCAATTAAAAACTTCAGAAAATTCCATGTGTGTTCCCATTTTAGATACCTCGGCACTAACCCGTGAAAACCCACAAAGGAAATAGTCCACTCAATAAGTCAAACACCTAGTAGCCTATTCTATCAGGCGATTAAAGAGTCATGCAAAATCAAACTAAGCAAGCTGTAAAATCGTCCAGTTTATATCTTAAAACAAAACAATACCTGCTATAGCTTTCTAAAGAAAAAAAAACATGACAATAATGGAAATCACAATCAGAAACAATCAGTAACACAGACCCAATGCTATTGAAATGACAAACAAATCCCGCAAATAACACAATTATAACGGTCGCAGACAGTCTTAACATCTGACACATAATACCGACACATTTTACCAGAAAATAGCCTTAAAGTTCAGACAATTGTTTCTCCACAGAGATTTCCACAAGTGCAAAAAAAGGATCTACAGTATCATAGCAGTCAACAAATTCAAACAACATCCGTTAACTCAAAACCAGATCTTGCCTTTGTAATAAAAGCAAATTATATTTTCTCATGTAACCAAAGATAATTTGTTTAATGTAAACCGTAATTTGGCTTTGTATGACGTATAAATTACGTTGAGATTCCATCTGAATTCACTGTAACTAAGGGAAAAGAATCCATTCAATAAATATAGCAACTCATCTCTTACTGCAAAACAATACATTTTCAGGCCTTAAGGGCAGTTTTCTCTAAATGTATTATCAGGATGGAGAAAATCCCATAAGCATTTAGACAGTCATATAATGCTTTAACCTTATCTCTTATCAAATTATCCATAAAGGGGAACAACTCAGAAACTTGCATTTACTATTTACCCACCCGACGTACGTCTGCATCTAGATGCGCAAGTTAGTATATTATTCATAATTTTGTTCCATCATTCTTCATCGCTGTTCTGTTCTGCGGAAAAGGAGTATTAGTCATTCTCATAGGTCGCCCTGTAAGTACCTCATGTGGGGCCAATCCCTTCAGGGTTCCTTCCTCATGTACATCAGAGCAAGGTTAATTTCCTTCATTAATTCGTTTAGCTTCGCCTTTATTGATTGATTCACCCTCAGTGCTTCTGTCTAACTTTATATTACCAAATTCACAAAGTGGGAGCCATTGTCTTAGTATAATTTGGATGCCAATCCCCATCTTGGAATTATTTTTCTCAGTGGGCATTTAGCCACTGTGTTTGCATCTACAGGGAAAAGCTTCTACCCATCTGGAGAACATGTCAATAACTACCAGGCAGTACTTATATCCCTGGCATGGGCTTAAGTCCATCATCAAATGTTCAAATGGACCCTCAGGTCTTGGGTGGGCCGATGTAGCCACAGAAATGCCTCTATGACACAGCAGTGGCTTTTGCTGCAGCATCAGCTCCAGCATTTCCTAAAGAAATATAAATCAGTGCCATTAGTGTGAACTGGACATTTCATCGCAGACAGTTCAGAGGGCAGACAAAATGCCAGCAAGAGATTATTCACCAACACATGGGATGCAATGTGTTTCCCAGTAGCAGTAAATTTTTAAAACAGCGTGCCAACATCATACATGACACAGAATGCCCTTTTTTGAGTGTCGTTAAGCGGAGCCATCAACAAAGAATATCAAGTCCAGATTAGACACAGGGACACCAGACAAATCAGGGCGAGCTCTGCAAATTTAATCTACAAGTTTCCCTCATTGCAACAATATCAGCACAAGCATAAATTGTCGCAGCAACTGCTCTAAGACAACAAACCTTCCCGAGTCTACTGGATCCAAATGCTTAGAATAGTTTCCTACTGGTCATTGCTGAGCTCCATGTTCTTGCGTAAGAACAGCAGACATATAACCTCCTTTCTCACCCACAATCAGATTAAAAAGTTTGGAATGGTCTGGCAAATTCAGACATGGTTAAACAGTCAACCTTTGCTTTAGAGCAACCATAGCGGATTCTGCATCCTCATTCCAAATATCAGGATCCTGTGCTGTCATTTGGTGACCATAAATACAAGCTTGGAGGGGAACGACTATTTCAGCATAGTCAGGAAGCCAGGCTCTGCAGTGGCCAGCCATCCCTAGTAATAACATGTGTTGTTTGGTAAGAGGTTTAGGAAATGCCAATATAGCCTCCACTCTTTCAGTACCCAATTGTCTCCCTACAGGAGTGACATCGCTACCCAAATACTTTACGGATCATCTAACACACCACAATTTTGATTTAGACACCTTTTCAATACCCCAGTCTATTTCAAACCCCTCATATCGGCAGTGTTTTGAATAATATGCGGTACAATGCAAATCTTCGGGTTCTTTCAGTTCATTAATTGTTTATGGTTCATTGAACAAGCATGGGAAACAGTGTTTAAAACCTTTACAATGAAGATCTTTGAAGTTCTTTGGATTTTTATGAATTATCTTTGAAAGACAGGGTCCTGAAAAAGGGTTGTTTCTTATTTTTTATATGCCAGTTAGTCTCTACACCCCTTGTAAAGCGGATTAATGTGCTTAATTTTATGAAGTTATTTGGCCACTTTAGTTGTGATACAAACCGTATTAAAACATAAAGGTCTATAGACTAAATGAGGCGTGCAACTATGATTAGAAAAAGTTGCAAGAAAAGGAATTGTTTCTTATGCTGTGAAACAAGTGATAATATATAAGTGATAGGCTAATATTGTCACCCATCAGACTATTCTTGATTTAATCTTGTTTTTACATATACTAAATCATTTATGTGTGACATTTGTTATGATTTAGAATGGACCATTATCATGCACCTGTATCGAAACGGCAGTGGGAAAAAATACATGTAATCTATGTACTTAAATAGCGAATGGAGGACGCTTTTCTCCGTGGTCTAATTTCATGCCAGCCAGGTAGACTATACTCCTGTTGTAAATATAAGCAATGTGCTTAATGTTAGGAAAGTTGAGAAATAAATATAGTAGGCCTGATGGGATCCTCGTCTTTTTATTAGCGGTTTTCCCGCTCAATTGCATAGCCTATAAAAATGTTGCGCGACATGAGCTCAAGGGCTCTCGTGTTTGATTAGATTTTCAATTACATTTGCATTGATATCAGAGAGATTATAGGGACAATATGTCACACACTGACTTGTTTCACCGGTCTTTGTGATTGTCTCCACCCACCTCCAGGTGTCACCTGTTTTGTTCCTGAATATTTATTCTGGTGTTCCCTGTTAGTCTTGTCTTGTCTTGTCAAGTCAACCAGTGTGTTTTTCCGTGCTCCTGGTTTGTCTTATCTCTCTTTTGCTAGTCCTCCCGGTTTTGACCCTTGCCTGCCTTAACTCTGAACCCGCCTGCCTGACCATACTGACTGCCCTGACCTCAAGCCTGCCTGCCACTCTGTACCTCCTGGACTCTGACCTTGTTTATGATATTTTGCCTGTCCACGACCACTCTTGCCTGCCCCTTGGATTATAATAAATATCAGAGACTCAAACCATCTGCCTCCCGTGTCTGCATCTGGGTCTCGCCCTGTGCCCTTATACAGTGCCTTGCAAAAGTATTCATCCCCCTTGGCGTTTTTCCTATTTTGTTGCATTACAACCTGTAATTTAAATCTGTACTTCTCCACAACGTTGTCCCTGACCTGTTTGGAGAGCTCCTTGGTCTTCATGGTGCCGCTTGCTTGGTGGTGCCCCTTGCTTAGTAAAATTCTTGAGGGAAACCTGTCTTCCAGAGATTTGAGACTGTGACAGAGGTCTACCTTCCAGCAGGACAATGACTAAAGCAACACTTGAGTGGTTTAAGGGGAAACATTTGAATGTCGTGGAATGGCCTAGTCAAAGCCTCTGTGGTATGACTTAAAAATTGCTGTACAACAGCGGAACCCATCCAACTTGAAGGAGATGGAGCAGTTTTGCCTTGAAGAATGTGCAAAACTCCCAGTGGCTAGATTTGCCAAGCTTATAGAAACATACAGTGAGGGAAAAAAGTATTTGATTCCCTGCTGATTTTGTACGTTTGCCCACTGACAAAGAAATTATCAGTCTATAATTTTAATGGTAGGTTTATTTGAACAGTGAGAGACAGAATAACAACAAAAAAATCCAGAAAAACGCATATGAAAAATGTTATAAATTGATTTGCATTTTAATGAGGGAAATAAGTATTTGACCCCCTCTCAATCAGAAAGATTTCTGGCTCCCAGGTGTCTTTTATACAGGTAACGAGCTGAGATTAGGAGCACACTCTTAACTTCTTTGGGAGCAGCGCACGAAGTGACCGTTTGGGAGACCCTGGCGTGCCCAAAGTAAAATGCCTCCCATTCAGGCCCAGAAAATAGGATATGCACATATTTAGTACCATTGGATAGTAAACACTCAGAATTTTCTAAAAGTGTTAACTTTTTGTCTGTGAGTAAAACAGAACGGATATGGCAGGCGAAACCCCGAGGAATTTCTGTCCTGGAAAAAGTGGTTTTGACAGAGTGCCTCATTGGGAACCCCTCCCTTATGAAAATGCCCATATAAGGGCATATGAATGCAGTACCTATCGCTTCCTCTGGATGTCAACAGTCTCGAGAAAGTGTTCCGAATTTTTTAGATGCTTTAGAGCAGAGAAGAAGAGGAATAAGGAAGTGCCCCCACAGATGTCCTTTACAAGAAAACGTGCGCTCCCGCCAGGCGCGTCCTTTGTTTTTTTTCCTTTCTTATCGCCCAGTTTATATTCCGGTTGAAGTATTATGCTATTTATACAGAAAAGTGTTCCTAAGGATAAATGTAAAATGATGTTTGATTGTTCTTGGACAAGTTTATAGGTATAAGTTGAACGAGTTCTCTTCACGCTTCAATGAACGATTGGAGGCTGTATGTTCTCATTCTAACGCGCCAACCAAACTGAGATTTATGGATATAATACAATACTTTTTCTAACAAAAGAACCATGGATTGTCTTCGTTGGACACTTGGGAAGCCCTCAGAAGTTCTTCAACAGGTAATTGATTTGTTTTCGCTGTGAAATGTGTTTTCTGTGAACCGTGGAGGCTTATGAAATTATGGTAATAGAAAAAAATGTTAGGTGCTACCCTCAAACAATCAAATGTGGTGCTTTCGCTGTAAAGCCTTTTTGAAATCTGACAACGCTGTGATATTGCCAAGAAGCAGAGCTTTTGATGACTATGAAACACTTGTATATTGATGCATGTTTAATAATTCAACTTTTGGATTTTGAATATGGCGCCTTGCATTTCACCTGGTAGTGTCGGGAGCTAGCACCCCACCGCTCCCTAAGAAGTTAAAGGGAAGCTTGTTACCAGCTGTCCACAGAAGCAATCAATCAATCAGATTCCAAACTCTCCACCATGGCCAAGACCAAAGAGCTCTCCAAGGATGTCAGGGACAAGATTGTAGACCTACACAAGGCTGGAATGGGCTACAAGACAATCGCCAAGCAGCTTGGTGAGAAGGTGACAACAGTTGGTGCGATTATTCGCAAATGGAAGAAACACAAAAGAACTGTCAATCTCCCTCGGTCTGGGGCTCCATGCAATATCTCACCTCGTGGAGTTGCAATGATCATGAGAATGGTGAGGAATCAGCCCAGAACTACAAGGGAGGATCTTGTCAATGATCAAGGCAGCTGGGACCATAGTCACCAAGAAAGCAATTGGTAACACACTTCGCCGTGAAGGACTGAAATCCTGCAACGCCCGCAAGGTCCCTCTGCTCAAGAAAGCACATATACATGCCCGTCTGAAGTTTGCCAATGAACATCTTAATGATTCAGAGGACAACTGGGTGAAAGTGTTGTGGTCAGATGAGACCAAAATGGAGCTCTTTGGCATCAACTCAACTCGCCGTGTTTGGAGGAGGAGGAATGCTGCCTATGACCCCAAGAACACCATCCCCACCATCAAACATGGAGGTGGAAACATTATGCTTTGGGGGTGTTTTTCTGCTAAGGGGACAGGACAACTTCACCGCATCAAAGGGACGATGGACGGGGCCATGTACCGTCAAATCTTGGGTGAAAACCTCCTTCCCTCAGCCAGGGCATTGAAAATGGGTCGTGGATGGGTATTCCAGCATGACAATGACCCAAAACACACGGCCAAGGCAACAAAGGAGTGGCTTAAGAAGAAGCACATTAAGGTCCTGGAGTGGCCTAGCCAGTCTCCAGACCTTAATCCCATAGAAAATCTATGGAGGGAGCTGAAGGTTCGAGTTGAGAAACGTCAGCCTCGAAACCTTAATGACTTGGAGAAGATCTGCAAAGAGGAGTGGGACAAAATCCCTCTTGAGATGTGTGCAAACCTGGTGGCCAACTACAAAAAACGTCTGACCTCTGATTGCCAACAAGGGTTTTGCCACCAAGTACTAAGTCATGTTTTGCAGAGAGGTCAAATACTTATTTCCCTCATTAAAATGCAAATCAATTTATAACATTTTTCACATGCGTTTTTCTGGATTTTTTTGTTGTTCTGTCTCTCACTGTTCAAATAAACCTACCATTAAAATGATAGACTGATAATTTCTTTGTCAGTGGGCAAACGTACAAAATCAGCAGGGGATCAAATACTTTTTTTCCCCTCACTGTACCCCAAGAGACTTGCAGCCGTTCCCTTCAGATCAGTCAAAGATAGCGTATATTATTACGCTAATGTTGGGAAGGGCGCTCTCCTGGGCTACGGTAGTTTGGGAGCAACAATCCGCTGTTTGTCGTGATCTGGAAGACTTCACGGTGGAGGTGAGGAAGGTTTTCAAATCTCTGGTATCCGGGAGAGAGGCTGCCTGAAAACTACTTGAATTACATCAAGACTCCTGTAGTGTGGCAGACTATGCTGTAGACTTTCGCACGTTGCCGCCGAGAGTGCCCTATTCCATATCTTCCTTCATCGATTATCGGATATGATAAAAGACGAGCTAGCTGCTCGGGAGTTACCGATGGACCTCAATTCCCTCATCGCCCTCATCATTAGGATTGATGGACGTCTAAGGGAACGCAGGAGTGAGAGGAGGTCTGGCCTAGGTCACACTCGTCCATCCGCTGCGGCTCGCTCACCTCTGAAGGAATCCGGAAGTCCCCGAAGGCTGTTTAGCCGAGTGGATCCGAGGTCACCCGAGCTCCCTCGACAATGGTTGAGTCAGATACACCGGAACCTATGCAACTGGGAACAGCTAGATAATCGCCTAGGGAACGTTCACGAAGGCTAAGCTCCAATAGTTGTCTGTATTGTGGTGCCAGTGAAGAGACCTGAATCCCTTGGTGAGCCTGACTGGGAACCCTCTATTTCCCATTACCCAAACTCCTTTTTATGTGATCTTGCTGTGGGGAGACCAGTCTAAGTCTCTCCAGGTGATCATTGACACTGGGGTAGATGAGAGTTTCATGGATGCTACCCTGGTATCGGAACTAAGTATCCCTACTCAACTCCTCTCCGTTCCCATGGATGCCAGGGCACTGGACGGCCGCTCCATTGGAAGAGTCACGCACAGCACAGTTCCCAATAATATGCGGGTATCTGGAAACCACAGTGAGTCAATACAGCTTCTCCTCATTGAGTGTCCCCACATCCCTAATGTTTTGGGATTTTCTTGGCTCCAGAAGCACAACCCCAATATTGACTGGACCATGGGTTCAATCCTGGGTTGGAGCCCATTCTGCCATCCACATTGCCTGAAGTCTTCCCCGAAACGTCTGCCTCCAGGGTTGAGTACGGCCTCGGATCTCTCTGCCATTCCCGCAGAGTACCATGACATCCTGAAGGTTTTCAGCAAGGCTCGTGCTACCTCCCTTCCTCCACATCGTCCTTACAATTGTGCTATTGACCTCCTCCCGTGCACCACACCGCCTCGAGGCCGGCTATATTCCCTGTCTGGTCCTGAGACCAGGGCCATGGAGGAGTACATCGAGGACACTCTGGCTGTTGGGAGCGTTTGTCCTTCTGCCTCTCCTGCTGGCGCCGGATTCTTCTTTGTGGGGAAGAAGGACAAGACCCTGCGTCCGTGCATTGATTACCGGGGCCTCAATGACATTACGATCAAAAATCAGACAATGGCCACTCCAATACCTTGCTTCAATATATCCACATAATCAGGTTTGTAGGCCTCCTGGCTCGCACACGCTTTTTCAGTTCTGCCCACACATTTTCTATAGGATTGAGGTCAGGGCTGTGTGATGGCCACTCCAATACCTTGACTTTGCTGTCCTTAAGCCATTTTGCCACAACTTTGGAAGTATGCTTGGGGTCATTGTCCATTTGGAAGACCCATTAGCGACCAAGTTTTAACTTCCTGACTGATGTCTTGAGATGTTGCTTCAATATATCCACATACTTTTCCTCCCTCATGATGCCATCTATTTTGTGAAGTGCACCAGTCCCTCCTGCAGCAAAGCACCCCAACAACATGATGCTGCCACCCCCGTGCTTCACGGTTGGGATGGGGTTCTTCGGCTTGCAAGCCTCCCCCTTTTTCCTCCAAACATAACGATGGTCATTATGGCCAAACCGTTCTATTTTTGTTTCATCAGACCAGAGGACATTTCTCCAAAAGTACGATCTTTGTCCCCATGTGCAGTTGCAAACCGTAGTCTGGCTTTTTTATGGTGGTTTTGGAGCAGTGGCTTCTTCCTTGCTGAGCGGCCTTTCAGGTTATGTCGATATAGGACTCGTTTTACTGTGGATATAGATACTTTTGTACCCGTTTCCTCAAGCATCTGAACAAGGTCATTTGCTCTTGTTCTGGGATTGATTTGCACTTTAAGCACCAAAGTACGTTCATCTCTAGGAGACAGAACGCGTCTCCTTCCTGAGCGGTAGGACAGCTGCGTGGTCCCATGGTGTTTATACTTGCATACTATTGTTTGTACAGATGAACGCGGTACCTTCAGGCGTTTGGAAATTGCTCCCAAGGTTGAACCAGACTTGTGGAGGTCTACAATTTTTTTCTGAGGTTTTGGCTGATTTCTTTTGATTTTCCCATGATTTTAATGACTCCAACCTAAGTGTATGTAAACTTCCAACTTCAACTTTATATGTAACTAGATTGTGACTACAACTAAGATACTAAGTCTTTGACCTCACTGTGTTGTTACTTTGTTGAGTAGTAACTCATACTTCCTGACCTTTAAATCAACACAATACAGGCTTTTAATGCACAACAGAGATGACTTCAAATGCTGGCATCAAACTGAAAGTACAGTATGCTACTGTAGCTGGCGCACAACAGCTTAGCAATGGAAATCTCACCTAAGGGCCATCCACACCAAAGACTATATTGACAAATTATACATAGCCTAAATATAAAATGTGGGCGAGCATCCACACTGTGTCACGCCCTGGCCATAGAGAGCCCTCTGGGTTTCTCTATGGTGTGTTAGGTCAGGGCATGACTAGGGTTTTCTAGGTGGCTTTATGTTGAGTTTTGTGTTGGTTCCCAATTAGAGGCAGCTGTTAGTCGTTGCCTCTAATTGGGAATCCTATTTAGTTTGTTCCCTTCCCCACCTGCCTTTGTGGGTTATTGTTTTGAGTTAGTGCATGTGTTTTGCACACCTCGATTGGTTACGGTCTGGTGTATATCGTTATTGTACGTTTCACTTTGATTAAACATGTGGAGCTCCAACCACGTTGTGCTTGGTCCATTTCTGAGCACGATCGTGACACTGGAGGAAAGTGTATCTTTCTACAGTAGCCTAGGCCTACTCCTGTCAATCAACTGCACATTCTATTGCATGCTGTATATGCCTATTAACCCATAAGAGTCTAAGCCCTGTCTAAACCGGGTGAGGGGTGGGTCTATTAAACAATATGGAACGAATTGCAAAAATCGCTGAAGCTGGAGACTTAGATTTCCCTCACTAACTTTAAACATCAGCTATCTGAGCAGCTAACCGATCGCTGCAGCTGTACTTAGCCCATCCAATCTACCTACGTCATCCCCATATTGTTTTTATTTGTTTTTCTGCTCTTTTGCACATCAGTATTTCTACTTGCACATCATCATCTGCACATCTATCACTCCAGTGTTAATTTGCTAAATTGTAATTACTTCGCTACTATGGCCTATTTAATGCCTTACTCCCTCACACCATTTGCACACACTGTATATAGACTTTCTTTTTTTCTATTGTGTGATTGACTGTACGCTTGTTTATTCCATGTGTAACTCGTGCTGTTGTTTGTGTCGCTTTGCTTTATCTTGGCCAGGTCGCAGTTGTAAATGAGAACTTGTTTTCAACTAACCTACCTGCTTAAATAAAGGTGAAATAAAAAAAAAGTATCCCCCCCAAAATATATATATTTTTTATGAACATCTTAGTGCTATTAGCCCATACAAATGCTTTGAATAACAGATTCACTACACTACAAGTGTCAGTCCTATATCTGAGAGATAAAAGATCAGGAAACATACAGTACCAGTCAAAAAGGTTGGACATTCCTACTCATTCAAGGGTTATTCTTTATTTTTACTATTCTCTACTTTGTAGAATAATAGTGAAGACATCAAAACTATGAAATAACACATATGGAATTATATAGTAACCAAAAAAGTGTTAAATATTATATATTTGATATTCTTCAAAGTAGCCACCCTTTGCCTTGATGACAGCTTTGCACACTCATGGCAATCTCTCAACCAGCTTCATGAGGTAGTCACCTGGAGCGGCTCCCGAGGTGACGGTTTTGGAGAGTCTGGCGTGCCCAAAGTAAAATGCCTCCCACTCAGGCCCAGAAAATAGGATATGCACATAATTAGTACTATTGGATAGGAAACACTAAAGTTTCTAAGAGTGTTAAAATATTGTCTGAGTATAACAGAACTCAAAAACCAGAGAAAAAATCATCCGGAAATCAGTTTCGGGTGACTTTTGGCTCTCTTAGACACACTCTATTGAATCTATTTGTTACCAGGACTGAGACTGCAACACCTATGGCTTCCACTAGATGTCAGCAGTCTATATATAAAGCCTCAGAGAGATTGGAGGAAGCAGGAAGAATAGGGAAAGGATATGGCCAAGGTAGCTCAGATGTCAACAAGTTTTCTCGTGCGCGAGTCTGGCTGCGTGCCCCACTTTATTTTACTTATATAACGTTTAGGTGACCATCCGATTGAAATATTATCGCAAAAATTTATAAAAGGATAGCTAAGGATGCATTATAACTGGTCTTTGATTTGTTTAGGAAAAGTTTATAGGTATATTTGAACGTGTTCTCTTCACGTTTCAATGGGCGATTCGACGTTGGATTTTCTGAACATAACGCGCCAACCAAACTGAGATTTATGGATATAATAAATGACTTTTTCTAACAAAAGAACCATTGGATGTCTTCGTTGGAAGCCCTCAGCAGAAGTTCTTCAAAAGGTAAGGGATTTGTTTTTGCTGTGAAATGGGTGCTATCCTCAAACAATCAAATGTTGTGCTTTCGCCGTAAAGCCTTTTTGAAATCTGACAACTCTGTGATATTGCCAAGAAGCAGAGCTTTTGATGACTATGCAACACTTGTATATTGATGAATGTTTAATAATTCAACTTTTGAATTTTGAATTTGGCGCCTTACATTTCACCGGGTAGTGTCGCTAGCGTCCCACTGCTCCCTAAGTAGTTAAAGAACATAGCCCACCACTGCTCCCTAAGTAGTTAAAGAACATAGCCCACATAGCCTAGCGAGCGTTCAACCTATTGGCAGCTTGAATTGAGACCAAGTTCTAATGGTCCGTCCAGATCACGAAAGTATGAGGTGCCCTCTCCAACCAGTGTCTGCAACCCTCAAGGGTCCACTTAACTGCCAAGAGCTCACCAGCGGAACGCTGCCTACATCGTGGTTGTGTTCCGCTGGTGAGAACCACTTGGAGAGAAAGGCACATGGGTGCAGTTTCTTGTCCCCCTTGTTCCTCTGTGAAAGGACCGCCCCTGCTCCGATGTCCGGGGTGTCCACCTCTATCACAAAGGGACGGGTAGGATCAGGATGGACGAGGATGGGTCCGTAGGATGGGTCCGAAGGTGAAACGTCAAATGCTCTGTCAGCCTCGGGAGTCTTTCCCACGAAGAAAAAGCTTGCACCAGCTGGGGATGTAGAGGATCTGGACTTGTTTGAGTGAGGCGGGATGGGGCCAGTCGGTGACCGCCTTCACCTTTACTGGGGTCCATTTGGATGCCGGCGGTAGAGATAATGTGGCCCAGGAAAGAAACTTGGGATACATGGAACTCACACCTCTCTATCTTGATGTATAGTTGACTCTGCAGGAGGCATCTCAGGACTTGGCGGATGTGCAGGTGTTCCGAGACGGTCTTGGAGAAGATCAGGGTGGGACATTTCATGCAGGGGATTTGTAATTCTCTGGCGAAGTCCTGGTCAATGAAATTATCCATGGCCTCGGAGTCCACAAAGGCTTGAATGTGGTGCTGACTGTTGTCCCAATGGAGGGTAGTGACAGGGTAGCTGGGTGTAACTGCACAGCTCGACAAGGTCTCCCCTTGTCCTGGCGAGCCCCGGCATTTCCCTTAAACTCTGGGCATGTAGAACGTAGATGACCGAGACCTCTGCAGTAGAGGCAGTAGCCGTCGCACATGCGTCTGTCACATTCCTGTGTGCTGCCTGGACTCCTATTGCTGGGCTCGGGGGGCTTGTTGGGCTCCGGAAACCGGGATACGGGGGTGGTGTCAAAAAGGCACTGTCTCACGCATTCTAGGAAGTTGTTGTCAATCCTGAGGGCCAGCGTTATCAGGGACTCAAGGTCCTCTCCCAGTTCCCAAGCGACCAGTTCATCCTTAATGGAGTTAGACCCTCGTGGAAAGAGGTGACCAGTGCCGCAGTATTCCACTCACTCTCGGCGGCGAGGGTACGGAACTCAGCGGCGAAGTCATCCACTGGTCTGGCCTCTTGGCGGTGGTTGAACAGTCGGCCTGCCGCTTCTCGTCAGCCGACCGGGCGGTTGGAGATTCGTTGCAGCTCAGCAGTGAAAGCTAAATGGAATGTCAGGATGGTGGCTGCTGTTCCCACACTGCCGTTTCCCACGCCAGGGCCTTGCCTGAGAGTAAAGAAATTATGGAGGCGATCATGGCCCGATCGGTGTGAAACCAGAACGCACTGAGTGAGAAACCCCTTGCATCCTCCCAGGTGGCCCTCATACCGCTCAGGGGCTGGAATCTTGGGTTTCCGGTGCAGGTTCCCTGGAGGAACTACGGCGACGCCTGTAGCACTGGGCAATGAGACTTGGGTATTGGCTCCTCCTGGGTTAGGGTTGGGCCGCGGTTGAAGAGAATCGGTAAGTGCCCAGAGGGTCTCTAATATTTGGGAGAGTTGTTCTTGCTGCCTCCCCAGCCAGTGCTCCTTGTTGGGTAATAGCATTCTCGATCTGGGTGATATCTGCTGGGTCCATGTTGAGGCAGAAGCTTGCTGTGACATGGGGAGGTTGAACCCAGGTGCAGAGAAGAGACCAGACAAGGAATCAGTGGTATAAACATATTACTTTACTGAGAAACATTACCTGCAGAATCACAGAACACGAAAAACAACAAACACTAAATCTCGAAAACTCACTCGGTAAACAATTCAAGCTTCTGCAAAGGACAACATAAAACACACCTCTTTTAACAGGGAAATCATAATGAGTAAATAGGACACACCTGAGTGTCATTAATGTGTCTAGGACGGTCTCTGCCGCCCTCCATGACAGGGGCCTTCAGTCCGCCATTAATTCAGAAGTTTGGGGAATTTTTGCTGTGTCGCAAAGTGTTATGGGATAGCCTCCCCAGCGAAGGGAATGAAAAAGTGTGCTCCAGACCTCCCAAGTACACTTATAGAATTTCTGATAAACTTAGAACATACTTGACTTATCGCATTCTTATGTTTGGAATCGCATTTGAAAAATGATAATTGACTTCCGTACTCGCTATATGCTCTAGATCGGGTACCCCCAGGGGAACGCGCAATTCCGTCGAGGGTATGCAAAATAAAAACGTGATTCACATGTAAAAACAAACATTTTCAACAGTACATTTTAATTTTCCAACAGGGCTATACATTTAGGTGAGTTTTTTTTCTCGCCTGAGTAGCGTCGTTTCACTGCTGTTTCAAGCTGTACAGACAATGCCTTCATCAAACAACCCTTTTTCACAATGCTTCAGTGACATGGCAGGAGATGTTTTGAAACAAGTACTGCTTTGCATACAAGCCTGTGAATTATATGCATTACAGCTGAATGAGTCAACAGATGTGTCGGGCCTGGCACAGCTCCAGGTATATGTCCGTTACGTTTATGGGGGGGGGTCAATTAAGGAAGACATCCTCTCGTGCAACAACAACTGGAAACCAGGACAACATGATAGGATATTGTTTAAGTTCTGGACAGCTTTGTGACATCAAATGGACTTTGGTAACCAAGATGTTTTGGCATCTGTACTAATGGCTGAAAAGCCATGACAGGGAGACATAGTGGAGTGGTAACCCGCGTGCAAGGACTTTCTCCCGACGCCACTTGGGTAGCATTGCAGCATCCACCGAGAGGCTCTTGCTGCCAAGGGAATGCCTGAAAGATATTTTGGACAATACAGCGAAAATTGTTAACTTTGTTAAAGCAAGGCCCCTTGTCTCTCGTGTATTTTATGGATTATGCAATGATATGGGCAGCGACCATGTAACGCTTTTACATACAGAAGTGCGCTGGTTATCAAGGGGGAAAGTATTGACAATTTTTTTTAAATTGAGAGACGATGTTAAAGTTTTCTTTTGTCTGACCGCTTGCATGATGTCGAGTTTCTCACACGACTGGCCTATCAGGGTTATGTTATTTCTCGCCTGAATGATAGGATTACAGGGACTCTCCGCAACTATATTCAAAGTGCGGGATAAAATTGAGGCTATGATTTTCTGTCTGCATTAATAAGGACAACACACAGGTCTTTCCATCATTGTATGATTTTTTTGTGTGCAAATGAACTCAAGCTTATGGACAATGTCAAATGTGAGATAGCGAAGCACCTGAGTGAGCTGGGTGTGCAATTACGCAGGTACTTTCCCGAAACGAACGACACAAACAAATCATCAAATCAAATATATTTATAAAACCCTTCTTACATCAGCTGATGCCACAGAGTGCTGTACAGAAACCCAACCTAAAACCCCAAACAGCAAGCAATGCAGCTGTAAAAGCACGGTGGCTAGGAAAAACTCCCTAGAAAGGCCAAAACCTAGAGAGGAACCAGGCTGTGAGGGGTGGCCAGTCCTCTTCTGGCTGTGCCGGGTGCAGATTATAACAGAACATGGACAAGATTTAAAAATATTCATAAAATAGGCAGAACAGTTGAAACTGGAGAAGCAGCACGGCCAGGTGGACTCGGGACATCAAGGAGTCATCAGGCCAGGTAGGCCTTGAGGAATGGTCCTAATGCTCAGGTCCTCCGAGAGAGAGAAAAAAAGAAAGAGAGAGAGCATACTTAAATTCACACAGGACACCGGATAAGAGAGTAGAAATACTCCAGATATAACAGACGGACCCTAGCCCCCCGACACATAAACTACTGCAGCATAAATACTGGGGGCTGAGACAGGAGGGGTCGGGAGACACTGTGGCCCCGTCTGACGATACCCCTGGACAGGGCCAAACTGGATTCGTTATCCCTTTCAGGCTTTCCACTAGATGTTGTAACATTGGGACTTGCTTCCTTCAGCCACGAGCATTAGTGAGGTCGGGCACTGATGGGCAATTAGGCCTGGCTCGCAATCAGTGTTCCAATTTGTCCCAAAGGTGTTCGATAACGAGATTGAGGTCATGGCTCTGTGCAACCCAGTCAAGTTCTTCCACACAGATCTCAACAAACCATTTATTTATAGACTTTGATTTGTGCAGGGGGGCATTGTAATTCTGAAACAGGAAAGGGCTTTCTCCAAACAAAGTTGGAAGCACAGAATCATTTAGAATGTCATTGTATAGTGTACCATTAAGACTTATTTTCAGTGGAACTAAGGGGCATAGTTCGAACCATGAAAATCAGCCCCAGAACATGATTCCTCCTCCAATAAACTTTACAGTTGGCACTATGCATTAGGGCAGGTAGCGTTCTCCTGGCATCCGTCAAACCCAGATTTGTCCGTTGGACTTCCAGATGGAGAAGCGTGATTCATCACTCCAGAGAACGTGTTTCCACTGCTCCAGAGTCCAATGGCGGCGAGCTTTACACCACTCCAGCCGACGCTTGACATTGCACATGGTGATCTTAGGCTGCTTGGTCATGGAAATCCATTTCACTAAGCTCCCGATGAAAAGTTATTGTGCTGATGTTGCTTCCAGAGGCAGTTTGGATCTCGGTAGTGAGTGTTGCAACTGACGATTTTTACACGCTTTAGCACTCGGCGGTCCTGTTCTGTGAGCTTGTGTGGCCTACCACTTCGCGGTGGAGCTGTTGTTGCTCCTAGACTTTTCCACTTCAATTGTGGAAACTTACAGAACTTAAAGTTGATCGGGGCAGCTCTAGGCAGGGCAGAAATTTGACGACCTGACTTGTTGGAAAGGTGGCATCCAATGACGGTGTCACGTTGAAAGTCACTGAGCTCTTCAGTAAGGCCATTCTACTGCCAATGTTTGTCTATGGAGATTTCATGGCTGTGTGCTCAGTGTTATACACCTGTCAGCAACGGGTGTGGTTGAAATAGCCAAATCCACTAATTTGAAGGGGTGTCCACATACTTTTGTATATATAGTCTATATATGAACATGTCTATTTAGGTTAAATTCCTTTTGCAGGTTTGTACTTTATAAAAGTAAAAATGTGTCCAGTGGGCTTAATGTCATTGCTTTCTTTGCCATTGGTTGATACAGGGTGAACATACACCACAAGGAGGAGGCAAAGACCATTCTGTAAAATCTGTTCCTTTTGGGCCTGTATTCACTAAGCGTCTCCGAGTACTGATGATCTAGGATCAGGTCCCCCCTCCTGTCCTATTGTCTTATTCATAATATCTGAAAAGCAAAGCCGATCCTAAATCAGTACTCCTTCTCCCAGACCGAGTGGGAATCTTATTTAACATTTTTTTCCCAGGTTTGGCGACAGATTTTCATGTGAATATGAAAAAATCTGCATAATATCTGCATTTTCCTACCAGCGATGAGTTTCCATCTAATGCAGATAAAAGGCTGTGCGTCATGACAGTGCACATAAAAATACATTTTGCTGTACCGAATAACAAATTAAAGTTGAATAAATGGGTTTCCATTGCATTTTCAACTCTGATGGTTTTCTTACCCCCCAAAATGTGATATATATCAAGTGTGCCCACTCTGGTATTGGCACGTGTGCTTAGCCTACAGCGGGCAGGGCTCAGATACAGTAAAGTATGTGCGTTCTGTAGGCTAGAGTGCACGTATAGCCTACATGATGAGATTATGGCCAAAATAGCAATATTATTTTTATTTGTCAAACAGCAGTCAAGCATCGATGATCATGTCATCAGAATAAGACCCTTGATATTAATTGGAAAGAAGCGTCAAGCTCATCACTGCATTTCCACCACCCTGTGAAGTTCATTTATATCTGTAGCCTAATAAACTAAATGCTTTCCACCCACATAACATGTCATCGTGTGACTCCAAGTTTCCTTCAATATGATGGTTTGGGCATAGAATATTTTCCACAACCATTTCTTGCATAATTAATTTTACTGACACAAAAAGATCCCACCTTGTCTAGCATATTTTGTTTTGTCGACATTCGTAAAATGTTCTCTTTACTCACATTAAAAGGTTGGATGGAAACCTCGTTAAACTTAGCAATTGACATTTTATTTAGGATGGCTAGAGATAATTGCATCTTACAAGAAAAAGTAAGCAAACAAATGCCTCCACTGACAAGAGTTTGAAGTCAACATGAAATCACGTTTTATTGAAAACAATCAAATATACCAAAGATGGAGGTTGATTTCATGTTGACTTCAGGTCATTTCCCAGTGGATTATAGCGAACTAAATGTTTATCAATAAGAGTAACACATCCAAACTGCTTACTTGTGTTTTGTACAATGTATATGGTTTGAAATGAGATGATGTGGCAGGAGACTTTAGAGAGTGAAAATTGGCTTCCCAACTTTCAGCTGGTGCTCCAACCACACAAGCACCTATTTTTCTGTGATTGGCCTAGAAGAGTAAACTAAAGCCACCCACATATAATCATATTTTGCACACAAATGAACTGCAGGGATCAATGTTTGTTGTGGCATGAAATAATATCTTAAATTGGAGGGAGATTTGTTCAAAGCAAAAGTTTGCAGTCACATGAACATTCATAAATACACTTGCTGAATTATAGAGTTGAATGAATGGGTGCTTTGAAAGAATACTCATAAGATATACAATGGCACACAGATTCGAGTAGAATCTACTAGTGGTTTTTATTGTGTTCATTACAGATTGACAATACTTTCGAATTTCCAGACAGATTTTTTGATAATATTTGTATATATATACTGTAGATTAAAACAATCAAAACAAAAAAAGCAGCATAAATGCAAAGACTTGGTTCACTTGAAAATGCATACCTGAAATGCAAATGTACACCTTTCAGTAACAACATGTAGGACACAATTAAGAACAGCAATATGAAAAAAAATTGAAATACCATGACGGTATATACCATGAGATATATTATAAGGTAACATCTGAAATAGATAAAACAGCTTGTGAATGTCCTAAAATTCGGCAGGCATATATTATTCTCATTCTTCTGCAGGCACAGTACATGTACATCTAAGCATCAGTCCTCCAATAAAGTGGAACACATTAGAACAGAATAACTACATTTTTTCCAGAGGGAACCTCAGTTTTCCCTTTAAAATCCATGACCTCTATTCGTTTGGTAGGTGTTCTTTCACACTCAAACACACTCCTTATGCAGACGGTCATTCAAAATACCAAATGTCAGATGGACGTGTAGTGTTTCCCAAAGCTGGTGAGCTCGATCTTCTCGGGGAGGATGATGTTGACCGAGTGGCCCCCCTCATAGTCCGGGTTATTGGCTATCAACAGGTGCTCTTTCTGCTGGCGAACCAGGTGGCTGTACTTGGCGTTGGCCATCCATGTCTCGCAGCGGTTGAAGAAGATAATAAATGTGGTTCCCAGGATCACCATGCAGCTGAGTAGACCCAGCATCCCAAAACAGAGGAGTTGACTGCGGGTGAACAGGCTGGCGGCAAGGGGTGTGTGAACCGTCTCCTTCAGGGTGATCTTAAGAAGGTCCCTCTCGGGAGGCCTGAGTAGTTTATGGAATACATGGGAAGGTAGGCTGTAGTGTGGTGGGGAGAGTTTAGCCGGCCTGAGTTTTACTTTGGGCCTGTGTGGCTGCTGGGTAGGCGTACATTCATGCCCGGTGAAGGTGAACCCTGGGAGGCACAGACAATGGTATGCGCCAACCCTGTCCGTTTGGCTCCCCACCACGCATGTGCCCCCGTTTCCACAGGGGGGCCCTGCTACAGGGAGAAAGGGTGTCCACATGGGTGTCGTTACAGGTGGGGCCATTGAAGCCCGTGGGGCAGGCGCAGGCGAACGCGGGGCCATGGTCTGTGCAGTTGCCCCCGTTGAGGCAGGGGTTGGGATCACAGCTGTCAGTGTCAATCTCACAGAAGTCTCCAGCGAATCCGAGGGGGGACAGGCACAGGAGGGATAGGCTGCGTCGGTGCAGGTGCCACCGTTTTGGCAGGGAGAGCTGAAGGGCAAAGCAGTTCAGTTTTATTTATGTCTAAAGTCCACAGTATAAATCTGTACCATGGTTAAAGGCAACATAAAAGTGCTGAATACAGCTCAGTAGAGCCTTTTAGATTTGTCTTTAATGTGACCATTTCTCCGTCACATTTCAGAGGTTGCATTGCACTCTCTATTGGTCATATACCTTGTCAAATTATATATTTTGTTTTAGCCAGTATTGTGGTCCCATACCCATAGCCCCATACCCATAGCCATTCAAAAAAAAGCAATGATAACAATGCCTGCTTGCTCTGTACGTTCACTTGACATTTTTGGGGATCTTTCAGAACTTAATGAAGCTCCAATGTGAGCTCAGTGTTTAGGATTGTTTCTCAAAGTCCCCAAAAAAGAAAGGTACCACACGTCTATGCAGAAGTAATTTCAGTTAGAGGATTTAAATAGAACTGACATTATTGACTGTCAGCTGAAGAGAAAGGACCCACAGTCTAACAAAGATAATGGGACAGTAAGGCTGTATAATCAGTCTTCGGAGACAAGCCTGTGTTGATTTGATTGGCGAGAAGGATGATACTTCATGGATTCAATAGCACGTAATCTGGTATAGAAAACAACTTTAGAAATTAAGCAATTTCCCAGAGTTTAATTAAATGTTTTAATTAAGATAATGCAAACCATATCAGATTTTCTTACCCGCTCGTTAGACATGGTTCCTTTTTCAGGTGGCAGCTCTCTCCTGTGTAACCGGGTGGACAAATGCAGAGGTATCCTCCCTGGCCAGTCTCGATGCAGGTGGAGTTAACAATGCATGATTTAGATGAGCACTGGTTGGTATCTGGAAAAAGCAGAGTATTGTTGGGAGAGGTCATCACACACACACAAGAAAACTTGTATACACGCAGGCACTGAGCCTGTTATGATTTTATCGTCGCAAGGTAAATTGTAAACAAACAAACCACATGTTCACCTCCCCACCATGGTGCCTTTAAGATAGTGGAGCAGATAAAGCCATCAGAGGCAGGAAAGACTATTTTCTTTAGCGTTCCTACCCCACCCTCAAACAGATAGTCATGGAAGTTATGTAAATGTATATAAAAATATATATATATATGCTGAACAAAAAAATAAATGCAAAGTGTAGGTCCCATATTTCATGTTGAAATAAAATATCCCAGAAATGTGCCAGGTGCACAGAAAGCTTATTCCTCTCAAATTGTGTGCACACATTTGTTTACATCCTTGTTAGTAAACATTTCTCCTTTTTCAAGATAATCCATTCGCCTGGCAGGTGTGGAGTATTTATGTCTGTAATAAAGGCCTTTAGTGGGTAAAAACTCCTTCTGATTGGCTGGACCGGGCTGCACAATGGGTGGGCATGGCTCCCAACTGGGTGGGCCTATGCCCTTCCAGGCCCACCCATGGCTGTGTCACTGCCCAGTCATGTGAAATCTATAGATTAGGGCCAAATTTATTTATTTCAATTGACTTATTTCCTTATATGAACTGTACCTCAGTAAAACATTTGAAATTGTTGCATTTATGTTTTTGTTCAGTATAAATAGAAGATAACATTAAGTCTGTGCTAGCAGTGAACCCTTCAGCTGTATATTATAGGACCTTATGTTGTTCCCCTGGTCATGGCTGACTGACATTTGAGAGATAAGTGGTCTTGCCTTGGTCACACTGGCTCCCCATCCAGCCCTCTTTACAGATGCATTGCCATGCTTTCTCACAGGTGCCATGTAGACAGCCAGGGAAGGGCATGCATGTTACACCATGCCAGCCCGGTCTGCATCTGAAAACATGATTCAGATGATGGGACCATTGTTATGTTTTATACAAATGTTTTTCTTCCCCAGCGGGACTATTCTTGGATGTTTCCACAGGGTGTATTACTCTATACTTGATTGGAAAAAAGTATATTTTCAAATAGTTGTAGGCCTAAACAATGAATCTAATTTGGAATTAGCTGACTGTGATGACGAAACTGTGTGGAAATGGGGTGAAAATGTAATGCTTATGTTGAGGAAACATGGTTGATAGAGAAATGTACCATATTTATTACATAATTTGAGTGGCATTTCATTACCTGCACTCCCCAGGATTTTCACAGTAGCCGTTTTCTGGATTGCACTGTGCACTGCATTCAAAAGCTTATGTGAGAGACAAAAAACTAGACAAGTTACGAATTGCCTTTTCAAATACGGCAAAGATAAATAGAACCATTTATCAAACAATTGCTTATCATGAAAATACTCGCAGCTAGTAAGTGGTTTACTATTACGTTATTAAAACTCAATGGCAATAGGCTACATAAAACAGATTTTCACAACCTCTATGTAATTGCCGTTGCTACACATGTGGGACTATGGATATATACTGTGTTAAATTACCTTTGGTGATGCCAACACTCACGACCAGAAATAACACAAATGTTGTCAGGCACATGCTAATTTCCAGCATGCGTCTTCTCTAGTAAAATGGGCATTTGTCAAGGCACAGCACAGTTTTTCTTTTCTCTGTCCAAAATAGATACTGGGTTTGTAGGAACAGCTCAACACGTCAAGTCCCTCGCTTCCAAAAAAACTGGTTGACACAGTTGAAAAGTTTATGCGGGCATCAAATATGCGAGCATTCAGCGTTGCACATTAAATAACATTTGTCGATGCCCTTATTCTGAAAGAATACACTCCCATCACGCGCCAAACAGACTAGGATACCCCGTTACGCACGAGCAGAAAACAAAATATATCCTAAAACGTTCCGATTTTCACTTCAATCTTCAGTGTTAAATCATTAACATTGCAAAAAGTGTAACATTTGACCTATGTCGTGTAGTTGCTCCCCTAGATATTGATATCAGTCATTGGATGCTTTCAGGCATGGCAGTTCAAGGGAATAAAGACTGCAGTGTAGCTATCCCGATGAGTTTTTTTTTTGTGAAATCGGAGACTGCATAGTGATCCAGGCTTGGCTCCTCCCACCTGATTTGGGAAAGGAGCTGTCCAGCACCCTGACCTGAACAACCGAGGGGAAAGGCGCATGTCTGAATAGCAATACTGCAGTCTTTATTCCACTGAACTAACATGCCTGAAAGCATCCAATGACTGATATCAATATCTAGGGTAGCAACTACACGACATAGGTCAAATGTATTTTCTTTTGCAATGTTAATGATTTAACACTGAAGATTTAAGTGAATATCGAATGGGGTTAGGGGTGGCAATATTTGAGATGTGTCCTTATTAAAAACAAGCACTAAAAGTTACAATTTAATGGAGTGGTAATTGGAAGTTTTAAGACCCACAAAAAGCAGGTCTTAATTGTATTTCAGTATATAATGGGGAAGCGAAGCCTATCCAGCCATGACCCACAGTGCCCATGGAAGAGAAATATGCCTTTTGTGCTGGTGAATCTCCTATTTAGAAACATAAAAAAATGCACCTGGCACTGATGTCTATTTTTTTAATGTAATAATTCCTTTTGGCAGTAACCCTCCAAAACGTAGTTCATTCATATACCTTGATAAGAACATCTTGATTGCCGTAGCAACATCAGCGAAACTCGGCAGAAGGGTGGCGTGCTTAAAATATACTGTAGCAGTTCTGCAACATCTTTAATTGAACCTCTCATTCTCCTTAATTGCCAGCCTCAACACATTACGGAAAGAGATTAACTGTGTGCAAAGCTCTGGGGACAGGTCGTCTGGATACTGGATAGTCAATAAATTGGCAGATGCAAACAGATTTTCATATTTAACAGACAACAGTTCTTGACGGCTTTAACAAATGAAGTGTTTTGAGATTTATCGTTCCTACCGGTGAACGTTTTAGTTGTAACAGTTCTTTATCTCTGGTTCAATTGCAATATCAACAGTCCTTTATCTCTGGTATATCTTGGCATGCATCATTCAAGACTAAGTGACAGATCTCAATTTACTGGGGGGACGGGATGGTCCACAATACAGGAAGGTTGTCACTTTTTATTTTTGCTTTGGGGGAGGGTTGTGTGTTTTTTTATTGGGCACAGGGGAGAGTAGTGCGTTTATTCCCTGGTTTATGTTTGCTCTTTTGCTGGTTTTACTATACAATCTTCCATCCTAGCCAAAATTCCTCATCTGCTTGTGTGCGCCTCCTCTATATCAAGGTGCCCAACATGGTAGTCAAATGGTTATTATTTTAAGACCTGATTCTATGACCGTTTGATGCCCCTTTAAGTCCACAGAACAATGTCAAAATATTAAAGCAAGCATGCTCTACCAGCACTTAGCCTTTGGCAGAAAAAGGATCACAATTCCAAGAGCATAACGTTCTCTCTGTTGACAAGTGGGAAGCCTCCTGCTCAAAAACAGTAGAGCATACACACGCCAAATATGTTTAACCAAAGTTTTGTTGATGAAGGTACTGTATCTTTCTACAGTCTCACAACGATGCCAAATGACATTAATGCATAGTTTGATTGGTTTGATCCATTGTTGGTGGCCAGATTGTAAAGATTTTATAAAACGGAAACCGAATGTCTGAGAGACTTCATTTTGATGACTTCCCGGAAGATCTGGCCCTGGGGAACGACCCGAGACCGTCGGCCTATTTTAATTACACTCACGGACATCTAGTAAGGGACCATACATTTGCAATATGGTCATCTTCATCGATCATACGGCAAATGCCAAAAAGTGCCCTTCATGTATGGAAGGTCCCTGGTTGGAAACAGTGCTCATTGACACTGTATTCGTAACAGTACTGTACTGTATTCGTAACAGAGAATTCAATATTTCATTAATGCCTTATTTTGGGAATTCAAATACATGTAATGAATATCAGTAAAATTAGGTTTACTTCTTGTTGATAATTCAAGCAGCAGTTTCCGTAGTGTAGTGGTTATCACGTTCGCTTAACACGCAAAATCTCTCCTCTTCGAAAGCTGGGCGGAAACAGGGATCTCTGACACATGTGAGAAGTACTGTATTTGTAACAAAGAATTTTCATGAATGCCTCATTATGTGAATTAAAATATATGCAACGAATATCAGTAAAATTTGCTGTATTTGCATCAGAGAACACCCATTTTCATAGCAGCAGTTTCCGTAGTGTAGTGGTCATCACGTTCGCTTAACATGAGAAAGGTCCCTGTTTCAAAACCTGGCTGAAACCTTGCTCATTGACACATGCAATAAGGACCGTATTCGTCACAGAGAATGTACATTTTCATTAATGCCTTATTTTGGGAATTCGAATACATGCAATGAATATCAGTAAAATTCGGTTTACTCCTTGTTGATAATACAAGCAGCAGTTTCTGTAGTGTAGTGTTATCGCGTTTGCTTAACACGAGAAATGTCCTTGGTTTGAAACTGGGCGGAACAGTGGTCTCTGACACTTATGAGAAGCACTGTATTTGTAGCAGAGAATTCCCATTTTTATGAATACCTCATTATGTGAATTCAAATATATGCAAAGAAAATCAGTAAAATGTTGTTTACTCCAAACTGATAATTCCCGTAGCAGTATCTGTAGTGTAGTGGTTATCACGTTCGCTTAACATGTGTAAGGTCCCGGGTTTCGAATCAGGGTATAAACAGTGCTCATTGACACATGTGGTTAGTTCTGTATTTGTAACAGAGAATTACATTTGTCATTAATGCCTTATTATTGGAATACATGCAATATTGGAATACATGAATAGAAATTCGGATTACTCCTTGTTTATAACTCAAGCAGCAGTTTCCGTAGTGTAGTGGTTGTCACGTTTGCTTTACACGCAAAATTTCTCCGGTTTGAAGCCGGGTGGAAACAGGGATCTTTGGACACGTGATAAGTAACAGAGAGTTCTACATCGTAGAGCTCCGCCCCATAGGGGAGCTCTGCTCCTAGTGGTTTACCCCGCTGCCTAGGCAGTGAACAGCCTGAGAGAAAATTATGCACACACCTGCAGCCAATAGGAGTACAGGTGTCCCTGTATAAAGGGACGCTTCCCCTCAATCAGCCTCCGATTATCTTCAGCGACAGGACTGGACTGAAGAAGCCTAGAAGAGAAGAGAAGAAGTCTCAGGACGAACCCGTCGTCGATTTCCTGTTGTCGGCGTCGTCCTAAATGAGCACGCATTTTCCACCCACAAAAGCTCTTTTAAGAGCTCAGTGTCGCTGCTCCTCTATGGCGGCTTTGGACCCGCACAAACTATGTTTTGTGTGCTTAGGTTCAAAGCACGCTAGGGGGCGGCCTCACAGATCCTCCGGAATGCCCTAGCTGCTCACTCCTTTCTCTAAAGGAGAGGAAGCAGCGGTGGGCATTTTTCAGTGAGGATTTCCCTCTATAGGATGCCATATCTATGATAGCCTCAGGCTCTGAGGCGTCATACGATGACGGCGCCTCTGGAGAGGATGAGGATGTTGGGAAGTGTCTGGGTTTTTCTCCGAAAGAATCCAGTCTACCGACCGAGGCTGAAAAGACCCCCCCTCCCCAGGGAGAGCGAGGGGATTTTCACATCCTTATGCGAGGAGGAGACGGGCTCTGAAATGTCAGCAGCCCCCTCCTACGCAGTGGCCTCTCTGCGCTCTGATTTTACAGGGCTCATTGAGCGGGCTGCGAGAAGGCTGATATTACACTGCCCCCCATGCCCTCCGTTCCGGAGGTGGATATGATGGTGGGCGGCCCCTATTCCAGACCAAGACGGGCAGCTGTGCCTTTGACACCGACCATGCCCTCACTCGCCAAATATGTGGAGGGTGCATGGGAAACGCCTTTGATGGCCCGAGCGCCGGCGAAGGCGTATATCCCATTCACCAAAGTGGACGGGGAACGGCCTCGAGATCCCTAGGCTCGAGGACGCACTAGCTGCGTACCTCGTACCAGGCTCGAGCTCTTGGCCGTCGTCCAAGAGACCCACACTACCTATGACTAGGGACCGCCTCACAGCACAGCTGGCTGAGAAGTCCTACGTTCTAGGTGCACAAGCTGTAGTAGCAACTAATAATATTGCCCTCTTGACAGCCTCTCTATCCCGTATCACCACGGGAAGAGAGGGGCTGTCGGGAGAGGAGATAGAGGAAGTGTCGAGGATTTCCGGCGCCATTCTCCATCTCACACAGGCATCGGCTGTATGTGCGGGGAGATCCATGGCCACTTCGGTGGTACTGGAACGACACCTCTGGCTGTCTTTGACGGCAATGAAGGAGACCGACAAAGCCGCCCTATTGAACGCCCCCATCTCTAACAGCGGTCTCTTTGGAGCCGCCGACACAGATGCGACGGCGCGTTTTGGGAAGCTTGAGGAGGAGAGAAAGCAGCTGGCTAGACAGGAGGGTCCAAGACAGCTACGAATGATCCCCATCGCTCCACCGGCGTCAGTCGACCCGGGTCTACGGCCAGATGGAGAGCCCGTCGAGCAGCCGCACCTGGAGTACCGAGAGCTGGCCCCGCCCCTCCGGCGGCACCAGAGAAGGCGGCGGTGAGGCCGACGAGAGAAAAGGAGGTCTCGTTTATTTCGTCGCCCTGGCAGCCGAGAGGCAGTCAGAAGAGGCGACGGCCATGACGAGACGAGGGGGAGAGAGCGCAGCACTTGTTGTGAGAGCGCCCACTGTTCATCCCCCACCCCTGCAAAAGGATGGAGGAGTCACTGTGTCTGTGGTAAATAAAGAATGTGTTCCATTTGACTTTGTCACAAGAGAACCTCTTTTCCATAACAAAACCGAGACCGCTCAGATTCCTTCTCTCTCTCTTCCTCTCACCACTCTGTGTGCAGCACAGCCCAGTGCGGAGCTGAGCACACACAGAGGGACGTTGTGAGTGGGAATGACATGAGGAAAGCAAGACGGACGCTCGCAATGAGCCGTCATGCTATACCTCATAAAAACCTTACACTACACACTCTTGGGAGTGAAGTAGATGAGGGTTTTAAGAACAGCCTGCGTACACAGCCCCATAGTGGGCCGATGAAGCAATCGCTGTTGGGAGACGGCGCACTAATTCAGGCTGGCGCCTCAGTTAGTGTAGCACAGACCCGTGCTGAGTTCAAGGAGGGCTGGAACCACAAGGTTACATGTATAACCGAAGTGTCGACGCCCCCGTTTCTCACAGAACGCGTTAGTATTCCCTCCCCCTTTCAAAGGGGGCCCACCTTGGGCTGTCCCACCACTTCAGTGTTGGGAGACAGCGGCGGTTTGGGCCATAGAGGAATACAGGTCCTTCCTACTGTCTGTACCACAGCTTCGCGCTCTCCTGCTCTCAGAGCACTATTGGGAGTGGCGGCGAAGCCGCACCCTCTCCTCCTGGCTAAGTCGGACGCTGGAGAAGGGTTATGCCATTCAATTCCATCTAACCCCTCCCCCTTTCACGGGGGTGGTAGAGACGGTGATGAAGACGCCAGAGAAAGTAACCGCTCTTGTGAAAGAGATTACGGAGCTTTTGGCGAAAGAGGCAGTCACAGTAGTTCCCCAGGAGCAAAGGAACAGCGGGCTATATTCACCCTATTTCCTAGTGCCCAAAAAGACGGGGGGAATGAGGCCGATATTGGATTTACACATTCACAACGAGAGCGTAGCCAAACGACCGTTCCGAATGCTCACGACAAAACGTCTACTGGAATGTATTCACAGCAGAGACTTTTGTGTAAGCATAGATCTAAAGGACGCATACTTTCATGTGCCGGTACTTCCGCGTCACAGGAAGTTTCTGCGTTTCGCCGTTCAAGGGGTGGCATACGAGTATGCGAGAATGCCATTCGGGTACACCCTGGCACCTCGCACGTTTTCCAAATGTGTGGAGGCGGCATTGGAGCCGTTGCGCCGTCAATGGATAAGGCTATTAGCTTACCTAGACGACCTACTGGTTTTGGCCCCGTCAGCAGAGCTGGCGATCACACACACGACACAGTGATTCACCTCACACGTCTGGGGTTCACTGTGAATTGGAAAAAGAGTGCGCCTTGGCCCAGTCAGCAGATTGTCTATCTGGGATTACAGATAGACACTGTGACTATGAGGGCTCGAATTTTGGCTCCTCGGTGGGCTGCCTTGTTGTTAGCCCTTAGAAGGTTTTATCCGAATCACATGGTGACGGCGCATTCCGTCATGACACTTTTGGGTCTCATGTCGTCTGCACACTTTTGCACATGCGCAAAACACTGCGATGGTTTGCTCAACTACGACTGGACCCAGTGAGGCACCGTCGTCGGTTGTTGACAGTTCCCCTCTCGCTCAGAGCGGACCTGAACTATTGGAGAGACCCGTGCTTAATGACGCAAGGGGTTCCGATAGGCAGAGTGTCATCCTACATTCCAGTGTACACAGATGCCTGTCTGACTGGATGGGGAGGGACATGTCAGGCTCAGGCAGTCGGAGGTGTGTGGTCCCAAACGGGACGTCACATCAACCTCCTGGAATTGGAGATGGTTCTACTGGTTCTGACCCACTTCATGTCCACCCTACGGGGACACGACGTGCTGGTCTGGTCAGACAACAGAACGACAGTAGCCTATATACATCGCCAAGGGGGAGTCAGGTCTCCTGCACTCCACCGGTTGGTGGAGGAATTGTGGCTGTGGGCTCACGAGCACCTTCGCTCGTTGACAGCAGCACACATTCCAGGCTGTCAGAACATCGGAGCAGATCTCATGTCTCGAGGGGGTCCCCGAGACGACGAGTGGCGACTGCACCCCAATGTTGTTCTCCAAATATGGGAACGTTTCCGGAGAGCCGAGGTGGACCTGTTCGCGTCACGTGTGAACGCACAATGTCCCCTATGGTTTTCTCTACGAGCCCAGGAGGAACCGCCACTAGGGATAGACGCTTTTGCGCACCAGTGGCCAGATGTTCTCCTGTACGCTTTTCCACCGCTGTCCTGCATTCTCCCACTGCTAGCCTGTGTGAGAACAGGAGGGCTGTCAATCATATTAATAGCCCCCGACCGCCCAGGGGGTCCGTGGTACGCGGAGATGATTCAAATGTTGATTGCGCCATCATGGCCAATTCCACATCGACAGGATGTGATGTCTCAGGCGGCAGGCATGATGGAGGCAATTGCTCTAAATCGGCCAGCCACTGAAGGTCTGGCTCCTGAGAGGGACCGGTTAGAGCGCCGTGGGTTATCTGATTCGGTAATCAGAACCATACAGGGCTCACGTGCCAGTTCCACATACAGGACTTATGCCAGTAGATGGAACATGTTTTCACAATGGTGCGCCACAGAGAATGTGGACCCCGTGTGCTGTCAGGTTGAGAGTGTGCTCTCTTTCCTACAGTTCATGTTTGACAAGCAGCGCTCACCCGCCACCATTAAGGTGTTCGCGGCAGCGATTTCAGCTTGTCATGAGGGGTTTGGCAGAGACACTGTCTTCAGTCACCCTTTAGTGAAACGGTTTCTATTGGGAACCTGGCGGCTTAGGCCAGCGGCTACAGCCACGCTACCACAGTGGGATTTAACTTTGGTACTCGAGGCGCTCTGCGAGATGCCGTTCGAGCCATTGAATCAAATTCCCCTCAAGATGTTGTCTCTGAAGACGGCACTGTTGCTTGCCTTGACTACAGCCAAGCGTGTCAGTGATTTGTGTGCTCTTTCGACGAGACCCGACTGCCTTGCCATAAATGGCGACTTGAGCAGAGAGGTGTTACGTCCTAACCCGGCATTTATGCCGAAGGTTATTAAGAGCTCATACAGGTCACAGACTGTTGAGCTTTGGGCTTTCTCCCCCCCTCCTCATGCGGAGTGGAGAGAGGAGAGACTTCATCGCCTGTGCCCGGTGCGCGCCTTGGCGTGCACCGGGCAGCGCACGGTGATGATTAGGTCATCGCCTCAATTGTTTGTGTGTCACCGTGCTAACGCATTGGCTTTGTGAAGGCTTTGTGAAGGCATTGAGACAGCTTATGAGGCGGCAGGGCGACCAATGCCTCATGGTGTAAGAGCCCACTCCACTCGTGGAGTAGCGGCGTCTATGGCACTTTTCAGAGGAATTGGGGTAGAGGATATTTGTGCAGCGGCGTCGTGGTCGTCACAGTCTCCATTTATCCGATTCTACCTGTTGGACATGTCGTCTAACTCTCTAGCTTGTTCTGTACTCAGCGTGGCTGAGGGCAGAACTTGAGTTAAGAAAGGTTGCAGGACTAATGGGCGGTGTTCCAATTAGGTCCGCTCTTTTTGACGTGAAGAGAACTCGTTCAACCTATACCTATACACTTGTCCAAGAACAATCAAACATCATTGATAATGTATCCTTAGGAACACTTTTATGTATATTTACTATAATATTTCAACCGGATTATAAACTGGACGATAGGAAAGGAAAAAAACACAGCGCGCGCGAGCTCGTGAACGTTCGAAATTCTTCTATTACCATCCAGAGCAACCTAACATCACCAAACACTGTCTAGAGACTGTTGACATCCAGTGGAAGCAATAGGTACTGCAATCTTACTCCCATATATGGCTGTTTTCAATAGGGAGGGGTTCAAAATGAGGCAATGTGTAAAAAAAGGACAGAAATTCCTCGGGTTTTCGCCTGCTATATCAGTTCTGTTATACTCACAGACAATATTTTAACACTCGTAGAAACTTCAGAGTGTTTCCTATCCAATAGTACTAATTAGTTTCTGGGCTTGAGTGGCAGGCGTTTTACTTTGGGCACGCCAGACTCTCCAAAACCGACACCTCAGCTGCCGCTCCCTAAGAAGTTAAGTTGGAAAAATAGGATGATCGAGCTGCAGTGAGGGCTCTTCGATACTGCACTGTACGGTCTTTCCAAGCTAGTTGGAAGACTTCCAGTTTGGTGTAGCGCCATTTCCGTTCCAAATTTCTGGAAGCTTGCTTCAGATTTAGGGTATTTTCTGTATCCCAGGGAGCTAGTTTCTTATGACAATTTTTTTGGGGGGTGCAACTGCATATAGGGTATTGCGCAAGCTTAAATTGAGTTCCTCAGTTAGGTTGTTAACTGATTTTTGTACTCTGACGTCCTTGGGTAGGTGGAGGGAGTCTGGAAGGGCATCTAGGAGGATTATGAGGAAAAACATTAAGATCCACAACATTTATTCCACGGGACAAAACTAGGCCCAGAGTATGACTGTGGCAGTGAGTAGGTCCAGAGACATGTTGGACAAAACCCACTGAGTCGATAATGGCTCCGAAAGCCTTTTGGAGTGGGTCGGTGGACTTTTCCATATGAATATTAAAGTCACCAAAAATTTGAATATTATCTGCTATGACTACAAGGTCCGATAGGAATTCAGGGAACTCAGTGAGGAATGCTGTATATGGCCCAGGATGCCTGTAAACAGTAGCTATAAAAAGTGATTCAGTAGGCTGCAGATTTCATGACTATACGATTTTTTTTTGTAAATTGTAAATGTTAGCAACACCTCCGCCTTTGCGGGATGCGCAGGGATATGGTCACTAGTGTAACCAGGAGGTGAGGCCTCATTTAACACAGTAAATTCATCAGGCTTAAGCCATGTTTCAGTCAGGCCAATCACATCAAGATTATGTTCAGTGATCAGTTCATTGACTATAACTGCCTTGGAAGTGAGGGATCTAACATTAAGTAGCCCTATTTTGAGATGTGAGATATCTCTTTTAATAATGGCAGGAATGGAGGATGTCTTTATTCCAGTGAGATTGCTAAGGCGAACACCACCATGTTTAGTTTTGCCCAACCTAGATCGAGGCACAGACAAGGTCTCAATGGGGATAGCTGAGCTGACTACACTGACTGTGCCAGTGGCAGTCTCCACTAAGCTGGCAGGCTGGCTAACAGCCTGCTGCCTGGCATGCACCCTATCTCATTGTGGAGCTAAGGGAGTTAGAGCCCTGTAGCCCTGTTCGTAGATAAGACGAGAGCACCCCTCGCGTTTGAGGTGAACAAGATAACCACTACAGAACGGAAACTGCTGCTTGAATTATCAGCAAGGAGTAAACCAAATTTTACTGATATTCATTTTATATATTTGAATTCACATAATGGAGGCATTCATAAAAATTCTCTGTTACAAATACAGTACTTCTCACGTGCCAAAGATCCCTGTTTCCCCCCAGTTTCAAACCGGGGACCTATCACGTGTTAAGCAAACGCGATAACCACTACACTACTGAAACTGAAATTACTGAAATTTACTGATATTCATGTATGTATTGGAATTCCCAATATAAGGCATTCTAGAAAAATGTAATTCTCAGTTCCGAATAAGGTATTTATTGCATCAGATAATGAGCGCTGTTTCCGCCCGGTTTTGAACCGGAGACCTTTCACGGATTAAGCAAATGTGATAACCACCACACTATGGAATCTGCTGCTTGAGTTATCAACAATGAGTAAACTGAATTTTACTGATATTCATTGCATAGATTTGAAGTCCAGCCTGTGCACCTGGTGATTGGACAGGTTACCAGGTGCAAATCTCCAGGTCCAGCCACAGGGGGCTCCGCTGGTCATTTTTAAACACATTCATTGCATTTCATTGGTTAATTTTGAAATACTTTACTTGCCAGAGAAGGACTCAAACCCGTGTGCTTAGAGCCGGGAGTCAAAAGTCCTACGGGACTAGTCAACTAGGACAGAACTATATAAACGTGCTGAATCACTTGTAATGGGCATCATGTAATTGTGGGCCGGTGTGTGAGCAGGTGTTTCAAGGGCATCGATCGGTTGCCGAACGGAAAAGAACCTTTCAAAACACTGGGTCTCGAACCCAGGGCCACAAGTCCCGTCAGAACACCTCTCAGAGGTTTGAGCCAACTGGGATTGACACGTCAAGAGTGCGCCCGAAAGGCGGCTTTGACCCTCCATCCACAAGCCCGGGTACCTGCCCACTGGGCCTCACGTGACGGAGACCGTGTGTGGGAACTTTCTTAGGGTTAAGGTTAGTGTTGGGGTTAGGGTTAGTGTTAAGGTTGGGGTTAAGGGGATCAGGCAATCTGTTCTGGGTGAGGCCTGCCAGTGTGTTAGGGTTGGAGGGGGATCAAGCATTCTGTTCTGTGTAAGGCCTGCCAGTATGTTTGCCTTTATGTACCTCATTGACCGCTTTGAATTTCCCCTCTTCCCCAGTGCACTAAATATGACTGAATGAAAGTCTTTCTGTTGTGTACATAGTCTATGGAATCGAATGAGTTGTGAATTGACAATGCCAGTGAATGCATGTTTTGGGTGATAACTGGACTTGTGAAGTAGGGCGTGTGTGTCTGTGTCCTTGAAATATACTTTTGTTTGTAAAGAGACTATGTGTGTGTCAGTATCTGGAAAAAAAGATAGTTGTGTCCAAGAAGTTGATTGTATGTGGGTGGATGACATATTTAACTTATGGTAGAATGATGGTTATTGAGTATTTCAATTAATGTTGTGAAATGTACCAGGTCATGTTCCCACACTCCGAAGATATCATCCAGGTATCGTCTATAAAACATGGGACGCAATGGGCCTTTAGCCAAGGCTGTCAACTCCCAGTCTGCCATATAAATATTAGCATATGCTGGGGCAAACGTTTTACCCATCGCCATCCTATGATTATGTAGGTAGTGTTTATTACTAAATGTTAAATCATTGCTTCTTAATCAAAGTTCTAGAAGCTGTAGGAGGTGCGAGTCTGGTCTATCTGGATATGTCCGGAGTGCAGATTCCACTGCTGCTAAACCTGACAAGATATCTATGTTGGTGTAGAGAGAATCTATATCTATAGTGAATAGGTATGCATGTGCTGGGATTGGAATGTTGTGAAGTGCGTCTATGAAATGGTATGTTTTTCTTAAGGTAGCTAGGGTGCCTTTGTGAGATGGGATTGAGGAAGTAGTCAATACATTTGGCTGCTGGCAAGGACTCACTCCCACAGTCTGACACATCAGGTCATCCCTTCGGGACCTCAAAAGGGACTGTCCAGGCATCTGGTGCTTGATGGATCTTAGGGAGGAGATTGAAGAGTCTCTGTCTGGGTAAGTTTGGTCCATCTATATATTCCTTTTGTCTATGTGTAATGTATTTCTTTCCATAGAGATCTGATATTATCTGTCCAATTGTTATTTGTGTTTGGATCTGTGTAGAGGCAGGGATAGGAGTATAGTGTTGGGTATTAGAGAGTTGGCGGTGGGCTTCAAAGAGGTTGGTTGTCATAATAATTATAATTTGAGCCTTTGTCTGCTGGTTTTATGGTTATGTGTTTGTGTTTAGCTGTGGCTTGTCTTTCTTCTAGTGTGACGTTCTGTTGTGAGGTTATGGTGGCGGTATGGAATTCTCTGATTTGTGTGTTGGTTTTAATGAGTTTCCTAATGGGTGCTGATATTGTCTGTGATTTGGGTTCCCATCTGGATGGAGCTGTGAATGGTAGGGTTCGGTAGTCAGATGTATAATCAAAGTGGTCCAATAGTTTCAGAGTTCTACTGTATGATACCTGTAGATGTCCCTCTGGAGGTCCCCATAGTCATAATGCAGTGGCGTGGGATAAAAGTGAGTCCCCTCTCCAGCAGTCGAGTCTCAGAGGGTGACAGGTGAAATGTGGATGTAAGGTTAAGGATGTTTGTGTTTTGGTAGAGGAAGGCTGTGATGTTGGCATACCCTCCACCACTATTTTAGCTGTTCCATCCAATGTTTAAGTATTTTTGCCGCTGTATCTGGTGTTCAATGTATGTTGTCTTTCTCTGTGTGGAAATCTGAATGGTGGATTTCTAGTAGGGGTTTGTAGTGTGTGACGATGTGTGAGTTAATATATTTCAGCATAGTTTGTTGTTTTTCTGACAGGTGGGGTGAGTAATTGATGATGGGGAAGTAAATGGTTGCATTAGGATACATCACTGTTGCTTTACTGTGAAGTGATTGCAGTTATCCTATGGGTGTTTGTTTCTGTGTTTAATCTTTGTTGTTCAGGCCCAGAGACAGCACAACCACCTGGGTGTTGTGATTAGGGGGTAGATTTGGTGGAACTGTTCTAGCTATCAATTTGGATGTGTTTGTACGGATGGTAGGGTATTCTGTTCAAGTTTGAATCTCCAATGATGGCAATCGGTTTGTGAGATTTTATTTGCCAATCATACATTTATCTGTTTGTCATGTCTAGTTGGCAGGTACAATAGAGGGGGGGTGGCTGGGGGTTTGTTGAGGCGGAGTGTCTGGGTGAAGGCAAGGGGGAGAGTCTCACAGTAGGCTCTGGAAGAACACTATTTTTTTGGAGACAAAGTGGGGTGGGTAAAAGACTAAGTGGGGTGGGTGAGAGGTATCTGGTGTGTGGAGAAGTTAGTATTGGGGAAGGTTCAGACAGGAAACTGTTGGGATTGGTTTTCCCTTTGTTTTCTCCCATCACCACAACTTTTTCCACCTTCACTCCTTTCTTCGTAATCACCACCTCAGAGGGGTTTTGATGTGTATTTGGTTGGACCTCTGTGGGAACAAAAGAGGAGGTGTTAGTGTCCGAGCTAGAAAGGTTGGAAATGTTTAGATCAAAATGAATGGCTACATGACTAATAATTGGTGTTTGGGGTGGTTTTGCGGTCTCCAGGGCCACAGTCAATGTGGGGGCATTCCGGGGGTCAAGTTGACTGCATGGTCTGTGGATCATCTGCGCCTGGACCGTAATGGTCTTAGTCTGGGCTGTGGTGTGTTTTGCCTGCACCATGATGGACTGGAGTATTGGAAATTCCTCCTCTCTTAGCTAAAAATCTACCACAAATTCATCAGGGTAAGGTAGTGGGGAGGTAATAAACTGGGGGTAGGCAAGGGGACCCCTATTAGGAGTTGGGAAAGGGTGGAGCCGAAGTTGGTACTTTAATTACTCCAAGTCTCTGAGCTGGTCTTGGAGCCTGTGCTAAGGCGGGTTGAGTGAGCCTGGAGGCCAGAGTGGATGGTAGTGTCTGGGCTAATGCGTGTGGGGAAGCCTCTGAAGTTGGTAAGCTGGTCTTGGCTCTGGCTTGTGGAGGGGACCATGAGGCTGGAGTAGGTAGTCTGGCCTGTGCTAAAGCGTGGTTATTTTCAGTCTCGGGAGTTGTGATAGGAGGAAGGGAATGGTGCTTGGTTGCTAGTGTTAAAGCACTAGTTGATGGTGAGTCCTCTATCAGTGATTGCACTATGGGGACTGTACTGTCACGCAATTTATGCTTATACCTGTTTTGGGCCCAACGTGCTGCTGTCTGAAAGGCGCTACTGTTGAACGGGAAGCCTGTAGGGGATAGTGTTTTTGTATTGTCTGGTAGTGTTCACGCGAGTGTTGAGTGTTGTGTGTTGTACTGTAGTGTGGGTGTTTGTCTCCCCCTCCTGAGGAAGGGTGTTCAAAATAGTGAATCTATTGCTAAGCATATGTAACCCAGCTAATGGTCAGTCACATACAAATGATAGTTGTTGGATTATGCTTACCGCCTTCTGTGGGTGATAAAATATGAAAAAAAATGGGTATTAGCACAGTTGGATGTTACAACCAACTTGACTGTTGAAGTGGTGAATTCCTTTGATGTTTTATGGATTCATTATCCTTTTTGTGTTGGCTGGGAGCGACCCAGGTAGTTTGGGTTGTTCGTTGTCTTTTTGATTTCTGGATTGTCTTCTCAGGTTGTATCTTGTTTCCCCCCAATAGCTGGATTAAAATTTCACTTTATTATTAAAACTTCCAAAAGCTAATTGCAATAAGTTCACTGTATCAAACAAAAGGACAAAAAGGACCGTTTTGCATATATAATGCTTCTTCAGAGGCTAGGGGGAGCTGTCTTTGGGGAAAGGATATAAATCCTAGTTGGAAGGGGAGTGGGGTGGGTTCTCAGCCAGTTACAAGAAGGCTATTGGTTAATATTTACCTGTTATTCTTTCTGGGAGAATGATAGGTCCTTATTCTAATGTGTGCTAGTCTGATTGGATCTTAAATTAGTGTTTGCTAGTATGCTAGGTTGAGAGGGCATAGGCCATGACTACTTAGCCTGATGTGTCTATGTCTGATTGGTCCTCGGCTGGTATTGGCTAGTGTGGTAGGTTGAGAGTACAAGGGAACCCACTAATATCGGAAAGTAGGGTAAAAACTAGAGATAAAAGAAGAGAGAGGGGGGAGACAAAATCAATTTAGGTTGTAAGAACAATGATTGTCTCCTTCAATCTGTGTTGCGAGAAACCACACCATTGTTATTTTCAAAAAATTATATCCCACCAGCTCAAGTTTATCCCTGCAGAAGCTTGTCAGTAAATCAGCCTCTTGAGTATAATGTTGTCAATATTTCCCTTATCATGAGTGGATTGTGAATGTGTGTTTGATCTCTCCAGTAGGTTGAGCTTGTGTATTGAGTGTGATATAAAGTATGTATAAGTCTAAAGCAGAGAATTGACCAAAAGTCTTTCAGTAAAACAACCGTGGAGGGGGTGGGCAGAGAATGTATAAAATAAAACTGAAATAAAAAAAAATGTACTTGTTGTTCTGCATTGGGCAGATAAGTGAGAGCAATGGCACTGGCTAGGTTAGGTTTAAGAGGTTGACTCTAGTCTGGCACTGTGAAGAGACACGAGAGGTGTAAAATAAGTGGGAGGCCTCGGCCGCCGGTGAAATACCACTACTGTTATCGTTTTTTCACTTACCCGGTGAGGCGGGGAGGCGAGTCTTCTGGCATCAAGCACCCGGCTCGCGCCAGGTGCGACCCGCTCCGGGGACAGTGGCAGGTGTGGAGTATGACTGGGGTGTACACCTGTCAAACGGTAACGCAGGTCTCCTAAGGCGAGCTCAGGGAGGACAGAAACCTCCAGTGGAGCAGAAGGGCAAAAGCTTGCTTGATCTTGATTTTCAGTATAAATATAGACTGAAAGCAGGGCCTCGCGATCCTTCGGACTTTTTGGGTTTTAAGCAGGTGTCAGAAAAGTTACCAAAGGGATAACTGGCTTGTGGCGGCCAATCGTTCATAGCGACGTCACTTTTAGATCCTTCAATGTTGGCTCTTCCGATCATTGTGAAGCAGAATTCACCAAGCGTTGGATTGTTCACCCACTAATAGGGAACGTGAGCTGGGTTTAGACCGTCGTGATACAGGTTAGTTTTACCCTACTGATGATGTGTTGTTGCAATAGTAATCCTGCTCAGTACGAGAGGAACCGCAGGTTCAGACATTTGGTGCATGTGCTTGGCTGTGCGAAGCTACCATCTGTGGGATTATGACTGAACTCCTCTAAGTCAGAATCCCCCAAATGTGACAATACCGTAGCGCCGCAGATCTTTGGTTGGCCCGGGATAGCCTGCCTCTTTTGGCAGGTGAGTAGAGCCGTTCGTCACGGGGTTGTGGTGCGGCCGGATGAGTGGCCGCCCCTCTCCTGATGCGCACCGCATATTTGTCGAGAACCTGGTGCTAAATCACTTGTAGACGACCTGATTCTGGGTCAGGGTTTCGTACGTAGCAGAGCAGCTCACTCGCTGCGATCTATTGAAAGTCAGCCCTCAATCCAAGCTTTTGTCGGGGACGGAAGGCGTGTTCCTCCACCTTCCTCCGTCTTTACTAACGGGTTACCAGGTAAACAGAGAAGGGCCAGGAGACAGAGTACGAGAGGCCAGAGGCCCAAAGAGAGAGGGCAAGCAGGCGAGTAAAGGTGGAGACCCGGGTTGAAAGTTCCACCAGCACCTGGTAACCCATATGTGTGGACATAGTCTCGGAGCACAAAGAGGGTAGGTCACCAGGTGCACAAAGCCTGTTTCGGGTCACCAGGTGCACGTGGTTTGTGACAGCGGGGCTATATTCTTTAGTTTCCAAGGAGGGGTGCTTAAGTGTGGGTGCCCCGGTTCACCTGGTGGGTGAGGTTTTAGAGGGGGGGGTGGCCCTGGCTGTGACTCATGCCCAGAGAGAGGGGTGTTACCCGGGCAGGGAGTGTAGGCCTAGATGCCTGGAGGTCCGTAAGCTATACTCACAGGCCCAGAGAGAGATTCGACGTGGGGCGATTTGATAAAAAATATACATTACAAAAATATGATTTTGCATGATATTTATTGAACACTGACCAATTCTTCTATTAACCTCTTAGGGAGCAGCGGCGCACTCCCGACACTACTCGGTGAATTGTAAGGCGCCAAATTCAAAATCCAAAAGTTGAATTATTAAACATTCATCAATATACAAGTGTTGCATAGTCATCAAAAGCTCTGATTCTTGGCAATATCACAGCGTTGTCAGATTTCAAAAAGGTTTACGGCTAAAGCACAACATTTGATTGTTTGAGGATAGCACCCCACATATTTTCCACATTAGCATAAATTCATATCCAGCGCGGTTCACACAAAACCCATATAAGAGCTAAAATAAATCACTTACCTTTCGAAGAACTTCTGCTGAGGGCTTCCCAAGTGTCCAACGAAGACATCCAATGGTTCTTTTGTTAGAAAAAGTCATTTATTATATCCATAAATCTCTGTTTGGTTGGCGCGTTATGTTCAGAAAATCCAAGTCGAATCGCCCATTAAACCATGAAGAGAACGCGTTCAAATATACCTATAAACTTTTCTGATCATAACGAGAACATAACACAACATTTATATTGGAGAATCCAGTCACAGTCTTGACACGTCTCAATCAGCACCTCTACAAAACATATTACAAACACACCTGGTAAAACACTTTCAAATTCAACCTAAAACTTCCCTCCGCATTACCGGTCTGGAGATGAAAGCCTCCTGGACCATAGGCCAGAGAAGAGCAGCTGAATCCAGGTGGATATCCAATATAAGACCTTAGCTCCACTTGGTATGAATAGTATGGAGTAGTATAAAGCACTGACAGTGGGAGTTAGTGGGGTTGTTGCGTTCCCCAGTTTCTGTGTTGTGAGTTTGTGTATATGTATGTGTGTATTTAAGGAAATGGCTTCCTGAAGTCCAAAGCTGCTGATTGGTCGGCCCCATTGCAGATTGGCGATCTGACCCCGCCCTCTCGTCTGGAGATACAGCTGTCTGCAATTACCGACTCCTTCTGCAGCTTTAAAAGCCAGTGTTCCTTTGTTAGGAAAACAGAGAGAGCTTATTGGTATGTCCTGTGTTGGTTGTTGCTCAGAGAGAGCGTCTTGGTATGTCATGTGTTGGTTGTTGCTCAGAGGTGTAATTTGTTGTGATTATTGATTATTCTGTTTTTGTTCCCAGGGGGGAAGGGGAAGGCACCTTGGGAGTGCTTAGGCAAGAGGCCTGCAGGCATACATATACCCGTAGTATGTACTCTGTCTATGCACACTAGGTAAGACCTGGGCGGACCATCCCCTGTATTTTGGTTAGTGCGCCAGGTGGTGCTAGTTAGGTAAGTAGTGGGTAGGTAGGAGAGGGGGCTCTAACTTTTACTTTCTTTGCTTTGGTTCGGATCCGTCCAGCCCCTTTTCCCCATATTACCGTGTGAAGGAAATAAATTCCCTGTAAACGGTAATATATTCTGCCTCTGTCATCTTTACCCACACCTACAATCCCATACCTCTTTCACTCCACGGGGAGTTGAGTTGTAGCAGGGTGTTGAATTCCCTCTTCCAAGAGGCGTACGTAACGGGGGCCTAATTAAGAGAGCTGGAGGGGCCACCGACACGAGGAGGAAGTTCAATAAAAAAGTATTTAATTGCTCAATCTGGTTTTGTCTTTTTTATATTTTGTGTTGAATTTGATTATATTATGCACTTTAACATTGCACTTAATCCTTTTGGGGTGGATTTCCAATTCTGTACTTACTTTAATTATTTAATTGATCCAGTATGCATGTTTTATTGTGATTTTATATACAAATTTGATTAAAGTAAACCTTTTTACGTTCAAGATTATATTACTAATTATCTTCCTCCTGTTATTGAACTGTTGTAGGTGACCCCTCGGAGCTCTCGGCCTCATGTTCTTCCACAAACTCTCCAGATTGGTCAGATGCACAATAAACAGGGCAGAAAGTTGCAATAGGCCCGTGCAACCCAAGGTTTGATATCAACAGAAACCCTCTTACCCTTAACCATCCCTAACCTTAACTATTCTAACCCCACCCTAACATCCATGCAAATCAATCCCAGAACAACAGCAAAGGACTTGTGAAGATGCTGGAAGAAAACAGGTACAAAAGTGAAAGGCCGATCAGCAAGGAAGAAGCCAATGCTCCAAAACTGCCATAAAAAAGCCAGACTACGGCTTGCAACTGCACATGGGGACGAAGATCATACTTTTTGGAGAAATGTCCTCTGGTCTGATGAAACAAAAAAAGAACTATTTGGCCATAATGACCATCTGTTTGTAGGAAAAGGGGGAGGCTTGCAAGCCGAAGAACACCATCCCAACCGTGAAGCACAGGGGTGGCAGCATCATGTTGTGGGGGTGCTTTGCTGCAGGAGGGACTGGTGCACTTCACAAAATAGATGGCATCATGAGGAAGGGAAATTATGTGGATATATTGAAGCAACATCTCAAGACATCAGTCAGGAAGTTAAAGCTTGGTTGCAAATGAGTCTTCCAAATGAACAATGACACCAAGCATACTTCCAAAGTTGTGGAAAAATGGCTTAAGGACAACAAAGTCAAGGTATTGGGGTGGCCATCACAATGCCCTGACCTCAATCCTATAGAAAATTTGTTGGCAGAACTGAAAAAGCGTGTGCGAGCAAGGAGGTTTACAAACCTGACCCAGTTACACCAGCTCTGTCAGGAGGAATGGGCCAAAATTCTCCCAACTTATTGTGGGAAGCTTGTGGAAGCCTACCCGAAATGTTTGACCCAAGTAAAAAAATGTATAGGCATTGCTACCAAATACTAATTGAGTGTATGTAAACTTCTCACCCACTGGGAATGTGATGAAAGAAATAAAAGCTGAAATAAATCATTCTCTACTATCATTCTGATATTTCACATTCTTAAAATAAGGTGGTGATACTAACTGACCTTTTACTAGGATTAAATGCCAGGAATTGTGAAAAACTGAGTTTAAATGTATTTGGCTAAGGTGTATCTAAACTTCCGACTTCATTTGTATGCTTTAAAATATCTTCCAAACCTATGTTCTTACAAAATCGAAAAGGGTGTAAAAAGGAATTTAGTCCTTTATGTACATCCCATCATGAACATAATGTGCATTACTACAGAGTCTTAAATAGTGAAATCTAATAATGTGATGAACACCAATTGTTTAACAATTAACTAAAACTAGTTCCTTCCATAATCGATCTTGAGTTGTAAACCATGTGGTGCGCTGCACAGAATACTTTAAGCCTTGATCTTGGAGTTCCCTTAAAATGTCACAATGTGTCATATGCAGGCACAACCCTTGCTACATCCAATTTCCCAGCACCAAATATTTCAATTAAATTGGTTGAATTTACCAAAGACACATCAGCCATTGGCTTGTCAATACAGTTATGAAATAAACTCAACAAAAGCTAGTGGGCGAGGCGCGTGTGTGATTTATTTTAGAATGCATTGTTTTGAATTATAATGACCTAAGCGAAGCTGGGTGGGCTTGTTTTTCCGCTTTGCGTCCTCGCTCAGTAAGAATGTGTCAGCTCAGCCTGGCTGACACGCAACCCACGTGACTACACAGCAAGCTGTGACTCGCTGGTCTTTTATATCGGACTTGTTAAAAGAGAAGTTAGCAAAAGATTTTAGTGACTTTAACAAAAAAATATATTGGTTCTCCTATGCACCCAATTTGCATGTGCAATTCCCCCCACACTTCCTCATCAATTTGCTACGCCCCCACAAGCCAAGCTAAAGTTGTGGTCTGAAAAAGAGATAGAGACGACACTGCCACTCAAGTTATATTATGTTAGCAGATCCCATAGACCTCCAGTCATTGCGCTGACACTAGTTAGCAACTTCCTTCAAAATCCACGCAGAGACGTAAAAAGGGTATCCATTAGTTCATCTGATGCTGTGTAAAAAAAATCTTGCACTATCCCTTTATGTAAACTAGCTAACTGCCTGGCTAAATACAATATTTTTCTTATGTTATGACATCTATGTGACAAGAACATCATCAGTATTCTGTGTGCATTTTAATAGCCTTTGCATTGTTTGAAAGTCCCACTCACACAATTTTTTTTAAAGACATTTATTTTGGTCATTTTGCTTTATATGACATGAGTCTTTGGAGATATAACAATGTTGTCGGTAAACAATTTACATTTGTATGTCAGTATTTTGTGGTGTGTAATATCTTGTTTTATTTCTAATGGTCAATTTGACCATTGCCATTTCACAATATTCAAGTCACATACAAGGAAGTCAGGTACAACATGGTGACATAAAGATATTGGTCCCTGGGGTCCCATTGCACCTGTTTCACCTTTGGAACCCATTGCCCCAGTTACTCCCTGGAGGCCTCTTGCACCCTGAAGACTGGCAGGGCCCATGTATCTGATTGGTCACCAAATAAAAGGTTGTACAGAAACACAGACATACACAAAAACAAGAATCACTTGCTCTAATCAGTAAAAAAAGAAAAAGTGAAATAAGACATTTTCAGGACACACCTCAATTTCACATGTTGCCTTCACTCACAAAATAAAACTCTGAATCATTGGTAACTTTGTTGATTGCCTCCCCATCCCTGATAATGTATTTCCTTCCTCTTAGCACCCACTTCTTGTATTTTCAATTTGAGATGCTTCTATTCCTCAAAGAGACCTGCCTGGTTGGTAAAGACAGGGAGATAACTTGTTTGATAAATAGCTTGCGGATTTTGTTGTGTGGTTATTGGGTGACACCATATCACGTTGAAGCGATAAGGAACCCAGAGAAAGAGCAGTGGATGTTCTCAGCGGCAAAGACGCCACTGGCCTCATCATCGGGAATCTGAAGGTAGACTGTGTCATTCACATCAAGCATAAGGACAGTGCTACCGGACATCTGGTCCAAGAAGCCCTTGTTGTACTCATCATAGCTGAACATGACCGGCTTGACGTTTTTGTACAGAGCAACCAGAGCATGAGCCCCATTCACGTGAATGGTGTATGAAAAGTAGTAGACTCCAGGGACCTGGCAAGTGAACTTCCCTGTGGTAGTGTCATAGTGATTCTCTGCATTGTACACCTCATTGTCAAACTTAATGGGTTCCCCAGATGGAGGATAAGGACTAGCCAGGGAAACAGAGAAAGCAGACATTGGGGCCTTGACAAGAGTAGGCACCATGACCTCACCCATGCCTATGCTCTTCTCGAAAATTACCTCGCCAGGAGGACCAGGTGGCCCGGGAGGTCCAGCAGGGCCTTGGCCACCATCCTGACCATCACTACCAGGGAGCCCAGGGGGACCCTGAGGGCCGGGGATTGCCTTAACGGCCAGTCCAGCTGGGCCAGGTGTGCCAGGGAGACCTGGGTGTCCTTTAAGGCCAGGTGTACCTGCGGGACCAGCAGGCCCAACCGGGCCTCTGGTACCTGGGTTGCCGGCAGCTCCAGCCTCACCTGCCTCACCATTGCGCCCTGGGAAACCTTTGGGCCCGGCAGGTCCTGGGACACCTGAAGCACCAGTTGAACCTGTGTGGCCAGTGTCACCTTTGTTACCTGGAGCTCCAGTGGCTCCCATGGCACCAGTTGGCCCTGTTACCCCAGTATAACCTTGCTTGCCCTGGAAACCTTGTGCTCCCTGATCTCCCTTATATCCCTTTGGTCCCTGGGGTCCAATTGCACCTGTTTCACCTTTGGAACCCATTGCCCCAGTATCTCCCTGGAGGCCTCTTGCACCCTGAAGACTGGCAGGGCCCATCTGCCCAGTAGCACCAGTAGCTCCAGTGAATCCCTGTGCTCCTGGCTCACCCTTCTGGCCTGTTGTACCTGAGCTTCCTACAACTCCCCTTTCACCTTTCTGTCCATTTGCTCCTGGCTTTCCATATCCAGGGATACCAGGAGCACCAGTTGCTCCAGTTGCTCCCTGATGACCTTTAGGACCAGATGAACCAGGCATACCTGGAGCCCCATTATCACCTAATTTTCCGGGCTGACCTACACCAGGAGCCCCAGTGTGGCCCTTAGCACCTGGCAATCCAATGGGACCAGCGGCCCCATCCCTACCTGGGCTACCTGACTTTCCTGCCTCACCTGGGAATCCTGGCTTGCCTTGCTTTCCAACACCGACTGCTCCAGGCGGCCCAGCTGATCCCATAGGTCCCACAGCCCCTGTCTCACCTTGTGCCCCTGGAATACCCACTCCTCGGGTCCCTTTAGCTCCTGGCAAACCAGGCACACCTGGATGTCCCTTAAGACCTGTTTCCCCCCTTGGTCCCATTGATCCGGGCAGACCGTGAGGTCCAGCTATGGCAGGGGAAGAGATCCCAGCAGGTCCGGGGCTTCCAGCAGGTCCAGGCATGCCCCTGGGACCCTGAAGTCCACATGCCCCCACCTTTCCTTTCTCACCAGCTGCACCAGGAACACCAGGCTTACCAGGACCACCCGGGGAGCCAGGTTTGCCAGGTGCGGAGTAGCCAGCAGGTCCGGGTGGTCCGGCAGGGCCCTCGGGTCCGGGCTGTCCCACAGCTCTTTCCCCTGCGGGGCCAGGTGGGCCAGGGGGGCCCTCTGGGCCGGGCTCACCTGGGGTACCGGGCTCTCCTGCCACTGACACCACTGTGGGGAAATAACAAGTCACCTTATTAATACAACAGATGACAAGTGATCCTCTTATAGTAAATGTAAATGTTATTGGCAATTGTCTCTACCTAATTATAGAATTATAATTAAGTCAGATACTATTGTCGATCACTCTCCAATTATTATTATTTTAATTTAAGACTAGGAGCTGAGATAGGTGTGCCACTCCTGAAGTGTGCACTTCTCCACTCCTCCATAAAGCATTGGAAAGGTGTAAGCATATTTGTATTTTTTCCCTTTTAAATCCATTTAGTATAGATAAGTGCACACACTTGTTCAGAAGTTTATAGAATTGGGAGGCAGAAATGTAGTGCACTTTAAAAGCACAATTCTTTGACTTCCATTACCCTATGTGGGCACCTCAAGGTACTATGAGCACATTTAGGTGCCAGGATGTAATAAAAAATAATACAAAGATAATACTAATAATAACACAAATTTACAAACAAGTGGGGCACCTTATCCTATTTGTTGTGTTTTATTGGATAGGGTGTAGATATAGAGGTGTAGAGATGAAAGAAAGGAAGAGAGAGGGTGCTAGAGCACTGAGTCGGATTTGGACCCATGCTCACAGCTGCACAGTACATATGATCAAAGGTAGCCGCTAGACCACCCAAGACAACAAATGGGGGCACTTTTGGTCTTTGTACAGCAGAGGCATAGCCAGAAATACATTGGTGGATGGTGGATGAGGAGTATTGTTTTCATAATAATGTATTCTTGTTTTGTTTTTGCTCAAACTAATTGGGTGGGCCTGGCATGGCCTGGCTCCCCAGTAGGAGGGCCTGTGTCCACCCAGGCCCACCCATGCCTATGCCCCTGGTGTACAGCTTATAATATTCACTTGCATTTTGTTTGAGTGATGGAGGATGGACATTTTAATTTATGGACATGAAAAATGAAGAGCATTAGAACTTATTAAAATAAGTAAAGTATTGTGTTACACTCAGCAATTGTCAGAGGAACAATCATATTTGTTTGCTCTGTTTTGCTTCCATATTCAAATGTCATGTACATTTGGTGGATACCTTATTTGTTTATACTAGGATTCCCAGAATGCAATTCACCGCCTGACAATTTACCAAAATGGTGTACTACATCTTTGTTTTGGGTAGGCAGGTTAGTTAGCTAGCTAGACAGAAGTAAGTAGTGTTTCCCAATTTCACCTCACTCTGGTTTAACATTTGGTTAACACCCACTTTTGCTGGAAACATGGGAACCTGAGTGCTGGGGCTGTATGTATCAAGTGCCTCAAATTAGAAATGTTGATTTATGATCAGGTCCCCCCTGTCCATATAATCTTATTCATTGTGATCTGATCCAAAACTGATCCTGAATCAGAACTCCTACTCGGAGATGCTTGTTATATAAGGCCCCCGATCAACTGCAAAATGTTGGGGTACTCTCTCCCTCAAGGTCATTCCAACGATTTTGGCACATTTATTCAAAATGTTTATCAATGAAATTGCCCTTTTGTCCATGTACGTTAAACCTGCATGGGGGAGGAAATCGCCTAATAAGGCAAACTAGGATATTAAATCATTTTCTCTTAGGAATTGCCCCTTCGAGAGCATTAATTAACAGTGCAAGTCAAACCTGCATAGACATTTAAACCTATTGAATTATTAGCTCGCAAGTAATCTTCTCAAGGGTTCAATCTGTTCTTATTTCACCATAAAAAAGTGGACATTTCTGTCTTAAGAAACTGTCGTATGGGGAGAAAACAAGCACTTGTAAAGCAGGATGATGAATTGTAAAGGTCTTTTTAAAATTAATTGTTTATATGGTCACATGACCCAGGGTGTAAACGGCATGTCCTTGGTCAAATGTAGAGGCCTAGTTTAGATTAATCAAAACATATTTCTACTTTTTGAAAGGCACACCTATACATTTCTGGGTGATTGAACTGTAATTGACGGTGTTAAAGTTGTATAATATTAACAAGAGGCACATACCATTTTACACACTACTTTATATGATATGAAAATACAGTTGATGACACTTGAATGTTCATTTGCTACAGCAAGAAACCAAGTATGTTGAGCTGTCTATAAATTATTTCACTGTTATCTTCTAGATCTGACTTTTTTAAAGTCCTATATATATAGTTAATGGAAACATAATCATAAAAAGAATCATACAATGTGTCTCTTTTTCCTTAGTAATGCATTAGCCAACTATATATATGACTTTTTAAAAATCCAGTACCGGTACTGTTACCATCAGTTAGGTAGGGCAAAGCCAGCTATTCATTACAATAGAAGATCTATAAGATAAATAATTTATAAACAGCTAAACTTATTGTCATTTTATAAGTTACTGAAATGAGCCATCATCTGTACTGAAGTGTCCTTTTTTAAAGTTAAATATAAAAATCCTAAAATATCAGCACATCTATATTACCCACTAAGTTCTATACAACTGAATCACTGATCTAACTGGGGATCCTGAAATCACTTCTTAAAACCTAATGACAGCACCAAGAGATTGACTGAGAATCCAGTAAAAATTCAATTTAAACTCAATTGAAGTAGAGACATCGTGAAGGTATAAAAATGCTCAGTTGTAGAATTATAACAAAATGACTGTTGAAGAAATAGGGTTATTTACCCTGAGTGAGAGCAATAACAACTGCATACACAGTGTACTCACTTCAGACAGTATGCAACATAATGTGATTCAAGTGTTACTATCACTGTGAATAATTGTAATGTGCGTTTATGTGTCAATTGATCCCGTAAGGGATGGGTTGTCAACTGCCAATATGACACAAAAATAAAATGTCATTTATTAATTCAACTCTATCTCTGAGTGTCCCTGTGCAAGAACTGAAAGTGGACATCCTCAGATGGAAATCACATGTTAAGTGGAAACATTTGCACTTATATATGCATGTTTGTGGTAAAGTGTAAAGATGTTAGATGTATCCTTGATTATAGTTGAACTCTTACATTCTCCATTGAAACTGTATCACAGCAATTTCAAAGACATCACTTGTATCATACTAGGGAATGTAGACTAGGATATTGGTTCTTACCGTGGCTCTTCATAGAGTAGGGCTGGTATTGGGGGAAGGCCTTCATTACCTTCTTCACTACATATGAACCACTGCCATGAACAGCTGTCAAGGCCACCAGGAGGAGGAGGATGCTCAATACTCTTACTTCCATTTTCTGAAACAGGAAAAGATTCAGCACTGCTTAGCTTTAATGTTGAAGTTGCTGCAATGACTCAAGCAAGGACATTTTTGTAACACTATTTCTTCTCTCTGCACACATTTACTGAACTCTTGAACTGCACACATAACTGAACTACACCCCCTCCCCCAAAAAGTACAACAAATGATATAGATAGCAAGGAAATTCATTTGAATACTGAGTTTCAGCCTCTTGGATCTCAGCCTGTTCTCCCAGAACTCTGACTATCCTGCTTGGTTTTATAAGGCACCAACGTCTCTTCTACCTGCCCAGTCCTAGCTCATCCCAGTGGGAGTAGGAGTCAGGCCTCGGAAGGGCCCTAGTGTTCACTGCTCCAAGAGATTAAGAGGATAGAGAGGAAGAGCACACATACCAGCATGCAGTTGATTGAGTCTGAGTTCCAAAAAGGGGTAAGAAATCTTCAGCACCACTGTCCTCCTACTGCTGCTGTATATCCTTAGGTTAGGAGCACGTTGGAGAATCTGCTGCCTCCCAGTACAATGATGTGAGTATTTAAACCATATCTGCCCCTTGCATCATAAAAAATAGCCCCCACCACACAAGTACCTCCCTTCTCAGAGCTACGCTGTAATTAGCTAACAGATCTGCCCAATGGAGGCATGTCACATACTGTAAGGATGCCTATTTGCTTTGAATAGTTAGACACATGATTATAACTTATTTTAGTCTTCTGCTAAATAATCTAGTTTAGAACCAAAATGTAAAATAGTTTACTGTTTGGTTTGAAGATTTATTTTAATTATTGCTCTTGTTCATATGGGTTTTCCCTAAAACATTTTTCCTCTACCTTATGTGTGGTGAACACATCTGGTAAATGTTCTTCGAGATTCTGTCAGAGTAAACAGCAAAATCAGTGTTAAAAGTGTTAAACTAACTCGCTGTAGTGCTAATTTATATGCATCCACTTTCAGCAGAGTGAATTTCGTACTTTCAAAATTGTTCAAATGTTTACATTTAGACAATTTTTCTGTAACCCTTTACAAAGTAGATAATTTACACTGGCTGTGTGAAATTCACAATACACTGGAGGGAACAAATGATCAATCAATCAATCCAATTTGTCACTAAGTACTATACAGAAACAAAGCCTAAAACACCATAGAGCAGTGGGAGGCCCCGGTGCACAACTGAGCAAAAGGACAAGTACATTAGAGTGTCTAGTTTGAGAAACAGACTCCTCACAAGTCCTCAACTGGCAGCTTCATTAAATAGTACCAGTGAGGAGGCGAATGCGGGATGCTGGCCTTCTAGGCAGTTGCAAAGAAAAATCCATATCTCAGACTGGCCAATAAAAATATTAAGATGGGTAAAAGAACACAGACACTGGACAAAGGTATGGATTTTTCTTTGCGACTCTGCCTAGAAGGCCAGCATCCCGGAGTCGCCTCTTCACTGTTGATGTTGAGACTGGTTTTTGAGGGTGCTATTTAATGAAGCTGCCAGTTGAGGACTTGTGAGGCTTCTGTTTCTCAAACACTCTAATGTACTTGTCCTCTTGCTCAGTTGTGCACCGGGGCCTCCCACTCCTCTTTCTATTCTGGTTAGAGACAGTTTGCTCTGTTCTGTGAAGGGAGTTGAACACAGCGTTGTACAAGATCTTCAGTATCTTGGCAAGTTCTCACATGGAATAGCCTTCATTTCTCAGAACAAGAATAGACTAACGAGTTTCACAAGAAAGTGCTTTATTTCTGGCCATTTTGAGCCTATTATCGAACCCACAAATGGACCTGATGCTCCAGATACTCAACTAGTCTAAAGATAGACAGTTTTATTGCTTCTTAAATCAGAACAAAAGTTTTCAGCTGTGCTAACATAATTGCAAAATTGTTTTCTAATTATCAATGAGTCTTTTAAAATATCATAAACTTGGATTAGTTAACACAATGTTCCATTGGAACACAGGGGTGATGGTTGCTGATAATGGGCCTCTTTACACCTATGTATATATTCGCTAAAAAATCTGCCATTTCCAGCTACAATAGTCATTTACAACATTAACAATGTCTACACTGTATTTCTGATCAATTTGATATTATTTTAATGGACAAAGAATGGCTTTTCTTTCAAAAACAAGGACATTTCTAAGTGACCCCAAACTTTTGAACGGTGGTGTATATTTGTATGTGTGTATATATATATATATATATATATATATATATTATTTTTGTTGCTAAAAATGTGGGTCTCAAATGTGGGTCTAAACACTTTTAATTATATCCTGTGATCTGCAGTACTAAGGACAGTTAAAATATCTAAATGTCACTTAGTCAAGTGCTAAAGATGTAGATGATCAATGATAAATATTCTTATTTATCAAAGACTAAACACATTGACAGTATGTTTTCTATTTATGTTTCATTATTCAATGACCCTCTACGCACATATCCAGATACTAAAACAAATCTTAAAACAACCCCAGGTTTTTGGTGCCGCTATAGTGGAATCATTGCCTCAGAAAGATGGCATTGAGGATAGGATATACATCCCCAATATATATATCTGCCCCAGCCTGTCTGTATTTGACAAGCCTGTTACCTTTACTTACTGTCTGAACATCTCCCACCCGTCCTATGATAAAGTAAACAAAAACACTGGAAGGGCAGCAAGAGGTATGGCTCCTCTCTTGACCTAATATTACAACAGTCATAATAGGACCTAAATGTACACCTACCTAAGGCTAAACACACTTAGCCCTTTACCCTAAAATGAACAAAGCAGCATGGATTCTGTTTGGTCAAGTACATAGTGAGGCTTTCATTTCATCCACTATTTTAGGCCTAACAGTTTATAGTCCTTAACTTGTGTATTTTTGTTCGTGCTTCACCCTCGAAACAGCTAATAACGCTATAAAAATAAGTACTGGAAAAGCCATTTGTGTTGGACTTGTTTTTTCTCTGCCTGGTGAATGCAGTGTAGTGTGTGGTTGGCCAGTGCTCTTGAGATTAAGTATCAAGACTTGAACACCAGGGGGCAGGTTCTGCCATTCAACTTCTGTGGGATGTGAAGTGGCCTTGCCTCTGTTGTCGCTTGTTGTTATTTTGGGACTCTTAAACCTTAATATACATCATCAGGCATATCCCTAAAATAGCTGCCACAATGTAGTATTTCCTCAATCAGCTACAGTATATCCCCCAGTATTATGGTCCCTGACCCATGTCTTGCATACTTTGGGATGCTCTCAATGTCATTTCTGAATTTCGTCCACGCTATGTAAGAAATGCATACACCCAAATAATCATATTTTTATAACACACAAGTGGCCATAAATTATGTGTATGGTACTTAATAGACTGTGTCCTAAAACGTTTTGATTTCCTGCATTTTGAATGCACTGACTGGTTTATGTGTCTATTTGCGTCACAGAGGCAAATAGGGGTGAAGACAGGGGTGAGAGGAAGAGGTATGCTGTAACAGGATTCTGTGGAGGATTTCTATAAAACCCTTCCACAAAGGATATAATAAAAAAATTCTTAGAACATGAAACTTGTTTTAACTTTTCCTATTTTAGAATTATACCAAATTAACTGTAATTTTCTAAAGTGCTGCCTTGCATAGTTGATAGTTATAACACTTAATCAAGGTTGACAAGTATTGTTTGAGCATGTTGTCACTATCAAACGAAAGATCACGTTTTACATTAGCACAAAACACTGAAATATCCCAGATTAAGGAGTATGAATATGTCTCATTTCTAAAACATTGGAATTAGAACAAAAAGGAATGTGACATTAGATAATTCTATGCAGTTAGCCAAAGACTCACTTTCAGGCACCCATCATAAATGCCAAGCGTGTTTTTCATTCTGTTCATACATGTTACCCCTTTGAACAAGGCTGTTTTCATTACTATGTGTTGTAGAGTGCTGCGAAACTGTTGCTGTACCTTATACTGTGGTGGTATATAGTATATTCCTGTGCCACCTATACTGATATGGCTTGCCCATACTTTTATTTCAAACTCTGTGTTTACCACCCACATAAGAGGACCGATCATCTCAACTTTAGTCATATTTAGCTAAATGATAGAGCAAGAGAGGGTGGAGTCAGGATTTTATACTTTTCTAAATTCAGATAATTCTAGTTTATTTTTGTTATTTTAAACAGTGCTAACCACAAAGAAGCCAAACACATAAAACAATAATATGTATGATGCTCCTACTGTATATCTAAAGGAAACTAAGAGCATGTTGTGCCTTAGAGCTAACATTGTAATTTGGTTACTTTATATGTTTACACAATATAGAATTTTGTCATTTTCTACACTAAAGCATTATGAAAGGCTCAATGTCCTTATACTTGGTGGTGAAATCAAGTATTATAAGACTTATTCTTCCTTCGTCCTCTGTTCAACTCAGTACTGTTACACAGTGGCATGATGTGGTAGCATTGCCTCCATCGTGATAACCATTATGGATTAGGGTAACTGCTGTAGAAATTAACATCAATGACATAGCCTTTATATTGTTTATGCTGTGCATGGTAAAATACTTTAAACATAAAGTATTAAACTCTGTCACCCCCCCCCCAAAAAAATATATATATAAAAAATGTGCCACACCAGAGGACATAAAGAGAATGTTAACGCCCAAAATGCATCATTCTTACTCCTGCACATACACTATATACAGTTGAAGTCGGAAGTGTACATACACTTAGGTTGGAGTCATTAAAACTAGTTTTTCAACCACTCCACAAATTTCTTGTTAACAAACGATAGTTTTGGCAAGTTGGTTAGGACATTTACTTTGTGCATTTTTCGAACAATTGTTTACAGACAGATTATTTCACTTATAATTTACTGTATCACAATTCCAGTGGGCCCAAAAAAAGGGGGAGGCTTGATCACCATCCCAAACGTGAAGCACGGAGGTGACAGCATCATGTTGTGGGGGTGCTTTGCTGCAGGGGGGACTGGTGCATTTCACAAAATAGATGGCATCATGAAGAAGGAAAATGATGTGGATATGTTTATTGAAGCAACATTTCAAGACATCAGTCAGGAAGTCGCAAATGGGTCTTCCAAATGAACAATGACCCCAAGCATACTTCCAAAGTTGTGGCAAAATGGCTTAAGGACAACAAAGTCAAGGTATTGGAGTGGCCATCACAAAGCCCTTACCTCAATCCTATGTTGGCAGAACTGTAAAAGTGTGTACGAGCAAGGATGCCTACAAACCTGAATCAGTTATACCAGCTCTGTCAGGAGGAATGGGCCAAAATTCACCCAACTTATTGTGGGAAGCTTGTGGAAGGCTACCCGAAACGTTTGACCCAAGTTAAGCAATTTAAAGGCAATGCTGCCAAATACTAATTGAGTGTATGTAAACTTCTCACCCACTGGGAATGTGATGAAAGAAATAAAAGCTGAAATCAATAATTCTCTCCACTATTATTCTGACATTTCACATTCTTCAAATAAAGTGGTGATCCTAACTGACCTAAGACAGGGAAGTTTTACTAGGATTAAATGTCAGAAATTGTGAAAAACTGTGTTTAAATGTATTTGGCTAAGGTGTATGTAAACTTCGGACTTCAACTGTATACAAAAGTATATAGACACCCCTTCAAATCAGTGGATTCGGCCATTTCAGCCACACCCGTTGCTGACAGGTGTAGAAAATCGAACACACAGCCATGCAATTGCCATAGACAAACATTGGCAGTAGAATGGCCTTACTGAAGAGCTCAGTGACCTTTAACGTGGCACCGTCATAGGATACCACCTTTCCACCTAGTCAGTTAGTCAAATTTCTACCCTGCTGGAGCAACCCTGGTCAACTGTAAGTTATGTTATTGTGAAGTGGAAACGACTAGGAGCAGCAACAGCTCAGCCGTGAAGTGGTAGGCCACACAAGCTCACAGAATGGGACCGCCGAGTGCATAAAAAATGATCTGTCCTCGGTTGCAACACTTACTACCGAGTTCAAACGGCCTCTGGAAGCAACATCATCACAAGAACTGTTTGTCGGGAGCTTTAATGAAATTGGTTTCCATGGCAGAGCAGCCATGCACAAGCTTAAGATCACCATGCGCCGTGCCAAGTGTCGGCTGGAGTGGTGTAAAGCTCGCCGCCATTGGACTCTTGAGCAGTGGAAACGCATTCTCTGGAGTGATGAATCACGCTTCACCATCTGGCAGTCCGACGGACTAATCTGGGTTTGGCGTATGCCAGGAGAACGCTACTTTCCCCAATGCATAGTGCCAACTGTAAAGTTTGGTGGAGGAGGAATAATGGTCTGAGGCTGTTTTTCTTGTTTCGGACTAGTCCCCTTAGTTCCAGTGAAGGGAAATGTTAAGCTACAGCATACAATGACATTCTAGATGATTCTTCCAACTTTGTGGCAACAATTTGTGTCAGGCCCTTTCCTGTTTCAACATGACAATGACCCCGTGCACAAAGTGAGGTCCATACAGAAACGGTTTGCCGAGATTAGTGTGGAAGAACTTGACTAGCCTGCACAGAGCCCTGACCTTACCCCCATAGAACACCTTTGGAATGAATTGGAACGCTGACTGCGAGCCAGGCCTAATCTCCCAACATCACTGCCCCACCTCACTAATGCTCTTGTGGCTGAATGGAAGAAAGTCCCTGCAGCAATGTTCCAACATCTATTGGAAAGCCTTCCCAGAAGAGTGGAGGCTGTTGTAGCAGCAACATCAGTGCCAACTCCATATTAATGCCCTTGATTTTGGAGATGTTCAACGAGCAGGTGTCCACATACTTTTGGTCTTGTAGTTTATGGACTGAACTGTGATTTAACTATTTTAATATAAAGTTTATCCATATGCTTGCAAAATTGTCGCCAAACATATTATATATTTCCTTTTTTGAGAATAGATCTGATAAAAGGTCAAGATGTGGAGGAATAAGAGTGGGAAGTCGTGACTTGGCAACTTCTCTCATGACCTTACTGGACATGTCTTCAAACACTGTCCTAAGGAAATCCTTTGTCTCTTTTTTGTTGTAACACACAGTAAGAGGGTTTAATACCACTTTTAACATTGAATTCCTAGCAGTGTTTCAACTTGTGGGATGATGACAGTGTCTGGACAAAAATTTTCCCATTTTGTACGTTTTTGTGTGCCTCAAGAACTGATGTTTCTGGTTTTTCCTCTTGCTTACCGGACCCAGGAGGATAATATATTTGGCAGTTGATGTAAGGGAGGCCAACCCCAGCTCGTGAGCTAAGCTAAGGCTAAAGATATCCCATCATGGTTAGGATACGGATTTAAAGTTTCAGTAAACTCAATGTACCACTAAGAGCTACTTTGAGTGTAATGAATGGAAGGGTTGATGGGGGGGCCCATGTGAGTGATTGAAGGTGAAATTACAGGGTCTCAAAGACAAACATCCTCAAATGAATATGGAAGGGGAATGGTCCAGAGGAGTGGTGTTTGGTAAAACAGGGACCAAAACACCAAAGGGAAAATTCCTAGTTATCACAAAACATTGTGTTTTAATTGGTAATTCATTGACATGTAATGTGTTATTTAATAATTTGAAGATGTGAGCTCTAGAACCATTTGATTGTTATGTTGAATGTGTTATTCTTATTGAAATAGTGATTTTACTTCTATGGTTACTAAATCCTTTGTTACTGCTACCGGAAGAAACACTTAAGAGGGGATTGAGTTTGAAATTACATTTATAGATACACTACATGACCATAAGTATGTGGACACCTGCTCGTCGAACATCTCATTCCAAAATCATGGGTATTAATATGGAGTTGGTCCCCCCTTTGCTGCTATAACAGCCTCCACTCTTCTGGGATGGCTTTACACTAGATGTTGGAACATTGCTGCGGGAACTTACTTCCATTCAGCCACAATAGCATTAAAATCAAATCAAATAAAATTGTATTTGTCACATACACATGGTTAGCAGATGTTAATGCGAGTGTAGCGAAATGCTTGTGCTTCTAGTTCCGACCATGCAGTAGTATCTAACAAGTAATCTAACAAATTCACAACAAATACCTTACACACACAAGAGTAACGGAATGAATACGAGTATGTACATATAAATATATGGATGAGTGAGGCAGGATGCAGTAGATGGTATGGAGTACAGTATATACACATATATATGAGATGAGTAATGTAGGAAAAAGTAAACATTATATAAATGGCATTGTTTAAAGTGGCTAGTGAAACATTATTTCATCCAATTATAATTATTAAAGTGGCTAGAGATTTGGGTCGATGGCCGAACGGCATAGGCAAGATTCAGTAGATGGTTTAGAGTACAGTGTATACATTTGATATAAGTAAGTAAACATTGTATACAAAAATTGTTTAAAGTGGCTAGTGATACATTGTTACATCCAATTCCTATGTTTAAAGTGGCTAGAGATTTAAGTTGGTATGTTGGCAGCAGCCACTCAATATTAGTGATGGCTTTTTAACAGTCTGATGGCCTTGAGGTAGAAGCTGTTTTTCAGTCTCTCGGTCCCAGCTTTGATGCACCTGTACTGACCTCGCCTTCTAGATGATAGCGGGGTGAACAGGCAGTGGCTCGGGTGGTTGTTGTCCTTGATGATCTTTTTGGCCTTCCTGTGACATCGGGTGGTGTAGGTGTCCTGAAGGTCAGGTAGTTTACCCCCGGTGATGCGTTGTGCAGTCCTCAGTACCCTCTGGAGAGCCTTACGGTTGTGGGCAGAGCAGTTGCCGTACCAGGCGGTGATACAGCCCGACAGGATGCTCTCGATTGTGCATCTGTAGAAGTTTGTGAGTGATTTTGGTGACAAGCCGAATTTCTTCAGCCTCCTGAGGTTGAAGAGGCACTGTTGCGCCTTCTTCACCACGCTGGACCAATTCAGTTTGTCCGTGATGTGTACGCCGAGGAACTTAAAACTTTCCACCTTCTCCACTACTGTCCCCTCGATGTGGATAGGGGGGTGCTCCCTCTCCTGTTTCCTGAAGTCCACGATCATCTCCTTTGTTTTGTTGACATTGAGTGAGAGGTTATTTTCCTGACACCACACTCCGAGGGCCCTCACCTCCTCCCTGTAGGCCGTCTCGTCGTTGTTGGTAATCAAGCCTACCACTGTAGTGTCGTCAGCAAACTTGATGATTGAGTTGGATGCATGCTTGGCCACGCAGTCATGGGTAAACAGGGAGTACAGGAGAGGGCTGAGAACGCACCCTTGTGGGGCCCCAGTGTTGAGGATCAGCGGGGTGGAGATGTTGTTTCCTACCCTCATCACCTGGGGCTGGCCCGTCAGGAAGTCCAGGACTCAGTTGCACAGGGCTGGGTCGAGACCCAGGGTCTCGAGCTTAATGACGAGCTTGGAGGGAACTATGGTGTTAAATGCTGAGCTGTAGTCGATGAACAGCATTCTTACATAAGTATTCCTCTTGTCCAGGTGGGTTAGGGCAGTATGCAGTGTGATTGCGATTAAGGCTGCCTGTGGACCTATTGGGACGGTAAGCAAATTGGAGTGGGTCCAGGGTGTCTGGCAGGATGGAGGTGATATGATCCTTGACTAATCTCTCAAAGCACTTCATGATGACGGAAGTGAGTGCTACGGGGCGATAGTCATTTAGCTCAGTTACCTTAGCTTTCTTGGGAACAGGAACAATGGTGGCCCTCTTGAAGCATGTGGGAACAGCAGCCTGGGATAAGGACTGATTGAATATGTCCGTAAACACACCAGCCAGCTGGTCTGCGCATGCTCTGAGGACACGGCCAGGGATGCCATCTGGGCCGGCAGCCTTGCGAGGGTTAACACATTTAAATGTTTTTCTCACATTGGCTGCGGTGAAGGAGAGCCCGCAGGTTTTGGTAGCAGGCCGTGTCGGTGGCATTGTATTGTCCTCAAAGTGAGCAAAGAAGTTGTTTAGTTTGTCTGTGACTCTACTTTGTCTCTATATTGACGCTTAGCTTGTTTGATTGCCTTGCGGAGGGAATAGCTACACTGTTTGTATTCAGTCATGTTTCCGGTAGCCTTACCCTGGTTAAAAGCAGTGGTTCACGCTTTCAGTTTTGCGCGCGAATGCTGCCGGCGCCGACAGAGATGGCAGCCTCACTTCACGTTCTCAGGAAACTATGCAGTATTTAGTTTTTTTATGTATTACTTCTTACATTGTTACCCCCGGGAAATATTAAGTTTTATTACATACAACCGGGAGGAACTATTGGATATAAGAGCAACGTCAACTTACCAACATTACGACCAGGAATACGACTTTCCCAAAGAGGATTCTCTGTTTGTTACCCCAGCCAGGACAATAGACTGGATAGCACCCGGCAACTCAAAACAACGGCGGCGCCGGAGAAGAGGGAAACGTGCCGGTCTTTTGGTCAAGCTACGTCGACGGGCGCATCGTGCACCTCTCCCGAGTATTTTAATCGCCAATGTACAGTCTCTTGACAACAAAGTAGACTAAATCCGATCGAGGGTTGCCTTTCAGAGAGACATCCGAAACTGCAACGTTCTTTGCTTCACGGAAACATGGCTCATTCAGGACACGTTATCTGAGTCGGTACAGCCACCTGGTTTCTCCACGCATCGCGCCGACAGAAACAAACATCTCTCTGGTAAGAAGAAGGGCGGGGGTGTATGCCTTATGATTAACGAGACGTGGTGTGATCATAACAACATACAGGAACTCAAGTCCTTTTGTGCACCTGACATAGAATTCCTTACAATCAAATGCAGACCGCATTATCTACCAAGAGAATTCTCCTCGATTATAATCACAGCCGTGTACATCCCCCCTCAAGCTGATACATCGACGGCACTGAAAGAAATTCATTTCACTCTAGGTAAATTGGAAACCACATATCCTGAGGCTGCATTTATTGTGGCTGGGGATTTTAATAAGGCTAATTTGAAAACAAGGCTTCCGAAATTTTACCAGCATATCGAATGTGCCACCCGGGCTGGTAAAATCCTGGATCATTGTTATTCCAACTTCCGTGATGCATACAAGGCTATTCTCCGCCCTCCTTTCGACAAGTCTGACCATGACTCCATTTTGTTGCTCCCAGCCTACAAACAGAAACTAAAGCAGGAAACGCCCATTCTCAGGTCTGTTCAACGCTGGTCCGACCAATCTGATTCCATGCTGTAGTAGGATGTCCCTTAGGGGTATCCGTACCTGGGTTGGACATGCGAGAGTGAGTAAAGAAGCTGGAGTCAGAACCTCGTTGTCGGGCGTCCTTATTTTAGATAATACTACATGGTGTCAGAAGTGGTTTTTAATAATCACATAAACGTGAAGGACGTACCAAGTAACTCATACATTCAGGCTGTGTCAGAGCAGGGAGGGCACGGTGTTGGAGATAAAACAGCGCATATCATTATTTTGCTAGCTAACGAGCCAGGTTAGTTACTGCTAAGCAACATGCTGCAAGAGGAAGAAACTGGCGGGACGTCAGGGTTTGCGACTCCGAGTTCAACGGGCTCTGGCGCAAACATGGACAGGCCTGTGGCTAGTGCTGACGGATTTCGCATTAGTCCCCCAGAGAATTTTGATTGTACGGACATTCATAACTGGCCAAAATGGATCAGGCGCTTTGAAAGGTACAGGGTAGCATCAGGCTTAAACATGAAAAATTAGGCATTTCAAGTTAATACATTGATCTACTCTATGGGTGATGAAGCCGAGGATATATTAAATGCTTCTACGTTGACTGAGGAAGAGAAACTCAACTACAGTGCCGTTAAAGACTGTTTTGAAACGCATTTTGTAGGGAGACAACATTATATTTGAGAGAGCGAGGTTTAATATGCGCAAACAGGAGCAGGGTGAAACCACCGACAGTTTTATCACAGCAGTGCACAAACTAGCAGAACATTGTCAGTTTGGCGCGCTCAGGGAAGAGCTGATCCGAGACCGGATTGTAGTGGGAATAAGAAATATATCACTTTCTGAAAAGTTACAGTTGGATCCCCAGCTTACCTTGTCCAAAGCTGTAAACCACGTTAGGCAGAGTGAGACAGTAAAAAGACGATGCTGCGCGACAGGAGCTCCTTGCAGAGCGAAGAGAGAGAGGAAATACATGCATTTTCATACCCAGCTAAACAAACAGAGGGAAACACAGAACAGAGACAGACGTGGAGAAAACAATCACGGACAGCACCAGTAGCTAGTTCAAGTGTTTGTCACAAATGTGGGAAATCCCCTTTCCACAGATGGAATGTTTGCCCAGCAAAGGATGCAGAATGCAGGAAATGTCACAGGAGAGGACACTTTTCAGCTGTCTGTCAATCAAAGCAAATGCAGGAGGTCTCAGAGGAGGTACAGCAGGACAGCATATTTCTGGGCGAAGTAAGGGGAAACGATTCTGGCTGGCATTCAGACATTAAACTCAATGGGGAGGTTGTGTCATTTAAACTAGACACTGGGGCAGCAGTGACAGCTATCCCAACTAGGCTGTATAGGTATAGTAGAGATGGCCCTTTGCTCTCTACAAACAAAAAACTGTACGGGCCCAGTAATAAGATATTACCAGTGGTAGGGCAGTTGGTGATTAAACTGGAGAGTAGAGACAAAAGTGCCATTCAGCCTGTCTATGTCATTGACTCTCTGGCCAGACCGTTGCTGGGGCTGCCAGCAATTGAAGCATTGCAACTCATTGAGAGGGTGAGCGAACTGGAGGACCTAGGTGAGGTTTTCAAAAAGAAATTCCCAAAAGTGTTTTCTGGTCTAGGAAGGATAGGTGACTACAAAATCCGCCTGAAAGAGGATGCTGTCCCCTATGCCCTAACCACCCCCCGCCGTGTGCCTATCCCTTTATTGGTCAGAGTAAAGGAAGAGTTGGGGAGGATGGAAGAAATTGGGGCGGTGTCTAAAATCGAGAGTCCCACTGACTGGTGTGCAGGGATGGTAGTGGTCCCAAAAGCCAATGGGGACATAAGAATCTGTGTGGACATGACTAACTTGAATGAGGCACTCTGCAGAGAGAGACACATCTTACCATCAGTGGAGCAGTCACTGGCTCACGAGTCTTCACAAAGCTGGATGCCCGCTTAGGTTTCTGGCAGATACCGCTGTCATCAGAGAGTACGGCGCTCACAACGTTTATAACACCGTTTGGCCGGTACTGTTTTAATGTTTTGCCATTTGGAATCGCTTCCGGTCCTGAGCATTTCCAGAGACGCATGTGCCAGCTGTTGGATGGGCTGAGTGGCGTCATAGTCCACGCGGACGATGTGCTCGTGTGCGGAAGGGACAGAGCAGAACACGATGTAAGGCTCACAGCAGTTCTGACCAGACTCCAAGAGACTGGCCTGACACTCAATGAAAAATGCACTTTTGCACAGTCAGAGGTCTTGTTCTTGGGACACAAAATCAGTGCAGCTGGAATAGAGCCGGACCCAGAGAAGATCAGCGCCATCACAGATATGCCCATACCCCAGAATGTGGTGGAAGTCAGGACCTTCTTAGGCATGGCCACATATGTGGGTAAGTTCCTCCCACAGTTTTCAGATGCAACCAAACCCTTGAGAGACTTACTAGCCAAAGAGAATGACTGGTCATGGGGTCACGTGCAACAGGTGGCATTTGACAAAATCAAAAGAGACCTGGCCTCGCAGAGAGTGCTGGTCCAATACCGTCCCCACGCTAAGACAAAGGTATCAGCAGATGCATCATCCTTTGGGCTAGGGGCGGTCCTCACACAGATGCAGGACAACATGGAGTGGCGCCCAATAGCATACATCTCCGAGCTTATCCGACACAGAGAAAAGGTATGCTCAAGTGGAGAAGGAGGCGTTGGCTATAACATGGGCATGTGAAAGGCTCAGCCAATACCTTATTGGCCTGCAGTTTACAGCAGAGACTGACCACAAACCACTGTTGGCTCTGTTAGGGACAAAAGCACTGGATGACTTGCCTCCTAGAGTTCTGCGCCTCCGCCTCAGATTACTGAGGTTCACCTACAAGATGGTGTATGTGCCAGGGAAGGCACTGATCACAGCAGATGCACTCTCCAGGGCCCCAATTAAACATCCATTATCAGAGGAGGAGCAATGTCTAGAGGGTGATGTACAGGTGTCCATTAATGCAGTAAGGGACAGCCTACCTGCATCTCAGAACAAACTGCAGCAGATTGCAGAGGAGCAACAACGAGACCCTATCTGCCGACAGATAGTGCAGCAGTGCCAAAAGGGATGGCCCAGGCAGGAGGAACTGCCTCAGCTGCTGAAGCCCTATTGGGTGCACCAAAGTGACTTCCACTGTAATGGAGACCTTCTCATGAAAGGACATTCCAGAGACTCTACAACAAGAAATGCTAGACCGAGTGCATAAGGGACACATGGGGATAACCAAATGCAGACTGAGGGCTCAACAGTCGGTATGGTGGCTTGGTCTGAGTACTCAGATTGCCAAGCTGGTGGCCCAGTGTGAGGTCTGTACAAAATGTCAACCTTGTCATCCGGAGCCAATGATGGCAACGGAGCTGCCTAAACGGCCATGGCAAAAGGTAGGGGCAAATATGTTCTATTGGAAAAATGACACTTATCTGCTAGTGGTAGATTACTATTCAAGATACATTGAAATAGCAAAGACACCCATAACCACATCAGCTGGTGTTATCAATGGATTAAAGTCCATTTTTTCTAGGCAAGGGGTCGCTGAGGTCCTGGTTACAGATAACGCTCCCCAGTTCTCGGCAAGCTCCTTTTCTGCTTTTGCCGCAGAATATGACTTCACACATGTGACCAGTAGCCCCTACCATGCACAGAGTAATGGTGAGGCAGAGAGGGCTGTGAAAACAGTCAAGGGACTGCTGAAAAAGAACAAGGATCCATACAGGGCTCTGTTAGCTTACAGAGTTACACCACTGCATCATGGGCCTGCCGAGCCTGCCGAGCTCCTGATGGGCAGGAGGCTGCGTTCCCCATTGCCTGTCTCGCCGGCTCAGCTTCAACCCCGATGGCCTAACAGGAAGGCCTTTGCTGAGCGGGACAAACGGCTGAATCAAACGCAAACTGGAGACTTTAATCGGAGACACCGTGCTACGGAGCGTCCAGAGCTGACCGAAGGTCAACGTGTGTGGATTACAAACTCAAAGACACCAGCAATAGTGCTGAGGAAAGCGGATGCCCCACGCTCCTATGTGGTGGACACAGGCTCAGAAGAGGTACGAAGGAACAAAACACACCTCAGAGCTCTTCCAGATCTGCCAGCCACACAGACTGAGGACACAGAGAAGGCACAAAAACTGGGTGAAGAGGAGAGAATTCTCACGGAGCCACAAGCGTGACCAAAAAGGGATGTGAAGCCACCAGTGTGGCTGAAAGACTATGTTACGTGAAGAGAAAACATACTGTTGGGGACCATACCCAGCAAAAAGAGACTGTACCTAAGTTAATGTTAATACTGTGTAATTTAATGCTTTCATGCTGTTTCAGTTATGCTTCAGTGGTTATGCATGTTGAGTTCTTGTTCATGAGAGAGAGGAAGATGTAGTAGGATGTCCCTTAGGGGTATCCGTACCTGGGTTGGACATGCGAGAGTGAGTAAAGAAGCTGGAGTCAGAACCTCGTTGTCGGGCGTCCTTATTTTAGATAATACTACACATGCTGCAAGATTGCTTCGAGCACGTGGACTGGGATATGTTCCGGACAGCATCTGACAACAACATTGATGTATATGCTGATTCGGTGAGCGAGTTTATTAGCAAGTGCATTGGTGATGTTGTACCCATAGCAAATATTAAAACCTTCCCCAACCAGAAACCGTGGATTGAGGCCTGACTCGCAGTCAGCGTTCCAATTCATCCCAAAGGGGTTCGATGAGGTTGAGGTCAGAACTCTGTGCAGGCCAGTCAAGTTCTTCCACACCGATCTCGACAAACCATTTCTGTATGGACCTCACTTTGTGCATGGAGGCATTGTTATGCTGAAACAGGAAAGGGCCTTCCCCAAATTGTTGCCACAAAGTTGGAAACACAGAATAATCTAAAATGTCATTGAAGGCTGTAGTTTAAGATTTCCGATTCGGGCAGGTAGCATTCTCCTGGCATCTGCCAAACTCAGATTTGTCCGTCGGACTGCCAGAATGTGAAGCATGATTCAACACTCCAGATAATGCTCTTCCACCGCTCCAGAGTCCAATGGCGGCGTGCTTGACACCACGCTGACGCTTGGCATTGTGCATGGTGATCTTAGGCTTGCGTGCGGCTGCACGGACATGGAAACCACTTCATTAAGCTCCCAACGAACAGTTCTTATGCTGAAGTTGCTTCCAGAGGCAATTTGGAACTCGGTAATGAGTGTTGCAACTGAGGACAGAGGATTTTTAAAAGCTACGCACTTCAGCACTCGCCGGTCCCGTTCCTTGAGCATGTGTGGCTTACCACTTCGCGGCTGTCCCGTTGTTGCTCCTAGGCGTTTTCACTTCACAATAACAGCACTTATAGTTGACCGGGGAAGCTCTAGCAGGGCAGAAATTTGACGAAGTGACTCGTTGGAAAGGTGGCATCCTATGACCGATCCACATTGAAAGCCACTGAGCTCTTCAGTAAGGCCATTCTACTGCCAATGTTTGTCTATGGAGATTGCATGGCGGTGTGCTTGATTTCATACACCTGTCAGCAAAGGATGTGGCTGAAATAGCCAAATTCACTCATTTGAATGGGTCCACATACTTTTGTATATATAGTGTATTTTCTTTATACAATGTTCCTGACAATGTATTGTAACTAAGAATATATGTAATCAAGAATGCACTTTCCATATTAAATATTTCTTCCAATTCATGATCTTGTAAAACAATTACCATTATGTTTTTGAATTCTACTCTCCTGTGGAATGTCTTAAAGAATTCCCAATCAAATAGAAAACAGTCTTAATGATGGAAAGGGAGGAAAAAATGTATGCTTATTGTGAAATAATTTAAGGGTATCAAAGTTAAATAAAGCCATCTTAATGGGTTTTTCAGCACATAAGTGTTGGTGGTGGAATCCTGCATTTAAGGATAATGAATAATCAAAGACAGAAAGCCTCAGAAAATTGCAGGTTTAGCTGTCTGCATGGGATAATTTCTGCAATTTCACAAAACTTGACAAACCTGTCAGTGTGAGAGAACACCAGCATGCAGCTGTCAGTGTGAAAGCCAATGCCATAGCAGACTGGAGTGCCATTTTAGACAATGCAGAATTAACTATGATGTCAAACCCATGTGCAATTCTATTTACTTGAGTTAATATGAAACAGACCGAAACTCTGTACTATAAGGTTAACTTTACCCCAAAAGTATGGGTCAATTCCATTAAACTCATAATTACATAATTTGAGCCTGCTCTTCATCAATTGTACAAAAAGGACCATGAAGTATCATTCATATGGTACCATTTATGTTTACCATAATTGATTTGACTTTACTATCTAAACACTGATGCTTCAAATGGATATACTTCTCCAGTTCCTGTACCTCAAAGTTTATGTGATGGGACAGACAGGAAGTTTAGACGAGACACTGTCATCGCTCCTGTTCACCCTTCTCTCTAGAATTGAGACTATGCATTGCACCATAATGAGTCATCGAGAAAGAACTGCTGTTGTATTTGAGACCAGCCATGTCTGTCTCAAATTATGGGTGCTATAAAATAAACCTTGCCCACACAATTCACATATCTTTCATGCTGTACACAGATCTACTGTCATATGAAACCAGTCAGGATATAGTGTATGACAGTGTACAGTACTGAGACAGAGGCTGGACCCTATGTGGTTTGTAGGACTTGGTGGCTCACCATTGGAGGCTGTGTGGGAGTTGACACTTCTTGTGGTGTTGAAAAAATATTTGCCCCCTTTCTGATTTTCTCTATTTTAGATTTTTTTTTATACTGAACGTTATCAGATCTTCAACCAAAACCTCTGTATTAGGTAAAGGGAACCTTAGTTTACAAAAAAAATACATATACTTATTTTATTTATGTAATTAATAAAGTTATGCAATACCCAATTCCCCTGTGTGAAAAGATAATTGCTTGAAGTGTTTGAATATCTGAAAAGACAGAAAAATGTATCTAAGAATGTGCAAACAAGTAGTCTGCAACTGAATCTGCTCCTGGCCATTCATGGAGAGAAGGTCAATTTAAAATTAATCTAGAAAAACATTATACGTATAATGGTGGATTCATTCAAACGGGTTTGCACGATCACAGTGGTCAGCTTCGGGATCTGTTTGTTTAGGGGTTTTGGTTTGACCAAGCTCTTCATTTTTGCAAGATATTTTGAACAGTTGCAAAGAAGGTGGCTTTTGTAGAGCTCTAGAGTTGTCTGCATGTTTCGTGTCTCACGTGGCCACAAATTGAGGCATTGGAAAACTGTCCTTGATTGTTTCTTTTGAACAACCACTATATGGAAACCATAATGCTAAAGTTATCTGACAAATGGTCATCTTTGGGTGAGACTGTCTTAGCCATACTTTCAATATATAAAAACAACTGTTCTAAATGCATCTCCTGCTGTCTAAATACATCTCCTGCTGTGTGAGTGTTTTTGCAAGTGGAAATGCCACTTAGGCCAACTTTTTACACCTGATTCACACTTGCCGAGATAATCAGTGATCAAGTCGTCGAGATCTCCCCTAGCGGGTGTATTCTTCAAACAGCATGCATGACGGCAGTCGGTTGTTAGCTAATGTCAAAGCATGCTAGTGAGAGCTAAAATCCCTCGATTGGCTCTCACACAGTCGCATCAGTGAAATGTACATAAACTCTGTGTGTCTCCTCATGTCTCCTTCCATTGAAAAAAAGTGGTCACTGGTATCTAGGTTGCTGCTGATCACAGCAAGTCTGATAGGGAGGTTAGACCTCACCCAAACCAACATCCATACTATACTGTATGTTAGACCTAACCCAGATCAAGTCCTAATGTACTGAGATTGTGACAAGACCTAAACTTGGTTTAAATGTGGAGAAAAAAGACTCCAAGACCAACTCATCTTAAACAATAAAAGTTAAGACACTAACACAATTAGCGTCTCATTATTACACCATCTATGTGCAAGTCTGTGTGTTTAGTGTGTGCAAGTACAAGAGAGATTTAAAACCGACTCAACAAGCAAATTATCTTTTGATTACACAAATATGGTGAGGTTTGAAGGACCGTGATAGGATGACTGTTTGACTTGGCTAGTTACTGTAGCTAGTTAGCTACCGCTAGATGGTGAATGTTTGGATTTGAAATGCACCTTGAGAAAATATTGTCTTTTTGTGTCACCTGTTGGTTGCTGTAAGAATGAGTGCGCAGAAATGACAGAGGAGGGTCGTTGTAGGGACTGTTCCAGTCCACTGCAGATGTGTGGTGGGCTTTCTGCACTTTTACAGCTGCAAGGGCATCACCCAGGTGAGTGCTACACTTTCAGCAGTGGACAACTAGCTACCTACAGGGGAGCGTCTACGAGGAACTGCAGAAGTCACAGAGCTCTGAAGAAAAGCTCCTAGCCTGTCTAGACTGACTTTTTTTCTTGCCCTACACCATCAATGCTCCCTCCACCCAAGCCATACTACTTTTCTGAACTGGCTTCTAACCGAAATAGCTAGAGACTCGCTTACAGCCGGTGATGCGTTGGGCTGACTGCACCACCCTCTGGAGAGCCCTCCGTTTTGTGGGCAGTGCAGTTGCTGTACCAGGCGGTGATACAGCCTGACAGAATGGGATGGTGCAAACAGGTTGGCTGCTAGGCAATGTGTTTACATAGTAGAGCGGTAGCCTTAGTTTGAATCCCAGAGCCGACTAGGTAAAAAAACGGTCTATGTGCAAGGCACTTAACCCTAATTGCTACTGTAAGTCACTATGGATAAGAGTGTCAGCTAAATATTACAGCATGTCAATGAATGCCATTTTATATCATTTGCACTTCTAGAGGCCTCAACAAAGGCTTCCAGACTGGCAGTGACTAATGGGGCAAAACAAACAAAGTACATGGCAAATACTCAAGCTTTAAATTGTTTGCAACTTGCTGCCACTTCAATCTGTCCCCTATGCACATTTAATTATTGGGCCACTACTACCACACATATCCGTTAAATTGGTACAGCACATTCACTAATGGGTGGCACAAGGCATGCTTCAAAATGTGCTAATGAGCCAGAAACAACCATAACATGCAACCACTAGTGGTGAAAAGATTTTTGGCACTCCAAAAACACGGTACGATACTGTATTCTCTGGGGTGGAATTACAGCACTATTAGAAATACAGCAACTCTTTCTCACCCACAACATTTTCTCACAACGCACCATAATTTACAATATGCTGCAGTATAATGCTTCACGGTATTTTACTGTTGATAAATGTACCGTATAAATCACAGTTTTCCATTACAGTGTGATATTAGGTGTAATACATTTTGTAAATCATATAAATGTTTAGTTCACTTCAGACCTTGTCTCTCAGTCCGATCACTAAGCATTGTTTAAAAAAGTTGCCAGTTGCCAATCCCACATTGCTGTGTGGTTACAGTAAAATACTCTAAAACCAAAGTTTTTCACCTGGAGTGCATTGCCATTTACACCAATTTAATGTAAATAATTATTACGGTACTTTGCTCTTAGTTTTATAGTATAATACTGTCAAAACAACAAAAATGTGTTACAGTGTACCATTACGGGAATATTTGGGCTTGTAGCTGGTATTCCCTTCACCCTTGTGTGGTGTTAGTGGTTAGCGTGATGGACTAGTAACTGAAAGGTTGCAAGTTCAAATCCCCGAGCTGACAACTTACAATTGCCCTGAACAGGCAGTTAACTCACTGTTCCTAGGCCATCATTGAAAATAAGAATTTGTTCTTAACTGACTTGCCTAGTAAAATACTAATTCCACTACCTTTTCAAACTTTTTTTTATTATATAAAAACAAGCTTTGGTTTTACACCTACATGACTATCATGCTTGATTGAGCGAGCTGTTTTGTCTTGTAGTAATGTATTTTTTGGCCATTAGGTTTCCAACATAACACCAGTAACTCATATATAGAAGTCTATAGAGCCTGTCTGCATTCCTGAATAAAATATTTTGTGTGCGGACTAGCCTATTCTGTTCAGTTTGAGAAGGAGAGCGCGAAGACTTTGATACCTTGCTAGTACTATAATTCATTTTAATAACAACAATATGTTTCTTGCCCATGATTAAGCTATTTATCAGACCTTTTGCTAAAGAAAATGGCCAAAAGCGTTAGCTTAAAGGGATACGTCGGGATTTTGGCAATGAGACTCTTTATCTACGTCCCCAGAGTCAGATGAACTGGTGGATACCATTTCTATGTCTCTGTGTCCAGTATGAAGGAAGTTAAAGGTAGTTTCATGAGCCAATGCTAACTAGCATTAGCGCAATGACTTTAAGTCTATGGTATATGCTGAGTCATTCTGCTATAGCTAGTTAGCAATTGCACTAGCGCTAGTTAGCAACCTTCAAACTGCACAAAGAGACATACAAAGTTAACCTGACTCTGGGGAAGTATTATACAAAGACAGTGCTTTGGTTTGCAATGCTTTATGCTAGAAAAAAACTGTAAAATACCGGGGAATGACTTGACTCCGAATGAATATGGGGATATATTTGTTTTATTTCAATAATATTCATTGGCTGAGCTACAACCATCTATAGCCGACGAGACAATAATATTCTTTGGAAGTTAATCTAATTCTATCGCTTTCAAATTATTTAGCTATTCACTTACTGTGAAATAGAATATGTTTAAACCCAGACAGCTTTTAGTGAAACACTTGTGACCTTCTCTCATTTGGTTAAGCGACAGAAGAAGTGTAGCAAACAGTTAAAGCTTACGTTTTTCTGCGTCGGTAGGCCTACTCTTAGGAAAATTGCAATTGGCTCAGAACAGGGCAGCACAGCTGGCCCTTGGATGTGCACAGAGAGCTAACATTAATAGTATGCATGTCATTCTCTCCTGGCTCAAAGTGGAGGAGAAATTAACTTCATTGCGACTTGTATTTGTGAGAGGTACTGACATGTTGAATGCACCGAGCTGTCTGTTTGAACTACTGGCACACAGCTCGGACACCCATGCATACCCCACAAGACATGCCACAAGAGGTCTCTTCACAGTCCCCAAGTCTAGAACAGACTATGGGAGACACACAGTACTAGATAGAACCATGACTCCCCATCAAGTAACTGATGCAAGCAGTAAAATTAGATAAAAAAACAACAACAAGAATACACCTTATGGAACACCAGGGACTGTGAAGCAACACAAACATAGGCACAGACACATGCATACACACACACGATAACATACCCACTATACACACATGTACACATGGATTTTGTATTGTAGATAATATGTGGTAGTGGTTGAGTAGGGGCCTGAGGGAACACAGTGTGTTGTGAAATCTGTGAATGTATTGTAAAGTTTTTAAATTGTAGAACTGCCTTAATTTTGCTGGACCCCAGGAAGAGTAGCTGCTGATGGGGATCCATAATAGTACAAATACTTTGTCTGGGGTGGAAAAGTCAGCCTAACTTTTGAAAGTACCATTAGATTCATAATGACGTCTCAGATTTATTTATTTATTTTTTGCATTTACCCCCTTTTTGGATCTTGTCTCATCGCTGCAACTTCCCAACGGGCTCGGGAGAGGCGAAGTTTGAGTCATGCGTCCCCCGGAACATGACCTGCCAAACCACGCTTCTTAATACCCTCACGCTTAACCCGGAAGCCAGCTGTACTAATGTTGTAGGAAACACCGTTCAACAACTGAAGTCAGCCTGCAGGCACCCAGCCCGCCACTAGGAGACGCTAAAGCGCAATGAGACAAATAAAGCCCCCCACCAGCCAAACGCTCCACTAACCCAGACGACCTTTTTAGGACCACTATTGTTTTCACTATATATTTTACCTCTTGGTGATGTCATTCGGAAACATAATGTTAATTTTCACTGCTATGTGGACGACACACAGCTGTACATTTCGATGAAACATGGTGAAGCCCAAAAATTGTTTCAGACATAAGGAAGTGGATGGCGGCAAATGTTCTACTTTAAAACTCGGACAAAACAGATGCTAGTTCTAGGTCCCAAGAAACAAAGATATCTTCTGTTGAATCTGAGAAATAATCTTGATGGTTGTACAGTAGTTTCAAATACAACTGTGAAGGACCTCTGTGTTACTCTGGACCCTGATCTCTCTTTTGACGAACATATCAAGATTGTTTCAAGGACAGCTTTTTCCAGCTACGTAACATTGCAAAAATCAGAATCTTTCTGTCCAAAAATAATGCAGAACAATTATTCCATGCTTTTGTCACTTCTAGGTTAGACTACTGCAATGATCTACTTTCCGGCTACCCGGATGAAGTACTAAATAAACTTCAGTTAGTGCTAAACACGGCTGCAAGAATCTTGACTAGAACCAAAACATTTGATCATATTACTCCTGTGCTAGCCTCTCTACACTGGCTTCCTGTTAAGGCAAGGGCTGATTTAAAGGTTTTACTCCTACCTATCTTTCCAATTTGGTCCTGCCATACATACCTACACGTACGCTACGGTCACAAGACGCAGGCCTCCTTACTGTCCCTAGAATTTCTTTCTCCTTTAGAGCTCAATTTTTATGGAATGGTCTGCCTATCTATGTGAAAGACGCAGACTCTGTCTCAACCTTTTAAGTCTTTATTGAAGACTCATCTCTTCAGTAGGTCCTATGATTGAGTGTAGTCTGGCCCAGGAGTGTGAAGGTGAACGGAAAGGCACTGGAGCAACGAACCTCCCTTGCTGTCTCTGCCTGGCCGGTTCCCCTCTCTCCACTGGGATTCTCTGCCTCAAACCCTATTACAGGGGCTGAGTCACTGGCTTACTGGTGCTCTTCAATGCCGTCCCTAGGGGGGGTGCGTCGTTTGAGTCCTTGGGTTGTGCCGTGGGGAAGATCTTCGTGGGCTATACTTGGCCTTGTCTCAGGATGGTAAGTTGGTGGTTGAATATATCTCTCTAGTGGTGTGGGGGCTGTGCTTTGGAAAAGTGGTGGGGTTATATCCTGCCTGTTTGGCCCTGTCCGGGGGTATCGTCGGACGGGGCCACAGTGTCTCCCGACCCCTCCTGTCTCAGACTCCAGTATTTATGCTGCAATAGTTTGTCGGGGGGCTAGGGTCAGTCTGTTATATCTGGAGTATTTCTCCAGTCTATCCGGTGTCCTGTGTGAATTTAAGTATTCTCTCTCTAATACTCTCTCTTTCTCTCTCTTTCTTTCTTTCTCTCTCTCTCTGAGGACCTGAGCCCTAGGATCATGCCTCAGGACTACCTGACTCCTTGCTGTCCCCAGTCCACCTGGTCGTGCTGCTGCTCCAGTTTCAACTGTTCTGCCTGTGGCTATGGAACCCTGACCTGTTCACCGGACGAGCTACCTGTCCCAGACCTGCTGTTTTCAACTCTCTAGAGACAGCAGGAGCGGTAGAGATACTCTGAATGATTGGCCATTAAAAGCCAACTGACATTTACTCCTCAGGTACTGACCTGTTGCTCCCTCTACAACCACTGTTATTATTATTTGACCCTGCTGGTCATCTATGAACATTTTAACATCTTGGCCATGTTCTGCTATAATCTCCACCCGGCCACCCCTCATAGCCTGGTTCCTCTCTAGGTTTCTTCCTTGGTTCTGGCCTTTCTAGGGAGTTTTTCCTAGCCGCCGTGCTTCTACACCTGCATTGCTTGCTGTTTGGGGTTTTAGGCTTTTTTTCTGTACAGCACTTTGTGACATCAGCTGATGTAAGAAGGGCTTTATAAATTTGATTGATTGGAGAGTTGTTCACATCTTTTTAGATGCAAAAAAGGTTAACCGGTCAGACATGGATATGTGTTGTGGGTATATCAACAGAATGCAGTATTGCCCATTGGATTATCCTGCACTTTAAAATGAGGTATAGATAATCCTTTAGCATTTAGAAGACCAGAACTAGATCAGGCACACTGATCATAGTATTTATGAATACTAGAAAACAGTAGATTGTGCGGAATTCATGTCACTTTAATAGTATACATTTGGGTTTTAAAAACCTTTAATAGCTCTACATTCTTTCTACTGTGGTAATGGGTGTGATCATCTGTAGAAAATATTGGCGCAAAATGTCTAATTATGTGTGTTGCTACATTTGAAAGTTTCTCAGGGTACAGTAACTCTAGACAGTGTTTGCCTTGTAATCAGTGATGTCAAACTCCAGATGAGGCTCAGTCTGAGATTAAGGTTAAAATCTAGCTCTGGTTTAGCAGTCAAGCAGACATGTTTATCCTCATAGCATTAGTTTCACACAGGACAAGATATCAGATGTTATACAGCACCCTCCCTCACATCTGATTGATGTCTACCTCAAAATTATTTAATTTACCCTTGTTTCAACATGGAAGTCTTATTGAGACTAGTCTCTTTCGCAAATGAACACTGAACAATAATAAAAATTAACACAGACAGGCAGTTATCTGTGGGAATAATAGGCCTACTGTTCACAAATCCGAAGACCTTAATCCAACCATAGTCACTTGTCTAAAATATTCTCCATTTGAGATAACTTCAAGTATATTCTGTAACTCTATCAGGGACTGAAAGAGACATGAGCCTTGCAGAGTTCTCTCTCAGTAACAGTTTCATTCTCAGTAAAGGTTTCCATAGAGTCAGCAGCTGTATTTGGACCTCTTCCCACAAATTGTCCAGTGTTACCTAGTGTGGATTTGTCGGTGTAACATTTCTAGTGTTGATTCAGTTGTTACTCATTGGTGTAAAAAAAATGCCAGTGTTAGTGCTAATAACCAGAGTTGAGTGTGAGAGTTTTATTATGTCAGTTTTACTCTGTCAGAGTACAGTGGCTTGCGAAAGTATTAACCCCACTTGGCATTTTTCCTATTTTGTTGCCTTACAACCTGGAATTAAAATAGATTTTTGGGGTGTTTGTATCACTTTATTTACACAACATGCATACCACTTTGAAGATGCAAAATATTTTTTATTGTAAAACAAACAATAAATAAGACTTGAACTTGCATAAATATTCACACCCCCAAAGTCAATACTTTGTAGAGCCACCTTTTGCAGCAATTACAGCTGCAAGTCTCGTGGGGTACAGTATGTCTCTTTAAATAAGCTTGGCACATCTAGCCACTGCGATTTTTGCCCATTCTTCAACGAAAAAACTGCTCCAGCTTCTTTAAGTTGGATGGGTTCCGCTGGTGTGCAGCAATCTTTAAGTCATACCACAGATTCTCAATTAGATTGAAGTCTGGGCTTTGACTAGGCCATTCCAAGACATTTAAATGTTTCCCCTTAAACCACTCGAGTGTTGCTTTAGCAGTATGCTTAGGGTCATTGTCCTGCTGGAAGGTGAACCTCCATCCCAGTCTAAAATCTCTGGAAGACTGAAACAGGTTTCCCTCAAGAATTTCCCTGTAATTAGCGCCTTCCATAATTTCTTCAATTCTGACCAGTTTCCCTGTCCCTGAAAAACAGTCCCAGATGAAAAACATCCCCACAGCATGATACTGCCACGACCATGCTTCACTGTGGTGATGGTGTTCTCGGGGTGATGAGAGGTGTTGGGTTTGCGCCAGGCATAGTGTTTTCCTTGATGGCTAATAAGCTTCATTTTAGTCTCATCTGACCAGAGTACCTTCTTCCATATATTTGGGGAGTCTCCCACATTCCTTTTGGTGAACACCAAATGTGTTTGCTTATTTTTTTCTTTAAGCAATTACTTTTTTCTGGCCACTCTTCCCGTAAAGCCCAGCTCTGTGGAGTGTACGGCTTAAAGTGGTCCTATGGACAGATACTTCAATCTCCACTGTGGAGCTTTGCAGCTCCTTCAGGGTTATCTTTGGTATCTTTGTTGCCTCTCTGATTAATGCCCTCCTTGCCTGGTCCGTGAGTTTTGGTGGGCGGCCCTCATTGGCAGGTTTGTTGTCGTGGCATATTCTTTCAATTTTTTAATAATGTATTTAATGGTGCTCCGTGGGATGTTTCTGATATTTTTTTATAACCCAACCCTGATCTGTACTTCTCCACAACTTTGTACCTGACCTGTTTGGAGAGCTCCTAGGTCTTCATGGTGCCGCTTGTTTGGTGGTGCCCCTTGTGGTGTAGCAGACTCTGGGGCCTTCAGAACAGGTTTTTATATATACTGAGATCATCATGTGACACTTAGATTGTACACAGGTGGACTTTATTTAACTAATTATGTGACTTCTGAAGGTAATTGGTTGCACCAGATCTTATTTAGAGGCTTCATAGCAAAGGGGGTGAATACATATGCATGGACCAATTTTCCATTTTCTATTTCATAATTTTTTGAAACAAGTCGTTTTTTTCATTACACTTCACTAATTTGAACTATTTTGTGTATGTCCATTACATGAAATCCAAGTAAAAATCCATCTAAATTACAGGTTGTAATGCAATAAAATAGGAAAAATACCAAGGGGGATGAATACTTTTGCAAGGCACTGTAAAACATTCCCATCAAAACCATATATATATACACAGAACATATTTTGATTTGTTTAACACATTTTTGGTTACAACATGATTCCGTATGTGTTATTTCATAGTTTTGATGTCTTCACTATTATTCTACAACGTAGAAAATAATACAAAGAAAAACCCTTGAATGAGTAGGTGTGTCCAAACTTTATATACAGTATCAGTCAAAAGTGTTTTACTATTTTCTACATTGTAGAATAATAGTGAAGACATCAAAACTTTGAAATAACACATATGGAATCATGTAGTAACCTAAAAAACAAAACAAAATATATTTTAGATTTTTGATTCTTCATAGTAGCCACCCCATTGCCTTGATGACAGCTTCGCACACTCTTGGCATTCTCTCAACCAGATTCACCTGGAAATGCTTTTCCAACAGTCTTGAAGGAGTTCCCACATATGCTGAGCACTCACTCTGCGGTCCAACTCAACCCAAACCATCTCAATTGTGTTGTGGTCGGGTGATTGCGGAGGCCAGGTAATCACTCGCCTTCTTGGTCAAATAGCCCTTACACAGCCTGTAGGTGTGTTGGGTCATTGTCCTGTTGCAAAACAATTGATAGTCCCACTAAGCGCAAACCAGATGGGATGGCGTGTCGCTGCAGAATGCTGTGGTAGCCATGCTGGTTAAGTGAGCCTTGAATTCTAAATAAATCACTGACAGTGTCACCAGAAAAGCACCATCACACCTCCTTCTCCATGCTTCACAGTGGGAACCACACATGCAGAGATCATCCGTTCACCAACTCTGCGTCTCACAAAGACACGGCAGTTGGAACCAAATATCTCAAATTTGGACTCATCAGACCAAAGGACAGATTTCCACCGGTCTAATGGCCATTGCTTGTGTTTCTTGGCTCAAGCAAGTCTCTTATTATTATTGGCGTCCTTTAGTAGTGGTTTCTTTGCAGAAATTCGACCATAATGTCCTAATTCACGCAATCTCCTCTAAACAGTTGATGTTTAGATGTGTCTGTTACTTGAACACTGTGAAGCATTTATTTGGGCTGCAATTTCTGAGGCTGGTAACTACAATGAACCTATCCTCTGCAGCAGAGGTAACTCAGGATCCTCATGAGAGCCAGTTTCATCATAGCACTTGATGGTTTTTGGGACTGCACTTTCAAAGTTCTTGAAGTTTTCCGGATTGACTGACCTTCATGTCTTAAAGTAATTATAGACTGTCGTTTCTCTTTGCATATTTGATCTGTTCTTAACATAACATGGACTTGGTCTTTTACCAAATAGGGCTATCATCTGTAAACCACCCCTACCTTGTCACAACACAACTGATTGGCTGAAATGCATTAAGAAGGCACGCCCTTTCATTGAAATGCATTCCAGGTCATACCTCATGAAGCTGTTTGAGAGAATGCCAAAAGTGTTCAAAGCTGTCATCAAGGCAAAGGGTGGCTACTTAATATTTTGATTTGTTTAACACTTTTTTGGTTACTACATGATTCCATACAGTGGTTGCTCCACTTAAATTTTTGCGATTATGCTGCGGTAATTTGTGGTTTAGTACGGTACCCTGCGTCACTGCTTCATTGCTCCAGACCAGCACAAGGGGGAGTTAGAGCACTGATTATGCTTTTTGGTCCCATGGCGCTACTATGTCTCTAACTGACAATGAATGGGCGAAAAACCAAAAAGAAACTGATAATTGTGCATGACTTCAGTATTAATTACTAAAACTGTTGATACACTAAGGTTTTTATTCTAAGAGAAACTTAGACTACAATTAGGGTGTGGAAATGTTAGGAATATTTTGGTCTTACTGTAGTGCTGTAGCCTACTCCCGACCAGTCATGTTGTACAGTGCCGGAGTGGCGCAGTGGTCTGCATCGCAGTGCAAGCTGTGTTGCTACAGATGTTTGTTCAATACCAGTGCTGGCCTTGACTGGGAGACCCATAAGATGACGGTAGGTTTTTGGTTTCTCTCCCTTTAAAACCAGAAATAAATCATTCCAAATAACAAACTGGATTTATTTACAAATTAGTAACAATGTCTCACCCCATGTTCAAGAATGGCCTTTTTCTCGCTCATTTTACATTATTTGAAAACAAAATCATCTCCAAAATATAGTTATTTTTTAAACAAAGCGATTATTATTATTATTAATTTAGAATGATATAAAAGCCCCTTGGATATTCTCACAGATATATTATTAATCCTGTTATTAGCAGGATAATATATATTGGTCAAATTGGTCATTGCTCCCAAGTGGCGCACAATAGGAATGCCTTGAAGTTCTCCAGCTGTATCCACTGAAATAGCGGTGGGCGTGCAAGGTTCAAGGCACGAAGGCAGGGGGCACGGGATGGGCCGCAGAGCCACGCACAGAAGACGGACCTAGCCCATGGGAAAGGGAGAAGTAGCACTGCTACCCAGTGCTACCCCACTGGGTAGCACAGAACAACACTTTAAGGGGCAATGCCCTAATAATGGCGCTGACTAGGGAAACGTTCCCGCTGTTCTTAGTGCCAGTCTGCACTTTCAAACTAAAACAATGTAACTAATAATGGCGTGAAAAATGCCCCTTAGATATGAATTCGGAGGGCAGATATTATTAAATATTCAATTTTATTTACAGTAGTGATGGACAGCTGGTGGCATTTTGAAAACAGGTTTTCAAACACTGGTAGCCCGATTAGCAGCATAATCAAAGTGAGGACAATTGGCGATCTGCTGTATACTTATGGCCTTTTGTAAACTGAAAGTCACACCTTTCCAGTACTCCTCACCCCGCCCCAAACTCCACCATTTAAAAGCAAGCTGTTTATCTAAAAAAACAGAACAGACAAAATGGACATAGTTTTCATCAACCCAGCTTCTTTCTATGGTGCTACCCATTCCAGGGTAGGACTGTAACCACCAGAGGACGTGAAAATGAGCCGGAGCTGAGAGGATCACCAAAACTAAAGGTATTTTGGTTTCAGTGCATTTTCTAAAAAAAAATATGTATATAGCCTATCAAAGTGTAGGCATACTGTGTAATATAATTGATAATTAAATAAAGGTTAAATAAAAAATTCAATAAATAAAATGATTGTGTACTAAAAACGTGAATGTGTTTTTTCAGAGCATACAACCAATGCCGACAACCATCCGTGGAGATCAGTGGACAGAGGGCTAGACAACGGGCCGCATCGAAAAAACACATGGTTGCCAAGAAAGCAATTAGTTTAGCTAGATTCTTAAAATGTGCACGCAGCACTTGTGTGTTTGGAGTCACTTTTAATTCTTGATTGGTCTACCGTTTCTATCATAGGTCACTGTAATCGATGGGGGCTCAGGGCGGTACCATTCCGCTCATCTGATGAAGGTGCACATGGATCAGATTCAAACTTTGAAGACGGAGATCGAGTCATTGAAGGCAGACCAGCAGAAAGAGAAACATTATCTGAGGGCAGAGATACGGGTGACAGCTGATGCATTGGTTCAGAGCCGGGCGGCATTGGGGGAGAGACAGGCGGAGAATGACGCGTTGAAGAGGGCGAGGAACGAGATGGAGTCACACATACTTGGCGGGTTCGTCAGGTTGTCGGTTCACCCTGACATTTCCATTCCTCTTCTGACAACAGAACTTGACCAAGGCAAATGTAGCTTAACAGTGAACCTCCAGGTGTTTGTCATTAATACTGTGTCTCAGAAGTTTCTGTCCATGACTGATGTGACCCGAAAAAGCATTAAAGACAGAGTTAATGAGTACTCACCAATAAAGTCTGGATATGGACTGCTCTCCCTTACGTAAGGAATTAGGCATTTTCCCATGTTTACTACACTATGTAGTGTAGGCAATGTTTACTTGTCCGACTGCACAGTAGCCTAAGAAACATATACTGTACAGTACTGTGTATCTTCATCAGCATCTTTATGCTTTCTTTAATAAAATAATGATTAAAATACTCTTTCAAAATGCAGATGTTTATTTAGTTATGGATCCATAACAAATTACTATCACTGAATTACAGAAATATTGGAACAAATTGTTGCTTACTGGAAAATACTCTTTAAAATATACACGGTTACATTGTACAGAGTCATTATGGCTATTAGTAGGTACAGTTGAAGTCGGAAGTTTGCATGCACTTAGGTTGGAGTCATTAAAACTAGTTTTTCAACCACTCAACAAATTTCTTGTGAACAAACTGTAGTTTTGGCAAGTCGGTTAGGACATCTACTTTGTGCATGACACAAGCAATTTTTCCAACAATTGTTTACAAACAGATTATTTCACTTATAATTCACTGTATCACAATTCCAGTGGGTCAGAAGTTAACATACATTAAGATTTCTGTGCTTTTAAACAACTTGGAAAATTCCAGAAAATGATGTCAAGGCTTTGAAAGCTTCTGATAGGCTAATTTACATAATTTGTCAATTGGAGGTGTACCTGGTGATGTATTTCAAGGCCTACCTTCAAACTCAGTGCCTCTTTGCTTGACATCATGGGAAAATCAAAATAAATCAGCCAAGACCTCAGAAAAAACATTGTAGACCTCCACAAGTCTGGTACATCCTTGGGAGCAATTTACAAACGCCTGAAGGTACAACGTTCATCTGTACAAACAATAGTACGCAAGTACAAACACCATGGGACCATGCAGCCGTCCTACCCCTCAGGAAGGAGACGCGTTCTGTCTCCTAGAGATGAACGTACTTTGGTGCGAAAAGTGTAAATCAATCCCAGAACAACAGCAAAGGACCTTGTGATGATGCTGGACCAAACAGGTACAAAAGTATCTATATCCACAGTAAAACAAGTCCTATATTGACAACCTGAAAGGCCGCTCAGCAAGGAAGAAGCCACTGCTCCAAAACCGCCATAAAAAAGCCAGACTAACTGCACATGGGAACAAAGATCATACTTTTCGGAGAAATAACTTTTGGTCTGATGAAACAAAATAGAACTGTTTGGCCATAATGACCATCGTTATGTTTGGAGGAAAAATGGAGAGGCTTGCAAGCCGAAGAACACCATCCCAACCGTGAAGCACGGGGGTCGCAGCATGATGTTGTGGGGGTCCTTTGCTGCAGGAGGGACTGGTGCACTTCACAAAATAGAAGGCATCATGAGGTATTGGAGTGGCCATCACAAAGCCCTGACCTCAATCCCATAGAAAATGTGTGGGCAGAACTGAAAAGGCGTGTGCGAGCAAGGAGGCCTACAAACCTGACTCAGTTACATCAGCTCTGTCAGGAGGAATGGGCCAAATTTCACCCAACTTATTGTGGGAAGCTTGTTTAAGGCTACCCAAAACGTTTGACCCAATTTAAACAATTTAAAGGCAATGCTACCAAATACTAATTGAGTGTATGTAAAATTCTGACCCACTGGGAATGTGATGAAAGAAATAAAAGCTGAAATAAATCATTGTCTCTACTATTATTCTGACATTTCACATTCTTCAAATAAAGTGGTGATCCTAACTGACCTAAGACAGGGAATGTTTACTAGGATTAAATGTCAGGAATTGTGAAAAACTGAGTTTAAATGTATTTGGCTAAGGTGTATTTAAACTTCCGACTTCAACTGTAGCTGGACAATAGACTTGCCTAGAAGGAGGGTAGGGGGAAAATTATATCGTCAAATGTATTTCTTAGTTAGGTTGGCTGTATCACAACCGGCCGTGATTGGTTGCAATTTCAGTTTAATCCACCAGAAAAGACAAAACAAATATTACAACAAAAAGTATTATTATGTATAAAATCCAACCGGGATTGGGAGTCCCATTTTTTTTTTTTTACCTTAATTTAACTAGGCAAGTCAGTTAAGAACAAATTCTTATTTTCAATGACGGCCTAGGACCAGTGGGATAACTGCCTTGTTCAGGGGCAGAACGACAGACTTTATCATTGTCAGCTCATGGATTAGATGTTGCAACCTTTCGGTTACAAGTCCAACACTCTAACCACTAGGCTACCTGGGCAGCGCACAATTGGCCCTGCGTTTCTCTCCCTCTAAAAACAGAAATAAATGTTTTGGCCTTTACAAATATTATTTTGGCCTTTATTCAGATTACAATCGCTCGCTTTCATTTTTTTTGAAAATGAAATAACCTCCAAAATATTGTTATATATTATCAAGTTGTGGCACAGTCATATAGCCTGGCACCTACATAAAGCTGAGTGACTCACTCATTCATGGCTTTGTATCAACATAAATAAGTACCAACATTATTTCTGATAGCCTTTAATAAAGAAATGTTTTGGTTATCCTGACCTGGACATCATGTACAGTATTTAAATTACCCTCCCGATTGGCGTAGCGGTCTAAGACACTGCATCACAGTGCTAAATGCTTTGCGACAGGTTTGATACCAGTGCTGGCCGCCCCCGTATTTTTTTGATATACTGTAGGCCTACCGTAGGCGACATGAGTCTCACTAGTGTTGAGTAATGTGCTGTTAAAAGTGGTGTAGGTCTTATTTATTTAAAGAGCATAGGATTTGAAGCAATTGCCTTCCGCTGTGGTCACTATTTTAGCACCGTTTCGAGCTGCTCTGAGACAAGCATGGGGACTGGTCTTGATAAATCAATGAGATTTTTATTTTCACTGAATCTCCTTTTGGGTATTGGTTAGACAACAATTATACAATTAGGGTGTGGAAATGTTATGCTCTTATTACTGTAGCCTACTCCGGACTGTCACTTTGTACAGCGCCATATTTTCCATTCCATCCAAACGGAAACCCAGAGGGTTTTTTGTTTTTCTTGGAATAGAAAAAACAATATTAATCAGATTCATTAAGCAACATTTATTAAAATCAGTCCCATATACTATGCTCTTACAAAAAAGGTTTTTAATTATCTAGTACAGCCACTATTGAAGGCTATCAAGTGCTTCTCAAAGATTCCCTCTGGTGGTCAAGCTAGCCCTAACTAGCTTTAATGGTTACAATGGCTGACACTTAAATAACGTGCCATTGAAATCTGCGGCACCATGCAAGCTGTGCTGCAGTACGCTGCAACTTTAAAAGGGTGAACCACTGTATGTGTTATTTCATAGTTTTGATGTCTTCACTATTATTCTACAATGGAGAAAATAGTAAAGAATTAAGAAAAACCCAGGAATGAGTAGGTGTGTCCAAACTTTTGACTGGTACTGTGTATATATGTGTATATATATATATATATATATATATATATATATATATATATAGGGTTAGATGGCAGTGCAATTTCCTTTTTTCCCCATTTCCCTTTTCCCTTTTTTTGTGAACAAATGTGCAATGCACTTTCCAAACTGTAAAAGGCAGCAATAAGCAACAAAGTGTCTAGTCTTCTGGGAAATCCACACAGAGGTAGAAGATTCAAGTTTGAGCATGTCCGTTGACAGTTCTTTGTAAATGCTGATATAAGAATATGTGACAATGAAGAGTTGTAAATAACATTGTAACGCCCTTAACCCAACATTGAGCAACCTTGTCATAATGGTTAAAAGTACTATATGAGGTGTTATTGCCTAACACTGACAAGGTGTAACAGCGTTAGCACTAAGCGCAGTGTTAATTTAACACTGAAACATGTGGACCCATATACACATTGGCCCAGAGTTAAATTTAAAACTATCAGTGTTGATTCAATACTGGAGATTTTGCTTTGCAGAAACCCCAATGAGCTAGAGATGAGAAGTGGACATGAAACACGTCTGACAATTCAGGACCCAGGTGGATCCCATTGCCTCAGGAATGGCCCTGTTTAATCGTTCTGTTTCTTTCAAAATTACTTATTGTAGATCATGAGTCCTCCGACTCTCAACGACCTCTGAATGGAAAGGAAATGATGGGTTAAGGTAAAGAATCTGATAAAACAAACAATGGAGGGCCCTGTGCAAAACAGGTGGGGTCCATTAGGTGTCATTTGCCATAAACCAAGCCTTATTCTTGCATAAAAGGGAGTCATTACATGTACAGTACAGACCATTAAGCTAATATCACTTAAGTAGCTGAGAAACAGATTTATGGCTGACTTCAGGACACGGAATGAACTAAAACAATTTGTTTATAACAGCTATTTCTATTTTTGTACAATTTATCCTGGCATGAACTCCGAAAAGATAAACATGGTCCCTTTGTGGGAGTACACCTCAAATACGACTCACATTGCCATGGAATGATTTTTCACTCCATATGGAAGGATGTTAATTCTCTCTATCGTCAATAGTTATATTCATGGCTTAACCTTTTGAGTTCCATTTTACAACTCCCTCCCTGACTAGAACCATCATGCTGTGCATGTCTTGTGAGATTAGCCAATATTCAAATAATAATATACCTAAGTGTTTCGAACGGATTTACAGTATATCTCCTCAAAATGGACAGAGAAAATCAGTTCTTCGATACTGAGCCCTTGAGATCAACCCACCAGATGTGGCATACATGATAATGCATAATATGTCTCGACACGGAAGGACTGGGTGGGTCTCCAGTGGGTGACACTACACATTTCCTAGAGTGCCACTTCTCCAAAGCCAAAGCTATGGAAATTACAGAGTTGCCTTAGAAGGAAAAAATAGATATGTTTTGATCATCCTTAAGGCTATTTATTAACGTACTTACTGTGCTCAGCTATAGCATTAGTTTTGTCAGGGATAGTAGAAATAAAGAAGGTTCAATCCTAGGTTTTCTTGTACCTTACCATTAATGCTAGCAAGATTTGAAAATTAAGATTCACCTTGTCTTTCAGTGATCACTAAGAGACAGAACAATTCATCATGATGCAGTAATTGGTGGCTAAATGTCTAAAAATGGGTAGGATGCACACCATCTTACATTCATTCTTCACATGGGTTTCATTTTTATTTGAAAATATATAAATATATATTTAACCTTTTCTTTAACTACCTGCTGTTACCAAATTGGAAACTACAGTAATTGTCCCTTTCCCTGTAACAGTTCATATAAGTGACTGGAATTGTTTTGGAACTGGAACAATGATTGGATTTGGAACAGTGGAGGCTGCTGAGGGGAGTGTCGGAGCGAATGGAATGGCATCAAACACATAGAAACCATGTGTTTGAAACCATTCCACCTATTCTGCTCCAGCCATTGCCACGAGCCAGTCCTCCCCAATTAAGGTGCCACCAACCTCCTGTGATTTGGAAATATATTGGAACAAATTCTGCAGAAGAATTATAAACTAAAGTAGAGCCATTAAAAATAGCTTCTAATAGCACAATGACTGAGAACTGCATTTGAACCTCAGATCTCTGACAGCTCATAGAGAATATGATTCTATACAACTAATCTAATATATGGATTGTAAAGATATTAGCAGAAATTAGCCTACGACAATAATGGTGCATGCACACACTAAAACAAAACAGTTGCATTTTCAGATCCCGAGTGCCTTTACATTTAGAAAAGCACAAGAAGTAAATGTTAATGTTTTTCCTCCTTCCTTTGTCAATGGTGTGGATATGTATAATGGGAGACCAATGTCTGGTTCCTAACCATACTTTGCTCTATAACTGTTGATTTTTGCATCCATCCTGTTCCCTCATGTGTGAAAGGACCATCTGGTCTGGGCCAATTAAAGATCCAGGGCCACACTCCAGGGGAGCTGTTGCCTGCCCAGACACACACATGTAACATAGCACCAGATTGCATACACAGGCCATTAACAGCGGGAGGAAACGTAATTGTACTCCAGTTAACGCCAAAATTGAAGCAGTATCTGTCATTACATATAAACCTTTTTATCATAGTGAGACCGATACCCCAGGATACTTTGTTGCTTATGTAGAAGTTGTTTTAAAAAACTGTTGAGGGACATCAAAGAGGAAAAAACATTTGTTGGGTTGCACAAGCATTCAAAACAACATAAGCATTATTTCAGGAGGTGTCTCTGAAAGGAGGGGAGTGGACACGGTCCCAGAGTGACCCTTTGCAGGGTACACCCAGTGGTCATCAGACACAGCCTAACACAGCCAGTCAGGGAGCTTAACTAGAATCAGTGTTAAACAGGACCCACAAAGGAAGGAAGACTTGCACAAGACCTAAAACATACATAGAGCTCATCCATGCCAGGTTTGAAACTTGACCATGTCGAAACACACTTAGGCCTAATAAAAAGTGCAAGAGTAAAATGCCCTCCGTCCAGGTGAAAACACTGGCGTTAACTGAAGTGTGGTAAAAACTCTTGCCAGATGAATGTCAGACTTCTGTTCCAGGGCACTTTTCCCAAAAACTATGAGCATAAATAAATAATTGCACTTATGATTAGCCTAAATGACTTAATTGTAACAGAAATAGATACATTTCTCCTTCCTTCTAGCTCATTTACACGTGTTAAAGATTATTCACAACAAGACTCTCTATATTTGCTGATGCTGGGTTTTAAAATGAGGTATACTTGATGTCAAAGCAAACTCAGTGGTTGTAGAATTGCACTGTATTTAGTGTTCTATTCACAATGAGTTTTTATTTGTGAACAATTAATTTGCAACATAAATTAGTATTTCCTTATTATAGAGCAATTAACACTTATATTTTCAGCCATGTCCAAGATTTGATAGCTGTGCCGACTTTGTTGAAATTATACACAGTAACTGCAGTAAAAAAACTCTCTCACATGCATATGGTTGTTTACAAACCAAACATTCTATTTCCATCTTCATGTGGACATTGAGGGTGGAGACCTACAGCAGGACAGGATGGCCAAATGGTCAAATTCCCTTCAGGATAGCCAAATTCTACCCTTTGAGGTTTCCATATCCAAAATATCAGTCTGATCATTGAATACAGTATGTCCCACAGTGTCCTCAATGTGGATTTACATTATAACTATTGCTGTCTATGGTTTTAAAGGAAATGGTTTAGACATACCACAGTGAACATGTGCATTGCGTGCTGTATCATGGGCAATGGTGTTTTTCCTCAAACAAGTTATTGTATAATTCTGTTATTTAGACAATTTATTCACATTATTCTAATTGGGCAATGCGTCTGGTGAATGGTCCTTAAATTGGAGTACTACACTGAGTCCACAGACACTGTTAGTACGCAATAAATATTATACACTGAGTATACAAAACATTAAGAACACCTGCTCTTTCCTTGACATAGACTGACCAGGTGAAATCTATTATCCCTTATTGATGTCACTTGTTAAATCCACTTCAATCAGTGTAGAGAAGGTATTCCCAAACTGGGTGGATACGCGCAATGCAGTCGGGGGTACGCCAAATAAAAATGTGATTCACATTTTACATTTTATATATGTATATATATATATATATTTTATTTTCTTCACATTTTCAAACAGTACATTTATATTTTCCAATAGGATATACATTTGGGTGAGTTTTTTTTCTCTCGCCTGAGTAGCCTCGTTTCACTGCCAAAAATAAATTAAACCGTCTACTGTTCAAGGAAATAACAACACAATGTCAAATACAGGTAGCCTGGTCAAATAATTAACATCCAATCACATCAACCGTTACTCTCTCGCCGGAAACCTTCACTCTTGCGCAGACATTTAGAAACTAAACATGACAATTTGAAAAATTGGAGCAAGAAAAAAGACGACTTTCGAGTAGTATGACGTGTAAAAGCAACAGATACCATTAATAAGAAGGGGCTAGAAGTGTCTTACATGGTGAGCTACCGAGTGGCTAGGACAGGCAAGACCCATACTATTGTGGAGAACTTAATTCGACCTTCTGCCGCGGATATGGCTGGGACAATGCTGGGGGAAAAGGCCCCAAAAACTATACAGACAATTACTTCATCAAACAACACTGTTTCACGACGCATCAGTGAAATGACAGGAGATGTTTTGAAACAATTACTGCTTCGCATACAAGCCAGTGAATTCTATGCGTTACAGCTGGATGAGTCAACAGACGTGGCGGGCCTGGCACAGTTTCTGGTATATGTCCGTTATGTTTATGGGGGGTCAATTAAGGAAGACATCCTCTGGATTCATTATCTCTTTCATGCCCTGCCTAAGGTCCACTTACCGATATCTGAACAAGAGAGCCTCATCATAATTGCAAAACAAAACATTTAATCAGAAGCTACTGCCAGATTTCTGGATTGGGTTGCACTCAGAGTATCCTGCCTTGGCAAATTGTGCTGTTAAGACACTGATGCCCTTTGCAACCACGTACCTATGTGAGAGTGGATTCTCGGCCCTCACTAGCATGAAAACGAAATACAGGCACAGACTGTGTGGAAAATGATTTAAGACTGAGACTCTCTCCAATACAACCCAACGTTGCAGAGTTATGTGCATCCTTTCAAGCACACCCTTCTCATTAACCTGTGGTGAGTTATTCACAATTTTGTTGAACAAATACGGTTTTATATGTAAGATGGCTAAATAAAGAAAAGAAAGTATTGATTATTATTATATTATTATTTGTGTGGCAGGCTTACAATGATGGCAAAAAACAACATTTAAGAGTGTGTTGACCCTGGTGCTAGAGAGGGTATGCAGCTGGAGGTTGAATGTTTGGAGTGGTACTGGACTAGAAACATTTTGGGAACAACTGGTGTAGAGGAAGGGGAGGAGACAGGTTAAAGAAGGATTTTTAAACCTTGAGACATGAATTGTGTTTGTGTGCCATTTAGAGGGTGAATGGGCAAGACAAAAGATTGAAGTGCTTTTGAACGGGGGTAGTAGATGCCTGGCGCACCAGTTTGAGTGTGTCAAGAACTGCAACGCTGCTCGGTTTTTCACGTTCAACAGTTTCCTGTGTGTATCAAGAATGGTCCACCACCCAATTGACACAACTGTGGGAAGCATTGGAGTAAACATGGGCCAGCTTCCCTGTGGAAGGCTTTCGAAACCTTGTAGAGTCCATGCCCTGATGAATTGAGGCTGTTCTGAGGGCAAAAGGGAATTCAACTCAATATTAGGAATGTGTTCCGAACGTTTAGTATAACTCAGTGTAAATGGACCAGTAATAGTGCGAATTCACCATAAAACTTGAAACTTGAAACTAATGATTGGGTAAGAAGCAGACACAGTGCCTAGTGGAAGTCGTCACACCCCTTGCACAGCTGTCTAATGTTGCTGCCTTAAAGGGATAGTTCATCCTAATTGCAAAATGACATATTAGTTTTCTTTCCCTGTAAGCAGTCTATAGACAAGGTATGACAGCAATCCATGCTTTGGTTTTCTTTACCTGGCCACTGTTTCAAATGCTAACTTTTTAGCAATTGTGGCACAAATCCAATGCAAATCATTGGATTTGGGGCGGGCAGGTAGCCTAGTGGTCAGAGCGTTGGGCCAGTAACCAAAAGTTTGCTGGATTGAATTAAAAATCTGTTGTTCTGCCCCTGAACAAGGCAGTTAACCCACTGTTCCCCGGTAGATCGTCATTGTAAATAAGAATTTGTTCTTAAATAAAGGTAAAATAAAAAAAATATGTTCCTAAATGTTTAATATCCATAATTTCTATGATTATTTATTTGAATTGCGTGCCCTCCGGTTTCACCGGAAGCGGGACAACTCGCCCTAAAAGGGTTTACTGACTTGCCTAGTTCAATAAAGGTTCAATAAAAACAATGGTACCTATAATTATCATCATTTTCGCGCATTATGTTCAAATCATCCTAAAGTAATCTAAAAATGGATTGTGTAACTGAATGAAGTTACTTATAAAGGATTTTGACGTGAAATGGGAAAATGCTAATATAGGTACCATTGACTTGCATTGGGATTTGTGGAAGCTACTCTGTGTAGCTTCCACAGTTAGTGTGAATCAGCTCACCCCTAAGACTACACACAAACTCTGGCTCTGTGAGATCCTTCTGGCAGGTATTGCACACCAGACCCTTATCCAATTTCAGCATTCCTTTTGAGGCTTGGGCCTGAGGGGACAAGAGATGAATATTAATGCAATGCATAACATGTATTAATAAAATGGAGTATACTTCCGCATTATGAATACCTGGAGATTCCCATTATTAATAAAGCAAGTGCATCCCTGAGAAAATATTGAAGCATGTGCTCACCCAAGTGTACTTGTGTCTAAGGAGTTCTACCTGGGCCAGGCCCCTCTCTACCCCTGCCATTCGTCTTTGATGGGAAGTCCCTCTAAGGGACCCCAACAGGAACTGGGAGACCAGCTGAACAGACCAGGAATCCGGCAGAACCTGGAGGACTATTCCCAGGTCAAAAGCAGCAGCATTGGCATTCAACAGGTCCACAGCTGCACTCGCTAGCTCATTGGAGCCCAGGTAGATCTGGAGCAGGGTGAGGAAAAGGGTGTGTTCCAGTTCGCTTTCCTGCCATCCAGCAGCCCTCCTGCAGTAGGCCCCTGCAACCTGGAGGTCTCTCTCTTTGTGGACCAAGGTCTGTAGGGCCTGATAGTGGTCCCCATCTCTCCCGAGCAGGATGGCCTGCTCTATGTGCAGGACTGTCGGCTGGATGGCCTCTGTAATATCAGTCATACTTATATTATTATAAAACAATAAACACATACACTATTCAATCTAACCTGGGAATCAGGTTTCTAGAGAGAAGAAAAAACAAATATTGTTACTGTGGATGAATGAATATGAAGTTTAGTAAGCTACATATATCCTAATGAATATGGTGTTTAGTAAGCTGCGTAATTCTTAGAGCGCAACATGAGTCATAATTATATTCATCACGTTAAGTAGTTTTGATTAAATAGTTACGCGAGTAAGGATTTCCTACATACATTAAGCATGACACATTTTCATATGACTCACATACCATGCACTGTCATGGTGTCATAGAGGGAAGACTGCCACAGCAACTGTTGCAGTTTATCTCTGGTCATTCCTCCATCTGAATCCGTACCCTTTCCATTCTGTAAGGCTCTGAGTATCTGGGTGACATATGCAGTGGCCAAAAGGGTATGATGCTTCTCCTCCTGAGATATTATAAAAATAGGGGGGACACAAATATGTGCCTTTAATTAATTTCAAACAACGGTTTATTGTGGTAAAAGTGGCGTGGTGCTATTGATATACTGGCGGTGCCAACCTCGCTTTTCAAATCATGGACCAAAAATTCCAGGAACAACATCAAAGCTAGAGAGTACTTCTTTAAAAAAGTGAGTACATCCTCCTGTGCAAATGTGCCTTGGTCCTCTGGATCTCTTTTTGTGAAGATCTGTATTCCAACCTTAAAAGTTACAGTAAAGAAATTACACTAAAATAGGTGAACACGAGGTATAGTTCCAATCAAATAATGATGTTATTATAATTATAATATTTTTATACTTTTTTATTATATAACTCTGCCCTCTACAGTTGAGCTATAGGGATACTCAGATACCTCCTGGTTTCTTTGGAGAGCCCAGTCTGCAAACGTCCAAACGACGTCTCTCTGCTTTAGTCGACTGAGAGTTCTCACAATGTGCTCATACACATTTGAACATGAGCTGTCTTCATATTGCCCATCAGTAATTTTCACCCAAGTCTGCAACATCATAAGGACTATAAGTTCTACCGGGAGTCTACCAGGCCAAATAACATTTGTGATGACAGTACTTCTACACATCTTATTTTCAGTATGGTCTGAAATCCTAATTTAAGCAGAAACTGCATTATATCATTGTTCACTGTCCTATAACACAAAGATGCTACAACGTAAGATACAAAGAATATGCTATTGATTAGACTGGTTAAAATGAATGCAAATCATCTATTTATTGAATGCTAAACTCAAAGATTACCTGGATTGCTTTGATATGGTGACCATGACTCTGGTAGAGTAATCCAAGTGTGAAAAATCTGAGATGACAGTGTAATGAAATTATAGCAGTATTATATTAAATGAAGCATTGCAAGAAACTCAAATATGTTGTTCTCAGTTTATACTGAACAGCCACGCATTCTCACCTCTTGTGCAGCTCAAGGAGAGGCACACATTTGTCGATTGAGCAGGAATTGGGAGAGGACACAAGCGTGTCCAGGTCTTCTCTGTCACCTTGCTCTGTGTATATTCTCAGTTGTGCAGTGTCGATATCCTCACTGCACTCAACTCCCTGCTCCGTCCCTCGAACCACCCTTAGGAAATTGCCCAGGAAGTCTAGATACTGTTGAAATGTGGTCTTGTCCTCTTGTCGTAGTGCCAAGAGCTCCTTTGCATTGTTCACTTTGACAAGCTGGGACTGAAAGTTCTCACAGAGTGGTTCCATCTCTGGATACAAGCTGATGATTTCTCTAGGGTCCAACTCACCTTTGCTGTCAAAAACAGGAATGAATAATTGAAACATTATTGAAACATTTCAACAGACAGCAGAACTAATCATTCAAACTGTTATAACAAAGCAATAAATAATGCTAGTGATATCTACTTTCACTGTGATTTAAGGTCGTTTCTTTAAATTAGGGGTCCATACTGAAAATAAGATGTGGAAAAGGACTGTCCTCACATAAAAAGTTCTTTGGCCTCTGAAAAAGACTCCTGGTAGAATTTAATGAATCCATCCATGCAAGTGATGATCTTATGCAGCTCCTGTCAAATCAAATACAACATTTGTAAAATCAAATAATATCACTTATCTTCTTAGATTTGGTACATATTTCAAATAAGCATACTTTAAATACATTTATTTTTCCCAAGTCACTGGGGCTGAAGGTAATGTGTTTGCAGCTAAATCTTAAGAGCAACACATTAATGCATGTCTAAATGTAGTACCCACAAACCCAGATTTCAAAGCTTTCGAGACAGACCAAGTATAATGAATAAGTCATGAACAGAAGGCATATTCAGTCAAGAATCCTCAATTCAACCCTTGACCTATAACTTGAGAATCTACCACGATTCCAACAAATCTCTGATACCATCTGTGGCCTTGGTGCATGCTGCATTTCATCATACATGTGCAGCTCAATAACTGATGAACATGATTACCCTGATGAAATATTAAATTAATATACCATGTTATGAGGGAATTTATATATTTAATGCTGTCTACACGTCAGTTATAAAGCTCTAATATAGAATAAGGTTCTGATGCAATTTTGAACTTGTAGTCTTGGGGATTAGGGTATTGTAGTATGTGAATAGTTGGATTAGTTTTTGTTTTTATTTTCTAGGATGGAAGAGTCAAGGAAGATGAGATTAATCATCTGTTCAACTGTTTATAATCTGTATTTTACCTTGTAAGAACCCTTGGGTACAAGACCTTGCATTGTCTGTGTTCGACTTGCCTGCCTGGCCTGAGTCCTTTCATTTTCAAAGTCATAACCATGTTTGATTAATTACGTGAGAGTTGCAGCTCTAATTCTTGGTGTTCAGTTATACAATTTGATTCAGAGTCAAAAGGAGATCTTGTTTATTGTCAGTGATTACCTTGTAAGAAACCTGTGGAAGATGAGCTTGAACTCCACCAAGCAGTCCCAATGCCTCCTCCACTCTCTCAAACCTTACCAGGGTTTGGATCTGCTCCTCAAATGGTACAAGGGACAAACCGAGGATCTCTCTCTCCATAAAAATGTACACACCCTCTAAAGAGAGAATAACATTGACATGATCTGACAGAATCCCCAAAACAGAGTCTTCCAACCAGAGTGGAAGTCATAGTATGCCAATAGTATGAAAACATAGCATGCAGAATGATCACAATTAAACATTGTTATGAGCACTGACTGACTGAAATGAATAAATATTTAAATGTGTTATTGGTTGGCAGCTTGATTGATTTGTTGGTCCAATACACTGTAAACCATTTCTTGTAAATTTCCGTAGAAAAAGGTTACCGTACTGTATTTTTGCTGTATTCAATACTGTTACTGTGATCATTTTTTACTGTTGTTTTTACAGTAACTTACTTACTGGCTGCCTGTAAATTACAGTAAAACAACAGTATAATGCATTACAGTGATCATATTATGGTAATTGTAATGAATGAACGAATGGGTTAATTAATGAATTAAATTCATTAAGTTTAGTTTAGAAGCCTTTGTTAAGGCCTCCAGCAGTGCAAGTGATATAAGACCACATTTTGGTATTTTATACCACTTGCACTTCTAGAGGCCTTAACAAAGGCTTCCAAATAGTGACAGGGCTAAACAGACCAAAGGACATGTCATATACTCAACCATTAAAGGTTTAAGAATTGCGGAAACTCCAATATGTCGCTTATATACATTTAATTGATAGGACACTACTACCACATTTCAGTTAAATTGGTACAGCATTCTTGGTACATCACAAGGCAGCACAAGACATGCCTCAAAATATGTTAATGAGCCAGAAACAACAATACCATGCACCCACTAGTGGTCAAAAGGTTTTTGGCACTCCAAAATACTGTACGGTACTTTTTTCTGTGGGGTGGACGTTACAAGCCATAGAAAATACAACAACAAATAACATATTTCTTACGTTAAAGAAAGTACTTTGATTTTGTCGACCATGTGCTCTTTGAGCGCCGTTATATTTAGAAAATTCACAAATACAGTTAGTGAACTGCTACTGTATTTTATATAGCATATTTTATGGTAAAGTCCAAAATACATTAAATATTACGGTAATGTCCAAAATACATCAAATATTTCCCAGCCGTTGAATATTTTCACACAATGCAATGTAATTTACGGTAATCTACTGTATTCCGTTTATACAATGATTTACCGTGATAATAACAGGATGGTTTTACAGTGTACCTGTTGTTGAGAGTAGGCCCCTGGCCCTAAGCAGAGGCACAGTCTGTTTGAGATGCTGATCCACCATACTGTAGACATAGAGAGCCTGAGGCTGAAGGGCCAGGATGTAGGGGTAACACACCACCGCTGCCAACAGCCCCTCAGACCACTGCACTGGAGGCCGCTGGCATATGCCGTTCTTCATGACAAACATGCCTGTGGCAAACAAATAATAGTATATCCATACAACAAATATCCTATAGATACATAAACTGTACCAACCAACACGTTATTTTAAATAACACATATTAGCCACTCATTTTGTAATGATATCTTACAGTAAATGTGTAAAAACAGGAAATCTATACTTTTCCCGGAAGTGGATTTTTATCCTTCTGTGTTCACTGCCGTCATGAACAGCGATATAAACATGACAAATGATTTATTATAAGCTACTAGTGTGTAGTTGTTTATATTATGTACAGGCACAGTGCTTGACTATAACATCCGACAAAGTAGCTGTAAGGTGTCTGATGTGTTTGTCCACAAGCATTCTTTTGAAGGGCACAGAGCATGCTAATTGTTTCCGTGACAGCAGCTCTTACCCAAGGAGCCGGGCCCATTTAAAAGGAATTCCCCTTTTCCTGCAGTGCTCACAATGATATTCTGCCTGCTCAGGTTGTGAGGGAAGAGATCAACGGTGCTTCCACTCTTGTGATCGTGGAGGAAATACCTGTCACTGGTGGCCACACACAAAGTGGATTCATACACAGCTAAGGCCACAGGGTCCTGGGGTAGAGACACCTCTTTAACACAATCCCATCTCTCAACCCCCACAACATGGATCCGGACCACTCTGCTCCTGCTAGAGGTTGTCACCAGCTCCACACACACAGACTGCGATGAGGTTGACAGTGCCGATTCACACACCTCAAAGAAAGACACGTGTTGGATCCGCTTCAGGGAAGGAAGGGGTTCTAGGGAGAACATGTTGAGGGCGCTAACGGAACGGTCCCACAGAACCAGAAGGTGATTGAGAACTGGTATTACCCTTAATTGGGTGACTGGGCTGCTTGAGCCTAGCAGTTTCACCCTCCCCTCTCGAGGACTTTGACAGGAGTCCTTTGAGTCACTGGTGCTGGGTAGGATAAGGTGTTGGACCAATGAGTCTTTGGTTCCAATGTATATATTTCTGTCATAACACTCCAGGCTATGGATGCTGAATTTGTCTTTTTCTTTAGGGTTGGAACGTTTTTCATAGACTTGCACTTGAGTGAAGGCTTTCAAACTCATTGCTACTGTATTTGTTGATGTATGCGGATGCTGTTCTCAATATTTAGAAGACTAGAATACCCTAGACAAAAAACAAAGCAAATAATGTTTCATCAATGATCTACAACTGAACCCTTAAAAGTTTAAAATGAAAATGTATTTCACCAATGTATTTCACAAATCTATCATCAAATGAAAAAGTATATTCACAGGGTTTAGATGAATATCTATTCATATTTATTTTAATAAATTGTCCTTACCTCGATCTTGTGTTGTTGGAAATCCCTTCTCATCTGAAGTGTAGTTTGACCTCATCATGTGACTCCCATCCTGAGAGGAAGTCCGTGTCAGCATTTTACACCACTTATTCTCAGCCTAGCAGTACAATTGCACAATGCCACCACAAGTTAAATCATAAAACAGTTTTTACAAGGATGAAAACAATCTGTGTGTTGAGGAATTATATTTTGAGGTGCCACAAAACTTTAAAAGAATTGTAGTGTTTGGTTCTGAATTAACCAGAAAGAAGGTTTGTGGTCTGTGGACAATGTGTCAGGAAACAGTAGGTGAACATTCAGTAGAAACTGGGGTATGTTTAGTAAGGCGCAACATTCAGAATGTTATAAAAATGTAACAGGCCTTTCTGTAATATGGGAAAGCAAGTGTTCTTCCAAGATGTCATGTTTATTTGAAAAGTGTTTCCGACTTTTAAATAAGCCAGAGAGGACTTACAACTTTTCTATGTACAGTATATACTGTGTCTATTTTACAGCAAGTAGAGTCCTGTGTGTGTGACCTGACATAATTGGTTACATCCACTGGATGGCGGCATTGCTACAAGTTTCTTACCAGAAACAGCCCTCAAAATCTTCAGTACAAGAGACAAAAGACATGATCCCATACTACGTTTTATTAATTAAAGCAAAGCAGTGTCAATTCATTTAACACAACAGATACATTCAATTTCAGGCATTCATAAAAGGTCACATTTTTTAGTTGAACAAAAGATTGTCACCCTATTTGAACTACTACAAAACTATTACATTGATGTGAATAATGATGAACACATATAACATGCAAACAGGACAAACTAATGTGCAGACAAAATAATTGGGCAGACAAAATAATTGGGGTCAACTACACCCCTTTGTCATGTAGTTTATCACAAGTTAAATTATTCTGTAAATTATACAGTTGAAGTTGGAAGTTTACATACAACTTAGCCAAATATATTTAAGCTCAGTTTTTCACAACTCCTGACAAGAATGTGAAATGTCAGAATAATAGTTGAGAGAATGATTTATTTCAGTGTTTATTTCTTTCATCACATTCCCAGTGGGTCAGAAGTTTACATACACTCAATTAGTATTTGGTAGCATTGCCTTTAAATTGTTTAACTTGGGTCAAACGTTTTGGGTAGCCTTCCACAAGCTTCCCACAATAAGTTGGGTAAATTTTGGCCCATTCCTCCTGACAGAGCTGGTGTAACTGAGTCAAGTTTGTAGGCCTCCTTGCTCACACACGCTTTTACAGTTCTGCCCACAAATGTTCTATAGGATTGAGGTCAGGGCTTTGTGATGGCCACTCCAATACCTTGACTTTGTTGTCCTTAAGCCATTTTGCCACAACTTTGGAAGTATGCTTTGGGTCATTGTCCATTTGTAAGATCCTTTTGCGACCTAGCTTTAACTTCCTGACTGATGTCTTAAATGTTGTTGCTTCAATATATCTGCATAATTTTCCTCCCTCATGATGCCATATTTTGTGAAGTGCACCAGTCCCTCCTGCAGCAAAGCACCCCCACAACATGATGCGTGCTTCACGGTTGGGAAGGTTTTCTTCGGCTTACAAGCCTCACCCTTTTTCCTCCAAACATAACAATGGTCATTATGGCCAAACAGTTCAATTTGTGTTTCAACAGACTAGGGGACATTTCTCCAAAAAGTACGATCTTTGTCCCCATGTGCAGTTTCAAACCGTAGTCTGGCTTTTTTATGGCGGTTTTGGAGCAGTGACTTCTTCCTTGCTGAGCAGCCTTTCAGGTTATGTCGATAAAGGACCCGTTTTACTGTGGATATAGATACTTTTGTACCTATTTCCTCCAGCATCTTCACAAGGTCCTTTGCTGCTGTTCTGGGATTGATGTGCACTTTTTGCACCAAAGTACGTTCATCTCTAGGAGACAGAACGTGTCTCCTTCCTGAGCGGTATGACGGCTGCATGGTCCCATGGTGTTTATACTTGCGTACCATTGTTTGTACAGATGAACGTGGTACCTTCAGGCGTTTGGAAATTGCTCCTAAGGATGAACCAGACTTGTGGAGGTCTACAATTTTTTTTCTGAGGTCTTGGCTGATTTATTTTGATTTTCCCATGATGTCAAGCAAAGAGGCACTGAGTTTGAAGGTAGGCCTTGGAATACGTCCACAGGTACACCTCCAATTGATTCAAATGATGTCAATTAGCCTATCAGACGCTTCTAAAGCCATGACATCATTTTCTGGAATTTTCCAAGCTGTTTAAAGGCACAGTCAACTTAGTGTATGTAAACTTCAGACCCACTGGAATTGTGATACTGTGAATTATGAGTGAAATAATTTGTCTGTAAACAATTGTTGGAAAAATTACTTGTGTCATGCACAAAGTAGATGTCCTAAACGACTTGCCAAAAACTATGGTTTGTTAACAAGAAATTTGTGGAGTGGTTGAAGAACGAGTTTTAATGACTGCAACCTAAGTGTATGTAAACTTCCGACTTCAACTGTACATTTAACTTGGCAAACGATTCTATTACTTCTCTTGAAAAGGGAAGCTACAGGTGGACATCAAAGGCTCCTGTCCTCACAATCATCACACTAGCAATGAAACAACAACAACAACAACAATAAAACAATAAAAGGTAAATATTGTGACCATCTTCTGTCACTTCTTGCTGGGTAGGGATTTGTTGTGGTGTTTCAGAATATGTTGTAGTAGTAATGTTTCGAGTGTGGTGTGACCATTTGGTGGATTGTTACAAGGTCATGAGGTCGTGACCTCAACTGTGAGGTCACTTCTCTCTGCCGCAGTCGGTGCACACGATGTCATCGTGCTGGCTGAGGAAGCCACGGCCCAATAGAGACACGGAGCACTGCATGCAGGTGAAACACTCGCTGTGCCACTGGTGCTCCTCAAAGGAGATGTACTTGGTTCCTGCCAGACCTGCCACACAAGGACACACAGATGTGCACACATATAAACACACCTACTGTATGAGCACAGCACACTATGCAGAATAATGCATGCATAGACACAGACACTTACAAGTACACACATATGATGTTACAAACACAAACACCAAGAGACAACGTGTGATTGCATGGCATAAATAGAAAATATTCATAGAAAATCGTAGCCTGAAGGGTGAGAAAATGAATGACAATATTCATAGAGTGACTCACTGGTGATGGATTTGGTACAACACACACACTTCTTGGCAAAGAGGTTGCTAAAGCAGTCCAGACATTAGGGGTAATTCTCTCTGGAGGTGAGACGCTGTCCTGATAGTAGCTGCTTCTTACAGCTGATGCGCAAGAAACACTCCCGGTGCCAGGATTTGTTATTGTAAGTCACCCCACCAGTCGTAATGGCCTTAAGGCAGTATTTCCAAAACTAGGGGTTGCGACTGCATGTGGGGTCGCCTGATTTGAAATGGGGTCGAGAGAGAAACTCAGAAAAACAATTTAGCTTTGTTCATAGAACCGGGGTTGTCAGGAGTGGTTGTAATAAACAGAGCGGTTTCTGTTTTCTTCCTACAAATGTGGCTTTATCTTTTGAACAATTGAAGCTAGAAAATATTATGACCCCATCACTGAACGATAAGACTCTGGAACACTGTGCAAGGACTCATTAGAACAGAGTGGACAAGACCAGTCACTAAATCAGACTGGGGGAAAAAAGAACATCAATGATGAAGTTATTTTCTACACAGAAAATCATACAAAATCTTCTGAACTTCCCAATACCTTTCTGATGCATTTCAGTCACTTCAAACCATACTTCCATCAGATTGAAATATTATCAAAAGTACTGTCAGACTGATTTGTAATAGACTGTCATAGCCCCAATTAAAAAAGTGAACAGTGACTGTTGATTACATCACTTTTTTTACATGATGGGGTCGCAATTCTTTTAAATATCAAAATAGGGTCACGGGACAAAAGGGTTTGGGAACCCCTGCCTTAAGGAGACGGAGACACACACACAGTTTACAAAACACATGTTCTTTCCATTACATCGACTGACCAGGTGAAAGCTATGATCTCTTATTGATGTCACCTGTTAAATCCACTTCAATCAGTGTAGATGAAGGGGAGGATTTTTATGCCTTGAGACAATTGAGACATGGATTCTGTATGTGTGCCATTCAGAGGGTGAATGGGCAAGACATAATATTTAAAAAGGGGTGCAACTCAATATTAGGAATGTGTTCCTAATGTTTTTCATAACTCAGTGTATAAGAAACATACAATGACACATTTTTCTAGCGTGCTGCTTATACAGTATGTAGGGTATCCAGATCCTATAATATTATGTCACAGCGTAAATAAAAACTTTTATCAGGACCCTTGTTATTTAACATTCAGTCCAAACCATGCGACTGTACACTCTAAAACATGCTGGTTTAAAAACAATCCAGCTCTGCATAAATGGTGGACAAAACACATGTTGGGTTATTTTGACCCAGCCAGTTAGTTAGGAGGTGTAGCTTTCAGATAGTCATTTTTGGCCAGCCATGAGAGTAAATGTAATTCCAGTTAATACATTTATATTAAAATGTGTAGTGTAAAAATATGAAAAGAAACATTTATATATTTGCAGTAAACAAACTTCTGGTCGTCTGCCGTCTGGTTTACTTAACGTAAGGAATTTGAAAAGATTTATACTTTTCCTTTTTATACTTAAGTATTTTTTAGCAATTACATTTACTTTTGAAACTTAAGCATATTTAAAACCAAGAACGACAAGCAAATGGACATTAAACCGGTGGAAATTGTCCTTGGTCAGGAGTCCAAATTGGAGATTTTTGGTTCCAACCGCCATGTCTTTGTGAGACGCGGTGTGGGTAAACAGATTATCTCCACATTTATATTTCCCACTGTAAAGCATGGAGAAGGTGTTAAGCTCTGTAGGTGCTTTGCTGGTGACACTGTCTGTGATTTATTTAGAATTCAAGACACACTTAACCAGCATGGCTACCACAGCGATACACCATCCCATCTGGTTTGGACTTAGTGGGACTACAGTGGCTTGTGAAAATATTCACCCCCCTTGGCATTTTTCCTATTTTGTTGCCTTACAACCTGGAATTAAAATAGATTTTGGGGGGGTTTGTTTCACTTTATTTACACAACATGCCTACCACTTTGAAGAAACAATTGTGAAACAAACAAGAAATAAGACAAAAAAAACTGAAAACCAGAGCGTGCATAGCTATTCACCCCCACCCCGAAGTCAATACTTTGTAGAGCCCCCTTTTGCAGCAATTACAGCTGCAAGTCTCTTGGGGTATGTCTCTATAAGCTTGGCACATCTAGCCTGCTCCAGCTCCTTCAAGTTGGTTGGGTTCCGCTGGCGTACAGCAATCTTTAAGTCATCACACAGATTCTCAATTGGATTGAGGTCTGGGCTTTGACTAGGCCATTCCAAGACATTTAAATGTTTCCCCTTAAACCACTTGAGTGTTGCTTTAGCAGTATGCTTAGGGTCATTGTCCTGCTGGACGGTGAACCTCCATCCCAGTCTCAAATCTCTGGAAGACTGAAACAGGTTTCCCTCAAGAATTCCCTGTATTTAGCGCCATCCATAATTTCTTCAATCCTGACCAGTTTCCCAGTCCCTCCCAATGAAAACCATCCCCACAGCATGATGCTGCCACTACCATGTTTCACTGTGGGGATGGTGTTCTCAGGGTGATGAGCAGTGTTGGGTTTGCGCCAGATATAGCGTTTTCCTTGATGGCCAAAAATCTCAATTTTAGTCTCATCTGACCAGAGTACCTTCTTCCATATGTTTGGGGAGTCTCCCACATTCCTTTTGTGGGAGACTCCCAAACAATTTTGCTTATTTTTTTCTTCAAGCAATGACTATTTTCTGGCCACTCTTCCGTAAAGCCCAGCTCTGTGGAGTGTACGGCTTAAAGTGGTCCTATGGACTGAGCTTTGCAGCTCCTTCAGGGTTATCTTTGGTCTCTCTGTTGCCTCTCTGATTAATGCCCTCCTTGCCTGGTCTGTGAGTTTTGGTGAGCGGCCCTCTCTTGGCAGGTTTGTTGTGGTGCCATATTCTTAAACATTTTTAATAATGGATTTATTGGTGCTCTGTGGGGTGTTCAACGTTTCAGATATTTTTTTATAACCCAAATCTGATCTGTACTTCTACACAACTTTGTCCCTGACCTGTTTGGAGAGCTCCTTGGTCTTCATGGTGCCGCTTGCTTGGTGGTGCCCCTTGCTTAGTGGTGTAGCTGACTCTGGGGCCTTTCAGAACAGGTGTATATATACTGAGATCATGTACCACTTAGATTGCACACAGGTGGACTTTATTTAACTAATTATGTGACTTCTGAAGGTAATTGGTTGCACCAGATCTTATTTAGGGGCTTAATAGCAAAGGGGGTGAATACATATGCATGCACCACTTTTCTGTTTTTTTTAAACAAGTAATTTTTTTCATTTCACTTCACCAATTTTGTGTTCGTCCATTACATGAAATCCAAATAAAAATCTATTTAAATTACAGGTTGTAATGCAACAAAATAGGAAAAATACCAAGGGGGATGAATACTTTTGCAAGGCAATGTATCATTTGTTTTTCAACAGGACAATGTGTAGGGGAATTTGACCAAGAAGGAGAGTGATAGAGTTCTGCATCAGAGTGCTGTAACACTTTTTTGGATTTCTACATGATTCCATATGTGTTATTTCATAGTTTTGATGTCTTCTCTAATATTCTACAATGTAGAAAATAGTAAAAATTAAGAAAAATCCTTGAATGAGTAGGTGTTCTTAAACTTTTGACCGGTAGTGTATGTAATGTATTGTCAAAATAAGGCTGTTTGAACTGTTCATGGAGGGTTCTAGGAAGAACTGTTTGATTATAAAATGGTTCTTGGTAGCACCCTTCATAGAGATAGAACCATATACAGGTGGTTCCTTGAAGAACCCTACATAGAGGGTTCTACAAAGCACCAAAAAGGGTTCCCCTACGGGGACAAACCAAAGTACCCTGTATGGTTCTCTTTAACACCTTTTTTTCTTAGACTGTAGCAAAAATACTTATTTTATCATAATCAATATCATCATCATTGTTGTCCAACAGTACCGGGCATGATGGTTTTCTTGCAGGTGGAGCACTTGTAGGAGTACTCATGGGAGTAACACTTTTCCATAAGAGAGCGGCTGCATTTGGCACACTTCAAGCACTGCTCATGCCAGTGGTGATCCATATAAGACAGATCCTATCAAACAAACATATAGACAGTGTTAACCATTGATTAGTTAGGAATAATAGTCAAGCAGTTATGGTTTGCTGGTTCAAACCATAACTGACTCTAAGGCTTTAAGCCTAACAATCATGTACTTCAGTTTCACTGACGTGCTAATATATAAATATGCAAATGAAAATATGCATTTTATGGGGTCAGTACAAAAATCTTACCTTACAGTTGCACCCAATAGGCAGAGAGCACACTACACAGCAGTTGGAGAACAGCCATTTTATTACCAGTAATCTCTGCAGAGAATGGACATGCTCCACTGCAAACTAAGGGAGTTTGTGCTGAGCATACTGGCAAACAATTATTTTTGTGAAAAAGTTGTGGTTACGACAAAGCTATGTGAATATTGAGAGGGAAGGCATGTTTGTGCTAGGACAAACCCATACAGTACATGAGACATTTCATATTGATCTCATGGTTTACATTTTTTTGTGAAACAAATAAAAACAAAGGATTCAATAGGGTCTGATGTAGAAGTCAAGGCAAACACATGACTTGCACATGTTACTATAGAAGAGTATGACAAACATAGATAAATCACATATACAGTGGGGCAAAAAAGTATTGTCAGCCACCAATTGTGCAAGTTCTCCAACTTAAAAAGATGAGAGAGGCCTGTAATTTTCATCATAGGTACACTTCAACTATGACAGACGAAATGAGAAAAAGAAATCCAGAAAATCACATTGTAGGATTTTTAATTTATTTATTTGCAAATTATGGTGGAAAATAAGTATTTGGTCAATAACAAAAAGTTTATCTCAATACTTTGTTATATACCCTTTGTTGGCAATGACAGAGGTCAAACGTTTTCTGTAAGTCTTCACAAGGTTTTCACACACTGTTGCTGGTATTTTGGCCCATTCCTCAATGTAGATCTCCTCTAGAGCATTGATGTTTTGGGGCTGTCGCTGGGAAACACAGACTTTCAACTCCCTCCAAAGATTTTCTATGGGGTTGAGATCTGGAGACTGGCTAGGCCACTCCAGGACCTTGAAATGCTTCTTACGAAGCCACTCCTTCGTTGCCCGGGCGTTGTGTTTGGGATCATTGTCATGCTGAAAGACCCAGCCACGTTTCATCTTCAATGCCCTTGCTGATGGAAGGAGGTTTTCACTCAAAATCTCACGATACATGGCCCCATTCATTCTTTCCTTTACACGGATCAGTCGTCCTGGTCCCTTTGCAGAAAAACAGCCCCAAAGCATGATGTTTCCACCCCCATGCTTCACAGTAGGTATGGTGTTCTTTGGATGCAACTCAGCATTCTTTGTCCTCCAAACACGACGAGTTGAGTTTTTACCAAAAGTTCTATTTTGGTTTCATCTGACCATATGACATTCTCCCCAATCCTCATCTGGATCATCCAAATGCTCTCTAGCAAACTTCAGATGGGCCTGAACATGTACTGGCTTAAGCAGGGGACACGCCTGGCACTGCAGGATTTGAGTCCCTGGCGGCGTAGTGTGTTACTGATGGTAGGCTTTGTTACTTTGGTCCCAGCTCTCTGCAGGTCATTCACTAGGTCCCCCGTGTGGTTCTGGGATTTTTGCTCACCGTTCTTGTGATCATTTTGACCCACGGGGTGAGATCTTGCGTGGAGCCCCAGATCGAGGAAGATTATCAGTGGTCTTGTATGTCTTCCATTTCCTAATAATTGCTCCCACAGTTGATTTCTTCAAACCAAGCTGCTTACCTATTGCAGATTCAGTCTTCCCAACCTGGTGCAGGCTCTACAATTTTGTTTCTGGTGTCCTTTGACAGCTCTTTGGTCTTAGGCCATAGTGGAGTTTGGAGTGTGACTGTTTGAGGTTGTGGACAGGTGTCTTTTATACTGATAACAAGTTCAAACAGGTGCCATTAATACAGGTAATGAGTGGAGGACAGAGGAGCCTCTTAAAGAAGAAGTTACAGGTCTGTGAGAGCCAGAAATCTTGCTTGTTTGTATGTGACCAAATACTTATTTTCCACCATAATTTGCAAATAAATTCATTAAAAATCCTACAATGTGATTTTCTGGATTTTTTTCCCTCATTTTGTCTGTCATAGTTGAAGTGTACCTATGATGAAAATTACAGGCCTCTCTCATCTTTTGAAGTGAGGGAACTTGCACAATTGGTGGCTGACTAAATACTTTTTTGCCCCACTGTACCTAAACAAAGCTCATTGGATAATCACCAAAAGGCATTTTGACTCCCCGTATTCCCTTAGCAAACCAGCAAAAATGAGTTATTGCCAAAAAAGGCCAATGCAGGTAGTCCAGCTAGTCATTTGATTATCTATTTAGCAGTCTTGTTTACCAGTCTTAGGGCTTGGGGGTAGAAGCTGTTCAGGGTCCTGTTGGTTCCAGACTTGGTGCACTGGTACTGCTTGCCATAACAGTGGGAACAGTCTTTGACAATTTCCTTTAACACAGCCTGGTATAGAGGTCCTGGCTGGCAGGGAGCTGGGCCCAGGGATGTACTGGGCCGTACTCATTTCCCTCTGTATCGCCTTGTGGTCATGTGCCTCGCAGTTGCTGTACCAAACAGTGATGCAGCCAATCAACCTTTTGAGGATCTGAGGGCCCATGACACATCTTTTCAGCCTCCCGAGGGTGAAGAGGCGCTGTCATGCCCTCTTAACAACTGTGTGGGTGTTTGTGGACCATGTTAATTGCTTAGTGATGTGGACACCGAGGAACTTGAAGCTCTCGACCCGCTCCACTACAGACCCATTGATGTGGATGGAGGCATGCTTGTCCCTCTGTTTGCTGTAGTCCACGATCAGCTCCTTTGACTTGCTGATGTCGAGGGAGTTGTCCTCTGACCTCCTCCCAATAAGTGTTGGTGATAAGTCTTACCATCTTCGTGTTGTCAGCAAACTTGAGGATAGTGTTGGAGTCATGCGAGGCCATGCAAATGTATTCCTTTTGTCCAGGTGGGTGAGGGCAGTGTGGTTTGCAATAGACATTGCGTCATTTCTGGATCTGTTGGGGCAGAATGTGAATTGGAGTGAGTCCAGGGTGTCTGGGATGATGGTGTTGATGTGAGCCATGACCAGCCTTTCAAAGCATTTCATGGCTATAGATGTGAGTGCTATGGGGCGATAATCATTTAGGCAGGTTACCTTGGCGTTCTTGGGCACGGGGACTATTGGTGGTCTGCTTGAAATATGTAGGTATTACAGACAGGGTCAGGGATAGGTTGAACATGTTAGTGAAGACACTTGCCAGCTGGTCAGCAGCTGCTCGGAGTACGTGTCCTGGTATTACGACTGGCCCTGCGGCCTTGTGAAAGTTAACCTGTACATCGGCTACGGAGAGCGATATCACTAAGTTGTCACGCAGCTGGTGCTCTCATGCATGGTTCAGTGTTGCTTGCCTCGAAGAGTGCATAGAAGGCATTTTGCTTGTCTGACAGGCTCGTTTCGCTGGGCAGCTCACAGCTGTGTTTCCCTTTGTAATTCATGACAGTTTGCAAGCCCTGCCACATCCGTCAAGTGTTTGAGCCGAAATAGTAGAATTAGATCTTTGTGCTGTAATGAAGCTTTAGGGAGCGATTTATTATAAGCGTCCGGATTAGAATCCCAGTCCTTGAAAGCGGCAGCTCTAGCCTTTAGCTCAGTGCAGATTTTTGCTGTAGTCCACGGCTTCTGGTTGGGGTATGTACACTACCGTTTAAAAGTTTGGGGTCACTTAGAAATGTCCTTGTTTTCCATGAAAACATACATGAAATGAGGTGCAAAATGAATAGGAAATATAGTCAAGACGTTGACAATGTTAGAAAAAAATATTTTTAATTGAAATAATAGTATCCTTCAAACTTTGCTTTCGTCAAAGAATCCTCCATTTACAGCAATTACAGACTAGCAGACCTTTGGCATTCTAGTAGTAAATTTGTTGAGGTAATCTGAAGAGATTTCCCCCCCATGCTTCCTGAAGCACTTCCCACAAGTTGGATTGGCTTGATGGGCACTTTTTACATACCATACGGTCAAGCTGCTCCCACAACAGCTCAATAGGGTTGAGATCTGGTGACTGTGCTGGCCACTCCATTTGTCATGGATCGCACCTCTGTGGCTCTCTCCGATCACCAAAGAACACCGTCACCGGAGTATTGACCACATTTCCCATCAGCCCCGTACCTAGGTCTAATCATCTGCACAGCTGTACCCACTTCTCTCCTCTATATAAACTGTCTCCAAGCTCCTATGCATTGCGAAGTCTTGTACTGCCCCGGCTAGTCATTTCTGAGCGCTTCTATTGATTGATTGATTGATTCCCTGTTATCTGACCTTGGACTGTTTTCTGATTCTTGTTTTCCCGTCTGCCGCCTGCCCCGACCCACGCCTGGTATTGGTTCTGTTCCTGGATACCCTCTGACACCCTCTAAGCTGTTATCTGAGTTTTGCCTGTCTGACCAACCTTGATTAAAGTTTACTGCTTATGGATCCGAACGTCTCTGGCTCTGCGTAACACCATTATAGACAGATTACCAACTGACTGCTTCTTCCCTAAATAGTTCTGGCATAGTTTGGAGCTGTGCTTTGGGTCATTGTCCTGTTGTATGAGGAAATTGGCTACAATTAAGCACCGCCCACAGGGTATGGCATGGCGCTGCAAAATGGAGTGATAGCCTTCCTTCTTCAAGATCTCTTTTACCCTGTACAAATCTCCCACTTTACCACCACCAAAGCACCCCCAGACCATCACATTGCCTCCACCATGCTTGACAGATGGCGTCAAGCACTCCTCCGGCATATTTTTTCCACGTCTCACGAATGCTCTTCTTTGTGATCCGAACAGATCAAACTTAGATTCGTCTGTCCATAACACTTTATTCCAATCTTCCTCTATCCAGTGTCTGTGTTTTTTTGCCCCTCTTAAAGTTTTCTTTTTATAGGCCAGTCTGAGATATGGCTTTTTCTTTGCAACTCTGCCTAGAAGGCCAGAATCCCGAAGTTTCTTCTTCACTGTTGATGTTGAAACTGGTGTTTTGAGGGTACTATTTAATGAAGTTGCCAGTTGAGGACTTGTGAGGTGTCTGTTTCTCAAACTAGACACTCTAATGTACTTTTCCTCTTGCTCAGCTGTGCACCGGGGCCTCCCACTCCTCTTTTTATTCTGGTTAGAGCCAGTTTGCGCTGTTCTGTGAAGGGAGTAGTACACTGCGTTGTACGTGACCTTCAGTTTCTTGGCAATTTCTCGCATGGAATATTCTTCATTTCTCAGAACAAGAATAGACTGACGAGTTTCAGAAAAAAAAAGGTATTTTTTCTGGCCATTTTGAGCCTGTAATCAAAGCCACAAATGCTGATGCTCCAGATAATCAACTAGTCTAAAGAAGTTGTATAACTTTTTTAATCAGAACAACAGTTTTCAGCTGTGCTAACATAATTGCAAAAGGGTTTTCTAATGATCAATTATCCTTTTAAAATGATAACCTTGGATTAGCTAAAACAATGTGCCATTGGAACACAGGAGTGATGGTTGCTGATAATGGGCCTCTGTACTCCTATGTAAATATTCCATAAAAAAGCAGCCGTTTCCAGCTACAATAGTCATTTAACAACATTAACAATGTCTACACTGTATTTCTGATCAAAGATGTTATTTTAATGGACACAAAACGTGCTTTTGTGTACATACACGGTCAATGTGGGGAAGACATCATTGGTGCACTTAGTAGCCCTTTACACTCGTACCAGGGTTGAAATTGGCAGATTTGGACACTGTGGGCTGGAAAGGGAATTTAACTAAGGAAGACTTAACTTGTTGGGGATTAGCAGCTGAGGGGTTGGTTTTGGAGAGTCTGGCGTGCCTAAAGTAAAATGCTTTCCACTCAGGCTCAGAAAATAGGATATGCACATTGGATAGGAAACACTCTGAGGTTTCCAAAAGTGTTAACATTTTGTTTTGTGAGTGTAACAGAACTCATTTGGCAGGCAAAAACCAGAGAAAATTCCATCCGGAAATTTCATTCTGGTGGCTTATGGCTCACTTAGAGAGACTGCCTATTGAAAAGTATTTATACCAGGACACTGACTGTAGTACCTATTGCTTCCACTGGATGTCAGCAGTGTATAGGTAAAGTTTAATGGAAATCGGAACCATTGTGTTCAATCGGTAGACGTTTTAGTCAGGGGAGCTATTTTTCAGTTGCACGTTTCTGGGCGCAACGTTTGGCTGAGCGGTCCACTTTATTTGACTTATATAACGTTTAGGTGACCATCCAAGTGAAAGATTATCACTTTTATTCATAAAAGATAAGCTAAGGTTGCATTTTAATTGGTTTTTGTTTTGTTGAGGGAAAGTTTATAGGTTTAAATGAACGCGTTCACTTCACGTTGGATTTTCTGAACACAAGGTGCCAACCAAACAGAGATTTAAGGATATAATAAATTACTTTTTCTAACCAAATACCCATGGATTGTCTTCATTGTACACTTAGGAAGCCCTCTGCAGAAGTTCTACAAAAAGGTAAGGCACAGGTTTTCCCTGTGAAATGCATTTTGTATCGACCGCGCTGGCTAAAGATTTCATGGTTATGGAAAATATTGAAGGTGCTACCCTCAAACAATCAAATGTAGTGCTTTCGCCGTAAAGCCTTTTTGAAATCCGACAATTCTGTGATATTGCCAAGAAGCAGAGCTTTTGATGAGTATGAAACACTTGTATATTGGTGCATTTTTTATAATTCAACTTTTGGATTTTGTCTTGCTTTTTACCTGGTAGTGTCGGGAGTGGGGGCGCTAGCGCACCAAATCACCTTGCTGATCCCTAAGAAGTTTTTAAACAAGCTTGACAAAATCATTATTAACAAAGCCAGAGCTACAATTGACTGCAGCCTGGAACTATTGCAGGACATGTTCTTAAAAAATACACATGATCATAGACAATGACATACACCCACTCTACAGCACTCTAATGCAACATCGATGTTCCACAGAGAGGTTTAGAGGGTCATTTTTACTCACAGCCATTGGACAATGTTTTTGCCTGTTTTCCCCAGAGAAGGATAGAAAACTGCACTTGAATCAGACTATTCTTTTAGGGATACTATGGTTGGTGCATGTGCCTTTGTCGTAATGTGTTGGTCATTGTTGGTTGTTCTGTCATTTTATGTTCTTGATGATGCATGTTGTGATAGAACAATTTCCCAAGTTTGGATTAATAAAGTAATAGTCTACTCTCTCTACTCTACTCTTAGTAAATGTTTGGAATAAATTGTGTTTGACCAGATACAATGCTATTTTAAAGTAAACAAATTGACAGCAGACCTTCAGCATGCTTATAGGGAAGGAAATTCAACAAGCACAGCACTTACAAAAATGATTGATGATTGGCTGAGAGAAATTGAAAATAAAAAGATTGTGTTAGACTTTATTGAGGCTTTTGACATTAATCGATCATAGTCTGCTGCTGGAAAAACTAATGCGTTATGGCTTTACACCCCCTGCTATATTGTGGATAAAGAGTTACCTGTCTAACAGAACACAGAGAGTGTTCTTTAATGGAAGCCTCTCCAACATAATCCAGGTAGATTCAGGAATTCCCCAGTGCAGTTGGATAGGCCCCTTACTTTTTTCGATGTTTACTAACTACATGCCACTGGCTTGTTTATGTATGCAGATGACTCAACATTATACACGTTAGCTACTACAGCGGCCGAAATGACTGGAACACTTAACAAAGAGCTGCAGTTAGTTTCAGAATGGGTGGCATGGAATAAATTAGTCCTAAATATTTCAAAAACTAAAAGCATTGTATGTGGGACAAATCATGTAATGAATAAATCTTGTAATGAATAATGTGAAATTGAGCAAGTTGAAGTGACTAAACTGCTTTGAGTAAACCTGGATTGTAAACTGTCATTGTCAAAACATATTGATACAGCAGTAGCTAAGATGGGGAGAAGTCTGTCCATAATAAAGTATTGCTCTGCCTTCTTAACAACACTATCAATAAGGCAGGTCCTACAGGCCCAAGTTTTGTCGCACCTAGACTACTGTTCGGTCATGTGGGCAGGTGCCACAAAGAGGGACTTAGGAAAATTACAATTGACTCAGAAAAGGGTAGCACGGCTGGCCCTTAAATGTACACAGAGAGCTAACATTAATTATATGCATGTAAATCTCTTCTGGCTCAAAGTGGAGGAGAGACTGACTTCATCACTGCTTGTTTTTGTAAGACGTGTTGACAGGCTGAATGCACCAACGTGTCTGTTTTAAACTACTAGCACACAGCTCAGACACCCATGCTTACCCCACAGGACATGCCACCAAAGGTCTTTTCACAATCCCCAAGTCAAGAACAGATTATGGGAGGCATACAGTACTACAGTGGTTCTTCCTGTAGAAGTTGTGTTATACTGCAGCACACCTTGTGGGCTGCCGCAGAATTCTATGGCACATTATTTAATTGTCAGCCATTGTTGCCATTAATGCTAGTTAGTGCTAGTTTGACCACCAGATGGCATCTTTGAGAAGCATTTGATAGTCTATAGAATTGGTTGTACTGGAGAATTTAAAACCTTTTTTTGTGAGAAAATAGTATATGGGATTGATTTTAATAAATGTTGCTTAGTTAATTTGCTTAATACTATGGTCGTCCTATTCCAGTAAAAATGAAAAAGGAAACCCTCAGGGTTTCTGTTAGGAAAATATGGGGCTGTACAACTTGACAATGGGAGTAGGCTACTGTACTAAGAGCATAACATTTTCACACCCTAATTGTAGTCTAACCAATACCCAATCGGAGATTCAGTGAAAATAAAATTCTTAGAAAGCCAAGATGACCATTTCACATCCCACCTTACCTTCTCTGCTGTGCAATCCGGTTTCCAAGATGGTCACGGGTGCACCTCAGCCCCGCTCAAGGTACTAAACGATATCTTAACTACTTAGGGAGTAGTTATATCACAGCGTTGTATCACAATATCACAGCGGTCAGATTTTAAAAAGGCTTTACGGCGAAAGCACAACATTTGATTGTTTGAGGATAGCACCCCACATATTTTCCACATTAGCATAAATTCATATCCAGCGCGGGTCACACAAAACCCATATAAGACCTAAAAAAAGCATAAATTCATATCTAGCGCAGGTCACACAAAACCCATATAAGAGCTACAAATATCACTTACCTTTCGAAGAACTTCTGCTGAGGGCTTCCCAAGTTTCCAACAAAGACATCCAATGGTTCTTTTGTTAGAAAAAGTAATTTATTATATCCATAAATCTCACCATAAATCTGTTTGTTTGGCACGTTATGTATGATCAGAAAATCCACCGTTGATTCGCCCATTGAACTGTGAAGAGAACACGTTCAAATTATACCTACAAACTTTCTACAAACAAATCAAACATAATTTTTAATGTATCCTTAGGTATCCTTTAATGTATATTTACTGTAATATTTCAACCGGACGATAACGTGAACGATAGGAAAATGAAGTGGGGGTGCGCTCACAATCTCGCGCCCGTCAAACGTTGTAAACAAAAGTGGTCCCCTGACTACTTCCTCTTCCTATCCGTTCTGCTTAGAGCTACAGCTTCCAGACTCTGTATAAAGACTGTTGACATCTAGTGGAAGCCATAGGTACTGCAGGCTCAGTCCTACATAAAATTGTATGCAATAGGCAGCTTGGAGAAAAAGGTCATCTACAAAAAAAAAAATTAAATCCGGATGGATTTTCCTCTGGTTTTCACCTCCTATATCAGTTCTCTTATACTCACAGACATTATCTTAATGGGTTTAGAAACTTCAGAGTGTTCCCTATCCAATAGTACTAATTATGTGCATATCCTATTTTCTGGGCCTGAGTGGCAGGCATTTTACTTTGGGCAAGCCAGACTCTCCAAAACCGACACCTCTGCTGCCGCTCCCTAAGAAGTTAACCGCCATCGATAAATTACAGTACTATGCAGCCATCTTCATCTACCTGGCCAAGGCTTTCGACTCTGTCAATCGCCGTATTCTTATTCGGCAGACTCAACAGCCTTGGTTTCTCAAATGACTGCCTCGCCTGGTTCACCAACTACTTCTCAGACAGAGTTCAGTGTGTCAAATCAGAGGGCCTGTTGTCCGGACCTCTGGCAGTCTCTATGGGGCTACCACAGGGATCATTTCTCAGGCCGAATATTTTCTCTGTAAATATCAACGATGTCGCTCTTGCTGCAGGTGATCAACCTCTGCGCAGACGACACCATTCTGTATACATCTGGCCCTTCTTTGGACACTATGTTTACTTCTTAGGGAGCGGCTCCCGAGGGGACGGTTTTGGAGAGTCTGGCGTGCCCAAAGTAAAATGCCTCCCACTCAGGCCCAGAAAATAGGATATGCACATAATTAGTACTATTGGATAGGAAACACTCTGCAGTTTCTAAAAGTGTTAACATAATGTCTGTGAGTGTAACAGAACAGATATAGCAGGCGAAAAACCAAGAAAAATCCATCTGGAATTACTGTTTTTTGTCACATTGGCTCTGTTTGACAGTCTCCCTAATTTTTTCAAAGGCAAGCAGCTCCGAGATTTCAGTACCTATGGCTTCCACTAGATGTCAACAGTCTCTATACAAAACCAGGAAATGTTAGCCCTGACCTGAACGGATAGGGAGAGAATATGGTCCAGGGAGCTCAGATGTCAACAAGATTTTGCAGGCGCGCAACCGAGTGCGCGCTCCACTGTTTTTTCCTTTCTTAACGTTCAGGCTACAATCCGGTTGAAATAGTATAGTAAATATACATAAAAGAATACCTAAGGAAACATAAAAAATTATGTTTGATTTGTTTGTAGAAATATGATAGGTATAATTTTAACGTGTTCTCTTCACGGTTCTATGGGCGACTCGATGGTGGATTTTATGAACATAACGCGCCAACCAAACAGAGATTTATGGATATAATAAATGACTTTTTCTAACCAAAGAAGCATGGATTGTCTTCGTTGGACACTTGGGAAGCCCTCAGCAGAAGTTCATCAAAGGTAATCGATTTTATATTAGCGATTTTATGCATTTTGTGAGACCCGGGTTGGGTTATGGATTTATGCTAATGCATAAATATTAGAGGTTCTACCCTCAAACAATCAAATGTTGTGCTTTCGCCGTAAAGCCTTTCTGAAATCTGACAACGTTGTGATATTGCCAAGAGTCAGAGCTTTTGATAGCTATGAAACACTTGTATATTGATTAATTTTTAATAATTCAACTTTTGGATTTTGAATTTGGCACTTTACATTTCACCGGGTAGTGTCGGGAGTAGGGCGCTAGCGCCCCACTGCTCCGTAAGAGGTTTTAACAAACTCCAAACGAGCTTCAATGGCATACAACACTCCCTCTGTGGCTTCCACCTGGTCTTTAAATGCTAGTAAAACTAAATGCATGCTCTTCAACCGATCGCTGCACGCACCTGCCTGCCCGACTAGCATCACCACTCTGGACGGTTCTGACTTAGAATATGTGGACAACTACAAATACCTAGGGGTCTGGCTAGACTGTAGACTCTCCTTCCAGACTCATATGAAATCTCCAAATTAAATCTAGAATCGGCATCCTCTTACGCAACAAAGCCTCCTTCACTCACGCTGCCAAACATACCCTCGAAAAACTAACTATCCTACCGATCCTCAACTTCGGCGATGTCATTTACAAAATAGCCTCCAACACTCTACTCAGCAAACTGGATGCAGTCGATCACAGTGCCATCCGTTTTGTCACCAAAGCCCCATATAGCACCCACCACTGCGACCTGTATGCTCTCGTCGGCTGGCCCTCGCTACATATTCGCCGCCAGACCCACTGGCTCCAGGTCGTCTATAAGTCTTTGCTAGGTAAAGCTCTGCCTTATCTCAGCTCACTGGTCACCATAACAACACCCACCAGTAGCACACGCTCCAGCAGGTACAGTTGAAGTCGGAAGTTTACATACACTTAGGTTGGAGTCATTAAAACTCATTTTTCAACCACTCCACAAATGTCTTGTTAACAAACTATAGTTTTGTCAAGTAGGTAAGGACATCTACTTTGTGCATGACACAATACATTTTTCCAACAATGTAAATTGTTTACAGACAGATTATTTCACTTATAATTCACTGTATCACAATTCCAGTGGGTCAGAAGTTTACATACACTAAGTTGACTGTGCCAATAAACAGCTTGTAAAATTCCAGAAAATGATGTCATGGCTTTAGAAGCGTCTGATAGGCTAATTGACATCATTTGAGTCAATTGGAGGTGTACCTGTGGATGTATTTCAAGGCCTACCTTCGAAATCAATGCCTCTTTGCTTGACAACATGGGAAAATCAAAAGAAATCAGCCAAGACCTCCACAAGTGTTGTTCATCCTTGGGAGCAATTTCCAAAACGCCTGAAGGTACCACGTTCATCTGTACAAACAATAGTACGCAAGTATAAACACCATGGGACCACGCAGCCGTCATACCACTCAGGAAGGAGACGCGTTCTGTCTCCTAGAGATGAACGTACTTTGGTGCAAAAAGTGCAAATCAATCCCAGAACAGCAGCAAAGGACGTTGTGAAGATGCTGGAGGAAACAGGTACAAAAGTATCTATATCCACAGTAAAACGAGTCCTACATCAACATAACCTGAATGGCCGCTCAGCAAGGAAGAAGCCACTGCTCCAAAACTGCCATAAAAAAGCCACACTACGATTTGCAACTGCACATGGGGACAAAGATCGTACTTTTTGGAGAAATGTCCTTTGGTCAGATGAAACAAAAATAGAACTGGTTAGCCATAATGACCATCGTTATGTTTGGAGGAAAAAGGGGGAGGCTTGCAAGCGAAGAACGCAATCCCAACCATGAAGCACGGGGTGGCAGCATCATGTTGTGGGGGTGCTTTGCTGCAGGAGGGACTGGTGCACTTCACAAAATAGATGGCATCATGAGGAAGGAAAATTATGCATCTCAAGACATCAGTCAGGAAGTTAAAGCTTGCTCATGAATGGGCCTTCCAAATGGAAAATGATCCCAAGCAGACTTCCAAAGTTGTGGCAAAATGGCTTAAGGACAACAAAGTCAAGGTATTGGAGTGGACATCACAAAACCCAGACCTCAATCCCATAGAAGATTTGTGGGCAGAACTGAAAAAGCGTGTGCGAGCAAGGAGGCCTACAAACCTGACTCAGTTACACCAGCTCTGTTAGGAGGAATGGGCCAAAATTCACCCAACTTATTGTGGGAAGCTTGTGGACGCCTACCCGAAACGTTTGACCCAGGTTAAACAATTTAAAGGCAATGCTACCAAATACTAATTGAGTGTATGTAAACTTCTGACCCACTGGGAATGTGATGAAAGAAATAAATGCTGATATAAACCAGTATTCTGACATTTCACATTCTTAAAATAAAGTGGTGATCTTACCTGACCTAAAACAGGGAATGTTTACTAGGATTAAATGTCAGGAATTGTGAAAAACTGAGTTTAAATGTATTTGGCTAAGTTGTATGTAAACTTCCGACTTCAGCTGTATATCTCACTGGTCATCCCCAAAGCCAACACCTACTTTGGCCGCCTTCCTTTCCAGTTCTCTGCTGCCAATGACTGGAACGATTTTCAAAAATCGCTGAAGTTGGAGACTTATATCTCCCTCACTAACTTTAAGCATTAGCTATCTGAGCAGCTTACCGATCGCTGCAGCTGTTACACAGCCCATCTGTAAATAGCCCATCCAACTACCTACCTCATCCCCATTTTGTTTTTATTTACTTTTTTTTGCTCTTTTGCACACCAGTATTTCTACTTGCACATAAACATCTGCACTCTATCATTCCAGTGTTAATTTGCTATATTGTAATTACTTCGCTACTATGGCCTATTTATTGCCTTACCTCCTTACGCCATTTGCACACACTGTATATATAATTTTTTTTCTATTGTGTTATTGACTGTGTTTGTTTACTCCGTGTGTAACTCTGTGTTGTTGTTTGTGTCACACTGCTTTGCTTTATCTTGGCCAGGTCGCAGTTGTAAATGAGAACTTCTCAACTGGCCTACCTGGTTAAATAAAGGAGAAATAAAAATAAATAAATAAAATAGACCACTGCCCATGCTCGTCTCAGAGCAGCGCGAAACTGTGCTGAAATAGTTTACCACACGCGGTAGTCTCAGTAGGCTACTGCTTCAAATCCTACTGCTTCTAACTTCAATATGCCTTTTAAATAAATAAGACCTACAGCACATTACTCAAAACTAGTGAGACTACGGTAGGCCTACAGTATACAGTGAGGGAAAAAAGTATTTGATCCCCTGCTGATTTTGTATGTTTGCCCACTGACAAAGAAATGATCCGTCTATAATTTTTATAGTAGGTTTATTTGAACAGTGAGAGACAGAATAACAACAACAAAAATCCAGACAAACGCATGTGAAAAATGTTATAAATTGATTAGCATTTTAATGAGGGAAATAAGTATTTGACCCCCTCTCAATCAGAAAGATTTCTGGCTCCCAGGTGTCTTTTGTACAGGTAACGAGCTGTGATTAGGAGCACCCTTATAAATGGAGTGCTCCTAATCTCAGCTTGTTACCTGTATAAAAGACACCTGTCCACAGAAGCAATCAATCAATCAATCAGATTCCAAACTCTCCACCATGGCCGAGACCAAAGAGCTCTCCAAGGATGTCAAGGCTGGAATGGGCTACAAGACCATCGCCAAGTGGCTTGGTGAGAAGGTGACAACAGTTGGTGCGATTATTCACAAATGGAAGAAACACAAAAGAACTATCAATCTCCCTCGACCTGGGGCTCCATGCAAGATCTCACCTCGTGGAGTTGCAATGATCATGAGAACGGTGAGGAATCAGCCCAGAACTACACGGGAGAATCTTGTCAATGATCTCAAGGCAGCTGGACCATAGTCACCAAGAAAACAATTGGTAACACACTACGCCGTGAAGGACTGAAATCCTACAGCGCCCGCAAGGTCCCCCTGCTCAAGAAAGCACATATACATGCCCGTCTGAAGTTTGCCAATGAACATCCGAATGATTCAGAGGACAACTGGGTGAAAGTGTTGTGGTCAGATGAGACCAAAATGGAGCTCTTTCGCATAAACTCAACGCGCCGTGTTTGGAGAAGGAGGAATGCTGCCTAGGACCCCAAGAACATCATCCCCACCGTCAAACATGGAGGTGGAAAGATTATGCTTTGGTGGTGTTTTTCTGCTAAGGGGACAGGACAATTTCACCGTATCAAAGGGACGATGGACGGGCCATGTACTGTCAAATCCTGGGTGAGAACCTCCTTCCCTCAGCCAGGGCATTGAAAATGGGTCGTGGATGGGTATTCCAGCATGACAATGACCCAAAACACACGGCCAAGGCAACAAAGGAGTGGCTCAAGAAGAAGGACATTAAGGTCCTGGAGTGGCCTAGCCAGTCTCCAGACCTTAATCCCATAGAAAATCTGTGGAGGAGCTGAAGGTTCGAGTTGCCAAACGTCACCCTCGAAACCTTAATGACTTGAAGAAGATCTGGAAAGAGGAGTGGGACAAAATCCCTCCTGAGACGTGTGCAAACCTGGTGGCCAACTACAAGAAACGTCTGACCTCTGTGATTGCCAACAAGGGTTTTGCCACCAAGTACTAAGTCATGTTTTGCAGAGGGGTCAAATACTTATTTCCCTCATTAAAATGCAAATCAATTTATAACATTTTTCACATGCGTTTTTCTGGACTGTTTTTGTTGTTATTCTGTCTCTCACTGTTCAAATAAACCTACCATTAAAATTATACACTGATAATTTCTTTGTCAGTGGGCAAACGTACATAGCCCTCTCTCTCAGTGTGGGCTATGACCTGATTCCATGCACTACAAGGTGATTTGATACCTTCTATAAGTGCCAATAGTTCTAGACTGCCATGAAGTCAAAGTCCCTATTTCGTCTACATAGAACTCTACCGAGACATCCTTCCCTAATTCTACTCTCACTTCATTTCTGTCTCGTCCTAGTGACCTTTTAAACTTTGTTGATACAAAATCCTCATCATATGCACTATAAGTCCGGTTATCATTCTTTGCCTGTTCGGGTAAGTCATGGTGTATTAGGAATATGGCTTCCACAATCAGACAGCTCAGACCGATCAGCACTCCCGTAAAGCCACACCCCCTCCCAGAGTACATATCATTAGTCAAAAGCCAACCCATACTCACACCTCTAGGGAACACACTACAGTGATGATAGGTCGGGGTAGGAAATCTTTGTTAACAGAAGCGACCCCCAGACCCTATTGGTCCAGTTCTGCTCTTTAACTCTGCGTGGGTTCAACAGTGTTGGAAGGGCCAGCTCTTTTGCAATGTGTGATATGCACCCAGGTAGCCCTTTCAGTTATTCTTACTGCGAAGGCTGTCACCAGGAGAACTTGGTATGGTCCCTCCCACCGTGGCTGCTTCCAGTCCTTTTTCTTCAGTGATTGGACCCAGACCCAGTCTCCTGGCCGAATCTTGTGTGTGATCTCCTTATGTAGTTCTCCTGCTGGGCATAAAATCTTTGACATACGGATTATGAACAATCTTCTCATGTGTTCGACCATACTGTTCTTTACTTCTATATCTGCTCGCTCCAGTCGTCCCAATTCAAAGATTCTATAGGGCCTACCAAAGACCTTCTCAAATGGAGACAGTCCCTCTTTATCAGGAGTTATTCTAATAGTCATTAGTACTATGGGCAAGCATTTTATCGAATTCATTCCGGTACTTAGATGTGTTTTCTGTAATCGATTCTTTACCGTGGCGTTCATGCACTCTATCAAACCTGCACTTCGCGGATGATATGAACAGTGTTTTTTCATGTTTATATTTAATTTCTGACCTATATTATCTATTACTTGATTGGAGAAATGGGAACCATTGTCGCTATAAATATATTCAGGCAGTCCAAATCTTGGGATAATCTCCTGACATAGTGCCCTAGCCACTGTCTCTGCATCTGCTGAGGATGTAGGAAATGCCTCTATCCATTTTGTATATTTATCAATAATTGTCAAACACCACTTTTTATCTTCGCTTTTAGTTAATTCAATGAAGTCCATTTCCAACTGTTGGAATGGATACTTGGCTGAAGGGTATTCACCCTGGGGTACCCTTATTTTGCCTTGGTGGTTACTCTGTGCGCAAATAACACAACGTGAACACATTTAAAAAAAATAGTTATTCCGTAAGCTACAAAGTGCTGTTTTATTAACTCTATCATCCCCGCTGTTGACACATGGCTCTGCCCATGTGTCAAAACAGCAGCATATTTAAACAGTGATGTAGGTAAAATAGGGAGGTTCCCTTTGTGCCAAATTCCTCCTTTATCAATGGCCCCCATCTTGACCCATCTAGTAATTTCCTTAATTGGTGCTCTCAGATGACTTCCCTTCAGTAGATCTGTGTCAATACTAACTTCCTCCTTCAAGTGTGCATCTGTGGGTGGGGGTAGCATTCCACCCGCTCTCTTAGCTTCCTCATCTGCCCTTCTATTGCCTATGCTGACACTGTCGGTTCCCTTTGTATGTGCGTCGCATTTACAAATAGCTACTTTCTTAGGTAACAAGACTGCTTCTAGCAAATTCAAAATTAACTGTGCATGTGAAACGGGTCTACCCGCCGTGGTGACCATACCCCTATTTCTCCACTGGGCTGCAAATACATGGACAGTGTTAAAAGCATAAGCACTGTCAGTATGAATCGTAACGCTTTTGTCCTTCCCCATTTGGCAAGCCCCGGTTGAGGGCAACAATTTCAGCCTGTTGGGCCGAGTCATTTCTTGGTAATGCCCCAGCTTCCAGTACCTCTGTAAGGGTCACTATTGCGTATCCCGTGGCATTTGAGCCGTCTGGGTTCTTCCTAGAAGACCCATCTACAAACATAGTAACTTCAGCATCTGGCAACTGCAAATCGGTCAGATCTGGTCTAGGGAGAACTACTTTCTCCGTCTTCACCACACAATCATGTGGGCACCCATCAGTGGCTATTGGGATTAAAGTAGAGGGGTTCAAAGTAGTACATCGCTCAATTGTTAGATTTGGCATATTTAACAATATAATACAAGCCACTGGCTTATCCTTCTTCCCCCATGTTTCTAGGTCAAAGCTGACGTAATGACCCCCTCCCTACAGTCCACAGTTTGAGTAAACAAACAGTCATATCTAGGGAACCCCAAACAAAACATCCTACGGTATCTGTCTGCGGATCGGCTGTGCGCAACACCTCCCTCCACGGATACCCAGTCATTAATCTTTTTTCCCTTTGATACCCAATAACCCATACTCTCCCACCGTTCTGACTAAGTCCTGACTATACCAGCAACAAGGTTCGCTGTCCCCACAGAAACAGGCAGGAGCAGGGGAACAAACGCTGGTAAGTTTCACAAACAAAACGAACTGGCAACAGACAATCACAGAACACAGGTATAAATACAAAGGGAAAAATGGGGAAGATGGGCAACACCTGGAGGGGGGTGGAGACAAGCACAAAGACAGGTGGAACAGATCAGGGTGTGACACTTACAAGCCCTTAACCAACAATGCAGTTCAAGAAATAGAGTTAATCAAATATTTACTAAATAAACAAATGTAAAAAAATCTAATCAATAGGTAACAAGAAATGTACATAACAAGAACTATGCTACAACTGAGGTCGGAAGTTTACATAAACCTTAGCCAAATACATTTCAACTCAGTTTTTCACAATTCCTGACATTTAATCCTAATAACAATTCCCTGTCTTAGGTCAGTTAGGATGACCACTTTATTTTAAGAATGTGAAATGTCAGGATAATAGTAGAGAGAATGATTTATTTCAGCTTTTATTTCTTTCATCACATTCCCAGTGGGTCAGAAGTTTACATACACTCAATTACTATTTGCTATCATTGAATTTAAATTCTTTCACTTGGGTCAAATGATTCAGGCAGCCTTCCACAAGCTTCCCACAATAAGTTGGGAGAATTTTGGCCCATTCCTCCTGACAGAGCTGGTGTAACTGAGTCAGGTTTGTAGGCCTCGTTTGGCTCTACTATGCAGCCTTTTTCAGTGCACCAGTCCCTCCTGTAGCAAAGCACCCCCACAACATGATGCTGCCACCCCCGTGCTTCACGGTTGGGATGGTGTTCATCAGCTTGCAAGCCTCCAGCTTTTTCCTTCCTGTATTGAAACTTTGCTTCTTTGATGGTTCGTCTGAGGTTATAGAGGGATTTCTTATAAGCGTCCGGATTAGTGTCCCACTCCTTGAAAGCGCAATCTCTAGCCTTTAGCTGGGTGCGGATGTTGCCTGTAGTAGTCCATGGCTTCGGGTTAGGAAATGTACGTACGGTCACTGAGGGGACGACATCGTAGATGTACTTATTGATGAAGCCGGTGACTCAGGTGGTATTCTCGTCAATGCCATTGGATGAATGCCTAAACATATTCCAGTCTGTGCTAACAAAACAGTTCTGTAGCGTAGCATCCATGTCATCTGACCACTTCTGTATTGAGCGAGTCACTGGTACATCCTGCTTTTAGTTTTTGCTTGTAAGCAGGAATCAGGATGATATCATTATGGTCAGATTCGCAAATGGAGGGTGAGGAAGAGCTTTGCAAGCATCTCTGTATGTGGAGTAAAGGTGGTCTAGAGTTATTTGTCCTCTGATTACACATGTGACATGCTGGTAGAAATGAGGTCAAACAGATTTAAGTTTTCCTGCATTAAAGTCCCCGGCCACTAGGATGAGCATTTTCTTGTTTGCTTATGGCCTTATACAGCTCGTTGAGTGCGGTCTTAGTGCCAGCATCGGTTTGTGGTGGTGAATAGACGGCTGCGAATAATATAGATGTGAACTCTCTTGGTAGATAGTTTGGTCTACAGCTTATCATGAGGTATTTTATATTCACTATGTTCCGTCTAGTCTATGAGACAAGGCTGATAAGACAGGTGGAATCGTTCATAGATGGTTCTCTGCAATGGGTTCTACCTAGCACCAAAAAGGATTCCCTATGGGGCAAACCGAAGAACCCTATATGGTTCTTCTCAGCACCTTTTTTTCAAATAGTGTAGTTCTTCATATACAGTATATAGACAGGAAGGTCAGTGGCTGAGATGATTCTGAAAGGAATGTATCTTATGTTATGGGCTTTTCCTCTGCTGTCTACTCCACAGTCAAATACATTGCAAACATTCAATTCTCATTCATGTCAAGAAATTCACTAATGTACATAATTACATTGTGATTAAGCTACACAAGGGAGACTGTAGCATCCCTAGTTGGTCGATGTTTAGTGGGAGGCCGACGCTATTATATTGACTTTGTAATGTGCTGAGTAAAGGGGACTGTTGAAGATTTTTGTCAGATCATTTTAATACAATGTTAGCTATCCTGTTTGCTAACTTCACAAGTTTGAGGACGCAACTATTAATTATGCTCAGATGGACTCAAAGTCACAAATGTTGCAAAAGTTGAGACTGTAAATCCAACTACACTTGAACTATTCACACACTTCTAAAATGTGTTGCTTTCATTGGCATGCCTGTATGCAATGTAATGTGCAAAGACAAGAGTAGATGTGACCTATATTTATGAACAAACAAAAGGGAACAGATCTCATGCTGCCTACTGGCTTAATATGACAGTGGTCGTGAAATAGCACTTCTGTGTTAACACTACTAAACAGACATTAACACATTGAGGATTGCTAGTTGAGCACTATCTGTCAGACAACAAAGCGTCTGCATTGGCTTGCAAAGGGATGTGTAATTTCTATTGGAATCCAGCCAGAGGGGAAAAACCATCTCAGTAACGGGTGCAATAAATGTATGTTATTTACAGACATCCAACAATTGGAACATTTAATTTACAAGGACTACGAGGGTAAAGGCATTTGACTGATGAGACTGCCTGGAATATCTAAACCGGAACAACCATCTCAGTAATGGGTGCAATAAATCCAACTACAAACAGAAAAATATGTTATTTATGGCTGCATTAGACCTGGAACAACAAGGCTTCAAGAAAATGTGATTACTTTACTTTGTTGGGTACATTAAGGTGGTGACTTGTTGGGGAGGTGGAGTGATGTTTCCCTTTGAGGCACAAAGCTTCCCTGCAATGAGCCTTATAGTTGCCTGGTATGGTGATGACAGGATAAGTGGATACATTGGGTTGAGATGGGGCTTGTTCTAGTGGTTAATGAGAGGCCTCACACAAACCTGTTCCTCAGAGCCAGGCGATAAACTTTCTCCGCCATGGAGACCCAAGGACCAGGCTCTCAGCCAAGTACTCGCCCTAAACAGGATAGCCTCAAAGGGAGTGGGCAGGGGACAAGTAGGAACAATCGCAAACTCTGTGATCTAGCAAAACCTTACACCCTTACACAGGGCTAATCTGTGAGTGCCTGTGAAATCGGTTCCCACCCACTCTTGCCAAGTGAGTCATCGTAAGACAAGACCTGTTAGCAAGCCAGACATATGAACTCTTATTCTAAGGAGGCGTTAAAAGCTATAACTCGGTGATTAGAGGAAACATCTACTGTTTAGAAATATTTTGACAATGAGAGTAGGGTAACAAAGGTGGCAAACATACAGTAATCGTGCAGCATGCATCTGACAGGTTTGCAGGTATAGCATGTCATCGATCAACTATTTCTTGATTGATGAAGATAAAAATCGACATACTGTTCAACCTGAAAACACCAGAGTCAAGGAAAATGGCTGAGAATAGAAGGATCCTCAAAAAGTTCTACAGCTGCACCATCAAGACATCTGGGTACCATTACTTGACTATTTAGCAGTCTTATGGTTGCATCATCGCTTGGTATGGCAAATGCAAAGCGCTACAGGAGGTGGTGCAGACAGCCCAGTACATCACTGGGGAATATCTCCCTGCCATCCAGGACCTCTATACTAGGCGATGTCAGAGGAAGGTACGAAAAATTGCAAAAGAGTCCAGCCACCCAAGCCATAGACTGTTCACTCTGCTACCTTCCGGCAAACGGTACCAGACCAACAGGCTCCGAGACAGCTTCTACCCCCAAGCCATAAGACTGCTAAATAGTCAAGTAATGGTACCCAAACTATCATGACTGACTATCTTGCACTGACCCTATGCACACTCACTAGACTCACTTTGCCTTCAGAAAGTATTCACACCCCTTAACATTTTCAAAATGTTTTTTTTTGGTTACAGCCTAAGTTTAAAATTTATCAAATTTAGATTTTTTTGTAACTGGCCTAAACACAATACCCCATAATTTCAAAGTGGAATATTATACATTGTCATGACTTCCACCGACGGTGGCTCCTCTGCCTGTTCGGGCGGCGTTCGGCGGTCGTCGTCACCGGCCTATTAGCTGCCACCGATCCTCCTTTTCTTTATATTGATTTTCTTATTGTTTGCATTTTCTAGGGCTATTTAAGCCGGTCAAGCCCGCCTCCTTTCGTGCGGGCTTGTTTCTCTGTTTGTTTGGTGGACGTTCGGCTGACGTGTATGTTGGCATGTTCTCTCGTTCCTGTTTTGGGCCGCCTTTGTATTGTGTGCGCCTGTTGTGTTTGGGGCGTTATATTTATGCGCCGCATTAAAAAATGAATATTTTTCCCTACACCCTGCTCTCTGCGCCTGACTCCACACCCACCACTCCTAGCTGTCGTGACATACATATTATATATATTGTTTTCCTATTGAACATACTTCTTTCCGTATTAAATATTATAGTTTAATTACATTTTAGGGTATCTGAGGGTTAAATAGAAACGTATTTTGACTTGTTTTAACAAAGTTTAGCGGTATCTTTTTGGATTCCTTTCTCTGCATGTTGAACAAGTGGATTACTCAAATCAATGGCGCCAATTAAATTGACATTTTGGAATATAAAGAAGTATTTTATATAACAAAACGATACTACATGTTGTAGCTGGGACCCTTTGGATGACAGGAAGATTTTCAAAAATGAAGTGAATATTTAATCGCTATTTGTGAATTTATGAAACCTGTGCCGGTGGAAAAATATTTTGATGTGGGGCGCCGTCCTCAAACAATTGCATGGCATTCTTTCACTGTAAAACCTACTGTAAATCGGACAGTGCAGTTAGATTAACAATAATTTAAGCTTCTCCAGTTAACTGTTCTGCCTGCGGCTATGGAACCCTGACCTGTTCACCGGACGTGCTACCTGTCCCACTTGTATGTACATAAATGTTTAATATCCATAATTTTTATGATTATTTATTTGAATTGTGCGCCCTCTAGTTTCACAGGAACTGCCTTTATTTGTCATGTTTTAACATGATTTTTGAATGACTACCCCGGATAAAGCACTAAATAAACTTCAGTAAGTGCTACACACGGCTGCTAGAATCTTGAATAGAACCCAAACATGTGATCATATTACTCCAGTGCTACACTGGCTTCCTGTTAAGGCAAGGGCTGATTTAAAGGTTTTACTGTTAACCTACAAAGCATTACATGGGCTTGCTCCTACCTATCTTTCCAATTTGGTCCTTACTGTCCCTAGATGTTCTAAGCAAAGCTGGAGGCAGGGCTTTCTCCTATAGAGCTACATTTTTATGGAATGGTCTGCCTATCCATGTGAGAGACGCAGACTCGGTCTCAACCTTTAAGTCTTTATTGAAAACTCATCTCTTCAGTAGGTCCTATGATTGAGTGTAGTCTGGCCTAGGAGTGTGAAGGTGAACGGAAAGGCACTGGAGCAACTAACCTCCCTTGCTGTCTCTGCCTGGCCGGTTCCCCTCTCTCCACTGGGATCTCTGCCTCTAACCCTATTACAGGGGCTGAGTCACTGGCTTACTGGTACTCTTCTATGCCGTTCCTGCGTCGCTTGAGTGGTTTGAGTCACTGACGTCCGGGTTGGCGCCCACCCTTGGGTTGTGCCGTGGCGGAGATCATTGTGGGCTATACTCGGCCTTGTCTCAGGATGGTAAGTTGGTGGTTGAAGATATCCCTCTAGTGGTGTGGGGGCTGTGCTTTGGCAGAGTGGGTGGGGTTATATCCTGCCTGTTTTGCCCTGTCCGGGGATATCGTCGGACGGGGCCACAGTGTCTCCCGACCCCTCCTGTCTCAGCCTCCAGTATTTATGCTGCAGTAGTTTGTGTCGGGGGGCTAGGGTCAGTCTGTTATTTCTGGAGTATTTCTCCTCTCTTATCCGGTGTCCTGTGTGAATTTAAGTATGCTCTCTCTAATTCTTTCTCTCTTTTTCTTTCTCTCTCTCTCGGAAGACCTGAGCCCTAGGACCATGCCTCAGGACTACCTGGCCTGATGACTCCTTGCTGTCTCCATTCCACCTGGCCGTGCTGCTTCTCCAGTTAACTGTTCTGCCTGCAGCTATGGAACCCTGACCTGTTCACCGTATGTGCTACCTGTCCCAGACCTGCTGTTTTCAACTCTCTAGAGACAGCAGGGGTGGTAGAGATACTCTGAATGATCGGCTATGGCAAGCCAACTGACATTTACTCCTGAGGTGCTGACCTGTTGCACCCTCGACAACCACTGTGATTATTATTATTTGCCCCTGTTGGTCATCTATGAACATTTGAACATCTTGGCCATGTTCTGTTATAATCTCCTCCCGGCACAGCCAGAAGAGGACTGGCCACCCCTCATAGCCTGGTTCCTCTCTAGGTTTCTTCCTAGGTTCTGGCCTTTCTAGGGAGTTTTTCCTAGCCACCGTGCTTCTATACCTGCAGTGCTTGCTGTTTGGGGTTTTAGGCTGGGTTTCTGTACAGCACTCTGTGACATCATCTGATGTAAGAAGAGCTTTATAAATACATTTGATTGATATTACTGAGTATCACTCCCCATACAGTGGGGAGAACAAGTATTTGATGCACTGCCGATTTTGCAGGTTTTCCCACTTACAAAGCATGTAGAAGTCTGTAATTTTTATCATAGGTACTCTTCAACTGTGAGTGACGGAATCTAAAACAAAAATCCAGAAAATCACATTGTATGATTTTTAAGTAATTAATTTGCATTTTATTTACCCAGAAAGGCTCACAGCTGTAATTGCTGCCAAAGGTGCTTCTACAAAGTATTGACTCTGGGGTGTGAATAATTTAAGCAAGAATTTCACGGTAAAGTCTACACCAGTTGTATTCGGAGCAAGTGACAAATACAATTTTATTTAAAAAAGTCTGTGCTGAATTGAAACAACAGCTGTTGATGACTTTGCAAATGATATATAGGCCTAAATGGCATCATTGACTACATATGACTGATAAAGTATGGTCCTATATAATTTGCTCTGTGAAACTCATCCTTTGAAATGACTTCCATAGCCACAGTGAATCTATTACATTTTTAAGTTGAGATCACTCAACAATCATTCTCACAATTGGTAATAGTCAATGACAAATATCATGGCTGGGCTTGGTTAAAACCCTGGATGGGAGACCAGAGGTTAGCTATAGTTAAATCAGTTCTCCAATAGGAGCTGCTGCCCAGCTTTTTTCTTTCTGATAGTGGATATAATGTTGAAGATCTGATGGTGTTTTAAAGGTACAAATTGAACGTATTTTAACAAGATTTGTTGATACAGAAATGTGGTTACCACGATGCCATTACCCTGTGGTTGAAATATTTACCTATTTTTTCATGTAGATTCCATGTCATACTCCTCAGTTTCATTAGCTGTCTGTCTGGGTGGCTGGTCTCAGACGATCCCACAGGTGAAGAAGCCAGATGTGGAGGTCCTGGGCTGGCGTGGCTACACGTGGTCTGCGGTTGTGAGGCCGGTTAGACGTACTGCCAAATTCTCTAAAATGACGTTGGAGAAATTAATATTAAATTATCTGACAACAGCTCTGGTGGACATTCCTGCAGTCAGCATGCCAATTGCACGCTACCTCAAAACTTGAGACATCTGTAGCATTGTGTAGTGTGACAAAACTGCACATTTTAGAGTGGCCTTTTGTTGTCCTCAGCACAAGGTGCACCTGTGTATTGATCAATCAATCAGCTTCTTGATATGCCACACCTGTCAGATGGATAGTTTCTTGGCAAAGGAGAAATTCTCACCAACAGGGATGTAAACAAATTTGTGCACAAATTTTGAGAGAAATAAGCTTTTTGTGCGTATTAAACATTTCTGGGATCTTTTAAGGATCTGGGTCCCGCTAGCGGGACCACTTCCGGTGAAACTGGAGGGCGCGCAATTCAAATAAAATCAAATATTTATATTAGATTTTAAACATTTAGGTACATTTGTCTTACATCGGCTGAAAGCTTAAATTCTTGTTAATCTAAGTGCACTGTCCGATTTACAGTAGCTATTACAGCGAAAACATGCCATGCGATTGTTTGAGGACGGCGCCCTACATCAAAATATTTTTTCCACCGGCACAGGTTTCATACATTCACATATAAAGATTAAATATTCACCTACTTTTTGAAAATCTGACGTTACAGCATATAAACAATATTGGTTAGTCTGTAAGAAATTGTAACCTCCGTTTGTATGCGGACGATACTGTTGTGTATTCTGTTGCCCCTTCTGTTGACAAGACTCTTTCAGAACTACAATCTGCATTTTTTGCTTTACACAAAGCCTTGGTTGAAATTGGTACTAATGCAGGTAAAACTAAGCAGATGTTACTGTATTTTCCAAAAAGCTTAAAAATGTATCTGATTCATGCATGTGTACATTGGATGGTGACCACATTGATCATGTCTTATAAATATCTGGGAATCTGGAATGACAAAAAGCAATCTTTCTAAAAGCATATTGTTGTAGTTTTGGGGGTTTTGCTCAATTTCGTTTCGAGGTTGGTTTTGTTTTGGTGTTGCTTGCCCTGATTGGAATCACCCTTGTTGGTCAGGATGTGTTGAACCTGTCGCCTCGTTAGTCAGTTGTTAGTTTCACCTGTGTGTGATATTTAAGAGCAGCTGGCCCAGTGCTCCAGTTGGCATGAGAGACGTTGGAAGAGCTAGACTGCTGTTTAGAGCGCCCGCTAAGTTTGTGAATACAAAGCCTTTTATTTTGGATCTCCCTATTTGGTTTGCTCCATATTTATTTTCACTCCCTAACCTAAGTTGGTGTGGGTTTTCTTTTCTTTTAGTTTGTCTGTTATCAGGCAAATCTAGTCGGTGTCCGTGGTGGGTGTTAAGACCCAACTGGAGTCAGTAGGCACCCCCCATGACTGCCTTTCTTAACCCATTTTAGAACTACCAACTCTTTTGTTTGGGTTGTCAGTGGCTCATTTGTTAGCTACCCTTTTTATGCTGAGCAATGATTTTTGGCGTTATTGGGGAACATTTTATAAACTTTATTTACAATGGTGCTCTGAGGACAAAAAAAATCCATCAATACAACAACAAAAAGAAAAGATAAGCTAGAAATAATTACGATATGTTGTTACATTGTGTACAAAGCATTAACACCTTCCTAATATTGCGTTGCGCACCCCCCCCCCATATATAGATCCATTATTGCATGGAACTTCCATCTCATATTGCTCAAATTAACAGCAAACCTGGTTTAAAAAAAACAGATAAAGCAACATCTCACGGCAAAACGCCTCTCCCCTATTTGACCTAGATATTTAGTGTACGTATTGATAAGTAGGCTGTGTGCGCCGTTTTTTTAAATGTTTATATTTCTGTCCTTGAGCTGTTCTTGTCTGATAACGTTCTGTATTATGTAATGTTTCATATTTGTTTGGACCCCAGGAAGAGGAAGCTTTCGGAACAGCTAATGTGGATCCTAATAAAATACCAAATACCCCTCCCCCCTTTTGCCCTCAGAACAGCCTCATTTCGACGGGGCATGGACTCTGCAATGTGTCAAAGGCGTTCCACAGGGATGCTGGCCGGTGCTGACTCCAATGCTTCCCAAGTTGGCTGGATGTCCTTGGGTGTTGGATCATTCTTGATACATATGGGAAACCATTGAGTGTGGAAAAACCCAGCAGTGTTGCAGTTCTTGAAACAAACCGGTGCGCCTGGCACCTACTACCATACCCCGTTCAAAGGCCATACCCATTTTTGTCTCGCCTATTCAACCTCTGAATGGCACACAAACAATCTGTCTCAATTGTCTCAAAGCTTAAAATCCTTCTTTAATCTCCTCCCCTTCATCTATACTGATTTTAAGGGGATTTAAAAAGTGACATCATTAAGGGATCATAGCTTTTACCTGTATTCACCTGGTCAGTCTGTCATTGAAAGAGCATAATTCATAATGTTTTGCACACTCAGTGTATAATAATCCATTGAAACACGTTTTAAACTGCCCTGTTGGCACCAGGGAATCCAGGTGTATTGTGTTTTGTAAGGTATTGCATAACTGTTGCGAGTTAAAACTAAAGGCGGATTTACCAAACTTTGTGGAGACAAGCGGGACCTCAAAAGTTAACCAACCTTGCGAACGGGTTTGGTATCTCACATTTTTATATTTCAACAGGGAATTGGGATATTTTGGAAGCTTGTGGGGCATAACTTTGTAAAGATGAAGGGAGTAATGAAGTGATCTACGGTATTTTAGTGAGGTCCAGTCGACCTTAACAATATTGATGAGTTAAGAACTAAAATGGTCTTCCTTTATAGGAATAGGGAATGCATTTCATTAAATAGCAGAAAACAAATGATTCAGTTGACATTGATTCCGGCGTTAGAATATGGCAATATAGTCTATATGAACGCAGTTACCACTGTATTGAAGCCATTGGATGCAGTTTATCATAGCACCAGTGGCGATTTTAGCATGAATATCTTGGTGGTTCAAACAAAAAAAATATAATTGGGACGCATGCCAGTAAAGCCACTACACAACACTAAACAATACATTAATAGCACAATAAAGGTGACAAACAATGCCCACAAACGTTAACCGCCTGCATAAAGCTGTCCCAACAGTAGTCCCAACACCTTACCACTGCTACAACTGACCAACAGCGAAGCCTTGTCTGGCAGCGAAACGGTTAATTCAGCCTCATTTACTGCCTTTCAAAAAAACATAGCTGATATGGCTGACCTACTCGAGCAAATGTGTTTTCTACTGACAAACTATGGCATAAGGGGACGACAAGTGGATAAGAGGCAATCCATAATTTCGATTGAGACATTATTTATTTTATTTCACCTTTTATTTAACCAGGTAGGCAAGTTGAGAACAAGTTCTCATTTACAACTGCGATAAATCAAAGCAGGTCGATATGGGGCTTTGGTAACAAAATGGACGGCACTGTGATAGACTGCATCCAATTTGTTGAGTAGAGTATTGGAGGCTATATTGTAAATGACATCGCCAAAGTCGAGGATTGGTAGGATGGTCAGTTTTACGACGGTATGTTTGGCAGCATGAGTGAAGGATGCTTTGTTGCGAAATAGGAAGCCAATTCTAGATTTAATTTTAGATTGGAGATGTTTGATGTGAGTCTGGAAGGAGAGTTTACAGTCTAACCAGACACCTAGATATTTGTAGTTGTCCATATAATCTAAGACACCCCCATAGAGACTGCCAGAGGCCCGGACAACAGGCCCTCTGATTTGACACACTGAACTCTATCGGAGAAATAGTTGATGAACCATGCGAGGCAATCATTTGAGAAACCAAGGCTGTCGAGTCTGCCGATAAGGATGTGGTGATTGACTGAGTCGAAAGCCTTGGCCAGATCAATGAATACGGCTGCACAGTAATGTTTCTTATCGATGGCGGTTATGATGTCATTTAGGACCTTGAGCGTGGCTGAGGTGCACCCATGACCAGCTCTGAAAACAGATTGCATAGCGGAGAAGGTACGGTGGGATTCGAAATGGTCAGTCATTTGTTAACTTGGCTTTCAAAGACCTTAGAAAGGCAGGGTAGGATAGATATAGGTCTGTAGCAGTTTGGGTCAAGAGTGTCTCCCCCTTTGAAGAGGGGGATGACCGCAGCTGCTTTCCAGTCTTTGGGAATCTCAGACGTCACGAAAGAGGTTGAACAGGCTAGTAATAGGGGTTGCAACAATTTTGGCAGATAATTTTAGAAAGAAAGGGTCCAGATTGTCTAGCCCGGCTTATTTGTAGGGGTCCAGATTTTGCAGCTCTTTCAGAACATCAGCTAACTGGATTTGGGAGAAGGAGAAATGGGGGAGGCTTTGGCGAGTTACTGAGGGGGATGCAGGGCTGTTGGCCGGGGTAGGGGTAGCCAGGTGGAAATCATGGCCAGCTGTAGAAAAATGCTTATTGAAATTCTCAATTATTGTGGGTTTATCGGTGGTGACAGCGTTTCCTATCCTCAGTGCAGTGGGCAGCTGGGAGGAGGTGCTCTTATTCTCCATGGACTTTACAGTGTCCCAGAACTTTTGAGTTTGTTACAGGGAGCAAATTTCTGCTTGAAAAAGCTAGCCTTGGCTTTCCTAACTGCCAGTGTATATTGGTTCCTGACTTCCCAGGAAAATAGGCATATCACGGGGGCTGTTCGATGCTAATGCAGAACGCCACAGGATGTTTTTGTGCTGGTCAAGGGCAGTCAGGTCTGGAGAGAACCAAGGGCTATATCTGTTCCTGGTTCTAAATTTCTTGAAAGGGGCATGCTTATTTAAGATGGTGAGGAAGGCACTTTTAAAGAATAACCAGGCATCATCTACTGACAGGATGAGGTCAATATCCTTCCAGGATTAGAAAGGCCTGCTCGCTGAAGTGTTTTAGGGAATGTTTAACAGTAATGAGGGGAGATCGTTTGGACGAAAAACCCATTACGGATACAGGCAATGAGGCAGTGATTGCTGAGATCTTGGTTGAAAACAGCAGGGGTGTATTTGGAGGGCAAGCTAGTTAAGATGACATCTATGAGGTGCCCGTGTTTACGGCTTTGGGGTTGTACCTAGTAGATTCAATTATGATTTGTGAGGTTTAGGGCATCAAGCTTAGATTGTAGGATGGCCGGGGTGTTAAGCATGTCCCAGTTTAGGTCACCTAGCAGCACGAACTCTGAAGATAGATGGGGGGCAATCAATTCACATATGGTGTCCAAAGCGCAGCTGGGGGCAGAGGATGGCCTATAGCAAGCGGCAACAGTGAGAGACTTGTTTCTAGAAAGGTGGATTTCAAAAAAAAGTTTGGGTATAGACCTGGATAGTAAGACAGAACTCTGCAGGCTATCTCTGCAGTAGATAGCAACACCGCCCCCTTTGGCCGTTCTATCTTGTCTGAAAATGTTGTAGTTAGGGATGGAAATTTCAGCGTTATTGGTGGTATTCCTAAGCCAGGATTCAGACACGGCTAGGACATCTGGGTTGGCAGAGTGTGCTAGGGCAGTGAATAAAACAAACTTAGGGAGGAGGCTTCTAATGTTGACATGCATGAAACCAAGGCTTTTACGGTTGCAGAAGTCAACAAATAAGAGCACCTGGGGAATAGAAGTGGAGCTAGGCACTGCAGGGCCTGGATTAACCTCTATATCACCAGAAGAACAGAGGAAGAGGAGGATAAGAGTACGGCTAAAAGCTATAATGACTGGTCGTCTAAGACGTTCTGAATAGAGAGTAAAAAGAACAGGTTTCAGTGGGCAATTTAAAAGATTAAAGGCATAATGTACAGACAAACGTATGGTAGAACGTGGATACAGTGGAGGTAGACCTAGGCATTGAGCCATGATGAAAGAGATATTGTCTCTAGAAACATTTAAACCAGGTGATGTCATCGCATGTGTGGGTGGTGGAACTGAAGGGTTGGATAAAGTATTTTGAGCAGGGCTAGAGGCTCTACAGTGAAATAAGTCAAACACTAACCAGAACAGCAATGGGCAAGGCATATTGACATTGAGGAGAGGCATGCTTAGCCGAGTGATCATTAAGGTCCAGTGAGTAGTGAGGCTGGTTGGGGACACGGCAATTCAGACGGCTAGCCGGGGACAGCAAGCTAGCAAAGGCTAGCAGGCCGGCTAACAAAGACGGAGGAAGTCTGTATATAGCCTCCTCGTGCGTTTCTGTCGGTAGACCAGTCGTGATGGGTTAGTGGGGTACCGTGTGGTGAAGGGGACCAGGCCAATTGGCAAAATAGGTAATAGTGGCCCAAGAAATTGTCCGATGGACCTGTTTAGCTAGCAGCCGATATGCTCTAGACAACAAAACGTTAGCAGGCCGCAGTTAGCTGATGGGCGTTCAGGTGACGTTGCGAAGGAGGCCGGTTGAATACCCCCCTCGGGCAGATAACGTTGGTGGTCCACTCGTGAATGGCCCGGGGAGGCTCCGCACCGGCAGTAAAAAACGGGTCCGGATAGGTGTTGTAGCCCAGGAGTGGCTGATGGGACTCTTCAGCCAGACGGAAGATGGGCCGAGCGCAGGCTAGATTCAGGCTAATTTGTGCATTGCTCCGGGACCGACGTAGTCACTCAGATAGCAGCTAGCTAGCTGCAGGATCCAGGTGAAAATGTCCAACTTGCGGTAGGAATCCGGGGATATGGAGAGGAAATAGGTCCGGTATGCTCTGGTTTGAGTCGCGTTATACGAACGGCGAGAGCTTCTCCGAGCTAAAGGTTAGCTGCTGCTGTCCGCTAGCAATGGTAAGCTAAATACTAACGTTAGCTAGTGAGCTAGTTTCTGTTAGGGAATTCCGGATTCGAGGTGGATAATACTTGGAAGAAAAAAAAAAAGATCCGTACCACATTGGGTGAGGCGGGTTGCAGGAGAGTGTTTAAGTTAAGTTTTATAAAAAAGATGAAATGATATGCGAAGAAAATATATAAAAATATATATACACTGGACACGACGAGGACAAAAGACGTCTGACTGCTACGCCATCTTGGATTTTAGAGCATTAATGAGCAAGCTAGGATGGACGTAGTCAATAACTATTTGTTCTGCACATTTAAAATGTACAGCGACAGAACATGGGCCGTTCTTACAGTATTCTACCTGTACACCAAGTCAGAACCGTAGGATAACTAAATGGGGCATATAAGCAGACAATGAAAGCTCTTAGAATATTCAATGATTACCTTTCTCTAAAACAGGTTATAGGCTACATGTGCACCACCAAGTCAGAGCAGTAAGTGAAATTTAAGAGGTGAAAATAGACCACATTATTAGGCTGAGGCTCATGGGATACAATCAGCTTACTACACAACATACACTTACTATTACTTTCTTAGCTACTGTATGCATATCTTCCTGGCATATTACATCATTTGTGCAGCAGCATACAATACATTTTAGGACTCACCTTGTTGTGCTCACTTGAAGAGGAAGGTGGCGTGGTGGTCCATCGTGGGCAAATTTTGTCATCAAAGTCTGGCATTCTTTGGATTTATGGTGCTTTCAAGACAACTCTGAACTGGGAAAAAAACAGGCTTGATTCATGATGACATCCGTGATCTACAGGTCGTACCTCTAGCAAGAGGCCCGAGTTCCTGACTTGCAATTATGAGTTGGATGACCCTTCAAAACATATTTACCAGTCAGAGTTCCAAGTTGTCTTGATCTCACTGAAGTCAGATTAACCAGTATCATTTTAAGCTAGGATGGGTCATGTGAAAGAAATTCTATAACCCCCAGCCACATCAAGTGGTGGGAAAAAAATACTAAATTGTTATACTTGAGTAAAAGTAAAGATACTTTTACTTGAGTAATTTTCTATTAAGGTAAGTTAAAGTAAAATCCGACTTGAGTAAAAATCTAAAAGTATTTGGTATAAAAATACTTATCAAAAGTAATTGGAATTTACTTTTGTGAATTGAACAATTTTCCTGTCAAAATGTAACGTTCTTTTGCGTGTGAAGGAAAATGGATGGAGTAAAAAGAACATTATGTTCTTTCGGAATGTTGTGAAGTACAGCTGAAGTCACTTAGGTTGGAGTCATTAAATCATTCTCTCCACAAATGTCTGATTAACAAACTATAGTTTTGGCAAATCAGTTAGGACATCTACTTTGTTCATGACACAAGTAGATTTTCCAACAATTGTTTAAAAACAGATTATTTCACTATTACAATTCCAGTTGGTCAGAAGTTTACATACACTAAGTTGACTGTGCCTTTTAAACAGCTTTGATAATTCCAGAAAATAATGTCATAGCTTTAGAAGCGTCTGATAGGCTAATTGACATCATTTGAGTCAATTAGAGGTGTACCTGTGGATGTATTTTAAGGACTACCTTCAAACTCAGTGCCTCTGCTTGACATCATGAGAAAATCTAAAGAAATCAGCCAAGACCTAAGATGAAAAATTGTAGACCTCCACAAATCTGGTTCATCCATGGGAGCAATTTCTAAACGCCTGAAGGTACCACGTTCATCTGTACAAACAATAGTATGCAAGTATTAACACCATGGGACCACGCAGCCGTCATACCACTCAGGAAGGAGACGAACGACAACACTGTTGATCGTCATTTCTTTCCCATCAATGTTTTCACCTAAATCAGGGATTTCCTCATCGTCTGATGCATTTTCAGGGTCAGAGAGAGTCAGCATGGCACCAACGTACTCTAGAAAGTAGTCCATCACAACTTTTTCCCACTGACCATTGTCGATAGTGCCTGATAAATTCAGGGCAGCAATGTTATTGAGAGCAGTAGCAACATATTTGCAGTTTTCCATGGCTAACATTATATATTTTGAAAAAACTGCAGTAGAAAGGATTATCTATGCATAATGAGGAGCTCATTTTATAGACACAAGATGCTACACCGCAGACCAATCTGAAACTCATCTTGTCCAGCCCATTCATTATTTCAGCCAATCATGGCTAGCGGGACGGTTCCGGTCTTTTACTTTGGCTAAACAAACTAGCTCATCATTTAACAACTTTATTTGTATTTACAGATGGCATAAACATTTGTTATTAAGCCACATGAAAGGTCACATGTTCGAGAAGACCTTTCTGCCAAAAAACGCATTTTGATAAAAACATTGTTTAAACGGCTCTCCTGTGAAGCCGTGACTAGCAACATACGCCTAGTTTCCTGAAACGGGTCACATACAGTTGAAGTTGGACGTTTACATACACCTTAGCCAAATACATTTAAACTCAGTTGAACAATTCCTGACATGTAATCAAACTAAAGGTTCCCTGTCTTAGGTCAGTTAGGATCACCACTTTATTTTAAGAATGTGACATGTCAGAATAATAGAGATAATGATTTATTTCAACTTTTATTTCTTTCATCACATTCCCAGTGGGTCAGAAGTTTACATATACTCAATTAGTATTTGGTAGCATTGCCTTTAAATTGTTTAACTTGGGTCAGTGCGAGTGCGGGGAGCTGGCACTGGACGTACTGGACTGGGGAGGCGCACTGGAGGCCTGGTGCGTGGAGCCGGCACAGGATTCACCAGACTGATGACACGCTCTTCAAGGCAAGTGTGGAGAGCTGGCACAGGATGCACCTGGCTGGGAAGGCGCACTGGAATCCTGGTGCGTGGAGCCCGAACAGGTTTCACTGGACTGACTTCAGGGCGAGTGCAGAGAGCTGACACAGGCCGTACCGGGCTGGACAGACGCGCCTGCGCTGCAGCATTTTCCTTGCCGAGACCTCTCTCTCATATCCTTCTCTAAACTCCTCTATTGTCTTCCACTCAGGCTCTCTCCTCCGCTCGACCGACAGGCCCATGTGCCCCCCCAAAATAAATCTTGGGATTGCTGTGGCTGCGGACCCCGGCATCTCCTGCTGTCCTCCCATCTTCCTTGGCGACTCCCGCCAAGGAAGGGTCTCGCTACCCCCCCATTATCTCCTACCTGGTCCAGAACACCTTCTCCTCCTGGGCACGCTTCTTGGTCCTGGTGTGGTGGGTTATTCTGTCACGTTTTTCATGAATGACGGACCAAGGCGTAGCGTTAGTGGAGTTCCACATATTTTAATAAATGAGAACTTCCAGAAAACAAACAAAGAACAACGCTACAATGTAGCGCATATACAAAAACCAAACAATAACCCACAACACAGGTGGGGAGAGGACAAACTAAGTAGGATTCCCAAATAGAGGCAACGACAATCAGCTGCCTCTAATTGGGAACCACACACAACACCAACATAGACATACAAATACTAGAACCCACCCTAGTCACGTCCTGACCAAAACCACCATAGAAAATCCAGAGGGCTATCTATGGCCAGGACGTGACTGTCACGATACTCTTCTGAGGGGACAGACCAAGACGCAGCGATGTAGCCAGAATACATGATTTAATAAATCCACGGGAACAAGACGGAACAAAACAAAGAACGGAGAACGTAACGATGAACATAACTGAACAAACAAACACAGCTATGAACATACAATAACCCACGAACCCAGAGTGAAACCTACTAGTTTAAATATGGTTCCCAATTAGAGACAACGACACACAGCTGCCTCTAATTGGGAACCATTACCCAACATAGAAATACGACACCTAGAATGAACAAACCCTACACAAAGACAAAACCAAAACGCTCCAGCCTGAAACTCGGGACTGGGCGTTACAGCACTTCAAAGGCGCGGACTCGGACGCCGAAAAAAGTCTGTGGGGGGTCTTCGGTGGGTCGCTTTGTCCCAGGTGGAGGCTCCGGTGCTGGCCGTGCTGGTCTGGACATCCAGAACCGAGGCCCTGGGCCTCTCCAGGAACTCTGGTGCGTGGAGTTGGAACTGGCCGTACTGGACCTCGCGTGATGCTCACTGGAACGCTGGTGCGTGGAGCAGGAACTGGCAGTACTGACTCGTGATGCTCACTGGGACTCTGGTGCGTGGAGCAGGAACTGGCAGTACTGGACTCGTGATGCTCACTGGGACTCTGGTGCGTGGAGCAGGAACTGGTCGTGCCTGGACCTCGTGATGCTCACTGGGACTCTGGTGCGTGCGGAGCAGGAACTGGTCGTACTGGACCTCGCGGATGCTCACTGGAACTCTGGTGCGTGGAGCAGGAACTGGCAGTACTGGACTTGTGATGCTCACTGGAACTCTGGTGCGTGGAGCAGGAACTGGCAGTACTGAACTTGTGATGCTCACTGGAACTCTGCGCGTGGAGCAGGAACTGGCAGTACCGGACTAGTGATGCTCACTGGTACTCTGCGCGTGAGCAGGAACTGGCAGTACTGGACTTGTGATGCTCACTGGAACTCTGGTGCGTGGAGCAGGAACTGGTCGCACTGGACTTGTGATGCTCACTGGGACGCTGGTGCGTGGAGCAGGAACTGGCAGTACTGGACTCGTGATGCTCACTGGGACTCTGGTGCGTGGAGCAGGAACTGGTCGCATTCGACTCTCTGAACGCACGGGAGCTTGGTGCGCCGGAGCCGACAGGACGTGCTGGACTCTCTGAACGCATCGGGAGCTTGGTGCGCGGAGCCGGGACAGGACGTGTTGGACTCTCTGAACGCACGGGAGCTTGGTGCGCGGAGCCGACAGGACGTGCTGGACTCTCTGAACGCACGGGGAGCTTGGTGCGCGAGCCGAGCAGGACGTGCTGGACTCTCGGAGAGCACGGGAACTTGGTGCGCGAGCCGACAGGACGCGTTGACTCTCTGAGCGCATCGGGAGCTGGGTGCGCCGGAGCCGAGCAGGACGTGCTGGACTCTCTGAGCCGCACGGGAGCTGGGTGCGCTGAGCAGGGACTGGACGTGTAGAAACCACTACACGGACTGGGATCTTGGAACACGGAACTGGAATCTTGGAACGTGAACAGGATCTTGGAACGTGGAACCGGATCTGGAACGTGGAACCGGGATCTTGGAACGTGGAACAGGATCTTGGAACGTGGAACAGGGATCTTGGAACGTGGAACAGGATCTTGGAACGTGGAACAGGGATCTTGGAACGTGGAACAGGGATCTTGGAACGTGGAACAGGGATCTTGGAACGTGGAACAGGGTCTTGAACGTGGAACAGGGATCTCGAACGTGGAACAGGGATCTTGGAACGTGGAACAGGGATCTCGGGAACGGAACCGGGACTGGACGTGTAGAAACATCCACCCGACCGGGAACCTGATCTGGAGAGCCGACACCATACCTCCAGCCAGCTCACTAACCCTGGCCTCATGGGTGAGTGGAGCTGGAATCTCTCGGACTGGGCTGTGGATTCGTACCGGAGATTCTGCCCGTAGGACCACAGGATAACATGGACCCAAAAGGCGCACTGGAGGTCTGGCTCGCAGAGCTGGCACCACTCTCCCAGGTAGCACACAGACCTCGGCCCGACCAATGAGTGGCGCTGGGATCTCTCGCACTGGGCTGCGGACATGTACCGGAGACACCGCACACGGAGCTGGAGCAGGATATCCGGGTCCCAGGAGGCGCACTGGAGACTTAGCGCAGAGCAGGCACCACTCTTCCTGGCTGAACGCCGCTTACCCCCGACTGATGAGTGGAGCGGGAATCTCTCGCACCGGCCTCTGACTCCGTGATAGGGGAAACCGTAAGAACACTGCATTGCACGGCTCCCTTTGCTGCGACGCTCTCCTCACGCCTCTCCATGAAGCACGCAGGGTTGGCTCAGAGAGTCCCTCCTGAACCGCCAACCTCCTCGTGTGCCTCAAAAGTTTCTTGGGCTGCCTTACGGCTTCCTAGCCCGGCGAGGTCTGAGAAACATTCCTCTCTCCGGGTCCCATGCTCCCATCAAGTCTCACACCTGCGCCGCTCCGCGCCGCTGCTTCCAGTTCCTCTCTGGGTCGGCGATACTCCCCAGGCTGGTCCCAAGCACTCCCATAGAACAGCTCCTTCTCCCAAGACCTAAGCTCCCGGTCTCTCGCTGCTTGGTCTTTGTTTGCGGGTTATTCTGTCACGATACTCTTCTGAGGGGACAGACCAAGCGAGCGATGTAGCCAGAATACATGATTTAATAAATCCACGGAACAAGACGGAACAAAACAAAGAACGGAGAACGTGAACGATGAACATAACTGAACAAACAAACACAGCTATGAACATACAATAACCCACTAACCCAGAGTGAAACCTACTAGTTTAATATGGTTCCCAATTAGAGACAACGACACACAGCTGCCTCTAATTGGGAACCATTACCCAACATAGAAATACGACACCTAGAATGAACAAACCCTACACAAAGACAAAACCAAAACGCTCCAGCCTGAAACTCGGGACTGGGCGTTACAGTGACACATTCCAATACCTTGACTTTGTTGTCCTTAAGCCATTTTGCAACAACTTTGGAAGTATGCTTGGGGTCATTCTTTGGATTTATGGTGCTTTCAAGACAACTCTGAACTGGGAAAAAAACAGGCTTGATTCATGATGACATCTGTGATCTACAGGTCGTACCACTAGCAAGAGGCCCGAGTTCCTGACTTGCAATTATGAGTTGGATAACCCTTCAAAACATGCTTGGGGTCATTGTCCATCTGGAAGACCCATTTGCGACCAAGCTTTAACTTCCTGACTGATGTCTTGAGATGTTGCTTCAATATATCCACATAATTTTCCTCATGTAGCCATCTATTTTGTGAATTGCACCAGTCCCTCTTGCAGCAAAGACTCGTTTTACTGTGGATATAGATATTTTTGTACCTGTTTCCTCCAGCATCTTCACAAGGTCCTTTGCTGTTGTTCTGGGATTTGCACTTTTCGCACCAAAGTACGTTCGTCTCCTTCCTGAGCGGTATGACGGCTGCGTGGCCCCATGGTGTTTATACTTGCGTACTATTGTTTGTACAGATGAACGTGGTACCTTCAGGCATTTGGAAATTGCTCCCAAGGATGAACCAGACTTGTGGAGGTCTAAAAAAAAAAAATCTGAGGCCTTGGCTGATTTATTTTGTTTTGCCATGATGTCAAGCAAAGAGGCACTGAGTTTGAAGGTAGGCCTTGAAATACATCCACAGGTACACCTCCAATTGACTCAAATTATGTCAATTAGCCTATCAGAAGCTTCTAAAGCCATGACATAATTTTCTGGAATTTTCCAAGCTGTTTAAAGGCAGTCAACTTAGTGTATGTAAACTTCTGACCCACTGGAATTGTGATACTGTGAATTATAAGTGAAATGATCTGTCTGGTTTATTATTTAGCAGTCCTATGGCTTGGGGTTAGCAACTGTTGGTTTCAGACTAGGTGCATCGATACTGCTTGCCGTGCGGTAGCAGAGAGAATTGTCTGACTTGGGCTGCTGGAGTCTTACCATTTTTAGGGCCTCCTCCTCCTCTGATTAATTGGTCAGTAGACACTACCCTCTGTAGCGCCTTGCAGTCAGATGTCAAGCCGTTGCCATACGAAGCAGTGCTGCAGCCAGTCAATTTACTCTCAATGGTACAGCTGTAACTTTGAGGATCTGAGGGCTCACGCAAAATCTTTTCAGCCTCCTAAGGGGGAATAGGCATTGTCGTGCCTTCACAACTTTGTTGGTGTGTGTGGACCATGTTAATTCCTTAGTGATGTGGACACTGAGGAACTTGAAACTCTCGACCAACTCCACTACAGCCCTGTGGATGGGAGCGTGCTTGGCCCTCCGTTTTCTGTAGTTCATGATCAGATCCTTTGTTTTGCTGATATTGAGGGAAAGGTTGTTTTCCTGGCCAGGTCACTGACCTCCTCCCTATAGTCTGTCTCATTGTTGTCGATGATCAGGCCTACCACCATTGTGTCGTCAGCAAATGTGAGGGGACCCCGTCAGCATGGCAGATGTGTTGCCTACCCTCACCACCTGGGGGCAGCCCATCAAGAAGTCCAGGATCCAGTTGCAGAGGGAGGTGTCCAGGGTCCTGAGCTGAGTAATGAGCATGGAGGGCACTATGGTGTTGAACACTGAGCTGTAGTCAATGAACAACATTCTAACATAGGTGTTCTTCTTATCCAGGAAGGAGAGGGCAGTGTAGAGTGCAATAGAGTTTGCATCATCTGTTGGGGCAGTATGCGAATTGGAGTGGGTCCAGGGTGTCTGGGATGATGGCAATTGATATGAGCCATGACCAGCCTTTTAAAGCATTTCATGGTTATAGATGTGAATGCTACACGGGCGATAGTCATTTAGAAAGGGAAAGGAAAGGGGTATACCTAGTCAGTTGTACAACTGAATGTATTCAACTGAAATGTGTCTTCCGCATTTAACTCAACCCCTCTGAATCAAATAGGTGCGGGGGGCTGCCTTAATCGACATCCACGTCTTCGGCGCCCGGGGAACAGTGGACAGGTTGCCTTGGCATTCTTGGGCACAGGGACTATGGTGGTCTACTTGAAACAGGCAGGTATTACAGACAGGGTAAAGGACAGAGTTGAGTTGAGCGGTCAGAAATCGCGCTCACAGCTCATGCTCCAGCGTTCCACGTCCTTTCCAACCACTCCACTAAATGGATATAATAAATTACTTTTTCTAACAAAAGAAGCATGGATTGTCTTCGTTGGACACTTGGGAAGCCCTCAGCAGAAGTTCATCAAAGGTAAGCGATTGTATGAGTTTTGTGAGATCCGCGTTGGTTATGGATTTATGCTAATGCATAAAATATGAGGGGCTATCCTCAAACAATCAAATGTTGTGCTTTCGCCGTAAAGCAGTTTTGAAATCTGACAACGCTGTGATATTGCCAAGAATCAGAGCTTTTGATGACTATGCAACACTATATATTGATGAATGTTTAATAATTCAACTTTTGGATTTTGAATTTACATTGCCGACTTACATTTCACCGCTAGCGCCCCACTGCTCCCTAAGTAGTTAAATCATTATAGCCAATAAATTACACATAGGCTTTCACTTAGAATGAAATGCCTTTGTCATGAATGATTCGTCCAAAGTGCAGCGCGGGTGTAGTTCCACATAATTTAATCAAGAGGTGAAACTTACAATTTGCAAAAAACTGGCATGGACGTACCTGGCTGGTCTCACGCACCTCTGGTCGAGTGCGGGGAGCTGGCACTGGACGCACCGGGCTGGGGATGCGCTCCTCTCGGTGCCTGCGTTGCAGCTCCTGACGTGCTACAACCTCTCGCTCATATCCCAGCCTAAACTCCTTTACGTTCCTACATTCGGGCTGTGGCTCTGGCCAAGTTTTGGCCCTTCGCCCCATGTGCCCCCCCCAAAAAAATCTTGGTTGCTGTGGCCCTGGACCCCGGCGTCCTCGCTGTTCCCTCTCTCTCCTCGGCGACTCGCGCCACGGAAGGGTCTCACAACGCCCCATTATTTCCTCCCAGGTCCAGAATACCTTCTCCTGGGCATGCTGTTTGGTCCTTTGATGGTGGGTTATTCTGTCAACAAAAGTCTCACTTGAAGGATTGGACCAAAGTGCAGCGCGGGTGTAGTTCCACATAATTTAATCAACAAGTGAAACTGGCAAAAAACAACAACGATCGGCAAGAACTGTGTGTCGCACAGGCACTAACAACATACAGAAACAATAACCCACAAGGCAGGTGGGGAAGGGAACAAACTAAATAGGATTCCCAATTAGAGGCAACGACTAACAACCACCTAATTTGGGAACCAACAGAAAACCCAACATAGAAATTACAACAGAACACAAAACCCCCCTGGTCACGTCCTGACTAAAACACCATAGAGAAGCCAGAGGGCTATCTATGGCCAGAACGTGACAGCCTTGTTAGGCTCAGTCTACAGTGCCTTTTGAATTCATTTTTAGAAACACTAGTTTGGCTTCAGGAGAGCAGAGCTTGCAGAATTTTTTAAAACTTTTAACTAGGCAAGTCGGTTAAGAACAATTTACAATGAAGGCCTACCCCGGCCAAACCCGGACGACGCTGGGACAATTGTGCGCTGCCTTATGGGACAGATACAGCCTGGATTCGAACCAATGACTGTAGTGACGTCTCTTGCACTGGGGGTGCTAAACACCTTTCAGGCCACTCTTGCCAGGCTGGGAAGGGATGCAGAGTTGTTTATTTTCTATAGGTAGCCCTAGAGGTTTTTAGGCAAAATAACCCTATCAAAACAGAAAGCTCCTTGAAAGAGGTAATATGTCAGGCCTATTGGACCAAAATCAATTATAGCCTATTGTATAGATAATATAACATTTAAGAGATCAGATTTGTTGTTTATACTGTACATACCTTGCTACAATAACACACTTAGCTAGCTACCTACCTTGTTCCTTTCTGTTAGAAAGTGCGCCATGCTTTTGAGATACATATTTTTTCAGATTCCATAATTTTTTTGTTGTGGACAGTACATCATTCCACACCCGCTATTACGCTTGGTCCTTGATTTTGATTTTGCACCTGTATGTTTTATCAGTTTCTTTATGAAAATATTTAGTGAACACCATGACAATAGCTAAAGCAAGGGGCTATAGCAGCACACAAGTAGCCTACAAATGCATGCTGGGCCGGTAATGTCCTGAGCTCATGAGGTGAGCGGTACTGGAGAAAAATTGGAGCGGGTGAAAAGGCCGGTGCTCAAGCCTTTGGGAAACTCGCTCCGCACTCCAGTCAAATTGGGCACGCTCCACTCACATGGTCAGGGAGAGGTTGAAAATGCGAGTGAAGACACTTGCCATCTGATCAGCACATGCTCGGAGTATGCAGCCTTGAAAATGTTAACCTGTTTAAAAGGACTTACTCACATCGGCTACGGAGAGCGAGATCACACAGTCGTCCAGAACAGCTGATGCTCTCATGCTTCAAAGCGAGCATAAAAGGCATTTAGCTTGTCTGGTAGGCTCGCGTAACTGAGCAGCTCGCAGATGGGTTTTGCTTTGTATTCCGTGATAGTTTGCAAGCCCTGCCACATCCAACTCAGTGCTGAATTGACGCTTTGCCTGTTTGATGGCTCGCTGGAGGTCGTAGTGGGAATTCTTATAAGCCCTCTTGCACAAACTTCAGCCAGACCTTACTTCATTGTTAGCTACCTGTCCCGTTGTCAGGGATGTCTAACTTTAGAGATCCCTTCAATCTCCACTTAGAGTTAGGTACATCTGCTTTGTGTTTTTTTTGCACTTGTGTGATAATCTCCTAAACTCTCTAAAACTGAATGTGGACAATTTTACTGAAGAATGTGTCTTAGAGCCGGCTCTTGTAGGTAAATGTCGGGAGCCGGCTCGCATATCAGAAGAGCCGAATCTATTAAAAAATATATTTCAAAAATAAGATATGAATAATCAAGATTTCTATTCATATAAATAACTAATTCAAAGAACAAAAAAAGAAATAAAATAATATAGGCCTACATGCTCAAGCGCACACATTCGTTCTGACTGTCTGCTCAGACTAACAGCCTCACCTGTTGTTCCTGTCAATCAGACACGCAGTGTCAACCAAAGATGCGTGAGGGAGGGCCGAACTCACACAGTCACACACTTAGCAGCCGAGGAGAGAGAGGAAGGACAGCTGTGAAAACAACAGCTGGAAAATGAGTCGGAAGCACAGTAGTATTTTGGATGCATTTTAATAATATAGACAATGTTAGAGCACAGTGTAGAATTTGCCAAAACAAAATATCATATGAAGCCGGTTCTACACACAACAAACACCGGCATATGCGAACTGTGACCCCAACTGTGAAGCTAGCTGTAGCGGAGCTTCAAAAAACTAGCGAGCCTGTTAGTGATAGTGGTGGAGCCAGCACCTCCACACGTGGAGATGTATCAACGCAGTCAAGTAGGCCTACTCCGCGACCCACAGCAACGCAGTATCCTAAGGACCAGTTTATGCCAAAGTCTATGTCTGTAGCAAAACAAGGCTAAATTGATATTGCTTTGGCTAAAATGATTGCCACTGATTTCCAGCCATTTTCGATCGTGGAGGACAGAGGTTTTAGAAATTATAGCAATAGTCTAAATCCAATGTACAAAATTCCAAGCAGGAAAACCCTTTCAAAATCACTTAGTCCACAACTCTACGAGAGCACACAGGCTTCAGTGTGGTACCTGATTGTAAGAGATGCTCTGAAGGTGAAATCAGCTGTGGAATACTTCCACAGGAGCACAGTAGGTGCTGAAAAACTAAAGTCTACACAACGCCAGATGGGGATGCCTGAGCTGAGGCCTAAACTAGACTGCACTGTCACGATCTTCTTTAGAGACAGACCAAGATGCAGCGAGGTATCCAGTATACATACTTTATTTAACGTAACTGGCAAAACAATAAACAAATAAAGATCGTAACTCCGGTGTGGCTAAATGTGCACACACCACTAAACATACTACTACAAACAATAACCCACAAAACCCCAGTGAAAAACAAACATATGGTTCCCAATTAGAGGTAACGACAATCAGCTGCCTCTAATTGGGAACCATTAACCCAACATAGAAATATATAAACTAGAACAAAAAACCCTCCTAAACAAAACAAACTAAACATGCCAGCCTGCTAACTCAGGCCTGGACGTGACATGCACTACAAGGTGGAATTCAACATGTTGAAGCGGTTTCTATAGTCATAGGATGCCATCATCTCTACCCTGGCTATTGTCAATGCACCTGTTGATGCTCTGACCCAAGAGGAATGGGAGGTGGTGGAGGAGGTGTGCAGAGTCCTGGAACCCTTTGAGCAGGTCACTGTGGAGATCAGTGGAGAGAGGTACAGTAAGCACTTACTACTACATCATTATTTAATCCAGTATTCTATATGTATATGATGAGAATGTAGTATCAGTAGACAAAACATGAACCTGAACTAATAAGTTACCGTTCTCTCTTTTCAGCTAGAGAGAAGTAAATGTAACCACAGGACATGTGACAGAGTTGATGGACACCCTATGTTCATCAATGGACAAAGTTCCACAGATTGGAATATAATCACGTGCTATCAGAAACCGCTGCACTTGACCCCAGGTTTAAGAAGATAGCCTTCAATGATGCCAGAGCGATTGATGAGGCTCTTCAAAGAATAACCTCAGCAGCAGGGAGGGACAGCCCCTCCTCCAAAGATCTGCAGATCCCCTGAGCTGGTGGTAGAACAAGGCCTCTGTCTACCCAAGGCTTACTAAAGTGATGACAGGGAGAGACTGCATAGTGGCCACATCCGTTCCCTCTGAGAGGGTCTTCTCTAAAAAGGGACAAATAATTGCTGAGAGAAGAAACCACATCAGCCCCTCGAAAGTGAGGCAGCTTGCATTTCTGAATGCAAATCTCTCATAAAAGCAAAATATGGTCAGCATTGCTGTGTGCTGCTGGTATAACATGGCAATAAAGAAGAGAGAAAAGAGGGACCAGTTTAATATTTTAAGTGGGATGTTGCAGTTTTGCACATTATACATTTTTCTTTGATATGGTGCAATATTCTACTATGTTCAGATTGTATTCATTTTGAATTTTTACATTTAAATGCACTGTGTTTATATACATAAAAAAGTTATACTTTAAATGCATGTATAATAGCATTCTTCTTTTTTACATTTATTTCAATTTGTGGGATTCTGCATTTTTGCAAATAGTTATTTATTTTTCTTTGATATGGTGCAATATTCTATCATGCTGTTCAGATTGTATTCATTTTGAATGGTTAGATTTATATGCACTTTGTTTATATACATTCAAAAGTTTAATAGCATTCTTTTCATAAAAAAAAACAATGCATTTTTAAATACATTGTGGTTAAGGTATGATTTCATTTAAGAATTGAATTAGAATTGTTTGACACCAATCATAGTCAAACTATCGCAAACTGTTTGACTTGAAAAAATACAAAACATATTTTTTTTAAATAGCCGGTTGGGAGCCAAAAGAGCCGGCTCTTTTTGGTGAGCTGAGCCGAACGAGCTCACTGAAAATAGACGGAATGCCCATCACTAATACTACCACATACAGTTGAAGTCGGACGTTAGGTTGGAGTCATTAAAACTCGTTTTTTCAACAACTCCACAAATTTCGGCAAGTCGGTTAGGACATCTACTTTGTGCATGACACAAGTAATTTTTCCAACAATTGTTTACATACAGATTAATTCACAGTATCACAATTCCAGTGGGTCAGAGGTTTACATACACTAAGTCGACATACACTGTGCCTTTAAACAGCTCGGAAAATTCCAGAAAATGATGTCATGGCTTTAGAAGCTTCTGATAAGCTAATTGACATAATTTGAGTCAATTGGAGGTGTACCTGTGGATGTATTTCAAGTCCTACCTTCAAACTCAATGCCTCTTCAAATCTAAATAAATCAGCAAAGACCTCAGAAAAACAATTGTAGACCTCCACAAGTCTGGTTCATCCAAACACCTGAAGGTACCACGTTCATCTGTACAAACAATAGTACGCAAGTATAAACACCATGGGACCACGCAGCCGTCATACTGCTCAGGAAGGAGACGCGTTCTGTCCCCTAGCGATGAACAGACTTTGGTGCGAAAAGTGCAAATGAATCCCAGAACAACAGCAAAGGACCTTGTGAAGATGCTGGAGGAAACAGGTACAAAAGTATCTATATCCACAATAAAACAAGTCCTATATTGACATAACCTGAAAGGACGCTCAGCAAGGAAGAAACCACTGCTCCAAAACCACCGTAAAAAAAGCCAGACTACAGTTTGCAACTGCACATGGGGACGAAGATCGTACTTTTTGTAGAAAAGTCCTCTGGTCTGATGAAACAAAAATAGAACTGTTTGGCCATAATGACCATCGTTATACTTGGAAGAAAAAGGGGGAGGCTTGCAAGCCAAAGAACACCATCCCAACCGTGAAGCACGGAGGTGGTAGCATCATGTTGTGGGGGTGCTTTGCTGCAGGAGGGACTGGTGCACTTCACAAAATAGATGGGTTCATGAGGGAGGAAAATTATGTGGATATATTGAAGCAACAACTCAAGACATCAGTCAGGAAGTTAAAGCTTGGTTGCAAATGGGTCTTCCAAATGAACAATGACCCCAAGCATACTTCCGAAGTTGTGGCAACATGGCTTAAGGACAACAAAGTCAAGGTATTGGAGTGGCCATCACAAAGCCCTGACCTCAATCCTGTAGAAAATTTGTGGACATGAAAAAACGTGTGCGAGCAAGGAGGCCTACAAACCTGACTCAGTTACACCAGCTCTGTCAGAATAAATGGGCCAAAATTCACTCACGTTATTGTCGGAAGCTTGTGGAAGGCTACACGAAACGTTAGACCTAATTTAAAGGCAATGCTACCAAATACTAATTGAGTGTATGTAAACTTCTGACCCACTGGGAATGTGATGAAATAAATAAAAGCTGAAATAAATCATTCTCTCTACTATTATTCTGACATTTCACATTCTTAGGATCACCACTTTATTTTAACTGACTTAAGACAGGGAATTTTTACGAGGATTAAATGTCAGGAATTGTGAAACCTGAGTTTAAATGTATTTGGTTAAGGTGCATGTAAACTTCCGACTTCAACTGTATCAGTTAAATTGGTTCAGCACACTCACTAAAGGGTGGCAGAAATGTAGCCCCTTATCAGGCATGCCTCCATATATGTTAATGAGCCAGAAACAACAATACCATTTAACCACTAGTGGTCAAAAGGTTTTTGGTGTGCCAAACATACTGTATGATACTATATTCTGTGGGGTGGAAATACAGAACCTGGAGTATAATGCTTTACAGTACTTTATTGTTGATAAATGTACAAATGGACTGTTTACACCTAAAATCACCGACTGCAGTGCCATTTATGGCAATTTACTCAAAATAATTATTATGGAACTTTACTGTGAGTTTTATTGTTTAATACTGTAAAAACAAGATTGTTTTACATTGCATAGTATCCATACTTAGAATTCAATGCCAGATTTGCATGAATATTATCATGCTTATCTAAAGTTAGGGTTTGGCCTGCCGTGTCCAACTGAGGCAATGGATCAATCTGTGTCAACTCTGTATGTTCGAAGGGATGATTATGAATGCCAGAGTTCTAGTGAGGATCTTGGGTAACTAACAGCCAGAGGATTGAGGCACTACCATCATAACAATGGGCCCTTTCTTTTTTTTCAGGATCCTATTCTCAATAGGATTTTGATAGGATCTTGGTCTGAACAGATTTTTTTTACAGGATCTAGACAGGATTAGCTACAGTCTGGGATTTGGGATACTCTTCATTTAAAATACTTTCTTATTGAAACCTTATGAACATTAAACTTAGTCAATCTGGCACATTGTCTTCCAATCTATATGTAATGTATATGAACAATTTAAAACGTATTTGCTTTTATCAATTTCTTTATTTTCTTGACACAAACACATCTACAGTTCAACACAACATTTGGCAAAATACAATGATTTGGCAAAAACCTTGTAATGATTGATTCAACATCTCTTCCAGTAAACTGGCAAAAAAAGTGAGCATTGTTCAATTAGGATTCAGCAAAACATGAAGAATGTACTTCATGCAGAGACAATGTCCATTGACACTAACTTTGTCAACTTGAATAAGAAACACATCCTAAGCCACTCTCCTAATATACTCACAGACTTGAAAACAAAGAACAGAATTTGTGCAAAGAAAAAAGAGATCAACAACAAACCTTTTGCAACAGATCACCACCACATTGAACCAGAAACCTCAGTTTCATATATGAAGTGAAACTGTACAAAAAACCTGTTTCATAATCATATTCTGAGACAGTTCATGAACTCACAATAGCTCCATTTGAGACAGCCACTAGCACAATGAGTCACACATTTACACATGAATAAAAGTTCTATATCTCTGCTGAATTTCAAAAAGATGGTTGAAATTAGGTAATGTCACAACAGGATTAGCGTCTAATCGAAAAACTGTCTGCATTCTCCTTTGTGTAATTGTCTCACTTGAGGAAAAATGTCCTTCCCACAACAGTATTAACACTGTCTTCAACACTGGCTCTCTGGTTTAAGTGTCTCCCCATCATTCATGAGCTGCTTTGAAGCACCAATATTATTCAAAGCTGAATACACTTAAAAGTTAGCGACTGAAATATTACAAATACAAAATATACACTACATTATATTAGTGTTTAGAATGCCTTTTGACTGTCTTGATTGACTGTTTTATTGCATAATTTGAAAATATGATTGGTTGATACAACTATGACATAGCCAGAAGATCGAAGCAAGGCAACGCCAGTGGCTGAGCTGAAGAATACAATGTTTTTATTAGCTATAATCTGTAGCTGTAAAAATGTAGTGGTCTGCTTAGCTAGTTATTAATACCTACCTCTGCAAGTTGGTCTCCCGAGTGGTGTAGTTGTTTAAGACACTGCATCTCAGTGCAAGAGGTGTCACTACAGTCCCTGGTTCAAATCCATGCTGAATCACATCCGGCTGTGATTGGGAATACCATAGGGAGGTGCACTATTGGGCCGGGTTGTCATTGTAAATAAGAATTTGTTCTTAACTGACTTGCCTAGTTAAATGAATGTCAAATAAAAAAAATAGTTTCTATTCACTAGTAGTTGTTGGCCTACTCACTGGGCATTATTAGCTAGTGAGAATTAGTCTTAGCAATTTGCTTTTCAAACTTAAATAGCTATTAATGGACTAGCTAACTTGGTTGGAGTATAGATCAAGTCTGGGCTCCCGAGTGGTGCACCGGTCTAAGGCACTGAATCTCAGTGCTAGAGGTGTTACACTGTTTTGCTCTAAGATTCAATGGTAACCCTTTAGGTGACAATATCTTTGAAGGTTGCATGTATAACTTGATTTAATGTGTATCGTGGAAGATGGCGCGATTTGATATTTAAAGGCAATGTTCCTGGGTTTGCGAAGACTGCATTCATGGTAAACGCTGCATATGTCGGCTCAAACGGAAATTACCTTTTGAATTGCGCTATACTGCGTGTCTTCTGCAAAACAGATTTAATCAAGCCCTAACTTGGCTTGAAACCACCACCTGTGCCATTGCATTGGTAGTGTAGCTTTTTGGTAGCGCAGCTAGCTAAAGGTGTTTCATGAGGGTAGTCGTGTGTTGCGAGGCAGAGCTGGAGGAAGTGGCACAGCTAAGCAAGCACAGTGACATCAATTACTCCTACATGAAGCATTCATAACACATCCATTAAGGTATAAGTAACATTTATAAAGACCTTCATAGTGCATTCGTAAAGCATCTACAGAAAGAACTCCGAGATGCGAAAACATTGGGAATGGTGGTAGTTCGGAACACTGAAATTAAACTTCTCTAACCTTTTATTATTACTTTTATTGATTGCATTTTTACATGTGTTTGCAAAACCTAAAGCTAGATACTGTAAATATCTGGTGTATTTTTAGAGTATGTAAGCAACAGAAGTTATATTGCCAGTTCGGTTGACCGGTCAGTCTAACTCTGAGGTTCATATACTTGAGGATGAACTGCATGTCATTAGTCCACACATTATTGTTGTTCTTGCCAAAAAGAAAAATTTTCTTCTCTCATGTTTTGGTTGATCACTATCATTTACATTACGAAATAATACATGGTAAGTAAACCTTGTGTTTTTTACATTTGGAAAGCAAAAGGAAATGGCTAAATTGCTTTTAACAATTGCCGGTGACAGTGTTCTGTTGTGGCTTTTGATAAAAACATTAGAGGTAGGAGACCATTTCAAGAATATGCTTTGTGCTGGCTATGAATTTTTGGAAATTAAATTCAAAGTAAACTAAAAGTATAACAATGACAACATTCATGATTACTTTGTAGTGATATATAATAATGCTGTAGAGGTTTTGGAAATAGTGAAAAGTAAACAGTATTACAGTGAACCAATGAAGAAAATGTTTGTTCTGCCAAAAATGTATTTGTTCATGTGACTTTTATTTTCATATTTATCCTGTCATGTGACATACTATTCAATAATGACTATATGAATGCACTCTGAAGGTCTTTAGGGTACCGATTTCATGAAAATGTTGAAAGGTTTATGTATGCTGAATGGTTTGTGTATTCAACCTTCAACTAAAGTGGTACACTTGACATAATGACAGGTATAATGATATGCACTCCAAAGTTTTGGGTCACTTCTAAATGTCATTGTTTTTGAAAAAACAGCAAATTTTTTGTCCATTAAAATAAGATCAAATTTATTCAGAAATACAGTGTAGACTTTGTTAATGTTGTAAATGACTATTGTAGCTGGAAAGTAACATCTACGGATGTAACATCTACGGACATCTTCCATCTATGGAAGTAACATCTACATAGGTGTACAGAGGCCCATTATCAGCAACCATCCCCTCTGTGTTCCAACGGCATGTTGTACAACGGCTAATTGATAATTAGAAAACCCTTTTGCAATTATGTTAGCACAGCTGAAAACTGTTGTCCTAATTAAAGAAGAAATAAAACTGGCCTTTAGATTAGTTGAGTATCTATAGCATCAGCATTTTGTGGGTTCGATTTACAGGCTCAACATGGCCAGAAACAAAGAACTTTCTTCTGAAACTCGTCAGTCTGTTCTTGTTCTGAGAAATGAGTGTCTAGTCCTCAACTGGCAGCTTCATTAAATAGTACCTGCAAAACACCAGTCTCAATGTCAACAGTGAAGAGGCGACTCCGGGATGCTGGCCTTCTAGGGAGAGTTGCCAAGAAAAAGCTGCATCTCAGACTGGCCAATAAAAATAAAAGATTAAGATGGGCAAAAGAACAGACACTGGACAGAGGAACTCTGCCTAGAATGCCAGCACCCCAGAGTCGCCTCTTCACTGTTGACGTTGAGACTGGTGTTTTGCGGGTACTCTTTAATGAAGCTGCCAGTTGAGGACTAGACACTCTAATGTACTTGTCCTCTTGCTCAGTTGTGCACTGGGGCCTGCCAACTCCTCTTTCTATTCTGGTAAGAGCCAGTTTCTTCTGTTCTGTGAAGGGAGTAGTACACAGCGTTGTACGAGATCTTCAGATTCTTGGCAATTTCTTGCATCATTTCTCAGAACAAGAACAGACTGACGAGTTTCAGAAGAAAGGTTTTTGTTTCTGGCCATTTGAAGCCTGTAATCGAACCCACAAATGCTGATGCCCCAGATACTCAACTAGTCTAAAGATGGCCAGTTTTATTGCTTCTTTAATCAGAACAACAGTTTTCAGCTGTGCTAACATAATTGCAAAAGGGTTTTCTAATGATCAATTAGCCTTTTAAAATGATAAACTTGGATTAGCTAACACAACGTGCCATTGGAACACAGGAGTGATCGTTGCTGATAATGGGCCTCTGTACGCCTATGTAGATATTCCATGAAAAATCTGCAGTTTCCAGCTACAATAGTCATTTACAACATTAACAATGTCTACACTGTATTTCTGATCAATTTCATGTTATTTTAATGGACAAAAAACATATTTTTTTCAAAAACAAAATTTCAACGTGACCCCAAACTTTTGAACGGTAGTGTACATAATATACATACTACCTCAGGTCATTATGTAGGTTGGAGGTATCTTTGGTAAAAAATAACAAATCTAAGCAAGTTAATAGAATTTTCAATGGAGAAAAACAGTCATCTTTCACAATGAAACCACAGATGTGTGGGCAGATCCTAGCTTGAATAGTTATCCTATTTTTCATGCACTGAACCCATATGGTGAAATTTGCTTAAAGGTTAAAAATATACAAGTGAATATTTAAGACAATGTGGCTAGATTCCAATAGACAAGCCCACACAGATAAGCATATGATTCATTATTCATGTCAAATGTGTGCTCTAATCATTGTACCTCAATAGCATGTAAATATTTGAGAGCAAAAACATTCTAAATGAAATTGGATAATGTTTGCATTGTAAGTAAAATATTCATGGAGGATATAATAGAACTGCAATGCATTTAATGTGATAATGCTCACTAAGAAACCACTAACATAATAGTTCTCTATTTTTTCTTATCTTCCTTTCCTTCTTTCTACACTGTATTACTGTACATACATGATCAAAGATGAGTGTCAGTGTGTTTTGCGGTGCGAATGCAACCTTCAAACAATACACAAATGTACATTTTACAGTAGATGACACAATTGAACTACTTTCATATGTTCAATAAACACTGCATAGATGACTGTATCACTAATACATATGAAGGTCCATCATAAAATGCCTCAATTAAATAAATAGTACATAAATATTTCAATTGACACAACTATTTCTTCAATTTCAAAAATGTATTGTTTACTGCCATATGAAAATGTCATGCCAGCCTGATTACAGTTACAGTACATCATAAAAAACAATTAGCAGCGAATGTGGTCAAATTCAGAGATTAAACACACCTATATGCACAAAAGTATGTGGACAGCCCTTCACATGAATGGATTCTGCTATTTCAGCCATACCCGTTGCTACCAGGTGAGTACAAATCGAGTACACAGCCATGTAATCTCCATAGACCAACATTGACAGTAGAATGGCCTTACTGAAGAGCTCAGTGACTTTCAACGTTGCACTGTCAAATCAGTTCGTCAAGTTTCTGCCCTCCTAGAGCTGCACCAGTCAACTGTAAGTGCTGTATTTAGTACTTATTAGGGATGTGGAAACGTCTAGGAGCAACAACGGCACAGCGGCGAAGTGGTAAGCCACACAAACTCACAGAATGGGACCACCGAGTGCTGAAGCGTGTAAAAATAGTCTGTCCTCGGTTGCAGCAGTCACTATAAAGTTCCAAACTGCATCTGGAAGCAACGTCAGCTTATGAACTGTTCATCGGGAGCTTCATGAAATGGCCGAGCAGTCGCACACAAGCCTAAGATCACCATGCGCAATGCCAAGCGTCAGCTGGAGAGGTGTAAATATTAACGCCATTGGACTCTAGAGCAGTGGAAACACGTTCTCTGGAGTGATGAATCACGCTTCACCATCTGGCAGTCCGATGGACAAATCTGGGTTTGGCGGATGCCAGGAGAACGCTACCTGCCCGAATGCGTAGCGCCAACTTTAAAGTTCGATGGAGGAGGAATAACGGTCTGGGGCTGTTTTTCATGGTTCGGGCTAGGCCTCTTAGTTCCAGTGAAAGGATATCTTAAGCTACAGCATACAATGACATTCTAGATGATTCTGGGTAACCAACTTTGTAGCAAACGTTTGGGGAAGGCCCTTTCCTGTTTCAGCATGACAATGCCCCTGTGCACTAAGTGAGGTCCATACAGAAATGGTTTGTCGAAATCGTTGTGGAAGAACTTGACTGGCCTGCACAGAGCTCTGACCTCAACCCCATCGAACACCTTTGGGATGAATTGGAACACCGACTGCGAGACAGGCCTAATCGCCCAACATCAGTGCCCGACCTCACTAATGCTCTTGTGGCTGAATGGAAGCAAGTCCCTGCAGCAATGTTACAACATCTAGTGGAAAGCCTTCCCAGAAGAGCGGAGGCTGTTATAGCAGCAAAGGGGGGACCAACTCCATATTAATCCCTATGATTTTGGAATGAGATGTTCGACGAGCAGGTGTCCACATACCTTTGGTCATGTATACAAGTGAGATTTTATTAAACAAATATTAAATGCATTGCAAATGACAACATAAATCATGATTTAATTAAAATGCAATAGACAAATTAAGGCTGAGCAAATTTGTCTGGCAATAAAAAAGAGAATGGCTCATTTGGGCCCCTGTAACCAATGAGAAAAACATGTTGGAACATTGTCAATGACAAATACATCATGACTGAATACATTTTAAAGCAATGCCTCCAACTGCAAAACAACAATTTCATGGCCCTTCAAGGCATTCCACCCCAATACCATTTATCAAGGTTATTGAATGCCTTGTACTCCTTGTGCCTTTTGAGATAATCACAAGCAAGGCATGTGTGTTCTGCCCAGAAGTATGCCTTTTTCACCTTAAAGTGCCGTCGCCACTCAAAATATCTTAGATACATTTCCTCATTCCTGTCCAAGAGCAGGAGATAATCAGCCAGCTCTTTGGGTGAAGTGAAGTCATCCACATGGATAAAGGCTTCCCCCTGGACAAAGTTCTCGTAGTTCTGTCTTGGTGGACCTAACACCACAGGCACCGTCCCTACAGAGAGTGGGTTATACAGTTTCTCTGTGATGTAGTCTTTGTGAATTGAGTTCTCAAACGCCAAGTAGAATTTACAACTGGCGATGGTAGGAAAGTATTCTTGATCTGCAATGTACTCTCCAAAGGCTTGTCCGTAAGCGTGAACCTCAATATGTTTGTAGAGCTCATTGTAGTACTTCACTCGCACGTGATCCTGGTTCCAGTTGCTGACAATCCAGCAGATCAACTTGCTTTTGCTCGGTGGCACAAAATCCTCGTCCCCTTGGGCCGTCACAATTGACCCATAAGGCACTTCGATATCAGCATCTTGACGATAGTTCAGAGTTAAATTGAACAAGTTTTCAATACCGGGCAGCTGAGAGGAGTGGGATGGTGACTCTAGGTTCATCCATATCCACTTTTGGAAGGAAGGACGCTGAAGGGGGGGCATGTTGGAGAGATCAGTACAGATATCCCTGTGATGTATGACAACCCCATCTGACGTATTATATAGGTTCCGATCTGCTGTGATGAAACAGCCCTCAATGTTGAACAGAGAGCTGCAGACACCCAGGTCATAGGTCTGTCCAAAGGGCCAGAGCCAGACAAGTACAGTGGTAAGGTTTTTGTCACCCTTGGTAGAGAAGAGATTTTTAACTTGGATAGTGGATGCTGTTGACTCTACAGGCCCTGAAAGCCAGCTAGTTGACGGTTTGATGTACATCAAAAACAGAGTCACAAAACAGCCCAGTAGGAAGGTGCCAAGTAGAAATGGTCGTAGAATTCTGTGGAAAGATGCAGATGGCATACTCTGTCCTATGAAGACACGTAAAAAAAAGAAATAACATTACATTTAAATCAGTAAATTAATGATCATTTAATCAAAGTTACTCTTTCCAGTGAATAAAAGGGAAGACTGTGAAATCGGCTACAATTTTGCCTAGAGGCCTGATGACACATTTTCAAGATTGTTTGTAAGTGGTATATCTCGTGGTATCCTTGCCTCGTACAGTATGAGAGGGCCAACCACATGAAGATAATGGCTTTTACGTTCTTTTGTCACGTCCAATTAATAGTTTGACAAACATTTTTGTCATGGCTCGTGCAGTGTGAGGCAATTTGTGAACAGGCACACTAGATTAGCTCGCCCCGTTTACAGAGTAGGTGGAGTTTGCAACTAGGGACCAATAGAATAGTTCCAAACATGAAACTCTGCTGGTCAGGGTAGGTCAAATGTGCCTTTCGACAACCTGCAATAACCAATGGATATAAACAAACTATGGTACGAAAGATACAAGGCAAATGCTGAAAGTGTACTTGCACCATGTTGTGTAGTGTGGTTTGAATAAAGACCGCAAGATGTGGAAGCTTTAACGTACAGTGTGAGATGCTTGGGCTCGTTTGCGATTGGTAAAAATGTATTGTCTCTCCCTGGCATACATTGCAATCCTTTAATTATAATCCAGATTTTCCATCTGTAGATGCTCATACTATCAACAAACTATCTGTTGGTAAGTAAGTGCTTGCTAAGGTTACGGTTAAAATAAGGTTTAGGCTAAGAGTTAGTAGATAGTTAGTTGACATCTACAGATGGACTATCCAAATAAAGTGTTACCTATAATTCTTCAATCAAAAAAGGTAATGTAACATTGAATATGCATTATATAATTTTACTGTGAGTTACATAAAATAAAAAAATAACTATTCCACACCTGGTAGATCTGACTGTGTGCTGAAATCCAGGCAAGGAAAGAAGTCATGCAATTCTGAAGGTGCAGGTTCTACATTGCTCTTCTCGGTGAAGTAGCGTTTGAATGAATTGTTGCTGAATAAGGTCCTTAGTCGTCTAGTGAATTTGGTCTGATTTTGAGTTCCCGGGTCATCTCATTGATGTCTCCTTAGGAAAGAGAGAATAAGTGAGGTTACAATAGTTTGTTAAAGAGACAATCTTCAGTTCAAACAATACCCCGCTACTGTTTTTGGGATGGAGCTGGAGAAATTCCTAGATGGAGCTATGGATACGAGGACTGACCATGAGATCATAATTATACTTTGAATCATGTTTTGAGCCTATGCAGTGTTTACTTACGATTACAGCGTTTACAAACAATGGAGTAAAACAAGCTTGTATTTGTAGCAATCGCAAATTTCTTCTGCAGACTAGGGTCTATTTTTCTCCACTTCCTGTCTGACTGACATGCCCAAAGTAAACTGCCTGTTGCTAAGGCCCTGAGCAACACAATAGATATGGTAGGAGAAAATCCAAAGAAAAAACAACCGGAATTATTATTTTTTTGGAGAGCCCATGCTCTTCCATTACAACGTATAGGGACAAAGTTAATCCAGCTCCCAGATTGCAATTCCTATGGCTTCCACTAGATGTCAACAGTCTTTGTTCAAGGTTTCAGGCTTGTTTCTTCCAAAACGAGGAAGAATTCTGAGTTTTGATACAGGAACACAGAGTTGGAAATCAGTCTGTGCGCGCACCTGCTAATATCACTTTTCTATTGAACATACTTCTTTCCGTATGAAATATTATAGTTTAATTACATTTTAGGGTACCTGAGGATTAAATATAAATGTATTTTGACTTGTTTTAACAAAAGTTTAGCGGTAACTTTCTGGATTCCTTTCTCTGCATGTTGAACTGGTGGAGTACTCAAATCGATGGCGCCAACTAAACTGACTTTTTGGGATATAAAGAAGGATTTTATTTAAAAAAACGAGCATACATGTTGTAGCTGGGCCCCTTAGGAATGCAAATCAGGAAGATTTTCAAAAACAAAGTGAATATTTAATCGGTATTTGTGAATTTATGAAACCTGTGCCGGAGGAAAAAATATTTAGATGTGGGGTGCCGTCCTCAAACAATCGCATGACATGCTTTCGCTGTAAACCTATTGTAAATCAGACAATGCAGTTAGATTAACAAGAATTTAAGCTTTTAACCGATATAAGATACTTGTACGTACCTACGTATGTTTAATATCCATAATTTTATGATTATTTATTTGAATTGCGCGCCCTCCAAATTCACCGAAAGTTGTCAACAGGTGGTGGGACAGATAGCCGTAAGAAATTGTGTAACCCCCTAGAGTCGATTTGACGCACCGTTAAGAAAAGAATCCCTATAAAAATCCATCAATTTAAGCTAGAGAGATGTTTTTTTGTATTGAATGCGTCCACTAATGGAAAGGGGAAATTCTCACGGACACGATGGTGTCTCCATTTTGCTCTGTCACAGGACGCTTCTGAAGGTATCCGATACCAGTTTTAAAAGATTAATGGAAGTATGAAGGTACGTTTGTGCCTACCCAAATAGGTAAAAACACTTAAACTTGTTTTTTTGTGTGTTTCTTTAGGCTATAGCAGTAAAAAGCCAAATTCAATATTTTATCCTAAAAAAATGTAATCCAAAATCCGAAAATTCTAAATCAAATAGCTAAATGATCCATAGTATGACCACATTAAAACAATTTTATGTCAGTTGAGACCCCCCTAATTAAGGCTATAGACTTGCACCACTGAAATAACTTGGTTCTATTACTTTACATGTGTGACTGGCCTGATACTGAACTTGATTAATATCAGTGATGCAAGACAGTGCCTATTTAGTTAAAGCCTAGGTATAAGTTCCGGGAGCTAGCACAATTCTTCAGGTTTCAGCGAAGGATACTCATCACACGTGCATACTCGTAGTTCAATTAAGCACCTCCAATGTCGCACATCAATCACACGCATATGAGAATGCTGCTATCTTAAGGCTAAGAGGAAAGTGGACACGTGACATACGGTGGCCCATAATTTTTTTTTCCACGAGACCTCCCAAAAAATATTTATGGGCCTAATAGTAAAGACGTCTTTTTTTAACTAGGCAAGTCGTTTAAGAACAAATTCTTATTTACAATGACGGCCAAACCCGGACGACGCTGGACCAATTGTGCGCCGCCCTATTGGACTCCCAATCACAGCCGGCTGTGATGCAGCTTAGATTCAAACCAGGGACTGCAGTGACATCTCTTGCGCTGAGATGCAGTGCCTTAGACCACGGCGCCACTCGTGAGCCCCTGCAATTTTTTTATTACCTTTTTAATTGGGTATGAACACAAGCAGACGTGACGTTTTTATCTTATTTTAAAACATATCACTTCAAAAAGTAGGCTACCTGCGTATGTTCATCCACTATATTATTTCATCTGAAATAATTCCAGCATCCAAAAAGTGCAATCACACCATTTGATGAATTAAAAAGAGACAACTTTTACAAAACACCAAAAAATGTAATGACATTTGGCGATTGTGTGTTGCTGACAAAAATGTTTTTTTGTATATAGAAAAGTTGGGACACCTGAAAAGGGGCTGAAATACAGAACTGCCACCTGTGAGCTGCCCAGTGACGCAAGCCTACCAGATGAGCTACATGCCTTTTATGCTTGCTTCGAGGCAAGCAACACTGAAGGATGCATGAGAGCACCAGCTGTTCTAGACGACTGTGTGAGCACGCTCTGTCCGCAGGGCCAGACAGCTTACAAGGACGTGTACTCAGAGCATGTGTGGACCAACTGGCAAGTGTTTTCACTGACATTTTCAACCTCTCCCTGACCGAGTCTGTAATACCTACATATTTCAAGCAGACCACCGTAGTCCCTGTGCCCAAGAAAGTGAAGGTAACATGCCTAAATGACTACCACCCAGTATCACTCACGCCGGTAGCCATGAAGTACTTTGAAAGGCTGGTCATGGCTCACAACACCATCATCATGGAAACCCTAGACCAACTCCAATCCGCATACCGCCCCAACAGATCCACAGATGACGTAATCTCCATCGCACTCCACACTGTGAGAATGCTGTTAATTAAACACCTCCCTCTGCAACTGGATCCTGGACTTCCTGACGGGCCGCCCCCAGCTGGTAAGAGTAGGCAACAATACATCTACCATGCTGATCCTGAACATGGGGTCCCCTCCTGTACTCCCTATTCACCCACGACTGCGTGCCCAAGCACGACTCCAACACCATCATTAAGTTTGCTGACGACACAACGATTAGATAGCCTTTAGGGAGGAGGTCAGAGACCTGGCAGTGTGGTGCCAGCACAACAACCTCTCCCTCAACGTGAGCAAGACAAAAGAGATGATTGTTGACTACAGGAAAAGGAGGGCCGAACACGCCCCCATTCACATTGACAGGTCTGTATTGGAGCGGGTCGAGAGTTTCAAGTTCCTTGGTGTCCACATCACCAACAAACTACCATGTTCCAAACACAGCAAGACATTCGTGAAGAGGGCATGACAACACCTTTTCCCCCGCAGGAGACTGAAAAGATTTGGCATGGGTGTCCAGATTCTCAAAAAGTTATACAGCTGCACCATCGAGAGCATCCTGACCAGTTGCATCACCACTTGGCATGGCAACTGCTCGGCATCCGACCGTAAGGCACTACAGAGGGTAATGCGTATGGCCCAGTACATCACTGGGGCCAAGCTTCCTGCCATCCAGGAACTATATACTAGGCGTGTCAGAGGAAGGCCCCAAAAGTTGTCAAAGACTCCAGTCACCCAAGTCATAGACTGTTCTCTCTGCTACCGCAAGGCAAGCGGTACCGGAGCGCCATGTCTAGGTCCAAAAGGCTTCTACCCCCAAGCCATAAGACTGCTGAATAATTAATCAAATGGCCACCCCCGCTGTTTATCTATGCATAGTCACTTTACCCATACCTACATGTACAAATTACTTCGACTAACCTTTACCCCCACACATTAACTCAGCACCGGTACACCCTGTATATAGACTCGGTATTGTTATTTTATTGTACTTTTGTTTATTTAGTAAATATTTTCTTAACTCTTTCTTGAACTGCATTGTTGGTTAAGGGCATGTAAGTAAGCATTTCAGTGTAAGGTCTAAAAATGTTGTAGTCGGCACATGTGACAAATACAACCTGTTTGATACAATGATTATCTACACTCTGAGCTTGTTTTGTCCAAACTGGTAATTTGGTGAATTATTAAAATTTTTGCAACCAGGAAATGGCGTAGTGCCTGGGAAAGAGAAAGAGGGCCCATTCTGTCACTCAAGGCTTCTCTGTCAAATGGCACACCCTGCTCTCTGCAGATAGTTCATAGTCCTGAAACCCAGAAATTAGTTACAGTGGGGAAAATAAGTATTTAGTCAGCCACCAATTGTGCAAGTTCTCTCACTTAAAAAGATGAGAGAGGCCTGTAATTTTCATCATAGGTACACTTCAACTATGACAGACAAAATGAGGAAAGAAAATCCTGAAAATCACATTGTAGGATTTTTTATGAATTTATTTGCAAATTATGGTGGAAAATAAGTATTTGGTCACATACAAACAAGCAAGATTTCTGGCTCTCACAGACCTGTAACTTCTTCTTAAGAGGCTCCTCTGTCCTCCACTCATTACCTGTATTAATGGCACCTGTTTGAACTTGTTATCAGTATAAAAGACGCCTGTCCACAACCTCAAACAGTCACACTCCAAACTCCACTATGGCCAAGACCAAAGAGCTGTCAAAGGACACCAGAAACCAAATTGTAGACCTGCACCAGGTTGGGAAGACTGAATCTGCAATAGGTAAGCAGCTTGGTTTGAAGAAATCAACTGTGGGAGCAATTATTAGGAAATGGAAGACATACAAGACCACTGATAATCTTCCTCGATCTGGGGCTCCACGCAAGATCTCACCCCGTGGGGTCAAAATGATCACAAGAACGGTGAGCAGAAATCCCAGAACCACACGGGGGGACCTAGTGAATGACCTGCAGAGAGCTGGGACCAAAGTAACAAAGCCTACCATCAGTAACACACTACGCCGCCAGGGACTCAAATCCTGCAGTGCCAGACGTGTCCCCCTGCTTAAGCCAGTACATGTTCAGGCCCGTCTAAAGTTTGCTAGAGAGCATTTGGATGATCCAGATGAGGATTGGGAGAATGTCAGATGAAACCAAAATAGAACTTTTGGTAAAAACTCAACTCGTCGTGTTTGGAGGACAAAGAATGCTGAGTTGCATCCAAAGAACACCATACCTACTGTGAAGCATGGGGGTGGAAACATCATGCTTTGGGGCTGTTTTTCTGCAAAGGAACCAAGACGACTGATCCGTGTAAAGGAAAGAATGAATGGGGCCATGTATCGTGAGATTTTGAGTGAAAACCTCCTTCCATCAGCAAGGGCATTGAAGATGAAACGTGGCTGGGTCTTTCAGCATGACAATGATCCCAAACACACCGCCCGGCAACGAAGGAGTGGCTTCGTAAGAAGCATTTCAAGGTCCTGGAGTGGCCTAGCCAGTCTCCAGATCTCAACCCCATAGAAAATCTTTGGAGGGAGTTGAAAGTCCGTGTTGCCCAGCGACAGCCCCAAAACATCACTGCTCTAGAGGAGATCTGCATGGAGGAATGGGCCAAAAAACCAGCAACAGTGTGTGAAAACCTTGTGAAGACTTACAGAAAACATTTGACCTCTGTCATTGCCAACAAAGGGTATATAACAAAGTATTGAGAAACTTTTGTTATTGACCAAATACTTATTTTCCACCATAATTTGCAAATAAATTCATAAAAAATCCTACAATGTGATTTTCAGGATTTTTTTTCCTCATTTTGTCTGTCATAGTTGAAGTGTACCTATGATGAAAATTACAGGCCTCTCTCATCTTTTTAAGTGAGAGAACTTGCACAATTGGTGGCTGACTAAATACTTTTTTTCCCCACTGTACCTCTGGTTCGTTCAGCCATCTCTATAGGGAAAGAATAGTGTTTTGTAATTAACGCAAAAAAGGTCTGAGGTTAACACAGGCTTAGTAGATCTTATACATGTTGTTCTATGAGATAATAGCAGTCATTTAAAATGACCTTTTGAATTATGAAGCCTTTGTGCTTTTTACAACAAAAAAAAACATTTATATTTCTCTCTATTTGAAAGATCCATAGCTTGATCAAAGACAATAATGGCTTGATCATTGGATTTACTCATATTTTCATAATGGACAACATGTGAAATGTAGCTACAGCTTTTAAAAACAGTGTTGTCCTGAATTCAGCTGTTGGTATCAACACAGCTCTGTCTTCAGTGGCAAAGGCAGTCTGGTTGAAGGATTATTTTGAAAGTGTTTCAGTCTGCCGTGAATCATCATAAACCCTAACGGTACACAGGTAAGAGTCTACTGCGAAAATGGCAAGCTAGCTACATGTGCATACGTTATTGGCTTACCTGTATCACAACGTAGTTTATTGCTATGCAGCTAGCCAGACAGTTAAATACAGGTATAGTCAGCTAACATTAGCTAGCTGAGCTGGCCGTTCTGCTGTTAATGTTGATTGTTGATGTATTCTTTGTCATGTTTAACTTACTAGCTACCGAAAATAGCCATTGTGGTCCGAATGGTAATTGATTAGCAAGTTAATCAAGACACATGTTACCTAAATTGACTAGCTAGCGAGCCACGATGAAATGATGGCTAAATACATTGGATTATACAGTAGATTCTGAGGTCGTTATTTGCATGCTCAACCAGCTGATTAGCTAGATGAATACCATGTACATCTGGCCAGCTGGTAATTATGAAGATAAATGTTTGCTAAATCTAGCTAGTTAACATTGCCATTGTTTAGCTGGAATCAGTTTGAGTGTAAACATGGCATTTTAGTACAGAATGTAGCAGTCTACAAGCAATAACAAGCTATAAGAGATGGATTAATGTTTATCAACTTTCTGAAATATGTCTTTTAGTAAAAGAATCTGCTTTCCTCCACCAGTACAAGAAGATGAACGAGGGTGAACAAGCAGCACTTATCTATTCCATTGTTTTTACCAAAGTGTTTTTTAAAGTCAGTTAATCACATTTATCTGGGGAGGAAAGGTACCCAGTGTCAGTAGATCTTTACTTCAGAGATGCACGTTTAGTGGAGGGCTTGCACTACTGTGGTGGTTAATTTCTTTACTATCAAATGAGGAGAGACAAACTTATCACGAGTCAGAGTTATACTTAAGCTAAATCTTTAATTACTATATAAGACAACAGGTCAATACAACGCACACATATAAAGTGAATCGATTGAGTGCTCTATGATAATGATGGCTGGTCGACGATTCAGGCTCAGATGATTCGTTCAGAGCGCCGAGACAAAAGTACAAAGGTCTTTTATAGCCAAGATACACCCCTTTCAACCTACATGACGAACAACAGATACAGTTGAAGTCGGAAGTTTACATACACCTTAGGTTGGAGTCATTAAAACACTTGTTTTTCAACCACTCCACAAATGTCTTGTTAACAAACTATAGTTTTGGCAAGTCGGTTAGGACATCTACTTTGTGCATGACACAAGTAATTGTTTACAGACTTATAATTCACTGTATCTGTAACGCCCAGTCCCGAGTTTCAGGCTGGAGCGTTTTGGTTTTGTCTTTGTGTAGGGTTTGTTCATTCTAGGTGTCGTGTTTATAAATTGGGTAATGGTTCCCAATTAGAGGCAGCTGTGTGTCGTTGTCTCTAATTGGGAACCATTTAGGCTAGTAGGTTTCACTCTGGGTTAGTGGGTTGTTGTATGTTCATAGCTGTGTTTGATTGTTCAGTTATGTTCATCGTTCGTTCTCCGTTCTTTGTTTTGTTCCGTCTTGTTCCGTGGATTTATTAAATCATGTATTCTGGCTACATCGCAAGGCCTTGGTCTGTCCTCAGAAGATAATCGTGACAGAATAACCCGCAAACAAAGACCAAGCAGCGAGAGACCCGGGAGCTTAGGTCTTGGGAAAGGATCTATTTTATGGGAGTGCTTGGGACCAGCCTGGGGAGTATCGTCAGCCCAGAGAGGAACTGGAAGCAGCGGCTGAGCGCGCAGGTGTGAGGACTTGATGGGAGCATGGGACCCGGAGAGAGGAAGGTTTCTCAGACCTCGCCGGGCTAGGAAGCCCGTGAAGGCAGCCCCAAGAAACTTTTGGGGCACACGAGGAGGTTGGCCGGTTCAGGAGGACTCCTGAGCCAACTCCTCGTGCCTTGTGGAGAGAGCGTCGCAGCGAAGGGAGGCCGTGCTATGCAGTGTTGCGCACGGTTTCCCTATAGGGATTCAGAGGCCGGTGTGCGAGTGATTCTCGCTCCACTCATCAGTCGGGCGAAAAGAAGTGTTCAGCCAATAAGAGTGGTGCCATCGCTACACTAAGTCCCCGGTGCGCCTCCTGGACCCGGATATCCTGCTCCAGTTCCGTGTGCGGTGTCTCCGGCACGTGTCCAGCCCAGTGCGAGATCCCAGATCGCCACTCATTGGTCGGGCCGAGGTCTGTGCTACCTGGGAGAGTGGTGCCAGCTCTGCGAGCCAGGCCTCCAGTGCGCCTTTGGGTCCATGTTATCCTGTGGTCCTACGGGCAGAATCTCCGGTACAGAATCCACAGCCCAGTCCGAGAGATTCCAGCTCCACTCACCCATGAGGCCAGGGTTAGTGAGCTAGCTGGAGATATGGAGGTCGCTCTCCATATCAGGTTCCCGGTCCGGGTGGAGGTTTCTACACGTCCAGTCCCCGTTCCACGTTCCGAGACCCCTGTTCCACGCTCCGAGACCCCTGTTCCCTGCTCCGAGACCCCTGTTCCCTGCTCCGAGACCCCTGTTCCCTGCTCCGAGACCCCTGTTCCCTGCCCGAGACCCTGTTCCCTGCTCGAGACCCCTGTTCCCTGCTCCGGTGACCCCTGTTCCCTGCTCCGAGACCCTGTTCCCTGCTCCAGACCCCTGTTCCACGCTCCGAGACCCCTGTTCCACGTTCCAAGATCCCTGTTCCACGTTCCAAGATCCCTGTTCCGCGTTCCAAGATCCCTGTTCGCTGCTCCAAGATCCCTGTTCCGCGTTCCAAGATCCCTGTTCCGCGTTCCAAGATCCCCTGTTCCGCGTTCCAAGATCCCTGTTCCGTTGCTCCAAGATCCCTGTTCCGTGTTCCAAGATCCCAGTCCGTGTAGTGGTGTCTCCACGCCCAGTCCCTGTTCCACGCACTCCAGCCTCCCCGTGCGCTCCGAGAGTCCAGCACGCCCTGCCCGGCCCCGCACTAGCTCCCGCGGCGCTCGAGAGTCAGCACGCCCTGTCCGCCCCGCGCAGCTCCCGTGCGCTCGAGAGTCCAGCACGTCCTGCTCGGCCTCACAAGACCCAGCTCTCGCGCTCGAGAGTCCAGCACGCCCTGCTCCGCCCCACACCAAGCTCCCCGTGCTCAGAGAGTCCAGCACGCCCTGCTCCGGCGCCACAAAGCTCGATGCAAGCTCCCGTGCGCCCGAGTCAGCACGCCCTGTTCCGGCCCACCAAGCTCCCTGCGCTCCGAGAGTCCAGCACGTCCTGTTCCGCTCCGCGCACTCCAGCTCCACGTGCGCTCGAGGAGTCCAGCACGCCCTGTCCTCGGCCCGCCGCACTGCTCCCGTGCGTTCAGAGAGTCCAGCACGCGTCCTGTCCCGGCTCGCGCACCAAGCTCCCGTGCGTTCAGAGAGTCCAGCACGTCCTGTCGGCTCCGCCGCACCAAGCCTCCCCATGCGTTCAGAGAGTCCAGCACGCCCTGTCCCGGCTCCGCACTAAGCTCCCGTATGCGTTCAGAGAGTCCAGTACGACCAGTTCCTGCTCCACGCACCAGAGTCCCAGTGAGCATCACGAGTCCAGTACTGCCAGTTCCTGCTCCACGCACCAGCCCCAGTGAGCATCACAAGTCCAGTACGACTCAGTTCCTGCTCCACGCACCAGAGTTCCAGTGAGCATCACAAGTCCAGTACTGCCAGTTCCTGCTCCACTTACCAGAGTACCAGTGAGCATCACTAGTCCGGTACTGCCAGTTCCTGCTCCACGCAGAGTTCCAGTGAGCATCACAAGTCCAGTACTGCCAGTTCCTGCCCACGCGCAGAGTTCCAGTGAGCATCAAGTCCAGTACTGCCAGTTCCTGCTCCACGCACCAGAGTTCCAGTGAGCATCACGAGTCCAGTACGACCAGTTCCTGCTCCACGCACCAGAGTCCCAGTGAGCATCACGAGTCCAGTGACCAGTTCCTGCTCCACGCACAGAGTCCCAGTGAGCATCACGCAGTCCAGTACTGCCAGTTCCTGCTCCACGCGCACCAGAGTCCCAGTGAGCATCACGAGTCCAGTACTGCCAGTTCCTGCTCCACGCACCAGCGTTCAGTGAGCATCACGAGTCCAGTACGCCAGTTCCAACTCCACGCACCAGAGTTCCAGGAGAAGGCCCAGGGCCTCCGGTTCTGGATGTCACGGCCAGCACCGAGCCTCCACCTGGGACAAAGCGACCAAGACCCCCCCACAGACTTTTCGCGCCGTCCGAGTCCGCGCCTTTGGAGACTGTACTGTCCCGAGTTTCAGGCTGAGCGCTTTGGTTTTGTCTTTGTGTAGGGTTTGTTCATTCTAGGTGTCGTATTTCTATGTTGGGTAATGGTTCCCAATTAGAGGCAGCTGTGTGTCGTTGTCTCTAATTGGGAACCATATTTAAAGGCTAGTAGGTTTTACTCTGGGTTCGTGGGTTATTGTATGTTCATAGCTGTGTTTGATTGTTCAGTTATGTTCATCGCTACGTTCTCCGCTCTTTGTTTTGTTCCGTCTTGTTCCCGTGGATTTATTAAATCATGTATTCTGGCTACATCGCTGCGTCTTGGTCTGTCCCCTCAGAAGATAATCGTGACAGTATCACAATTCCAGTGGGTCAGAAGTTTATATCCACTAAGTAGTTGACTGTGCCTTTAAACAGCTTGGAAAATTCCAGAAAATTATGTCATGGCTTTAGAAGCTTCTGATAGGCTAATTGACATCCTTTGAGTTAATTGGAGGTGTACCTGTGGATGTATTTCAAGGCCTACCTTCAAACTCAGTGCCTCTTCGCTTGACATCATGGGAAAATCAAAAGAAATCAGCCAAGACCTCAGAATGTTTTTTTACCTCCACAAGTCTGGTTCATCCTTGGGAACAATTTCCAAATGCCTGAAGGTACCACGTTCATCTGTACAAACAATAGTATGCAAGTATAAACACCATGGGACCACACAGCCGTCATACCGCTCAGGAAGGAGACTCATTCTGTCTCTTAGAGATGAACGTACTTTGGTGCGAAAAGTGCAAATCAATCCCAGAACAACAGCAAAGGACCTTGTGAAGATGCTGGAGGAAACAGGTACAAAAGTATCTATATCCACAGTAAAACGAGTCCAATATTGACATAACCTGAAGGCTGCTCAGCAAGGAAGAAGCCACTGCTCCAAAACCCCCATAAAAAAAGCTAGACTATGTTTTGCAACTGCAAATGGGGACAAATATTGTACTTTTTGGAGAAATGTCCTCTGGTCTGAATAAATAAAAATAGAACTGTTTGGCCATAATGACCATCGTTATGTTTGGAGGAAAAAGGGGGAGGCTTGCAAGCCGAAGAACACCATCCCAACCGTGAAGCACGGGGGTGGCAGCATCATGTTGTGGGGGTGCTTTGCTGCAGGAGGGACTGGTGCACTTCACAAATAGATGGCATCATAAGGCAGGAAAATTATGCGGATATATTGAAGCAACATCTCAAGACATGAGAAAGGAAGTTAAAGCTTGGTCGCAAATCGGTCTTCCAAATGGACAGTGACCCCAAGCATACTTCCAAAGTTGTGGCAAAATGGCTTAAGGACAACAAAGGTAAGGTATTGGAGTGGCCATTACAAAGCCCTGACCTCAATCCATTAGAACATTTGCGGGCAGAACTGAAAAAGCGTGTGCGAGCAAGGAGGCCTACAAACCTGACTCAGTTACACCAGCTCTGTCAGGAGGAATGGGCCAAAATTCACTCAACGTATTGTGGGACGCTTGTGGAAGGCTTCCCGAAACATTTGGCCCAAGTTAAATAATTTAAAAGGCAATGCTACCAAATACTAATTGAGTGTATGTAAACTTCTGACCCACTGGGAATGTGATGAAATAAATCATTCTCTCTACTATTATTCGGACATGATCCTAACTGACCAAAGAAAGAGAATTTTTACTAGGATTAAATGTCAGGAATTGTGAAAAACTGAGTTTAAATGTATTTGGCTAAGGTGTATGTAAACTTCCGACTTTAACTGTAGGTAGCTAACACCACAGATGTAAAGGGTTAGTTATTGTAATCTTTGCTAACAGCTCACATAGCTATCTGCTTAGTTAGATTGCTTATTGCATGCATGTCCGGGCTTGTCGACATGAGGCTTACTATTAAACTAATATTTTCAACAGGAGTAAAATTTTGGTCGCTGTGTTAATTCATCCATTTCTCAATACTGCACCTTTCTGTTGGAGAATGTGCTAGCTTGCGGCTTGCTGCTGATGATTTTCCCAGCTAGACAATCCTCTGCATTGTGCAGTGCTTGTGGCTCAGGCAGTGCGTAGCGGCTGGCATATGTAGTGACTATAGGCAAAGCCGCTTGAGAAGAGCCGATAGACTAGAAAAGGCTCGGACGATTATCGGTTGTTCTCTAGTGCATACTACAATGAACCAACACAACCTGACACTCATTGACAAGAAATTCCATCAACTTATTGGGCCTTCACATAGGAATATCACCTCTCCAATGTCAATGCCATCCTAAGAACTGTCCTTGATAGGCCCTCCTCTCAGGCAGTTACTAGAGGCAGAGACACCATGGAACTGGACTGCCACTTCTCAGTAGGCCATTCAACAGCCAAAATGCAGTCTGGAAATGTTTGCCGTTCATTGTCCTCATATGTGCGTGTCTGTTTTGCTACCAATCACGTCTGGCCAGCCCATGTGACACCTGAACTGGACTCGCATGTGAAGAATGAGCTTTCATGCTGGAGTGACTGATGCATTGATCTGGGAAACTGCAGTCATCCCTATAAGGACATATGCCATTTATGTCAATGTAAGAGGCAGTTTAGTGGATCTTGCTGTATGTGATCATTTAAGGCTGGGGATTGGCTGTGAGAGCGTGGGCTTTGTGCACAATGCATGATCAGCTCCTCCTCCTCCTGCAACCCTTTTACTGTCCATCAAAGCCCATGGATCATCTTCAAATGTATATGTGTGTCCCCTTCACAACCAACACTTCTTAATCAGTCTATGACCTAGCTACACTCAAACTAACCTTTTAAGTAACCTGAGGTCACCCTGACAGGTTCTGTCACTCTCCACATCTCCTGCTGGGAATGCCCCAGTCTGTAATCAATGCCAACAACCCACAGTTAATACCGGCCAAATTATCATCCTACCTGACTTCCAAAGGCATATAAAGAAATATGTAAGACGTGACCTGCAGGACTTTTTGCCACATTCAACATAAAGATCTAAAAGCAAGTCTGTTTGAGACAGCACTTTCACAGACTTTCCTACACAACCGGAAAACCAACCATTCCACCACTGGAGTGGAGTATCCCCAGCCTCATTCCGTCTGGGATAACATTCCAGTTAGTCAATAGGTCTCTTTGGTATGCGAACTGTAGAAATGGAAACTGATCACCCCACAGCCCCGATACCCTGCCAGTCAAACAGGAAGGATACTACCCTTGTCGCTGCAGCTTTTCCAGAATGACCAGTTAGCTGTGCAAGCTGGTCAGGCCGCAGAACTACAACCACTACTGGCTACTGGTCAGGCTCCAGAACTATAAACCACTACTGGCTACTTTGCCTCCTCACCCTTTAAGGACACACTCATGTCCTGGTCACCTAAAATACTTTTAATAAACCTTGTACACTTCGCTTTAGTTGAAAAAAGAGGGATGTACATATTCAGTAAACTATGGCAATTCCATGGTAACAGAATTAAACACCATAGAACTCTATGCACAAGGACGACTTTCAACTATTTCCACAGAAAATTTTACAAAAATGACTTTAGTGGAAGAATTGTGCAGATGCAAACTTTTGTAACGGAATTACGTTAAAAGCTCCCTCAGGTTTTTGTGTGAACTCATTTTCCAAAAACTCTTAAATATCAGCTCCAAATTAAGATTGTGAAGATGTCAGCTAAGACATGGCACCTTGAGATTGAAAAATATATATTTTGGTTATACAATCAGTGAAGTGAATTTACACCTGGTAACGGAATTACATTATGGGTCCCTGATCTGTGCTACACATTAATGCATAATTATGGATATGAATGTCATTCTCCTCATGTTTCACAAGTTTGTACAACAGAGCGCAACGCAGCACAGCAGAGCACAGTGTAGTACAATACAGCAGAGTAGGGTAGAGTTCAGTGCAGTAGAGTACGGTACAGTAAAGTTCAATACAGTACAACATACTGTACTCTACTCTATACTTATCTATGTTTATTGTACTACTGTATTGTAGTGGACTGTACTCTACGCACAGCACTGTACTGTGCTATCCACACTTGTGAAACATACAGTACCAGTGAAAAGTTTGGACACACCTACTCATTCAAGGGTTTTTCTTTATTTTTTTTTATTTTCTACATTGTAGAATAATAGTGAAGACATAAAACTATAAAATAACACATATGGAATCATGTAGTAACCAAAAAAGTGTTAAACAAATCAAAATATATATTATGAGATTCTTTAAAGTAGCCACCCTTTGCCTTGATGACAGCTTTGCACACCCTTGGCATTCTCTCAACCAGCTTCCTGAGGTTGTCACCTGGAATGCATTTCAATTAACATGTGTGCCTTGTTAAAAGTTCATTTGTGGAATTTCTTTCCGTCTTAATGCGTTTGAGCCAAGCAGTTGTGTTGTGACAAGGTAGGGGTGGTATACAGAAGATAGCCCTATTTGGTAAACGACCATGTCCATATTATGGCAAGAACAGTGCAAAGATAAGCAAAGATAAATGACAGTCCATCATTACTTTAAGATGTGAAGGTCAGTCAATTCGGAAAATTTCAAGAACTTTGAAAGTTTCTTCATGTGCAGTCTCAAAAACCATCAAAAGCTATGATAAAACTGGCTCATGAGGACCTCCACAGGAAAGGTAGACAGAGTTACTGTACCTAAGCTGCAGAGGATAAGTGTATTAGTGTTAACTGCAGCTCAGATTGCAGCCCAAATAAATGCTTCACAGACTGTTGCCAATTTTAAAATAAAGCTGTAACATAACAAATTGTCGGAAAAGTTAAGGGGTCTAAATACATTCCGAAGGCACTGTACGCAATTTAAGGCGTGGGTGTAATCATGTTGGCCATATTGGATTCAGAATAAAACTGATTCACACCAACAGTCTTTATAGGCATGAGTGTTGCAAATCTCTGAACAAATGCCTCATTTACAAAATGCATATTTACAGATGATTTATCCTCCATCAAATGTTATTATGGCAGCCATATTTGATTTTATTTTAGAAGCCATACTGGATTTGAGGAAAAATATAAAGATCATCTGTGATTGCCCCTTTGATTTAATTGCAAGACTAGGGGCTACAGATCCAAAAACCTTGAAGGAACCTTGCACCCCCCAAATTAAAATGTTGATGTCTGTGCCCACTTGTTTTTCTTTGGAGCCACAACATCAAAAAACGTGTAACTATATGCCTTTCTGCCAGGCAGGTCCATACAGCACTGAATGAGAGCAAAGTTGTCTATTGAACAGCTACGAACTATTGTGTCTGTGTTTACAGGTCTATATTTCCAAGATTAATTTAGATATCCTAATGCTGTTTGATTGTGTAAGTAGACAGCTGACTACTTGTAATAAAATTTGAGCAATATCGGGTTACATGAGTTTGTGGCCCACCCCCCTCCAGCCAGTTAATGGTTGTTTTCCGTAGAGCAGATTACAATGGCCACAACCTCAATAAACATGTGTTACTGTATGTATTTTTGCCAGGCAGGACCATAGAGCACTGATTGAGAGCAAATTTGACTTGGAAAGTTGTCTATTGAACAGCTACCAAAAAGTGAAGTCATCATAAATATTAATAGTGGATATTTCCGCCTATTGTATCTGTGTTTACTAGTCTATATTTCCAACTTGCTTTAAGATATCCTAATGTTGTTTCTGTATGTAGGGCAGACTACTGACTACTTGTACTCTACATTTTAGCAATATCAGAGCTTGAAATATTAGGTTACGGTGAGCTTATTCTGCACTGTTTGAGGTAAAACAGTGCAGAATAAAATCATAGGCAGGCAAATGCTTTAGTGGGGTGCAGGCTATTGAATTTATCCGAGGGCGGAATAAAATAGGTCCATTTGCAGGCTAGCTATTAGAATAATTTCCTAAACCATTTCTCATTTGGTTTATAGGCTACACTAGCGGGAGCTGGTATAAGAGCAGTATCCAAAGTGAGAATGGATTTTTAGCCAGTGCAACTGAAGGTCATTTAAAAACCTGATGTAGCCTACACACACACACTTGCAATGAGTGTCATTCGTCATGATGCAGTATTGTGTTTAATTGTTTAAAATAAAAGCAATTGTTCAAATGTAGCCTTTTCGATAGGCTACCTATTCTCTTTGGTTAACAAACGCCCTTTTACGCACCAACACAGGTTCATATCACTGTTGGCCGTAAGCATCTTTGAGAATACTACTCATTATCCTCATGCATCAAGAGGCACATTGAATGATAACGTCAATGACCTTAATACAAATGTGTACTCAATTCATAATTTTAATCCAAAATTGTGACTTGGACGATGACGAGATATACGCATTTCGCTGAATTTTTTGTTTTATTTTTTAATTAGCTAGCACAGAATGTCTTGCGAAACCAGATACCACTGTTCTGACATGGAGCGGAGAAAAATACATTTTACTCACCATCTCGACAAGCGTGTGTTAAAATATGCATATCTTCCCATTGGCTTGCCAGGTCGTTCCCTCATACCATCCTACATGCCGAAAACGTTAAGGATGTAAATACACTGCGCTGGTGGCAATATTTGCAGGACTTGGCCAAGATTTTTGGGAGCCGAAACCCATATCGTTTCCACGATCTTGCAACGGAGGGCTATATAAATACCCATCTAATGCAACCTGACTGCCAAGGTTACTAGAATTCGAAAAGGACTGTTAGACTATTGTAAATTCACTAAATATGATCAAATGCAACGTTTCGTTAATGTAAGGACGCGATGTGGAATAATTCCCCACTGGCTGCCCATGCGCTACCTTGCCCCTATTTACCGATAATGCAGCTGTACGCTGAAAGCGTTTTCGCAAAACCGAATGTAGGTAGACTAGCAATGTAATCAAATGCATTAGGCTATTGATTACATTGAATCTGATTCATGCGTGCCCAATCTGAATTAGGAATGATTGTGCAATATTGCCCCTGCTCATACAATTAGCCTATTTGTTCGCAGGTCAGGTTATGTTGTTTTTAAAATTACAAATACAACATAGGCATTGCCTATATCCAAACCCTCATTCACACATTTGACAAGATTCGTGCTTTATTTGGTAGACACTTTTGAATAGTCTAATCCTCTATCTAAATAGTCTTGGAGATCATGTTGACGTATCCCAGGTGGAGGATTTTAATGGCAATGTTTGCCCCGTTTGTTGCATTTCCCTAAATTTAAAGACAGCTTATGGAGGAGAAGGATAACCCTGAAATGACACATCACATAAAAGTAGCCTAGATGTTCTCAATGTTGATTTATAGGTATGTTCATAAATCTTAACATAAACTTCCAGCTAGAATCCTTAGTTGATACATCTATTTTTGGACTTATAAATTAATGAGATTATATATATATATATATATATATATACCCCCCATTGATTCTTAAACTTATAACTTGCCTCATTAACTTAGTTAAACTGTTGTACCCCATCAGAACCCAAAATATGAGCTTGTTTTACTCCAATGTTTGTAAACAATGTAAATAAACTGTATCATTTTGGTATCATGGATGATAGCTCTGTCTATGAATTTGAGAGTGGTTACATTTCTCCAGGCCTATCCCTCAGCGTTTCACCAAAAAAGAGGAGGGTAGACAACTTTATTATTGTTTTAATTAAGGACTCAAGCTTTAAGCTGCTTAGTCATTGGCATGTATATGACAATTTGATGTATGGGGTACATTCACATTATTAAACCTTCTCAGTGTCCTGTTAAATTGTGATGTGATCGAAAAGTAAGTATATAATGCTCTGACATAAGAACTGTCACATTGTGGTAGGTTGCACAGACCCAGGTGAAGCATTCCCTGGACTGAGAAGCATATTCAATTCAGACCCTCCATTAAAAGTGCTTTTTAGTTAGGGAGGGGTTTATTCGGTGTAGGCCCTGGGTGGGCAACTGCCCAAATATAATTTAAGTCAACATTAAAGTGCAAATCATCATAATCATAAGAAGCAGGAGAAAGATCACATAGTTCTACACTTCTGTACATAAGGGTGCCTTTTTATTTGTTGGTCTGTTAACATGTTAATGTTACCACACAGGATAAAAAGTGAAAAGGTTTCTGTCACACTATGGTTGTCAAATTCTACAATCTATACTGTGTATACCTGGCTGATTAATGCAATATGTGTGAAGTAACTTTCTGGTCAGATTAAACAATGTTAGGTACTCATTTTGGCCGTCTCTTCCTTTCACTGCTAAATATAGCTGCTTATTTGCTAGTTATCTCAAAATAGACAACAGGCTTGTTGAGTAAGCAATCTAGGTTCACAGTGTGGCTTGTTTTTGTAATTGCCATCTCAATCTGGGTTCCCTCATGCCATTCATTAAATTACGTTATAGAGATAATATCAGCACTTGCTTCTAGGGCTGCACTTTTCATAGTACTTCCCGTTAATGCGGTTGCATGTATTCTGGAAATTCCAAGGCCTAATACTGGTGTCAATATAACCTGGCCCCACACTTGAAATGAACAACCGGTTGTAGTCTTCACAGAATGGAGTCCCAATTGCGGTAAGTGGAGCCATAGGAAACCCCATTAGTGGCAAAGTAAGTGTAAACTCTGTCGAAACCTGAGGTGACTATATCCCTCTTGTGTTTCTCTTCAACGTGGAGTCCTATAAAGATGACCTCCTAGGGAGTATCTCTAATCCTACTGCTTTCAGGTGTTTTTCCCACTGTTCTGAGTTGAGTAGACAGGAATCGTACATGTAGAATAGTGGAAGAAACTTTCCAGTGTTTGTTCCATGCCTGTAGAATGCCGAGTACTCACCATATCTTAAGATAGATTGAGATTTTACAAATAGGGTCTACTTAAAAAGGTGAAGAAATAGACATAATCTGCTTGAGTTAGGCATTGGACATCATAGACAAATCCATGAAGCTGAGGTAGTATTTTAAACATCACCAATATAAGGCATCACTGAACAAATACATGAATTAAACTGGGGTCAAACCTGTTGAATAGTAATAGAAGTGGAACTCCATTGATACTGAGGCTGAAGGCCAAATTAAAAATATATAATAAGGAACGGTGTAATATTTACTATGATGTATTTGACATTGGAAACATACTTGTTTCATCTCTTCCTTTTGTATGGTTCAATGTGAAAAGCAACCTGTGTAGTAGACACAAATAAATGGCAATAGGTACAAAAGAGGCATTACCTTTGAGTAAACTGAAAAATGACTTAGGACACTTTTCTTAGCTTTCTTTTATGATATTGGTCAAAGAATAAATATATATGAGCCATGCTTGCTTTTTTTGCATTATCATACACACCTGTTTTCATCCTTAATGCCAGGTGGATACCAGGAAACAGCAAGAACACATAAATGCACAGACTAATATTCAACTGATAATGAATGAGATTACAAACTTGGGTCTTGTCCATAGAGGGGTGAATTGTTGAGGGGTGATTTTACCCATATGTAATAAAACAAGAGGTTCCATTACCAACATCAGAGAATTACTAATAGCTACCATTCGCAGTTGCTTAATGTGAGGTTCAATAACAGAGGGGTCCCAGGAACTATAAGCTCCCAAAGCAGGTCAGAAGTAGACCCCAATGTCATCTGGTGGTCTGTCTCCTCCTCTTGGCTATCCTGCTGCCGCTTTTGAGTCCTAGTGTGGCAGAATAAGGTGGTGCCAGGTAATGTACTTTCCATCAAACTGTGTTGCCATACCATGTGTAGTAAAAGGCAAGGAAATCAAATCAAAGTTTATTTGTCACGTGAGCCGAATACAACAGGTTTAGACCTTACAGTGAAATGCTTACTTACAGGCCCTAACCAACAGTGCGATTTTTAAGTAAACGCACATTGTAGTTTCAAGCAGGGAATTACCTGAGTGCAGCCTATATGTTCTTGACCCTCTCTGGGGTCTGTGTCATTCATTTTGGTCAGTGATGACAATGTCAATGTTACTATGCATTTGAATGTCATTTTTTCCCAGGTCCCTTGATAGTGAGGAAAAACTTGAGACCAAATGGACTTCCAAATGGAGAATCTTCTGGTGTAAAGGGCTTTAAAACAACTGTTAATATGAATATGAGCAACACCAAATCAATAAATGTCTAAACCTTGCTTATGTTAATGTTTGTTGTGATCCACTTTCCATTCTTGTTTAGAACTGTTTGACGTTTTTGGCCATATTGTTGTCTTTGAAACTTGGCTGCTGCATGTTGGTTCATCCTACAGATTGAAATAAATAAAAATAAAAACATGTTGGCTACTTATCCATTTATGGTCAGTCAGGAGTAGCCTACTGACAACTGAAATGCAAGTGACAGAATTGCTACCCCCAAGTGAGGGTAATTTCTGAAATTCTAGTTTGTTATTAAGCAGGAAAATGCGGACGGGGTACACTAACCTAATGTTAACTTTTATGCCTTTCCCTAACCCTCACTGAAACTATACCCAACTATAACCGTATTATTATGCTACAGTCTGCAATAAAACATTTTTAAAAACAGGGTCCCTTCCACCTGTTTTAACATACAGCTGAGGGATATTACAACTTTTTAACATGCCATTTTTTATGATGTAAATTCAGCTTTTCATACGTTTACCTGTGAGCAAGAATCAAAGTCAACCCCACTAAAATGCACAGTCCATGACATCCAAGATCCTAGTTTTAACCATATTTTGAAGCTATGCATTCTTTGTTTACATTCTTGTTGCTTGTAAACAAGAAAGTTTTTTATGTTGGGTTATGATAAAGACAGACAGTTGTGCTAAGCTCGTGAGGCATTTTACTTATATTGAAAATAAGGAGGGCACATATTTAATGTGTTGTGAAATCTGTTGTGAATGTATTGTAATATTTTTTCAATTGTATAACTACCTTAATTTTGCTGGAGCCCAGGAACGGATCCATAATAAATACAAATACAAATGATCAGTTGCAGCATCCCAATTCCCAGATACTATACATGTGCAATATGTTGCTTAAAGTTTCAATTGTTTTCACTAGTGATATGCCGGGAAGGCAATATTGCATTTTGTCATAATTATTGTCTAATAGTTAAATTGTTACAACAATCAACATTCGAGTGGGCTATGTGGAAGTCCGCACTGAAAATAGACGACCGTATGGCCTCCAATATTCTTAAATGGAAGAAGTTTGGACCCACCAAGAGTCTTCCTAGAGCTGGCTGCCAGTCAGGGAGGTGACCAAGAACCCGATGGTCACTGTCATGATCTGGAAAATGAGCGGACCAAGGTGCAGCGTGTTGGTAGTTCCAAATGTTTTAATAAAGTGAAACTTAAAAGAAAAATCAACCGATCGGACATAGGTGTGTGCAAAACAGCACATACAAAAAACAATAACCCACAAAGGCAAGTGAGGAAGGGAACAAACGAAATAGGATTCCCAATGGGAACCAACTCAAAACCAAACATAAACTCAACTAGACAACCCTAGTCACGTCCTGGCCCAAAACCCAGGATAGCCCAGAGGGCTATCTATGGCCAGGATGTGACAGTCACTCTGACAGAGCTCCAGAGTTCCTCTGTGGAGATGGGAGAACCTTTCAGAAAGACAACCATCTCTGCAGCACTCCTCCAATCAGGCCTGTATGGTTGAGTGGCCAGACGGAAGCCACTCCTCAGTAAAAGGCACATAACAGCTCAATTGCAGTTTGTCTAAAGGCCCCTAAAGACTCTCAGACCATGGTCTGATGAAACCAAGATTGAACTATTTTGCTGATTGCCAAGCGTCACATCTGGAGTAAACCTGGCACCATCTCTACGGTGAAGCATGGTGATGGCAGGATCATGCTGTGGGGATGTTTTATATCGACAGGGATTGGGAGACTAGCCAGGATTGAGGGAAAGATGAACGTGTAACGTCTGCTTCCAACTCACAATCTCAAACACGTAGATCCCCTGAACGGAGCTCATTTTCCAGACCACTTTCCAGCTCACACTCAAACACATAGATCCCATGAACGCAGCTCACTCTCCAGATCCCAATCACCTGAATTCTGATCACCTGTTCACACATATGTAATGTCATTATCACACACTATTTAGTTCAGTTCTTTGCACCCCATCATTGTGAGGTATTGTTTGTTTTGTGACACACTTCTATTCGGAGCTCTGTAATTCAATCCTCCCGTGTATTATCGTTTTGGCCTGCCTCACTAACGACGACTTTTGCCTATTCCCTGCCTGTACTTTAGCCAATCGGATTTCCTGTTATCAACCTATTTCCTGATCTCAAGGGTGACGTTACTAGCCTTTTCCCTACCTGTACTGTTGCCGTTTTGGACCCCCTGTGTATGACCTTCTGCCTGCCCCTGGACCCAGCTACCTGCCTCCTCTTGTGGTCCGATAAAATAAACACCTTCTGCGCCCTGCTCTTGAAACCAGCTCTCTGTCTCCCATCGTGTTACAGAATGGAGCAAAGTACAGAGAAATTCTTGATGAAAACCTGCTCCAAAGCGCACAGGACCTCAGACTGGGGCAAAGGTTCACGTCTGATGTTGTTGGTCCAAACGTTAGCTGAGCGCCATGACTGGGCGTTGGACATGCTGCTGGAGCAATTCTGCGCCCCTCAGCAACTCGGCAGTTAGCTGCACCGCCCCACCGGCCACTCCACCTTCCCGGGAGCCCCGGTGACCACCTCCGGAACGCTTTAATGGAGAGCCGAACACCTGTTGGGCGTTTCTAGCTCAGTGTGCCCTCATTTTCGAGCTTCAAGCCTCGTCCTTCCCCTCGGATTGCTCCAAAAAAGCCTACCTCATCAAGCTGATGTCTGGAAATGCTCTCACCTGGGCTACCGCCATATGGGAACAGCAGCCTCCCATATCCGCGAGCCTGGAGGGGTTCATGGGAGAGGTGAGGAAGGTCTTTGATGCCCCATTCTCCAGGAGAGAAGCAGCCTGGAAGCTAATCCAGCTCCGGCAGGACACCCGCACTGTGGCCAACTATGAGGTGGATTTCCGTACGTTGGCAGCTGAGAGTGCGTGGAACCTGGAGACACCGTTCAACATGTTCCTGCACGGTGTCTCTGAGGAGGTTAAGGACAAGCTTGCGGCTCGGGAGTTACCCACAGATTTTGACTCCCTCATCGCTTTGACCATCCGCATCGATGGGCAATTGTGGGAAAAACCAGATGGAGAGGATATTCGATTTCACTCGCACGTCCAGGGATTCCACCTCGCCTCCGAGTCATGCAATGCCCATGCAACTAGGCAGGGCTGAGCTGTCGCCAGCGGAACGGCAACATCGGATCAGCACAAGGAGCGGTCTGTATTGCGGAACTTTTGGTCATTTTGTGTCCACGTGCCCGGTAAAAAAGACCAGGCTCACATGTAGGAGTGAGTACTCTGGTGGGCCATATGGGGAACTGTTCTTCTTCCCTTACCCACACCCCTTTTCATGTCACTCTCCGGGTCCTCATTGACTCTTGGGCCGATGAGAGATTTTTGGACACCACACTGGCTTCCGAACTGAACATCCCCACTCAGCCCCTCTATTGCCGTGGATGTTAGTGTTGGACGGGCACTCTATAGGCCAGGTCACTCACAATACCACTCCCATCAACCTACGAGTGTCAGGGAATATCAGCGAGACCAATCAGTTCCTGCTCATCAAGTCTCCCCACATCCCTGTGGTTTTGTGATTCTCCTGGCTCCAGCGACACAACCCACTCATCAACTGGTCTACGGGTGCCATCATGGGCTGGAGTTCATTCTACCACACCCTTTGTCTGAAGTCAGCACAACCTGCCCTTGGACGTCTTCCTTGGTCCTCGGAGGTGGTTCCGGATCTCTCCACCATTCCCGCGGAGTACCAGGATCTCCGGGAGGTGTTCAGAAAGTCCCGGGCCACTTCCCTTCCATGCTGTCGGGACCTGAAACCAAGGCTATGGAGAACTACATTGGGGACTCCCTAGCTACTGGATGTATCCGTTCTTCTTCGTGGAGAAGGACAAGACCCTGTGCATTGAATACCGGGGACTCAAAATTTGCTCCTGGTAAAATGTACAGATTACCAGGTGCATGGCTGTCCATTTGCAATCTCTTACAATGGGTATTTACCATCACGAATTGTACATGGTCTAAAATACTGCAAAAATGCCCAATTGACTGGCTCATTGAACCTGGGATGGACGAGCAGTGATAGTGGTTCCTCTCCAACTCTCGTTGGTTCAATGAGAGAGAAGTGGGACTCTGTCGTGTTTTTGAAAAACGTCCAAAATGACCAGGGGCACGGGTGGGGGGTGCTCCCTACCCGGCCATGGACCCCTTGCACCGACCTAAATGCATTAACTTAAGGCTAGGTGTCCCGCTAGCGGGACAACTTCTGATGAACGTGGAGGGCGCGCAATTCAAATAAATAATCATAAAATTATGGATATTAACGGCGCCCCACATCAAAATATTTTTCCACCGGCACAGGATTCATAAATTCACAAATAGCGATTAAATATTCACTTTTTGAAAATCTTCCTCTGATTTGTCATCCAAAGGGTCCCAGCTATAACATGTAGTGTCGTTTTGTTGTTTTTTTATATCCCAAAAAGTCTGTTTAGTTGGCGCCATTGATTTGTGTAATCCACTCGTTCAACATGCCAAGATAGGAATCCGAATATATACCCCTAAACTTTGTTTCAACAAGTAAAGATACGTTTCTATTTAATCCTCAGATACCCTAAAATGTAATTAAACTATAATATTTCATACTGAAAGAAGTATGTTCAATAGGAAAACGATATTAGCAGGTGCGTGTCCTCTTCCTCGCGCGCACACTCAAATTTCCAAGTCTGTGTCCCTGTAGTAAAACTCATTATTCTTACTCGATTTGGAAGAAACAAGCCTGAAACCTTGAACAAAGACTACTGACACCCAGTGGAAGCCATAGGAATTGCATACTGGGAGCTAGATTTAATTATTTCCCTATACTTCCATTGGAAGAGCATGGGCTCTCAATTTTTTTTTTTTTATCTGGTTGGTTTTTCTTTGGATTTTCTCCTACATTATTTTAAAATTTCTACAAACTTCAGTGTTTTCTTTCCAATGGTACCAATTATATGCATATCCTGGTTTCAGGGCCAGAGCAACAGGCTGTTTACTTTGTGCACGTCAGTCAGGCGGGAAATTGAAAAAAAAGGACCCTGGCCTGAAGAAGTTTTAAATACAAAAAATGTGCTCCTCGTAACCCGTTCAGATTACCAGGTGCACGGCTGTCCATTTGCAATGTATTACAATGGGCATTTACCTTCACGAATTTGACCTGCTCTAATATACTGCAGAAATGCCCAATTGACTGGCCCGTTGAACTCTGTATGGCCGAGCAGTGATCGTGGTTCCTCTCAATCACTCGTTGGATTTGATTTCAGCCTATCCATTTGGTGATGGTTCATCACTGTTTAAACTGCAAGCGGACAAAAGTCAGCCATCAAGTCAGCGTCCATCAGTCAATAAGACACCATACCCACTTTGTCCAACACGTTTAAAGCCAACTATCACATATTTCAGAGCAGGCCCAAAATTCACAGCGCCTTCTGTTTAAACCATAATTAAAACTTAAAACACATAGTTACGTTCTAGCTGCGGGTCCAGTTCTGACAATATGTGAAAGCCTAGCTGAGTTGACCCGAATCCCGAGTTTCGGCTCGATAGGTAATTTGGAGCCCGAGCAGCAACCTTTATTAGTGCTGAAAATGCACTTTTTCCGGGCGATGCTACGGGGTCCCTGAATTTGTTTTCGGACAGAAACTTTAGGGTCTGTCTCTTTGGGCTGAGGTGGTTTCAATGCACCTAGTGATTCTGGGACTTTTCTAAATGCCGTAATTTTCGCAACATTCAAAATGAATTGAATCATTGCAAATGGAAGAGGCTGTTTCTCGGCCTGAGAAACTTCTAGAGCCACATAACTCACCGTGCACTATCGACTTAAGCTCTAGAACATTTCTATAACGTTTCAGAGATCTAGGTCTGACGGTTCTTTGATGGTGCAAACGCCGATATCTATTGCAGGCTCTGTGTCTAAGCCCCACACTGTGTTACTCCGTCCTTGCTGTGTGTGTGTGTGTTTTTCTTGGACATCTGATGGGAGAAATGACTGATATACAGTTCCTGAAGGTTGCCTAATCACACATGACATTTTGGAAAGATGTGACCTTTTTAACCCTTCGAAACAGCTCTTATGACCTCAATTTAAGGAACGTCCGGTTGTCACAGGAAGCTGAAAGTAAACACATATCCTCATTGGGGTAGGCTTTTACAGAATTTTAAGTCTTTACGTTAAGAACTGACTGATTTACAGAGGTTTGAATGCAGTGTTTTTACCTAACTGCAGGTTGGTAAAATCAAAACCCTTTTATGGTGAATTTAACCACTTCCGGTTGCTCCAGGAAGCTTAGAATCAACACAGGTAGTCCTCATAGTGGCCTGATTGATTGTCATCGAAGACAGTTTGATATGGCAATCATAACCCCCATATGCTTCAGGTTGAAGTTAGGGCAGCAGGCAATGTATTCCTATGGGGAGAGATGTCATTGTAAACTGGGTGTTTTCATCTAAGGGTTAATTCCACACAGTCAAGGTTAGGCTTGCACAGATCGGGAGGACCTTAGGAACGTTCCTGTAGTTGAATTGTGCTTCTAACGGTTCTGCCGCTGTCACCCAAAAGCACCTCAAATTTAGGTCGGGCTTCATTTTGGGCCTACTTTTTTACACTGCCGCTGCGGTCAGACCGAGCGAGCTACGGTCAAGTGGGGCATCTCGTTGAAATTGGCACGGCCTAAAGATTATGATGATGCCATTGCCTGACCTTTGTGTCTTTAAGCCCCACACTGTGTCGCTCCCTCCTAGCTGTGTGTGTGTTTTTCCGCTTAAACTTTAGTCAGGATTTTATAATCCGAATTTAGAAGACTAATAGGCCTATAATTTTCTAACTTGAACACGATTGTTAACATACCAGTTGACATAGACTTAGGGATTTCCATATTCTCTTCCATATAATAAAACACCTTCAATAAAATGGGTGCCAAAATATCCACAAAGACTTTATAGAACTCATTTGTTAAACCGTCCAAACCCTGACTTTTATTGCCTTGAGTGCTAGCAATTTAAATTACAGGTTGTAATGCAACAAAATAGGGAATAACGCCAAGGGGATGAATAATTTTGCAAGGCACTGTACTTTGGCACTTCATCTACATCATTCTTTTTGTAAAAACCTCTGTAAAAGGATTAAACTGTATCCAGGATCTCAACAAAATAATTTACCTTTACACCTTTTTCATTTTTCAATTCTACAATACAACTCTTAGTTTGCTTTCTTTTTTCAAGCTCCCCCACAAAAAGGATGTACATTTCTCTCCCTCCAGAGCGTACTGTGCCCTACTCCTAACAATAGCACCCAAACATTTCTTTTTTTTCCCCCATAACAACCCAGCTCTGCATGGATTTTCAAATAGTTCACAGCATTATAGTCTGGATCAGTATCAGGCTTTTCAAGTTCATGTGTCACGATCGTCTTTGAAATTATTGAACAGCGTGCGTGGAGTTCCACATTTATTTTGTAGTGAAACATACAGAAACAACTGCTCGAACAATAACATAGCGCTCAAAGGCACTAACACTATCCCACAATCGCAGGTGGGAAAAGTACACACTAAGTATGATCCCCAATTAGAGGTAACGAATAACAGCTGCCTCTAATTGGGAACCATACACAACTCCAACAAAGAAATTACCAACTAGAAACCCCCCCAGTCACGTTCTGACCTAAAACACCATAGAGAACCCCAAGGGCTCTCTATGGCCAGGGCGTGACATCATGCAACATCCTATTTCTAAGCATTTTTTCTTTCTGCTTGTCTAAATGGTTAGGATTTTTAGCATACCTAATAATCCTGATTTAAACTTTCACTTCCTCCCACCATAAACACACATGCTCTTTTAACAGTACATTAGACATTTTATCATTAATACATTCAACAATTTAATTTCTATATCTCTCCTTTAACAGTGGCATTTAAACTGAAGACTCCTCCCACTCTCCACACCATACCTATTTGAAATGACATTACTGCGCTGTAAAGTAATATGACATTTTCTTAACAATTCTGCTTTGTTTTAATTCATTTAGAACCAAATGCCTTCTCGAAAACACTGTTCTGTTTGGATTTTCAGCCCTCCATATATCTACTAGATTCTCCTCATTCATAAGTTTCCATAAAGCATTTCTAGAAGAATCATATCTGAATCTATCACAACAAGAGACATCCATTCTACTACACCTCACATTAAGTCTCCTACCAGTATACAGTTTTCTGAGCAGTGTTTTTAGGTTATGAAACATTTCTCTCCTTTCGGATTTAATGTTTGAAGCATAAACATGAATTAAACGAAAAGTTAAATTTTGAACTTCAAAATCAATTACAATACGTCTGTCATGATTGTCAGCATATACTTGTTTCACATTTTGAACCACATCATTTCCTATCAAAATAGCCACTCCACATGTTTTATCACTTCCGTGACTACAAAAAATGTAATCGGACCATTTACTCTTAATCTCCTGCATTTTGGAGTCCGTCCAACTGGTCTCTTGAAAACACAACATGTATTATGCCTTAACGGACACCAAAACCTGCTCAAATCTGGTCATGTTTCTCAAACTGTGACCGTTTAAGGATGCCACTGTAATCATTATTAATAATTTCTAAACCTACGTATTATTTTTTCCAAATCCCATCATATCCCTAGCTTTCGACAATGACCTCTTATTTCTTGCAAACTGAGTATCCTCACTATCTATTTCATCATCAATCTCCTGATTTGGACTTTTGGGGAGTGCAGCAGGAAAGCCTTTTAAAAGTGCTCTTTAACAGTGCAGTGACTTCAGTGGACACAGCTCTCTCTTTGGCGTCCTTTTTAGACTGGCTCAGGCACCTGAGAAGCACCTTGCACCATCTGTACCTGTGTATCTAGTTCACCCATCATGTGCTGCTGTACCACCTTGTCAGCAGCAGAGACTAAAACTGCATCTCGTGTTTTGCCAGAAGACATTACCGACTCTCCAAACATATTTGACACTGTCTCTGGAGTCACCTGTAGCTGCAACACACTCTCCATGTCACTCTCTTCCTCTCACTCCATAGGCACACTCCCCTCATCTTCCTCAGAAGTGATGTCCATTGTTTGCAAAGTAAGTGATGGCTTTTTTTTCCCTTATTGCAGCTACACCTATCTTTGGGTTTGTCACACATTCTGCACACATTACCTACGTTCAAACATTTTCTGGCATAATGCCCTTGTTCACTACATTTATGGCATGTGAATTCCAGATATTCCTTAAGTATGTGCCCCGGCTGAATACAAAGCTTACATACCTTCATTTCATTGTCATGGATTACACGTAAATATTCAAATCTTTCGTTCGTGTAAAATTTTGTGGAATATGGCAAGGATTGCACATTGTCCGTAAACTTCACCTTGCAAAATCTTGTCCCGTCTACAATGTAAGTTCCTGGCCACATCCTCCTTTTGATCGGCTTGGTAGCCTTCACTTTCCAGCCTTTTAGCTTCTCATATATTTCACCATCCGTGATGTATGCGAGCATACAAGTTCATGTTCCCCAGTTCTTTACCCATGATTTGACAGTTTATCTTTAGCCCATCCATTAGTCTTTCTTTTCCATTTACATGAGACATTGTTACTTCATACTTATTTCCGTCTTTCATTCCACATTAAAGTATCATTCCACAAACTTCTCTTATTCCTCTCAGAAAATCCATCGTAGTAATTTTTCTTCTCCAATCATTTCCCTGTTCACTCTCAGTTCTTTCTCATACTTAATTTTTTCAGTTCTTAATTTGAAATTCTGTTTTCTCTGTTGTCCTTTCTCGTCGTCATATTTTTCACCCGATTTATTTATTTATTTTATTAAGTAGAGTCCCCCAATCGGATCACGCCGTTGGGGGATAATAACAAGTTTCAAAGAAAAAAAACTACACTCACACACAAACGATCAAATAAACCACCAACACTATATCTCTCTCAAACACTCCAGCCAACAGCTGCTCGTCCACTTCCTGAAACTCAAAAAAAGTGGCGTATTCAGGCTGGTAAGGCTGTAAGCCATGGAATGAGAGTTGGATTCGGTCAAATTTTACGCTGTCGAAGGATTTGAATATTTCCATGTAATCCATGGAGTTGGATTCATGTCACTCAAAAAAGTTGAGGAACTGAAATGGCCATTATATTATTAAATAGGTGTTTACAACAGTACATTTCACTGGGCAATAAGCTTACAGCACCTGGTATTACCAGGCAATCTCCCATCCAAGTACTAACCAGGCCTGACTTTGCTTAGCTTCCGAGATCAGGCGTATTTAGGCTGGAATGGCCGTAAGGCATGGAATGAGCGTTGGATAGACTATTTAACCAGAATTTCTCTCCTGTCCTATTGGTTTTCATATCAACTTTCTTTCGTTGTCCAGAAGCCAAAGGCTCAATCCTGGTCATATTAACAACCCATCCTAGTTGTTGCTATTAGATTCCCCTCTTTCTAACAGAGATTGTCATCTCTGTCACATATATAACTGCTCGCTTTGCAATCCAAGATGGCGTAGCAGTCAGATGTCTTTTGTCCTCGTCGTGTCCAGTGTATATATCTTTTCTTCGCAAATCATTTTAAATATTTGTTCTAAAACTCAACTTCAAAACACTCTTCTGCAACGCGCCTCACCCAATGTGGTACGGATCTTTTTTTTTCAAGTATTATCCACCTCGAATCCGGAATTCCCTAACTGAAGCTAGCCAGCTCACTAGCTAACATTAGTATTTAGCTTACCATTGCTAGAGGACAGCAGCAGCTAGCCTTTAGCTCGGAAAAGCTCATTCGTATAACTTGACTCAAACCAGAGCATACCGGACCTATTTTCTCTCCATAACCCCGGATTCCTACCGTAAGCTCTGGATATTTTCACCTGGATCTTGCAGCTAGCTAGCTGCTATCCGAGTGACTATTGGCTAACGTTGGTCCCGGAGCAAGCTCCAATTAGCCTGAAGCTAGCCTACACTAAGCCCATCAGCCACTCCTGGGCTACAACACCTGTCCGGACCCGTTTTTACTGCCGGTGCGGAGCCCCACCGGGCCTTCACGATTGGACTACCGACATTATCTGCCTGAGAGGGTTATTCAACCGGCCCTCCGTCGCGACGTCACCTGAACGCCCATCAGCTAACTGCGGTTGCTAACGTTTGCTGTCTAAAGCATATCGGCTGCTAGCTAAACAGGTCCATCGGACAATTTCTTGGGCCACTATTACTTATTTTGCCAATTGGCCTGGTCCCCTTCACCACACGGAACCCCACTAGCCCATCACGACTGGTCTACTGACGGAAACGCATGAGGAGGCTATAAACAGACTTCTTTCATCTTTGTTAGCCAGCCTGCTAGCCTTTGCTAGCTTGCTATCCCCGGCTAGCTGTCTGAATCGCCGTGTCCCCAACCAGCCTCACTACTAACTGGACCCTTATGATCACTCGGCTAAGCATGCCTCTCCTCAATGTCAATATGCCTTGTCCATTGCTGTTCTGGTTAGTGTTTATAGACTTATTTCACTGTAGAGCCTCTAGCCCTGCTCAATATACCTTATCCAACCCTTCAGTTCCACCACCCACACATGCAATGACATCACCTGGTTTAAATGTTTCTAGAGACAATATCTCTTTCATCACCACTCAATGCCTAGGTTTACCTCCACTGTATTTACGTCCTGCCATACCTTTGTCTGTACATTACACCTTTAACTTCTTAGGGAGCGGCAGCAGAGGTGACGGTTTTGGAGAGTCTGGTGTGCCCAAAGTATAATGCCTGCCACTCAGGCCCAGAAACTAGGATATGCACATAATTAGTACTATTGGATAGGAAACACTCTGAAGTTTCTAAACCTGTTAAAATAATGTCTGAGTATAACAGAACTGATATAGCAGGCGAAAACCCGAGGAATTTCTGTCCAGAATCTTTTGTTGTTGTGATATTCCCTCACTTTGAATGGCTCCCTATGGGATTTTCAGTAAAATAGCTACCAGGTTGCAGTACCTATGGCTTCCACTAGATGTCAACAGTCTTTAGACAGTGTGTCATGCGTTTATCATGGAACAGAGCCTTATAGAAGAAGAATTTGTAAGAGGACCCAGGAAGTCAATATAGTTTTCGGTGCGCGAGACCGTGTACGAGTTCCTCTTTATTTTCCTTTTATATCGTTTAGGATACTATCCGTGTGAAATATAATCATTAATGTACATAAAAGGATACCTAAGGATACATTATGAATGGTGTTTGATTTGTTTGGGCAAAGTTGATAGGTTTAATTTGAACGCCTTCTCTTCACTGTACACGGGCGACTCAAAGGTGGATTATCTGAACATAACGCGCCAACCAAACAGAGATTTATGGATATAATAAATTACTTTATCTAACAAAAGAAACATTGGATGTCTTGCTTGGACACTTCGGATTGCCCTCAGCAGAAGATCAAAGGTAAGCGATTTATTTTAGCTCTTATATGGGTTTTGTGAGACCAGTGCTGGTTATGAATTTATGCTAATGCATAAATATGAGAGGTGCTATCCTCAAACAATAAAATATTCTGCTTTCGCTGTAAAGCCTTTCTGAACTCTGACAATGCAGCAGAGCTTTTGATGACTATGCAACACTTGTATATTGATGAATGTTTAATAATTCAACTTTTGGATTTTGAATTTGGCACCTCACATTTCCCTGGGTAGTGTCGGGCTAGCGCCCCGGTTATCCCTAAGAGGTTATAATCTATTTTATCGTCCCCTGAAACCTGTTCTTTTTACTCTCTGTTCAGGACGTCCTAGACGACCAGTCATTATAGCCTTTAGCCGTACCCTTATACTACTCCTCCTCTGTTCCTCTGGTGATAGAGGTTAATCCAGGCCCTGCAGTGCCTAGCTCCACCCCTATTCCCCAGGCGCTATCATTTGTTGACTTCTGCAACCGTAAAAAACTTGGTTTCATGCATGTTAACATTAGAAGCCTCCTCCCTAAGTTTGTTTTATTCACTGCTTTAACACACTCTGCCAACCCGGATGTCCTAGCCATGTCTGAATCCTGGCTTAGGAAGACCACCAAAAACGCAGAAATGTCCATCCCTAACTATAACATCTTCAGACAAGATAGAAAGGTAAAGGGGGGTGGTGTTGCGATCTACTGCAGAGAGAGCCTGCAGAGTTCTGTACCCAAAAAATTTGAACTTTTACTTTTAAAAATCCACCTTTCTAGAAACAAGTCTCTCCCTGTTGCCGCTTGCTATATACCACCCTCTGCCCCCAGCTGTGCTCTGGACACCATATGTGAATTGATTGCCCCCCATCTATCTTCAGAGTTCGTGCTGCTAGGTGACCTAAACTGGGGCATTCTTAACACCCCGGCCATCCTACAATCTAAGCTTGATGCCCTAAACCTCACACAAATCATCAATGAACCTACTAGGTACAACCCCAAAGCCGTAAACACGGGCACCCTCATAGATGTCATCCTAACTAACTTGCCCTCCAAATACACCCCTGCTGTTTTCAACCAAGATCTTAGCGATCATTGCCTGCATCCGTAATGGGTTTGCGGTCAAACGACCTCCCCTCATTACTGTCAAACGTTCCCCTAAAACACTTCAGCGAGCAGGCCTTTCTAATCGACCTGGCCCGGGTATCCTGGAAGGATATTGTCCTCATCCCATCAGTAGAGGATGCCTGCTTATTCTTTAAACCACTTAGGGAGAAGCGGCGCGCTAGCGGGCCACTCCCGACACTACCTGGTGAAATGTAAGGCACCAAATTCAAAATCCAAAAGTTGAATTATTAAACATTCATCAATATACAAGTGTTGCATAGTCATCAAAAGCTCTGATTCTTGGCAATATCACAGCATTGTCAGATTTCAAAAAGGCTTCACGGCGAAAGCACAACATTTGATTGTTTGAGGATAGCACCTCTCATATTTATGCATTAGCATAAATTCATAACCAGCGCGGGTCACACAAAACCCATATAAGAACTAAAATAAATCACTTACCTGTCGAAGAACTTCTGCTGAGGGCTTCCCAAGTGTCCAACGAAGACATCCAATGGTTCTTTTGTTAGAAAAAGTCATTTATTATATCCATACATCTCCGTTTGGTTGGCGCGTTATGTTCATAAAATCCACCGTCGAGTCACCCGTTGTGCAGTGAAGAGAAAGCGTTGAAATTATACCTATCATATTTCTCCAAACAAATCAAACATCATTTTTAATGTATCCTTAGGTATTCTTTTATGTATATTTACTATAATATTTCAACTGGATTATAGCCTGAACGATAAGAAAGGAAAATAAAGTGGGGCGCGCTCACGTTCTCGTGCCCGGAAGAACCTGTAGCACGCGCTCCAACAGGTGGATCTCACTGGTCACCCCCAAAGCCAATTCCTCCTTTGGCCTACTTTCCTTCCAGTTCTCTGCTGCCAATGACTGAAACAAACTACAAAAATCTCTGAAACTGGAGACACTTATCTCCCTCACCAGCTTTAAGCACCAGCTGTCAGAGCAGCTCACAGACCACTACACCTGTATATAGCCCATCTGTAAATAGCCCAACCAACTACCTCATCCCCTACCGTATTTATTTATTTATCTTGTTCTTTTGCACCCCAGTTTTTCTACATTGCACATTCATCTACTGCACATCTACCATTCCAGTGTTTAAATGCTATATCGTAATTACTTTGCCACCATGTCCTATTTATTGCCTTACCTTCCTTATCTTACCTCATTTGCACTCTTTGTATATAGATTTGTTTTTTCTACTGTATTATTGACTGTATGTTTGTTTTACTCCATGTGTATAACTCTTTGTTGTTGTATGTGTCGAATTGCTTTGCTTTATCTTGGCCAGGTCGCAGTTGTAAATGAGAACTTGTTCTCAACTTGCCTACCTGGTTAAATTAAATAAAGGTGAAATAAAGGACGTTTTATTAGCTGCTTCATTACATTATTAGCTGCTTCGTGCTATTGATTGTTTCATGATTCCATTAAGCTCTTAATGAAAAATGTCCGTTCCTTGTAACCATGCATATTATTTTCTGTTGGTCACATCATTTTACTGTTTGGAAAAAATGGAACTGTTCGTTGCCCGGTTAATGAGGGTTGGTTAGTCGTAAGGAAAATTGACTGAAATTTGCATCCCTTTCCAGACACTATGCCAAGGCGGATTAAAGCTGTTCTGGTGGCTCGTGGTGTCCGTACACTTAAAATAATTAGGGATAGGCGTCCCGTCAACGGGACAGTTGTATATAATGCAGCGCCTTGTCACGATACATTTAAGTGTCTTATATTGGCTGTTAATATAACTGCACTGTCCAATTTACAGTAGCTATTACTGCGATGAGAGAGGAGAGCTCCTAACAATAAAACACTTTTCACCGCGATAGGTTTGATAAATTCACCTCTGAAGGTGAAATGTGTACTTACTGTAACATCCTGGCCATAGAGAGCGCTGTGGGTTCTCTATGGGGTTTTGGGCCAGGACATGACCAGGGGTGTTTGGTGTTTTCTATGTTGGTTTTGAGTTGGTTCCCAATTAGAGGCAGCTGTTAGTCATTGCCTCTAATTGGGAATCCTATTTAGTTTCTTCTCTCCCCACTTGTGTTTGTGGGTTATTGAATGTTTTGAGTTAGTGTATGTGTTGCACTACTATTTGTTGCGATCTGTTGCACTACTATTTGTTGCGATCTGTTGCATTCCTTTATTGTTTTGGCGTTTCACATTTAATTAAAAAAAGATGTGGAACGATATGCACGCTGCGCCTTGGTCCGTCCTTTCCATAGATCGTGACACTTATATTCTGAAATCTTGCTCTGATTTATCATCCAAAGGGTCCCAGAGATAACATGAAGTGTCATTTTGTTAGATAAAATCATTTTTCATATCCTAAAAAGGTCCATATAGCATGCATGATCAATTTTGTATTTCCACACGTTCAATTTGAAAGAAAGGAATCTGTGAAAATCTAACCCTAAACATTGCTCCACCGTTCTCCCTCCTAGGTAACATAATGACAAAATATTATATGACTTGCTGATATCAGTATGTTAATTCATTAAAAGGTAGACTCAGCATTATGAAGTTCAATCAATTAATCAAATGTATTCATGAAGCCCTTTTTACATCAGCAGAAACCCAGCCTAAAACCCCAAACAGCAGGCAATGCAGATGTAGAAGCACGGTGGCTAGGAAAAACTCCCTAGAAAAGGTCAAGACAGCAGGTGCAGTAGAGAGAGAGCAACACTGCAGATATTGGGATGATTTCGATGCAAGACTTGCTCTTACACAGTCACACAGCATAAGGGCACAAGGTGAGACCCAAATGCAGACATTTATAATAACAAAGGGAGTAGGCAAAGGCAGGACAGGGACAGGCGAGAGTTCATAAACCAGGTCAGAGTCCAAACAGTACCAGTCTCGGAGATCTGGCCAGGCAGGGGTCAGAAACCAGATCCGAGTCCAAAACAGTACAAGGGGATAGGCAGGCTGGTAGTCAGAACAGGTAGAGTGGTCAGGCAGGCGGGTTTGGAGTCAGGACAGGCAAGGTTCGAAACCAGGAGGACTAGAAATTAACAGAGACTGGGAAAAATAGGAGCAAGGAAAACCGCTGGTTGACTTGACAAACTGGCACAGAGAGACAGGAAACACAGGGAATATACACCGGGGATAATAAGAGACACCTGGAGAGGAGACAATTACAAGGACAGGTGAATCAGATCAGGGTGTGACACACAGAATATCTGTGTATGTGTACAACGTGGTAGTTACGGGACCAAAACAGCAGAGAAGTTAAGCCTCGTGCTTCAATGCTCTTAGTTGTTGCGGAAATTGATCTACTTCTGCTGTTACTTTGTGCTTTTTTGTCGTCTTGCTAAGTCTACCTTTAAAGGCAGAGACATAGCAACACAACATTTGCATATTCACATAAGTTCAAAACCAAAACGAGAGAACTTCACACATTTGTCATCATTGGTATGAAGGTTGGGTTAAATGCGGAAGACATATCAGTTGAATGCATTCAGTTATACATCTGACTAGGCATCCCCCTTACCCTTTCCCTTAAAAGAAAGAAGCGTCCAGTTGCTTATGAATACGTTTTGTACAACACCCCTCAGTACAGACAGGAATGCCAGGCTGAATTAGAGAAGCAAAACATTAGTGAAACGTAACACGGTTCTGTTCGAATTTCGAGGCTATCGTTTTCTCATACCTATGCACTCATTCACTCCCATTCAATAGTTCAAAACATTAATTTGGAGTTATTAGGAAGCTGCACTGTAACCTTAGCTTGTCAACCACAGTTGAAACAACCACTACACCGGCCACCAAAAGCAGCACTTCAATACTAATCCAATGCTATTGAATTATTAAGAACAGTGGGAGTGAATGAACACCCCTAAGCAACCCAGGGAGAAGACATGATCATTGAAATGTGGCTTTTGTTTTGGGGTCTGAGTCACAGCACACTGGCTGTGGTTGATCTTCTAAAAGTAGACCCACACTAACAAATAACTTACCAAAAGGTTTTCAAAAAAAACTTTCAGCCACAAAGTACATTGTGTATTTCTTACTTGGAAGCCTCTGGTCCTCTCTTGACCTCTGTTCTTCACCCTCTTGTCTTGCCACTGCTATCTCCACCCTGTCCTCTCTGTGCTCCTCTCTTGCCTCCTCTGTCTGCATCTCTCCTGCAGCCTATTCTCTCCTGTCCTCCGGCCTCTTCTCTCTCCATCTGTCCTGCGGCCTCCTCTCTCTGCTCTCCTCCTGACTCCTCTCGTGCCACTTCTCCTACTGCCTTGTCTCTCATCTCCTTGTCTCTCAAACAATATTGAACAATTTAAACCATAGGTGGTTATGTAATAGATTCACTGTGTATTTTTCAATTGTTAAGTTGTTACAAACACTGGCCTCCAGGTACCTTTTGGGTAGTGTGTATACAGATGGAAAGTAAAGTTGCAATGCTGCATTCTTTAACTGTATGGATATAAAGCCTAGAAAGAAACATTTAATAAGCAGAACACAGTGAAAAAACAGACGCCACTACAGTACATGCCGACATTTAATGACTGACAACCACAATAATGAAGCAACATTCCAATTTCAGGCACAAAATGAATCTCACTCGTCTTCCTATCCTGATTGGAATTCTAGCAAGTGCATACAGTATACTTGATTTTAGACTATTTGTATTTATTATGGATCCCCAATAGCCAAGGCAGCAGCTGCTCTTCCTGGGGTCCGGCAAAATTAAGGCAGTACAATTTAAAAATAATTATAAAGCATTAATTACCTGGCCTGATGACTCCTTGCTGTCTCCAGTTCACCTGGCAGTGCTGCTGCTCCAGTTTCAACTGTTCTGCCTGCGGCTATGGAACCCTGACCTGTTCACCAGACATGCTACCTGCTGAGACAGCAGGAGCGGTAGAGATACTCTGAATGATCGGCTATGAAAAGCCAACTGACATTTACTCCTGAGGTACTGACCTGTTGCACCCTGGACAACCACTGTGATCATTATTATTTGACCCTGCTGGTCATCTATGAACATTTTAAAATCTTGGACATGTTCTGTTATAATCTGTACCCGGCACAGCCAGAAGAGGACTGGCCACCCCTCACAGCCTGTTTCCTCTAGGTTTCTTCCTAGGTTCTGGCCTTTCTAGGGAATTTTTCCTAGCCACCGTGCTTCTATACCTGCAGTTCTTGCTGTTTGTGGCTTTAGGCTGGGTTTCTGTACAGCACTCTGACATCAGCAGACATTGGAAGGTCTTTATAAATACATTTGATTGATAATATAGCATCAGTAATACATTTAACCACCCTTGATGCACCGGTGCGTCAATCTAATTTAAATAACAAAGTATAGTGAAGACATCAAAACTATGAAATAACACACATGGAATCACGTAGTAACCAATTTTGTTTTAAACAAATCTAAATATATTTATATTTGTGATTCTTCTTGATGACAGCTTTCAACACTCTTGGCATTCCCTCAACCAACATCATGAGGTAGTCACCTGGAATGCATTTCAATTAACAGGTGTACTTCGATAAAAGTACATTTGTGGAATTTCTTTCCTTCTTAATGCGTTTGAGACTATCAGTTGTGTTGTGACAAGGGAGGGGTGGTAGGGCTGTCTTCTGTATATTTGGTAAAATACCAAGACCATTTTATGGCAAGAACAGCTCAAAAAGGCAAAGAGAAATGAGTCCTTCATTACTTTAAGACATGAAGGTCAGTCAATATGGAACATTTCTTCAAATGCAGTCGCAAAATACATCAAGCGCTATGATGAAACTGGATCTCATGAGGACCGCCACAGGATTGGAAGACGCAGAGTTACCTCTGCTGCAGAGGATCACTGTGGGAATCAGGCCTTAATGGTCAAATTGAGATACGCCATCCCATCTGGTTTGGACTTAGTGGGACTATCATTTGTTTTTCAACAGGACAATGACCCAACACACTTAATAGGTTGTGTAAGGGCTATTATACCAAGAAGGAGAGTGATGGAGTGCTGCATCAGATGATCTGGCCTCCACATTCCCCCGACCTCAACCAAATTAAGATGGTTTGGGATGAGTCGAACTGCAGAGTGAAGGAAAAGCAGCCAGAAAGGTGCTCAGCATGTGGGAATTCCTTCATGACTGTTAGAAAAGGACTCCAGGTGAAGCTGGTTGAGAGAATGCCAAGTGTGTGCAAAGCTGTCAGAGGGTGGCTATTTGAAAAAATCAAATATATAAACACTTTTTTGGTTACTACATGATTCCATATGTGTTATTTCATAGTTTGTCTTCACTAATATTCTACAATGTAGAAAACCCCTTTATATTTGTTTAGCACATCTTGATGTGACAATTACATACCTTTTTAAGGAACATCTAAAAAAAGAAACAAAATCCCTTTAACGTTGAGACTGGTGTTTTGCGGGTACTATTTAATGAAGCTGCCAGTTGAGGACTGTTTCTCAAATGTACTTGTCCTCTTGCTCAGTTGTGCACTGGGGCCTCTCACTCCTCTTTCTATTCTGGTTAGAGACAGTTTGCGCTGTTCTGTGAAGGGAGTAGAACACAGCATTGTACCAGATCTTCAGTTTCTTGGCAATTTCACACATAGAATAGCCTTCACGAGTATCAGGAGAAAGGTCTTTGTTTCTGGCCATTTTGAGCCTGTAATCGAACCCACAAATGCTGATGCTCCAGATACTCAACTAGTCTAAAGAAGTCCATTTGTATTGCTTCTTTAAGCAGAACTACAGTTTCAGCTGTGCTAACATAATTGCAAAAGGGTTTCCTAATGATCAATTAGCCTTTCAAAATGATAAACTTGGATTAGCTAACACAACGTGCCATTTGAACACAGGAGTGATGGTTGCTGATAATGGGCCTCTGTATAAGATTAAGATGGGCAAAAGACCACAGACACTGGACAGAGGAAGATTGGAAAAAAAGTGTTATGGACAGACAAATCTAAGTTTTAGTTGTTTGGATCACAAAGAAGAACATTTGTGAGACGCAGAAAAAATTGAAAGATGCTGGAGGAATTCTTGATGCCATCTGTCAAGCATGGTGGAGGGAATGTGATGGTCTGGGGGTGCTTTGGTGGTGGTAAAGTGGGAGATTTGTAAAGGGTAAAAGGGATCTTGAAGAAGGAAGGCTATCACTCCATTTTGCAACGCCATGCCATACCCTGTGGACAGCACTTAATTGGAGACAATTTCCTCCTACAACAGGAAAATGACCCAAAGCACAACTCCAAATAATGCAAGAACTATTTAGGGAAGAAGCAGTCAGCTGGCATTCTGTCTATAATGGAGTGTTTTCATGGAAAACAAGGACATTTCTAAGTGACCCCGGACTAAAATCAGGTTTTGATTTAGTGGAAGGCTGACTTTATTTATTTAATTTGAAGCCTATTTATATAATGAATGAGTTTGTGGGCTAAAATTATTAAATATTAAAGCTTTAAACCTCTCACTAAAAGCTTCACTCATACATAAAGTATACTTAAACCTAAAATGGTTTTCCAGGAGATTATTAAGAAAGGCTCATGCTTTGTTCAAAAATGGCCTTTTTGCCTTCATACAGATGACAATTTCTCATTTCCAAGTAATTGAAAATGAAATTTTGTTTAAATTATTGCCCTTTCTTAAGCAAGCCATACAAAGCTTGTTACAAGTTCAGTTTTATCCTCCAGAAAAAATAGAAAAGATATTACAACAAATGTTATGGTTAAACACAAATATACTGATTAATTAAAAAAATGGATACATTTTTTTTTTTATCTATTAATGATATTATGACTAGAAACAGAGGAATTGTCACATATGCAGCTATTGAAAATATATTGGAAAATCTGCTCAATCCAAACTTACAACCAACTGATTGCAGATCTACTACAAAAATGGAGGAGGCAAGTGGAAAAGGGAGAAGGTAGGGAACTTGTTTTCCTGCCATATAGTAAAGATACAAATTGGTTGAAAGGAATTGGCATAAATAGAAATGTTTCAATTGAGGATAAAAATGTTGACAGCTGTACCATACAGGTTGCAAAATAAATGGGAAGAGATGTTTGATGTACAAAAACACTTGATTCAACACTTTTTTCAACTTATATAGCATTCTGTTGAATATTTTATGTGGGGCATACAACAATCTCAGTGTCACACCCTGATCTCTTTCACTTGTTCTTGTGCTTGTCTCTTCCTCCAGGTGTCACCCATCTTCCACATTATCCCTTGGGTATTTAAACCTGTGTTTTGTCTGTCTGTGCCAGTTTGTCTTGTATGTTCCAAGTCAACCAGCGTGTTTTTCCCGTGCTCCTGCCTTTTCTATTCTCTTTTGCTAGTCTCCCCGGTTTTGACCCTTGCCCTGTTTTCTGGACTCTGTACATGCTTGCCTGACCCTTCTGCCTGCCCTGACCTCAAGTATTCTTGCCACACTGTACCTCCTGGACTCTGAACTGGTTTTGACCTTTCGCCTGTCCACGAACGGTCTCTTGCCTACCCCTTTTGGATTATTAATACATAAAGGACTCAAACCAACTGCCTGTCGGCATCTGGGTCTCGCCCTTATACTCAGCTCTGTAGATTTTGCTGTGAAGAGACAGAATAATTAGATAATTTATGTTGTGATGCAAAAATCCTGGCAAAATGCTTGGCGCATAGAATTAAAAAAGTATTGTCAGATATTATTCATCCTAATCAGACAGGTTTTTTACATGGACGATACATTGGAGATAATATAAGACGAGTACTGGATACAATAGAATACTATGAAATATCGGAGACACCAGGCCTGGTTTTCATAGCTGATTTTGAAAAGGCTTTTTATAATGTACGACTGGAGTTATATAAATGCCTAGAATATTTACATTTTGGGGAATCTCTTATAAAAACGGGTTAAAGTGATGTATAGTAAACCATGGCTACATCTCAGAAAGTATAAAACTATCTAGAGAGTAAAACAAGGTTGTCCACTATCGGCATATCTATTTATTATTGCCATCGAAATGTAAGCTGTTAAAATTAGATTAAACAATAATTAAGGGATTAGAAATCCGTGGCTTAAAACTAAGGTGTCATTATACGCTGATGATTATAATCTCTCCACGGCCTCAGAGGATCTAAATACTTTTGATATCCTCTCTGGATTAAAACCAAATTATGGTAAGTGTACTATATTACATATTGGATCACAAGTGTAGTTTACCAATTAAATGGTCTGACGGAGATGTGGACATACTCGGTATACAAATCCCAAAAGAAAGAAATTCTCACTCCAATACATTTGTATAGAAAGTTAGCAAAAATAAACAAGATCTTGCTACCGTGGGAGAAAAAAAAAAATCACCCTGATTTAACTCTTTAGTCATATCACAGTTTACCTATTTGCTTATCGTTTTGCCTACACCCGCTTTTTAAATTATGAACAAAAAATATTCTATTTTATTTGGAATGGCAAGCCAGACAAAATTAAAAGGGCCTATTTACATAACGAATATGAACTCGGAGGGCAGAAATGATTAAATATTAAAGCATTAGACCTCTCACTAAAGGCATCAGTCATACAAAAGGTATACTTAACTTCTTAGGGAGCGGCTCCCAAGGTGACGGTTTTGGAGAGTCTGGCGCGCCCAAAGTAAAATGCCTCCCACTCAAGCCCAGAAAATAGGATATGCACATAATTAGTACTATTGGATAGGAAACACTGAAGTTTAAGAGTATTACAATATTGTCTGCGAGTATAACAGAACTGATTTAACAGGCGAAAACCAGAGGAATTTCTGTCCTGGAAAAAGTGTATTTGACACATTGCCTCATTTTGAAAGGTCTCTTCCGGCGCCGACAGAGATGGCAGCCTCGCTTCACGTTCTCAGGAAACCATGCAGTATTTTGTTTTTTTATGTATTACTTCTTACATTGTTACCCCGGAAAATATTAAGTTTTATTACATACAACCGGGAGGAACTATTGGATATAAGAGCAACGTCAACTTACCAACATTACGACCAGGAATACGACTTTCCCAAAGAGGATTCTCCTTTCGTTAACCCAAACACAACAACAGACTGGATAGCACGTGGCTACTCAAAACAACGGCGGCGCCGGAGAAGAGGGAAACGCGCCGGTCTTTTGGTCAAGCTCGTCGGACGGGCGCATCGTGCACCTCTCCCGAGTATTTTAATCGCCAATGTACAGTCTCTTGACAACAAAGTAGACGAAATCCGATCGAGGTTGCCTTTCAGAGAGACATTCGAGACTGCAACGTTCTTTGCTTCACGGAAACATGGCTCACTCAGGACACGTTATCAGAGTCGGTACAGCCACCTGGTTTCTCCACGCATCGCGCCCGACAGAAACAAACATCTCTCTGGTAAGAAGAAGGGCGGGGTGTGTGTCTTATGATTAACGAGGCGTGGTGTGATCATAACAACATACAGGAACTCAAGTCCTTTTGTTCACCTGACATAGAATTCCTTACAATCAAATGCAGACCGCATTATCTACCAAGAGAATTCTCCTCGATTATAATCACAGCCGTGTACATCCCCCCTCAAGCTAATACATCGACGGCACTGAAAGAAATTCATCGGACTCTATGTAAACTGGAAACCACATATCCTGAGGCTGCATTTATTGTGGCTGGGGATTTTAATAAGGCTAATTTAAGAACAAGGCTCCCGAAATTTTACCAGCATATCGAATGTGCCACCCGGGCTGGTAAAATCCTGGACCACTGTTATTCCAACTTCCGTGATGCATACAAGGCTATTCTCCGCCCTCCTTTCGGCAAGTCTGATCATGACTCCATTTTGTTGCTCCCAGCCTACAAACAGAAACTAAAACAGGAAACGCCCGTTCTCAGGTCTGTTCAACGCTGGTCCGACCAATCTGATTCCATGCTGCAAGATTGCTTGAGCACGTGGACTGGGATATGTTCCGGATAGCATCTGACAACAACATTGATGTATACGCTGATTCGGTGAGCGAGTTTATTAGCAAATGCATTGGTGATGTTGTACCCATAGCAAATATCAAAACCTTCCCCAACCAGAAACCATGGATTGATGGCAGCATTCGCGCCAAAACTGAAAGCGCGAACCACTGCTTTTAACCAGGTAAAGGCTACCGGAAACATGACTGAATACAAACAGTGCAGCTACTCCCTCCGCAAGGCAATCAAACAAGCTAAGCGTCAATATAGAGACAAAGTAGAGTCACAATTCAATGGCTCAGACACAAGAGGAATGTGGCAGGGTCTACAGTCAATCACGGACTACAAAAAGAAAACCAGCCCCGTCGCGGACCATGACGTCCTGCTCCCAGACAAACTAAACAACTTCTTTGCTCGCTTTGAGGACAATACAGTGCCACCGACACGGCCCGCTACCAAAACCTGCGGGCTCACCTTCACCGCAGCCAATGTGGAGAAAAACATTTAAATGTGTTAACCCTCGCAAGGCTGCCGGCCCAGATGGCATCCCAGGCCGTGTCCCCAGAGCATGCGCAGACCAGCTGGCTGGTGTGTTTACGGACATATTCAATCAGTCCCTATCCCAGTCTGCTGTTCCCACATGCTTCAAGAGGGCCACCATTGTTCCTGTTCCCAAGAAAGCTAAGGTGACTGAGCTAAATGACTATCGCCCGTAGCACTCACTTCCGTCATCATGAAGTGCTTTGAGAGATTAGTCAAGGATCATATCACCTCCATCCTGCCAGACACCCTGGACCCACTCCAATTTGCTTACCGTCCCAATAGGTCCACAGACGCAGCAATCGCAATCACACTGCATACTGCCCTAACCCATCTGGACAAGAGGAATACTTATGTAAGAATGCTGTTCATCGACTACAGCTCAGCATTTAACACCATAGTTCCCTCCAAGCTCGTCATTAAGCTCGAGACCCTGGGTCTCGACTCCAGCCCTGTGCAACTGGGTCCTGGACTTCCTGGACGGGCCGGTCCCAGGTGGTGAGGGTAGGAAACAACATCTCCACCCCGCTGATCCTCAACACTGGGGCCCCACAAGGGTGCGTTCTCAGCCCTCTCCTGTACTCCCTGTTTACCCATGACTGCGTGGCCAAGCACGCATCCAACTCAATCATCAAGTTTGCTGACGACACTACAGTGGTAGGCTTGATTACCAACAACGGACGAGACGGCCTACAGAGAGGAGGTGAGGGCCCTCGGAGTGTGGTGTCAGGAAAATAACCTCTCACTCAATGTCAACAAAACAAAGGAGATGATCGTGGACTTCAGGAAACAGGAGAGGGAGCACCCCTATCCACATCGAGGGGACAGTAGTGGAGAAGGTGGAAAGTTTTAAGTTCCTCGGCGTACACATCACGGACAAACTGAATTGGTCCACCCACACAGACAGCGTGGTAAAGAAGGCGCACAGCGCCTCTTCAACCTCAGGAGGCTGAAGAAATTTGGCTTGTCACCAAAATCACTCACAAACTTTTACAGATGCACAATCGAGAGCATCCTGTCGGGCTGTATCACCGCCTGGTACGCAACTGCTCCGCCCACAACCGTAAGGCTCTCCAGAGGGTAGTGAGGACTGCACAACGCATCACCGGGTTAAACTACCTGCCCTCCAGGACACCTACACCACCCGATGTCACAGAAAGGCCAAAAGATCATCAAGGACAACAACCACCCGAGCCACTGCCTGTTCACCCCGCTATCATCCAGAAGGCGAGGTCAGTACAGGTGCATCAAAGCTGGGACCGAGAGACTGAAAAACAGCTTCTACCTCAAGGCCATCAGACTGTTAAACAGCCATCACTAACATTGAGTGGCTGCTGCCAACATACTGACTTAAATCTCTAGCCACTTTATACATAGGAATTGGATGTAACAAATGTATCACTAGCCACTTTAAACAATTTTGTATATAATGTTTACGTATCCGACATACTCATATCAAATGTATACACTGTACTCTAAACCATCTACTGTATCTTGCCTATGCCGTTCGGGTCATCGACCCAAATCTCTAGCCACTTTAATAATTATAATTGGATGAAATAATGTATCACTAGCCACTTTAAACAATGCCATTTATATAATGTTTACATATCCTACATTACTCATCTCATATATATGTGTATATACTGTACTCCATACCATCTACTGCATCTTGCCTATGCCGGTCAGCCATCGCTCATCCATATATTTATATGTACATACTCGTATTCATTCCTTTACTCTTGTGTGTATAAGGTAGTTGTTGTGAATTTGTTAGATTACTTGTTAGATACTACTGCATGGTCGGAACTAGAAGCACAAGCATTTCGCTACACTCGCATTAACATCTGCTAACCATGTGTATGTGACAAATAAAATTTGATTTGATTTGATTTGATTTGATTTGATTTGATTTGAACCCCTCCCTATTGAAAACAGACATATATAGGAGTAAGATTGCAGTACCTATTGCTTCCACTGGATTTCAACAGTCTAGACAGTGTTTGATGTTTAGTTCCTCTGGATGGTAATAGAAGAATTTCGAAGTGGTCATTGGATTTCATTTCCAATCGTCCAGTTTATAATCCAGTTGGAATATTATAGTAAATATACATAAGTGTTCCTAAGGATACATTATCAATGATGTTTGATTGTTAGGTATAGGTTGAACGAGTTCTCTTCACGGTTCAATGGGCGAGTGGACGCTGTATTTTCTGAACATAATGCACCAACCAAACAGAGATTTATGGATATAATAAATGACTTTTTCTAACAAAAGAACCATTGGATGTCTTCGTTGGACACTTGGGAAGCCCTCAGCAGAAGTTCTTCAAAAGGTAAGGGATTTGTTTTCACTGTGAAATGGGTTGTGTGAACCGAGCTGGTTTAGGAATTTATGCTACTGGCTAAATATTGTAGGTGCTATCCTCAAACAATCAAATGTTGTGCTTTCGCCGTAAAGCCTTTTTGAAATCTGACAACGCTGTGATATTGCCAAGAAGCAGAGCTTTTGATGACTATGCTCCCCAAGTAGTTAATAAACACTTGAAACTGAGAATCCTACTCTGTTCGTGTGTGATCTGTGTAAACTTTGACCCTACCCCCTGGATTGCCACAATACTGTATATATATTATAATACAAAAACACAGTAATGTGATGCAATGAAAAACAGTTAAATTCCTCCACAAATACGCCCCCAATCAACACTTTAAATTGCCCAAATGACACCAGAACATCACAATGCCAGGTATTTTGTTTGTGCAATATGTTGAATTAACACATCAGATTTACCTTACTCAGTGGAGACCCAAGGAACCTCAAGTTAACCAATCCTGTGAGGGGGGGTTGGCAACTCAGGTGTCTATACTTTAACAGCAAAGTTTGATAAGACAGCAGTTTCTGAAGTAAAGCCGTGTAAACAAAAAGGGAGTAATATAGAGATCTACGGGTCTTTAGTAAAGTCCAGCCAACCTTTTGAAACAGGATGCAGTGATGAGTATCAAATCTGTCACCTGTAACTAAACAAAGAGCACTATGGTAGATGGCATCCAAAGGTTTAAGAGTGCTTTTAATTGTTAAGGACTGGGGAGTTTTTCAGGATTAAACAGGACAGGCAAATTCCTAGAGGAAAATCTGGTTCAGTCTGCTTTCCAAATGACAGTGGAAGAGGAATTCACCTTTCAGCAGGACAATAAACTAAAACAAGGCCAAATCTACACTGGAGTTGCTTACCAAAAAGACACTGAAGACTGATTGGCCGAGTTAGATTTTCAAGCAGATTTACAGTGGGGCAAAAAACTATTTAGTCAGCCACCAATTGTGCAAGTTCTCTCACTTAAAAAGATGAGAGGCCTGTAATTTTCATCATAGGTACACTTCAACTATGACAGACAAAATGAGGGGGAAAAAATCCAGAAAATCACATTGTAGGATTTTTTATGAATTTATTTGCAAATTATGGTGGAAAATAAGTATTTGGTCACATACAAACAAGCAAGAGTTCTGGCTCTCACAGACCTGTAACTTCTTCTTTAAGAGGCTCCTCTGTCCTCCACTCGTTACCTGTATTAATGGCACCTGTTTGAACTTGTTATCAGTATAAAAGACACCTGTCCACAACCTCAAACAGTCACACTCCAAACTCCACTATGGCCAAGACCAAAGAGCTGTCAAAGGACACCAGAAACAAAATTGTAGACTTGCACCAGGTTGGTAAGACTGAATCTGCAATAGGTAAGCAGTTTGGTTTGAAGAAATCAACTGTGGGAGCAATTATTAGGAAATGGAAGACATACAAAACCACTGATAATCTTCCTCGATCTGGGGCTCCACGCAAGATCTCACACCGTGGGATCAAAATGATCACAAGAACGGTGAGCAAAAATCCCAGAACCACACGGGGGGACCTAGTGAATGACCTGCAGAGAGCTGGGACCAGTAACAAAGCCTACCATCAGTAACACACTACGCCGCCAGGGACTCAAATCCTGCAGTGCCAGACGTGTCCCCCTGCTTAAGCCAGTACATGTTCAGGCCCGTCTGAAGTTTGCTAGAGAGCATTTGGATGATCCAGATGAGGATTGGGAGAATGTCAGATGAAACCAAAAACTTTTTGGTAAAAACTCAACTCGTCGTGTTTGGAGGACAAAGAATGCTGAGTTGCATCCAAAGAACACCATACCTACTGTGAAGCATGGGGGTGGAAACATCATGCTTTGGGGCTGTTTTTCTGCAAAGGGACCAGGACGACTGATCCATGTAAAGGAAAGAATGAATGGGGCCATGTATCGTGAGATTTTGAGTGAAAACCTCCTTCCATCAGCAAGGGCATTGAAGATGAAACGTGGCTGGGTCTTTCAGCATGACAATGATCCCAAACACACCGCCCAGGCATCGAAGGAGTGGCTTCGTAAGAAGCATTTCAAGGTCCTGGAGTGGCCTAGCCAGTCTCCAGATCTCAACCCCATAGAAAATCTTTGGAGGGCCGTGTTGCCCAGCGACAGCCCCAAAACATCACTGCTCTAGAGGAGATCTGCATGGAGGAATGGGCCAAAATACCAGCAACAGTGTGTGAAAACCTTGTGAAGACTTACAGAAAACGTTTGACCTACAAAGGGTATATAACAAAGTATTGAGAAACTTTTGTTATTGACGAAATACTTATTTTCCACCATCATTTGCAAATAAATTCATTAAAAATCCTACAATGTGATTTTCTGGATTTGTTTTCCTCATTTTGTCTGTCATAGTTGAAGTGTACCTATGATGAAAATTACAGGCCTCTCTCATCTTTTTAAGTGAGAGAACTTGCACAATTGGTGGCTGACTAAATACTTTTTTGCCCCACTGTAAGTCAACTATGGCAAGACCTGAAAATAGTTGTCTAGCAATAATCAAAAACCAATTTGAGTGTGAAAAATAATTGCAAATGGTGCACAATCCTGGTATGGAAAGCTCTTAAGGAGTTACACCGAAAGACTCACGGCTGTAATTGCTGTCAAAGGTGCTTCTACAATGTAATGACTGAGGGTGGTGAATACTTGTGTAAACTAAATATTTCTGTATTTCATTTAATACATTTGCAAACATTTCTAAAAACATGTTTTTTTGTTTTTAACCCAACCACCTCTTTGCAGCTTTTCTGCTACATTTTACATACATGGTACTTTTATATATAGCAGTCACATAATACATTACCAAACATAAGCTCTAATCCCAACCCTCAGCCACTCGGCCCTTCCCACGTATCAACGTAGACCACCCTCATTTGGTTTCCTGGTGCCATATATTTTTCAATTGTGCTGTGATGTTTTAAATACTTTTTGAACCTTTCTAATATTATAGTATCCACAGATTGTGAGCTAAAGATAAACCTTTCCAACGAGTATTATTATATATTTATTAACTGACTATGGCTTTACAAATAGCAGTGTTGTGAGATTTGGAAGGTTAATTTCAAGTGCATGTTGTGATTTATTTATTTATTTTAAGAGGTGGATCAGCTTAATATTGAGGAAAGATTGTTGCTTCCATCAATGAAATTGTCTGCATCATTTCCAATCCCCCATATATATATTCATACATACTTTTTTTTGAATATACCTTTATTATTCCCCGTAAACCCTAACACCCTTCCCCAATTCGAGTAAACTAATAAACAATAACACTTAGGCTTCTACCTTAAGTTTATACATCTTATACACATTTTACAGGCACAATCTATTTTCCAATAGTAATATTTGGTTTGTTTTTAGTCCTTCCTCTATTTGTGATGTCCATCCAGTTTGATTTCTATTGTCACGTCCTGGCCTGGGATAGCCTGCTGGCTAATCATTTGTTTTGGTCAGGAGGGGTTTTTGGTTCTAGGTTTTGTATTTCTATGTTTGGTTTTGATGGTTCCCAATTAGAGGCAGCTGATTGTCGTTACCTCTAATTGGGGACCATATATTTGTTATTTTCCCCCACTGCTATTGTGGGTTATTGAATGTAGTGTTTAGTGCCGACCGTTGTTGTATGTTTCACGTTCTGTCTATTAAACATGTGGAACTACACCCGCGCTGCACCTTGGTCTGCTCATTCCGACATCTATTTGTAACTGTGCTATTTCAAAATTTCTGAATTTATATACATTTTACAGACCCTGTATGTTTTACATTGGTTCTTATTATTCCCACCCTTCAGCTCCATTCAACCCCTCCCATCTATCTTTCAACTGTGCTGTGATGCTTCACATAAGTTCTGAACCTTTCTATTCTCATAGCTTCTACAGATTGTAAACTAAAAATATTGTTTTGCTAAAATAATTAGATTATTGATTGATTGGCTTTTCAAATCACCCAGTATTGCTATCTGCAGCATTAGTTCTAGGCAAATGTTGCAATTCTTCAGCCATTCCTGGACCTGTGACCAAAAACCAGCTACATGTGGACAATACCAAAATAAATGATCTAATGACTCTGCCTCCTCACAGCAATCTGCAGAGCTGGGAAGATTGTATGCCCCATATATATGCCCCCCATATATATATCATTCTATTGGTTGTATAGTAATTTAACTTCTTTGGGAGCAGCGCACGAGGTGACTGTTTTGGAGAGCCTGGTGTGCCCAAAGTAAAATGCCTCCCATTCAGGCCTAGAAAATAGGATATGCACATATTTAGTACCATTGGATAGGAAACACTGAAGTTTCTAAGTGTTAACATTTTGTCTGTGAGTATAACAGAACGGATATGGCAGGCGAAAACCCGAGGAATTTCTGTCCTGGAAAAAGTGGTTTTGACACATTGCCTCATTTGGAACCCCTCCCTTATGAAAATGCCCATATAAGGGCATATGAATGCAGTACCTATTGTTGACATCCAGAGGAAGCAGTCTCGAGAAAGTGTTTTGATTCTTCTTAGCTGCTTTTAGATTGTAGAAGAAGACGAATAAGGAAGTGGCCACACAGATGTCAATAGAAGAAAATGTGCGTTCCCGGCTGGCGCGTTCTGTGGTTTTATTTCCTTATATTCCGGTTGAAATATTATACAACATATACATAAGTGTTCAATGGATGCGTGGAGGCTGTATTTTGTCATTATAACGCGCCAACCAAACTGAGATTTATGGATATAATACATTACTTTTTCTAACAAAAGAACCATGGATTGTCTTTGTTGGACACTTGAAGCCCTCAGCAGAAGTTCTTCAAAAGGTAATTGATTTGTTTTCGCTGTGAAATGCGTTTTCTGTGAACCGTGAAGGCTTATGAATTTATGGTAATGGAAAAATATGCGGGGTGCTATCCTCAATCAAATGTGCTTTCGACCGTAAAGCCTTTATCAAATCTGACAACGCTGTGATATTGCCAAAAAGCAGAGCTTTTGATGACTATGCAACACTTGTATATTGATGCATGTTTAATAATTCAACTTTTGGATTTTGAATTTGGCGTCTTGAATTTCACCTGCTAGCGCCCCACCGCTCCCTAAGAAGTTAAATTGAAAAATTTGAAGTTTTGCGTATCAATCCATAAACCGTGTGGAATGGAATGGGTACATCGCAAATCTCTTCAACTATTTTGCAATTTATATGGCACAGCTATCAGTTTTTTTTGTCCTTAAATTAAATTGGTTCACGTTTTTATTTCGATTATTTATCACACTTTTCTTTAACCATTTGTGTTCTTTATTACAAGGCTGACATACAAGTTCCTTACTTTTTCCCTTTCTACTTGCCTCTTGCATGTTTGTGGTAATGCTGCAATTAGTTGGTTGTAATTTTGGATAGAGCAGACATTTCCATATGTCTGTGTTAGCTGCATGTGTGACAACTCCACCAGTCACTAAAATTATACCTTTTATTAAAAAAAATGTTTTATCAATTAGCATATGAGTTTAACTACTTTTGTTCTGTCTTTTCAGGTGGATTAAACTGAAATTGCAACAAACTTTCGTTTAATAAATAACGATATTTTGGAGATTAATTTCTTTTCAAACAAACAAAAGTGAGCAGGTCTAATCTGAATAAAGGGAAAAAGGCCATTCTTGAACATAGAATGAGATATTCCTACCAATTTACTAGAGAACCAGTTTGGATTTAATACTTAGGGAGTGGTGGGGCGCTAGCGACACTACCCGGTGAAATGCAAGGCGCCAAATCCAAAAGTTGAATTATTAAACATTATACAAGTGTTGCAGTCATCAAAAGCTCTGCTTCTTGGCAACATCACAGCGTTGTCAGATTTCAAAAAGGCTTCACGGCGAAAGCACAACATTTGATTGTTTGAGGGTAATTCATAAACCATTGCGGTTCACGGAACACATTTCACAGCGAAAACAAATCCCTTACCTTTTGAAGAACTTCTGCTGAGGGCTTCCCAAGTGTCAAACGAAGACATCCAATGGTTCTTTTGTTAGAAAAAGTCATTCATATCCATAAATCTCAGTTTGGTTGGCGCATTATGTTCAGAAAATCCAACGTCGAATCGGCCATTGAAACGTGAAGAGAACGCGTTCAAATATACCTATAAACTTTTCCTAAACAAATCAAATACCAGTTATAATGCATCCTTAGCTATCCTTTTATGAATATTAGCGATAATATTTCACTCGGATGGTCACCTAAACGTTATATAAGTAAAATAAAGTGGGGCGCGCACCCAGACTCGCGCCAGAGAAAACTTGTTGACATTTCAGGTCCCCTTACCATTTCCTGTTCCTATCAGTTTTGCTTACTCCAATCACTCCCAGTCTTTGTATATAGACTTGACATCTAGTGGAAGCCATAGGTACTGCAATCCAGGAGCTGGATTGCCTTGAAGTCAATGGGGAGAGTGTCAAACAGAGCAAAGGTCACCAAAAACTGCATTTCCGGATGGATTTTCCTCAGGTTTTCGCCTGCTATATCAGTTCTGTTATACTCAGACATTATGTTAACACTTTTAGAAACGTCAGAGTGTTTCCAATCCAATAGTACTAATTATGTGCATATCCTATTTTCTGAGCCTGAGCGGCAGGCATTTTACTTTGGGCACGCAAGACTCTCCAAAACCGTCACCTCTGCTGCCGCTCCCTAAGAAGTTAAAAGTAAACAATTCAAAAAGAAAAGGTCTCCCCCATGAGACCCTCTCCGGGTTACCATCTTCTGGGTCTTGTTGTATCCTGTGGGGATCAATAACTGAACTCACTCTTCTTACTTCTGTCACTGTCCCTCCAGCTACACAGGAGTCCTTTCTTCCCCCAGTCTCCCTGTATGCTGCCCTTCTGGCAGCTTTATGGGACTTGCAGAGCTGGTGAGCAATCAGCCCTTGATTACTCACCAACTCTCAATCAGCCCCAATTAGTCCTTGCTGGAGAGCCCGTCGAGACCTGGCACGTCCAGCAGATGGAGCCATCGCCTCGATGTATATTCCGTCTGTCACCAGGCCTCGACGAGTCTCCCCCTGGTGGCTGACCTGCTGTACGCCACAATATGTATACTGTGTGTGTGAGAGTGTGATATATACGGCGGGCATTTGTAAAAGAGACCTAGGTCTCAATATGTCTTTCCTGTTAAAGTAAATTACTCAGTAATGTTATATTTGATTTTCCCTAAATATAACACTTTGTATTGATGGGCTTAAAACCAAGGTCTCATACCTTTTTAAAGGGTTAATACATTGTGTTATGATAAACTGTAAGATATCCTCTTATGATACTTCTGTGTGTGTTAACACCTGTTTTGAGTGTTGTGCCCTTCAGACACTATCAGAAGGCAGAAACCGCCTACGCTCATACTCCTCCTGTCTGGGCCCCACCATGGCTGTCTGAGGTTCTGAGAACACAAGGCTGCCACTGATGAAAACAGCCACCTGGCCGAAGGTGCTTAGACTTAGACACCTTTCAGAACCTGGGGAGAGCTATCATATACTGTCCTCTGTACCAACTTCTGCCTACAATTTGTATTACTAAAGGAGAATTTTAATACTTAAAGAGTCTGTTTCCTTTCTACTACCAATAAATATATGTTTGATAATTATATAAACCTGATCATCTGTTGAAGAAATTGACCAACACTTTGGCCAGCTAGCCAGGAGCGAGTGACCACTTCGTTGGACTGACCATTGATCCACGTGCAAGCACTACAAAATTATAAGGTAAGCAGACGCATGTTATCTAAAGTCTGTAATTTGCTATAGCACGTTGTGGTTAATGAGTCATTCTGGCAAATAAGTGGCGCCTCGCTGTTAAATTTATACGAACCTAAATTTCTCTGTAATAGTGGATAATTGAAAGTGTGAAATTGTTGTTACACAACCTGTGGGAGGAACCACAGACCACATAGGTGGAATAGGTTATACAGTGGGGAAAAAAAGTATTTAGTCAGCCACCAATTGTGCAAGTTCTCTCACTTAAAAAGATGAGAGAGGCCTGTAATTTTCATCATAGGTACACTTCAACTATGACAGACAAAATGAGGAAACAAAATCCAGAAAATAACATTGTAGGATTTTTAATGAATTTATTTGCAAATTATGGTGGAAAATAAGTATTTGGTCACATACAAACAAGCAAGATTTCTGGCTCTCACAGACCTGTAACTTCTTCTTTAAGAGGCTCCTCTGTCCTCCACTCATTACCTGTATTAATGGCACCTGTTTGAACTTGTTATCAGTATAAAAGACACCTGTCCACAACCTCAAACAGTCACACTCCAAACTCCACTATGGCCAAGACCAAAGAGCTGTCAAAGGACAGCAGAAACAAAATTGTAGACCTGCACCAGGTTGGGAAGACTGAATCTGCAATAGGTAAGCAGCTTGGTTTGAAGAAATCAACTGTGGGAGCAATTATTAGGAAATGGAAGACATACAAGACCACTGATAATCTTCCTCGATCTGGGGCTCCCCGCAAGATCTCACACCGTGGGGTCAAAATGATCACAAGAACGGTGAGCAAAAATCCCAGAACCACACGGGGACCTAGTGAATGACCTGCAGAGAGCTGGGACCAAAGTAACAAAGCCTACCATCAGTAACACACTGCGCCAGGGACTCAAATCCTGCAGTGCCAGACGTGTCCCCCTGCTTAAGCCAGTACATGTTCAGGCCCGTCTAAAGTTTGCTAGAGAGCATTTGGATGATCCAGATGAGGATTGGGAGAATGTCAGATGAAACCAAAATAGAACTTTTGGTAAAAACTCAACTCGCCGTGTTTGGAGGACAAAGAATGCTGAGTTGCATCCAAAGAACACCATACCTACTGTGAAGCATGGGGGTGGAAACATCATGCTTTGGGGCTGTTTTTCTGCAAAGGGACCAGGACGACTGATCCGTGTAAAGGAAAGAATGAATGGGGCCAAGTATCGTGAGATTTTGAGTGAAAACCTCCTTCCATCAGCAAGGGCATTGAAGATGAAACGTGGCTGGGTCTTTCAGCATGACAATGATCCCAAACACACCGCCCGGGCAACGAAGGAGTGCCTTCGTAAGAAGCATTTCAAGGTCCTGGAGTGGCCTAGCCAGTCTCCAGATCTCAACCCCATAGAAAATCTTTGAAAGTCCGTGTTGCCCAGCGACAGCCCCAAAACATCACTGCTCTAGAGGAGATCTGCATGGAGGAATGGGCCAAAATACCAGCAACAGTGTGTGAAAACCTTGTGAAGACTTACAGAAAACGTTTGACCTCTGTCATTCCCAGCAAAGGGTATATAACAAAGTATTGAGATAAACTTTTGTTATTGACCAAATACTTATTTTCCACCATAATTTGCAAATAAATTCATTAAAAATCCTACAATGTGATTTTCTGGATTTTTTTTCCTCATTTTGTCTGTCATAGTTGAAGTGTACCTATGATGAAAATTACAGGCCTCTCTCATCTTTTTAAGTGAGAGAACTTGCACAATTGGTGGCTGACTAAATACTTTTTTTCCCCACTGTACATTCCTCGGTTAAATGTTTATGATTATGAGATTTGGTGATAGGTGACTTAGGGCATAAATTCCAAGTATAAAATGCTGATTATTGTGATAAGGTATTCTGTAATTGTTCTATGTACAGTCGTGGCCAAAGGTTTTGAGAATGACACAAATATTAATTTCCACAAAGTTTGCTGCTTCAGTGTCTTTAGATATTTTTGTCAGATGTTACTATGGAATACTGAAGTATAATTACAAGAGTTTCATAAGTGTCAAAGGCTTTTATTGACAATTACATGAAGTTGATGCAAAGAGTACATTTTTGTGGTGTTGACCCTTAAATTTTTCAAGACCTCTGCAATCCGCCCTGGCATGCTGCCAATTAACTTCTGGGCCACATCCTGACTGATGGCAGCCAAATCTTGCATAATCAATGCTTGGAGTTTGTCAGAATTTGTGGGGTTTTGTTTGTCCACCCGCCTCTTGAGGATTGACCACAAGTTCTCAATGGGATTAAGGTCTGTGGAGTTTCCTGGCCATGGAACCTAAATATCAATGTTTTGTTCCCCGACCCACAGTTATCACTTTTGGCTTATGGCAAGGTGCTCCATCATGCTGGAAAAGGCATTGTTCATCACCAAACTCTTCCTGGATGGTTGGGAGAAGTTGCTCTCGGAGGATGTGTTGGTACCATTCTTTATTCATGGCTGTGTTCTTAGGCAAAATTGTGAGTGAGCCCACTTCCTTGGCTGAGAAGCAACCCCACACATGAATGGTCTCAGGATGCTTTATTGTTGGCATGACACAGGACTGATGGTAGCGCTCACCTTGTCTTCTCCGGACAAGCTTTTTTCCAGATGCCCCAAACAATCGGAAAGGGGATTCATCAGAGAAAATGACTTTACCCCAGTCCTCAGCAGTCCAATCCCTGTACCTTTTGCAGAATATCAGTCTGTCCCTGATGATGTTCCTGGAGAGAAGTGGCTTCTTTGCTGCCCTTCTTGACACCAGGCCATCCTCCAAAAGTCTTCACCTCACTGTGCCTGCAGATTCACTCACACCTGCCTGCTGCCATTCCTGAGCAAGCTCTGTACTGGTGGTGTCCCGATCCCGCAGCTGAATCAACTTTAGGAGACGGTCCTGGTGCTTGCTGGACTTTCTTGGGCGCCCTGAAGCCTTCACAACAATTGAACCGCTCTCCTTGAAGTTCTTGATGATCCGATAAATGGTTGATTTAGGTGCAATCTTACTGGCAGCAATATCCTTGCCTGTGAAGCCCTTATTGTGCAAAGCAATGATGACAGCAAGTGTTTCCTTGCAGGTAACCATGATTGACAGAGGAAGAACAATGACTCCAAGCACCACCCTCCTTTTGAAGCTTCCAGTCTGTTATTCAAACTCAATCAGCATGACAGAGTGATCTCCAGCCTTGTCCTCATCAACACTCAGACCTGTGTTAAGCCATTACATAATTTTCTGGAATTTTCCTAGCTGTTTAAAGGCACAGTCAACTTAGTGTATGTAAACCTCTGATCCACTGGAATTGTGATACAGTGAATTATAAATCAAATAATCTGTCTGTAAACAATTGTTGGAAGAATTTCTTGTGTCATGCACAAAGTAGATGTCCTAACCGACTTGCCAAAACCAGTTTGTTAACAAGAAATTTGAAAAACGAGTTTTAATGACTTTTAATTACTCCAACCTAAGTGCTTGTAAACTTCCGACTTCAACTGTATTACAATTATTATAATTTTTTCCATTGTTGTTGGCTGTTTTCTACTGTCTTTTTCTTTTTTCTCTTTAGATCATTCTCTTCTAGTGCATTGGACGTTTCTTTGGGGTGAGGAATGGAATTAATTATTTTTATTTTTCTTCTTGGGGGGACTGTGGGAGGGGTCTCGCATGGTTGAGGGACAGCTATTGGGGAACTGTGTGGGGGATCTTGGAGGGTTCGGGTTCACGTTTTTGGCCTGTTGGGAGATCTGTCAACTAACGCTTGAGCAGGGCATTGACCCTGGATGCTTCTATGTGTTGGATGACTGGTATGGTGTAGTTGTTGAGCGGCTTCACTGCAAGTATATTGTTTTGGATATAATTATTATTTATTTTTTTGAAGTTCCTTAACTATAGGGACAAAGAATTTCTACGATTGGCCATCCAAGCCAAAAAGTCGGGAGTCGGACCTTTTGATGTTTGAGGACCATCGGATATACATCAACGCTGACTTGAGCAGGGACCTCTACATGAAACGCAGAGAATCGACCCATAAAGAAAAAATTATGCAGAAAAACTAATCCCGTTCTCTTTGGTGTACCCCGTACTACTACGGGTCAAATGGAAGGAGATATCACACTGAAATCAGCAAAAGAAGCTACCCGATTCCTGGATAACCTGGACAAGGAAAATGTTGGAAATGGCAATGAACTAAATGTATAGACTACAGGACAGCCTCTCAACAGACGATGCACGACAGATGGGGCACTGAACTGTTTAGGCTACTGAAATTAATAAACGATGGACTATTACACCCCACCACATCAAAGACACAAAAGAGAAAGGTATGTGTTGTTAATATATTCTCTCACTTGCCTATTCAAAAGATAATCACAGCACCACTCAGGCAATCTGTCTAAATGAATAACACTTTAATGACTATTGGCTATGTAGCCTAAATGACAACCCATTATTTGGTAGGTTATAGCCATTATCTATTTGTTTAAGTAACGAATTGACAAGTGAACAAGACAAAATGATGACTGCTATGATCTGGACACATTCTTTTTAACGCTCCCCAGCCGATAGGCTACAAAGGTCTGAGTGGGCCAGAATAATTTAAATGGCCCATATGTGAAAAAGACTGGGAGAGATCAGATGTCATACAGCCTAAGATGCTGAAATTGTAAGCACACAGTACTTTTATTTCTGTTGGTATCTCTACCTTCCTTTAAAAAAAATAAGTTTATAAAAGAGAGAGACGAACAAGCAGGCTATGTGCGCGATGCCCACAATTATGCACCTTTCAATCATTATTTCCAGCTTTTCATTGGGCATGTAACGATCTTCAGAAGGGACAGACCAAGGCGCAGCGAGGTATCCAGTATACATGCTTTTATTAACAACGTAACTGGGACAAAACAACAAAACAAACAAAAAACGAAGATCGCAACATATAACATAGACTAAACACTTTAGCTATGCATAAACAATAACCCACAAAACCTAATAGAAAACCCCAAACATATATATGGTTCCCAATTAGAGACAACGACACACAGCTGCCTCTAATTGGGAACCATTACCCCAACATAGAAATATATCACCTAGAACATAAAAAACCCTACACCAAAAACAAAACTAAACACACCAGCCTGTCTTCTCAGGCCTGGACGTGACAGTACCCCCCTCCAAAGGTGCGGACTCCGACCGTGGGGGGGTCTTCGAGTCCCAGGTGGTGGCTCCGGTGCTGGCCGTGCTGGCTTGATGTCACGCACCGGAGGCCCTGGGCAATTAGCCGTACTGGGGACCCTCTCTGGCGGTCCCGGACAGGGGACCCTCTCTGGCGGTTCCGGACAGGGGACCCTCTCTGGAGGTCCCGGACAGGGGACCTTCTCTGGAGGTCCCGGACATGGGACGCGCACTGGCCCTCTGGTGCGGGGAGCAGGAACGAACCGTGCTGGGCTCACTAAACGCACTGGCACTCTGGTGCGGGGAGCAGGAACCGGCCGTACTGGGCTCATTAAGCGCACTGGCACTCTGGTGCGGGGAGCAGGAACCGGCCGTACTGGGCTCATTACGCGCACTGGCACTCTGGTGCGGGGAGCAGGAACCGGCCGTACTGGGCTCATTATGCACACTGGTGCGGGGAGCAGGAACCGGTCGTACTGGGCTCACTAAGCGCACTGGCACTCTGGTGCGGGGAGCAGGAACCGGCCGTACTGGGCTCACTAAGCACACTGGCACTCTGGTGCGGGGAGCAGGAACCGGACGTACTGGGTCCACGACGGGCACAGGGATCCTGGAGCGTGGAGCAGGGACAGGACGTGCTGGGTCCACGACGGGCATAGGGATCCTGGAGCGTGGAGCAGGGACAGGACGTGCTGGGTCCACGACGGGCACAGGGATCCTGGAGCGTGGAGCAGGGACAGGACGTGCTGGGTCCACGACGGGCACAGGGATCCTGGAGCGTGGAACAGGGACAGGACGTGCTGGGTCCACGACGGGCATAGGGATCCTGGAGCGTGGAACAGGGACAAGACGTGTTGGGTCCACGATGGGCACAGGGATCCTGGAGCGTGGAACAGGGACAGGACGTGCTGGGTCCACGACGGGCACAGGGATCCTGGAGCGTGGAACAGGGACAAGACGTGTTGGGTCCACGATGGGCACAGGGATCCTGGAGCGTGGAACAGGGACAGGACGTGCTGGGTCCACGACGGGCACAGGGATCCTGGAGCGTAGAACAGGGATCCTGGAACGTGGAACAGGGGCAGGATACACTGGGCCGTGAAGACGCACTGGAGGTCTCAAACGTACAGTCTGCACAACCCGCCCTGGCTGAATGGATAATTTCGCCTTCCACTGCGGGCGCTGGCACAGGACGTACTGGGCTGTGGAGACGAACTGGAGACACAGTGCGTAGAGCTGGCGCAGGATATCCTGGTCCAAGGAGGCACACCGGAGACCAGGAGCGCTGAGCCGGCACCACTCCTCCAGGCTGCACACTCACCCTCCCCTGACAGATGAGTGGAGCTGGAATCTCTCGCACCGGCCTGTGAACGCGCACTGGAGACACCGTGCGCAAAACTGCATAGCATGGTGTCTTACCAGTGCGACGCTCCCTCCAGAGAGCACGAGGAGTTGGCTCAGGAGTCCACACTGAATCGACCAAACTCCCCGTGTGCCCCCAAGAGTTTTTGGGGCTGCCTTTCGGTCTTCCTAGCCAGGCGAGGTCTAACAAACTCTCCTCTATCCGGATCCCATGCTCCATATAGATCCTCATATAGAGCCGCTGCTTCCAGTTCCTCTCTAGGATGGCGATACTCTCCAGGCTGGGTCCAAGCACCTCCATTAAATAATTCCTCCTAAGCTCCCAGGTCTCTCGCTGCTTGGTCTTTTTCTGGTGGGTTATTCTGTCACCATCTTCAGAAGGGACAGACCAAGGCGCAGCGAGGTATCCAGTATACATGCTTTTATTAACAACGTAACTGGGACAAAACAACAAAACGAAGATCGCAACATATAACATAGACTAAACACTTTAGCTATGCATAAACAATAACCCACAAAACCTAATAGAAAACCCCAAACATATATATGGTTCCCAATTAGAGACAACGACACACAGCTGCCTCTAATTGGGAACCATTACCCCAACATAGAAATATATCACCTAGAACATAAAAAACCCTACACCAAAAACAAAACTAAACACACCAGCCTGTCTTCTCAGGCCTGGACGTGACAGGGCAATTATATCAAAATGAATTGGATCCCAAGGTGGAATGTAAAAGAAATGTAGCTAGGCCTACTGAACATGAAAAGTAAAGTGAATAGATGGACGCACTCGCTTTGGCTCTACCAGTGACTAGAGCAGACGTATGTTGCATTGACGTTACAAGTCACTATACTACCCCTGCTCTTTATTTATTTAACCTTTATTTAACTAGGCAAATAAGTTAAGAAAAAGTATTACTTACAATGACGGCCTACCCCGGCAAACCCAGACAACGCTGGGCCAATTGTGCGACACTGTATGGGACTCCCAATAACAGCCAGATGTGATTCAGCCTGGATTTGAACCAGGGACTGTAGTGATGCCTCTTACACTGATATGCAGTGCCTTAGACCACTGTGCCACTCGGGAACCCACTCGGGAGCTCTTAATGATCCGTTAGCTTCACTTTTCAGTAACAGAAAGTGAAAGGTTTGGGTAAGTTGGGATGGGTTGGCATTCTCGTCCACCTACTCTTTAAGATCCAAGGGATTATCAATTCTCATTGATAAAGTCCCATTTAAAAGGGAATTTCACCCTTAGTGAATCTGGGCTTGTTTTCATCATGTCCGAGCCATTTCTATGTCAGTCAGATATTCTCTCTTTCTTTCTCTCTCTCGGAGGACCTGAGCCCCAGGACCATGCCTCAGGACTACCTGGCCTGATGACTCCTTGCTGTCCCCAGTCCATCTGGTCGTGCTGCTGCTCCAGTTAACTGTTCTGCCTGCGGCTATGGAACCCTGACCTGTTCACCGGACGTGCTACCTGTCCCAGACCTGCTGTTTTCAACTCTCTAGAGACAGCAGGAGCGGTAGAGATACTCTGAATGATCAGCTATGAAAAGCCAACTAACATTTACTCCTGAGGTGCTGACCTGATACTTCCAGATCAACTGTAATATCAATACCAATGTAAAGCACAATTTCTCCCCTTTTCCAACAAAATCAATGACGAGACCTTCATGATTTCCATCTCTGTATGATTCAAGAAGGCAATGAACTCCGTCGGGTCTTTTTAAAAATTGCGGGTGGGGAAGCTAAACCTATTGCGTGATAGTGAGAAGGAGAGATGTTGTGTGAGGAAACAACTTTTTTCACTCGATCTGTCCAACTTATCACCTCTAAAATGTAAATAAAACACTATAAAGAGCTTTATATAATGTGTCATTACATACCTATTTGAAGGTTTGTCGAATTTGAATCGGCTTTTTAGGGCGGTGCTAAAGTTACTCTATAACATTCTTGTTAAATACCCAGTTCTCTTTTTGAGTTAGTAGTAAATATTGTACACTCTCCTGTATTTTAGATTTTGACAAATAAACATTCAATGGATATATTTGAATGTCCATCTGTTTGATGCTACAGAGCCCTGTAAAGCTTACATAAATACAGTCAGGTCCATAAATATTTGGACATTGACCAAGTTATTATCGTTTTGTCTCTGTACGCCACCACAATGGATTTGAAAGGAAACAATCATGAGGATCTGAAAGTGCAGACTTTCAGCTTTAATTTGAGGGTATTTACATCCAAATTGGGTGAACGGAGTAGGATTTACTGCACTTTTTATATGTGGTCCCCCCAATTTTAGGGGCTCAAAAGTAATTGGACAGACAAACAATCATAAATTAAATTGTGAGTTGTAATACTATATACTTTAATACTAGAACACTTGCAGTCAATGACTGCCTGAAGTCTGGAACCCATAGACATCACCAGATGCTGGGTTTCTTCCCTGGTGATTCTCTGCAAGGCCTTTACTGCAGCTGTCTTCAGTTCATGCTTGTTCTTGGGGTATTTTGCCTTCAGGTTCACCTTCAAAAGCAGTATGCAGTATGCAGTATGCTTCAGGTCATTGTCCATCTGCACTGCGCCATCCAATAATTTTTGAAGCATTTGGCTGAATCTGAGCAGATAATATAGCCCTAAACAATTCAGAATTCATCCTGCTGCTTTTGTCAGCAGTCACATCATCAATAAATACAAGGGAACCAGTTCCATTGGCAGCCATACATGCCCACGCCATAACACTACCTCCACCATGATTCACAGATGAGGTGGTTTTGCTTCGGATCATGAGCAGTTCCTTCCCTTCTCCATACTCTTCTCTTCATATCATTCTGGTACAAGTTGATCTTTCAGCGTATTACAGTTGTGAATGTGTTTTGAAGTGGAATGCCAATGTTGCGTGTACCAACTGAGATTTAAATCATTTACACAAACCGATTCAAAAAAAATCTATTTCAAGAATCAATACACCAATACACTAACGCTAAAATTTTAAAACCATTAGTCAAATGGACCACAGAATTGGTAAATAAACTCAATACATTATGTAACTTTAATAATGATTACCTGCTGCATTCCAAGATAACCAATCAACAGCACTAGACTAAACTTCACTTGCGTCATCCTTGTGGTATTGAGAGATAAACAGGGTAATGCGTTAACTGACTGCACATAAAGGAAGACACTTACTACATGATAGAGTGCCTGCTTTGTTATCCAATTGACCATTCTTTCATCCTGTGAAAAAAATGTAATCCTGGTCCCAGATTCTGTCTCGCAATGTTCTGTGTAAAGTCAGCACAATGCTGTCCTTGTCCCACATTAGGTCAGTCAGCACCAGATTTTAACCATGATGTATTATGCAGTACAATAAAGGTAAATAAAGCTGGTGACCATTTTACAAGCATAACTTTATTTTTACACTTACATAGTTTGAAAACAGACACACTCCCTGGGAAATTACAAGATATACAGTACCAGACAAAAGTTTGGACACACTTACTCATTCCAGAGTTTCTTTATTTTTACTATTTTTAAATATTGTAGAATAATATTGAAGACATCTAAAACTATGAAATAACACATATGGAATCATGTAGTAACCAAAAAAGTGTTTATCAAATTCTGATTCTTCAAAATAGTCACCCTTTGCCTTGATGAAAGCTTTCCACACTCTTGGCATTCTCTCAAACAGCTTCACGAGGTAGTCATCTGGAATGCATTTCAATTAACAGGTCTGCCTTCTTGAAAGTTAATTTGTGGTATTTATTTCCTTCTTAATGCGTTTGAGCCAATCAGTTGTGTTATGACAAGGTAGGGATGGTATACAGAAGATATCCGTTCTGTTTTACTCACAGATAGGGCTATGGCAGGCGAAACCCCGAGGAATTTCTGTCCTGGAAAAAGTGGTTTTGACAGAGTGCATCATTTGGAACCCCTCCCTTATGAAAATGCCCATATAAGGGCATATGAATGCAGTACCGATCGCTTCCTCTGGATGTCAACAGTCTCGAGACAGTGTTCAGATTTGTTTTGGATGCTATTAGAGCAGAGAAGAAGAGAAAACAGGAAGTGTCCCCTTGGAAGTCAAAAGAAGAGAAAACAGGAAGTGTCCCCTTGGAAGTCAACAGAAGAGAACGCGCGCTCCCGAGAAGGCACGCTCTGTGTTTTTTTCCGTTCTTATAGCCCAGTTTAAATTCCGGTTGATTTATTATAGTAAATATACGTAAAAGTGTTCCTAAGGATACATTTAAAATGATTTTTGATTGTTCTTGGACAAGTTTATAGGTATAAGTTGAACGAGTTCTCTTCAGGTTTCAATGGAGGAGTGGAGGCTGTAGTTTCTGATTATAACGCACAAACCAAACAGAGATTTATGGATATAATACATTACTTTTTCTAACAAAAGAACCATGGATTGTCTTCGTTGGATACTTAGGAAGACCTCAGCAGAAGTTCTTCAACAGGTAATTGATTTGTTTTCGCTGTGAAATGTGTTATGTGTGAACCGTAATGGCTTATGAATTCATGGTAATGGGAAAAATATGTTAGGTGCTACCCTCAAACAATCAAATGTGCTGCTTTCGCCGTAAAGCCTTTTTGAAATCTGGCAACGCTGTGATATTGCCAAGAAACAGAGCTTTTGATGAGTATGAAACAATTGTACATTGGTGCATGTTTAATAATTCTACTTTTGGATTTTGAATTTGGCGCCTTGCATTTCACCTGGTAGTGTCGGGAGTGGCGCCCCACCACTCCCTAAGAAGTTAAGACATGAAGGTCAGTCAATACGGAAAATTTCAAGAACTTTGAGTCCAGTCGCAAAAATCATCAAGCGCTATGATGAAACTGGCTCTCATGAGGACTGCCACAGGAAAGGAAGACCCAGAGTTACCTCTGCTGCAGAGTTCATTAGAGTTACCAGCCTCAGAGACTGCGTGAATCAGGCCTTCATAGTCTAATTTCTGTAAAGAAACCACTACTAAAGGACACCAATAACAAGAAGAGACTTGCTCGGGCCAAGTAACACAAGCAATGGACATTAGACCGGTGGAAGTCTGTCATTTGGTCTGATGAGTCCAAATTGGAGATTTTTGGTTCCAACCGCAGTGTTTATGTGAGACGCAGAGTAGGTGAACGGATGATCTCTGCATGTGTGGTTCCCACCCAAAACCATGGAGGAGGTGTGATGGTGAGGGAGTGCTTTGCTGGTGACACTGTCTGATTTATTTAGATTTCAAGGCACACTTAACCAGCAAGGCTACCACAGCATTCTGCAGCAATACACCATCCCATATAGTTTGCACTTAGTCCCACTATCATTTGTTTTTCAACAGGACAATAACCCAACACACCTCCAGGCTGTGTAAGGGCTATTTGACCAAGAAGGAGAGTGATGGAGTGCTGCATCAGATGACCTGGCCTCCACAATCACCTGACCTTAACCCAATTGAGTGCTCAGCATATGTGGGAATTCCTTCAAGACTGTTGGAAAAGCATTCCAGGTAAAGAGAATGCTAAGAGTGTGCAAAGCTGTCATCAAGGCAAAGGGTGGCTCCTTTGAAGAATCTGAAATATAAAATATATTTTGATTTGTTTAACACTTTTTTTGGTTACTACATGATTCCATATGTGCTATGTTTTGGGGCGACAGGTAGCCTATTGGTTAGAGCCTTGGGCCAGTAACCGAAAGGTTGCTAGATCGAATCCCTGAGCTGACAAGGTAAAAATATGTTGTTCTGCCCCTGAACAAGGTAGTTAACCCACTGTTCCTAGGCCGTCATTGTAAATAAGAATTTGTTCTTAACTGACTTTCCTAGTTAAATAAAGGTAAAATAAAAATGTCATAGTTGTGATGCCTTCATTATTATTCTACAATATAGAAAATAGTAAACATTAAGAAAAACCCTGGAATGAGTAGGTGTGTCTGAACTTTTGACTGGTACTGTAAGTAAAGTATTGGTGAATAAAAAATACACCGAAAAAGTCTGCATTGCAATTCTAATTCGATATAAATAATCACTTTACACCCCAATAAAAAAAAATCTCTATCACAAGAAAAAGGTTCTGAGCAGTAATTACCTTTACCGAACCTCATCCTTCTTATATATTTGTTTTCCTTTATTCAGAAAAGTTAGAATGTAGATTATAGGGTACAGTTGAAGAGGGTACAAAGTTGGTGTTGCTCATGGAAATATGTGCATGTTAGACTCTAGCACTACCGCTGTGCTCCCACACTGATTTTTTTCTACTTCCTGGGGGTCATAGAGGAACGAAGGGGTATCTCACCCTCCACCCAAGCATCTGGACTTGATAGCATCATTTCCCAAAGTTGAATTTCCTCATTGACAGATTCCATCCAGTCCACGTTTTTGCCATAGCTTTGTCCTGGAATCAAACAGAAAAGTAAGTCAATTCAGAAAAGTAAGCCATTGCAAAAATATTTGAGTGAACAACTTCTAAACTGAAATCAAAGATAAACTATGGTAGCATCTCATACTTAATTTTTTCAGTTGTTAACTATGTTTTTTTAGTGCTGCAGCCATGGAAATTGATTACTTTTCGTAAACAAATTTCCAAACGTACTATCACAGACATTTGTCAAGCAGGAGTAAAGCACAAGTAACATCATGACAAAATGGTGTTTAACAATCACCTGTGCCCAGGCTGAGGCGCACCCCTCCCAGGAACTGATTGGAGAGTTTGTTGTGGTCCCACACAGTCAGCTCGCAGCAAGCCTCTCTGACCTCTCCGGGCACGGAAACCGTCATACACCATGGCGTGGTTATACACAGGCTTTTGGCTCTTCTTCACCACACGCGTCTTCTGACGACTCTTCTTGCTTGTGTCAGGCAACATGTAACTGACATAGAAAATGCAATCATTTTGTTTTCTATAGCACATAAAAATGACGCTAATGACTTAAGAATATGGTGTCCCTGCGTGCAAATATCTGTGCATTTGGATAGAAGATAAGCTATCATCAAAAAATAACATATTGATGAGTTCATTATGAAGCTGAGGAAAAAGAATTACCTCTCGCTTTCTAACTCTGTAGAGACCGAAGGACCTTACAGAATTAGCCATCCTTGAGACCGGGTATGGTAACTCATACGTCTAAAGATTAACAATGGTAACTCATACGTCTAAAGGTTAACAATGATGTTGGGTACAGTGGTTGTTTTTGAAAAAGAGCTTTATAAATAAAATGTAAGCAATGTAAGGAGCTACGTGACATCAAAGAGGGTCAGCCTACTTTTTGGTAGAGAATGCAGTGGTGTACTAAACCTGTCACCCGTAATAAAACGTAGTACACTATGGTAAACCGCATCTAATGGCTTTAGTGAAGTGGCAGCTGCATTCATATGGATGATATCTCCATAGTCTAGGACCGGTAGGAACGTCGATTGAATTATCTTCTTTTTACACCTTACACTTGGAATAATCTCCAAAGCCTTTATTTAACAAGGAAAAGCCCATTGAGACCCAGAGTGTCTTTTTCAAGAGAGACCTGGCCAAGAAGGCAGCAACAATCAATACATTACAGAATTAAAACATACAACATGAAAAAAAGCCACCAAAAAAGCATTTTACACTCCTCTGTAACAGAGTCCCCCATCAATATTTTAAATTTATTCAGTGGCACTAACATATCTAGATGAAGCATGGATTGTAGACTATTCCATGCCTCTGGTGCACAAGACGAGAAGCCAGTCTTGCCTAATACTCTCAATGTCCTGGGGACTTTAAGTAGCAACCACCTAGCAAACCGGGTATGGTAACTGCTGGTGGTGAAGGAGACCAGACTACATAGGTAAAGAAGGAGTTTACTCAAAAGGGCTTTGTAGATGAACACATACACATGTAGCTTTTTGCGCATATAAAGGGGAGTTCCACCCTACCATTTGCTACAAGGTGCAATGGTGGGTGAGTGACTTGGCATTTGTAAAATGGATTTGAACAACAAGTCACCATATTCAATTACAGAGAGAAAAGTGTCCTGATCAAGCTTCTTTCTAGCCATAAGTGGGAAGCAATTTCAATGTAAGCTTCCTCACAAGATTATCCATATGAACTTTAAAGGACAACGTGTCATCCAACCATATACTGGACCTACGTAGGTATTTGTAGGATGACACTTTTTCAATACATAAGCCACAAGGTGTGAAAATGCTAAACTTCTCTGGCTGAGTGCGAGCTCTGGTAAAGGTCATGAATTTTGTTTGTTTTTTACATTCAAGACCAGTTTGAGACCATAAAGGGAGGCCTGCAGTGCCTAAAAAGCGGTCTGGAGCTCTTCAGCAGCCTGAACCAGAGAAGGAGCACATCAATATATGACTGCATATAGATGCAACTTTGCTGGTTGAATCCCATTTCCCAAATCATTAATACGAATTGAGAACAACACAGGAGCTAAAATGGAACCCTGGGGCACACCTCTATTAATCTCAAGAAAGCTAGACTTGTGATTGTCAGTATATACATAGTGTACTGTCAGAAAGTTTGGTATAGGAACTATTTACTGCCCCTTCACTGAGACCAATGTTACTGAGTCTAGCTAGCAACAATTAATAGTCAACTGAATCAAATACCTTTGATAAATCAACAAACAGAGCCCTTGCAGTTGGGGTGCTGTGCCCAGATCTAAAGCCAGACTGAACCCCGCTCAGTATGTTATTTTCAATTAAGATATTTTTTTTACTGTGAATTCACTAGGGATTCATAGACTTTGACCAGGATAGGGAGTTTGGATGATAGTTCTTAGCATCTGAGGGATCTCCACCTGTAACAGTGACGCTGTGAGTCGAGAAGCAGGTGCAACGTCTAATAAAACAACAAAAAGTACGATCTTTGTCCCCATGTGCAGATGCAAACCGTAGTCTGGCTTTTTTTATGGCGGTTTTGGAGCAGTGGCCTCTTCCTTGCTGAGCGGCCTTTCCGGTTATGTCGATATTGGACTCGTTTTACTGTGGATATAATGTAGATACTTTTGTACCCGTTTCCTCAAGCATCTTCACAAGGTCCTTTTGATGTTGTTCTGGGATTGATTTGCGTTTTTTGCACCAAAGTACATTTATCTCTAGTAGACAGAACACGTCTCCTTCCTGAGCGGTATGACAGCTGCGTGGTCCCATGGTGTTTATACTTGCGTACTATTGTTTGTACAGATGAGCGTGGTACCTTCAGTATTTGGAAATTGCTCCCAAGGATGAACCAGCCTTGTGGAGATCTACAATTCTTTTTCTGAGGTCTTGGCTGATTAATTTAGATTTTCCCATGATGTCAAGCAAAGAGGCACTGCATTTGAAGGTAGGCCTTGAAATACATCCACAGGTACACCTCCAATTTACTCAAATTATGTCAATTAGCCTATCAGAAGCTTCTAAAGCCATGACATCATTTTCTGGAATTTTCCAAGCTGTTTAAAGGCACAGTCAACTTAGTGTATGTAAACTTCTGACTCACTGGAATTGTGATACAGTGAATTATAAGTGAAATAATCTGTCTGTAAACAATTGTTGGAAAAATGACTTGTGTCATGCACAAAGTAGATGTCCTAACCGACTTGCCAAAACTATAGTTTGTTAACAAGAAATGTGTGGAGTGGTTTAGTCCCATTTAGTATGCACAATAATTTTCTTGGGTTATAGTTACAGCCGTGTATATTCACCCTCAAGCCCATACCACGGCAGCCCACAAAGAACTCCACTGGACTTTATGCAAACTGGAAACCACATATCCCGAGGCTGCATTTATTGTAGCTGGGGATTTTAACAAAGCAAAGTTAAGAAAAATTATGCCGAGGTTATATCAACATATCGACTGTAGTACTCTGACTGCCAAAACACTCAACCACTGTTACTCTAACTTCCGGGATAAGGCCCTCCCCCCCTGCTTTTGGCAAATCTGACCACGACTCCATTTGCTCCTCTCGTCCTATAGGCAGAAACTCAAACAGGAAGTACCCGTGATAAGGACTATTCAGCGCTGGTCTCACCTTTGGAATCCACGCATTAAGATTGTTTTGATCATGCGGACTGGGATATGTTCCAGGTAGCTTCCGAGAATACCTTTTGAAGAATATACTGATTTGGTGACTGAGTTTATCAGATAGTGTATAGGAGATGTTGTACCCACTGTGACTATTAAATCCTACCCTAACCAGAAACCGTGGATAGATGGTAGCATTCACGCAAAACACTGCATATAACTATGGCAAGGTGACTGGGAATATAAACAGTGTAGTTATTTCCTCCACAAGGCAATCAAACAGGCAAAAAATGAGTATAGAGACAAAGTGGAGTTGCAATTCAATGGCTTTTGTTCATTTTTTAAATTTAACCTTTATTTAACTATGCAAGTCAGTTATGAACAAATTCTTATTTTACAATGACGGCCTGTGGCGGGGTCTACAGACAATCACGGACTACAAAGGGAAAACCAGCACACGCCGCGGACACCGATGTCTTGCTTCCAGACAAGCTAAACACCTTCTTTGCCCGCTACCAAGGACTGTGGGCTCTCCTTCTCTGTGGCCGATGTGAGGAAGACGTTTAAGCTTGTTAACCCTCGCAAGGCTGCCGGCCCAGAGCATATGCAGACCAGCTGGCTGGTGTGTTTACGGACATATTCAATCTCTCCCTAACCCAGTCTGCTGTCCCCACATGCTTCAAGATGGCCACCATTGTTCCTGTACTCAAGAAAGCAAAGGTAACTGAACTAAATGACTATCGCCCCTTAGCACTCACTTCTGTCATCATGAAGTGCTTTAAGAGACTAGTCAATGATCATATCACCTCTACCTTACCTGTCATCCTAGACTCACTTCAATTTGCTTACCATCCCAATAGATCCACAGACGATGCAATCGCCATCACACTGCATGCTGCCCTATCCCATCGAAACAAGAGGAATACGTATGTAAGAATGCTGTTCATTGACTATAGCTCAGCATTCAACACCATAGTACCCTCCAAGCTCCTCATTAAGCTTGAAGCCCTGGGACTGAACCCTGCCCTGTGCAACTGGGTCCTGGACTTCCTGACGGGCCGAAGGTAGGAAACAACATCTCCACTTCGCTGATCCTCAACACTGGGGCCCCACAATGATGCGTGCTCAGTCTTCTCCTGTACTCCCTGTTCACTCATGACTGCGTGGCCAAGCACACCTCCAACTCAATCATCAAGTTTGCAGATGACAAAACAGGCTTGATTACCAACAATGACGAGGCAGCCTATAGTGAGGAGGTAAGGGCTCTGGTAGTGTGGTGCCATTAAAATAACCTCACTCAACGTCAACAAAACAAAGGAGATGATCGTGGACTTCAGGAAACAGCAGAGGAGCATCCCCCCTATCCACATCAACGGGACCGCAGTGGAGAAGGTGGAAAGCTTCAAGTTCCTGGGCGTACACATCACTGACAAACTGAAATGGTCCACTCACACAGACAGTATGGTGAAGAAGGTGCAACCGCACCTCCTCAACCTCAGGAGGCTAAAGAAATGTGGCTTGTCACCTAAAACCCTCACAAACTTTTACAGATGCACAATCGAGAGCATCCTGTTGGGCTGTATCACCGCTTGGTACGGCAACTGCACCACCCGCAACCGCAGAGCTTTCCAGAGGTCGGTGCGGTCTTCCCAACTCATCACCGGGGGCAAATTACCTGCCCCCCAGGAAGGACACCTACAGCACCCGATGTCACAGGAAGGCCAAAAAGATCATTAAGGACAACAACCACCCGGGCCACTGCTTGTTCACCCCGCTATCATCCAGAAGGTGAGGTCAGTACAGGTGCATCAAAGCTGGGACCGAGAGACTGAAAAATAGCTTCTATCTCAAGGCCATCAGACTGTTAAATAGCCATGACTATCACATAGAGGTTGCTGCCTATATACATAGACTTGAAATCACTGGCCACTTTAATAATGTCTACATATCTTTCATTACCCATCTCATATGAAATTGCTGTATTCTATACAATTCTACTGTATCTTACTCAATGCCGCTCTGACATCGCTTGTCCATATATTTTTATATTTTTAATTCTATTCCTTTACTAGATTTGTGTGTATTGGGTATATGTTGTGTAATTGTTAGATATTACTGCACTGTCGGAGCAAGAAACACAAGCATTTCGCTATACCCGCAATAACATCTGCTAAACACGTGTATGTGACCATACATGCCTCAGACGCCATTCTATTAAACCTTTCTACTCACCACTTCACAAAGGAGTCAACACCCTGAGGCTTTAGCTTACGCAGCTCTCTGGCCTCCTTCAGCCAAACATGGACCTCCCCTGAGTTAAGCCTGGCACCACCTGCAAAAAAGAGGAGGCACAATATCCAATACTGATGATAAGAGAGCTAATTCAGTGTCCCACATGTCTTTCAATATGTACTACACGACTATTGACTAATCTAGTCTTTTTCAGGGGGCTGGACCCAAAATTATTTTCCAATTGGTTTAGTTTCGTTCCATTGTTCCGACCGGTTTGAACCCCCAAAAAGTACAGATTTTATATGGTTTGTTTCTGTTCCTTTTTTAACCTGTGAAATCAACCTTTGATGATGTGTAGGCTATGGTGCAAGATGCAACTAAAATTTTGCGGGTGGGGAAAGACCAAGTGAGGGTTGAAGTGCAGGGCATCACATTATGCCATGAATTGGGTCCACAGAACATTACCTAGGAGGAGCAGCTTTATGGAGGAACTTTGAATGTCCTTTGCGCTAGCTAGCTAACAAGCTTGTGTGTGCAGAGTGGCACCATAATTGTAGAATGTGAGATAGGTGTGATATTGTATTTTTGTAGATTGTGAAATCACTAGGGGATAAATTGATAATTGTTCTATGACACTAATTGATTGAGTTCTGCAAAATGTGCACTACATGTGTTGTTGACATGCCTAAAATAAAGGTTAAATATACAGTCCCAGTCAAGAGTTTGGACACACCTACTCATTACATGGGTTTTTCTTTATTTGTACTATTTTCTACATTGTAGAATAATAGTAAGGACATCAAAACTATGAAATGACACATGAAATCATTAAAGTAAACAAAAGTGTTAAACAAATCTAAATATATTTTAGATTTGAGATTCTTCAAATAGCCACACTTTGCTTTGCACACTCTTGGCATTCTCTCAACCAGCTTCATCAGGTAGTCACCTGGAATGCATTTCAATTAACAGGTCTGACTTGTTAAAAGTTAATTTGGGGAATAGCTTTCCTTAATGCTTTTGTGCCAATCATTTGTGTTGTGACAAGGTAGGGGTGGTATACAGAAGATAGCCCTATTTTGTAAAAGACCAAGTCCATATTATGGCAAGAACAACTCAAATAAGCAAATATAAACTACAGTCCATCATTACTTTAAGACATAAAAGGCCAGTCAATCAGTAAAATCTCCAGAACTTTTAAAGTTTCCTCAAGTGCAGTCGCAAAAACCATCAAGTGCTATGATGAAACTGGCTCTCACGAGGACCGCCACAGGAAAGGAAGTACCTCAACAGTACCTCTGCTGCAGAGGATAAGTTCATTAGAGTTACCAGCCTCAGAAATTGCATCCCCAATAAATGCTTCACAGAGTTCAAGTAACAGACACATCTCAACATCAACTGTTCAGAGGAGACTAAGAAGAAGCCACTACTAAATGATACCAATAATAAGAACAGATTGCTTGGGCCAAGAAACATGAGCAATGGGCATTAGACTGGTGGAAATCTGTCCTTTGGTCTGATGAGTACAAATTTACGATTTTTGGTTTACATCCGCCGTGTCTTTGTGAAACGCAGAGCAGGTGAACGGATGATCTCCGAATGTGTGGTTCCCACCATGAAGCATGGAGGAAGAGGTGTGATGGTGCTTTGCTGGTGACACTGTCTGATTTATTTATAATTCAAGGCACACTTAACCAGCATGGCTACTAAAGCATTCTACAACGATACGTCATCCCATCTAGTTTGCGCTTATTGGGACTATCATTTGTTTTTCAACAGGACAATGACCCAACACACCTCCAGGCTGTGTAAGGGCTATTTGACCAAGAAGGAAAGTGATGGAGTGTTGCATCAGATGACCTGGCCTCCACAATCACCCGACCTCAACCCAATTGAGATTGTTTGGGATGAGTTGCACCGCAAAGTGAAGGAACGGTAGACAACAAATGCTCTGCATATGTGGCAACTCCTTCAAGACTGTTGGAAAAGCAGTCCAGGTGAAGCTGGTTGAGAGAAGGCCAAGAGTGTGTGAAGCTGTCATCAAGAGAAAGGGTGACTACTTTGAAGAATCTAAAATAGCAAATATATTTTGATTTGTTTAGCATTTTTTGTTAATAAATGATTCCATATGTGTTATTTAATAGTGTGGATGTCTTCACTATTATTCTACAATGTAGAAAATACCAAAAATTAAGAGAAATCCTTGAATGAGTAGGTGTGTCCAAACTTTTGACTGGTACTGTATATATATATTTTTTTTTATGTTTTGGATCAGTAAAGGGATTTAAACATGCATTAGTTGTCACTATTTTTCAATCATAACATAATGCTATCCCATGTACAAAAGAGACAGGCATGTCGTATCAGTACCTGTTGAGCCAGGGGGAATATATTTCAGTGCTACTGTCAACAGTCCATGATATTCAGGAGAGTCTTGAACGCCAGGATTCTGCAAATAAAAACAAGTGGCTTGATGACTTAACACACAGGCATTTAGAATTGAGTGTTGCTCTTTCTGCTTTTTGTTTCCAAAACATTTACAAACATACATTATATCCAATAGTTGTTCTTAATGTCTTGTGACAATTTTTTGTTTTTATTTTGGGTTTGTCAGGTAAACAAACTAATCTATCCTTGGAGATTAATAAAGTATGAACTCATCTCTTACTGCACATAGCATTTCATCCCTATATCAGGGCCAATGTTGGTCAGGGAGGGAGAGGTGGTGTCCAGCTGGGTTTTAACACATGTTCTACAATAATATTTGTGTTGTGGTTCATTTAAAGGAAACTCCTCTTTACCAGAGATCTGCTCAGGTCAGTGGTGGGTCAAATAAGCAGGCTTTTCAGGCATTTCAGGAAGTGAATTGAGATTTAACGGAAAATAATCCTCTTTGAAAATAATGGTGCATTTTGTCATTAATTACATTTCAAATCCACCTGAAAAGACTGCATTAAAATTAGATTGACCTCAACGCCTGGGAGGCAATGTACCAAGATGCCTTGTGGTGTTTCTTTCTGGATAAATTCCACAACTTTTATACAGTAAATTCTATTTACCTTGGGCTGTAGGTTATACCAGGTAAGGGTCTCATGCCCCCAGTCCCAGGTTTTCAGGTCAATGTCTACCTGCCCCAGAAAGACATTTCTCCCCCTGGAGTCATTGTGCCACACAGAAAGGTTCAGTGTCCTGCCTTTCAGATCATCCATCGTCATTTTGTACTGGAGAGGGGAATACAAAAAAATATTTATTACACAAAAATAAAATAAAATATTGTTAATCATGTTTGCTTTTTAAGGGAGAGTACCAGTGTTAAGAGGATAAACTGCGTTCATAACATCTTGTAAATTCTTAAAGACAAGGATATAATCCACTTCATCGCCCGTCCAACTCGTAATTACTAGTGGAAAACGTCATCCCTGAGATCTGACTTCTAGCACATGATGAACTCAACTACTAAGGAAATAACCTCGGTAACAGAATTTGACAGTTAAATGCAACAACACAACCTTATTTATCAAAATCAATCTATTGCATGGTTTTTTAACACTATAATAGTTTATGGTTGGCGCAGCTTGTATGCCATTAGCCAATCTCAATTAGCTCAAAGCATGTAAACGCACAAAACCCTTTGCTTCCAGTTTACAAGTTTAAAAGTGCCCCACTTGTTTTGAATGCAGCATTAGAATAAAAATGATCTGTTACTAGCTAGGTTTCCATGCAATTGGCTACAGATTTTCATGCTAATATTCTAAAATCTGCATAAAATCCGTATTTTCCCACCAGAGATGTTTCCATCAAATTGACTTGCTGCAGATGAAAAACTGTGCGTGATGTAGTGCACATAAACATACTTTTTGAGGTAAAATGTACAAAATATATATTTTTAAACCCTGCTGATGGTTTTCTCACAAAATAATTCTGTTATATGGCGTGTGCCCACTCTGGTATTGGCATGTGTGCTCTAGCCAACAGCTCGCAAATAGAATGCGGGTCAGCCAGCCTACATGATGAGATTATTACAGGCAAGATTATTTTTATTTGTCAAACGGCCAAGCATCGACGATAATGTCACCAGAATAAGACCCTCTATATGTATTGGAAAGGAGCATCAATTGAGCTCGTCACCTTGCACTTTCACCATCCTATGAAGTTCATCATAACTTTCAGTGCTTTCGGAAAGTATTCAGACCCCTTGACTTTTTCCACATTTTCGTATATGTTACAGCCTTATTCAAAAATGGATTAAATAAATAAAAATCCTCAGCAACCTACACACAATACCCCATAATGAAAAAGCGAAAACATATTTGCAAATATATTAAATATAAAAAAACAGATACCTTATTTACATAAGTATTCAGACCCTTTGAGATGAGACTCGAAATTGACCTCAGGTGCATCATGTTTCCAATGATCATCCTTCAGATGTTTCTACAACTTGATTGGAGTCCAACTGTGGTAAATTAAATTGATTGGACATGATTTTGAAAGGCACACACCTGTCTATATAAAGTCCCACAGTTGACTGTGCATGTCAGAGCCAAAACCAAGCCATGAGGTTGAAGGAATTGTCCGTAGAGCTCAGAGACAGGATAATGTCGGCACAAATCTGGGGAAGGGTACCAAAACATTTCTGCAGAATTGAAGGTCCCCAAAATCATTCTTAAGTGGAAGAAGTTTGGCACCACCAAGACTTTCCCTAGAGCTGGCCGCTCGGCCAAATTGATCCGGGGAAAAAGGGCCTTGGTCAGAGAGGTGACCAAGTACCCGATGGTCACTCTGACAGAGCTCTAGAGTTCCTCTGTGGATATGGGAGAACCGTCCAGAAGGACAATAATCTCTGCAGCACTCCACCAATCAGGCCTTTATGGTAGAGTGGCCAGACAGAAGTCACTCCTTAGTAAAAGGCACATGACAGCCCGCTTGGAGTTTGCCATAAGGCACCTAAAGACGATCAGACCATGAGAAACAAGATTCTCTGGTCTGATGATGCCAAGCATCACGTCTGGAGGAAACCTGGTACCATCCCGACATTGAAGAATGATGGTGGCAGTATCATGCTGTGGGGATGTTTTTTAGGGGCAGGGACTGGGAGACTAGTGCGGATTGAGTCAAAGATAAACAGAGCAATGTACATAGAGATTTTTGATGAAAACCTGCTCCAGAGTGCTCCGGACCTCAGACTGGGGTGAAAGGTTCACTTTCCAACAGGACAACGACCCTAAGCACACAGCCAAGACAACGCAGGAGTGGCTTCGGGACAAGTCTCTGAATGTCCTTGAGTGGCCCAGCCAGAGCCCATACTTGAACTCGATCAAACATCTCTGAAGAGACCAGAAATAGCTGTGCAGCAACGCTCCCCATCTAACCTGACAGAACTTTAGAGGTTATGCAGAGAATAATGGGAGAAACTCCCCAAAAACAGATGTGCCAACCTTGTAGCATCATACCCAAGAAGACTTTAGGCTGTAATTGCTGCCAAAGGTGCTTCAACAAAGTACTGAGTCAAGGGTCTGAATAGTTATGTAAAATGTGATATTTCAGTATTTAATTTGAAGAAATTGGCACAAATGTATAAAAAAATGTTTTTGCTTAGTCATTATGGGGTATTGTGTGTAGATTGATGGGGGCAATTTAATACATTTTAGAATAAGGCTGTAATAACAATTTAGAAAAAGTCTTAGGGGTCTGAATACTTTCCGAAGGCACAGTATTTCATCTGTAGCCTGATAAACAGTATGCTTTCTTGACTAGTCGTAGTGGGAGGACGACACAACAATTTTACTTCGATATGATGGTTAGTATATCAATATTTGCACATTAAAGCGTTTCCAACAACATTTCTTCCATATTTAATTTTACAGACACAAAAAGATCTGTCTAGCGTATTTTGCTTTGTCAACATTGGGAAATTGTACATACAAATATTCTGTTTAAATCAGAACTGTCAAGACGTCTTTTATCCGATGTACAGTACTTTACTCGCATAAAAAACAATAGATGGAAAACTGGTTAGTGTTGGTTAAATTAAAAAAATTAAAATAAACAATGGTCAATATCGAATCAATCCTACTAAACTCCTCAAAAAAAGAAACGTCCCTTTTTCAGGACCCTGTCTTTAAAAAATAACTCGTAAAAATCAAAATAACTTCACAGATCTTCATTGTAAAGGGTTTAAACACTGTTTCCCATGCTTGTTCAATGAAGTAATGAACATGAACCTGTGGAACGGTCGTTAAGACACTAACAGCTTACAGACAGTAGACAATTAAGGTCACAGTTATGAAAACTTTGGACACTAAAGAAGCCTTTCTACTGACTCTGAAAAACACCAGAAGAAAGATGCCCAGGGTCCCTGCTCATCTGCGTGAACGTGCCTTAGGCATGCTGCAAGGAGGCATGAGGACTGCAGATGTGGCCAGGGCAATAAATTGCAATGTCCGTACTGTAAGACGGTGCTACAGGGAGACAGGACGGACAGCTGATCGTCCTCGCAGTGGCAGACCATGTGTAACAACACCTGCACAGGATCGGTACATCCGAACATCACACCTGCGGGACAGGTACAGGATGGCAACAACAACTGCCCAAGTTACACCAGGAATGCACAATCCCTCCATCAGTGCCACAATAGGCTGAGAAAGGCTGGACTGAGGGCTTGTAGGTCTGTTGTAAGGCAGGTCCTCACCAGACATCACCGGCAACAACGTCGCCTATGGGCACAAACCCACCATTGCTGGACTGGCAAAAAGTGCTTTTTACCGACGAGTCGCGGTTTTGTCTCACCAGGGGTGATGGTCAGTACTAATCCAGTATTGATGGAGGTCCCGCTTCTGCTAGAATCCCTTGTGAGTTCAGCTTTCAGGGGTATTTTTTTTATACATTCCATTGAGGCCCAACGTCGTCTCACATTTTGTAACAAGTGGTTACTCTTCTGATTTCCAGGCAATCTCTACGTATTGAATAGCGTTGTCTCAATCAATTGAACAAGGAAGTTAAATTCCTGGACATAGCTTTTCAGGTGATTTGGGTGAGGTCCAAATTGATGTGTTTCAACCAATGAGAAATTTTTTACTTTTCCACATTAACCTAGATACAGCAACAATTTCAGGTTAATTAAAGTTTAAGTCCCAGATAGCCTATACAGGTCTTTAACATTGATTTAATCAATAAAATTTGCTTTTGTATTCACATCCTAATCCCACATTGCTGATCCAGTATTGATGGCTCATTAACATCCTTAAATAGATTTAAAAACATTTTTGCAGCTTCCAACAACTCAAAACCAAAACTTTTGTTATTTTCTTATGCGCAAGCTATCAGAGGGTGTGGTCCCCAGTCCCCTGCTAATTATCGAACCCTCACCCATAAAAGGATTGGTCGCTGACCTCAGCAGCAATACAAACTAACTATGCCGTTAGTGGAAAAACAGCAGAAATTGTGACAAACGCTCTCCAAAATCAACCATTGGGCGCAGGCCTTGTAAAGGTTCTCTTCAGTTTAGCCCTGATGTATCACAATCAGAGATTGGCATTGGTCCAGTACCACAGTGCATGGCTGAAGCACTAGCAAGAAATGGTTGATATGAAGGGACAGGTGGAGAAAACCGGGAAACTAATGAAAAGGAAAATATTCTGCTAGCCAAGGAACTGCGGTTGAAAACTGAACAATTAAAAGTAATTGCAAAAACGTATTACAATGAACAAGCAAAAACTCTTCAACAAAATTGCCTTCTACAGGAACAACTCGATTTAGCCAAAACTAAATACGATGAAGTCTACGCCAAACTAGATGAATCTGAAGAGTTAGCTAAAAACAAGGGTGAGCAACTTGATGCCCTGCAAGCAGTTTTGATGAACATTACTCAAAGCAATAATGTTCTAGTCCAAATGCTGCAGACAAAAGACGATCAGTTAATGAACACAATGACCAAGTTAGATGACAAATCAGCAAAACTCATTGAAGTCGCTGACCAAATGAATGATTTCTAAGCAAGCGGAGGAAATCTCATCACTGAATCTCTCACTCCGTACTCAAGTCCTCTACCTGCAAACCATAACAGTTAAGTATGAGGCCAAACGAAGCAAGTGCGACACTCACGTGTCTGAAATAAGTACTTTAAGTGACCAAGTGGACTCTGGTAAGCACAGAATACCACCCTTAAGTACCACTTGTAGGAATTCCAGAACAGTCACGCGATGCAGCGTGACTACCCAACCACGCAACCAAGCTCGGTACACAAAGGAGTGAAGACGAAAGAAGGTTTCAGACTTTGCCTCCCTCAGGTGTTCCTCAGTCCTCGCCAACAAAGCCAAAGCTTGGCTTCTCCTCTTGGACTTTCGGCCCCAATTCCCACACATGATGAAGCCAACCCTCTCTGCCCACTTTGCACAGAACGCCCTGACAAACTCGTCAAAACATCTGCACCTTTGACCCTGTTCCAGGTAAGCCAAACGACACTGAGACGTTCCTAGCAGACAGAGAGGACGCCTTGGATGGCTACCCGAACGCTACGGATTCTGACAGGCTTTACCTGTTGAAGATAACGTCGAATAGACACGTGACAAGGTTCATTCGCAAAACGACTACTCTAAACTTGCCACAGCTTTGAAAATATAATTCAGTGTTCTACGACTCGTAAACACGAAAGCTCGCTGGCTAACACTGTCAAACAAGCTCGGAATGAACACCCTCAAGCTTACTATCATAGGCTTTGTTCAACTTACGATGGCCTACTCACTGAAACAGGAATAGAAGAGCTGTTACCATTCAAACAAATGTTTCTGTCGAACATGTATCCCAACTTCATTACTTAATTGGGCCCTACAGCCCACATTGGTTTGCCAATCTCAGAGCTTGCAAACACAGCTTTTGAGGCATCAAAAGTGCAAAGCGCTGAGTGCCCTGACACCTTGGTTTTAAAGTTTGAACAGGAGCATCCACTCCAGTTAGAGGGTGCATTATCAGGTGTTGGAGCATTGAGAGATGACGCACAACAACGATTTCTACCATGAAACCACAGTACCAATACCCACGGTGGTCAACATAACTGTAAAGTACGTTGCAATCGAAACAACTACCGCTACAATCGACCCGTTCGCTACGTTACTGCACCCAACCCACACTAAGTGTCAGAGCACAAGGCCAACAAAGGGTTCAACGACAATCAAAACGTTGACCTATGCTCTCTAGACGTTCTACTACATGAAGTATTAAAGCAACAAAAATTTTAGAAAAGGGAAAAAGTTAAGTCACTATGACTAGATGTGGAATTGCCGGACAATAGGTCCAACAGAATTAAGACCCTTAGCAAGGACGTTAACAATCAAATTACTCCCGCTCTCACTCAAGACCCTGTCCAGGGCCTGCTCGATCAAGAAGCAAGCCCACAGGCTTTGAAAATAGACTCTGATACAAAGGTTGCGAAGAAAAAGGTCAAAAACATGATCTGTTTTCACCATGAAAAGAAATTATATCACGTCGTTGCGAACAACCACTCCAGTTTGTGGGGAATATGACCACTAAACGCAACTCAAAGAGGCCAGTCCTGGAGGACTGCTTAACCTCCTGTGCTAATTGATTCAGGCTGGACAGTGTCGCTCATCTCTCAAACATTGTTCAATGATCTCAAAAGGGCTTTGAAGCCAACTAAACGTTGGTTAAAAGGGAACGATGCGAAACTACACTTTGTCGTTTCACTCAGGCTACCTCACCTCTCACATTGAGACTCATGCTGAAACTACACTTCCAGGACGTATTGCTTGTTCACCCTGTGTATGTTACCAGCCTCGAATCTGAACCCCTGCTATTCGGAGCAGACTTGATGGATTGTTTACCCCCACTAATGGAAAGAAAACCAACCAAGTATGGTCATAGATCATAGTGCCGTCTCCACTGACCACACGGTCTTCTCCTAATGCTAGGTGCAACGCAGTCATCAACAAGGGGTGTATGTCGACAGCACCCCCTTGGAAAAATATGTTTCTAAACCTCTTGGTGCAGAATCTGACCTCAGGACATATTACGATATCTCGTCACATTCAATCGGCAAACCTGATTGAGCATTCTTTTTATGATTTCGAGCCAGCAGTCTCTGTGAATGAGCAACTTCCCATCTCCTTGGCGTCGTCCGATACTGTAGCTGAGATTAACTTCTCTTGTCCGTCGGACACTTCCGCAAGACTGCATCCGTCTCAGGAATAAAAGCATCAACGTGCAGAGTGTACTCTGCTTCCGATGATAAATGTTTTGCTTTTCAGCGGACTGAAACCCCTCAAAATGAAACTAACAGCGTCAGTCCCGCAACTGACCCGATGAACCTCACTGGTGAAACACTATGTGATATCACAGACAGATATCCTCGTCTCAGTTCGCAGGTACTGGAACGGTAGCCACACGCGGTCGCGGAATTCGAATTGCTATTGATAACAGTGACAGAGGAGTTAATAGTCACTCAAATTGCAACACATGGAAGGGAATCTCCAAAACACTCTTCTGATGGTTAACACCCATGCCACTAATAAATGGAACCCTCTATTCAGGAGGAAAGTTATTAGAAATCATGAACCATGATCAAACCACGTACGACCGGTTCCATGCTAATAGAGAGTTTCCGTCGTGAGGTTAGCTCCTCCGTGGATAATCAAATCAAAGTTTATTTGTCACGTGCGCCGAAAACAACAGGTGTAGACCTTACAGTGAAATGCTTACATACAGGCTCTAACCAATAGTGCAAAAAAAGGTATTAGGTGAACAATAGGTAAGTAAAGAAATAAAACAACAGTAAAAAGACAGGCTATATACAGTAACGAGGCTATAAAAGTAGCGAGGCTACATACAGACACCGGTTGGTCGGCCCAATTGAGGTAGTATGTACAGTTAAAGTGACTATGCATATATGATAAACAGAGAGTAGCATCCGAGTAAAAAGATGGGTTGGGGGGGCACACAATGCAAATAGTCCGGGTAGCCATTTGATTACCTGTTCAGGAGTCTTATGGCTTGGGGTAAAAACTGTTGAGAAGCCTTTGTCCTAGACTTGGCACTCGGTACCGCTTGCCATGCGGTAGTAGAGAGAACAGTCTATGACTGGGGTGGCTGGGGTCTTTGACAATTTAGGGCCTTCCTCTGACACCGCCTGGTTTAGAGATCCTGGATGGCAGGCAGCTTAGTGATGGGCCGTACACACTACCCTCTGTAGTGCATTGTGGTCAGAGGCCGAGCAATTGCCGTACCAGGCAGTGATGCAACCAGTCAGGATGCTCTCGATGTGGCAGCTGTAGAACCTTTTGAGGATCTGAGGACCCATTCCAAATCTTTTTAGTTTCCTGAGGGGGAATAGGCTTTGTCGTGCCCTCTTCACCATTCTAGTTTGTTGTTGATGTGGACACCAAGGAACTTGAAGCTCTCAACGTGCTCCACCACAGCCCCGTCGATGAGAATGGGGGCGTGCTCGGTCCTCCTTTTCCTGTAGTCCACAATCATCTCCTTAGTCTTGGTTACGTTGAGGGAGAGGTTGTTATTCTGGCACCACTACTGTCTCGCTGTTGTAGGTGATCAGGCCTACCACTGTTGTGTCGTCTGCAAACTTAATGACAGTGTTGGAGTCGTGCCTGGCCATGCAGTCGTGGGTGAACAGGGAGTACAGGAGGGGACTGAGCACGCACCCCTGGGGAGCTCCAGGGTTGAGGATCAGCGTGGCAGATGTGTTGCTACCTACCCTCACCACCTGGGGGTGGCCCGTCAGGAAGTCCAGGATCCAGTTGCAGAGGGAGGTGTTTAGTCCCAGAATCCTTAGCTTAGTAATGAGCTTTGAGGGTACTATGGTGTTGAACGCTGACCTGTAGTCAATGAATAGCATTCTCACATAAGTGTTCCTTTTGTCCAGGTGGGAAAGGGCAGTGTAGAGGGCAATAGAGATTGCATCATCTGTGGATCTGTTTGGGCGGTATGCAAATTGGAGTGGGTCTAGGGTTTCTGGGATAATGGTGTTGATGTGAGCCATTACCAACCTTTCAAAGCACTTCATGGCTACGGACGTGAGTGCTACGGGTCAGTAGTCACTTAGGCAGGTTGCCTTAGTGTTCTTGGGCACAGGGACTATGGTGGTCTGCTTGAAGCATGTTGGTATTACAGACTCTATCAGGGACATGTTGAAAATGTCAGTGAAGACACCTGCCAGTTGGTCAGCACATGCCCGGAGCACACGTCCTGGTAATCCGTCTGGCCCTGCAGCCTTGTGTATGTTGACCTGTTTAACTTCTTAGGGACAGGCAGCTGTGTCGGTTTTGGAGAGTCTGGCATGCCCAAAGTAAGAGGCCTGCCACTCAGGCCCAGAAACTGGGATATGCACATAATTAGTACTACTGGATAGGAAACACTCTGAAGTTTCTAAAATAGTTGACTTATTGTCTGTGAGTATAACAGAACTGATATAGCATGCAAAAACCCGAGGAATTTCTGTCCTGGAAAAAGTGTTTTTGACACATTTTGAACCCCTTCCTATTGAAAACAGCCATATCTGGGAGTAAGATTGCAGTACCTATTGCTTCCACTGGATGTCGACAGTGTTTGGGGATGTTAGGTTGCTCTGGATGGTAATAGAAGAAGAATTTCGAACTAGTCATAGGATGTAAACAGAAGAGGAGGCGCGTTCTCGGGCTCGCACGCGCTGTGGTTTTTTCCTTTCCTATCGTCCAGTTTATAATCTGGTTGAAATATTATAGTAAATATACATAAGTGTTCCTAAGGATACATTATCAATGATGTTTGATTGTTCTTGGACAAGTTTATAGGCTAATAACACAATTGTACAAAATGGTAAGAGAACTGGTGAAGAAACCCCTCTACATACATATTTCTTTACCGAAATCTCTAAATGAAAATACTGACAGATCCATAAAATGTCCTTGTAGAATAGTAGATCTAATTAAATATAGAGGAATCTAAAATAATTTCTAAGAGGCTTTCATACAACTATAATGCATGGTTAATAAAAAAAACTTTAAAGTGTATGTACAGTAACAAATTCGCCAAGCTGATCCTTAACACGGGGGCCCCTCAGGGGTGCGTGCTCAGTCCCCTCCTGTACTCCCTGTCCACTCATGACTGCACGGCCAGGCACAACTCCAACACCATCATAAAGTTTGCCGATGACACAACAGTGGTAGGCCTGATCACCAACAATGATGAGACAGCATATAGGGGGTCAGAGACCTGGCCGTGTGGTGCCAGGACAACAACCTCTTCTTCAACGTTATCAAGACTAAGGAGATGCTTGTGGACTACAGGAAAAGGAGGACGAAGCACGCCCCCATTCTCATCGACAGGGCTGTAGTGGAGCAGGTTGAGAGCTTCAAGTTCCTTGGTGTCCATATCACCAACAAACTAACATGGTCCAAGCAAAGAAGAGGGCACGACAAAACGTATTCCTCCTCAGGAGACTGAAAAGATTTGGCAATGGTCCTCCGATCCTCAAAGGGTTCTACAGCTGAACCATCAAGAGCATCCTGACTGCTTGGCCTCTGACCGCAAGGCACTACAGAGGGTAGTGCGTATGGCCCAGTACATCACTTGGGCCAAGCTTCCTGCCATCCAGGACCTCTATACCAGGCGGTGTCATAGACTGTTCTCTCTGCTACCGCACGGCAAGCGGTACCGGAGCACCAAGTCTAGGTCAAAGAGGCTTCTAAACAGCTTCTACCCCCAAGCCATAAGACTCCTGAACAACTAATAAAATGGCTACTGAGACTACTTGCATTGCCCCCACCCCCCCTTTTACACTGTTGCTACTCTCTGTTATTATCTATACATAAGTCACTTTAATAACTCTACCCACATGTATATATTACCTCGACTAACCGGTGCCCCCGCACATTGACTCTGTACCGGTACCCCCTGTATATAGCCTAGCTATTGTTATTTTACTGCTGCTCTTTTAATTATTTGTTACTTTATTTATTTTTTGTTGTTGGTATTTTACTTAACTGCATTGCTGATTAAGGGCTTGTGAGTAAGCATTTCACTGTAAGGTCCGCACCTGTTGTATTCGGTACATGTGACAAATACAATTTGATTTGATTTATAAGTTTATGATTTCGTTTTCAAAGCGGTTGTAATCTGAATAAAGGAGAAAACACAGGGTGAAACAATAGGCCCTTTTAATTTTGACTGGCTTGCCATTCCAAATAAAATTTGAATATTTTTTGCTCAAATAATTTAACAACTTCTTCACGCTAGGGGTCTATTTTTCTCGTTTTCCGCCTGACTGACGTGCCCAAAGTAAACTGCCTTCACGCGCAACGAAGAGGGCGCGCACCTGCTAATATTGTTTTCCTATTGAACATACTTCTTTCCGTATGAAATATTATAGTTTAATTACATTTTAGGATATCTGAGGAATAAATAGAAACATATTTTGACTTGTTTTAACAAAGTTTAGCGGTAGCATTTTGGATTCCTTTCACTGCATGTATGAACGAGTGGATTACTCAAATCAATGGCGCCAACTAAACAGACTTTTTGGGATATAAAGAAGGATTTTATCTAACAAAACGACACTACATGTTATAGCTGGGACCCTTTGGATGACAAATCAGAGGAAGATTTTCAAAAAGTAAGTGAATATTTAATCGCTATTTGTGAATTTATGAAACCTGTGCCGGTGGAAAAATATTTTGATGTGGGGTGCCGTCCTCCAACAATCGCATGACATGCTTTCGCTGTAAAGCCTACTATAAATTGGACAGTGCAGTTAGATTAACACAAATTTAAGCTTTTAACTGATATAAGACACTTGTACGTACATAAATGTTTAATATCCATGATTTTTATGATTATTTATTTTAATTCCGCACCCTCCAATTTCATCAGAAGTTGTCCCGCTAGCGGGACGCCTAGGCTTAAGAAGTTTTTAAACAGGTCGCTCTTTAAACAGGTCGCTCTCTGCCTGACTCTCCGCCAATGCCGCCTGGCAACCAACCAAAAACTCAGCATCTACCGTGGTATTCCATTTCCAGCGAGACTTTTCAAGCCATCGACTCACTGATGGTTGAAGATGATGAGCGATCGGCAAAGGCAATCTGGAATCTGCGTGCTGCAAAACCAGTTCGTATTTTAGTATCTTTTGTATGACTGACGCCTTTAGTGAGAGGTCTAATGCTTTAATATTTAATAATTTCTGCCCTCCGAATTCATATTCATTATATAAATAGGACCATGTGCACCTTCATCAGATGACATGGAATCACTGGCCACTTTAATTGGAGCACTAGTCACGTTAATAATGTTTACATACTGCTTTACTCATCTCATATGTACAGTATATACTGTATCCTGTATTTAGTCAAAGATTATGGTATGCACACGTGACAATTATTTCACACATAGCATGAGAAGGTGCTATATTGGCCCCTTGAGGTGGGATGGTAGAAAATAACAATATGCCGGTCCGTAACATGTGCACATGTTATTCAATCATTGCACCCACACCGCTCGCGTGCCTCAGCGAGCATCTGCGTGGCCAGGCGCTAAAATAGAAATTGGTTATATTTATGACGCTCAACACACTGCATGTCCGACCTCTCCAATCTCCTCATTGGTTTTTAGGAGTATATACCCACGTGGGTGATTGAAAGATTAACTTATGTCCACACTCCGGAGGAAGGAGGAGAGATGACAAGAAACTCATTTGGTTTACAGTTTTATCTGTGGATTAATTGTTGGAGTAGAGGACCTTGTGCATTTCAGGTAAAATAACAACCCAATGTTTATTTACCAGGACAAATTAAATAGCAACAGCAAGCTAGCTAGCTAAAGTGACATAAATGTTTAATGCTATTTGACCTGTCCCCAAATGAATAGAATTGGTTCGATATTTCAACCTGCGTGTCCTAATCGCTTCTGGTGTGGGTGAACAAAAACTATGGGGAATATTCTCATGTCACTCTACACACGCATAACATCTGGTTCTGCACCAAATGGGCATGCGTATTCCAGTCAGCCAAGCCCACAATCATTGTGCCAACTGCACACGTTGGGTGGGGAATCTCAGATTTGGTTGTAAATAAAGTAATTGCATTTGAGTTAAAAATAAACAAAGACTAGGCTAAGAGATGCAAACCTTTCCCAAGTACATTTTCATGCTAAATTAATTCATAAAATATACAGAAAGCACTCACAACATGGTAAAACCTACTTTCAGTGTCTCTCCACCAAACACTGGGTTAATTGTGCATTTCTTGATGGAGGTCTTCTTCTTGCTATGGCGGGATTTGTCAGGGTGGAGGTAGGTCTTCACATATCTGCACAGGAGACAGGAGTTATGCTGTTAAAGGAGTAGTTCACTATTTTACAACTTGATGTAAGATAGACTACTTTCAGGGTGAGGAACTATGGGCTAAAATAAACTTACGTTTTCTTTAAAACAGCCACTACAAATTTCAGCCACTACAAGCTAACAATCAATGGATGTGATAGGGACATGTGAGCATGTAAAAAAAGAATAATGTCAAAATCACCTGAAATCAACTCCATATTTGGTTTGATGTTCCTTGAAAGGTAATTTGTCTCACATGCCCCTATAACTTCCATTGATTGTTAGGTTGTGGTGGCTAAAGTTAGCTGAAGTTTGTAGTGGCTTACAGTTTCTCCTGGCCCATAGACTACTTCCAGGGTGAGGAACCATCTAACATCAAGTTGTAAAATAGTGAACTACTTATAGTATTGACGCCATGGGAGAAGAGTCATCTTGTATTCTATACAGCAATGACCATATCTTAAATGTCCTTTCCCATTCTAACCCCTTAAAAATATAAAAAAATAAACTGATCCAATACTCTACTAAATACTTATTATTTGGCTCATGTTTATTTTTTTAAACCTGTTGTAAGTTCTGGAGACCCCAATTAAAGCTGCAATATGCCACTTTTTGGGTTGACTCGACCAAATTCACATAGAAATGTAAGTTATAGATCTGTCATCCTCATTGAAAGCAAGTCTAAGAAGCGGTACATCTGTTCTATGTGCACTATTTCTCGTTTTGGGGTCTTTTACTTTTAGTTTTGTACACCAGCTTCAAACAGCTGAAAATATAATATATTGGGTTATGGAAAATATATTTCACAGCAGATTAGATGGTACAATAATTCTCTACACTATACTTGCTTGTTTTGTCACATAAATTGAAATTAGGCTAACTATTAGAATTTTAGCAACCAGGAAATGGCGGAACTGTCAGCTTCCTGCCTCCTGTTTGTCTCCGGGCCTCTAGAGGTCACCTGTGTTCCCCTCTGCCTTAGCTCTTCCTCGTGTGTCCTTATTAGCGTTATCCAGGTCACCTGTGCCTTGTTTCCCCCTAGAGTATTTTAGCTGTGTTTTTTTTCCCCTTGTTCCTCACTTGGTTTTTGAGTCTTGGCTATGTGTCTCCTGCTGTGTCCCCTCGTGGAGTTATTTTATTTTTCCTCCTGTTTTGTTTACTTTATCTCCGTTAGTATACCTCTTTCTGAGAAGAACTTTTGTTGGATTATTTTTGACTTGCAAAGAACCTTTCTTTAAATTAAATCTACTTTGCCTGGAGTATTGCCTTGAGTGTTTCGTTTGGGTCCAACTATACCTCCTCTGTGGCTAAGGGGTAGAACACCCAACTCTCCACATCTGAGACCCGAGTTCGAGCCCAGCCTGTGACAGGAACGATTTCTGCATAGTGCATCTTTAAAACATCTGATTTAACTACTATAATATTTGTTTGAATTAGTGTGTCTATGTGCATGCGTGGTGTGTTGAGTTTACGGGTCAGTGCGCTGCTTGCGAGGGTTGGCGTAGGCCAGGTCCTGACACTGCTCCACTGTGACGATCAGCTCCTCTGCATTTCTGTACCTCAGCGAGAACTCCACTGCCCCCTGGACAGTCACACTCCCAAAGTCCCCCGCCTCACTGTACACACTCAGAAGACTGCCAGTGCGCTGACAAAAGATAAATAAAGTAATCATTTTTGGGAGTTTTAAGTAATCATTGTAATAGTTTAAAGCATGATGCAATTATGAACTGCAAAATCAAGAGCTGTGTCAAATATTTGAAAAGTCATACAGTATGATTGTATTTTTGCACAAATATCACCTTTGATGTTCAGAGAAAGGAAAAAGAAAGATTAATAAAATAGAAAAAGTATTAAAACAAATATTTCACAGGACAGCTAATATCTGACTATTCAAGCCATATCTCCCACAACAACTACAGTATGTTGTTGAAAATGGTAGCTTCATGGTAACTGTCAATAAAACAGGCCTACCCCAGTGAGGGCCAAAGCATTGGAGCCATAACCTCTTCTTGCAGAGAAGTCAGACCCATAGCTGGAGACAGAGCTGCAGTCATCTGAGTCCAGATCCTCATCCTGAAGAGGGTTAGAGTAAAAGTCAAGGAAGACATACGAAAGCCATCAGCCGGTGTGTGCATATATGTGTTCATATTTTTCAAAAGTGCAACATTTCATGTATTTAGACAACTTAACTCCCATGAATGAAAGGCATCAGTGTGTGTGTGTGTGCATGTTTTAAAGAATGAAAACATCCATCTTTCTGGTTATATATCAAGACTACTAAACTCCCACAAGTGAAAGCCATTATTCAGAATATGTGCATAAACAGTTTAAGAATGCATTTATTAATCTGTTTTGTTGGAAATGTATTTTAACATCTAACCTCCCAGGTGTCCATAGGTGTAACAACCACTGAAGGGGGTTCCTGAGACGTAGCTGGGTGCTCTAAGCCAGAGTGAGAGAAAAAACCCACATAAGACAAAAACAACCGTTTGTCATTTGGTGTGATATGCATGTTTCCTCAATTGGCATGTAAAACTTCCTTGATTGAAAAGATACTACTGTATAGCGAATCTCTAAGTGTCAGATACAGTGCATTCGAAAAGCATTAAGACCCCTTGACTTTTTCCACATTTTGTTATCTCATCAATCTACACACAATACCCCATAATGACGAAGCAAAAACTGTTTTAGAAAATATTGCAAATGTATAAATAATATAAAAAACTGCAATATCACATTTACATAACCATGCAGACCCTTTATTCAGTACTTTGTTGAAGCACCTTTGGCCTTCTTGGGTATGACGCTACAAGCTTGGCACACCTGTATTTGGGGAATTTTTCCCATTCTTCTCTGCAGATCCTCTCAAGCTCTGCCAGGTTGGATGGGGAGTGTCGCTGCACAGCTATTTTCAGGTCTCTCCAGAGATGTTTGATCATGTTCAAGTCCGGGCTCTGGCTGGGCCACTCAAGGACATTCAAAGACTTGTCCCAAAGCCACTCCTGCGTTGTCTTGGCTGTGTGCTTAGGGTCGTTTACCTGTTGGAAGGTGAACCTTCACCCCAGTCTGAGGTCTGTAGCAGATTTTCATCAAGGCCCTCAACTTCTGGTATCAGTGTTGTTGTGCTGTTTGTTGCTACTTGGCTATCAGCCAAACTTTTCAGTTTTTACTTTTAATACATTTACCAACGTCTTTGTTTTTTCATTGAACTTTCTCACCCCGGACGCTTTATCTGGACATGGTTCTACAGGACCTCCACCAGCCGAAGCTAAGTAGTAACATTAACACTATGCCATCTAATTGTAGTCACTGTACTCATAATGTACAGGAGAACTATCGCCGTATGGTGAGGATAGGTGTGTTGCAAGTACAGCTTCAGATGCAATTGATAGGCAAGGACAATTTAAGTGTAGGAAAGTATGAAACAATGTGTGTGCCACCAGTAAGTACAGATAGTAGTATAAGTCCCCCCACAGTCCCCGCAGCCGGACAATTTTCTCAAGGCTTCTGGAAAGAAATGTTGTTGGCATATTCAACAGGTGTTGCTCATTCAGCCGACAGAAACTTTCAACTGGTTCTCCCCATTAAGCATCGAGTTTTAGACTTAAAAATATTAGACTTAAAAATAATTATCCAGCGATCATACACTGTCTACCAGGGGGCAGAGCTACCAAACGTAAAGCCTAATCTGAAGATGGTGCTGGCTAAGGCTAAAACTGGCGAGTGTACTACATCGGCACCAACGATGTTAGGATGAAACAGTCAGAGGTCACCAAGCTTCAGCGTGTAAATCAGCTAGAAAGATGTGTCATCATTGAGTAATTGTCTCTTAGGGGAAGTGATGAGCTCTACAGCTGACACTCACAACTCAATCGCTGGAAAATCGCTGGAACAACTCAATCGTTGAAAACTATTCTGCCCCTCCCTCTTTCTGGTACTCACCCATGAAAAGGACCAAGCCTGGCCTGCTGAGGAGTGACGGACTCCATCCTAGCTGGAGGGGTGCTCTCGTCTTATCTATGAACATAGACCGGGCTCTAGCTCCTCTAGCTTCACAATGAGATAGGTAGCAGGCTGTTAGCCAGCCTGCAGCTTAGAGGAGTCTACCACTAGCACAGTCAGTGTAGTCAGCTCAGCTATCCCCATCGAGACCGTGTCTGTGCCTCAATCTAGGTTGAGCAAAACAAAACATGCAGTGTTCGCTTTAGCAATCTCACTGGAATAAAGACCTCCATTCCTGTCATTATTGAAAGAGATTGTGATATCTCACATCTCAAAATAGGTCTACTTAATCACTTCAAAAACAGTCATAGTCAATGAACTAATCACTGATCATAATGTTGATGTATAGCTACTGTTTACAGGCCTCCTGTGGCGTATACAGCGTTTCTCACTGAGTTCCCTGAATTCCTATTGGACCTTATAGTCATGGCAGATAATATTAAAAACATTGTGAGTTCAATATTCACATGGAAAAGTCCACAGACCCAATTCAAAAGGCTTTCGGAGCCATCGTCGACTTAATGGGTTTTGTCCAACATGTCTCCGGACCTACTCATTACCACAGTCATACCCTGGATCTAGTTTTGTCCCGTGGAATAAATATTGTGGATCTAAATGTTTTTTACTCATAATCCTGGACTATCGGACCACCATTTTATTACGTTTGCAATTGCAACAAATAATCTGCTCAGACCCTAACCAAGGATCATCAAAAGCCGTGCTATAAACTCTTGAACAACCCAAAGATTCCTAGATGCCCTTCCAGACCTACCCAAGGAAGTCGGAGTACAAAAATAGGTTAACCTCCTAACTGAGGATCTTAATTTAACCTTAAGTAGTACCCTAGATGCAGTCGCACCCTTAACTAAAAACAATTGTTACAAGAAATTTGCTCCCTGGTATACAGAAAATACCTGAGCCCTGAAGCAAAATTCCAAAAAATTGGAATGGAAATGGCGCTCCACCAAACTAGAAGTCTTCCTGACTAGCTTGGAAAGACAGTACCGTGCAATATCGAAGAGCCCTCAGTGCTGCTCGATCATCCTATTTTTCCAACCTAATTGAGGAGAATAAGAACAAAATGTATTTTTGATACTGTCGCAAAACTAACTAAAAAGCAGCATTCAACAAGAGAGGATAGCTTTCACGTCAGCAGTGATAAATTCATGAACTTCTTCGATGAAAAGATCATGATCATTAGAAAGCAAACTGCCAGGACCTAGGATCAATGGAGACACTCATTATTTTTGATCCGGTCTCTCTTGACACATTCATGAAAATAGTCATGGCCACGGTACATTTCGATGAAACATGGTGAAGCCCCAAAATTGCCCCCCTGGAAGCCTGTGTTTCAAACATAAGGAAGTGGACGGCGGCAAATGTTTTACTTTTAAACTCGGAAAAAACTGAGATGCTAGTTCTAGGTCCCAATAAACAAAGAGATCTGCTGTTGGATCTGACAATTCATCTTAATGGTTGGTTGTACAGTCATCTCAAATAAAACTGTGAAGGACCTCAGTGTTACTCTGGACCCTGATCTCTCCTTTGATGAACAAATCAAGAATGTTTCAATCAAACAGTTTTTTCCATCTTTGTAACATTGCAAAAATCTGAAACTTTTTGTCCAAAAATGATTCTTCTAGATTAGACCACAGCAATGCTCTACTCTCCGGCTACCGGATAAAGCACTAAATAAACTTCAGTTAGTGCTAAACATGGCTGCTAGAATCCTGACTATAACCAAAACATTTGATCATATTACTCCAGTGCTAGCCTCTCTACATTGGCTTCCTGTTAAGGCTAGGGCTGATTTCAAGATTTTACTACAAACCTACAAAGCATTACATGGTTTTCTTCTCCTACCTATCTCTCCAATTTGGACGCAGGCCTCCTTATTGTCATTTGAATCTCTGAGCAAACACTTGAAGGCAGGGCTTTCACCTATAGAGCTCAATTTTTATGGAATGATCTGCATATCAATGTGAGAGACGCAAACTCGATCTCAATCTTTAAGCCTTTACTGAAGACTCATCTCTTCAGTAGATCCTATGATTGAGTGTAGTCTGGCCCAGGGGTGCGAAGGTGAACAGCAAGGCACTGGAGCGACAAACTGCCCTTGCTGTCTCTGCCTGGCTGGCTCCCCTCTCTCCACTGGGATTCTTTGCCTCTGACCCTATTACGGGGGCTGAGTTACTGGCTTACAAGTGCTCTTCCATGCCGTCCCTAGGAGGGGTGCGTCACTTCAGTTGGTTGAGTCACAGACATGATCATCCTGTCTGGTTTTGCACCACCTCGGGTTTGTGCGGTGGAGCTGAACTTTGTGGGCTATACTCAGCCTTGTCTCAGGGTAGTAAGTTGGTGGTCTGTTGATATCCCTCTAGTGGTGTGGGGGCTGTGCTTTGGCAAAGTGGGTGGGGGTTATATCCTCCCTGTGAGGGTCAGATGGGGCTCCAGTGTCCCCCGACTCACCCCTGTCTCAGTCTCCAATATCTATGCTGCAATAGTCTATGTGCCGGGGGGCTAGGGTCAGTCTGTTATATCTGGTGTAATACTCCTGTTTTATCTCCTGTTTATGCTCAGATATGAAAAGCCAACTGACATTTACTCCTCAGGTACTGACCTGTTGCACCCTCTACAACCACTGTGATTATTATTTGACCCTGCTGGTCACCTATGAACATCTTGAACAATCTGGCCTTAAATGGCCATGTACTCTTATAATCTCCACCTGGCACAGAAAGAAGAGGGCTGGCCAATGAGCCTCATTCCTCTTTAGTTTTCATCCCAGGTTCCTGCCTTTCTAAGGAGTTTTTCCTAGCCACCGTGCTTCTACATCTGCAATGCTTGCTGTTTGAGGTTTTAGGCTGGGTGTTGATATTGCACTTTGTGACATCTGCTGATGAAAAAAGTGCTTTATAAATAAATGTGATTGATTGTACTTTGCTCTGTTCATCTTTCCCTCGATCCTGACTAGTCTCCCAGTCCCTGTCGCTGAAAAACATCCCCACAGCATGATGCTGCCACCACCATGCTTCAGCGTAGGGATGGTGCCAGGTTTCCTCCAGATGTGATGCTTGGCATTCAGGCCAAACAGTTCAATCTTGGTTTCATGTTGTTTTTCATGGCCTGAGACTCCTTTAGGTGCCTTTTGGCAAATTCCAAGTGGGCTCTCGTGCCTTTTACTGAGGAGTGGCTTCCTTCCGGCCACTCTACCATAAAGGCCTGATTGTTGGAGTGCTGCAGAGATGGTTATCCTTCTGAAAGGATCTCCCATCTCCTCAGAGAGACTTTTTGGTCACCTCCTTGACCACGGCCCTTCTCCCCCAATTCATCAGTTTGGCCAGGCAGCCAAAGAGTCTGGTTGGTTCCAAACTTTTTCCAGTTAAGAATGATGGAGGCCACTGTGTTCTTGGGGACCTTCAATGCTGCATAAATTTGTTGGTACCCTTCTCCAGATCTGTGCCTCGACACAATCCTGCCTCGGGACCCTACGAACAATTCCTTCAACCTCATGGCTTGGTTTTTGATCTGTCATGCACTTTCAACTGTGGGAACTTATACAGAAAGGTGTGTGCCTTTCCAAATAATCTCCAATTCATTGAATTTACCACAGGTGGACTCAAATCAAGTTGTAGAAACATCTCATGGATGATCAATGGAAACAGGATGCACCTGAGCTCAATTTCGAGTCTCATAGCAAATGGTCTGAATACTTATGTAAATAAGTTATTTCTGTTTTGAATTTTAATAGATTTGCAAACATTTCTAAACACCTGTTTTCGCTTTGTTATTATGGGGTATTGTGTGTAGATTGATGAGGAATTTGTTTTATTTAATCAATTTTAGATTAATGCTGTAACGTAACAAAATGTGGAAAAAAGGAAGGGGTCTGAACACTTTCCGAATGCACTGTATATTTATACAGTACCAGTCAAAAGTTTGGACATACCTACTCATTCAAGGGCTTTTCTTTATTTTTACTACTTTCTACATTGTAGGTCGGGTGATTGTGGACGCCGGTCATCTGCTGTAGCACTCAATCACTCTCCTTCTTGATCAAATAGCCCTTACACAGCCTGGAGGTGTGTTGTGTCATTGTCTTGTTTAAAAACAAATGATAGTCCCACTAAGCGCAAACCATATGGGATGGCGTATCACTGCAGAATGCCAGGCCGCAGCATTGTCACAGAGATGGAATATTTAATCAAGCAGGGACAATTTATCCACCAGATTTGAAGACTACAGCACGCCCAAGGATATCATTGCGTTTGTACGTTATCCTCTCACAGTCCGCCTAGGTGGAGAATTTTCCTCCCTTGCTAAGAAAACGATGAGGCCACAATTCAAACTGAGCTGATTGAATTCCAGACATCGAGCCAAATCAGGGATGCGCTCAGGAGTGCCGAGTCCCTGTGTGCGTTGTGGGTGGCATGCTCAGAGGAATACAGCACAATGAAGAAACTTGCATTTTATGTGCTAACAATGTGCTTACAACTTTTCTCATTGAATAAGTAACTTAGTGACCTATATGACTGTATAAAGTAAATAGTAATATTATTGTGAGAGCTTATCCAGCGATATTTACGTCTCAAGCTGACAGTATGTTCTGTTTGATCTGTCGTTAGAAAAGCAGGCTATCCCGACAGACACTTTTTTTCTTTAAATTATTGTTTTATGTAGGATGTTACATGTTTGACTAGTTGCAATTGTAAGTAGGCCTGATAAAAAAATCGTACTTCTATTAGGCTGTTAAGCCTCATAGTCTACCTCAGCCAGTTAAGTTATTTTATATATGTCTAGGCTCCAATGAAATAGACTCCAATTAAGCCCTCTTGTTGTTTGTAAAGTCAAATTAAAAGGAAGATTATTGATTATTGAATTGCTCGACTGGCGTAGCTTTTCTCCATCTGTTGGTGTGCAACACTTACATAACAAGTTAGCGAGATGTTCAGCACCAGGCACTGTTCACCTCCTATTGATTGCACTGCGGTTGCAGCTTTACGTTTCAGCAGCACAAATGGTCCGCTGCCTGCTTTGTTAGTTGACTGTCTCCTGCATTCTCTCTCCTCATGAATGAAGTTAAAGTGTAACTTTTTTATTATTTAGGTCCGGTGACTTCCTTCTTGGGACATTGCATTTGGGAGTATATTATATTTAATCTTTTACGAAAAAAAATTAATCATTAATTTGGGGAGCCAAATAATATTGCCGTCAGTTGTTTTCTACAATTTAAATTTAACATTCATTTAACTAGGCAAGTTAGTTAAGAACATATTCTTATTTACAATGATGGCGTACCCCGGCCAAACCCGGATAACGCAGGGCCAATTGTGCGCCACTCTATGGAACTTCCAATCACAGTCGGATGTGATACAGCCTGAATTCAAACCAGGGACTGTAGTGATGCTTCTTGCACTGAGATGCAGTGCCTTAGACCACTGTGCCACTCGGGAGCCATGACCAATATATATATATATATATATATATATATATATATATATATATATATATATATATATATATTTATTTATTTATTATTTTTTTCAGAACATTAACCATGTGTTACCTGTTGCAAGTTGGGGAGTTTTTTTCCTTTTTACACCTACAGTAGCCGAGCTATTAGACTATCCTTTTGTAAAGGTTGAAGAGTCTATTGTCCTGCTAATAGCCCATCCTAGAAACGTTTTTTGCAGAATTCACAGCCTGCTACGCTTGTAAAAAACAAAATGCCTCCAGCTGTCCATCACTACTGTAAATAAAAACACAGAATATCTAAGAGCCTTTTATATAATTATAATGCAGGGTTAATAATAATAATACTTTTCCCCCCTTCCACTTGTTAAAGGTTCCAATTGATAACTTTTTTTTTATCAATTAATATATTTGAGGTTAACCACAATATTTGTTGTATTATTTTCTGGTGGATTAAACTGCAATTGCAACCAACTTTCTATGGCTTAAAATAACGATATTTTGAAGATTTCGTTTTCAAGTGAGCGATTGTAATCGGAATAAAGGGGAAAAGGTCATTCATGAACATGGGGTGAGACATTATTACTAATTTGCAAAGAAAGCCAGTTTGTTATTTAGAAATATTTATTTTTGGTTTTAGAGGGAGAGAAACCAAAAGCCCACCGTGCCTATTTTTGGACAAGGACATGCCGGCCGGCCAAACCCTCCCCTAACATGGACAACGCTGGGCCAATTGTGCGTCGCCTCATGGGTCTCCCGGTCACGGCCAGCACGGGTATAGAACCAGCATCTGTAGCAACGCAGTTTGCACTGCGATGCGATGCAATGTCTTACACCGCTGCGCCACTTGGGAGGCCCCATCCACAAAGTTTTTTCATGCTGATCAATTGCATTGCACAAAGTATCAAAATACTACGACATTATTAAGAGAAAAGCTGGACCCTATGTCAGAAAGGTGTTTTTGGGACCACATCGTGTCTATTGTCCTGCTAATAGCCCTTGTGAAAAACAAGTGTTTGAATAAAATTTCCTCCTTCCACTTGCCTCTTCCATTAATTTTGGAAGAGTATTTTTTATCAAGAAATCCTGTACAGTATATGCTTTATCTGACATTTCGCAGTTGCATGAGTTTCAGAGTTAAAAATCTCTTCCCAACTATTTAGTTAAGTGATAAATATCATTGCCATTCCAAATAAAATGTAATATTTTTTGCTAAAATAATTTAAACATGCCATTCTCCGCCTGACTCTCTGCCAATAATTACATTTAGAGGATTGGAGGATTCTAAATGTCAGCCATTAAATGCTTTATTATCCAAATGTTTAAAGTGCGTGTGCACGACGGAGAGAATGCATTTGTCTGTTAGGGCTTTCAGGAGGAACAGAAAATTGTGTCAATTCATAAACCATGTGCCATGGAATCACTTCCCAACTATTTTGCAATCTATATGGCTCTCCACCAATAATTCAATTTAGAGGATTGGAGGATTCTAAATGAATATCTAAGGGGCATTTTACCTTAGGGCAAATCTGGTCTGTGAGAATATCTAATAATAATAATTCCTTTGTAAATAAGTATGCATTATAAAAGGATAATGACATGCACAAGAGACGGTGGGAATATTGTTCATTTTAGAGACTATAATACTGTACATGGCATCCAAGTCAGGATAATCAATAATATACACCAATCACTAACTGGAATATAATTGAACATTTTTGTTTCTCTTAGAATAACCTTCTTCATCTTCATCATTCAGTTTTGAAGTCGTGCACAATTATCCGTTTATATTTGGTTTATATCGCTCATTCATTGTCAGTTAGAGACACATTAGTGCCTTGGGAACCAAGTGCTCTAACTCCCCCTTGTGGTGGTCTGGAGCAATGAAGCAGTCATGCAGGGTAACGTACTAAACCACAAATTCCTGCGGCATAATCTCAAAACTTTTAGTTGAGGAACCACTGTAGAAAATTAAGAAAAACCCTTGAATGAGTAGGTGTGTCCAAACTTTTGACTGGGACTGTATATATATATTTTTATAAGTCAAAGGTGTGTCATGATACTCCTCAAATGTCATAGCTTGAAGCTGTGTTGCAAACAAGGAAACACTGTAAGGTACTTTCATTCTGAACCTCCTTTCTAACAATGTAGTCACTTAGAGTTGACATTCAATAGCAAGCACAAACACATTTATGAAGGCAAAGGATTTGAAATCATGAGATCAGGATGGAATTTTATCATGTTAGTTCGGCTAACAAAAGCATCGCAACATGTTGTGGCATGTGAAGCTGAAAAATAATAGAGAGCTCTATATCAAAGTTTAAACTCCGAAATAGAGAGACCTCTTACCTTCAGTGTCACCTGTCACTGGGGATTCAGAGGAATTGACCACTATTGTGGGAATTAGACATTTTTCAGTCTTCTGATTCACTTTTTGAAAGTCTCCATTTGGAGACAGCTTGGACTCCAAAGTATTCCTTTCCTTAAATATATCTACCTCCTCTCCATCTAAAGTAACAAATGTCTGGCCATCCACTGCTTTACTTAGCGATTCAGTAGACTTCTTTACATCCATCTGTTCTTGTTTCTTTTCTTCAACAAAATCTTTTGGAGAAACCCTATGGTCCATCTTTGTTACATGTTTCATGCCACCAACAATTGCAGTCTCCGAGAGAGAATCATTTCTAAACTTTGAAACTTCTTTGTCCTCACCAGTGTCCTCCTTTGATGTATGGAGATTGCTAGAAATTACGACTTCATCTAGAAAATGAACAGCAAATGGTAGAGATTCTTCTGAACAAACTAGGTCCTTCTTGGGTCTGGCCTCTTTGAAGATAGATGATTCATCAACAGGAACATGTTTGTCTATGGTGAGTATGTCCTGTGGTCCCTCTTGGAGCAAGTACTGAGGTTTCTCTATACATTTGAATGACTCAATGGTAGGCAAAGGGTCATTTCTCTGGAGAGAGTATGTATCCTCAAATGATAGCGTTTCAATGTGGTTTTGGTCTGATTGAAGTTCTTGGCTCTCTGTTGAAACATCTTGGTTTAGCCTAACATATTCCAGCCCCAATATATCTTCATATTCAAGCTGAAATTGCTCCTTCTCATACTTGACCTCTGAAGATGGCATGCTAGGAGGCCCCTCATGTTCTGAAACTTCATTAGGTCTCCTGTTGTTAAATTTGTCTTCTGATCGGGTCAGAGTGTCACCACTAGGTGGAGCCCCTGTGGTATTTGTCTTTCCAAAGGTAAAGTTCACCTCTTTTGGCTTTGGCCTTCTGTGGCTGCTCTGTGCCCAGATCTCAAAAGACGGAGTATTGAGAGACTCATGCCCTGAATGTTCAACATCAAAACCAATGGTGCTATCCTCTGACCTATTATGTGTGTCAACACTAGGCAATATCACTATTGTTTTAGTTGTTCCTATGGCCATCTCTACGTCTTTTGGCTCGGCCTCTAAGATGCTACTTTTCATCTCTGGTTGTGTCCATACATAGGGGTCTACATACATTACAGAGCTGCTCTTCTCTGGATCATCCTTTATTTCAGGGGGAAACACCGACTTTCTGCTAGACTTCAGATCCACAATAGTGTCCAGGAATTTGGTTGTTGGTTTGGTTTGAGGGTTGGCACTAGATACATTGGTAGGACCGAGCTGAGACTCAAGAACGGCATTGGCTTTATAAGCAGATTCTGTCTTGTTTTCTTGTCCAGGTTTCCTGTCTGGTGATTGGTGGACAGTGTCAGTTGTGCTAGAGTATGGCATCTCTTGATTTGGAGATGTCAATGGGTTGGTACATTTTTCCTCACTAGCAGGCCCCTCATGAGACCTGTAGAGTGGATGTTTTTTCGATTCAGGAACATCAACAGCGGTGTTGTCTGTAATAAAGGATAAGTTCAGATTTAGTTTACGGTTGGCCTGTCGGGATAGGGTTAGGTGGATCCTTCCACAGCTGCAAAATGTTTCATACTCACCAGTATCCACAGTGCTTTCCTCATTGCTAAGTTCCTGGTTAGCCTGAGGATCACACTTGTGTTATTAGGTATCAACTCTTTGATTAAAGTGAAAGAAAGTTTTGTCTCAAATAATAATGTAATAAAACAAACCTTTTCACCAAAAGATGGGTTTAGGAAACTTGTGTCTGGTGTCTGGCTATGAATGGAAAAGAGAGATTGCAAGGATTTGTACTCAAACAATAAGAATATAAGTACTTAATGTGCATATGCAATACTTCATATGTCAGTGCAAGAATGAAAGGTGTAGAACTCTTTAAAAAAAAGTATCTTTGGCAAAATTTAAATCTATGAATGACAAATAGTTATTTCTTCAATAGCAATTTTCAAAGCTTCATGCACCAATACAGTAATTCCTTGCTTTCTAAGCTAAAACGAATCATTGAGTAAAATAAATCTAATGGCCAACCGAGCTATTTGCGTTGACACCCCCTCCCTTGTTTTTACAATGCTGCTACTTGCTGTTTATTATCTATGCATAGTCCCTTTACCCCTACCTACATGTACAAATTACCTCGACTAACCTGTACCCCCGCACATAGACTCGGTACCGGTACCCCCTGTATATAGCCTCATTATTGTTATGTTACTTTTTACATTTTTTACTTTAGTTTATATAGTAAATATTTTCTATTTTCTTAAAACTGCTGTTGTTTAAGGGCTTGTAAGTAAGCATTTCACAGTAAGGTGTACACCTATTATATTCGGCGCATGTGACAAATAGAATTTGATTTGAAAACACCTTGCAACAAGTAAAAGTTATTCTCTGGCATAGAAAAAACAGGCCATGAAGCATAATTATGTAATACCAGCACAGAAGTCTTCTGAAGCTTTTATTGCCAGAAGTTTGCTCTCATAACACTTTTCTGTTTTATTAGGAGATAGCAATTCACTGTTCAATGCTTAAGCCTCTGCAATGTGTATGTTTGTATTCCATGTGTGACCAGAAATCTTGATATTGTAGGCTACTCTTAGAACAAACTTACATCTCAGAAGTCTTGGTTTGAGGGTCCTTATTCTCCTTTTCTCCTTCTTTGTTTTCTGTTTGTCTGACATCGCTGAAAGGACTAGTCCTAAAGGCTAAGAAGCAGACAATGATCACTCAAGATTATTTATCTTCGGTCAGCCCATCCCTCTGTATTAATAAGGTAACTACTGTCTGTATCCTTCTCTCTGAGGAGTGACAGTGGGAGATGACTGACAAAGGGGATAAAGTCAGAATCTGGAAAATATTCATTATTCTTTCATTGAGAGTGTAATTATTTAACTGATTAATGGTAATCAGTACAACATCTTTACCTGTTGTCTTCTTTCTCCTCATTGAAGACCTGAGAACTTCTGTCACGTCTAACTGTTGTCCATAGCGATGAGTCCGGAGCTCTTCAAACCACTTCCCGGTCATAACTTTGAGCTTTTTAGGGTCAGGAATGGAGATTTGCAGACGACTGCCACCAATAGACAATAATGCAGATGGAAAAGTAGTAAATGAAAAGCCTGATTTATTTTTGTAAATACTCCAACAAAAACGTTGGTCTCTAATAACTACTGCATTGTAAATCTTCTCAAAGATGTAGATGTTTTATATGTTCAAATCAGCTCTTAAATTGGGCTGAAGGGCTAAATATAACAGATGAACAGTATGGATTTCAAGTAATCTATACTGAACAAAAATATAAAACACAACATTGGAGGCTTATGGTAGAGAAACTACCATTACATTATTTGGCATCAACTCTGGTTGACATTCCTGCAGTCAGCATGCTAATTGCATGCTCACTCAAAACCTGAGACATCTGTGGCATTGTGTTGCGTGACAAAACTAGCCTTTTATTGTCCTCAGCACAATGTGCACCTGTGTAATGATTGTGCCGTTTAATCAGCTTCTTGATAAGCCACACCTGTCAGGTGGATGGATTATCTTGGCAAAGAATAAATGCTCAACAAATGTGTGAGTATGGAACATTTCTGCAACCTTTAATTTCAGCTCATGAAACCAACACTTTACATGTTGCATTTGTATTTTTGTTAAGTATAATTTCAAATATGTATTTAACTGCATTGAGATACAGTGTATTTGGAAAGTATTCAGACCCCTTGACCTTTTCCACATTTTGTTACGTTACAGCTGTATTATAAAATGGATTCAAAATATATATAATTCTCATCACACAATACACAATACCCCATAAATCCGCCAGGCCAAACTGAGCAATCGGGGGAAAAGGGCCTTGGTCAGGGAGGTGAAAAAGAACCCGATGGTCAGTCTGACAGAGTTCCAGAGTTCCTCTGTGGAGATCGGAGAACCTTCCAGAAGGACAAACATCTCTGCAATACAGCACCAATCAGGCATTTATGGTAGAGTGTCCAGACAGAAGCCACTTCTCAGTAAATGTCACGACAGCCTGCTTGGAGTTTGCCAAAACGCACCTCAGACCATGAGAAACAAGATTATCTGGTCTGATGAAACCAAGCTTGAACCCTTTGGTCTGAATGCCAAGCGTCTTGTCTGGAGGAAACCTGGCACCATCTCTACAATGAAGCATGGTGGTGGATGTTTTTCAGCAGCAGGGACTGGGAGACTAGACAGGATTAAAACCTCTTAGGGATCATTGGGGCGCTAGCGCCCCATTCCCGACACTACCCGGGGAAATGTAAAGCGCCAAATTCAAAAGTTCATCAATATACAAGTGTTGCATAGTCATCAAAAGCTCAGAGTCTTGGCAATATCACAGCGGAAGTCAGATTTCAAAAAGGCGAAAGCACAACATTTGATTGTTTGAGGATAGCACCTCTCATATCTATGCATTAGCCTAATTCCATAACCAGCGCGCGGGTCTCACAAAACACATTTAAGAGCTAAAATAAATTGCTTACCTTTTGATGATCTTCTGCTGAGGGCAATCCGAAGTGTCCAAGCAAGACAATTCATGTTTCTTTTGTTAGAAAAAGTCATTGTTTATATCCATAAATCTCAGTTTGGTTGGTGCGTTATGTTCAGAAAATCCACCGTCGAGTCGCCCGTTGTACATTGAAGAGAAAGCGTTCAAATTATACCTATCAACTTTGCCCAAACAAATCCTAATGTATCCTTACGTATCCTTTTATGTATATTAACGATTATATTTCACACGGATAATATCCTAAACGATATAAAAGGAAAATATAGAGGAACGCGCACACGGTATCGCGCATCGAAAACTATATTGACTTCCTGGGTCCTCTTACAAATTCTTCTTCTATAAGGCTCTGTTCCATGATAAACGCATGAAACACTGTCTAAAGACTGTTGACATCAAGTGGAAGCCATAGGTACTGCAACCTGGGAGCTATTTTACTGAAAATCCCATAGGGAGCCATTCAAATTGAGGGAATATCACCCCCAAAAAATCTGGACAGAAATTCCTCGGGTTTCGCCTGCTATATCAGTTCTGTTATACTCACAGACATTATGTTAACAGTTTTAGAAACTTCAGTGTTTCCTATACAATAGTACTAATTATGTGCATATCCTAGTTTCTGGGCCTGAGTGGCAGGCATTTTACTTTGGGCACGCCAGACTCTCCAAAACCGACACCTCTGCTGCCGCTCCCTAATAGATTAAGGGAAAGATGAACGGATCAAAGTACAGAGAGATCCTTGATGTAAACCTTCTCCAGAGCACTCAGGACCTCAGACTGGGGCGAAATTTCCCCTTCCAACTGGATAAAGATCCTACGCACACAGCCAAGACAACAGAAGAGCTTCTGGACAAGTCTCTGAATGTCCTTGAGTGGCCCAGCCAGAGCCCGGACTTGAACCCTGGAGGGACTTGAAAGAGCTTGAGAAGATCTGCAGAGAAGAATGGGAGAAACTCCCCAAATTCCGACATCACCCGTCTTCTAGCCATCACCGATCCACTTTTCATTTTCCATTTGAGAATCAGCTTCTTTCTCATTGACTGTGGTACTAGGCCTACACTGGTTAGCCTGTCATGAACCCACTGTTTCGTGGCAACAGAGGGCTCTCACAGGGTGGTCGCGAGTGTGCTCCGGGAGGTGTTTCCATTGGTGATACCACGGTGGAAAGACCAGGTCTCCACCGTGCGCATTCCCCCCGAATATTCCGATTTGTCTCTCGCCTTCTGTAAAAAGAAGGCGACTCAAATACCACCCCATCGACGGGGGGAGTGTGCGATAAACCTCATGGTAGACGCCGCACTTCCCAGGAGTCACGTGTATCCCGTCGCAGGCGGAGACAGCGGCTATGGAAACATATGTCTCCGAATCTCTGCGTCAAGGGTACATTCGGTCCTCCACTTCACCCGCCTCCTCGAGTTTATTTTTTGTGAAGAAGGAGGGAGGTCTGTGCCCGTGCATTGACTATCAAGGTCTCAACCAGATCACTGTGAGGTACAGTTACCCGCTACCTCTCATAGCCAGTGCGATTGAGTCAATGCACGGGGCGCGCTTCTTCACCAAATTAGATCTCAGGAGCGCTTGCAACCTGCTGCGTATCCGGGAGGGAGACGAGTGGAAGACGGCTTTCAGTACCACCTCAGGGCATTATGAGTACCTCGTCATGCCGTACGGGTTGATGAATGCTCCATCAGTCTTCCAGGCCTTTGTAGACAAGATTTTCAGGGATATGCACTGGCAGGGTGTAGTGGTGTATATTGAACATGTACTTCAACAAGTACTGAGTAAAGGGTCTGAATACTTATGTAAATGTGATATTTTTAATATTTTTTTTTAAATAAAAAAATTAAGGTTTTGCTTTGTCATTACGGGGTATAGTGTGTAGATTGAGATGGGGGAAAAAAATATTTAATACATTTTAAAATAAGGCTGTAATGTAGCAATGTGAAAAAAGTCAAGGGGTCTGAATACTTTCCAAATGCACTGTATATACAAAAGTCTGTGGACACCACTTCAAATTAGTGCATTTGGCTACTTCAGCCACACCAGTTGCTGACACGTGTATAAAATCGAACACACAGCCATGCAATTTCCATAGACAAACATTGAACAGTTCAGTGACTTTCAGCGTGACATCAAAGGATGCCACCTTTCCAACAAGTCAGTATGTCAAATTTCTGCCCTGCTACAGCTGCCCTGGTCAACTGTAAATGCTGTTATTGTGAAGTGGAAACGTCTAAGAGCAACAACGGCTCAGCCACGAAGTGGTAGGCCACACAAGCTCACAGAACGGTACAGCCGAGTGCTGAAGCGCGTAGTGCGTAAAAATTGTCTGTCCTCGGTTGCAACACTCACTGAAGAGAATTGGAATTTCATTGTACTTCCTCAATTGACTGGAATTGACCCCAACTCTGCTATGTAGCCTAGGCCTATGCTGTATTTATATTTGAATGCATACTTCCTCCGGATGCAACATCAGCACCAGAACTGTTTGTCGGGAGCTTCATGACATGGGTTTCCATGGCCGAGCAGCCTAAGATTTTCATGCACAATGCCAAGAGTCAGCTGGATTGGTGTAAAGCTTTCCGCCATTTGGAGCACTGGAAGCGAGCTTTCTTGAGTGATGAATCACGCTTAACCATCTGGAAGTCCGACCGACTAATCTGGGTTTGGAGGATGCCAGGAGAACACTACCTGGTCTGGGACTGTTTTTCATGGTTCGGACTAGGCCCCTTAGTTCCAGTGAAGGGACATCTTATATCTACAATGACAATTGTGGAAACAGTTTAGCAAAGGCCCTTTCCTGCTTCAGCATGACAATGCCCCGTGCACAAAGCGAGGTCCATACAGAAATGGTTTGTCGAGATACAGTAGGTGTGGAAGAACTTGACTGGCCTGCACAGAGCCCTGACTTCAACCCCATCGAACACCTTGGGATGAATTGGAATGCGGACTGCGAGCCAGGCCTAATCGCCTAACATCAATGCCTGAGCACAACATGAACTATCATGAAATAGGGAATGTTCATTCTCAGCATGTATTCGACCCAACAATATCAAGACATTTACTGCCACCAAGGCCACTAATTAATTACCGTATGCGTCCAGTCTCTCGCTTCCTGAGGTTGTCATCTCGCTGAAGCACCTGTCGGATTGCCAATTCCTCATCTGGTGACAGATGACTCAGGTCCAGAAACTCCAATAAATCCTTTGTGGACTTCATCATGACATGAAGTTTGTCAGTTTAACACTTCCAAAAAAAGCTGTAATTCCAAAAGAGTCCCAAAGATACAAATGAGGAGAAAAATAAGTTTTGTTTTCCGTCTTCACACACCTGTGAACGTAAATAAAAAAGGGTGCCAAACCGGTTAATCTAGTTTGATGAAAGAGGAAAAACACATTGACTGATGAAAGGTGAAAGTATGGCATATATTCATTACATGTCCCAAAAAAGTATCTCAATTTAAAACAGCTAATCTAATGAGGGGACATGCAGCCACTGAGTTCCAACACATATACCAAAGTGTTTTGCCGAACTGGCAATGAATGATGTAATAATGTAAACAGTGAAAGGTCCTTTGTCAATAAGAGTGCCGTTAATGATTTACAGTGCAACGCCATTGTCCAGGGAAAAATGCTGTGGACACTATGGGCACAGATGTTTTGTCAATAATGTAAAGATTTTAGAACCTAAGGAGAAGTAAGAAATTAATTACTTATCCAGTCTCCCAGCATAATGAAAGCTATGGGCAACTTTGTATCAAAGCTTCACTAATGAACTATTTCAGCAACCTTCTCCATTAACACTGAGAACGGATTAGCCTTGTTGCAAAGTGAACACCCTTACCTAATGCTTGGGTAAATCATTGTCATTGCTTTATGAAAACCCAACCTTAAGGCATAATGGAATTGTTTACAGACAGACACACCTCATTCTTATGGAAACATGCAAGTCATGTGTTCTGACACACCCTGTCATACTGAAACTTGATATATTGACTTTTTTCTAAGGAAGGACAAATTGTTTATTTATCCCATAGTGAGCTATACACTGAGTATACAAAACATTATGAACTGCTCTTTCCATGCCATAGACTGACCAGGTGAATCCAGGTGAAAGCTATACTCCCTTATTGATGTCACCTGTTAAATCCATTTCAATCAGTGTAGGTAAAGGGGAGAAGACAGGTCAAAGAAGGATGTTTAAGCCTTGAGACAATTGAGACATGGATCGTGTAGGTGTGCCAATCAGAGGGTGAAATGAAAGACAAAAGATTTCAGTGCCTTTTTCAAAAACTACAAAGCTGCATTTTTTTTAATGCTCAACAGTTTCCCGTGTGTATCGAGAATGGTCCTTTCGACACCTTGTAGTCTGACGAATTGAGGCTGTTCTGAGGGCAAAACGGGGTGCAACTCAATATAAAGGTGTTCCGAATGTTTTGTAAGCTCAGTGTATTTAAAGGCCTAGATAGTTTAAATACAATAAATGGTATTTTATTTTCTTATTTCCTTGTCTATCAAATAGCATTTGAAGATATGATACCTGTATGTACAGTTGAAGTCGGAAGTTTACATACACCTTAGCCAAATACGTTTAAACTCAATTTTACAATTCCTGACATTTAATCCTTGTAAAAATTCTCTGTCTTTGGTCAGTTAGGATCACAACTTTATTTTAAGAATGTGCAATGTCAGAATAATAGTAGAGAGAATGATTTATTTCAGCTTTTATTTCTTTCATCACATTCCCAGTGGGTCAGACGTTTACATACACTCACATAGTATTTGGTAGCATTGCCTTTAAATTGTTTAACTTGGGTCAAACGTTTCGGGTAGCCTTCCACAAGCTTCCCACAATAAGTTGGGTGAATTTTGGCCCATTCCTCCTGACAGAGCTGGTGTAACTGAGTCAGGTTTGTAGGCCTCCTTGCTCGCAAACACATGTTCAGTTCTGCCCACACATTTTCTATAGGATTGAGGTCAGGCCTTTGTGATGGCCATTCCAATACCTTGACTTTGTTGTCCTTAAGCCATTTTGCCACAACTTTGGAAGTGTGCTTGGGGTCAATGTCCATTTGGAATACCAATTTGCAACCAAGCTTTTAACTTCCTGACTGATGTCTTGAGATCAGCACCCCCACAGCATGATGCTGCCACCCCCATGCTTCACGGTTGGGATGGTGTTCTTCGGCTTGCAAGCCCCCTTTTCCTCCAAACATAACGATGGTCATTATGGCCAAACAGTTCTATTTTTATTTCATCAGACCAGAGGACATTTCTCCAAAAAGTACGATCTTTGTCCCCATGTGCAGTTGCAAACCGTAGTCTGGCTTTTTTTATGGCGGTTTTGGAGCAGTGGCTTCTTCCTTGCTGAGCAGCCATTCAGGTTATGTGGATATAGATACTTTTGTACCGGTTTCCTCCAGTATCTTCACAAGGTCCTTTGCTGTTGTTCTGGGTTTGATTTGCACTTTTCGCACCAACCAAAGTACGTTCATCTCTAGGAGACAGAATGTGTCTCCTTCCTGAGCGGTATGACAGCTGTGTGGTCCCATGGTGTTTATACTTGCGTACTATTGTTTGTACAGATAAACATGGTAACTTTAGGTGTTTGGAAATTGCTCCCAATGATGAACCAGACTTGTGGAGGGTCTACAACTATTTTTCTGAGGTCTTGGCTGATTTCTTTGATTTTCCCATGATGTCAAGCAAAGAGGCACTGAGTTTGAAGGTAGGCCTTGAAATACCTCCAATTAACTCAAATGATTAGCCTATCAGAAGCTTCTAAAGCCATGAAATCATTTTCAGGAATTTTCCAAGCTGTTTAAAGGCAGAATCAACTTAGTGTATGTAAACTTCTGACCCACTGGAATTGTGACACAGTGAATTATAAGTGAAATAATCTGACTGTAAACAATTGTTGCAAAAATGACTTGTGTCATGCACAAAGTAGATGTCCTAACCGACTTGCCAAAACTATAGTTTGTTAGCAAGACATTTGTGGAGTGGTTGAAAAACTGGTTTTAATGACTCCAACCTAAGTGTATGTAAACATCCAACTTCAACTGTATGTCTTGATAGAGTTCCCACGTATGCTGAGCACTTGTTGGACACTTTTCCTTCATTGTGCGGTCTAACTCATCCCAAACAATATTAATTGGGTTTAGGTTGGGTGGTTGTGGAGGCCAGGTCATCTGATACAGCACTCCATCACTGTCCTTCTTGGTCAAATAGCCCTTACACAGCCTGGAGGTGTGTTGGGTCATTGTCCTTTTGAAAACCAAATTATAATCCCACTAACCAGACGGGATGGCGTATCGCTGCAGAATGCTGTGGTAGCCATGCTGGTTAAGTGTGCCTTGAATTCTAAATAAATCTCTGAAAGTGTCACCAGCAAAGCACCCCCACACCATCACACCTCCTACTCTTCACGGTGGGAACCACACATGCAGAGATCATCCATTCACCTACTCTACGTCTCACAAAGACACAGCGGTTGGAACCAAACATCTCAAATTTGGAGTCATCCGACTAAAGGACAGATTTCCACCGGTCTAATGTCCATTGCTCGTGTTTCTTGGCCCAAGCAAGTCTCTTTCCTCTTATTGGTGTCCTTTAGTAGTGGTTTCTTTGCAGTAATTCAACCATGAAGGTCTGATGCATGCAGCCACCTCTGAACAGTTGATGTTGAGATGTGTCTGTTACCTGAACTCTGAAGCATTTATTTTGGTTGCAATATCTGAGGCTGGTAACTCTAGTGAACTTATCCTCTGCAGAAGAGGTAACTCTGGGTCTTCCTTTCCTGTGGTGGTCCTCATGAGAGCCACTTTCATAGCATTTGATGGTTTTTGTGACTGCACTTGAAGAAACTTTCTTTTAAATATTTTTTTTTCGCATATCTTTTTATATTTTTCTAAACCTCAACTTCAAAATACTCTCCTGCAACCCACCCAATGTAGTGTGGATCTGCTTTTTTCTATAGTATTTTTCTTTACTTCTGAATCGGAACCCCCAACAGAAGCTAACTAGCAGTCAGCTAACCACTGCTAGCGGTCATCAGCTAACATTTAGCTCGGGAAGCTCTCGCCAGTTTGCACAACGCGATTCCAACCAGAACATAGCGGACCTATTTTCTCTCCATATCCTTGATTCCAACCGCAAGCTCTGAACCTTCTCACCTGGACCATCACAGCTAGCTAGCTGCAATCAGAGTGTCTACTCCTGGCTAACATCTCTGTCCCGAAGCAAGCACCAATTAGCCTGGAGCTAGCCCATGCTAGGCCCATCTCCCAGCTAGATGAAGAGGTACATTAGCCACTCCTGGGCTACAATACCTGGACCCCTTTTACTGCCAGTACGAAGCCCGCTAATCCTTCAGGATTGGACTAGAGCCCGAGGGGGTTATTCAACTGGCCCCTCTGTCTTGACGTCCCCTGAATGCCCATCTGCTAGCCTGCTAGCCGCGGCCCGCTAGCTGTTTAGAGCATATCGGACAGTTAGCTGAATTTCTTGGGCCACTATAGCTATTTTGCCAATTGGACTGGCCCCCTTTACCACACGGAACCCTACTAATCCATCACAACTGACAGACTTCCTCCGTCGCGACGTCCCTCTAAGGCCCTTCTGCTAGCTTGCTAGCCCCAGCCCGCTAGCTGTCTGAATCACTGTCTCCAGCCAGCCTCACTACTCACTGGACCCCTATGATCACTCGGCTACGCATGCCTCTCCCTAATGTCAATATGCATTGTCCATTGCTGTTCTGGTTAGTGGTTATTGTCTTATTTCACCTTATTCTACTCCTCCTCTGTTCCTCTGGTGATGTAGAGGTTAATCCAGGCCCTGCAGTGCCTAGCTCCACTCCCATTCCCCAGGCGTTATCATTTGTTGACTTCTGTAACCATAAAAGCCTTGGTTTCATGCATGTTAACATTAGAAGCCTCCTCTCTAAGTTTGTTTTCTTCATTGCTTTAGCACACTCTGCCAACCCGGATGTACTAGCCGTGTCTGAATCATGGCTTAGCAAGACCACCAAAAACCTTGAAATTTCCATCCCTAACTATAACATTTTCCGACAAGATAGAACTGCCAAAGGGAGCGGTGTTGCAATCGACTGCAGAGATAGCCTGCAGAGTTTAGTCTTACTATCCAGGTCTGTACCCAAACAATTCGAGCTTCTACTTTTAAAAATCCACCTTTCCAGAAACAAGTCTCTCACGCTTGCCATACACCACCCTCTGCCCCCAGCTGTGCCCTGGACACCATATGTGAATTGATTGCCCCCCATCTATCTTCAGAACTTGTGCTGCTAGGTGACCTAAACTGGGACATGCTTAACATCCTACAATCCCCGGCCATCCTACAATCTAAGCTTGATGCCCTCAATCTCACACAAATTATCAATGAACCTACCAGGTACAACCAAAAATCCGTAAACACGGGCACCCTCATAGATATCATCCTAACCAACTTGCCCTCCAAATACAACTCTGCGGAGTTCAACAAAGATCAATGCCTCATTGCCTGCATCTATAATGGGTCTGCGGTCAAATTACCACCCTCATCACTGTCAAACGCTCCCTAAAACACTTCAGCGAGCAGGCCTTTCTAATCGACCTGGCCCGGGTATTCTGGAAGGATATTGACCTCATTCCGTCAGTAGTGGATGCCTAGTTATTCTTTCAAAGTGCCTTCCTCACCATCTTAAATAAGCATGCCCATTTCCCAAAAAATTGAACCAGGAACAGATAAAGCCCTTGGTTCAGACCTGACTGCCCTTGACCAGCACAAAAACATCCTGTGGTGTTCTGCATTAGCATCGAATAGCCCCTGTGTAATGCAACTTTTCAGGGAAGTTAGGAACCAATATACACAGGCAGTTAGGAAAGCTAAGGCTAGCTTTTTCAAGCAGACATTTGCATCCTGTAGCACAAACTCAAAACATTTCTGGGACACTAAAGTCCATGGAGAATAAGAGCACCTCCTCCCAGCTGCCCACTGCACTGAGACTAGGAAACACTGTCAAACCAATAAACTCACTATAATTGAAAATTTCAATAAGCATTTTTCTACAGCTGGCCATGCTTTCCACCTGGCTACTCTTATCCCGGTCAACAGCCATGCACCCCCCACAGCAACTCGCCCAAGCCTCCCCCATTTCTTCTTCACCCAAATCCAGATAGGTGATGTTCTGAAAGAGCTGCAAAATCTGGACCCATACAAATAAGCCGGGCTAGACAATCTGGACTATTACTAGCCTGTTCAACCTCTCTTTCGTATCGTCTGAGATTCCCAAAGATTGGAAAGCTGCCACGGTCATCCCCCTCTTCAAAGGGGGAGACACTCTAGACCCAAACTGCTACATCTATCCTACCCTGCCTTTCAAAGGTCTTCGAAAGCCAAGTTAACTTCACAAGCACCAGCAGCAGAGGTGACTGTTTTGGAGAGCCTGGCGTGCCCAAAGTAAAATGCCTCCCATTTAGGCCCAGAAAATGGGATATACATATATTTAGTACCATTGAATAGGAAACACTCTGAATTTTCCAAAACTGTTAACCATTTGTCTGTGAGTCAATCAGAACGCATATAGCAGGCAAAACCCTGAGGAATCTCTGTCCTGGAAAAAGTCATTTTGACACATTGCTCATTTTGGAACCCCTCCCTATTGAAAATGACCATATATAGGCATATGAATGCAGTGCACGTCGCTTCCTTATGATGTCATCAACCACGAGACGGTGTTTTACTCCATTTTGGATGAATTTAGACCATTGAAACACAGCATGGCATGAAGACCACACGTTCTGAAAACTGTTCACATTGCGCTACAAGACGAGAAGTCACGCCGTGTCTTATTTATCGCCTTTAGCGTTCAGTTTATATTCCGGCTGATTTATAATAGTAAATATACGTAAAAGTGTTCCTAAGGATACATTTAAAACTATGTTTGATTGTTTTTGGACAAGTTTATAGGTATAATTTGAACGAGTTGGCGGCGCGTTTCAATGGAGGAGTGGAGGCTGTCGTTTCTGATTATAACGCCTTGAACCAAATGGAGGATTTATGGATAAAAGACGCGTTACTTTTCTAACAAAAGAACCATGGATTGTCTTCGTTGGACACTTAGGATGACCTCAGCAGAAGTTCTTCAACAGGTAATTGATTTGTTTTCGCTGTGAAATGTGTTATGTGTGTGCCATGATGGCTAATCGATACATGGCTATTGGAAAATATGTGAGGTGCTAGCCTCAAACAAATGAATGTGCTGCTTTCGCCGTAAAGCCTTTTTGAAATCTGACAACGCTGTGATATTGCCAAGAAACAGAGCTTTTGATGAGTATGGAACACTTGTATATTGCTGGATGTTTAATAATTCAACTTTCGGATTTTGAATTTGGCGCTTTAGATTTTCGCTGGTAGTGTCGGGATGAGCCCGCTAGCGACCCACTGGTACTTGACTCGTTAACAAACAGATTACCGACCATTTCGAATCCCCCATACCTTCTCCGCTATGCAATCTGGTTTCCGAGCTGGTCATGGGTGCACCTTAGCCACGCTCAAGGTCCTTAACGATATCATAACCGCCATCGATAAGAGACATTACTATGCAGCCGTATTCATCGACCTGGCCAATGCTTTCGACTCTGTCAATCACCACATCCTTATTGGCAGACTCAACAGCCTTGGTTTCTCAAATGTTCACCAACTCCTTCTCTGATAGATTTCAGTGTGTCAAATCGGAGAGCCTGTTGTCCTGACCTCTGGCAGTCTCTATGGGGGTGCCACCGGGTTCAATTCTTTGGCCGACTCTCTTCTCTGTATACATCAATGATGTCGCTCTTGCTGCTAGTGATTCTCTGATCCATCTCTACGCAGGTGACACTATTCTGTATACTTCTGGCCCTTCTTTAGACACTGTGTTAACTTCTTTGGTAGCAGCGCACGAGGTGACCATTTTGGAGAGCCTGGCGTGCCCAAAGTAAAATGCCTCCCATTCCGGCCCAGAAAATAGGTTATGCACATATTTAGTACCATTGGATAGGAAACACTCTGAATTTTCTAAAAGTGTTAACATTTTGTCTGTGAGTATAACAGAACGGATATGGCAGGCGAAACCCCGAGGAATTTCTGTCCTGGAAAAAGTGATTGACACATTGCCTCATTTTGAACCCCTCCCTTATGGAAATGCCCATATAAGGGCATATGAATGCAGTACCTATTGCTTCCTCTGGATGTCAACAGTCTCGAGAAAGTGTTCTGATTCTTTTTAGCTGCTTTTAGATTGTAGAAGAAGACGAATAAGGAAGTGGCCACACAGATGTCAATAAAGTAAATGCGCGTTCCCGGCTGGCACGTGGTTTTTTCCTTTCGTATCGCCCAGTTTATATTCCGGTTGATATATTATACTATTTATACATAAAAGTGTTCCTAAGGATACATTTACAATTATGTTTGATTGTTCTTGGACAAGTTTATAGGTATAAGTTGAACGAGTTCTCTTCACGTTTCAATGGACGAGCGGAGGCTGTATTTTCTCATAACGCGCCAATCAAACGGAGATTTATGGATATAATACATTACTTTTTCTAACAAAAGAACCATGGATTGTCTTGGACACTTGGGAAGCCCTCAGCAGAAGTTCTTCAAAAGGTAATTGATTTGTTTTCGCTGTGAAATGTGTTTTCTGTCAACCGAGGAGGCATATGAATTTATGGTAATGGGAAAAATATGTTAGGTGCTACCCTCAAACAATCAAATGTGGTGCTTTCGCCGTAAAGCCTTTTTGAAATCTGACAACGCTGTGATATTGCCAAGAAGCAGAGCTTTTGATGACTATGAAACACTTGTATATTGATGCATGTTTAATAATTCAACTTTTGGATTTTGAATTTGGCGCCTTGCATTTCATCGGGTAGTGTCGGGAGTGGCGCCCCACCACTCTGTAAGAAGTTAACTAACCTCCAGACGAGCTTCAATGCCATACAACTCTCCTTCCGTGACCTCCAACTGCTCTTCAATGCAAGTAAAACTAAATGCATGCTCTTCAACCGATCCCTGCCCCCACCTGACTAGCATCACTACTCTGGACGGTTCTGAATTAGAATATGTGGACAACTACAAATACCTAGGTGTCTGGTTAGACTGTAAACTCTCCTTCCAGACTCAAACTAGGCATCTCCAATCCAAAATTAAATCTAGAAATCGGCTTCCTTACTTCGCAACAAATCATCCTTCACTCAGGCTGCCAAATATACCCTCGTAAAATTGACTATCCTACCGCTCCTTGAATTCGGCGATGTCATTTACAAAATAGCCGCCAACACTCTACTCAGGAAATTGGATGCAGTCTATCACAGTGCCATCCGTTTGTCACCAAAGCCCCATATACTACCCACCATTGCGACCTGTATGCTTTCGTTGGCTGGTCCTCGCTTCATATTCGTCGCCAAACCCACTCGCTCCAGGTCATCGATAAGTCTTTGCTAGGTAAAGCTCCGCCTTATCTCAGCTCACTGGTCACCATAGCAACACCCACGCGTAGCACGTGCTCCAGGAGGTATATTTCACTGGTCATACACATACAATTGAAGTCGGAAGTTTATTTACACTTAGGTTAGAGTCATTAAAACTCGTTTTTCAACCCCTCCACAAATTTCTTGTTAAACTATAGTTTTGGCAAGTTGTTTAGGACATCTACTTTGTGCATGACAAGTATATATTTTTTGTTTACAGGCAGATTATTTCACTGTATCACATTTCCAGTGGGTAAGAGGTTGACTGCCATTAAACAGCTTGGAAGATTCCAGAAAATTATGTCATGGCTTTATAAGCTTCTGATAGGCTAATTGACATCGTTTGAGTCAATTGGAGGTGTACCTGTGGATGTGTTTCAAGGCCTACCTTTAAACTCAGCTCCTCTGCTTGACATCATTGGAAAATCAAAAGAAATCAGTCAAGACCTCAGAAAACAAATTGTACACCTCGACAAGTCTGGTTCATCCTAGGGAGTAATTTCCAAATGCCTGAAGGTACCACGTTCATCTGTACAAACAATAGTACGCAAGTATAAACACCATGGGACCACGCAGCCGTCATACCGCTCAGGAAGGAGACGTGTTCTCTCTCCTAGAGATGAACGTACTTTGATGCGAAAGGACCTTGTGACGATGCTGGAGGAAACCGGTACAAAAGTATCAATATCCACAGTAAAACAAGTCCTATATCGACATAACCTGAAAGGCCGCTCAGCAAGGAAGAAGCCACTGCTCCAAAACCGCCATATAAAAGCCAGACTACGGTTTGCAACTGCACATGGAGACAAAGATCATACTTTTTGGAGAAATGTCCTCTGGTCTGATGAAACAAAAATAGAACTGTTTGGCCATCATAACAATGGAGGAAAAAGGGGGAGGATTGCAAGCCGAAGAACACCATCCCAACCGTGGCAGCATCATGTTGTGGGGGTGCTTTGCTGCAGGAGGGACTGGTGCACTTCACAAAATAGATGGCATCACGAGGGAGGAATATTATGTGGATATATTGAGTCAGGAAGTTAAAGCTTGGTCTCAAAAGGGTCTTCCAAATGGACAATGGCCCCAAGCATACTTCCAAAGTTGTGGCAAAATGGCTTAAGAACAACAAAGTCAAGGTATTGGGGTGGCCATCACAAAGGCCTGACCTCAATCCTATAGAAGATTTGTGGGCAGAACTGAAAAAGCGTATGAGAGCAAGGAGGCCTACAAACCGGTCTCAGTTACACCAGCTCTGTCAGGAGGAATGGGCCAAAATTCACCCAACTTAGTGTGGGAAGCTTATGGAACTGAGTTTAAATGTATTTGGCTAAGGTGTATGTAAACTTCCGACTTCAACTGTATATCTCTCTCACTAACTAAAGCATCAGCTGTCAGAGCAGCTTACCGATCACTGCACCTGTACACAGCCCACCCAACTAAATAAATAGCCCACCCAACTACCTCATCGCCATATTTTTATTTATTTTTGCTCTTTTGCACCCCAGTATCTCTACTTGCACATCATCGTCTGCACATCTATCACTCCAGTGTTAATGCTAAATTGTAATTATTTCGCCACTATGGCCTATTTATTGCCTTACCTCCCTAATCCTGCTACATTTGCACACACTGTATATACATTTTTATATTGTGTAACTGCCTGTACGTTTGTCTATCCCATGTGTAACTCTTTGTTGTTGTTTTTGTCACACTGCTTTGCTTTATCTTGGCCAGATCGCAGTTGTAAATGAGAACTGGTTCTCAACTGGCCTACCTGGTTAAATAAAGTTGAAATAAAATAAATAAAAAGAAATCAGCAAGGATGTGGATCCCCAAGGAAATGATCAAAGCCCACCTCCCACCGCCCAAGGACTATCCAGACACTCAGGTAGTGATCGACTGCACTGAAGTCCGCTGCCAGACACCATCTTCACTACTACTGCAGAGTGAGGTGTTTTCTTCCTACAAGTCACACTGTACCTTTAAGGGCATGTTGGGAATATCACCACATGGAGCTGTCACTTTTGTGTCATCGTTGTATCCTTGATCTGTGAGTGACAAGGAGATCTTCAAGCAGTCTGGAATTATTTCCTTGCTCACCCCTGACATGGCCATTATGGTGGATAAGGGCTTTCTTGTAGATTACATTGTTCCATGCAAGCGCATGAGGTTAGGGAGACCCAATCCATTGCCAGGCTGAGAGTGCATGTTAAAAGAATGATCCGCAGAGTAAAGGAACACAAGCTGTTTGACAGTCATCGCCCTGACCATCTCAGGCAGCATCAACCAATTATTTGCAGTGGCGTGCCTGTTTGTTAACTATCAAAACGGACCTTAGGTCAGAGCATGGGCCAAGCCAGTGTAAATGTACATGTTTATTTGCTAGCAGCAAAAAAAAATGTTTATCTATGACATGTATCAATAATTTGTGTTGTAGTGAATATCAGCTTGTGTGGAGCTTGTATTGGCTTTAATTAGGCAATGAGTTTAGGGTTGGGGGAAAGAAATCATGTACACACAGAATAGACAGAATGCAAGATTGAATACAATGTTAGAGATCTGTAATTGATTAACTGAACTGTTGAACAGTCGCGGAAATATATATTTTTTAAACAAATCTATTCTACTGTAGTTTTCTTCACAAGAACATCAATCCTTATTTTTCATGAAACCAACTTGGCACCCATGCAGGGTATCTTTCAGGTGCGAGATAAGTGGTCAACCTTCTCTCGAATAGTTTTTGAAACCTGTAGATCTTTATACAGTGAGGGAAAAAGGTATTTGATCCCCTGCTGATTTTGCCCACTGACAAAGAAATGATCAGTCTATAATTTTAATGGTAGGTTTATTTGAACAGTGAGAGACAGAATAACAAAATTCCAGAAAAACGCATGTGAAAAATTTTATAAATTGATTTGCATTTTAATGAGGGAAATAAGTATTTGACCCCTCTGCAAAACATGACTTAGTACTTGGTGGCAAAACCCTTGTTGGCAATCACAGAGGTCAGACGTTTCTTGTAGTTGGCCACCAGGTTTGCACACATCTCAGGAGGGATTTTGTCCCACTCCTCTTTGCAGATCTTCTCCAAGTGATTAAGGTTTCGAGGCTGACGTTTGGCAACTCGAACCTTCAGCTCCCTCCACAGATTTTCTATGGGATTAAGGTCTGGAGACTGGCTAGGCCACTCTAGGACCTTAATGTGCTTCTTGAGCCACTCCTTTGTTGCCTTGGCTGTGTGTTTTGGGTCATTGTCATGCTGGAATACCCATCCACGACCCATTTGCAATTCCCTGGCTGAGGGAAGGAGGTTCTCACCCAAGATTTGACGGTACATGGCCCCGTCCATCGTCCCTTTGATGCGGTGAAGTTGTCCTGTCCCCTTAGCAGAAAAACACCCCCAAAGCATAATATTTCCACCTCAATGTTTGACGGCGGGGATGGTATTCTTGGGGTCATAGGCAGCATTCCTCCTCCTCCAAACACGGCGAGTTGAGTTGATGCCAAAGAGCTCCATTTTGGTCTCATCTGACCACAACACTTTCACCCAGTTGTCCTCTGAATCATTCAGATGTTTATTGGCAAACAGACTGGCATGTACAGTATATCACAAAAGTGAGTACACCCCTCACATTTTTGTAAATATGAGTATATCTTCATGTGACAACACTGAAGAAATGACACTTTGCTACAATGTAAAGTAGTGAGTGTACAGCTTGTATAACAGTCTAAATTTGCTGTCCCCTCAAAATAACTCAACGCACAGCCATTAATGTCTAATGTCTAAACCTTATTCTATCAGCACACGAGTTGGTGGGTTTACAGAACTCTATCCCATCAACTAGATCTGGCTTCACACCCTAATTAACGGATTTACTGTTACATAGGCTGAATACTTTTGATGTACGTTTTTTATGGATATTGATAGACTCAAGTATTCTTGGCTTGTGCCAACGCTGTTCTGTGTCTGTGCACAAGGAACGTTTAGTGCGCTGTCTGGTAAAGAAGGGCCACCGGATGACTGCACTTCCTGAAAGCATTTCGCTACACTCACATTAACATCTGCTAACCATGTGACAAATAACATTTGATTTGAAACACAGGAGCAGTGGCTTTGGACCCCTATCACTGGTATGGAGTGCTTTAAACACCATCTGTGAAGTGAAGATAAGTGTTACGAAAAAGACTGAAGTGAGAAACAAGAATGATGTGGCGCAAAAATAACAAAACATTGTAGTCTTCTTAACTAGGGGCTCATTTAACTATACAGGAATGATTCAACATATCTTTGCTAAATAACCTGTTAAAATGGGCAATTCTAAATTGGGATTGGGACCCATCATTAATATCTATCTATTGATAAGATTAAAAGTTGACACTGTCTCCAAAACATTTTGACCATGATGACAGTGTCCCACAGGAGATGTTTAATAAGGTGGCTAGTAGCTATCTATAACCTTTCCCTACTCTCATGCTGTCTTGCTTTTCACTCTTCCTCATGGACCTGTGACAGGCAGCCCTCACGGTGATCTCCGCTGTCAGTGTATCTTTGTTAGATACTGTGTAGAAGACATGAATAACCATAAAACCATCATTTTTAGCAGGCATAATTTAAGCAAGCTAACGAAAATACACTCTGTAAAGTTGGCAGAATCTACCAAAGTAACTAGCTCGCTACAATAAATTCTACAGTTAAAAGGTTAAATTAGCAATTTAGCTAACATGATTGTAGCTAGCTATATCTGTCACTGACATGGTACACACCTTCATAGTTGTCTATGTAGCTTCCTATATACATCTTGAACCCCTTTTCGTTCTTGCTAGCTGGAGTCTGAGGCAGGTTTACCAACTTGATGTACATCATTAATATTAATTTGAGGCAAGTCCTGAAGACACCTAGTAAAAAAATGCGACAGTGGTAGTAATGTTATATTGTCGATAACAACTAGACTGACTTCAGTTCTATAGTATGCGCATAAGGGCTATTGCAGTAGTGAAATCCTTTTAACTACTGCATTTACAGTGCCTTCGGAAAGTATTCAGACCCCTTGACTTCTTCCACATTTTGTTATGTCACAGGTTTATTCTAAAATTGATGAAATAAAGTCTACACACAATACCCCATAATGACAAAGCGAAAACAGGTTTTTAGAAAAACATACCTTTATTACATAAGTATTCAGACCCTTTGCTATGAGACTCGATATTGAGCTCAGGTGCATCCTGTTTCCATTGATCATCCTTGATGTTTCCACATCTTGATTGGAGTCCTATTTGTGGTAAATTCAATTCATTGGACATGATTTGGAAAGGCACACACCAGTCTATATAAGATCCCACAGTTGACAGTGCATGTCAAAGCAAAAACCAAGCATTGAGGTTGAAGGAATTGTCCGTAGAGCTCCGAGACAGGATTGTGTCGAGGCATAGATCTGGGGAAGGGTACAAAAAACATTTGCAGCATTGAAGGTCCCCAAGAACACAGTGGCCTCCATCATACTTAAATGGAAGAAGTTTGGAACCACCAACACTCTTCCTAGAGGTGGCCGCCCAGACAAACTGAGCAATCAGAGGAGAAGGACCTTGGTCAGGGAGGCACCTAAAGGACTCTCAGACCATGAGAAACAAGATTCTTTGGTCTGATGAAACCAAGATTGAACTTTTTGGCCTGAATGCCAAGCGTCACGTCTGGAGGAAACACGGCACCATCCCTACGGTGAAGCATGGTGGTGGCAGCATCATGCTGTGGGGATGTTTTTCAGCGGCAGGGACTGGGAGATTAGTCAGGATCGAGGCAGAGAAGAACAGAGCATAGTAGAGAGATCCTTGACGAAAACTTGCTCCAGAGCGCTCAGGACCTCAGACAGGGGCGAAGGTTCAACCTTCCAACAGGACAACAACCCTAAGCACACAGCCAAGACAACGCAGGAGTGGCTTTGGGACAAGTCTCAATGTTGTTCAAGCCCAGCCAGAGCCCGGACTTGAACCCAATCTAACATCTATGAAGAGCCCTGAAAATAACTGTGCAGCAATACTCCCCATCCAACCTGACAGAGCTTGAGAGGATCTGCAAAGAAAATAGGGAGAAAGTCCCCAAATACAGGTGTGCCAAGCTTGTAGCATCATATCTAAGAAGACTCAAGGCTATAATCGCTGCCGAAGTTGCTTCAACAAAGTACTGAGTAAAGAGTCTGAATACTTATGTAAATGTGATTTTTCCATGTTTTATTTTTAATACATTTACCAAAAAAACGGTGTTTCTGCTTTGTCATAATGGGGTATGTGTCGATTAATGAGGGGGGGAAAAAAAACTATTTAATAAATTTTAGAAGGCTGTAACCTAACAAAACGTGGAAAAAGTCAAGGGGTCTGAATACTTTCCCGAAGGCACTGTATTTACCATTTCCACCTGGTATTCTTAAACAAACTAGCCTTTTCTGGTATACAGAAATAACTGATCCAATATGAATTGTGCAGTGTTACTAGGTCATTATCATGTAATTACCATTTTAACACTTTCTTAGTACATACAAGGGGTCTCAAAATTAGCAATGTTTTATACTAAATTTCAGCACACAATCATAAAAATCTTATGGATTGACAATTTATAAAATGTAAAAGGTGTGGGAATCACAAGCATGTTTCATTAATGAATCACTTTTTCACATCACGTTTAAGGTTTATGAATCAATGTTGCCATGGATTTCAACGTACAAGCAATTCACAATCTAATCTGTGTGTGAGAACATTTCATAAATTATACCCCAGATTAAAAAAAATGACTATAAAATAAAGAAACTGCAATTTTACATTTCCTACATTTAATATGTTAAGGGAGAGTGTGCGACTGATATTTAACAGAATGTACAGTACAGATAGCCAGAGTAAGCATTTCTGATCGTACCCATGCCGTTATCTGGTACAATGGAAGGACCAATACTATCAGCAAGTCGTGGCACGGCATACCAGGCAGACAGTGCCATCGGCACACTGATATGATTCACATAGGCTATGGAAACTTAATCAGTGGAGGACTTACAGTGAGGCATTTCTTGATCCTCTCTAAGGTGATCAGAGATTAGTGGGTCGGAAAGGCGATATACCATGCAGGGTTCCTATTTCAATTCAGTCAAATCAGGAAGTCTCCTGAGTTAAACTTATCTAAATAAAAAAATGGTACTGACTCCCAAACTTGGTACTGTGTGAAAATCAGGGGTTAGGACAGGGGTTAGAGGTCAGGGTTCACGGTGGAAGTCCCTCTTCCCGCCTGTCTTACTGACCAGCTTGACATCCGTAACGGTGATGTCATGACTCACCGCCTTGCACATGTCATAAAGCGTCAAAGCCGCCACCATGACCGCTGTCAGTGCCTCCATCTCCACGCCGGTGCGGCCCGTGGTGTGGGCAGTCGCCATGACAACAGCTGCGAGTCGGCTGGTGTCGAGGTTGAAGGTGACTGAGATATGGTCTAAGGGCAGCGGGTGGCAGAGCGGGATGAGGGCGCTAGTCTGCTTGGCGGCCATGATTCCCGCTAGTTGCGCGACGGCTAGCGCGTCGCCCTTAGCTAACTGGTTGTCCTGGAGCAGGCGGAAAGTGGTGGGGCCCAGATGAACGGTAGCTGTGGCTGTGGCGCTTCGCCGTGTGGGAGACTTGCTGCCCACATCCACCATGGAGGCCCGGCCTTGGGCGTCAGTGTGTGTCAGTTGGGCGGTGGTGGGGTTGTCTGCCTTAAGGTAGTGAGAGGAATTTGCGTCCGCCCCCAAGTGCTCCTGTGTGGGTTGTTTGAGTTTGGCTTGGGGGACATCTCTGGAGGTTTGTCTGTGGCACAGCCTTATGCTATGCTGGCCTAGGAGGGGCCCTGTTTTGGTGCTTCTCAGTAGTGTGCAAAGGGAAGGAATCCCAGAGGTCCTTGTAGAGGAATTCTTTATTAAGTTTGGACCCCTGATAAGTGTGTACCTGAGGCAGTCTGTGTCTTTGTGACTCAACGCATTTGTGTGTGTGTCAGAACCAGCAGCCTTGGTTTGATAACTGGGGGTTGCCAGTAAGTCACCGATCCCATATTTGCTGCGGGGGGCTACACTAGAGGCACAGGCACCCCCGTAAAGGCTTCTTTTGACAATATGGGACCACTGAGGGATACTTCCACACTGGTGGGTTCCCGAGCAGCTGACATCAGGCTGCACTGTTGAAACAGTGTAGCCTGAAAGGCACGATACATCCTTACTGGGTTGGCCACCCCCGCTTCTGGAGTGGTACTGTTGGAGGGCCATAGCTGAGGTGAGGAATCTACGATGGGGGACATAGGAGAGGGGGGTAGAGGACCCCTGGCGGATTCTGGTCTTGGGCAGGGACAGAGGCCTTTGGGCTGTGGTGCCTGAGAGACAGGGAGGAAATTAAGATGAAGGTTTAGGAAGGCAACTCTAAAATATAGTCAAACAGCATTGTAATATGGTAATGCATTGTCATTCAATCAGTGTTAGTGATTTTATTTGAAAAGTTACCACATGATTTAGAGGTCAAAAAGACCAGAACATCAATGTTTCCCATTTTGCATGCCAGAAGAACACAATGTAGCTGAAAACACTACTCATAGAGATGCACATCTCCACTTCTTTGACAACATGGGCAGAAGCAAAGTGCCATCATCTCTAGGAGACAGAACACGTCTCCTTGCTGCGTGGTCCCATGGTGTTTATACTTACATACTATTGTTTGTACCGATGAACGTGGTACCTTCAGGCGTTTGGAAATTGCTCCAGAGGATGAACCAGACTTGTGGAGGTCTACCATTTTTTTTATGAGGTCTTGGCTGATTTCTTTTGATTTTCCCATGATGTCAAGCAAAGAGGCACTGAGTTTGAAGGTAGGTCTTGAAATACATCCACAGGTACACCTCCAATTAACTCAAATTATGTCAATTGGCCTATCAGAAGCTTTTAAAGCCATGACATAATTTTCTGAAATTTTCCCAGCTGTTTAAAGGAACAGTCAACTTCAGACCCACTGGAATTGTGATACAGTGGATTATAAGTGAAATAATCTGTCTGTAAACAATTGTTGGAAAAATTACTTGTGTCATGCACAAAGTAGATGTCCTAACCGACTTGCCAAAACTATAGTTTGTTAGCAAGAAATTTGTGGAGTGGTTGAAAAACTAGTTTTAATGACTCCAACCTAAGTGTATGTAAACTTCCGACTTCAACTGTATGTGCAAAAATGGCTAAAAACCTGTTTTTCGCTTTGTCATTATAGGGCACTGCGTGTAGATTGATGAGGACGTTTAATTTTATCCATTTTAAAATAAGGCTGAAACATAACAAAATGTGGAAAAAGGGATGGGGTCTGAATACTTTCCAAATGCACTTTGTACAAATCTTTATTTAATGTAATATCTTATGTTGTTCTTGTCTATTACTGTTCTGTACTTCATCATGTATCTGTACGTTTTATGTTGACCCCAGGAAGAGTAGCTGTTTCATGTGCAGTAGCTAATGGGTATCCTAATAAACTAAACTGGTGAGCTGTGTCCACATGGACGCCATCCCAACCAGAACACTTAGAAATAGAATGAATAGAACAGGCATCCCCTTTCAAGTCAATGATGGTTGAATGGCTGGACTGGCAGCCATTTTGAGTGAATCCAATGCCAGGAAGTATCTGTGCTGTGATTTGTTGACTCAACTGACATGACACAAAATACATTCCATTGCTTGAGTTAACATCATCTGAATGAACATTTAACATTACCATGGCAATACAGCATCAGTTGATAGATCATTCCTAATTACCATGGAAATTGAGTTTACCAGTCAAATTGCCAGGGTTAGAGCTTCCATGCCTGTTCTATTAATTCTATTTATATGCCAGAACATCCAGTTTAGACACGCTTAATTAGCTTTCCCGCCATGAGGTGGTTCAGCTTCGGTTGTGCAATTTCCCCCTATCGCATACTTCAGATGCACTGTACTATAACCCCACAAACCTCCAGTGTCTATGTGGTTATATTGCCATCTACAAGCCAGGACCTCTAACAACTAAAAATGAGCAACCATTTGGGGTACGCAGGCATGCTTTGAATTATTGTATAAATCCTGTATTAACATGAATGGGAATCTTGGATTATGAGTTTCTAAAGATTCTGCCCAATGTGAACATCTCAATGGAGTGATGATAGGTCAGTAAAGCAATGGTAGGATATCACATCACAAGATACAACACACAGTCATGGCGTAGTGAATCCATTCCCCCTCACACATGCTGCATTAAGTTGAAGCATGTGTGGAGAAGGAGACCGTTGTGAGCCTCGTCTCTGCAAAGGACTTACAAGCCTCTCTCTCCAGCAAGGGGTTGCCTTATGAATCATAGATAACGGAAGTTAATATAAGATCTCAGATCTAGGGATGTGACAAACGGAGAAAAACATTCTAACATTTAAACTGCCATTTTCGGGGTGTTTTTTCTTTAAAAACGATAAGAAGAATTCCTACAATTCCATGGGAATTCACAAAGCAGCTGCACTGCAGCAAGCAACGGTTTGGGTCTTACGGTGCGTCCCTTTCAGGTGGTTAAGCATTGCACCTGTACTACCATTACTGTACCTCAATTACAACTCGCGAAGTTAGCATTTCCTTCTCATTTAACTTCTCAAAGAATTGCCATACAGGACTTCGCTTCTGTCGCTTGCTTTTCACTAGCATTTTTCCAAGTGTTAACGATGAGGATGTAGTGGAGGAGAGTCCTTGACTCCTTGAATGTTGACTCCCATTTCTGAGTGTCATGATTCGATTCCATTAGGAATCTGCTTCTAAGAATCATAATTTTTTGGAATGGAGGACACTGATTAGTTGTCGTACTTCCAAAAACAAAACATTCACATCTTTCATAGCGAGATAAGGAGACTGAACACGCACTTGCATCATTAGCAAAGAGAAAAAGCAGGCGAGCCAGCGCAAGGGAGAGAGGAGGCAGAAAGAACCGTACACATACAGTACCAGTCAAAAATTTGGACACCTACTCATTCAAGGGTTTTTCTTTATTTTTACTATGTCCCACATTGTAGAATAATAGTGAAGACATAAAACATTTGGAATCATGAAGTAAACAAAATCAAAATATATTTTATATTTGGAGATTCTTCAAAGTAGCCACCCTTTGCCTTGATGACAGCTTTGCAAACTCTTTGCATTATCTCAAACAGCTTAATCTGGAATACTTTTCTAACAGTCTTGAAGGAGTTCCCCATATGCTGAACACTTCTTAGCTGCTTTTCATTCCCAATGCGGTCCAACTCATCACAAACCATCTCAATTGGGTTGAAGTTGGGTGACTGTGGAGGCCAGGTCATCTGATGCAGCCCTCAATCACTCTCCTTGGTAAAATAGCCCTTTTACACAGCCTGGAGGAGGTTGGGTCATTGTCAGCAAACCAGATGGGATGGCGTATCGCTGCAGAATGCTGTGGTAGCCATGCTGGTAAAGTGTGCCTTGAATTCAAAATAAGTCAGACAGTGTCACCAGCAAAGCACCCCAACACCATAACAACTTCTCCTCCATTCTTTACAGTGGGATATACACATGCGTTCACCCAGACCGCATCTCACAAAGACACGGTGGTTGGAACCAAACATCTCGAATTTCGACTCCAGGACAAATTTCCACCTGTCTAATGTCCATTGGTTGTGTTTTCTTGGCCCAAACAAGTCTCTTCTTCTTATTTGTGTCTTTGTATTGGTTTCTTTGCAGCAATTGGATCATGAAGGCCTGATTCACAGTCTCCTCAGAGCAGTTGATGTTGAGATGTGTCTGTTACTTGAACTCCGTGAAGCATTTATTTGGGCTGCAATTTCTGTGGCTGGTAACTCCAATGAACATCCTCTTCAGCAGAGATAACTCTGGGTCTTCCATTCCTGTGGCGGTCCTCATGAGAGCCAGTTTCATCATAGCACTTGATGGTTTTTGCTACCAATCTTGAAGAAACTTTCAAAGTTCTTGAAATGTTCCGTATTGACGGACCTTCATGTCTTTAAGTAATGATGGACTGTCATTTCTCTTTGCTTATTTGAGCTGTTCTTACCATAATATGGACTTGGTCTTTTACCAAATAGGGCTATCTTCTGTACACCCCCTACCTTGTCACAACACAACTGAATGGCTCAAATGCATTAAGGAAAGGAATTCCACAAATTAACTTTCAAGAAGGCACACCTGTTAATTGAAACGCATTCCATTCCGTGAAGCTGGTTAAAAAAATGCCAAGAGTGTGCAAGGGTGGCTATTTGAAGAATCTCAAATATATTTGGATTTGTTTAAGACTTTTTTTGGTTACTACATGATTCCATGTGTGTTATTTCATATTTATGATGTCTTTACTTTTCTACAATGTAGAAAACAGTAAAATAAAGAAAAATCCTTGAATGAGTAGGTGTTCTAAAACTTTTGACCGGCAGTGTATATGTGACTTTCAGGAAACTAGGCGTACGTCACTACTTCACTGGAGAGCCATTTGAACGTAAAACATATATTTTTCATCAAAATGCATTTTGCCGCAGAATTACCTTCTGGACTTTCATGTGCCTTAATAATACACTTGTATGCCATCTGTAAATATGAATAAAAGTGTTAAATTACAAGCCTAGTTGGTTTAGCCACTGATGGATTCTGTTAAACTGTAGTTTGTTTGTATCCTGTTTAGTGAATGATTACTGTGAGTATTAACGGAGTTTAGGCCATTATATTGTGTGCATGCTAATTTGGACATTCCACAGGGGAGATATGGGAAACTCATTGGGGTCATAAGATGTACACCTAAAGGAAGGAAGAGTATAAGATGTGTTGTGAATTTTCTAAATGTATGGACTCAGATGGCGGCATCCTTGGTATTAAACACTTGGAACTTCGAGGTTGCAATAGCATTTTTATTTTTAACACCACGGAAAAAGACGGGAACCTTCCCGCTGGCCATGATTGGCTGAGATATTGGACGGGCTGAACATGCTGAGAGATGAGTTCGGATTGGTCTGCCATGTAGCACACTTCCATGTATAACAGGAGCTGCTCAGTATGTGTAGGTAATCCTAACGTGGCTTTTTTAACAGATATCATGAAGAACTGCAAAAAAGTGTTGCTCTCCACTTTCTGGAGGACCGAGTTTTGAAATCAGTGGGAGTATGACAGCTAAGTAGATTGAGAAAATTTGGCCGTTTGATTGCAAGTATGCGGAGGGAGTAGAAAAGAACACAGAAGGCTGTTGTATAAAACTAAATCTTCAAAACTAAAGGCAACCATGGCATCCGTGACAGTGAGGGAAAAAAGTATTTGATCCCCTGCTGATTTGTACGTTTGCCCACTGACAAAGAAATGATCAGTCTATAATGGTAGGTTTATTTGAACAGTGAGAGACAGAATAACAGCAGAAAAACGCATGTGAAAATTTTATAAATTGATTTGCATTTTAATGAGGGAAATAAGTATTTGACCCCCTCTCAATCAGAAAGATTTCTGGCTCCCAGGTGTCTTATATACAGGTAACGAGCTGAGATTAGGAGCACACTCTCCTAATCTCAGCTTGTTACCTGTATAAAAAGACACCTGTCCACAGAAGCAATCAATCAATCAGATTCCAAACTCTCCACCATGGCCAAGACCAAAGAGCTCTCCAAGGATGTCAGGGACAAGATTGTAGACCTACACAAGGCTGGAATGGGCTACAAGACCATCACCAAGCAGCTTGGTGAGAATGTGACAACAGTTGGTGCGATTATTCGCTAATGGAAGAAACACAAAAGAACTGTCAATCTCCCTCGGCCTGGGGCTCCATGCAAGATCTCACCTCGTAGAGTTGCAATGATCATGAGAACGGTGAGGAATCAGCCCAGAACTACACAGGAGGATCTTGTCAATGATCTCAAGGCAGCTGGGACTATAGTCACCAAGAAAACAATTGGTAACACACTACGCCGTGAAAGACTGAAATCCTGCAGCGCCCGCAAGGTCCCCCTGCTCAAGAAAGCACATATATGCCCGTCTGAAGTTTGCCAATGAACATCTGAATGATTCAGAGGACAACTGGGTGAAAGTGTTGTGGTCAGATGAGACCAAAATGGAGCTCTTTGGCATCAATTCAACTCGCCGTGTTTGGAGGAGGAGGAATGCTGCCTATGACCCCAAGAACACCATCCCCACCGTCAAACATGGAGGTGGAAACATTATGCTTTGGGGGTGTTTTTCTGCTAAGGGGACAGGACATCAAAGGGACGATGGACGGGGCCATGTACCGTCAAATCTTGGGTGAGAACCTCCTTCCCTCAGCCAGGGCATAGAAAATGGGTTGTGGATGGGTATTCCAGCGTGACAATGACCCAAAACACACAACCAAGGCAACAAAGGAGTGGCTCAAGAAGAAGGACATTAAGGTCCTGGAGTGGCCTAGCCAGTCTCCAGACCTTAATCCCATAGAAAATCTGTGGAGGGAGCTGAAGGTTCGAGTTGACAAACTTCAGCCTCGAAACCCTAATGACTCAGAAGATCTGCAAAGAGGACTGGATAAAATCCCTCCTGAGATGTGTGCAAACCTGGTGGCCAACTACAAGAAACGTCTGACCTCTGATTGCCAACAAGTACTAAGTCATGTTTTGCAGAGGGGTCAAATACTTATTTCCCCCATTAAAATGCAAATCAATTTATAACATTTCACGTGTTTCTCTGGATTTTTTTGTTGTTATTCTGTCTCTCACTGTTCAAATTAACCTACCATTAAAATTATAGACTGATCATTTCTTTGTCAGTGGGCAAATGTACAAAATCCGCAGGGGATCAAATACTTTTTTCCCCTCACTGTATATGGGTAAGAGAGACTAGCTTCATTTTCAGATAAAAAGTTTTTAAATTGTTGTTTTCATTGCAAGTTCAAGCGTACTGTTAGCTAGATACCTTCTGTATCCTGTGCATGTGACAACTTTGATTTGATATATGATGTTTACCCGAGATGGTAATGTGAAGAACATGACCTGCACCAAAGTCGAATTAGGATATAACGTTAGGCCAACTAGTGTCCAAGTTCTAAAATTCTCTGGTAGAAAGCCTTGCTTTTACTTAGTCTCACTCACAACCGTAAGCTATTTTCTGTAATTAGCTTGGCATTAACTTGTAAATAATGATATTGTTGTGAGTTTATTTTCCTGTAAAGACGTTGTCAGCAATATGATAAGGTAATTATTTGAACTGGCTAGCAAGCTAGAAACTAACCAAAACGTTGTTTAGAAGTTGCTTTTATTTGCCTGGTTTTCTAGATTGACATACTGTATACTAAATTAATTTTTAAAACAGATGGGTTTATTGGTGTTAAAATACACAAGTTATGCTATTCTGGACCACCAGGCTGCTGATGTCACGCTTTTTGTGTTTATACTTTTTCATAAAGACAAGTTTGATGTCAGATGACGACTGTTCATAATGTCACTGCGACAACTGTATACAGACATGTTGATAGACGTAGTATAAACCAGCCTTTAGTCTTGAAATCTTTGGTGTTTAGTACACTACCGTACTCGGTTTAGCCTCACATGTGAATCCTTAAAGAGATTGGTGAGCCTAAGGCTTAAGTCGCATCATGCAGTCTTACAATGTATTAAAAATCAAAACATATAGCCCAACGTTTGTAGAACAACTAAAGTTACATTAATAACTCAATGAAGCATATAGGAATATCGATTTCTTTGTTAACCGCTCAACACAGAATAGCAGCATGTGCGCACTCCCTCAAATCGTTTGGAGACTATATCCTTTGTATTTTATTCAGCTTCAATCAATTGTATTCTTCATGCTATAAAACAATGCCACGGAATTCTAAGCAAATCTTGTCTGCTAAATGAACTAGCGTAGCCCGCAGCCATTTGGCATAGCCAGATCAGGACAACTCAGAGTATACTATTCTGTTCTTCTGAAATTAGACATTTTCTTCATATCATGCTTCTTTAGACCTGTCTAAAATAAATTGATTTATTGTGTAGTCTATATTACATTGATTTATTAGACTTTTTAAAATGTAGATGTTCCAAAGGTCAGCATCAGTGGCTTGTAGGCTGTGTGTTAATTAACAGTAAATTGCCAAGAAACTGACAGTCATTTGCGTGACAATCACCGGTTGACGAAATATCGTGACCACCACAGCCCTACTTGTGCATCAGCAGAGCAACTGAGCCCCTCATGATGAGTTCAGATTTTGTGTCCCCCACCCCTATCAAAGTTGCCCATCCCTGACCTAGACTATCGGAAGGCAAGACGGAGCAATTAGGCTAGCATTTTGTTTATCTGATTCTTTCAGGGGGTAAGGGGTGAATTTCAAATGCAGGACAGTTCTCATGAATGAAAGACCAAACCTAATGTGACAGATGAATCACCCACTATTGGCGAGAAATTGAATAATTTTAGTAAATTTCTCTATTGTTCAAAAAACAATTATGGTGCCTTAAAGCCACCTTCGTCATGCTTACAGCGAAAGTTGCATTCCTCCATCATGGAGACGCGCAGGTAGCTGTGCCTTCGACAAATGTCATCTGTCAGGAAGGCAGAGAAGGGTAGAACGTCCTCAATTAACCGTCGCCTCCGGCCCGCTGGGACGGCCACCTCCTGGACAATAACAATAAAAGAAACTGTGAGCAAACATCTTTGAGGCTTACTTAGCCAGCATTTTCTGTGCTTCATGTCCAATTCATCTTAAAGTAGGCTCACAGTGAATTAGACAATCAATTTTCGAACTTTAGGATGATTTGGACATGAAACGCAAAAAATGCTAATATCAGGCATATTGACTTGAAATTTTGGGCCACAAATGCAAAAAAAAAAATTGAGATGCAGGTAAACAAAACCAAAACATGGTTGCCTAGTGACTGCATGCAGGGTAAGGAAACCAACATGTAACTTTACTCAGTTCTGTTTCTTTTACGTTTAGTAAACCTGGCAGGTCAATTGGGAGCAACATCTTATTTACAATGACAACCTGGCAAGTTGATGGTAGTATATTTTTCATAGGGGAGAAAATAAGTGAAAATGCAGGAGGTGTGTATGGAACAACATGGTCAAGGCACTATGTTCTTCGTGTGGGAGCAAAGCAGCAAAGGTGTAGCAATAATACAAAAATCAGGGATTCAGCTAGTCTCTGGTTGAACGTCTATGTTCTCCAGATTAGTCTTTGTCAATGAAAACCTTGATTGCATAATTGTAAAGGAAACTAACGCAACTCATATTGAATACTAGTCTAAACATATTTTTCAAAAATGTGAACTGTCAAATTTGCGAAATTACAATAACTACATGGACGAATACATCTGGAATGGTTTTGCATCCAGTGTTCTTTCACTGACAAGACAATTGTATAGGCTACAATTGCAAAGAACTGTGCATTATTATTATTATTATTGTTAAACAATAAAGCCTGAGGGGGTGAGGTATATTGGCTTTATACCAAACCCCCAAGGTGTCTTATTGCTATTATAAACTGGTTACCATCAACATAATTTTTTATTGTCCAGCAGCCAAAGGCATAATCCTGGTCATGGTAGTCATATTAGTAACCCATGCTAGTTAATGAATCTTTAGATCTCCCTTCTCTTAATTTCTAACGGATATTTTCTGTTGCAGCCTCATTGCTTGTTGTTAATTATTATTATGTAGTGGTTGTATGAATTTTGGATCGGTCGTCCCAGAACCTTTTTTAAACCATAGACATTTTTTTTAATCGTCCCAAGGATGACAGGACACCCTTATTAATTCCAAGCCCTGGAGGGAATATTTTATAAAGACAAAGTATTTGGTTGTATCTTTAGGTTGCAATATTTTATAGGCTACCAAGGGTGGCCAACCATCCTCCAGGAGAGCCTTAAAAGGAGAGTTGTATTTTGAGAGGCTTGAATATGCAAAGCCAATAGGCATAGTGTAGCCTACATCTTTACAAAATGATGTAAAAATTGTGTTTCTATTGGGACAAGAGACTTGATCTTGTCCCACTCAGTCCGAAAGACAAGTGGCTAACAAAGTTAATGTCAAGCCCTGTTAATGAACGTAGCTTGTTTGAGTTTCCATGGGACTTCGTAAAGACTTGTGTTGATGCATCTGAACATTGAGTTTACTTAAACTGGATTACATCAGATCTGGTATTGAATGAAACTTGGATCTCAGGGGACATTCTGGACTCCGATATCAATATTGAGGGTTATCATGTGTTCAGAGCTGACATACATGGTAGAAGTGGTGGAGTGGCAATTTTTATACAAAATAATTTCTATCATAACTGAAATCCATTTCCCTCGCCCAAAAATTTGAGATATTATCTTTAAGCCAGCAGGCTCCGGAGACCAAGGAGCACATCAGAGTGCTGGGGAGGACGTCCCCCGTTTATAATCTACCCAGCTACAGAAGAAGGCCACGTGCCTACTGTCCCGGCCACCCCATCGTCGGCCCCACAACCCCACCATTACAAACACCAAGCCATCATCGGCGGTTTTGTCCACCACCACGATGCACACCACCTCCCGTCTGTCACCACCAACACGGCCTCCTCTGGACGAACTGCCTCCTCCGTCTCCCCTGGTCACACCACCATAACAGTCTCGTCTGGTGTCCCTGCCCCTTGCAATTTGAATATAGCCACCTCTACATGTAAAATCACAAAAAAATGACTTGTGTTTAATAAAACTGCAATGTTTAAACTTTTTTTCTTTCTTTACATATCTACAGTCCACAGCACAAGCCCTCAAGGCATCTCCACTTCCTCAAACTTCTGCAGCTTCCTCCAGAGGTATTGATTTGAAAAGGGTTTTCATTTAACATGCTCTAACACTACTTTCTCTCTTAACTGCAGCACAGATAAGGAAGAGAAAAGCTCCACCGGCCACCTCTGTCACCACACATGGCAGCACTCAGGTACTTCATAATCTTAGTTTCTCTCTCTCAGTTATATCAACTACTATTGTTGCTGTAGTACTTCTACATTTTGCAGAAGCATATTAATCAATTTGATATGTTTTTTTTTTTTCAAATAAAAGAAGACACCACCTGCTGTGCTCACTGCGGGGAGCGTGATCCACCTGCAAGGAGTGTAGGTCCGAGGTTCCATTGGTGCGCTGTGACTTCTGTCAGCACTGGTTCCACTGCAAGTGTGTGCAGTGGGATCTAGAGGTGGCGGTGGAGCTAGATTTTTATTGTGATTTTTGTGACAATATAGGGATGGAGGTCGAGATTAAATTGTTTTGTATTCATATCAAATTATTTATTTGTTTAAAAAAAACACATGCCTAAAATATTATATTTATTCAACCCATCTTATGTATTTCTTCCTTTACTTTCCAAGTGCATCTCTGTAACAAACTCCAACAGTGTTTGAATTGTTTATGTCAATGGACATGACTGAAGTTGTATTTATTTAAACTGTTATCTACTTTCTCAAAACAAGATTCATATGTAAAACAAATGTATCCAAATAGTGTCTCAACACTCAACATGTTGGTGAATAACCTTTTTTTAGAGAGTCCAGAAGAGGGCGCACCGGGCTACGCAATTAATTAAAAGTTGACAATGCAAGCCGGAAAGCTAGCCAACTATCTAGTAAAACACTTCGGATACGAGGTTGGTTTCTCAGTTTTGAACAAAATTAAACAGATCTCTTGTAATTGAACAAAATAGTAAGGTGGCCGATAACTGGGGAACCGTAAGCCGATAATACGGGACGTATTTGTTTTGCTAAGCCGTTTATCAAAAAGCTGATACGTTAGTATTGCCACTGAAATGTCAAACATTCTAATTGCTGACCCGTTAGCTAACATTTGTACGACACCAATAATCACAAAACATTGATGGCTTGATCACAAGATGACACTTTTGATGGTAATCATTTTTAAACGCTGTTGAATATGCCGAAATATGAACATCTTAGCTCTTATTGCTGGACTTTGACTGTTGGAAAATCACCTTCCCAGTCAGTCTATTGTGCGTAAACAAAGTTATATCGACTACGTCCGTCCTAGCTCGCTAATGTCTGAATCGAAATTACGGATTGCCTCTCATAAGCTTGTCTTCGCGCAATGCCATAGTTTGTACATCTTAATTTGTCATTAGAAACCACATTTGTTTAAGCAAGTCAGCCATGTTTTTTTAAGTCAGTAAATGTGGCTGAATGAACTGTTTTGCTGCCAGACAAGGCTGATAGCCAGGTGTAGCAGTGCTAATATGTTGGGACAGCTTTATGTAGGCCCTAACCGTTTGTCACCATTATAGTGCAATTCATGTATTGTTTAGTGTAGTGGCTTTTCTGGCATGCACCCCACTTTGTTGTTGTTGCCCCACCAAAATGTAGATGCTAAAATCGACACTGGTAAATTGGACAGCTGGCAAGAACGTGCGTTATAATAACTTAAGTAGTGTTTGAAAATGTTGGTAAAGCCTTTCTTACGTTATAGGTGTACTTTCTTACCTGTGTCGTCCCAGTTTTGGTTACGGTGACAGCTGCACTTGAGTGTGCAACAGTTACGAGTTCATGTTCCTCTTGCACATCATTGGAAAAGAACCGCAGCAATTTGGCTGAGCTTGGCGCAAATAGTTTCATGTGCTGCGTTGACAGGGCCTTGACAACGTAATGGCTGCACAGTACAAGGCGGCAACACTCGCTGGCCTGAAAAGCCATCGCATACATTAAATGTAGCTGTGGAAATCGATGTTTATCGTCCTAAAAGTGTCAACGGAAGACACTTCGCGTCCAATAGTGATGTCGGAGGAACGCATAACGTCTTCAGAGTCACTGCAGCCATATTCGAGGGGGGAGTGGGAAGCTTCAGCCAATCATCTGAAACTGCGATCTTGTTGCAGTCTGGTAAGTGTAGTTTTACCATAGACAGGTTTCCATCATTGACCCAGGTTTATTCCACAAATGCAACGTCGCCAAAAACAACATTGCGACATGTGTACAGTAGGTAATGTAAACGGCAACTATAGGAGAACTGTTCTAAAGATCTACAAAATATTTATCCGTTCAACAGAGGTGGATTTTTCTTTTGTCTAACTTTCTTCCCTGCTACGAATTATGATGGAAAGTGTGTTTCTCGAATAAATTATATTTACCGAATAATTTTGAAGGTATGCAGGGAATGTTAAGGTCATCACAAAGCTTAACTATAATGCTACGTTCGTAACCAAGTGGGAGGTGGAAATTTACCAGTTGTGAAGTCCTAAATACCAGATGGATGCATTCAGGTGCTTTGAACTTGTTGAGAAACGCTGATTGGCTAATGACCAACAACCAATGTAAACCATAAACTAAAGTACAGCTGTCATGCTTGTAGACTAATTATAATGACATTTTTATTATAGACTAATTATTGTTGCATTTAACTGCCGAAAATGCTGTTAAAGGTAATTTCCTTAGTAGGTGATGTCAGAGGTCAGCATGTGGAAGCTCATGCTGTGTTCACATGCTATCGGAAGTTCCTAGTTCCGACTGGGAAGTTTTACTTGGAACGACCCTCCAAGTCGGATTTACAAGTGTTGCCCGAGTTGTTGATTAGTGCCGTTTCACCACTGACCTTTTACCTTTTCAACCAAAAGATGATAAAAACTGTTTTGTTTTGACAACTACAATAGGCTACGGTCATTGTAGCTAAACTCAGCAAAGAAAGAAACGTCCTCTCACTGTCAACTGCATTTATTTTCAGCAAACCTAACGTGTAAATATTTGTATGAACATAACACGATTCAACAACTGAGACATAAATTGAACAAATTCCACAGACGTGACTAACAGAAATTGAATAATGTGTCCCTGAATAAATTGTTCCGAGTTATCTTTTAAAGACAGGGTCCTGAAAAAGGGACGTTTCTTTTTTTTGCTGAGTTTAGTTTGACCATATTGTCAATGTTAAGCAACTTAGCTAACTTTATTACACGCACCTCACTAGCTAAAATCGTATTGTTTGAAGAATTGTTCTGACCAAAAATCACATGAATGGAACAGTCGTATTTCTGACTTCACAACTAGTAAATAGGAAGCTCCGACAAGCACGTGAACGCAGCATTAAGCTCCACTCCACCTTTAATTCTAAACACATACTTATTGCTATACAAATGTGACTCACCACCTGGATTCGGTCTTATGTAGCAACATTTGAACTTCTGTTTTTTACATTGGATAAAAGTATAGACTCAGAGCTACTGCATTTGAGGAAACAATGGGAAAGTAATTCTGCTTTGAAAGTTTATCAACTTGTAAACTCACTTTTGAGAAAAACGTCTTTCAATGTTTTGGTACTACTATTGGAGAGCCCTTTGTCTACACCCATTCAGTATTGTTCAAACCCTCAAGCCTTAGCCCCACCCATCTCTTTAAGGGTTGATCCAACCGTTCTGAACTAACTTGCCAGCCAATGTTGCCAACTTAGCAACTTTGTCGCAATATTTAGCAAGTATTCAGACCACTCTAGCGACACATTTTTCAAAAAATCGACTAGCGACAAATCTAGCAACTTTTTCTGGGGTTATTGGAGACTTTTGGAGACTCTGACGTGAAAGCACATATCGTTCTTACTCTTCTTATCGAGCAGCGGGTGCTGCCGTGGGCCCCACCCCCGTTCCAAAGCACTCACAGGCATCCCAGTCCTCGCGCTGCAGTCAGAGCAGGAGATGTTCACCTCTCCGCGTCCAGACTGCAAATGAATCGCGCATGCGGGAAGCCGCTGCTGGCTGATCCCGCCCTGGCTTACATTCAGGGCGGGATGTACATGTAAAATGTTCTTAGTCTAAAATAAATCACTGCATTTGACTCACACAGTCTCAGTCACTTACTCACCTTGTCCACTGTGTGTGTGCCTCTCTGTAACATAAGCTAAACATCTAGCTGGCTAGCTCATCATGTCTCAGTCTAAACTGTACACTCAAAAATACAGAAAGGAGTGGGAATCAAACCCTGAATTCAAAGGCTGGTTGAAACCGTTTATTGGAGATGATACACGGGCATACTGCCTGTATTGTAAGGCTGATTTCTACGCCAAACTTGGTCATGTAAAAAAAACACATGACAACTCAAAAACCTACTCAAAAGGCAAAGCCTTATAACAGTTCCATCCCAAAACAAGCTGCCATTTATGGTTAAAAAATGTACTCTGCAAAAAAGGCTGAGGCCATCATGGCATTAGCTATCGCTGAACACTGTTCCATGCTGGCATGTGATCACATTGGAGAAGCATGTAGAACTGCTTTCTCAGACTCCACTGCTGCTACCCACTTCAAAATGCACAGGACAGAGTGCACAGAAATGATTAATGGTGTTCTAGCACCATACTTTCTGAAAAGGTTGGTCGCAGATGTGGGTGACCAGCGTTTCATCCTCCTCCTCGATGAGTCCACGGATGTAAGTGTTTCTAAGTACCTGGGGGGTTGTAATAAGGTACTTTAGTGACACCAAGCAGACAATTGTATCAACATTTCTGGGGCTTGTTGAGTTGGAGGGAGGAGATGCCAAATCTATAGCCCGTGCTGTTGTGGCTTTCCTCGAGAAGTGTTGTCTTAAAAAAGAGAAACTCCTGGGGATAGGGACTGACAATGCCTCTGTTATGACGGGGATTAACAATGGGGTCCATAAAGTGCTGAAGGAGGAGTATGGCCTCAAATATCTGGTTCTTATTCGCTGTGTGTGCCACTCTCTGCAGCTTGCTGTAAGTCATGCTTCCAATGACACCATCCCCCGTAGTGTGGAGTACTTGGTACAAGAGACTTAACTGTTTTTCAGTGTCTCCAAAGCGCAGGGAGTCCTACAAGGCCATCAACTGTGGGGAGAAACCTTTACAGATAACCAAGGTGTGTGCCACATGTTGGCTCTCCATTGAACCCACGGTTTCACACATTTTGGACCAGTGGGAGGAGCTTAGGCTGCATTTCGCAGTCACCAAGTCCAGTGAACACTGCTACATGGCTGAGGTTTTATACTCCATGTACATGAAAACAATGTCCGAAAGCGGTGTGTAGCCTTCACCATCTCCCTCACTAATGAGTTGAGGGTGAGACTGCTGGACAACATCGAAGCATTGCAGTACATGTCAGTTTTCAATGTGGAGGAAACTCTAAAGCACAATAAGAGCCCTGGAGAAATAGAAAATATAGCCAAGCTCCTTGGCTACTCCCCTGCAGAGATAGACAAGATTGTCGGGCAATGGCGTGCCATCCATCCTAGTAAATGAAATGAGACAAAAAACACACTGGGCTTCTGGAATGAGATTTGGAAGTTCAAGGATGCAGCTGATATCAACCCGTTTCAAGAACTTGCCATGTCTGCTGTGTCTGTGTTGTCCTTGCCACACTCGAATGCTGAAGTCGAGAGAGTATTCAGCCAGATGAGTGTGGTAAAAAGCAAACGTAGAAATCGGATGTCCTTGCAGACCCTTAACTCCATCCTGTACATTTCGATATGGACTGAAGCTGTCTGGTGAGGCTTGCTATGAGCACCAGCTGCCTGATAATGTTTTACAGCTTTTTGGCACATCAGCTGCTTACGCATTTAAGTCAGCTCCCTCAGTTGCTGAACCTGCCATAGAGAGCCTTGACCAAAATGACGATGACCCACTCTTTCTGTGAGCCAGCACAGCCTGCGTGTGTGTGGAGGGGGGTCTGGAAAAAACAAACAATTAACCTGAATTAGGGCCAGACTAGTTACCATAACTTTCTCACATTGCCATTGACAGTTTTTTCTATTGTCTCTTTTTGGTCCATTTAGATTGTTAATGTAGATTGTATACAAAAAAATGTTATGGTTAAAAATGTTCATGTTTTACTATGACTTGTTGTAGTGGACCATAAGGTTAAAAACCAAACCAAATTAAGAAAACTAAACTAAACAACATTAAATAAAAAATTAAATTAAATAAAAAACTAAGTAACTCCGCCAGAGTATCTCTTTTGGGTCACTTTTGCCGGTCCCAAGCCCGGAGAAAGGAGGAGGGTTGGAATTGTGACATTAAAAAAACAAGAATCGACAGAGGAAAGTTCATTTGTAGTTCTAAACATATTTAGGGTGTTTTTTACTCACTAATTGTCTCTCCCACAACGTTATACCTCTCTCCTACAGCGTCCATCACAAGTACATGCACATGGCCAATTATGCAAATTAGGTGATGACATAATTTAGCGACTTTTAGGACAGCCAATAGCTACTTTCCTTACTGAGGAGTTGGCAACACTGTTGCCAGCTACTTCCAGACATCTAAAAGAGAGAGAACAACTCATTGAACATCACTGAACATTACTCGCCTTATCTGTGGTTTCAAGGGTGCGCTCTGGCAATAAGTAGGGTTGTTCTGAAAGCTCTGACCTCACAACTACAGTCAAGCACCCAAGCTAACTGGCTAACATTGGCTAGCTATTTCCAGACACATAATGAGAGAACACCCCACTCTGACCATTTGACTTGCCCTAGCAGAGTTGGTTAGGCTTTTTTCATGTTATCCAGAGCGTTGGCGACTAACTGTGCTGCTGGCAACAATTGAATTACGCTTTGTTGCCGACGTTTACTGACACCGGACATATTCAACGGGTGTTGAGTATTCAGAAATACATCAGTTATTCTGCACTCTGACACACTAAGACGAGAGTCTTTTGTTAAGAAATGTAGCTAGATAGCTAAACAATGAATCCCAACGCATGACGTAACATTAGTTAGCTAGCTCGCTAACAGCACACTTGAAATGAAATTACTTTGTAAAAATTAAAGTGTAGTCTTTTGTTAAGACATGTAGCTAGTTAGCTAGCTAAACCATGGACCATAATCACAACCCTTGATGTTACTACCCTGCGTGAATCTGTAGGTAGCTAACCAATCAGGTTCTATGGCTATAACTAGTCAAAAAAATGTGTCTGACATACGAAGAATAAGCTCATACACATAACGTAAGCTCGCAACCCAGGCAGCTAACGTTAGCGAGCTAACAGTACACTTGTAATGAAACCACTTTCTCTCAAAATTAGAAACGTGTAATATCTGAAAATCTTACCATAGTATTTATTTCACCTTTAGTATACATCATGGTTGGACGCGTCTCCTGTCTGATGCCATGCATGGTTGCCTTAGTTTGATGATGTAATCCAGACTGGTGTTTTCTCCATCTCTTTAGCTATAATACTCAAATTCCACTGATTTCAAAACTCGGTCCTCCAGAAAGTGGAGAGCATTACATAACGTTAGCTAGCCAGCTAACAGTACACTTTAACTTGACATTAGGTTTATGCAGTTTTACTACGCAATAAAAACAATTTAAAAGCCGCGTTCGACAGGATTTCCTAAACATACTGACCAGCTCCAATAGACAGACGCGTGCTATATGGTAGACCAATCCAAACTCATCTCTCGGCATGTCCAGCCTACTCATTATCTCAGCCAATCATGGCTAGCGTGAAGGTTGCTATTTTTTTCTGTGGCTTAACTAACTAGGCTCATAATTTAACAATTGTATTCGTATTTACAGATGGCATGCAAATTTGATATTAAGGCACATGAAAGTTCACATGTTTGAGAAGGAATTTCTGCCAAAAAAATGGCATTTTGATAAAACAATATTTTTACGTTCAAACGGCGCTCCTGTGAAGTCGTGACTTGCGACATACGCCTAGTTTCCTGAATTGGGTCACAAATAATGTTTCATTGCAGGCAAGACAAGGATTGTCTTGTCTTTCAAGAATGCCTGAATTGCTTCGCCTTGCTTTCTGGTTGTTTCACCATCCAATTATTTCAGATTTGTTATGGATAATGTAAACCCTTCAACCACTTAATTTTTATTCAACACTAGGTTTTTGCAAAAAATTGCTTTTTTATAGGTGTGACGTCATTACGTCCAGCTGTTTTTATCGACACAAGACAGTTCAATGGAAACGCACCGTAGCAGGCAATTGTCACATCTATTTTCTAAGCAAATTTTCTAAATGTCCACAAGAAATCACTGGACAAGTTTTTATTTATTTAACTAGGCAAATCAGTTAAGAACAAATTCTTATTTACAATGACAGGCTACCGGGGAACAGTGGGTTAACTGCCTTGTTCAGGGGCAGAACCACTAGGCTACCTAAGTTAATGGAAGCATAGCTAGTGACATTGGCGTTAATGGGCTGCTATAGAATAACATACAAGTCATTACAAACAACCTGAAGTCTGATTAAGAGCAATTGTGTAATTCATTGGTAGCCTACATGGAAATGACAAGAGGAGCCTTCAAAAACGATTTGAGACTAATAATTGACTGTGAATTGACTGTGAATTGATTTTGTTTTTGACTTGACAATTTAAAATACATAAAAATGTTACACCAGGCAACATATATAAATATTACTGTACACAAAAATGTCAGAAGACTTGTTTCCTCTCGACTTATTATGGTCAAGAGGTCATTGTGGTCCTCTTGTAGCCTATTATGTAACCAATAATCATGTTTAACGATGACCCGTGCTGACGTTTGTGTCACTTAAACCTCCATTAAACAACTAGAGAAATGCTATACAAAGAGACACACTCCTAGCAGGATCACTAATGCATTAATTACTCACATTCCTTCATATGCTAACCTCACTGTGGCTACAAATGCTAAATAATATATTGTGTTTCACATGCTGTAAACTTTGTCGACTTCTTCCATTTTATAATGTAAATGTGTCCTCAGTTCATCCAATAATTCTCCACCTATAGATGTATATTTTCACTTATTGGCCTAATCTATCATTGGCAAAACCCTACGGGCGTAAAGAATACACAGCTATAGAATCTGCTACAAACTAGCCTCAGGAAGTTGTCAATGATTCATGAATGCAGATCGATGACGCTGCTAAAGGAGTTGTACTGTGATTTTGGAGTTTGACTGTATATGGTGAAATTCTTCTCACCAACACACTACCACTCACTTGCTACAGCTAATGGCAAATTTACACCTGAGACTTATCCCGTTGTTTTACTAAAAATGCTCAGACTTTGTGTTTCCACGGCCCGGCACCTGTGTCTCACAGTGGACCTGCTCTGACTTGAGACCAAGGCCAGGCCACTGGTAATTTACATAGCAAGGCTGATAGAGTTAGGTCTAATAGGTAACACAACCAAATATGTATTCCTCTCACGCCTCAATTTCAATACTTTCTATTCATATAAACAATTAAAATATGTAATATAAGTTATGTTCTTGAAAAATAATGAGATTAAACTGTAGGGTATGTGCTCAATTGCACATAGAGGAGCAGCCCACACAAAGTATACATCCCAAGTATACAGCACAAAACAAAGTCTACAGCCCTTTATTGGCTATGACACATCGTCAGTGGAAATTCACAGACCAATTAAATTCTTACACATGATTTATTGTTGAAGCATTGACAGTAGGTGTGTCAGTAACACTGCACCTCTATCTTTTGTGAGAATGGTGTCATCTAGTTGAAACTTCTGGTATTGCATACAACATGGTCAGGTTTTCAGTGTAGTAGATGGCAATTAGTCTGGCTGACACCAAACTCCTAGTCTTCCTGAATTCATAGTCTGGAAAGGCTCTTTGATGTTGTCGGCATGATGTGTCGTTAGTGAAAGGGGCTGTGCTTTTAATGGTTGATTAGCCTCTGTGTCTTTCTCACTCAAACACCCATGCACAGCATCTGAGTGCTGCCACCTTCCATTACAACTGTTGGATTTTCAAATTCAAACAAAGAGAGGTTGCAACCCGCCAGAAGAAAAAAAAAAGTTTGACAGAACCAATCAAAGCTCGATCAATTTCTTTGCGAATATTGCATCAACAAACTGAGTCTTGTCCAGACTGTACACACACTTTAATGCCAAAGACACACCAGAATGGCTTTCCAAGAGGTGATGAGTGTTCCTAAGGGGTACATTCTCAGTCCTGACTTAAATCTGCTTGAAAATCAAGGTTTGAATCCTTTTCGTTCTTAAACGGAAGTTGTAGTTCCATTGTGTCTCTCGTCATAAAAAAATAAGTGGCTGGAAGAAGAAGGAAACCCGCGGACTTTACTCCACATGGAAGAACTGACAATTTATAGATGTCCATGTTGTGCCCAAACATTGCCAAGAACATATTTGCTGTAAGTAGGCATCAACTAGACACCTTTTTTAATATAGAAATGTAGTGTTTCTTGGAATAAAATATTACAACTACACTACCTACAGAGGCTTGCGAAAGTATTCACCCCCCTTGCCATTTTTCCCATTTTGTTGCCTTACAACCTGGAATTAAAATTGATTTGTATCATTTGAGTTACACAACATGCCTACCACTTTGAAGATGCAAAATATTTTTTATAGTGAAACAAACATGCCTCGGATTCATGCCTCAGCCGGCTCGTTGGGCTCCTACGCCTCAGCCGGCTCATCGGGCTCCCATCACACATAATGTCTCAGCCGGCCCATCACGATCCCACGCCTCAGCCGGCTCAACAGGCTCCCACGCCTCAGCCGGCTCAACAGGCTTCTACGCCCCCAGCCGGCTTGTCCAGCGCCCATGCCTCGGCCGGCCCGTCAGGCTCACCCAGGTGGGACGCCGGGTGGCGCCTCTAGGGGGGATACTGTCACGCCTGCTCCCGCTCTCCGTCTCTGGTACTCGTGGGCGCCAGGGTGCCTTTCATTACTAAGCATTCTTACATAGGTATTCCTCTTGTCCAGATGGGATAGGGTAGTGTCCAGTGTGATGGCGATTGCATCATCTGTGGACCTATTGGGGCAGTATGCAAATTGCAGTGGGTCTAAGGTGGAGGTGATATGATCCTTGACTAGTCTCTCAAAGCACTTCATGATGACAGAAGTGAGTGCTACGCGGCGATAATCATTTAGTTCAGTTACCTTTGCCTTCTTGGGTACAGGAACAATGGTGGCCATCTTGAAGCATGTGGAGACAGCAGACTGGGATAAGGAGAGAATATGTCCGTAAACACACCAGCCAGCTGGTCTGCGCATGCTCAGAGGTTGCGGCTAGGGATGCTGTCTGGGCTGGCAGCCTTGCTAGGGTTAACACGTTTAAATGTCTTAAATGTTTGGCCGGTCTAGGCCGTCATTGTGAATAAGAATTTGTTCTTAACTGACTTGCCTAGTTAAACAATTTTTTTAAATAAAAGCACCAGACACGGAGAAGGTAGCGGGCTGTGTCGGCCACAGTCTTTGGTAGCGGGCTGCTTCGGTGGCACTGTATTATCCTCAAAGCGGGCAAAGAAGGTGTTTAGTTTGTCTGGAAGCAAGACATCGTTGCCCGTGACGTGGCTGGTTTTCTTTTTGTAGTCTGTGATTGTCTGTAGACCCTGCCACATACGTCTCGTCTCTGAGCCGTTGAATTGTGACTCCACTTTATCCCTATACTGACATTTCGCTTGTTTGATTGCCTTGCGGAGGGAATAATTGCAATGTTTGTATTCGGCCATATTCCCGGTCACCTTTCCATGGTTAAATGCGGTGCTTTTAGTTTTGTGCGAATGCCACCATCTATCCACGGTTTCTGGTTAGGGTAGGTTTTAATAGTCACAGTGGTACAACATCTCCTATGCACTTCCTTATAAACTCACTCACCGAATCAGTGCATAAATCGATATTATTCTCTGAGGCTACCCGGAACATGTCCAAGTCCTCGTGATAAAAACAATCTTGAAGAGTGGATTCCGATTGGTCAGACCAGCGTTGAATAGTCCTTGTCATGGGTACATCCTGTTTGAGTTTCTGCCTATAGGAGGGGAGAAGCAAAATGGAGTCATGGTCAGATTTTCTGAAAGGAGGGTGGGAGAGGGCCTTGTATGCATCGCGGAAGTTAGAGTAGCAGTGATCCAGTGTTTTTCCAGCCCGGATACTACAATTAATATGCTGATAGAATTTAGGTAGCCTTGTTTTAAAATTTGCTTTGTTAAAACCCCCAGTTACAATAAATGCAGCCTCAGGATATATGGTTTCCAGTTTGCAGTCCAGTGAAGTTCCTTGAGGGCCGTTGTGGTATCGGCTTGAGAGGGGATATACACGGCTGTGACAATAACCGACGAGAATTCTCTTGGGAGTTATTACGGTTGGCATTTGATTGTGAGGAATTCTAGGTCAGGTGAACAAAAGGACTTGAGTTCCTGTATGATGTTACAATTACACCACAAGTCATTAACCTGTTTGAACTAGGGGGCAGTATCACATCTGGCATCACATCTGGCACCATCCCTATGGTAAAGCATGGTGGTGGCAGCGTCATGCTGTGGGGATGTTTTTCAGCGGCAGGGACTGGGAGACTAGTCAGGATCGAGGGAAAGATGAACGGAGCAAAGTACATATAGATCCTTGATGAAAACCTGCTCCAGAGTACTCAGGACCTCAGACAGGGGCAAAGGTTCACCTTCCAACAGGACAACGACTCTAAATGTGATGTTTCAGCTTTTTGTTTTTAATCAATGAGAAAAACTTTCTAAAAATGTGTTTTTGCTTTGTCCTTATGGGATATTGTGTGTAGATTGATGAATAAGAATGAACATTTTAGAATAAGGCTGTAACGTAACAAAATGTGGAAAAAGTCAAGGGGTCTGAATACTTTCCGAAGGTGCTGTATGTAAAATGTGCAGTATATGTAACAAAAAACCTGTAAAAACAAAGTTACCTTTGTCTCTCAAAGAGGACCTTTTTATTGGATCAGCCAATACTTATACAAAATAAAACACTTTTCCCTTTGATTTAGAGCCACGCCACATAGTCGAATGATTCGCTCAGAATTTGAATTGACTATCATGCCACTCAGTAAATCCACACTCCCTAAGTCCCAAACAGTTGCACACTGTTACCGGCTCTATACGCCAGCAGTTCAAGCCTGGAGATGAAGTTACAGACGCCATAATGGGACAGATACGTTGCGATCGCCATACATCTCTATTTCTGGAACGTTGCTGGCAGGCACTTCCCTTAAACTCGATCTAAACTGTCCAATGTAGACAAGCGAGTCTAATTTCACGGTGGTCTGAAGGTTATTCCATGAGCTGGGGGCATAAAAACTAAAAGCATTTCACCCCAGTTCAGTGGATACCTGCAGGACCTCCAAAACCACCCAGTCCAGAAAGCGGGTCTAAAAATTGCTGGATCTCTAGTTAATACGTGAGCTGAGGTAGTGGGGGAGTCTCTGAAGAATCGCTTTATATACAAAAAGTAGCCAATGCTGGGTCTTTCTGGTGGTCAGAGACTCCCAGCCAACAGAACTATACAAAATGCACTGATGTGTGTTAGAATTGTCTGCAGTGGTAAAATGCAGTGCTGAACTAAACGGTTTTAAAGCAGAGGCTGCCACATGCATGTAGTTTATATCACCATAATGAAGTACTGGGAGAAGCGTTGCTTGAGCAATCTTCCTTCTACTTTCCAAAGTGAGGCAGAATTTATTTCTATAAAATGAACTAATCTTAATTCTCAACTTTCTTGTCACTGTGTTTTAAAATAGAGCTGATCGTCAATCCAAATACATATGTACTTAAAATGGGAACTTGCTCAATTTGGGCTCTCTTTGATGTTCAAATACACAGGTCCTTATGGTCAATATTACGAGACCTAGAGAACAACATAAACTTGGTTTTATTAGCATTTAGCACTAGTTTAAAATCAGTAATACATTTTTGAATTGATTCAAAATCATGTTGAAGGTCATGAATGGCCTGCTGTACTGAAGGGGCACAGGAGTAAATTACCTTATCATCCACGTAGAGACCAATAACGACGCCTGCGGCACACCTTTCGTAATATTGAGGTTTGACTACTTTCCAGGAGGCAGCTGGATTCCCACATTTCTTTGATACAGAGTTCAATAAGTACTATATGTCAGCTTTGCTTTTCCAATCAGGGATAGACATCTATTTCTCAAGCATCTGAAGGATTGGCTGTATACTTATGAGGGGCGTTTGTCAAAATAATATCTAAAATAATATCTAAAATAATAATTTTTAAGGGTGTTTACATTTTGGCAGAGTTGGCTCAGTTATCAGCTGAGTAAAATTTTACTCAATGCAGATATCTTTCAGTATATCAGAAATGAGCATCAACCAATCCAGATTAAGATCACCCAAAATTAATAATTCAGATTTAGCATAGTTAGATAGCAGGTCAGAGAGTTGGCTACTAGCACAGACAGAGGGCGATAAATTCCCACTAGTGTAAATAGGGCATTATTACCAAGGCCCACATTTAGGACTACATTCTAATTGCTTAGGGAGAGAGTTAGTGAGAGATACAGAAACATTTAAGTTGTCCTTTGTAAATATGGTGACACTTCCACCTCTGCCAACTGTCAGATCTAAAAGCATTATAACCAGCCAGAGGCATTAACAGAATGTCCACAATGGTTTGAGGCCAGAGTTATAATAAAAATAGATTTTTGAGATCAAACTTCTGGCATTTACATGAATCAGTCCAATGTCACAGCTGTCGTATTTCATATCAGATGGAGTTTCTAATACAAGCATACTATGCTCAGTTTGTAACCCCTCCGTTGGTATTTGAAAATACCATAGGGCTAGCTTGAATTGGCATAGATACACGATTTTCTAGAACTGTACCATTTGGCCTATGCTTTGAGTGAGGATGTGGGCAAAAACAAAGTCAATGATGGTTATCAGTTCCAGGCCTGCAGTATGATGATAATGCTGATAATGTATGGTTGTGATTACCTGAGTGGAACTTGAGGAAGTAGCTTGGCAAACAAAGGAAAATATACTGTATGCCTTTTTTGATATTTTCATATTTACCGCTGCATTTGAACAAAAAAGTGAATGGTTAAACTAGCATTATTTAGAGACCCCCTGCATTTAGTGGAGCTAACGTCTCATTCAGGGGAGCTGAGCCCCCCCCTGACTCCCCCGTAATTCTTTCCCATGCACACACACATGCACAAATACACACCGTGGTCTCTAGATGGCAGGCAAGCATAACATATTGCAGATAACCTGCAGTTGAAGACCATCTTACAGTTTTTCTCGATTGCTTGAACACGGAATGAAATTAGGAATCAGATGGCCAAAGCAATAACTTTTCTGTGCAACAGTTTGTAATGTATCATTGGTTTCACACTGAATGCAAATCCTAAACAATTGTTTGCAAAACAGTTGACAACTCTACACAAGACAGAACAATCTATTGTGTAAAGTAAATAAAAATAAATACTTTTCCCACAGTCAATAATAATTACTCCCATAATAGTAAATCTATACCACCAACATGTAAACCCTCTTTGCATAATCTCAATCAGTCATACACTGTCACGTTTACTCATTGTCACCAGTTTTCTCATTATTATGCACACCTGTCACCATCATTACGCGCACCTGCACCTCATGATACTCACCTGGACTCTATCACCTTCCTGTATCTGTCACTCCCTTTGGTTTTTTCCCCAGCTGTTATTGACTCTCTTTCAGTGTTTCATGTCTGTATGCGGCTCGTGTTTATTTATTAATTTCACTCCCTGTACTTGCTTCCTGATTATTAGGATGCCTCAGCCAGCTCATCAGGCTTCCATGCCTCGGCTGGTTCTACAGGTTCCCGGCCCGCTCCTGGCCCTTGGGACCATCCCTCTGGTCAGTGTCCTGCGGCTGGAGCCGCGTGTCAGGGAGGGGGTGCTGTTACGTTTACTCCCCCTCTCCAGCAAAGGTTGTAGCCAGTTTTCTTGTTTTGTTCCCTGTACTTGCTTCACGATTCTTAGTGTACACATTACATATACAGTAGATCATATTGATATTTCTCAAATTGCCAGCTTCGAGAGAGACTATGGCCAAACTGCTAGTTAAAACAAATGAGGTAATTACAGTGTTCCAGATATGAGTGAAAATAACCATTGATAATTGAGTGACATTTTTTACATCTCACCTATGTTGTTAAATTCATATAACATCTGATACTGTAAGTTTATTATTATTATATATTTCTTTAAGTAATAGAACTGCATTGGCACCTAGAAAATGGTTCATCCAAATATGAGGTGTAACTGGGGAAATTATCATCACCAACAACAGACCTCTAATGGGCAGAATGATAGTTGAGAAGGGTTCCTCTGTTCACGCTCTTTCTTTATGGTTATTATATTGAGACTGCTGTGGCTAGGTGCATTACAAAATTTCCGATTACAGATGGCATGGGTGCAACTTTCAATGCGGACAAGGAGACATGTCCCCCCTAGTTTTATCATTGGAATGTGATACAAAACGCAGCAACAGTGTGCATTAGGCCCATGCGGACGGGTAGGCTGTTTGGAGTGTTTATATGACTGGATTTAAGACCATGTGGACATCACAGAGTGGGCTGACAGGCTGTGTGAAGGCAAAGCTTCTGGAAGGCTGGCTGGACCAGCACAGGAGAGTTGAACATAGTGTGTGCGTGTTGCGCTCTTTCACCGAGTTGTAAAAGGAAGCAGAACAGAAACTGCCTATTATTTAGTTGACTGATGTAGCTGGCAAGGTAACTACTGTTTAACATAACAGAAAGAACTAAACTAGGGTTTATTTGTAGTGCTGAGCTAGTATTGTAACTGACATGTAACGTTAGTTAATGTTTCATCCCCACTCGACTGAGGTGAATGAATAAGCTACGCTAGTGAGCAGTTACCACAGCCAGGTCAGCTCTAGCCTTTAATCTGTCAGATAGCGATATGAGGTGGCAATTATTACGAACAGCAGTTGTTTTTATGGAAATGTTTTGTAGCCTTTGTCACGTTTCCAAAGTAAATTAACTTGACTAGCTTTCGCCAGTTGATGTACCGTTAGAGAGCTGGTCGAAAGTTGGCTTACATTAGCTTTTATTTTTGCCTCAATCAAACTAGACCTGAATCAAACAATGAAACCCTATGCCAACCAGTGCAATGTGAGTTGTATCAGTCAGTATGTCAATGTAACGTTATTGATCTGTCAGTTTCTCTAGCTGATTCCCCAGTTTTTACACTGACACAGTAATAAACAGTTGTAAATGAGACCACACAACAGTTCTAAAGTTAGTCTTCACTGTCATGGTGCGCAGTAGAGGTCTGCGCGGGACCGTTTTTAAAATATTTTTTTCATATTATCCTCTTCCCGCCTACACCCGCTGCCTTTCTGTACGACTCCCACCCGCTACCGCAAGAACTGGTCCCAAACCCAACTACAGTCCTGCAATGTTATTTAAGGCGTATGTGATGCAGCTCACTTGCCAGCCATGATCAGAATTTTGCGCTCTATAGGAAATGTCATATGCGCAAAAAGAAATTGGTTAAATTACCAGAGATTCTCACATGGCCCTTACATTGTATTACCGGGCTATATCAGCCAATATGCTAGATGAAGAGAGCAGAGTTGGAGAGACTTGGACTTTCTCTTGAGCTATTTTTATAGTCTACCTTTTAGGCTATAGTGGGAAGATTTTCAGATGGAGAAATATGGGTGATAAATTTTTAAGCCTATTACTAGGCATTGTAGTAAACTATAGCCTATTTAGGAAGTATGTTTCCCTGGAAAGAGAACTGCCACATGCGTTTCCGCCCATGTATAAATGGGCTATAGCTTACTCTAATTGAGACTACACGCGCACCTGATCTTGCAGGTATGGCTACTAAACTGGAAGCAGCAAGATTGATGACAGCGACACTTGCTATGTTTTGCATAGTCCTATAGGATATAGCCTTCCTTTTAGGAGGACGATTTGCAGGTAGAGACAAATGTGTAATCCATACTTATTGAAAATGAAAGGCGCAACTCTCGCTCACCAAAGTAGCCTAACCTATGTGCACGTTGTTCCTTTTCAATCATGATAAAACATTTTGATTGCACTTTGACTCACGTTGGTTGAGCACCCTCCACTTTTCATTATCAATATTTAGACACTGTAGTAAACTACATTCTGTCATGACGTGACCCTTTCTGGGTGTAGAGCGTGGCTTCCCCCTCTCTCTCCTACATCCAGATTCTGTTATCTCAGGCCATAAATTCCTGGCGGAGACTCTCTCCCTCTGGTCATGCAGAGAGTGACCAAAGGATTTCACTTGGCCGAACCCAGAATTTGAGAATGGAACAATATTCAATATTTTTTGTATTTCCCTCGCTCAACTTTTTTCTTTTTCACTCCGAACGCTTTATCTGGACCTGGTTCGTCAGGACCTCCACCAGCCGAAGCTAAGTAGCAACATTAACATGAAGCCTTCTAATTGCAGTCGCTGTACTCATAATATACAGGAGAACGATTGCCTTACGGCGAGGATAGCTGTGCTGCAAGCCCAGCTTCAGATGCAAGGGTAATTTAAGAGTAGGAAAGGATAAAACAGCGTCTGTGCCACCAGTAATTCTGTAGGAACGCTCAACCGGTGTTGCTCATTAAGCCGAAAGAAACTTTCAACCGGTTCTCCCCATTAAGCAGCGAGTCGGAGTCAGAGGCTGAGCCTTCTCTGGTCTCTACTCCTCCAGTTACGGGATCTGAGACGCCGAAGCCTCCCACCATTAGCTCTGACAAATTGAAAACCCTAGTCATTGGCGACTCCATTATCCGCAGAATTAGACTTAACTTCTTAGGGAGCAGCGCACGAGGTGACCGTCTTGGAGAGCCTGGCGTGCCCAAAGTAAAATGCCTCCCATTCAGGCCCAGAAAATAGGATATGCACATATTTAGTACCATTGGATAGGAAACACGCTGAATTTTCTAAAAGTGTTAACCATTTGTCTATGAGTAAAACAGAACGGATATGGCAGGCAAAAACCCGAGGAATTTCTGTCCTGGAAAAAGTGGTTTTGACAGATTGCCTCATTTGGAACCCCTCCCTTATGAAAATGCCCATATAAGGGCATATGAATGCAGTACCTATCGCTTCCTCTGGATGTCAACAGTCTCGAAAAAGTGTTCTGATTCTTATTAGATGCTTTTAGAGCAGAGAAGAAAACTAATAAGGAAGTGTCCACACAGATGTCAATACAAGTAAATGCGCGTTCACGGCTGGCACGCTCTGTGGTTTTGTTATAGATTTTATGTTTTGATGACTAAATGTTTGTACTTAATACTAAGAACATTCCATTCTGAAAATGTATGGAATAGAGATAGGGTTACAAGACAAATGGTAGTCCAATTAATGTGTGTGTGTGTGTGTGTCTAGATATTAACTTGGTGTGCAGAAGTATGACTTCATTTAGTGGGTGTCTGGAAGAACAAAGAATTATTTGATTCTACCGGACACATGCGAAATACTCCCGTCCTTGAAAGACAGGAAGGATAGTTAACAGAACCTCCCAAGTTTGACTTATGTGCAAAGATTGTGATAAGGAATGAATGGGTACTGTGGGAAGACACTATTTTCTTGGAGAGGGCGGGGGGAATTTTGTATCTTTGTATTTCAACATTGTACCATATAAAAGACTGTGTACACCTTTTGGAGCTCAGAGCTCTCCCATGAATAAATAATCCACATTTGATCATTATAGATTGGGCCTCTGTTTGTCTCATTTCAACCAGTATCTTACAAATACTGGGTAACAGACAGAGTTTGTTTAATTGAAGTTCAGTTTATGAACATAGAGAACAAAATTTTCTATAACAGGTTTTTTCCTTTCTTATCGCCCAGTTTATATTCCGGTTGAAATATTATACTATTTATACATAAAAGTGTTCCTAAGGATACATTTAAAATTATGTTTGATTGTTCTTGGACAAGTTTATAGGTATAAGTTGAACGAGTTCTCTTCACGTTTCAATGGAGGAGTCAACGCTATATTTTCTCATTATAACGCGCCAACCAAACTGAGATTTATGGATATAATACATTACTTTTTCTAACAAAAGAACCATGGATTGTCTTCGTTGGACACTTTGGAAGCCCTCAGCAGAAGTTCTTCAAAAGGTAATTGATTTGTTTTCGCTGTGAAATGTGTTTTCTGTCAACCGTGAAGGCTTATGAATTTATGGTAATGGGAAAAATATGTGGGGTGCTATCCTCAAACAATCAAATGTGGTGCTTTCGCCGTAAAGCCTTTTTGAAATCTGACAATGCTGTGATATTGCCAAGAAGCAGAGCTTTTGATGACTATGAAACACTTGTATATTGATGCATGTTTAATAATTAAACTTTTGGATTTTGAATTTGGCGCCTTGCATTTCACCTGGTAGTGTCAGGAGTGCTAGCGCCCCACCGCTCCCTAAGAAGTTAACAAACTATAGTTTTGGAAAGTTAGTTAGGACATCTACTTTGTGCATGACGCAAGTCATTTTTCCAACAATTGTTTACAGACATTATTTCACTTAATTCACTGTATCACAATTCCAGTGGGTCAGACGTTTACATACACTAAGTTGACTGTGCCTTTAAACAGCTTGGAAAATTCCAGAAAATGATGTCATGGCTTTAGCAGCTTCTGATAGGCTAATTGACATCATTTGAGTAAATTGGAGGTGTACCTGTGGATGTATTTCAAGGCCTACCTTCAAACTCAGTGCCTCTTCGCTTGACATCATGGGAAAATCAAAAGAAATCAGCCAAGACCTCAGAAAAAAAAGTTGGAGACCTCCACAAGTCTGGTTCATCCTTGGGAGCAATTTCCAATTGCCTGAAGGTACCACGTTTATCTGTACAAACAATAGTACGCAAGTATAAACACCACGGGACCACGCAGCCATCATACCGCTCACGAAGAAGACGCCTTGTGTTTCCTAGAGATGAACGTACTGTGGTGCGAAAACTGCAAATCAATCCCAGAACAACAGCAAAGGACCTTGTGAAGATGCTGGAGGAAACCGGTACAAAAGTATCTGTATCCACAGTAAAACAAGTCCTATATCGACATAACCTGAGAGGCCGCTCAGCAAGGAAGAAGCCACTGCTCCAAAATCACCATAAAAAAGCCAGAGTACGGTTTGCAACTGCACATGGGGACAAAGATTGTAATTTTGGGAAAAATGTTGTCTGGTCTGATGAAACAAAAATAGAACTGTCGTAATCGAGCTGTTTGGCCATAATGACCATCATTATGTTTGGAGGAAAAAGGGGGAGGCTTGCAAGCCGAAGAACACCATCCCAACCATGAAGCACGGGGGTGGCAGCATCATGTTGTGGGGGTGCTTTGCTGCAGGAGGGACTGGTGCACTTCACAAAATAGATGGCATTGTGAGGAAGGAAAATTATGTGGATATATTGAAGTAACATCTCAAGACATCAGTCCGGAAGTTAAAGCTTGGTCACAAATGGGTCTTCCAAATGGACAATGACCCCAAGCATACTTCCCGGAGTTGTGGAAAAATGGCTTAAGGACAACAAAGTCAAGGTATTGGAGTGGCCATCACAAAGCCCTGACCTCAATCCTATAGAAAATTCATGGGCAGAACTGAAAAAGCGTGTGCGAGCAAGGAGGCCTACAAACCTGACTCAGTTACAGCAGCTCTGTCAGGAGGAATGGGCCAAAATTCACCCAACTTATTGTCGGAAGCTTGTGGAAGGCTACCTGAAACGTTTGACACAAGTTAAACAATTTAAAGGCAGTGCTGCCAAATACTAATTGAGTGTATGTAAACTTCTGTCAGGAGGAATGGGCCAAAATTCTGAAAATGTGATGAAAGAAGTAAAAGCTGAAATAAATCATTCTATCTACTATTATTCTAACATTTCACATTCTTAAAATAAAGTGGTGATCCTAACTGACCTAAAACAGGAACATTTTACGAGGATTAAATGTCAGGAATTGTGAAAAACTGAGTTTAAATGTATTTGGCTAAGGTGTATGTAAACTTCCGATTTCAACTGTATACTGAGATCATGTGACATTTACATTGCACACAGGTGGACTTTAGTTAAAACTACTTAAGGAGCAGTGGGGCTCTAGCGCTAGCGCTCTATAGCGCCCCACTCCCGACACTGCAAAACAAATCCCTTACCTTTTGAAGAACTTCTGCTGAGGGCTTCCCAAGTGTCCAACGAAGACATCCATTGTTTCTTTTGTTAGAAAAAGTAATTTATTATATCAGTAAATTGCCGTTTGGTTGGCGCGTTATTTTCAGAAAATCCAACGTCAAATTGCCCATTGAAATGTGAAGAGAACGTGTTCAAATATACCTATAAACTTTTCCTAAACAAATCAAATACCAGTTATAATGCATCCTTAGCTATCCTTTTATGAATATTAGCGATAATATTTAACTTGGATGGTCACCTAAACATTATATAAGTAAAATAAACTGGGGCGCGCGCACCCAGATTCGCACCCGAGAAAACTTGTTAACATTTCAGGTCCCCTTACCATTTCCTGTTCCTATCCGTTTTGCTTACTCCAATCATTCCCAGTCTTTGTATATAGACTGTTGACATCTAGTGGAAGCCATAGGTACTGCAATCCAGGAGCTGGATTGCCTTGAAGTCAATGGGGAGAGTGTCAAACAGAGCAAAGTTCACCAAAGACTGCATTTCCGAATGGATTTTCCTCGGGGTTTTCGCCTGCTATATCAGTTCTGTTATACTCACAGACATTATGTTAACACTTTTGGAAACTTCAGAGTGTTTCCTATCCAATAGTACTAATTATGTGCATATCCTATTTTCTGAGCCTGAGTGGCAGGCATTTTATTTTGGGCACACCAGACTCTCCAAAACCGTCACCTCTGCTGCCGCTCCCTAAGAAGATAACTAATTATGTGACTTCTGAAGGTAATTTGTTGCACCAGATCTTATTTAGGGGCTTCATAGCAAAGGGGGTGAATACATATGCACGCCCCACTTTTCCGTTTTTTATTTTTTATACGTCTTTGAAGCAAGTTATTTTTTTCACACCAATTTTGACTATTTTTGTGTATGCACTGTATGTAAAAACAAACAACAAAAAATTCAAGTGTTCAGTCAATTTTATTCGTGGAGTGCCTTTGTTACAACTATGACACAGAAAGCATATGTGTTGGAACACAGTAACAGCTTATTTTTATTAACAAAATATTTAAAATTCCCCAACCACCAAGAAGCATGGTCAAAAGACACCAAGTAGCCCTGATAAATAGTGAAACTCGGTACAAAAGCAATAATGGCATCATATTTAATATAAATGTTGATTTGAAAGCAGTCAAAAATAGTCAATTATTGTTAGGTTGTGTGCATCTTCACCCAATGGTATCAGTTCGATTTAATTTAGCTGTTATCCCTTGTCCTAACAGTTGACACAATTTTCGTAATGTTCAATTGCTTGACACACTTTGACATACCTTTTGTTTGTTTGTAGTGCATAGTAATCTCCCGTTTTTGTGTTCAATTCTTCAGCACCATTGTGAAGCACAACAGCTGTGCATGTGCCTTATTTTGCGAATAGGGAGGGAGCTCCCTTCTCACTTTGTTCATGGTGTCGGCCAGACTTGTTTTCTTTGCAAGCAACTTGTTTGCCAATGACAGTGAAGTGAAGAAGTTGTCCTTGGTGACATTTCTCCCCTTGCCAACGGTTCCACAAGCCCAATCACCACATTCTACAACACTTACTCATCAGCTGGTCACTGCACTTTCAACTGTCAGTAAAAGGAGAGTAGCAGGCCCTACTGTTAGGAGAAGGAGGGGCAATGGGGCTAAACCATTACCACCTGGTCAGTGTATGTCATGGAAAGAGCAGGTGTTCTTAATGTTTTGTATACGATCCATAGCGTCCATTACGGGGCTGTAACAAACATGCAAGGCTGGTGCACAGTCAAGCTGTCACAGAGGGGGGATTGAGATGCTGAGAGTAATTAACCAGCTGACGACAGAGTGCCTCCTCTAGAGCTTTCACCCTTCCAGTTTGACTGATGTGTGGCATTTCTGTAGCTTCCATCTCTTTTGTCCTCTCCCTTCAACTCTCATCTCTGGCGAACAGAGAGCTGCGAGGTGACCCGTTAACAAGGCCGCTCTCTGCAACTCAGATGTTCCTGGAGCTTGTCAATAATGTCTGCGTGGCTTGTTTTTGCATTTGAACTACAGTTTACCTCACACTATTTGCTCTGTAAGCGCTAACCATGAAGGTAATGTTGACTGAGCAGATAATTTAGAACAACCTGTCACATCCCAAAATTCTTTCTCTTTTACTTCTGGTTCAAACAAAGTCCACTTTTGCTGCCTCTTATCTACTCCCCCACAAGTACTACTCCATTGTTAATCGTTGTAATTCTCCTTCTTGTAAAGAGAAAAAAAGTAATTGATGGCAAAAGGCCAGCGAGTTACCTCACCCACCCACCCATCCCGGCTTTGGGAATGCGGCCATTCCCCACCTCTCATTTTGATGTTTACAGTTCCTGCTAGGAACAAGCGCCTGGGTAATGTTTTATATTTTGGAAATGTTCCATAATTTATCATTATCAGATCAAATGATGGGCTACCAAAAGCACAATGCAATATTGCTGGGCTGGCTCTGAGCTAAAACAAATAAGCAAGGCTCTCCTCCTTTTCTTCCTCTCAATTAGCGCATAAATCACATTCATAAAGGAGGTTCGGCTTTAATTATTATTACTGGCGGTGTGCACTCAGACCCGTCCCGGTGTCACCTGAGATTTGCTTGATTGCGGCTTGATTGGAAAAGAAGAACATGAGAAATAGAGAAGCTTTGATTCAGCAAATACTTGTCTGGCTTTCATTACGGCAGACTTTAATTTGACTGTTAATTTCTGCCCCTGCCATCACCTTTGGGATATTTGAAATGTGGCTGGATGCTGAGAGAACAGACCACAGGGGGAGATGCTGTTAAGACACTGTTCTACAGCATGGGTAAATCACATGAGCTTTGTCTCTGCATTGTCTATTCTAGTCTATTCTGACTCTAGGCTGGCAAGACACAGGCTACCCCAAGCATAAGTAAGACTTGACCTGTTACTTTTACTAAAGTGGGTACCAGTTAACTGCATTGAGGGCACAAGGTCAGGCTAAGTTAATTGGTCCAACCTTCTGAATCCCATTATAAAGAGTCTGAAAACTCTTTAGTGGCCTATTGTCACCTTGGTCATCATTATCATTGACTAATGAAAGGGCTTCTTGCCACACTATGGATATCACGAAAGAAAGGAGGTACGACTAGATGAATTTTAAAACACCATTTATTGGCAGAATTACATTCATGGATTTTGGATTGTAGACATGTGGTAGTGGTGGAGTATGGGCCTGAGGGCACACAGTGTGTTGTGAAATCTGTGAATGTACTGTAATGTAAAAAAAAAATGGTAGAACTGCCTAAATTATTTTTTGCTCCCGAGTGGTGCTGCGGTCTAGGGCACTGCATCTCAGTGCTAGAAGCACTGGTTCGATTCCAGGCTGTATCACAACCGGCTGTGATTGGGAGTCCCATAGGGCGGCGCCAGAGTTAGGGTTTGGCCGGGGTAGGCCGTCATTGTAAATAAGAAAATGTTCTTAACTGACTTGCCTAGTTAAACATTGTTTTTGTTGCTGGCCCCCATGATGCATAATAAATACAAATGTGGTGAGTTCAAGAGACATGTAGCCCAGTGTAAAATATTGAAATAAGTCTTTGTATGTTTCCAGTAATATCAGAGACTGTTTGGAAGGAAAAAGGCCCAGTCATGTCAGGAGAGTGGATGGCACATAGCCTGGTCTTAGATCGGTTTGTGCCGTAGTCAACTCCTATGGTAGTAGTCAGTAGTGTAATGGAGGATAAACACATATAGAGTTGTTGTATTCTTTGAAGAAAAAAAAATATCGTTATAAAAAAGTCCATTCCATACTTTCTAAATCCATAAGGGGGATATACAAGTGCACACTTCAGGAAAAAAGTAATGAATCAGAATGCTGCCAAATAGTTTAAGATGGTGGCAACCAAAGGGGCACTTGCGTATCAAATCATTCACAACTGATTCATTGATTATGAAATGATTTTGCAAAATAGAAGCACATGCATTCAGCGTCTTTCATCTTACCATTGGCACGTAACCATTGAATCATCCGTCAGGGGAATTTGATCTATGGAAGGCATATTTCACTTAACTGTGCCAGATAAGTCACATGCTGCTGTGTGAATACAGCCTATCCAGGCAGGCCGCTACCCTGAGTTCTCAACTTTCCCATGTTTTTATGATGGCCAATTTGGAATGGATTACATGTGTTTAGGTACTTATTTATGACTAACACGAAGTTAATAAATCTTGATTTCCTCCATGACTGAGTACAAAACCGGCACGGAATGAAAAGTTACGCCAACGGATCGGCTGTATTTCATAATTGCCGCCGAGGCACAACAACTCTGATTTAGTTCCCCCCTATATCAGGGAAGGAATGCTGTGCCGCTAGATCACCTATCACGCCACGTATCCGTCTCCTTGTTAGCAGACAAGCTGTTGAATAAGCTCAAGTGCTAAGGGGTTCTAAACTCAGTCAGTGATTTGTTGTTTTGGCAGCTCTGGCCAGGAAAAGTCCTAATGAATGAGGACAGCACGAAAATGAAACCACAACAAAGGAGAGCAGGGGAAATGATCACAGCTATTATCATTAGCATCTATTTAATTTATTTTACCTTTATTTAAGCAGGGAGTCACCATTGAGACCAGGGTCTCTTTCACAAGTGAGCCCTGCATATACACTTTCATAAGACAAAATACAATATAAAACAAGTAAAATACAGCAGAACACCAATATTCAAGAAGGTCCCCAATCATTATTTTAAATAGCCCGAGCGGCACCAGAACATCCAACTGTAATGTATTTTGTAGTTGATTCCAGCATTGAGGTGCTTTTAAACTAAAAGCGGATTTACCTAATTTGGTGGAGACCCAAGGAACTTCAAGCGTTAACAAACCTGTTTTGTATCACAGTGCCATGACCCAGTAAGTGCAATACCAGTTCTCCATCTGCTTGGTAAGAATAGTGCCCCTCATCAGTGTTGTTCCTTTCATTTTGATTGATGTGGGGTGTCTTGGGGTATGTCTGTGTGCGTGGGGAGGGTGGGGGTGTTCAAATCAAATGTTATTTGTCATATACCCGTGTTTAGCAGATGTTATTGCGGGTGTAGCGAAATGCTTGTTAATTGATTAGAGGGCAGGGGCTTTCTCTGTATGAAGCATATACTGTAAAAGTTCAGAGTGCAGGTATTGCACTTACTGGGCCATGGTACTGTGATCCAAAACATGGCTTCTACAACTAAATCTGGGCTAGGATGTTTTCAAACAATGACCTGTATGACCTGTATGTCAAATTAGTCATTTATCCCTGTTGATATGAAGCCGAATGTGGAGAGACTCAACAAACATGATGGCCTTACAACCAACGCGTTTTTAGAGTTGTTGCCTCTATCTACCCTGCATTTGATAGTTTGTGTATACAACAAAGTAAGTAGATAAGTAGCCTTGAGCTGGAATGGTGAGTGCCAAGCAGAGATGTATGGGGTCACATTTTTACAGTGTTTGGTATGATTAAGCCAGAGAACGAACTCCCATCCTTCCAATCTCAGGGCGGACACTAACCACAAGACCACTAACGTACCATATTGTAAATAGGTTCACTAAAAGTGGTTTCATGGTGTAATGATTCTATCGCAGATACATATAATATAGATAGATCTCATTTGCATCCACGTGTGGATGCTAGTAGAACATAGAGGGACAGCAACAGAGACTGCCCCTGTATTTCTCTGTTGTCTTCTCCTCCCTCCATATCAATCATCTTCAACCTGGGGATTGGATCCTTACAGAGGCTCCTGACAAGGGTAATCAATCAATCAAATGTATTTATAAAGCCCTTCTTACATCAGCTGATGTCACAGAGTGATGTACAGAAACCCAGCCTAAACTCCCAAACAGCAATGCAGGTGTAGAAGCACGGTGGCTAGGAAAATCCCTGGAAAGGCCAAAACCAAGGAAGTAACCTAGAGAAGAACCAGGCTATGAGGGGTGCTTTATCTGGGTAGCCGGAAAATAGAGCATTGCAGTAGCTAACCTAGAAGTGACAAAAGCATTGATTCATTTCTGCATAATTTTTGGACAGAAAGTTTCTGATTTTTGCAATGTTACGTAGATGGAAAAAAGCTGTCCTTGAAACAGTCTTGATATGTTCGTAAAAAGAGAGATCAGGGTCCAGAGTAACACAGAGGTCCTTCACAGAGACGACTGTACAACCATCAAGATTAATTGTCAGATTCAACAGAAGATCTCTTTGTTTCTTGGGACCTAGAACAAGCATCTCTGTTTTGTCCGAGTTTAAAAGTAGAACATTTGCCGCCAACCACTTCCTTATGTCTGAAACGCAGGCTTCCAGGTAGGGCAATTTTGGGGCTTCACCATGTTTCATCGAAATGTACAGCTGTGTGTCATCCGCATAGCAGTGAAAGTTAACAATATGTTTCCGAGTGACATCACCAAGAGGTAAAATATATAGTGAAAACAATAGTGGTCTTAAAACGGAGCCTTGAGGAACATTGAAATGTACAGTGTATTTGTCACAGAACAAAACATCCACAGAGACAAACTGATATCTTTCCGACAGATAAGATCTAAACCAGACCAGAACTTGTCCGTGTAGACCAATTTGGGTTTCCAATCTCTCCAAAAGAATGTGGTGATCGATGGTATCAAAAGCAACACTAAGGTCTAGGAGCACGAGGACAGATGCAGAGCCTCGGTCTGACGCCATTAAAAGGTAATTTACGACCTTCAAGTGCAGTCTCAGTGGTATGATGGGGTCTAAAACCAGACTGAAGCGTTTCGTATACATTGTTTGTCTTCAGGAAGGCAGTGAGTTGCTGCGCAACAGCTTTTTCTAAAATGTTTGAGAGGAAGTGGAGATTCGATATAGGGCCGATAGTTTTTTATATTTTCTGGGTCAATGTTTGGCTTTTTCAAGAGAGGCTTTATTAATTCCACTTTTAGTGAGTTTGGTACACATCCGGTGGATAGAGAGACATTTATTATGTTCAACATAGGAGGGCCAAGCACAGGAAGCAGCTCTTTCAGTAGTTTAGTTGGAATAGGGTCCAGTATGCAGCTTGAAGGTTTAGAGGCCATGATTATTTTCATCAATGTGTCAAGAGATATAATACTAAAAAAACTTGAGTGTCTCCCTTGATCCTAGGTCCTTGCAGAGTTGTGCAGACTCAGAACAACTGATCTTTGGAGGAATACGCAGCTTTAAAGAAGAGTCCGTAACTTGCTTTCTAATGATCATGATCTTTTCTTCAAAGAAGTTCATGAATTTATCACTGTTGAAGTGAAAGCCATCCTCTCTTGGGGAATGCTGCTTTTTAGTTAGCTTTGCAACAGTATAATTTTTTTTTTTTGGATTGTTCTTATTTTTCTCAATTAAGTTGGAAAAATAGGATGATCGAGCAGCAGTGAGGGCTCTTCGATACTGCACGGTGCTGTCTTTCCAAACTAGTCGGAAGACTTCCAGTTTGGTGTAGCGCCATTTCCGTTCCAATTTTCTGGAAGCTTGCTTTAGAGCTCGGGTATTTTCTGTATACCAGGGAGCTAGTTTCTTATGGCAAATGTTTTTTGTTTTTAGGGGGTGCGACTGCATCTAGGGTTTTGTGCAAGGTTAAATTGAGTTCCTCAGTTAGGTGGTTAACTGATTTTTGTACTCTGACGTCCTTGGGTAGGCGGAGGGAGTCTGGAAGGACATCTAGGAATCTTTGGGTTTAGCACAACTTTTGATGATCCTTGGTTGGGGTCTGAGCAGATTATTTGTTGCGATTGCAAACATAATAAAATGGTGGTCCGATAATCCAGGATTGTGAGGAAAAACATTAAGATCCACAACATTTTTTCCACGGTACAAAACTAGGTCCAGAGTATGACTGTGGCAGTGAGTAAGTCCGGAGACATGTTGGACAAAACCCACTGAGTCGATGATGGCTCCGAAAGCCTTTTGGAGTGGGTCTGTGGACTTTTCCATGTGAATATTAAAGTCACCAAAGATTTGAATATTATCTGCCATGGCTTCAAGGTCCGATAGTAATTAAAGGAACTCAGTGAGGAACACTGTATATGGCCCACGAGGCCTGTAAACAGTAGCTATAAAAAGTGATTGAGTAGGCTGCATAGATTTCATGACTAGAAGCTCAAAAGACGAAAACGTCATTTATTTTTTTGCCAATTGAAATTTGCTATCGTAAATGTTAGCAACACGTCCGCCTTTGCGGGGTGCGCGGGGGATATGGTCACTAGTGTAAACAGGAGGTGAGGCCTCATTTAACAAAGTGAAGGCTTAAGCCATGTTTCAGTCAGGCCAATCACATCAAGATTATGATCAGTGATTAGTTAATTGACTATAACTGCCTTGGAAGTGAGGGATCTAACCTTAAGTAGCCCTATTTTGAGATGTGAGGTATCACAATTTCTTTCAATAATGGCAAGAATGGAGGAGGTCTTTATTCCAAAGAGATTGCCAAGGCGAACACCGCCATGTTTAGTTTTGCCCAACCTAGGTCGAGGCACAGACACGGTCTCAATGGGGATAGCTGAGCTGACTACACTGACTGTGCTAGTGGCAGACTCCACTAAGCTGGCCTGGCCTGCACCCTATCTCATTGTGGAGCTAGAGCCCTGTCTATGTTCGTAGATAAGATGAGAGCATCCCTCCAGCTAGGATGGAGTCCGTCACTCCTCAACAGGCCAGGCTTGGTCCTGTTTGTGGGTGAGTCCCAGAAAAAGGGCCAATTATCTACAAATTCTATCTTTTGGGAGGGGCAGAAAACAGTTTTCAACCAGCGATTGATTTGTGAGACTCTGCTGTAGAGCTCATCACTCCCCCTAACTGGGAGGGGGCTAGAGACATTTACTCGATGCCGACACATCTTTTAATTTTGTTTGGTCTTCACATAGGTATGAATGGTGTCACGTGATCATTGGCTTTGTCCATTCACATACAGTCATTGGGAAGCCCACACTGGGCCAAACTGGTTAACTGCCTTCAGGCCCAACATGGAGCCGATGAGCAAATGCACATTGGCCCAATGTTGGCAGCCTACTGGCCCATCGCTAATCATCTTACAGTTTCTCTCAACTGCGTACAAGCATTTTTGCTTGATACAAGACACAAAACTCATCAAAACAGCAATTACTTTCGGCAAAAATGCATTTACATTCATCAAAAGAACATGACTGCCTGCAAAAAATATTGACAGAAATATATACAGTGGGGAAAAAAAGTATTTAGTCAGCCACCAATTGTGCAAGTTCTCTCACTTAAAAAGATGAGAGAGGCCTGTAATTTTCATCATAGGTACACTTCAACTATGACAGACAAAATGAGGAAAAAAAATCCAGAAAATCACATTGTAGGATTTTTATGAATTTATTTGCAAATTATGGTGGAAAATAAGTATTTGGTCAATAACAAAAGTTTCTCAATACTTTGTTATATACCCTTTGTTGGCAATGACAGAGGTCAAATGTTTTCTGTATGTCTTCACAAGGTTTTCACACACTGTTGCTGGTATTTTGGCCCATTCCTCCATGCAGATCTCCTCTAGAGCAGTGATGTTTTGAGGCTGTTGCTGGGCAACACGGACTTTCAACTCCCTCCAAAGATTTTCTATGGGGTTGAGATCTGGAGACTGGCTATGCCACTCCAGGACCTTGAAATGCTTCTTACGGCCACTCCTTCGTTGCCCGGCGGTGTGTTTGGGATCATTGTCATGCTGAAAGACCCAGCCATGTTTCATCTTCAATGCCCTTGCTGATGGAAGGAGGTTTTCACTCAAAATCTCACGATACATGGCCCCATTCATTCTTTCCTTTACACGGATCAGTCGTCCTGGTCCCTTTGCAGAAAAACAGCCCCAAAGCATGATGTTTCCACCCCCATGCTTCACAGTAGGTATGGTGTTCTTTGGATGCAACTCAGCATTCTTTGTCCTCCAAACACGACGAGTTGAGTTTTTACCAAAAGTTATATTTTGGTTTCATCTGACATTCTCCCAATCCTCATCTGGATCATCCAAATGCTCTCTAGCAAACTTTAGACGGGCCTGAACATGTACTGGCTTAAGCAGGGGGACACGCCTGGCACTGCAGTATTTGAGTCCCTGGCGGCGTAGTGTGTTACTGATGGTAGGCTTTGTTACTTTGGTCCCAGCTCTCTGCAGGTCATTCACTAGGTCCCCCTGTGGTTCTGGGATTTTTGCTCACCGTTCTTGTGATCATTTTGACCCCACGGGGTGAGATCTTGCGTGGAGCCCCAGGTTGAGGAAGATTATCAGTGGTCTTGTATGTCTTCCATTTCCTAATAATTGCTCCCACAGTTGATTTCTTCAAACCAAGCTGCTTACCTATTGCAGATTGAGTCTTCCCAACCTGGTGCAGGTCTACAATTTTGTTTCTGGTGTCCTTTGACAGCTCTTTGGTCTTGGCCATAGTAGAGTTTGGAGTGTGACTGTTTGAGGTTGTGGACAGGTGTCTTTTATACTGATAACAAGTTCAAACAGGTGCCATTAATACAGGTAATGAGTGGAGGACAGAGGAGCCTCTTAAAGAAGAAGTTACAGGTCTGTGAGAGACAGAAATCTTGCTTGTTTGTATGTGACCAAATACTTATTTTCCACCATAATTTGCAAATAAATTCATTAAAAATCCTACAATGTGATTTTCTGGATTTTTTTTCCTCATTTTGTCTGTCATAGTTGAAGTGTACCTATGATGAAAATTACAGGCCTCTCTCATCTTTTTAAGTGAGAGAACTTGCACAATTGGTGGCTGACTAAATACTTTTTTTCCCCACTGTATAACTCTTGAGTCAAACAGTCCCATTGCAATAGATTTTTATTGCAGTGGTTAAATCATGATGATCAGAATAGAAAATAATTATCAAAATGTGCAGAGCTATGGGAAATGAATCTCTTTTTATGTATATTTCACCAAACTATTTCATACACATATGAATTGATAGACCTCATCTATACCAAAGCAAGGCTCTGTAACAGAAGGTTATGATGTTGGAGATGACAACTAGAGAGTTACCTAAAGTTACTTAAAACGAACCTAAATTCATTCTCTGCCTTTCCTCAAATCTGAAAATCTGTCAGTTCCCATTACCTACATCTGCACACATGGCTAGTCGAATGCTGAAACATCAATCCATGGGCGAGTCAGTGCCACATTTTCATTTGGGCTGAAATAAAAATGAAAGTAAGGTTATCTAGCCAATTCAGGTGTGAAATAAGCTTTTAAAAGTGCAATGTAAATTGTATTACTTATCGTTAATGCCATCTTTGGTGTGCTTTTTTTATTAAGTCGTTTAAAATGCATTATGTCATTAATAAATGTGTAATATGTGACTCACCACCTGGATTTGGTCTTATGTAGCAAAATGTGAAATGGTATTTTTTACATTGGAGAAATGTAGAGACTCAGAGCTACAAAATGGTATATCATACATTCCTTTTGAGGAACAATGGGAAAGTAATTCTGCTTTGAAAGTTGATCAACTTGTAAACTCACTTTTCAGGAAATCGCTCTTGAATGTTTTGGTATCTAGCGAAGAGCTCTTCTTTGTCTACACCCATTCAGCATCGTTCACACCCTCTTAAGCTTTAGCCCCACCCATCTTGTTTTGTTCTCGGAGCGCAAACTTGACGTTCTGGACGATTATTTGTTTACCTCTGGGTAACATGAAAACAGCCAAACCAGCTCTGCTGGCAACAATTATATTACGTTTTTTTGCAGACGTCTATTGACACCGGCCATATTCAAAGGGTGTTGTACACACGTCACCTAATGTTAGCTAACGAGCTAGCCAGCTAACCTTAGCTAGTTAAACAACGCATAACACTAGGCTCTAACAAGAAAAGCAAACAGCTGTGGGAAACAAATAATAACCTCCGCTAGGGAGCCAGCCAGCTAATGTTAGCTAGTTAACTAACAGTACACTTTAGTGTAAGACATATAGCTATCCAGCTAGTTAAACAATGAACCTAGCTAGGTAAAAAACAATTAAGATCACACACGTCATGTAACGTTAGCTAACGAGCCAGCCAGCTAACGTTATCTAGTTAAACAACAATGAACAAAGTGCCATCAATGCCTAACATTAGGCTCTAACTAGAAAAGCAAACAGCTCTGGGAAACAAAAATTAACGTTAGCTAACGAGCCAGCCGGCTAATGTTAGCTAGCTAGCTAACAGTACACTTTAGCTTAAGACATATAGCTAGCTAGCTAAACAATGAACATAGCTACGATAAACAACGTTTAAGATCACACATGTCACATAACTTTACCTAACGAGCCAGCCAGATAATGTTAGCCAGATAAACAATGTAACAACAATGCCACAGTACTGGGAGCTAACCAACATTAGGGTCTAACTAGAAAAGCAAACGGCTCTGAGAAACAAATATTAACATCAGCTAGAGAGCCAGCCAGCTAATGTTAGCTAACTAGCTAGCAGTACACTTTAGCTTGAAATGAAACCACTTTCTGTCAAAATTAGAAACGTGTAATATCTGAAAATTTTGATAGTCTAGCGTTAGCTATCTTACCTGTACACATCATCATGCATGATGGACGTGTCTCCCTGTCAGGAATGCCATACCACAGTTGCCCTTAGTTTGAAGATGTAATCCGGGAGACAGGTGTTTTCTCCATCACTTTAGCTATCATACTCTAGTTCTACTGATTTCAAAACTTGATCCCCCAGAAAGTGGAGAGCAAAACTTATGCAGCTCCACAACACAATACATTTTTAAAAAAGCCGTGATCGACAGGATTACCAACACAGACTGACCAGCTCAAATAGACAGAAGCCTTGAATATGGCAGTCCAATCCGAACTCCTCTCTCGGCATGTCCAGCCCATTCATTATCTAAGCCAATCATGGCTAGTGGGAAGGTTGCCAACTTTTTCTGTGGCTTAACCAACAAGGCTCGTAATTTAACAAGGTTATTTGTATTTACAGATGGCATACAAGTTTGTTATTAAGGCACATGAAAGTTCACATGTTCGAGAAGGCATTTCTGTCAAAAAACGCATTTTGATTAAAAAAAATGTTTTTACGTTGAAACGGCTCTCCTGTGAAATTGTGACTTGCGACATATGCCTAGCTTCCTGAATCGGTTCACATATGATATATTTTAACCTTTTTTTTTTTTTTACACAAAGACATTTGATGAATAAAATATTGAATCAGTTGTCTTCCACAAATTAAGGGGATGATGACGCAATCTTTGCAAGAGGGAGGGAATCAGATTTCATTGGTCCTCAACTCGCAGCTCAGTCATTTAATTCAGGGTAAGTGGAGTTAGATGCGAGTTAACCTGCCCCGGAGCAGGTTATTTCTGAAGCATTCGTTGCCATATAAATTGACCTGGCTAAAAGGTGAGCCACATTCATATGACTGGTTATCTCAAAATTTCCTCACGAACTCCTCAAAGCTGCTTTGTAGGATACCCCTCTGGAGTTCCTCAAGGAACCATCATTTGCACCTTTGGTTGGTTGAAGGTTTCTTGGAGGAACCTTTAATGTTTCAATGTAGCGAAGGGTTCCTGTAGGAGCCCTGGACTGGAGGTGTGGCTTATTAGTGGTGTGGCTATATTTTTAGGCTACCCGTGAGAGTAAATGTCATTCTTGTTCATCTGGTCTGTTTTATTGTGATCACATTTTAAGTGTGAACACTGACAATTTTGTAGCTTTAAAGTGGTTAGAGTTTTCCTCTAGCCTATGCAATTCATAAAGTTAGAATAATTTCTGCTTTTTTACTATATGTAATCAACATTATATATGCATGAAAATGTAAGGGCATTTTTATTTGCAGTGTACGGTCGTGGCCAAAAGTTTTGAGAATGACACAAATAATAATTTTCACAAAGTCTGCTGCCTCAGTTTGTATGATGGCAATTTGCATATACTCCAGAATGAAGAGTGATCAGATGAATTGCAATTAATTGTAAAGTCCCTCTTTGCCATGCAAATGAACTGAATCCCCCAAAAACATGTTCACTGCATTTCAGCCCTGCCACAAAAGGACCAGCTGACATCATGTCAGTGATTCTCTTGTTAACTTCTTGCCGCACGGATCTCGTGAGCGGGATCATTTTCGATAAAAACAAAGCGCGCCAAATTCAAAATAAGAATTCATAATATTTAACATTCATGGAAATACAAGTGTTGCACATGGTTACAAAGCGTAGTGTCTTGGTAATCTAAATCTGTTGTTAGATTTCAAAAAGGCTTTACGGCGAAAGCAAAACATTTGATTATCTGAGGTCAGCACCTCACAAAAATAGCTTTTTCAACCAGCACTGGTGACACAAAGTCACAAATTAAAGATATAAAAACTCACTTACTTTTTAAGATCTTCTGATGTTTCCAACCAGGAGGGTCCCATCTACAAAACCGCTGTTCGTTTTGTTCGATAAAGTACATATTTATATCAGAAAAACACAGTTTAGACGGCGCCATTGAATTCAGAAATCCACAGGAAACACCTCTGTCAAAACGACGACAGAAAAGTCAAAATTGCTCCCAGTAAAACTTAGTCTATTTTTGTCAAACAAAGACTCTATATAATCCTTAGGTTGTCTAAAATGTAAAAAAAAACGATGAAACAACTATGTTCAATAGACAAGGCAAATTCCCTCACGAGTGCTCTCCCCAGAACTCGCCCAAACACTGTTTTTCTTCCGGCTCACTCTTTCCTTCATATGAAAAAACGTATTCATTTTTCAAAATACAAGCCCAAAGCCATCAATAGTAGACTGTTACCATATAGGGGAAGCCATAGGAATAGGAAAATGGTTGATGGATTCAATGCTTTTCAATAGCTTTTCAAAATAAGAACATGAGAGCAGAATTATTATTTTTTTCTGGTCTGATTTCCTTCGGGTTTTCGCCTGCCAAATCAGTTCTGTTATAGCCACAGACATAATTTTAACGGTTTTGGAGTCTTTTCTATCCAAAGCTCCTAAATGATATGCATATCCTAGCTTCTGGGCCTGAGTGACAGCCCGTTTACTTTGGGCATGTAGACAGGCGGAAACTAGGAATTCTGATATTCTGCAAAAGGTACAGGGATTGGACTGCTGAGGACTGGGGTAGTCATTTTCTCTGATGAATCCTCTTTCCAATTGTTTGGCGCATTCGGAAAAAAGCTTGTCCGGAGAAGACAAGGTGAGCGCTACCATCAGTCCTGTGTCATGCCAACAGTAAAGCATCCTGAGACCATTCATGTGTGGGGTTGCTTCTCAGCCAAGGGAGTGGGATCACTCACAATTTTGCCTAAGAACACAGCCATGAATAAAGAATGGTACCAACACATCCTCCGAGAGCAACCTCTCCCAACCATCCAGGAACAGTTTGGTGACGAACAATGCCTTTTCCAACATGAAGGAGCACCTTGCCATGAGGCAAAAGTGATAACTGTGGCTCAGGGAACAAAACACTGATATTTTGGGTCCATGGTCAAGAAACTTCCCAGACCTTAATCCCATTGACAACTTGTGGTCAATCCTCAAGAGGCGGGTGGACAAACAAATCCCCACAAATTCTGACAAACTCCAAGCATTGATTATGCAAGATTTGGCTGCCATCAGTCAGGATGTGGCCCAGAAGTTAATTGACAGCATGCCAGGGCGGATTGCAGAGGTCTTGAAAAAGAAGGGTCAACACTGCAAATATTGACTCTTTGCATCAACTTCATGTAATTGTCAATAAAAGTCATTGACACTTATGGAATGCTTGTAATTATACTTCAGTATTCCATAGTAACATCTGACAAAAATATCTAGACACTGAATCAGCAAACTTTGTGAAAATTTATATTTGTGTCATTTTGAAAACTTTTGGCCACGTCTGTACAAACTTAACATGATGAACAATAATTACATTTACTCTGACAGGTGGCCAAAAACAACTATGTGAAAGCCACGCCTCCAATATGCCATCCCTCCAATGTTCTGATAAGCTGCCGCCTCTACAATATATTATTAAAAAAGTTCAAAATTGAACCCTTTCCTTCATAAAGGTTTGAACCTTTACATAGGGGTTCCTCATATACCATTTTCAGGGAAGTGAAAGCAGCTGAGATAATTTGACAGAAGGTTGTGAAGAAAGCACGGAGAGGCCACAGACTTGTAAATTGGGCTAAGGAACAGGAGTTGGGTTTTGGAGAAATGACGTCTGTGCATGCTCTGCAAGCAATGCTGTGCCTTCATCCACTGCAAGAGCATTGTGAATGGATAGTGTGGTTATGGACAGCGAGGAAGAAGGAGAAGAGCCGAGTGTTGTGGGAAGATGTGTGTTGAGGAAGAATGGCGCCAGACATAAAGAAGAATCTGGACCAGTAGGAGTGACCTTTTTGGATATAGTGGACTCTTGCCTTTTGGCAGGTCCATTTGTGGTTTTGTGGTGGGTGAGAAAGAAGTTGGGTGCAGTTGAATCAGTGAGTGGACTTCTCTGTAGTGGACTTGTGATATTTGTTTGTGTTTCTCTTGACCAGAGGGAGCAGGCGCTCCGTGTCACTCAACTTGGGTCAAGATCTGTTTCTTGCTTTTCTCTTAGGAACAGGGCACCATTGAAAGGAGTGATTTCTGGGGTAGAGTGAAGTGTGGATGTGGAGCGATTGAAGTAGAAAATTCCTGGTGTTTGTGACGCCTGCCGTTGGTTCGACACAGGTCCTAGACAAAGTAATGTTAGAATATATCAGTTATCCCGTTAGAGCTTTTGTGCAGAATCCATTGCTCTGTTTCAGGTGGAATGTTTATGTTCATGTTGCAGCATTGTGTAGGAGGAAGATTCCAAGATGTGGGAAGTGTGCAGGAGGGCATGGGACAGAGGATTGTGTAGTTTCGGTGGATAATGTTTGTGTGTCAACTGTAGGGGACAGGTTGATGGGGCCAGAGGCAGGTTGATGTGGCCAGAGTCAGAGTAGTGCTGACAGTGTCGTGTGCTGAGGCAGTGAAGAAAGTAGAGGAGGATTGGTCAAGGATGAGGGATCCTGAGAGGATCCCAGTGAGTAGTAGATTTGTGCCAGCACGGAGGGATAGGGAAACAAGTGATTCATGATTCAGTAAGGTTGGCTTCTTAGCGTTCATAGCTATGGTTATCAACATTACTGCAGAAATGAAACCACTTCAATCACAGAAAATATCAGATGTTGTGATGGCAGCACCAGATAAGTTTTGGGGTATACAAGATTTGACTTCAGAAGAGTTACTTGGTGTGTTGGGGGGTGGTGTCCCATCCTCCCAGGTCATTGGCATGTAGATATGGTCAAAGTAGTGGAATGGGGAGTGGGTTTTAATGAGTAGGTGGCAGCTGCAGAGAAGCACCTGGGTGTATGAGATTCTACTGCAGAAGAGTTTTAATGGAGTGGTGATTGGTATTTTTATTAAATAGTGGTATATACAGTGGGGGAAAAAAGTATTTAGTCAGCCACCAATTGTGCAAGTTCTCTCACTTAAAAAGATGAGAGAGGCCTGTAATTTTCATCATAGGTACACTTCAACTATGACAGACAAATGAGGAAAAAATCCAGAAAATCACATTGTAGGATTTTTAATGAATTTATTTGCAAATTATGGTGGAAAATAAGTATTTGGTCACATACAAACAAGCAAGATTTCTGGCTCTCACAGACCTGTAACTTCTTCTTTAAGAGGCTCCTCTGTCCTCCACTCATTACCTGTATTAATGGCACCTGTTTGAACTTGTTATCAGTATAAAGACACCTGTCCACAACCTCAAACAGTCACACTCCAAACTCCACTATGGCCAAGACCAAAGAGCTGTCAAAGGACACCAGAAACAAAATTGTAGACCTGCACCAGGTTGGGAAGACTGAATCTGCAATAGGTAAGCAGCTTGGTTTGAAGAAATCAACTGTGGGAGCAATTATTAGGAAATGGAAGACATACAAGACCACTGATAATCTTCCTCGATCTGGGGCTCCACGCAAGATCTCACTCCGTGGGGTCAAAATGATCACAAGAACGGTGAGCAAAAATCCCAGAACCACACGGGGGGACCTAGTGAATGACCTGCAGAGAGCTGGGACCGAAGTAACAAAGCCTACCATCAGTAACACACTACGCCGCCAGGGACTCAAATCCTGCAGTGCCAGACGTGTCCCCCTGCTTAACCTCTTCCAGCTAGGGTCCCATTTTCCAAATTTTCGCCTGTCTGACGTGCCCAAAGTTAAATGCCTACCACTCATGGCCAGAAACTAGGATATTTACATATTTAGTACTATTGGATAGGAAACACTCTGAAGTTTATAAAACCATTAAGATATAGTCTGTGGCTATTCCAGAACAGATTTAGCAGGCAAAAACCAGAGAGATTTCTGTCCGGAATTTATTTTTTTGTTGCTCTCCTCTCATTTTGAAGCCCATGTAATATTTTTCTATGGGGAATAGGACCGAGGTTGCAGTACTTATGGCTTCCACTAGATGTCAACAGTCTCTGGAAAGGGTATGGAGGAAAAAGCTCTGACCAGATCCTTAGAGAGAGAGAATTACTACGGGTAGGGAAAAGGTAAACAGACGTGCACGCTCACGAGAACGTGAACGCCCCAGCCGCCGACCAACTTTCTTTTCGCCTTTAACGTTTCACTTACCGTTCTTGTAAAATATGATCGCTATTATTCATAAAAGAATACATAAGGATGCATTATTAATGATATTTGATTTGTTTGTGAAAAGATGAGAGGTATAATTTGAACGCGATCCCTTCACTGTAAAACGGGCGAGTAGACTGACAATGCTTGGTGGAGTAGCTGAACGTAACGTGCCAAAAACAACGGATATTTATGGATATAATTATTTACTTTTTCTAACAAAAGAACCATGGATTATCTTGTTTGGACACTTGGGAAGACCTCAGAAGAAGTTATTTGAAAGGTAAGCGATTTATATTAGCTGTGATATGGATATTTTGAGAACCGAGCTGGATATGAATTTATGCTAATGTGGAAAATATGTGAGGTACTAGCCTCAAACAATCAAATGTAGTGCTTTCGCCGTAAAGCCTTTTTAAAATCTGACAACGCAGTGATATTGCCAAGAAGCAGAGCTTTTGATGGCTATGCAACACTATGCAACACTTGTATATCGAGGTTAAATATTACGAATATGTATTACGAATATGTATTTTGAATTTGGCGCGTTATGTTTGCTCTGAAAACGATCCCGCTAAAGGGATCGGCGCGCTAAGAGGTTAAGCCAGTACATGTTCAGGCCCGTCTAAAGTTTGCTAGAGAGCATTTGGATGATCCAGATGAGGATTGGGAGAATGTCAGATGAAACCAAAATATAACTTTTTGGTAAAAACTCAACTCGTCGTGTTTGGAGGACAAAGAATGCTGAGTTGCATCCAAAGAACACCATACCTACTGTGAAGCATGGGGTGGAAACATCATGCTTTGGGGCTGTTTTTCTGCAAAGGGACCAGGACGACTGATCCGCGTAAAGGAAAGAATGAATGGGGCCATGTATCGTGAGATTTTGAGTGAAAACGGGCAACGAAGGAGTGGCTTCGTAAGAAGCATTTCAAGGTCCTGGAGTGGCCTAGCCAGTCTCCAGATCTCAACCCCATAGAAAATCTTTGGAGGGAGTTGAAAGTCCGTGTTGCCCAAAACATCACTGCTGTAGAGGAGATCTGCATGGAGGAATGGGCCAAAATACCAGCAACAGTGTGTGAAAACCTTGTGAAGACTTACAGAAAACATTTGACCTCTGTCATTGCCAACAAAGGGTATATAACAAAGTATTGAGATAAACTTTTGTTATTGACCAAATACTTATTTTCCACCATAATTTGCAAATAAATTCATAAAAAATCCTACAATGTGATTTTCTGGATTTCTTTTCCTCATTTTGTCTGTCATAGTTGAAGTGTACCTATGATGAAAATTACAGGTCTCTCTCATCTTTTTAAGTGAGAGAACTTGCACAATTGGTGGCTGACTAAATACTTTTTTTCCCCACTGTATAGGTAACAGGGTTGACGTGTTATGCTCGACCCACTCAGTTTTCCACTACAAAACACGAGAACATTTACAGAAAGAGTAGAACCAGCTCACCTGATTTGACTACTGGATGTTCAATGTTTCTTTTGGAAGAAAAATGTGTAGGGAATAATTTCACCAAATTAAAATGAGAGTTCAGTTCACATAACAGACCTTAACCTCTTAGCGCGCCGATCCCTTTAGCGGGATCGTTTTCAGAGCAAACATAACGCGCCAAATTCAAAATACATATTCGTAATACATATTCGTAATATTTAACTTCGATATACAAGTGTTGCATAGTGTTGCATAGCCATCAAAAGCTCTGCTTCTTGGCAATATCACTGCGTTGTCAGATTTTAAAAAGGCTTTACGGCGAAAGCACTACATTTGATTGTTTGAGGCTAGTACCTCACATATTTTCCACATTAGCATAAATTCATATCCAGCTCGGTTCTCAAAATATCCATATCACAGCTAATATAAATCGCTTACCTTTCAAATAACTTCTTCTGAGGTCTTCCCAAGTGTCCAAACAAGATAATCCATGGTTCTTTTGTTAGAAAAAGTAAATAATTATATCCATAAATATCCGTTGTTTTTGGCACGTTACGCTCAGCTACTCCACCAAGCATTGTCAGTCTACTCGCCCGCTTTACAGTGAAGGGATCGCGTTCAAATTATACCTCTCATCTTTTCACAAACAAATCAAATATCATTAATAATGCATCCTTATGTATTCTTTTATGAATAATAGCGATCATATTTTACAAGAACGGTAAGTGAAACGTTAAAAGACGAAAAGAAAGTTGGTCGCGCTGGGCGCGTTCACGTTCGTGAACGTGCACGCCTGTTTACCTTTTTCCCTACCCGTAGTAATTCTCTCTCTCTAAGGATCTGGTCAGAGCTTTTTCCTCCATACCCTTTCCAGAGACTGTTGACATCTAGTGGAAGCCATAAGTACTGCAACCTCGGTCCTATTCCCCATAGAAAAATATTACATGGGCTTCAAAATGAGAGGAGAGCAACAGAAAAATAAATTCCGGACAGAAATCTCTCTGGTTTTTGCCTGCTAAATCTGTTCTGGAATAGCCACAGACTATATCTTAATGGTTTTATAAACTTCAGAGTGTTTCCTATCCAATAGTACTAAATATGTAAATATCCTAGTTTCTGGCCATGAGTGGTAGGCATTTAACTTTGGGCACGTCAGACAGGCGAAAATTTGGAAAATGGGACCCTAGCTGGAAGAGGTTAAAATCAGTGTCAAGATTCGTGTGTAGCTGGTGCATGAAGAGTCAGGCGCAGGAGAACAGGACTGAGTGAGCAAAGCACTTTACTCAAAGAATCAAACAAACAAACGCTGACCGCATAATACAACAACACTTTGCCAAACACAAAACAAGCAAGGCAGAAAATATAACGCACCAGCCGGCACGAAAACGACTGAACAATAAACAATCACACACAAAGACATGGGGGAAAACAGAGGGTTAAATACACAACAGATAATGATGGGGATGATGATGTTGTTTAGAAGACCGGTGACGTCGACCGCCGAATGCCGCCCGGACGAGGAGGGGAACCGACTTCAGTAGAAGTCGTGACAATGAGGGATAAATATAAATGAATCACTAGACACGTGAAATGACTTTGTCAAAGTAACGAGGGCTTTACAATGATGGTGAAAAGTTATTATTTTGGTTTAAGTGGGTTAAAATCTTTGCCAGAAAAACTTGAGGAGCGACATGTCAAAATGCAGATTTTTGGAATTTCAGCAAGTCTTTATTCATATAAAAATGTTGATTTATATAATTTTCCATGTGGTCTGGATATACTGTATGTGGTTATATCCATGTGGTCTATATTTCCATTTGGCATTTAATTTAATATAACAGGCTTTTAAAATCCAATATTGGTGCACAATTTCTACATGGAACAACAGTGTTATCTACAGTACATGTAGTTTGGCTAAGATTCAATGAAGCAGTTGCTTCTTGCCCCACTCTTTTCTAATTCCCCATGTTTTAGCCATTTGCGAGTGCTTCCTGTGCCTAATAAAAGAGCAGACATTGTGCAGCGGATAATGAGATAAAACGTTGTAAAATAATATTGACTTGATGAGGAATTACTTTATTGTATGAAATCAGGGCATAGTGTCTCAGGGACAGGTAATTGGGAGAAGAGAAATATGTAAACGTGAATACTTTTTCGATTGAGAAAGCAATTCAAAGCCTCTGAACCTGTAAAGCAGTTTAAATGATCCACCTTTGCTATCACTGGGATTGTATTTAAAATGTTTACACATTTCAAGTCTACTGAGTACTTTTAAATGTAAGAAGTCACACATATCAGATGAACAAATGCACGTTTTATCAACATCTTATATGTGAGTGGCCTATACTGTCAGTGCACTGTATGGTATCTGTAACAGCTGGAGTCAGGACATGTAAGTGGCACAATGGGGAAAGTAACAACCTTATGATGTTACAGTTTTTCTCAATCGCATACACTCTTAGAAGTAAAGGAGCCTGGAAGAACCAGTTCAAAAAGGCCTCTGAAAATGGTCTTCTTCTTCTTTGGGATTGGGTTGGCGGATCGCATCCAACTTTAAGGTGCATACACTGCCACCTACTCTACTGAAGTGTGGGGCCAGTCACAGCCTACCTACAATACATTATCTTTCTTATTCCGGTTCCTAAAAGGAAAAAAATCCACCACCAACTAACCCTACACCTACAGTGGGGCAAAAAAGTATTTAGTCAGCCACCAATTGTGCAAGTTCTCCAACTTAAAAAGATGAGAGAGGCCTGTAATTTTCATCATAGGTACACTTCAACTATGACAGACAAAATGAGGAAAAAAAATCCAGAAAATCACATTGTAGGATTTGTTATGAATTTATTTGCAAATTATGGTGGAAAATAAGTATTTGGTCAATAACAAAAGTTTATCTCAATACTTTGTTATATACCCTTTGTTGGCAATGACAGAGGTCAAATGTTTTCTGTAAGTCTTCACAAGGTTTTCACACACTGTTGCTGGTATTTTGGCCAATTCCTCCATGCAGATCTCCTCTAGAGCAGTGATGTTTTGGGGCTGTCGCTGGGCAACACGGACTTTCAACTCCCTCCAAAGATTTTCTATGGGGTTGAGATCTGGAGACTGGCTAGGCCACTCCAGGACCTTGAAATGCTTCTTACGAAGCCACTCCTTCGTTGCCCGGGCGTTGTGTTTGTCATGCTGAAAGACCCAGCCATGTTTCATCTTCAATGCCCTTGCTGATGGAAGGAGGTTTTCACTCAAAATCTCACGATACATGGCCCCATTCATTCTTTCCTTTACACGGATCAGTCGTCCTGGTCCCTTTGCAGAAAAACAGCCCCAAAGCATGATGTTTCCACCCCCATGCTTCACAGTAGGTATGGTGTTCTTTGGATGCAACTCAGCATACTTTGTCCTCCAAACACGACGAGTTGAGTTTTTACCAAAAAGTTATATTTTGGTTTCATCTGACATTCTCCCAATCCTCATCTGGATCATCCAAATGCTCTCTAGCAAACTTTAGACGGGCCTGAATATGTACTGGCTTAAGCAGGGGGACACGTCTGGCACTGCAGTATTTGAGTCCCTGGCGGCGTAGTGTGTTACTGATGGTAGGCTTTGTTACTTCGGTCCCAGCTCTCTGCAGGTCATTCACTAGGTCCCCCGTGTGGTTCTGGGATTTTTGCTCACCGTTCTTGTGATCATTTTGACCCCACGGGTGAGATCTTGCGTGGAGCCCCAGATCGAGGAAGATTATCAGTGGTCTTGTATGTCTTCCATTTCCTAATAATTGCTCCCACAGTTGATTTCTTCAAACCAAGCTGCTTACCTATTGCAGATTCAGTCTTCCCAACCTGGTGCAGGTCTACAATTTGGTTTCTGGTGTCCTTTGACAGCTCTTTGGTCTTGGCCATAGTGGAGTTTGACTGTTTGAGGTTGTGGACAGGTGTCTTTTATACTGATAACAAGTTCAAACAGGTGCCATTAATACAGGTAATGAGTGGAGGACAGAGGAGCCTCTTAAAGAAGAAGTTACAGGTCTGTGAGAGCCAGAAATCTTGCTTGTTTGTATGTGACCAAATACTTATTTTCCACCATAATTTGCAAATAAATTCATTAAAAATCCTACAATGTGATTTTCTGGATTTCTTTTCCTCATTTTGTCTGTCATAGTTGAAGTGTACCTATGATGAAAATTACAGGCCTCTCTCATCTTTTTAAGTGAGAGAACTTGCACAATTGGTGGCTGACTAAATACTTTTTTGCCCCACTGTATGTCATCCCTGTTTCTTTAATTGGACTTATTTTAGTATTTTTTTCTTAATTTAACCTCTTGAGATGGGAAAACATGTTGAACATGTGCCCTTTATGACAGAATGTTAATAGTAGCTGAAGGAAATAGTTTTTTAACCAAATTACACTACCCAAAAGGCACTCTATTGGTGGAATGACCCATCTTGACATTGCATGGGAGAAGATGGTAAACACTATCTATCTATAGGGATTAACCTCAAAGAGTTACCAATGAAATGCAAATAATTTATATCGGGCCCCAAAATGTATCCCTGTTGTACATGCTCCTTGTTCAATTTGGAAAGTCTAGACCAAGCAGGCCAATTAACATGTATGTCACTTCTTCGTATCAATAGAGGAACAGGGATTACCCTTGAGAATCTTGTGCTTTTTAAGCACTGAGGACTGAACATATACAGTATATACTATGTGACTCCTGTTAAGTGAAATGAAGCCCATAGGACTGGCAAAGGCCCCTTTGAAGCTGCAGGCCCTTGCCCTCTGTTGGCACACTGACACTGCTGTGGTCCATGGGTAATTTATTCAGGCACATAATTAAGTAGAAGTCAGTGGTAGAAAACCATGAATAGCAATTGGAAGAGGCTGGTCCTGCTGCGTCTTCTGCTAACAGTATGTGTGGGATAACGTCAGGTACATGCACTCAATAGCAAGTCATTATGAAAATTGGCCAACGGGGCAGTAATTGCTCAGAAGTCAGTGTGCATGGAATAGCCCTTAGGTGCAATTACTTTTGTATGCTGAGCCCGAGCCCAAGCCAGGGATGTGGAATGGAAGCAGCTTCCCTTTTCAGCTGGTAAATAGCAACACAAATGCCAATACATTCACACAATTATACTAACACACTCGTGTCCACACACACACACACACTGTAATGGAGGGTTCTCCCTCTCTCTCAAATCAAATCAAATTTTATTTGTCACATACACATGTGTCAGCTTGAGGAGGGATATACACGGATGTGATCATAATCGAGGAGAATTCTCTTGATAGATAATGTGGTCGGCATTTGATTGTAAGGAATTCAGGTGAACAAAAGGACTTGAGTTCCTGTATGTTATGATCACACCACGACTCGTTAATCACAAGACACACACCCCCGCCCTTCTTCTTACCAGATAGATGTTTGTTTCTGTCGGCGCGATGCGTGGAGAAACCAGGTGGCTGTACCGACTCAGATAACGTGTCCTGAGTGAGCCATGTTTCTGTGAAGCAAAGAACGTTGCAGTTGCCGATGTCTCTCTGGTAGGCAACTCTTGCTCGTATTTCATCTACCTTGTTGTCCAGAGACTGGACATTGGCAATTAGAATACTCGGGAGAGGTGCGCAATTGCGTCATCTGTGGACTATGTCTATACATTGGACAGAGTTGTGATTGAATGTGCTGGTGAATTAAAGTCTGTCTAGTGTGTGGGAAAATTACAAAATTAGTCATGCTATCCCGTGTTTTAGAAAACCCTTTTGTTATATGCTAGTGTTTTTTTCTAACATGATACAAACTTTTCTTTACAGCCATACAGTCCTTGTTTATAATTACATTGTTTGCAAACAAGCTTATGCATATACACTGAGTGTACAACACATTAGGAACATCTTCCTAATATTGAGCACACTCCAGTGGCGATTTCAGCATGTCAATCTTGGTGGGACAAATCTCCCCCAAAGGTTTTAGATGCTTTCCTGACTTGCTGAAACAAATGTGGTTTCTACTGACAATTGAGCTGTAAAAACTATGTCATAAGGGAAGGATGAGCAGATAAGAAGCAATCCGTAATTTTCATTCTTCCGACCGTTCTTACAGTATTCTCCCTGTACACCGAGCTATAGGCTACATGCATCACCAAGTCAGAACAGAAGGCTAAGTTATGAGGGGGAAAGGGGCCACATTATTAGGGTGAGGCACGTGAGCTACTGACAGCTTACTACACAACATACACTTAGAATTAATTTCTTAGCTACAGTAGGCATATCTCCCTGGCATATTACATAATTTATGCAGCAGCATACAATACATTTTTGGACTCACCTTGTTGTGCTGTGCTAACTTGAATATGAAGGTGGCGTGAAGGTCCCTCTTGTTGGCATATTTTGTCATCAAACTTTGACATTAAAGTTTGGTGGTTTTTTTCCTCAAAATTTGATTCTGGATTTATGGTGCTTTCAAGACAACTGGAAACTCTGAAAAAAACTTAGTCGAATCATGACGTCAGTGATCTACAGGTCAGAGCTCTAGAAGAGGCCCTGACTTGGAATTCCGAGTTAGATGAACGTTCAAAATGTATTTTCCCAGTCGGAGCTCTTTTTTCCGACTTCCCAGCTGTATTGAACTCACCGAAGTCTGATATTTCCCAGTTCCGAGTTTCCATTTTTTTTATGCAGCAGACGTCATGCTGGATTGATAGTATGACTGTGGTATTCAACCTTTTCTGGCCCATGGTGTGTTGCGAGTGAATGTTTATCATTTTACGCTTGGAAAAAAGACCCTTAAACCCAGACTTGGACCACACACCCTCTACACTGAATAGCAGGCTAGGGATTGCTTTGCAACTGATTACTTCCAAACTACTCATTGTTGAATTTATCATGACACAAGGCGAGACCCAGATGCAGATACAGGAGGCAAATGGTTGGAGTCTTACAATATTTATTAATCCAATAGGGTAAGGCAAGAGACCGGTCGTGGACAGGCAAAAGGGTCAAAACCAGTTCAGAGTCAAAAAGGTACAGAAGGGCAGGCAGAACCAAGGTCAGGGCAGGCAGGATGATCAGGCAGGCGGGAAAGTAGTCCAGAGTCAGGCAGGGGTCAAAACTGGGAAGACTATCAAAAAGAGAATAGCAAAAGGTGTACTGGAAAAATACGCTGGTTGACTTGACTGACATACAAGACGAACTGGCACAGAGAGACAGGAAACACAGGGATAAATACACTGTGGAAAATAAGCGGCACCTGGAGGGAGTAGACAATAACAGGAACAGGTGAAACAGATCAGGGCGTGACAGAATTTACGATTTCCAACTTGTTGTGTAATGTTCATGTCCAATGGCCAATGAGCAACGATATGTTTTATCTATAATTTCTCTTCAAGTATTGGAAAGGATTTGCCAGTAGATTGACGACTTGATTCATGATGATCAATTGAGGTGACTTAACTGCTTGGAGTAACCCTGCATTGTAAACTGTCATGGTCAAAACATATTGATAGAACAGTAGCTAAGATGTGGAGAAGTCGGTCCATAATAAAGCGCTGCTCTGCCTTCTTAACAGCACTATCAACAAGGCAGAACCTACAGTACAGGCCCAAGTTTTGTTGCACCTAGACTACTGTTCAGTCGTGTGGTCAGGTGCCAAAGAGGGACTTAGGAAAATAGCAATTGGCTCAGAACAGGGCAGCACGGCTGGCCCTTGGATGTACACAGAGAGCAAACATTAATAATATACATGTCAATTTCTCCTGTCTCAAAGTGGAGGAGAGATTGGCATCATCACTACTTGTATTTGTGAGAGGTATTGACATGTTGAAAGCACCGATCTGTCTGCTTAAATGAATAGTACACAGCTCAGGCACCTATACATACCCCACAAAACATGCCACCAGAGGTCTCTTCACAGTCCCCAAGTTTGATGTAAAATTGATTAAATGTTTTTTTTCCCCTCATCATAAATCTACCCCATAATGACAAAGCAAAAGCAGTGTTTTAGTTTTTTTTGCAAATTCATAACAAATAAAAAACTTGATTATTATTTACATAAGTTTTCAGACCCTTTACTCAGTACAAGGTTGAAGCACATTTGGCAGTGAGTCTTCTTGGGTATGATGCTACAAGCTTGGCACACCTGTATTTGGGGAGTTTCTCCCATTCTTTTCTGCAGATCCACTCAAGCTCTGTCAGGTTGGATGTGGAGCGTTGCTGCACAGCTATTTTCAGATCTCTCCAGAGATGTTAGATTGGGTTCAAATCTGGGCTCTGGCCGGGACGTCTCAAGGACATTAAGAGACTTATCCCGAAGCCCCTCCCGCGTTGTCTTGGCTGTGTGCTTAGGGTCGTTGTCCTGTTGGAAGGTGAACCTTCCCCAGTCTGAGGTCCCGAGCACTCTGGAGCAGGTTTTCATCAAGGCTCTTTCTGTAATATACTACGTTCATCTTTCCCTCAATCCTGACTAGTCTTCCAGTCCCTGCCGCTGAAAAACATCCCCACAGCATGATGCTGCCACCACTATGCTTCACCGTAGGGATGGTGCCAGTTTTCCTCCAGACGTGACGCTTGGCATTCAGGCCAAAGAGTTAAATCTTGTTTTCATCAGACTTGAGAATCTTGTTTGCCTTTTGGCAAACTCTCAGCGGGCCGTCATGTGCCTTTTACTGAGGAGTGGCTTCCGTCTGGCTACTCTACCATAAAGGCCTGATTGGTGGAGTGCTGCAGAGATGGTTGTCCTTCTGGAAGGTTCTCCCATCTCTATAGTGGAACTCTGGAGCTCTGTCAGAGTGACCATCGCATTCTTTGTCACCTCCCTGACCAAGGTCCCCCGATTGCTCAGTTTGACCGGGCGGCCAACTCTAGGAATTGTCTTGGTGGTATCACGTTTCAGGTATTACCCAGATCGTGGACTTCAGAAAACAGGAGAGGGAGCACCCCCCTATCTACATCGAGGGGACAGTAGTGGAGAAGGTGGAAAGTTTTAAGTTCCTCGGCGTACACATCATGGACAAACTGAATTGGTCCACCCACACAGACAGCGTGGTGAAGAAGGCGCAACAACGCCTCTTCAACCTCAGGAGGCTGAAGAAATTTGGCTTGTCACCAAAATCACTCACAAACTTCTACAGATGCACAATCGAGAGCATCCTGTCGGGCTGTATCACCGCCTGGTACGGCAACTGCTCTTCCCACAACCATAAGGCTCTCCAGAGGGTAGTGAGGACTGCACAACGCATCACCGGGGGTAAACTACCTGCCCTCCAGGACACCTACACCACCCGATGTCACAGGAAGGCCAAAAAGATCATCAAGGACAACAACCACCCAAGCCACTGCCTGTTCACCCCGCTATCATCCAAAAGGCGAGGTCAGTACAGGTGCATCAAAGCTGGGACCGAGAGACTGAAAAACAGCTTCTACCTCAAGGCCATCAGACTGTTAAACAGCCATCACTAACATTGAGTGGCTGCTGCCAACATACTGACTTAAATCTCTAGCCACTTAAAACATAGGAATTGGATGTAACAATGTATCACTAGCCACTTTAAACAATTTTGTATATAATGTTTACATATCCGACATACTTGTATCAAATGTATACACTGTACTCTAAACCATCTACAGAATCTTGCCTATGCCGTTCTGCCATCGACCCAAATCTCTAGCCACTTTAATAATTATAATTGGATAAAATAATGTATCACTAGCCACTTTATATAAATGGCATTGTTTAATGTTTACATATCCTACATTACTCATCTCATATATATATATATATATATATATATATATATATATATATATATATATATATATATATATATATATATATATATATATATATATACTGTACTCCATACCATCTACTGCATCTTGCCTCTGCAGTCAGCCATCGCTCATCCATATATTTATATGTACATACTAAGTATTCATTCCTGTACTCTTGTGTGTATAAGGTAGTTGTTGTGAATTTGTTAGATTACTTGTTAGATACTACTGCATGGTCGGAACTAGAAGCACAAACATTTCGCTACACTCGCATTAACATCTGCTAACCATGTGTATGTGACAAATTAGATTTGATTTGCAGACAGTGTCGAAGAAACAAATGTTTATTTCTAATACAGGGGCAGGCAAACGACAGGTTAAATGCAGGCAGGGGTCAGTAATCCAGAGAAGGTGCAAAGGGTCCAGAACGGCAGGCAGTCTCAGGGTCAGGGCTGGCAGAAGGGTTAAATCTGGGAAGTACTAGGTAACAGGAGCAAGAAACAGACAGGAGCAGGGGAACGAACTATGGTAGGTTTCACAAACAAAACAAACTGGCAACAGACAAACAGAGAACACAGGTATAAATACACAGGGGATAATGGGGAAGATGGGTGACACCTGGAGGGGGGTGGAGACAAGCACAAAGACCGGTGAAACAGATCAGGGTGTGACAGTATCCCCCTCCAGCTGTCACCCATCTTCCCCATTATCCCCTGTGTATTTATACCTGTGTTCTCTGTTTGTCTGTTGCCAGAGTTGGCTGCCCAGTCAAACAGCACCTCTCCTCTGGGCCATAACCCTCCCAGTCAACCAGGTACTGGAACCCCCTGCCCCAAGATCGAAACAGGAGACAAGGGACTGTGAGACATGGGATTAACGAAGTATACAGAGGGTATGGGGCAACAGAAGACGAACAGCAGAGGGGCTAATAACCTTGGAGATGGGAAAAGGGCCGATAAACCGGGGGGAGAGTTTACGGGATTCCACCCGGAGGGGCAGATCCCAGGTGGACAGCCATACCTTCTGCCCAAAACGATACCGGGGAGCCGGGGTCCAGTGGCGATCTGCTTGTCGTCAATACCTGGAGGTGGTCTTGAGGAGGGCTGACCGAGCTCTCCTCCAGGTATGACGACAGCGGCGGACAAACATCTGCACAGAAGGTATGCTGACCTCTTCTTCCTGCTCAGGGAAGAGCGGGGGCTGATACCCCAGGGAACACTCAGAGGGTGATAGGCCTGTGGCAGAGCAGGGAAGGCTGTTGCGGGCATATTCAACACACACAAGCTGCTGGCCCAGGTGATAGGGTTGGCAGAGACCAGGCAGCGCAGAGTAGTCTCAAGGTCCTGGTTGGCACACTTCGACTGGCCGTTGGACTGGGGGTGGAACTCGGAGGACAGGCTGGCCGACGACCCAATGAGGGTGCAGAAAGCGTTCCAGAACCGGGATGAGAACTGAGGACCCCGGTCAGAGACCATGTCAACTGGCAGTCCATGGATCCGGAAGATGTGTGCACCATGAGCTGGGCCGGCTCTTTGGCAGAGGGTAGCTTGGGTAGAGGAATGAAGTGGGCGGCTTTGGAAAACCAATCCACAACGGTCAGGATGGCAGTGTTGCCATCAGATGGCGGGAGGCCCGTGACAAAGTCCAGGGAGATGTGGGATCAGGGACGGTGAGGGACAAGCAGAGGTTGGAGGATACCAGCTGGAGCTTGCCGAGGAGTCTTTTTCTGTGCACAGACCGTGCAAGCGTTGACAAATGCAGAGATGTCAGGGACCATTGTAGGCCACCACAAAAGCCAGGGTCCGATGGGAGCCTGTGTGGCAGGCAAGTCTGGAGGAGTGGGCCAACTCCAGGCCCGCAGAGTGGACCGCGTTATGCATGAACATCTGGTTATCTGGACCCCAACCGGGGTTCGACTGGGAACGCTGCACCTCCTGAACCTGCTTGTCTATTTTGCCAGGCACGAGGTGGGAAGGATGGTTTCAGGTTCCGGGGTAGTAGTCGTGGGGCTATAGCCGCATGACAGCGCATCCTGCTTGACATTCTTGATTCCCGGACGGTAGGAGAGGGAGAAGTTGAACCAGGTGAACATTAGGGCCAGGTGCTTGTGGTCGGTCCACACAATGAATGGATGTTCCGCCCCCTCCAGCCAGGGTTCAGGGATGTAACTTGAGGTCCAGGGCAGACTGCTGGGAGAGAGACCACTCTGACATCCGAAGCATCGGCCTCCCCCACAAACTGGCGGGACGGTTCATGATGAAGCAAGATTGGAGCTGTGCTGAAGCGGTGTGTATGAGATCCCGGAACGCCCAGTCAGCAGCTGTGGTCCACGTGAACAGAACCTTGGGAGAGGTGAGTGCAGACAGGGGGGAAAGCCAGGGTGCTGTAGCCCCGAGTAAAGCGGCGATAAAAGTTGACGAATCCCAGGAAACACTGCAGCTGTTATCTGGATGTAGGCTGGGGCCAATCCCCCACCGCTCTCACCTTCCCGGGATCCCTGCAGCGATGATGTAACCCAGAAAGGGGATGGTGGAGCGATGGAATTCGCACTTCTCTGCTTTTACAAAAATCTGGTTCTCCAGGAGGTGTTGGAGAACCTGTCGGAAGTGGAGCACGTGTCCTTAGGTGGAGCGGGAGTAGACGAGGATGTCATCAAGGTAGACGAAGACGAACCAGTTCAAGATGTCGCGGAGAACATCATTAACCAGAACCTGGAACACAGCAGGGGCGTTGGTAAGGCCAAAGGGCATGACTAGGTACTCGTAGTGACCACTGGCCGTGTTGAAGGCAGTCTTCCACTTGTCCCCTTCCTGTATTCACATCAGGTGGTAGATGTTCCATAGGTCCAACTCAAAGAACACGATGGCCCCATGGAGCGGCTCGAGGGCCGAGGAGATGAGAGGTAGCGGTTCTTCACTGTGATGTCGTTGAGACCCCGGTAGTCAATGCACGGGCGCAGGGTTTTCTGCGGAGGCGGCTGAAGGACGGATGAACACTGCAGCTAGAGAGTCCTCAATGTAGGTCTCCATAGCCTTGGTCTCCGGACCTGACAGAGAATAAAATCGTCCCCGGGGTGGAGTGGTGCCTGGGAAAAGGTAAAAAGAAAGACGTCCCGGGGCAGGCTGTACTGACTTCAGGCAATGGGCATGGCAGAACGGGCTCCAGCCCATGATGGCACGAGCAGACCAGTCAATGAGGGGATTGTGTCGCTGTAGCCTGAAGAATCCCAATAACTCAGGAACCTGAGGAGACTTATTGAGCAGGAACTGGACAGCAACATGGCATGAAAAGGCATGCGAGTATGGGGAGAGGAAAGGTTATCCGTATGGCCCACCAGAGTACTCACTCCTACCGGTGAGCCTGGTCTTTTAGTGGACAGGTAGAGACGAAATAACCAGTAGTCCCGCAATACAGGACTGTATAGCCGTTCAGCTAGAGACAGCCTAGCTCTGCCTAGTTGCAAGGGCTCGGGAAGAGGTGAATCGGCAGTCTTCGGAGGCTCTCGGGGGAACTTGGGTTCTCTCGGCAACGGAGCCACCAGGGACTTCCGGGATACCTCGGAGGTGAGGTGGAATCCTTGGACGGCCGAGTGAAATTGATTCTCCTCTCCTTCCTTCGTTCCCATAGTCACCTATCATTCCGAATGGTCAAGGTGATGAGCGAGTCGAGATCCGTCGGTAGTTCCCGGCCCGCAAGCTCGTCCTTTACTTCCTCGGATACTCCGTGCAGGAACATGTTGAACAGTGCTTCCAGGTTCCAGGCACTCTCAGCTGCCAGCTTGCAGAAATCCACTGTGTAGTCTGCCACACTGCGGGAGTAACTTCAGGGCAGCCTTTCTCCCATCGAAAACGTTCTTTGCCTCTGCCACATACTCCTCATGACTGAAGAATAGGGCCAACTGTTGTTCCCATACTGCCTTAGCCCAGGCGAGAGCCCTCCCAGACATCAACGTGATGAGGTACGCTATCTTAGAGTGGTCCGAAGGGAAGGAGGAGGGCTGCAGCTTAGTTCTAGTAGTTATGTTGACTTTGACATTAGCTATAATATGGTGACAACGATGTAGGCTGTGTAGAGGTTAACGTTAGCGGTTATGTGTATGAAGGTTAGGTTTGGAAAGATTTTTTAGCCTGGTCAAAGACAGCTGTTGTGTTGTGCACTGAAGTGAAAGGGAAAAGATGAGAGTAGAATGTGTAGATGCGAGAAGGAATTATACAATGAGTAAAATTATGATTCTGTATGTGGCTGCTATGAAAGTGAACTGTGTGTGCGGGTGATAAGGAGTGTATTCATTACGCCGATTTTGATCTACCTGAATGCGTTTTACATACTGTTTTACTTATTTTTCCCACTTCAATATCTACAGCACCTTCAGAAATCAGTCAGACCCCTTGACTTGTATTACATTTTGTTACAGCCTTATTCTAAAATTGATTAAATAAATAAAGACTCAGCAATCTAATCATAATATCCCACAGTGACAAAGTGAAAAGTTTTTTTGCATTTTTAGAAAATGTATAAATAATAAAGTACAGAAATACCTTATTTACATAACTATTCAGACCCTTTGCTATGAGACTCGAAATTGAGTTCAGGTGCATCCTGTTTCCATTGATAATCCTTGAGATGTTTCTACAACTTGACTGGAGGCCATCTGTGGTAAATTCAATTGATTGGACATGATTTGGTCCCACAGTTGACAATGCATTTCAGAGCAAAAACCAAGCCATGACGTCGAAGGAATTGTCCGTAGAGCTCCGAGATAGGATTTTGTCAAGACACAGATCTGGGGAGGGGTACAAAAAATTGTTTGCAGCATTGAACGTCCCCAAGAACACATTTGGCCTCCATCATTCTTAAATGGAAAAAGTTTGGAACCACCACGACTCTACCTAGAACTGTCCGCCCAGCCAAACTGAGCAATCCGGGGAGAAGGGCCTTGGTCAGGGAGATGACCAAAAAGCTGATGGTCATCCTGACAGAGCTCTTGTTCCTCTGTGGAGATGGGAGAACCTTCCAGAAGGTGCAGCAGTCCACCAATCACGCCTTTATGGTAGAGTGGCCAGACGGAAGCCACTCCTCAGTGAAAGCCACACGACAGTTTGCTTGGAGTTTGCCAAAAGGCACCTAAAGACTCACACCACGAGAAACAAGATTATTTGGTCTGATGAAACCAAGATTTAACTTTTTGGCCTAAATGCCAAGCGGCATTTCTGGAGGAAACCTGGCACCATCCCTACGGTGAAGCATGATGGTGGCAGCATCATGCTGTGGGGATGTTTTCAGCGGCAGGGACTGGGAGACTAGTCAGGATTGAGGCAATGATGAATGGAGAAAAGTACAGAAAGATACTTGATGAAAACCTGCTCCAGAGCGCTTGGGACCTAAGACTGGGGCGAAGGTTCACCTTCCAACAGGACAACGACCCGATGCACACAGCAACACAGGAGTGGCTTCAGGACAAGTCTCTGAATGTCCTTGAGTGGCCCAGCCAGAGCCCAGACTTGAACCCAATCGACCATTGTAGGGGTTGTGTAACTGGTTGCAGAGAAGTCAGGCGCAGGAGAGCAAAACTGGGTAATAAACTTAGTAGTTTATTAAACAACCCAACGGTTCAAACAACACGAGAGAAAATGGGCACAAAATAGCCCGTAACGCACCAGTACATGAAGTGCACAAGCACTACAATGAACAATCCCAAACAAAGACATGAGGGGGAACAGAGGGTTAAATACAAAAGTATTAATGAGGGGATTGAAACCAGGTGTGGAAAACACAGACAAAACAAATGGAAAAGAAAAGAGGATCGGTGATGGCTAGAAGACCGGTGACGTCGACTGCCGAACAACACTCGAAGGAGAGGCACCGACTTCCGGCGGAAGTCGTGACAAACATCTCTGGAGAGACCTGAAAATAGCTGTGCAGGTGCTTCAACAAAATAGTGAGTAAAGGGTCTGAATACTTATGTAAATGTATTATTTCAGTTTTTATTTGTAATAAATTAGCAAACATTTCTAAAATAATTGTTTTACTTTGTCATTATGGGGTATTGTGTGCAGATTGTGTATATACTGTATTGAGACCCAATCACTGAACACTTTAATAAATGGATCACTAGTCACTTTAAACAATGACACTTTAAATAATGTCACTATAATAATGTTTACATATCTTACATTACTCATATCACATGTATATACTGTATTTTATACCATCTACTGCACCTTGCCTATGCCACTCGGCCATTGCTCAACCATATGCTTATAAGCACATATTCTCATTCACCCCTTTCGATTTGTGTATATTAGGTTGTTGTTGGGTAATTGTTAGATTACTTGTTAGATTTGTGTGTATTAGGTAGTTGTTGGGGAATTATTTGATTACTTGTTAGATATTACTGCACTGTTGCATTTTGATTTGAGATTGATGAGGGAAAAAACACATTGAATACATTTTAGAATAAGGCTGTAACCTAACAATATGGGAAAAGTCAAGGGGTCTGAATACTTTCCGAAGTATTCAGAATATAAATGCAACATGCAGCAATTTCAAAGATTTTACTGAGTTACTCAGGAAGGAAATCAGTCAATTGACTTGGAAGACAGATATGCATTGGTTGGTCACAGATTAAAATAAAAAGGTAGGGGTAGGGATCAGATAACCAGTCAGTATTTGGAGTGCCTCATGCAGTGCGACACATCTCTTTCACATAGAGTTGATCAGGCTGTTGATTGTGGTCTGTGGAATGTTGTCCCACTCCTCTTCAATGGTTGTGTGAAGTTACTCGTTATTGGCTGGAACTGGAACATGCTGGTGTACACATCGATCCAGAGCATCCAAACAGGCTCAATGGGTGTCATGTCTGGTGAGTATGCAGGCATATAAAAACTGGGACATTTTCAATTTCCAGGAATTCTGTACAGATCCTTGCAACATGGGGCTGTGCATTATAATGCTGAAACATGAGCTGGTGGCGGAAGATGAATGGCACGACAATGGGCCTCAGCATTTCATCATGGTATCTCTGTGCATTCAAATTGCCATTGATAAAATACAATTGTGTTTGTTGTCCGTAGCTTGTACCTGTCCATACCACAACCCCACCGCCACCATGGGGAACTCTGTTCACAACGTTGACATTAGCAAACCGCTCGCCCACACTACGCCATACACCTGTCCATTCCTGTGGGAAGCTGCTATAGATCACCAAGTGCTAAGAGTCAGTATCTGGATAATATAAGTGAAATGCTTGATAATGTATGTGATGTCAATAGAGGTATATTTTCTGGGTTATTTCAATATTGATTGGCTTTCATCAAGCTGCCCACTCAAGAAAAAGCTTCAAACTGTAACCAGTGCCTACAACCTGGTTCAGGTTATCAGTCAACATACCAGGGTAGTTACAAACAGCACAGGAATTAAATCATCAACATGTGTTGATCACATCTTTACTAACGCTGCAGAAATTTGCTTTAAAGCAGTATCCAAATCCATCGGATTTAGTGAACACAATATAGTAGCCATATCTAGGAAAACCAAAGTTCCAAAAGGCTGGGCCTAATATAGTGTATAAGAGGTCATACAAGAAGTATTGTTATAGTTAACCGCGTCGCGGAATCGACGTAAAACAAGTTTGGTATTTATATAAAACAGATATTGGTTATCCCTAATAATTCAAATAAAAATAACAATATTGAAGAAAATGAAATGGGTTCTACAAGAACCAATATTACTTACTAAAAACACAACCTTATGAACAATCTTTGCATAGCTTTTCAGAATTCACCGATAAATTGGTCCACATGGAAAATTAAAGGCATATAAACCGTAAATTAATTGGTAACAGAAAATACATTTATTTCCATGACAGAATTAAAATGTTATTTTGTACTGACCATTGCAGATAAGCTCAGCAAAAATGGAAACATCCTCTCACTGTCAACTTTCAGCAAACTTAATGTGTAAATATTTTTATGAACATAAGATTCAACAACTGAGACATAAACTGAACAAGTTCCACAGACATGTGAGTAACAGAAATGGAATAATGTGTCCCTGAACAAAGGGGGGATCAAAATCAAAAGTAACAGTCACTATCTGGTGTGGCCACCAGCTGCATTAAGTACTGCAGTGCATCTCCTCCTCATGGACTGCACCAGATTTGCCAGTTCTTGCTGTGAGATGTTACCCCACTCTTCCACCAAGGCACCTGCAAGTTCCCAGACATTTCTGGGCGGAATGGCCCTAGACCTTGTCCTCCGATCAAACAGGTCCCAGACGTGCTCAATGGGATTGAGATCCGGGCTCTTCGCTGGCCATGGCAGAACACTGACATCCCTGTCTTGCAGGAAATCACGCACAAAACGAGCAGTATGGCTGGTGGCATTGTCATGCTGGAGGGTCATGTCAGGATGAGCCTGCAGGATAGGTGCCACATGAGGGAGGAGGATGTCCTCCCTGTAACGCACAGTGTTGAGATTGCCTGCAATGACAACAAGCTCAGTCCGATGATGCTGTGACACACTGCCCCAGACCATGACGGACCCTCCACCTCTAAATCGATCCCGCTCCAGAGTACAGGCCTCGGTGTAACACTTATTCCTTTGACGAACGCGAATCCGACCATCACCCCTGGTGTGACAACCGCAACTCGTCAGTGAAGAGCACTCTTTGCCAGTCCTGTCTGGTCCAGCGACAATGGGTTTGTGCCCATAGGCAAAGTTGTTGCTGGTGATGTCTGGTGAGGACCTTCCTTACAACAGGCCTACAAGCCCTCAGTCCAGCCTATTGCGGACAGTCTGAGCACTGATGGGGAGATTGTGCGTTCCTGGTGTAACTCGGGCAGTTTCTGTTGCCATCCTGTACCTGTCCTGCAGGTGTGATGTTTGGATGTACCTATCCTGTGCAGGTGTTGTTACACGTGGTCTGCCATTGCGAGAATGATCAGCTGTCCTCCTGTCTCCCTGTAGCGCTGTCTTAGGCGTCTCACGGTACGGACATTGCAATTTATTGCCCTGGCCACATCTTCAGTCCTCATGCCTCCTTGCAGCATGCTTAAGGCACGTTCACGGAGATGAGCAGGGACCCTGGGCATCTTTCTTTTGGTGATTTTCAGAGGCAGTAGAAAGGCCTCTTTCGTGTCCTAAGTTTTCATAACTGTGACCTTCATCGCCTACCGTCTGTAAGCTGTTGGTGTCTTAACGACCGTTGCACAGGTGCGTTTTCAAAAATTGTTTATGGTTCATTGAACAAGCATGGGAAACCGTGTTTAAACCCTTAACTTCACAGATCTTCATTGTAATTTGCATCATTACGAATCATAATATCCCATAGTGACAAAGTGAAAACAGTTTTTTTGCATTTTTAGAAAATGTTTAAATGGGACGTCAAAAAGGGACGTTTCTTTTTTTGCTGAGTTTATATATATCTAAATATAGGCGTTGGTGTTGATTTCAACCTGTCCATTTGGTGATGGTAAATCTTAAATATATTGGAAATCTACAGTGTCCATTTTAGATATCATATATTGCCAGTGGCAACATTTGCAGTATGAACTGTCAGCACTGGCAATATATCATATGTCCAATGGACACTGTCCATTAGCAATATATTACAAAGGGCATTTAACATCAAGAATTGCACATGGAGTTAAAAGGCGTAAACTATTAAAGTCCACTACAGGGACATTGTACAGTACACATACACTCTATCTGTGCTATCCTTGGACTGTTTAGGATGATATTTATGAAGCAATGACACATGTACTGTCCAATTAGCAGTGTTTTTTATTGCCAATGTACAAAATGTTCATTAGCAATACACAGTATAAGTCAAATAGACATACTGTTTCCTGTCTTAGCTGTTCATTTCAGCCTGCCCATTTCATAATGGTAAATCCCTATTCAAATTTATTGGCAATGGACACCATCCAATTTCAGTATAACATGTACACACTGGCAATATATTATGTGTAACGGACAATGTCCATTAGCAATTTCTTACAACGGGCATCTGCCATCACAAATTGGACATGCATGTACACTGCTGTTCAAAAGTTTGGGGTCACTTAGAAAGTTTTTTTTGGTCCATTAAAATAACATCAAATTGATCAGAAATACAGTGTAGACATTGTTAATGTTGTAAATGACTATTGTAGCTGGAAACTGAAGATTTTCTTATGGAATATCTAGTACACAGGCGTACAGAGGCCCATTATCAGCAAACATCACTCCTGTGTTCCAATGTCATGTTGTGTTAACTAATCCAAGTTTATAATTTTTAAAGGTCATTTGATCATTAGAAAACCCTTTTGCAATTATGTTAGCACAGCTGAAAACTGTTGTTCGGATTAAAGAAGCAATAAAACTGGCCTTCTTTAGACTAGTTGAGTATCTGGAGCATCAACATTTCTAGGTTTGATTACAGGCCCAAAATGGCCAAAAAACAAAGACCTTTCTTCTGAAACTCGTCAGTCTATTATTGTTCTGAGAAATAAAGACTATTCCATGCGAGAAATTGTCAAAAAACTGGAGATCTGGTACAGCGCTGTGTACTACTCCCTTCACAGAACAGTGCAAACTGGCTCTAACCAGAATAGAAAGAGGAGTGGGAGGCCCCGGTGCACAACTGAGCAAGAGGACAAGTACATTAGAGTGTATAGTTTGAGAAACAGACACCTCACAAGTCCTCAACTGGCAGATTCATTAAATAGTACCCGCAAAACACCAGTCTCAACGTCAACAGTGAAGAGGCGACTCCGGGATGCTGGCCATCTAGGCAGAGTTCCTCTAACCAGTGTCTGTGTTCTTTTGCCCATCTTAATGTTTTCTTTTTATTGGCCAGTCTGAGATATGGCTTTTTCTTTGCAACTCTGCCTAGAAGGCCAGCATCCCGGAGTCACCTCTTCACTGTTGACATTGAGACTGGTGTTTTGTGGGTACTATTTTGTCACAGGTTAGAAGTCATCATGGAGTATTATCCCTGAGGGTGCCACTGGAGGGCACCGTTATGTTTCTAGTGTCCAGGTGAGCGTGAATGGATTATTGGGTTCACCTGGTTTAGGACTATTTAGGTTCCTCTATTGAACTGGGCCGGTTGCTCAGGTCTCTTGTCTTGTTTTGTGTTGTACTCATGTGCACTTGCTTTGTTGTTTTTCCTGTGAATTCTCAGTTAACATTCTGGATTTACCCTCACCTCTGCCTGCTGTGTTTCTCTGCGCCTGGGTCTGAGTTCGTACTAGAGTTTTGTCACAGTAGACCTGAGCCTAAAATGGACCCAGCAGACATTTCTCCGTCATCCAAGGGACACTCTGAGCTCCACCACTTGCAGTCGGCTCTCACTTACTATGGAACTGTGATTGGTCGCCATGAGGCGCGGCTGAAGACATTGTCAGAGGATTTAGGTACTCTTGTGTTCACTCTGCCGACTGGACAGGCGGGAGCAATGGTTGCTGCACCTGTGGTGGTTCCTAACCCTCCACTTTCTACCAGTTCATCGTCTTCCTCCCCTCGAGAGCCTCATCTCCCGGGCACCAGAGCGCTATGACGGGCAATAATAACATTTCTTAGAAACCCGAGCATCCTGGAAACTTTATTTTGTGACTTCCCGGAAAACCAGCCTATTTTTGCAAACCCGCGGACGTCCAATAGCCATATGAAATTTCCCATCAACTATATGGCCGATGCCGAAAATGTCCCGTAAGGAGGAAATTGCTAATTTCCTTGTCTCTAATTGTAGTAACCTGGTATATTTAGGTTTACCAATAGATGGCAGTATTGACTTAAGACGGGGGTTTGCTTTCCGCTATCCGTAGCCATTTCCTATGTCTGTTTATATAACCGTGATTGAAGAAAGCTTCAGGTAGCTTAAGCCAGGTGCATTAGAGAATGTAATTCTAAGTTGTAATTAAATACTAAACCGTACTCACGTGTCAGGAGTCATCAATCTGAGAAGCCTCTAAGGATACTACACTAATTCTACACTGTTCACTCAATGTACGTTTATGTGTGAAAACAAGCACTGAATCGTGTAGGGAATCATTGTTCCATCTAAATCGCTGTAAAATATATTTTCAATAACAAACAAAAACGTTTTTTGAAGCTAGTGGACCAAAAGCAAGTTTCAATTAACTTTCTGTTTTGGTCCATCAGCTTCAAACATCTGTAAAAACTATATTTTTACAGATGTTTGAAGCTGATGGACCAAAACAGAAAAGATATTTAGAATTAGATGGTACAATGATTCCCTATACTATTCTGTGCTTGAGGGAGAAATCAATGTGTGAATATCACAGCCAATTACAACACTGGCGGATAAGTAATACTGTGAAACACTACCATTCCACTATTCGCACCAGGTATATTATGGGTATTTTCTGAAATTACAATGTAACATTTATTTTTTAAATCCTATGTGTAGAACTTTTCAATAAAATATGGAACAGTAAATAATATGGTTGAATATACATTTTATTTAGGACTAAGGTAGCTAGTAGCTGACAGCCAATGTGTCTGCTAGAAATTATAGCTGAAGTCGGACGTTTACATACACTTACTTAGGTTGGAGTCATTACAACTCGTTTTTCAACCACTCCACAAATTTCTTGTTAACAAACTATAGTTTTGGCAAGTCAGTTAGGACATCAACACAAGTCATTTTTCCAACAATTGTTTACAGACAGATTATTTCACTTATAATTCACTGTATCACAATTCCAGTGGATCAGAAGTTTACATTCACTAAGTTGACTGGGCCTTTAAACAGCTTGGAAAATTTCAGAAAATGATGTCATGGCTTTAGAAGCTTCTGTTAGGCTAATTGACATCATTTGAGTCAATTGAATGTGCACCTGTGGATGTATTTCAAGGCCTGCCTTCAAACTCAGTGCCTCTTTGCTTGACATCATGGGAAAATCAAAAGAAATCAGCCAAGACCTCAGAAAAAACATTGTAGACCTCCACAAGTCTGGTTCATCCTTGGGAGCAATTTCCAAACACCTGAAGGTACCAAGTTCATCTGTACAAGTATAAACACCATGGGACCACGCAGCCGTCATACAACTCAGGAAGGAGACGTGTTCTGTCTTCTAGAGATGAACGTACTTTGGTGCGAAAAGTGCATATCAATCCCAGAACAACAGCAAAGGACCTTGTGAAGATGCTGGAGGAAACAAAAGGATCTATATCCACAGTAAAATGATTCCTATATCGACATAACCTGAAAGGCCGCTCAGCAAGGAAGAAGCCACTGCTCCAAAACCGCCATAAAAAAGCCAGACTACGGTTTGCAACTGCACATGGAGACAAAGATCGTACTTTTTGGAGAAATGTCCTCTGGTCTGATGAAACAAAAGTAGACATGTTTGGACATAATGACCATCGTTATGTTTGGAGAAAAAAGGGGGAGGCTTGCAAGCCCGAAGAACACCATCCCAACCGTGAAGCACGGGAGTGGCAGCATCATGTTGTGGGGGTGCTTTGCTGCAGGAGGGACTGGTGCACTTCACAAAATAGATGGAATCATGAGGAAGAAAAATTATGTGGATATATTGAAGCAACATCTCAAAACATCAGTCAGGAAGTTAAAGCTTGGTTGCAAATGGGTCTTCCAAATGGACAATGACCCCAAGCATAATTCCAAAGTTGTGGCAAAATGGCTTAAGGACAACAAAGTCAAGGTATTGGAGTGGTCATCACAAAGCCCTGACCTCAATCCTATAGAAAATGTGTGGGCAGAACTGAAAAAGCGTGTGCGAGCAAGGAGGCCTACAAACCTGACTCAGTTACATCAGTTCTGTTAGGAAGAATGGGCCAAAATACACCCAACTTATTGTGGGAAGCTTGTGGAAGGCTAACCAAAATGTTTGACCCAAGTTAAACCATTTAGGCAATGCTGCCAAATACTAATTGAGTGTATGTAAACTTCTGACCCACTGGGAATGTGATGAAAGAAATAAAAGCAGAAAATAAATCACTCTACTATTATTCTGACATTTCACATTCTTAAAATAAAGTGGTGATCCTAACTGACCAAAGACAGGGAATTTTTACTAGGATTAAATGTCAGGAATTGTGAAAAACTGAGTTTAAATGTATTTGGCTAAGGTGTATGTAAACTTACGACTTCAACTGTATATAATAGAACCCCATTGATGCGCACGTGATCATTCTTCCTCTTTTCTCTCTCACAATGCATTAGTGAGCCATCGGGCCCCATTGTTCTCAGCCATGACATTATTGAGGAATAATTACTTTGCCTGAGTAGTAGGCTGTCAGGGCGGATGTGCGGAGGGAGTGCTGTGATGAGGCTGGTGGGCCTGCGTGATAAAGTGGGTTGCATTGTTGCATCACCAGGAAGGGAAGAGAGAGGAGACCATACCCGCCTAATTGTTCCAATGCCATTGTGGCAGAGGCTGAGATGTGTGTAAGAGAGAGAGAGAGACAGAAGGGAAGGAACGAGTGAAATGTGTGTGGGAGTAGGTGGGAGCATGTGTGTGTCAAAGTGTGTGAATTATACTGGTCACATAAAACCATGTTTCACTTCAAACTTGTTCTTGTAGCTAAAGGCAAGGTCAACTAAAATTATTACATTTTAGAAGTAGAAGTGATTTTTTTTAGAAGTGATTTTATGGTAGTGTGGCCAGATGGAAGCCACTCCTCAGAAAAAGCACATGACAGCCTGCTTGGAGTTTGCCTAAAGGGACCTAAAGGACTCTCAGACCATGCGAAACAAGATTCTCTGGTCTGATGAAACCAAGATTGAACTCTTTGGCCTGAATGCCAAGCGTCACTTTTGGAGGAAACCTGGCACCATCTTTACAGTGAAGCATGGTGGTGGAAGCATCATGCTGTTGTGATGTTTTTCAGCGGCAGGGACTGGGAGACTTGTCAGGATCGAGGGAAAGATGAACGGAGCAAAGTAAAAGAGATCTTTGATGAAAACCTGCTCCAGAGCGTTCAGGACCTCAGACTGGGCGAAAGTTCACCTTCCAATAGGACAATGACCCTAAGCACACAGACAAGACAACGCAAGAGTGGCTTCAGGACAAGTCTCTGAATATCCTTGGGTGGCACAGCCAGAGCTCGGACTGATCGAACATCTCTGGAGAGACCTAAAAATAGCTATGCAGGATATAGCCCCACCCACTGTCAGGCGTGTGCGTACTGGTAGCGAAGTCAGGTGCAGGAGAGCAGAAAGTTGTGAACAGGCGCACACTTTATTTGGACCGGAGAAACCAACAGAATGAACGCAGTTGTCTTAAAACCTCCATCCAAAAATAAGCAAAGTGCAAAACCAGTCACACACGATAATGTGTAACAATGAACATCTTCGTGAACAACATGGAAAAATAAATCACACCCGTCTGGCGCGTCAAAACAAAATGACACGTAAACACAAACAATTCCACAAAGACATAATGGGGAACAGAGGAATAAATGCATGCAGTGTGATTGGGGAATGAAAACCAGGTGTGCAGGGAAAAAGACAAAACAAATGTATCAATGAAAAATGGAGCGGCGATGGCTAGAAAGCCGGTGACGTCGACCGCCGAATGCCGCCCGAACAAGGAGAGGAGCCGACTTCGGCTGAAGTCGTGACACCCACTCTGCCAAAGCACAGCCCCCACACCACTAGAGGGATATCTTCAACCACCAACTTACCAAGGCAGAGTATAGCCCACGAAGATCTCCCCCACGGGGGGGGGGGCGCGCCAACCCGGACAGGAAGATCATGTCAGTGACTCAACCCACTCAAGTGACGCAACCCTCCTAGGGACGGAAGAGCACCAGTAAGCCAGTGACTCAGCCCCTGTAATAGGGTCAGAGGCAGAGAATACCAGTGGAGAGAGGGGAACCGGCCAGCCAGAGACAGCAAGGGCGGTTCGTTGCTCCAGTGCCTTTCCGTTCACCTTCACATTCCTGGGCCAGACTACACTCAATCATAGGACCTACTGAAGAGATGAGTCTTCCATAAAGACTTAAAGGTTGAGACCGAGTCTGCGTCTCTCACATGGATAGGCAGACCATTACACAGATCACTGCACCTGTACGTAGCCCAACCAACTACCTCATCCCCTACCATAGTCATTTATTTATCTTGCTCCTTTGCACCCCAGTATTTTTACCTTGCACATTCATCTACTGCACATTTACCATTCCAGTGTTAAATTGCTATACTGTAGTTACTTTGCCACCATGGCCTATTTATTGCCTTATGTTCCTATCCTACCTCATTTGCACACATTGTATATAGATTTGTTTTTTTCCTACTGTATTATTGACTGTATGTTTGTTTTACTCCATATGTAACTCTGTGTTGTTGTATGTGTCGAACTGCTTTGTTTTATCTTGGCCAGGTCGCAGTTGTAAATGAGAACTTGTTCTCAACTTGCCCACCTGGTTAAATAAAGGTAAAATATTTTTTTTTTTAAATAAACATGGAGCTCTATAGGAGAAAGCCCTGTCTCCAGCTGTTTGCTTAGAAATTCTAGGGACAGTAAGGAGGCCTGCGTCTTGTGAACGTAGCGAACGTGTAGGTATGTACGGCAGGACCAAATCGGAAAGATAGGTAGGAGCAAGCCCATGTAATGGTTTGTAGGTTAGCAGTAAAACCTTGAAATCAGCTCTTGCCTTAACAGGAAGCCAGTGTAGAGGCTAGCACTGGAGTAATATGATCACATTTTTTGGTTCTAGTCAAGATTCTAGCAGCCGTGTTTAGCACTAACTGTTTATTTAGTGCTTTATCCGGGGTAGCCGGAAAGTAGAGCATTGCAGTAGTCTAACCTAGAATTGACAAAAGAATGGAAACATTATTCTGAATCATTTTTGGACAGAAAGTTTCTGATTGATTTTTGCAATGTTACGTAGATGGAAAAAAGCTGTCCTTGAAACAGTGTTGATATGTTCGTCAAAAGAGAGATGAGGGTTCAGAGTAACGCCAAGGTCCTTCACAGTTTTATTTGAGATGACTGTACAACCATCAAGATTAATTGTCAGATTCAACAGAAGATCTCTTTGTTTCTTGGGACCTAGAACTAGCATCTCTGTTTTGTTAGAGTTTAAAAAGTAGAACATTTGCCACCATCTACTTCCTTATGTCTAAAACACAGGCTTCCTGGGAGGGCAATGTTGGGGCTTCACCAAGTTTCATCAAAATGTACAGCGGTGTGTCGACCGCATAGCAGTGAAAGTTAACATTATGTTTCCGAATGACATCCCCAAGAGGTAAAATACAGTTGAAGTCGGAAGATTACATACACCTTAGCCAAACACATGTAAACTCAGTTTTTCACAATTCCTGACATTTTATCCTAGTAAAATGCCCTGTCTTAGGTCAGTTAGGATCACCACTTTATTTTAAGAATGTGAAATGTCAGAATAATAGTAGAGATAATTATTTATATCAGCTTTTAATTCTTTCATCACATTCCCAGTGGGTCACAAGTTTACATACACTCAGATAGCATTTGGTAGAATTGCCTTTAAATTGTTTAACTTGGGTCAAACATTTCAGGTAGCCTTCCACGAGCGTATCACAATAAGTTGGATGAATTCCTCCTGACAGAGCTGGTGTAACTGAATCAGATTTGTAGGCCTCCATGCTCGCACACGATTTTTCAGTTCCGCGCACAACTTTTTTTTAACATTTATTTAACTAGTCAAGCCAGTTAAGAACAAATTCTTATTTTCAATGACGGCCTAGGAACAGTGGGTTAACTGCCATGTTCAGGGGCAAAACGACATACTTTTACCCTGTCAGCTCAGGGATTCGACCTTGCAACCTTTCGGTTACTAGTCCAACGCTCTAACCACTAGGCTACCCTAGTGATTGAGGTCAGGGCTTTGTGATGGCCACTCCAATACTTTGACTTTGTTGTCCTTAACTTCTTAGGAGAGTCTGGCATGCCCAAAGTAAAAGGCCTGCCACTCAGGCCCAGAAACTAGGATATGCACATAATTAGTACTATTGGATAGGACACACTCTGAAGTTTCTAAGAGTGTTAAAATATTCTGTGAGTATGACAGAACTGATATAACAGGCGAAAACCCGAGGAATTTCTGTCCTGGAAGAAGTGTTTTTGACACATTGCCTCATTTTGAACCCCTCCGTAATGAAAACAGCCATATCTGGGAGTAAGATTGCAGTACCTATTGCTTCCACTGGATGTCAACAGTCTCTAGACAGTGTTTGGTGATGTTAGGTTGCTCTGGATGGTAATAGAAGAAGAATTTCGAACTAGTCATCGAATGTAAACAGAAGATGATGCGCGTTCACCGGCTTGCGCGCGCTGTGGTTTTTTCCTTTCCTATCGTCCAGTTTATAATCCGGTTGAAATATTATAGTAAATATACATAAGTGTTCCTAAGGATACATTATCAATGATGTTTGATTGTTCTTGGACAAGTGTATAGGTATAGGTTGAACGTGTTCTCTTCACGGTTCAATGGGCGAGTGGACGCTGCATTTTATGAACATAACGCGCCAACCAAATGGAGATTTATGGATATAATAAATGATTTTTTCTAACAAAAGATCCATTGGATATCTTCGTTGGACACTTGGGAAGCCCTCAGCAGAAGTTCTTCGAAAGGTAAGGGATTTTATATTAGCGATTTTATGCGTTATGAGACCAGCTTTGGTTATGGATTTATGCTAATGCATGAAATATGAGAGGGGCTATCCTCAAACAATCAAATGTTGTGCTTTCGCCGATCTTGACAAACCATTTCTGTATGGACCTTGCTTGTGCATGAGGGCATTGTCATGCTGAAACTATCAAGGCACAATGCAAGACACAAATGCAGACACAGGAGGCAGATGGTTGGAGTCTTACAATGTTTATTAACTACTTAGGTAGTGGTGGGGCGCCAAATTCAAAATCCAAAGTTGAATTATTAAACATTCATCAATATACAAGTGTTGCATAGCCATCAAAAGCTCTGATTCTTGGCAATATCACAGCGTTGTCAGATTTCAAAAAGGCTTTACGGCGAAAGCACAACATTTGATTGTTTGAGGGTAGCACCTCCAGTATAGCATAAATTCATAAACCATCGCGGTTCACACAAAACACATTTCACAGCGAAAACAAATCCCTTACCTTTTGAAGAACTTCTGTCCAACGAAGACATCCAATGGTTCTTTTGTTAGAAAAAGTAATTTATTATATCCATAAATCTCTGTTTGGTTGGCGTGTTTATGTTAATAAAATACAGCGTCCACTCGCCCATTGAACCGTGAAGAGAACGCGTTCAACCTATACACTTGTCCAAGAACAATCAAACATCATTGATAATGTATCCTTAGGAACACTTTTATGTATACTTACTATAATATTTCAACCGGATTATAAACTGGACAATAGGAAAGAAAAAAAACACAGCGCGCTAGCGAGCCCATGAACGCGCTTCCTCTTCTGTTTACATGCGATGACTAGTTCAAAATTCTTCTTCTATTACCATCCAGAGCAATTAAACATCACTAAACACTGTCTAGAGACTGTTGACATCCAATGGAAGCAATAGGTACTGCAATCTTACTCCCAGAAATGGCTGTTTTCAATAGGGAGGGGTTCGAAATGAGTCAAAATGTGTCAACACTTTTTCCAGGACAGAAATTCCTTTGGTTTTTGCCTGCTATATCCGTTCTGTTATACTCACAGACATTATGTTAACACTCTTAGAAACTTCAGAGTGTTTCCTATCCAATAGTTCTAATTATGTGCATATCCTATTTTCTGGGCCTGAGTGGGAGGCATTTTACTTTGGGCACGCCAGACTCTCCAAAATCGTCACCTCGGGAGCCGATCCCTAAGTTAATCCAAAGGGGTAGGCAAGAGAATGGTCATAGACAGGCAAAAAGGTCAAAACCAGAGCAGAGTCCAGGAGGTACAGAGTGGCAGACAGGCAGAATGGTCAGGCAGGCGGGTACAAAGTCAAGAAACAGGCAAGTGTCAAAACCCTTGGATCCGGAGATGAGGGCCGGGTCCAAGATGTCTTTAGCAGGAACCCAGCATCTCTCCTCCGGGCCATAACCCTCCCAGTCAACCAGGTACTGGAAACCCCTGCCCTGTGGCCGAACCTTCAGGGGGTGTCTTACCGTATACGCTGGCTGGCCACCGATAACCCGGGAGGGAGGGATGGGCCTGGAGACAGAAGACAAAGGACAGTGAGACACAGGCTTAATCCTAGACACATGGAAGGTAGTTTGGGGAGAGGGATGAAATGGGCGGCCTTGGAGAACCGGTCGACTACCGTTAGAATGACAGTGTTGCCATCAGACGGAGGGAGCCCAGTGACAAAGTCCAGAGATATAGGAGACCAGGGACGATGAGGAGTCTTGTTTTGAGCACACACACAGTGCATGTGGTGACGAAGGCAGAGACATCAGGGACCATTGTGGGCCACCAGAAACATTGTTGAAGGAAGGCTAGTGTACAACGTGACCCTGGATGAATGAGCCCATTCCAGGACCGGGGACTGGACTGTGTTAGGGACAAACAGCCAGTTAGCTGGGCCCCCTTCAGGTCCAGGTTGGGAGCGTTCTCAGCACCCCAATCCACAGTGGCAGCAAGGCATGAGGTAGGGAGAATGGTTTCGGAAGTTGAGGGTGTGGCAGAGGAGCTTAATAGGCGGGAGAGAGCATCAGGCTTCCCATTTTTAGACCCAGGACGGTAGGAAATGGTAAAGTTGAACAGGAGGGCCCACCGAGCCTGCCTTGATTTGAGGCACTTGGCTGAACGGAGATATTCTAAGCTTTTATGGTCGGTCCAGACCAGGAATGGCTGTTCTGCTCTTTCCAGCCAGTGCCTCCACTCCAACGCCATCTTCACCACTAGGAGTTCTCGGTTGCCAACATTGTAGTTCCTCTCAGCAGGATTGAGACGGTGGGACAGGAAGGCACAGGAATGAAGCTTCTGGTCCTGGGCAGATCGCTAGGACAGGATGGCCCCCACACCAACATCCGAAGCAGCACTTCCACATCGAAACATCCACTTCCACCACAAATTGACGCGAGGGGTCCAGATGGATGAGGATGGGTGCTGTTGTGATGCTTCAGGTCCACAATTGCTTTGTCGACAGCTGGAAACCATTTGAACGGCACCTTGGGAAAGGTGAGTTCCCGAGAGGGGGGCCGCCAAGGTGCTGTAATCCCAAATGGAACGGCGGTAGAAGTTTGCAAACCCAAGAAATCGTTGTAACTGCACCCTGGATGTTGGTTGAGGCCAATTCACCACTGCTTTCACCTTTCCAGGATCCATCTGAACATTGCCCTCAGCAATGACATATCCCAGAAAGGTGATAGAAGAGCGGTGGAACTCACACTTCTCGGCTTTCACAACAATTGTTTCTCCAGAAGGCGCTGAAGGACCTATCTGACATGGAGTACATGTTCTTGGGCAGATCGGGAAAAAAACAGGATGTCGTCCAGGTAGACGAACACAAACCGGTTTAGCATGTCCCGATGCACATCATTGACCAAAGCCTGGAAGACATGACCTGGTACTCATCATGTCCACTGTGTTGAAGGCTGTCTTCCACGCATCCCCCTCGCATATCCAAACCAGGTGGTAGGCATTCCGAAGGTGGTTGCATGGTAGCCCCCTGGAGAGGTTCAAACGCAGAGGAGAGGTAGGGGGTAACAATTTTTGACAGTGATATCTTTAAGTCCCCGGGTAGTCAATGCACGGGCGCAGGGTCTTGTCCTTCTTCTCCACAAAGAAAAACCCGCCGGCATGAGATGCAGAAGGACGGACGGCCCCAGTGGCAGAGACTCCTCTATGTACTCCTCCATAGCTTTGTTCTCTGGTCCGGACAGAGAATACAACCGACCCCGAGGTGGTGTAGTGCCTGTGAGAAGGTCAATGGCACAATCATAAGGATGGTGCGGGGGAAGGGAAGTAGCACGTGCTTTACTGAACACTTCCAGGAGGTCATGGTATTCAGTAGGAATAGCAGAGACATCCATAGTCTTGCTAACATCCTGAGGACGACGACTTGGGGAAGGCTGTGCTGCTTGAAGGCAGTAGGAATGGCAAAAAGGACTCCAACCCAGGATGGAGCTTGTGGTCCAGTCAATCACTGGATTGTGTTTTTGTAGCCAGGAAAATCCCAACAACCGGAACATGGGGAGATGCAATGAGAAGGAACTGTATGAGTCAATGAGCACACAGAGACTTAGATTGGTCTCCCCACAGCGCAAACCTCTCACCTCTGCCATGAATTCCTCCAAATGACCGAAAATGGCAGCTTATTGTTCCCAAACTGCCGTAGCCCAGGAGAGCGCCCTTCCTGACATTAGCGTAATTATATACGCCATCTTCGATCGGTCTGAAGCAAACAAAGACGGCTGTAGCTCAAAAATAAGCGAGCATTGAGAAAGAAAACCCCGGCAGGTACCAGGATTCCCCAAATATCACTCTGGAAGAGGTAAGCGGTGTTCACGGGGAGTCGGGATAGGCTGTACAAACTCACCACAGAAAGGGAAAAAATTACTGAGTGATTGGGGTTTTAAAGAGGTGGTAGACAGTCTCTGAGCTAACTCCCTGATTTGCTCCATAATAGCCTTTAACCCATAGTCGTGGCGTTCCGTCAAGGAACGGAGCCTTTCCAAAAGGCCCTGTAGCAACTCCTGATGTCTCCCAATGGTGGCTCCCTGCAAGGAGACAGCTTGGCGGAGCTGGTCCAAGTCTGCTAGGTCTGTCATGGCCAGTTCGTGCTATCAAGGCACAAGGCGAGACCCAAATGCAGACACTGGAGGCAAATGGTTGGAGTCTTACAATGTGTATTAATCCAAAGGGGTAGGCAAGAGAATGGTTGTGGACAGGAAAAAAGGTCAAAACAGAATCCAGGAGGTACAGAGTGGCAGACAGGCTCGTGGTCAAGGCAGGCAGAATGGTACAAAGTGGTCAAGGCAGGCACGCGGGTACAAAGTTCAGAAACAGGCAAGGGTCAAAATAGGAAGGACTAGAAAAAGGAGAATGCAGAAAGCAGGAGAATGGGGAAAAAGGCTGGTTGATAAATACACTGGGAAAATAAGCGACACCTGGAGGGGGTGGAGACAATCACAAGGACAGGTGAAAACAGATCAGGGCGTGACAGAAACAGAAAAGGGCCTTCTCCAAACTGTTGGCACAAAGTTGGACGCACAAAATCGTCTAGAATTTCCTTTGAATACAGCCCCAGACCATTATTCCTTCTCCACCAAACTTTACAGTTGGCACTATGCATTGTAGAAGCTAGCGTTCTCCTGCATCAGCCAAACCTTGATTAATCCGTTGGACTGCCAGATGGTGAAGTGTAATCCATCACTCCAGAGAACATGTTTCCACTGTTCCAGAGTCCATTTGCAGCGAGCTTTACACCACTCCAGCCGACGCTTGGCATTGCGCATAGTGAGCTTAGGCTTGTATGTGGATTTTTGGCATTGGAAACGCCTTTCATGAAGCTCCCGATGAACAGTTATTGTGCTTACGTTGCTTCCAGAGGCAGTTTGGAACTTGTTAGTGAGTGTTGCCACTGAGGACAGACTATTTTTACGCACTACGCACTTCAGCACTTGGTGGTTCTGTTCTGTGAGCTTGTGTGGTCACGGCCGAGCCGTTGATGCTCCTAAACATTTCCACTACACAATAACAGTTGACCAGGGATGCTCTAGCAGGGCAGAAATTTGACGAATTGACTTGTTGGAAATGTGGCATCCTATGACGGTGCCACGTTAAAGTCACTGAGCTCTTCAGTAAGGCCATTCTACTGCCAATGTTTATGTATGGAGATTGCATGGCTGTGTGCTCAATGTTATACACCTGTCAGCAATGTGTGTGGCTGAAATAGCCAGGGGTGTCCACATACTTTTGTATATATAGTGTATTTATGTGTTGCAGTTTCAATAAATTTGCTAACATTTCTAAATACGTTATCACGTTGTCATTATGGGGTATTGTGTGTAGAATGGTGAGAAAAAGTATATTTAATCAATTTTGAATTCAGGCTGTAACACAACAAAATGTGGAATAAGTCAAGGGATTTGAATACTTTCTGAAGGCACTCTATGTGTTTTAATTTGCGAAGGCTTTACTTCTTCTATGGCGAGTGAGGGCCAGACGGGGCCACATATGTCTGACTTAATGGAGTACACACCTGAGCTGAGCCCATTAATGCTAAGACATCTGATTGTGTTTGTTTGAATATCTCACCGTTGATTCCCAAAGCTGTCCTGAGGGTCTCCTCTCCATCCTAAAGTTTATGTTGCTAAGCTTGAGTGGGACAGCTGTGCTGTTCACCTAGTCTGATCCAAGCTGTTTCCAATCTAAAACACACATACAGAGCACGGCACATCACTACTCATAGTATGTTGCCACTGTTCCGGTCTGCTTCCTATTTTTATCCCAATACTGTAGACATTTGCATTGGACGCCGTTATTTCACTGATGTTGGTTTGGGGAACCTTGTTATAGTCACTGCAGGGCCGAGAGAGTTGCCAAGCTACGGGGCCCATAGGACGGCATTGTCCAGATGCTTCTCCCAAACTAGGAGCAATTCTCTGCCAAAGGGAACACTGTGCTCTCATTTTCTCTGGGTGCCCCAAAAGCAGGGCACACACAAACTTTATTTTCTCTTGGGTTCAAATATAGTATTAATATATTATCAATAATTGTATTATAATTATAATGATCAACTAGTTGATCAATATTTTTATGAAATGTATTTACATTTTACTGTAGAGTTAACTGTAAGTGGCATTATTATATAGGCCACTTACAGTAAACAAAACAAAAAAGATGTTTGTGTTTTTTTTGTCAGGGGTGATGGTGATATGTTTATCCATTTTTACCAAATTGTTCTTTGAATATCGAGAAGGGTTATTTACTGCTGTGAAGATCCATCCTGTCCTTGACCTCTCCACCATGTTGTCCTTCATGCCATGAAATGTTACACCGTTAAAAAGTTACTGTAATTTTATGGTACACTACAGGCTACTGGTTGCAGTGAAAGTATGGTAAACAAGTTATTTAATTGCTGCACTGTTAAGAGTTTAACACAGTAACTTAATGGCAGTTAGTTGCCTGGAAGTTGCTGTGAATCTTGCGTTACCTAACCGGCAACTAGCTTACTTAATAGCCAGTAACTGCCAGTAACTTACTTGCAACTAGCTGCCAGTAATATATGGTACTTTAACTGAATTGTTCTGATCAGAAGGCAGCTTAACATTAGTAGACAACTACTAAGCATTCTTTGTGGTGAGCACACTTGGGACTCAGCCTCACCTGGTCTCAACCTCTTGGTAGGCAGCAACCTGGCCTTCATGCCACACAATTAAGTTAGTGAACATGACAGAGATCAGCCACAGTAAGTTCCTGTGGATTTTACAATAATTACTTGATGGCAAGATGACAGTACATTTATAAAAAATAAACATGAACTTCCTGGTGACCTGCTACCATTAAATTACTGTAAAATGCACAGTAACCTCTTAACAGAGCAGTTCTTGATTGTCACAAGCTATTACAAAGATAGTATAACTGGAAGTAGACAACTGATGTGCTCATTAACAGAATGATTAAACCACAAACTGGTACAACACTTCCACTAACGGTTGGCACAAATACAATATATTTTAGGCCCCCAAATATGCTGATGATCCCAATGCTAACACATTGCCCCCACATACAGTGGGGGAAAAAAGTATTTAGTCAGCCACCAATTGTGCAAGTTCTCCAACTTAAAAAGATGAGAGAGGCCTGTAATTTTCATCATAGGTACACTTCAACTATGACAGACAAAATGAGGGAAAAAAATCCAGAAAATCACATTGTAGGATTTTTTATGAATTTATTTGAAAATTATGGTGGAAAATAAGTATTTGGTCAATAACAAAAGTTTATCTCAATACTTTGTTATATACCCTTTGTTGGCAATGACAGAGGTCAAACGTTTTCTGTAAGTCTTCACAAGGTTTTCACACACTGTTGCTGGTATTTTGGCCCATTCCTCCATGCAGATCTCCTCTAGAGCAGTGATGTTTTGGGGCTGTCGCTGGGCAACACGGACCTTCAAAGATTTTCTATGGGGTTGAGATCTGGAGACTGGCTAGGCCACTCCAGGACCTTGAAATGCTTCTTACTAGCCACTCCTTCGTTGCCCGGCGCGTTGTGTTTGGGATCATTGTCATGCTGAAAGACCCAGCCACATTTCATCTTCAATGCCCTTGCTGATGGAAGGAGGTTTTCACTCAAAATCTCACGATACATGGCCCCATTCATTCTTTCCTTTACACGGATCAGTCATCCTGGTCCCTTTGCAGAAAAACAGCCCCAAAGCATGATGTTTCCACCCCATGCTTCACAGTAGGTATGGTGTTCTTTGGATGCAACTCAGCATTCTTTGTCCTCCAAACACGACGAGTTGAGTTTTTACCAAAATGTTCTATTTTGGTTTCATCTGACATTCTCCCAATCCTCATCTGGATCATCCAAATGCTCTCTAGCAAACTTCAGACGGGCCTGAACATGTACTGGCTTAAGCAGGGGGACACGTCTGGCACTGCAGAGATTTGAGTCCCTGGCGGCGTAGTGTGTTACTGATGGTAGGCTTTGTTACTTTGGTCCCAGCTCTCTGCAGGTCATTCACTAGGTCCCCGTGTGGTTCTGGGATTTTTGCTCACCGTTCTTGTGATCATTTTGACCCCACGGGGTGAGATCTTGCGTGGAGCCCCAGATCGAGGAAGATTATCAGTGGTCTTGTATGTCTTCCATTTCCTAATAATTGCTCCCACAGTTGATTTCTTCAAACCAAGCTGCTTACCTATTGCAGATTCAGTCTTCCCAACCTGGTGCAGGTCTACAATTTGGTTTCTGGTGTCCTTTGACAGCTCTTTGGTCTTGGCCATAGTGGAGTTTGGAGTGTGACTGTTTGAGGTTGTGGACAGGTGTCTTTTATACTGATAACAAGTTCAAACAGGTGCCATTAATACAGGTAATGAGTGGAGGACAGAGGAGCCTCTTAAAGAAGAAGTTACAGGTCTGTGAGAGCCAGAAATCTTGCTTGTTTGTATGTGACCAAATACTTATTTTCCACCATAATTTGCAAATAAATTCATTAAAAATCCTACAATGTGATTTTCTGGATTTTTTTTCCTTATTTTGTCTGTCATAGTTGAAGTGTACCTATGATGAAAATTACAAGCCTCTCTCATCTTTTTAAGTGAGAGAACTTGCACAATTGGTGGCTGACTAAATACTTTTTTTCCCCCACTGTACATTTAAAAGTGCAGTAATGATTGTACCTTATATTAAATATATTGGGTAGAAAATTGACCATTTAACAAAATGGACAATTTTGTGCACATGTATGCTTAACCTTTTCACATGTGAGTTCCAAATATCTTTAACGGTCACCCAAGCATGATTTATTTTATGCATGTGATGTCAGAATGCCCTCAACATTCCAAAATGTTATTTTTACGCAACAGGACATTTAATCTGCGTTGGTCTGAAACTAAGGCATGCTGCCTGCTTTTATTTATATGCTGTTTCAACTTGCCAATTTCAAATTATTTTCAAATGAGTTATATTTTTTAACAACAGTTTGAATTGAGGTGTGTTCAGCCTCCTCATTATTTCACAGAAAAATAAGCTATTTCACTTTTGCGTACAATGTTTTGGGGGGCATTACTGAGACAAACTTCCCCAAGCACTTCCCCATTGTTTCCGCATATCAAGTATGCAACATTTGCGCATCTCCAGTCAGAACAGGACCTGCACAAACTTTTTCAAAATTTTCTTACTGTTATATAACTAATATTTGTGATTTCGTCAATGCAATAAAAAAAATGTATAGCAGTGTTATTATGTAATATTGTTTTATTGCTATATCTTGATATTGTATTTTAATTACTAATAAATCCTCTTTATTCTGTACTTTAACAAACCACACACACAAACAGTATTGAGCATTATATGCCAATATCATAACTGGAACTGGACATCTTTCGAGCTGAAGATTGAGGCCAGCTTTTGTATGCTAGCGTACACTCCTTAACCTGTCGGCCACAGGGAAGTTGGACCACCTGACGGGAGAGAGACAGATCAAACCAGACTGTGTGCTTGACTATAACGTCAAAATCGTGGCAGTGAATGAGGCGGTCATGATGAACAGCTTTGTGGAATATGCTCAGAAAACTACCAAGTGGTAGTTGTTTTTTTCTATCTGAACGACACTGCTGCCCTGAAATGGCCACACAGTTAACTTCTTAGGGAGCGGCTCCCGAGGTGACGGTTTTGGAGAGTCTGGCATGCCCAAAGTAAAATGCCTGCCACTCAGGCCCAGAAAATAGGATATGCACATAATTAGTACTATTGGATAGGAAACACTCTGACGTTTCTAAGATTGTTAAAATAATGTATGTGAGTATAACAGAACTGATATAGCAGGCAAAAACCCGAGGAAAATCCATTCGGATTTGTAGTTTTTTTTGTACTTGACGTTCTTCTCCAGGCTGCCTTCATTTTATTTTAACCAGGACTGAGACTGCAGTACCTATGGCTTCCACTAGATGTCAGCAGTCTTTATACAGAGTCTGGGATCGATAGGAGTAAGCAAAACGGATAGGAAGAGGAAATGGTCAAGGGAGCTCAGATGTCAACAAGATTTCTCGTGCGCGAGTCAGGGTGTGCGCCCCACTTTATTTTACTTATATAACGTATAGGTGACCATCCGAGTGAAATATTATCGCTAATATTCATAAAAGGATATCTAAGGATGCATTATAACTGGTCTTTGATTTGTTTAGGAAAAGTTTATATGTATATTTTAATGCGTTCTCTTCACGTTTCAATGGGCGATTCAACGTTGGATTTTCTGAACATAATGCGCCAACCAAACTGAGATTTATGGATATAATAAATTACTTTTTCTAACAAAAGAACCATTGGATGTCTTCGTTGGACACTTGGGAAGCCCTCAGCAGAAGTTCTTCGAAAGGTAAGGGATTTGTTTTTGCTGTGATATGGGTTTTGTGTGAACCGCGCTGGTTTATGAATTTATGCTAAAGGTTAAATATTGGAAGGTGCTATCCTCAAACAATCAAATGTTGTGCTTTCGCCGTAAAGCCTTTTTGAAATCTGATAACGCTGTGATATTGCCAAGAAGCAGAGCTTTTTATAACTATGCAACACTTGTATATTGATGAATGTTTAATAATTTAACATTTGGATTTTGAATTTGGCGCCTTACATTTCACCGGGTAGTGTCGGGAGCGCCCCACTGCTCCCTAAATAGTTAAATAAGCATTATAATCAAACCGTGTTGAGTGTACGCTGCAGGGACCACTGTAGAATTATCACACCCCTTTGTTGGTGCTTGTGAAAAGGTTACAGGTACTGACCAGTACCATGCGAGTACCCAATAGTGTGTGCCATAAGTACATCTGAAGTATCCTATAAGTATAACTGTAGACCCTGTCATTGGTTCTACCTGGAACCAGATGGTTCTTCATGAGAGGGTTCTAAATGGAACTCAAAAGGGTTCCCCTACAGCAGTCATCACCAACCAGTCGATCGCGATCAAGGCCTTCCTAGTCGATCATCAAACATTTCTGTATAAATGCAAACGATGAAGGCATAAAGGCTTGCACATTTTTTTTGCGCTTTTGTCAGTATGTGCACTTTATTCAGAAGCCCTGTGCACTAGATAGGCAAAGTGTTTCCATTTTGAACCATTTCATTCTTCTGAAAAAACAAACCTGCATACCTGGAGGATGGGGAGATCTGTGGCTAAATCAAGTGTGCCTTTTGCGCTGACCAATCGCATAGCTCAAATCACTGTGCCTATCTACAGCTTCCACGACCCCGGCCACAGCAAAGTTTACTAGCCTACGTGAGATTTCATAACATAAAACCATGAGCAGAGAGAGACTGTAAAATAATACAGCAAAGAGCTGCGTTTTTTATGAGTGAGTTAATGTCTAAGTTTTATCCAGAACTGTCAACACTGTTTTTATTCAACACTATTCTCTCCACTCTGTGTCCCCTCTCACCGGAGGAAAGGAAGGAGCGACCAGGGACCGTAAGTGGCGGACCCTCTGCTTGCCTCTCTCGCTCTCTCACGTGAGATTAATGCCCTGGGGCCTCGGAAATCTCCAAGTTTCGACTGCGTTTTCGAGCTTCTGAATTGTGCAGGTAAATGCTGCCAGTAGGTGGCAATGTTTCAAATAGGCCTGTGCATCACTATCACTCGATAACAGGGATGAAATCTGAGCGTGACTCGACCAAGCTAGAGCAGCTTATGAAGGTGCTGGAGCCATTCGCAATCCAATCGCAAGTTTTGGCAAGTGGACTAAGGAAGTCACTCATCTCTTTGACGCGTGGGACCGAGAGCGCACACCTCGGTTTTTTCCTTTTCTATCGCCCAGGATATTATCCGTGTGAAATATTATCATTTATATACATATTAGTGTACCTAAGGATCGATTAGAAACGTTGTTTGAGACAAAAGTTTCTAGGTATGTTTTTAACGCTTTGTATGTCTTGTATATTGGACAAGTGGACGGTGGATTTTCTGAACAAAATGCGCCAACCAAACGGAGCTTCGGGACATAAAGAGGGACTTTTTCGAACAAAAGGAACATTTATTGTGTTGCTGGGACCCTACCGATTGCTGTCAGAGGAAGATCTTCAAAAGTAAGCGATTTATTTTATCGCTATTTTTGAGTTTTGTGACACCACTGCTGGTTATGAAATTATGCTATTGCAGGAATTACGCGGGCGCTGTCCTCAGACAATCAAATGTTATGCTTTCGTCGTAAAGCCTTTTTGAAATCTGACAACGCTGTGAAATTACCAAGATTCTAAGCTTTTGAAGAGTGTGAATGTTTTATATTACTACTTTTGTAATTTGAATTTGGCGCTCTAAATTTTTCCGGATGTTGTTGCAGGTGGGGCGCTGTCGCCCCACTGCTCCCTAAGAAGTTTTAAGGGAGCGGAAAGCATGTAGAATACAACTTTAACAGCAGATGGCTGCCGGCTTTGACTCCCCCCAGGAGGAAGTGGATCTTGTGAGCAGATCTAATGTGTCATCTTTTTCTCGATGTGGCTGTGAACCAGAACAGGCCCCAGCTGTGTCTGAGGGAGGGACATTAGAGAAAGTTTTGAGTATGTTAGAGAAGGCTCTGGTCAGCAATACTCAGTCTTTGAACAGAGGGCCCCGTAAACAGTTCCCCAAACGTCAGCGTGAGTGTGCTGTCTGTGGAAGCACTAATCACTGGACCAAAGCTCACTGTCAGATGCACCAGCTGTGTTTCAAGTGCTTCTCTCCTGGCCACATGAGCTTTGACTGTAGTGAGACTGGGCAGCCACAGAGCCTTGGATTTGGCAGGTCTCAGGAAAATTAGAAAGCCTACATTCTGAGGAGGGCATTGTGGGTCAGTCAAAATTTTCCTCCACTGATGATGATATCCAGTCTGTTTACTCTTATGTTTGTGAGTCAGTACCCAAGAACAACACAGTAATTTTTCAGAACACAATGAGAATTACTCAGAATGAAAGTTTGTTTTACACCGCCGTGCTAGTACAGGATAAGGTTGAGCTGAAGGGGATGTTAGATAGTGGGTCCATGGCTACTACTCTGCGCGCAGATATTGTACCTCGGTTGAGGGAGGCGGGAGTGGTAGAGGGGAACTTTCTAGCTCCTTCAGACATCATCCTGCTGGGTTGTGGTGGGAATGTATGACTTAAAAATTCAGCTTTATGGCTTCAGTTATGTAGTCCCAGTGCTTATTGTTGACGGGCAGGTTGATGAACTCATTGTGGGCACTAATGTGTTGACGTCTCTGATTAGACAGTTCAAATCCAATGACAGCTACTGGCGGGTGGTTGGTTCACCAGGTTCTGCTAGCCAGTGTGATGTCAGCCACGTCCTGCGTCTCCTATCAAATCTGGAGAGATGTAGAGGAGACTCCATCCCAGATAAAGTGGGCACCATTAAGTTGAAGAGAGCAGTAACGCTCCAACCCATGAGTGAGCATCTGGTGTGGGGCCGCCTACCCCCAAAGACAAAACTCTCCGTGGGCAGTACTGTTGTTATCAAGCCCAGCACGTCTTGTTGTGTGAATCAACACATATTAATAGGGAGAGTAGTGGGGGATGGTTCTGTGGGGGGATGGTTGGCTCCCTGTGAAGATTGTGAATCCAACAACATCGCCAGTTACCCTGAGACAAAATGCTAAAGTGGCGGATGTGTACCCTTGCATAGCATTGGAGGATTTTGATGATGTCAAGCAGCAAGCAGCTTACCAGAACTTGGCATACGTACAATGTGACAGCTCCCATGGCAGTCTGACAGCTAAGAGTTCATTTGGTGGCAGTGTAGTTAATGGCAACAGTACACTGAGCAATCTTGGACTTCAAGGCCTGTTTGTTGAGGAGTGTCCAGTTTCACAGTTCAGGAAAGACAAACTTGTGAGTTTAATTGAGAAGTATGACACAGTGTTCTCTAGACATAGTCTAGATTGTGAGAGTTTTGCCATCGCATACGGCTGACTGATGACCGCCCATTTCGATTACCTTATTATAGGCTTTCTCCAGCTCATTACCAAAAACTCAGGGAAACACTGGATGATATGGAGGAAAAGGAAATTGTCCAAAAATCCAGCAGCGAGTATGCCTCACCATTGGTGCTGGTATGGAAAAAGAATGGAGACTTGTGTCTATGTACTGACTTTAGGTGTTTAAATGCCCGCACAGTAAAGGATGCTCATCCCCTGCCTCATCAGGCTGATGTACTGGCTGCGCTATGTAGGTAATGCCTTCAAGTTTTTGGAAGAAAAAGAAACGCACACCTATATAGGCGAGGTGCTGGCTAGCGGAGTGGAAAACTTAAAAATAAAGAAGAGCCGCACACTCTAGGAGCTCAGATGCAAAAAATATTTTATGTCCAACGTTTCGACAGGCAAGCTGTCTTCATCAGGGTATAATCACAAACACGGCGAGATGGCTTGTTTATATAGTGTCAAAAGACACACACAGGTGTCTGTAATCATGTAATGTGTTTTCGGACCTTCCCTTGGTCGTATTCTCGAGGGGCAGAAATCTCAGAGACCAATTGGTAAACTCTGATTTACCTCCCCAAGATATTCCTGAACAACGTCTATTTGCGCCCCTACTGGATGGAAATTTCATGTGTAATGGCTGTGCTCAATGCAATGGCACTTATAAATGTAGATCCTTCAAACACCCCCAAACAGGGAAACAGATCCCAATCAAAGGTGTTATTACGTGCTCCACTAAGGCAGTTATTTATCTTATAACTTGTCCTTGTGGTAAAAATGATGTGGGTAAAACAAAGCGTGAATTAAAAGTACGTATCTCGGAGCATCGTAGCACCATTAGGTGCAAAAACTTGACTTACCCAGTTGCGGCCCATTTTTTGGAAGCAAACCACTCGATTTCATCTCTGCGTTATATTGGCATTGAACATGTCACCCTCCCTAGGAGGGGGGGTGACCTCGACAATTTATTGTTAAAACGAGAGGCTGCCTGGATTTTTAATTTAAAGACCCTCGCTCCCTTCGGTCTCAACATAGACTTTTATCTGAAACCATTCTTGTGATTATGACTTTGCCATTGTGATTGTTTGTAGGCTTATGTAGCCTTAATCTATGATCGTATGCTATCCATTTGTTTTTTGTATGTCATTTTAATATCTCAGAATTAACCAATGATATTAGGCCACATTTGGCCATGATTACAGACACCTGTGTGTGTCCTTTGACACTATATAAACGAGTCATCCCGCAGTGTTTGTGATTATACCCTGATGAAGACAGCTTGCCTGTCGAAACGTTGGACATAAAATATTTTTTGCATCTGAGCTCCTAGAGTGTGCGGCTCTTCTTTACTGTTAAGTTTTTGGGCCACATCATTTCTCAGGAGGGTGTAGCCACTGACCCTGCTAAAGTTCAAACCATTTTAAATGTGACTGAGAGTGAGATGATGGAAGCTGATGGTGTCACTCTGCCCCCTAGCAAAATCTCTTATTTCCTTGGTATGGTAGTATACTATCAACACAACATTGAGAATTGTTCCATGGTTACAAGGCCATTGTTTCAGCTAACTACAGGTCAGAAGAAGCCTAGGAGAGGCAAGGGTAGAAAGAGGCCTGGTCCCTCTTGCAAGCTCACTGCTGCAGACTGGACTGCCGAATGTCAACTCGCTTTTGAAGCTTTGTAAGCAGCACTAGTTGACCAGGCACTGCTGGCTCATCCAGATTTTTCTCAGCCATTTTTACTTTCTTTTGATGCATCTACTAGTTTGGGAGCTGTTCTATCCCAAGTGCAAGATGGGAAAACCATAGCCATTTCTAGCCATGAAATGGGCCATTCATGATAAATTCAGCCATTGGCTGCGAGGGCATAAGTTTACCGTGTGGACCGACAACAATCACCTCAAGTATATTCTTACAAAGCCGAGACTTGATGCATGTGAGCAGAGATGGGTTGCAAAGCTGGCACCCTTTGATTTTGATATCCAGGGCCCAAAAATATTGTTGCTGATGTCTGCTGTCCTCCATGGCCACCGCCGATGGGAGGATGGCGCCACAGTGAGGGCCGTTTCACATGTGCAGCACCTTGAGAAATTGATGTCCATGGGTCAGAGCCCATTACCCGTCCTTACACACAAGAAGCTGTATGATAACCAGTCACTGGATCCTGTCATGAGCAGAGTCAGTTTCTTTGTAGATAGAGGCCAACGCCCATCTAGGAGGGAGCGAGTCCTTCAAGCTAAAGAAACAGTTAACACTCTAAGACAGTGGGGAAAACTAACCACGCGAGTAGTGATTCTGTATCGTGTCTCAAACCACCCAGCGAGTAAGAAGAAAATATTCCAGTATGTCGTACCTGTGCCTTTGAGAGGCCTCGTGTTGAAGGGAGTTCATGATGATGCTGGTCACCGGGGTCAGCAGCGCACATTGTGGCTCATGAGACAGCGGTTTTACTGGGAATCTATGGAAAAGGATGTCAAGGAATACGTGGCCCACTGTAAGAGATGTGTGTTGAGTAAAGCACCTGAGCCTGAAGCAAGACCTCCACTCATCTCCATTGTGACAACGGCACCTTTAGAACTCGTGTGTATTGGTTTCTGGACTGCAGAAAATTCAAACAACAAGTCTATTGATGTGTTAGTTGTGACTGATCACTTTACTAAGCTGGCCTGTGCGTATCCATGTCCAAAACAGTCTGCTAAGACTGTTGCTTGTGTTCTCTGTAAAAAAAAAATCTGCATTTATGGGTTCGCTGATTGTATCCATTCTGACAGGGGTGCTAACTTTGAGAGTTCACTTATTGCAGAATTACTTCAGTTATCTGGTGTTGAAAAGTCCCACACCACATTTTACCATCCCATGGGAAACGGTCAAGCAGAACGTCTGAATCGCACACTGGGTGGTATGATTAGAGCTCTGCCAGCTAGGTCCAAGGCTAAATGGCCTCAGATGTTGAACACATTGACATTCTCCTATAACTGCACTGTTCACGAGACTTATGGGTTCTTGATGTTACTCGGATCTTCTTCTTGATGTTTGGACGCACCCTTAGGTTGCCGGTAGATGTTATGTTTGAAAGTGTGCTGTTAGATGGGGACACAGTAGATGTGGATAAATATGTCCAGTCTCTGGGTGAGGATCTGAGAGAGGCCATGACATTGGCCCAGCAGCATGCCAAAAAGCAACAAAAGAGGCAAGCTGAAGTCTACAACAGACGGTCTAAGAGTCATTCGGTAGAGAAGGGAGACCGAGTTCTACTTGCTAACAAGGGAGAGAGGGGCAAGAAGAAACTGGCTGATTGCTGGGACAGTGCTGTGTACATAGTTGTTGCGAAGAACAGCTCACTGAACACATATCGTATCCAACACCCTACCACTGGCCGCATCAAAACTGTGCATAGGAACCTGATTATGCCAGTCAACTTTCTGCCTTTGCCTTCTTGGGAGGAACCTGAGAGTCACAAATCTCTATCGAGTGGTGACGTGTTCTCTGAGATGTCTGCATAGTCCAGCCAAATGGATGGGAGTGACGCCAGGACTGTCCACTGGGTAGCAGGCCTTCCTGTGTCTTCTGGGGGGATACTTCATGAGGATGGTGAAGTTCTAGCTGATGGAAGTGAAGTGGAACAATTGTATGAAGTCCCCTTGAGTGAGGTCTGCTCAGCAAAGTGGAACTGAGAGATATTCCCGAGCCTACAAGAGTTATGATAGCAAAACTCCATTCAGTGTGGATGATGCTATGACAGATGATGTTAATTTGGTAGAAGATGCTTCATCAGTGGGGTCTATAACAATCTACCAGGATTCTGATCAGTTGTCTGACACTACTAGTGTTGAATCTGTAGCTGAAAGTGTGCTGGCTCTGGATATGCCGAACTGTAGTACTCCCCATCCTGAGGTTAGACCTCTGAACACGGTTAGTGCTGTCCGTGACATTCCTGCTAGGTTTTTGGGTGAGGGTGTCCGGACTAGACTAGGTAGACTTATTAAGATGGTGAATAGGCTAATCCAAACTATGTCTACACAGAAAATGAAACAGTTCATGGTTTCTCAGTGACGGTAGGATATTGCCTACTTTTTTTCGTTTTTTATATATGTAGTAATCTAAGTATGTTTTAGAATAATTTGTAGGTTTGTCTAATATATTTGACAATTCAGGTAACTTTGTGTGTAGTCCATCAGCATAAAATGTATATGGCATTTTTGTATACAGTTAAATAAAGGATTAGCTACCTCTTATTTTTCCTAATCCTTCACAGGATAGCTTTTCAGCTGGTCGACCATTTGTGGGTCTAGAATTAAGGGACTACACTGGGTTACTCTGTTGCCCTGTAGGTGTGAAATGTATTTTTTTTTCTTTCTTTGCTTTGTTACCTTCGAGGTAATGCGTTTTGCTTTGTGACTATAATCTAGTGTAAAACAGTGGGGGTGAATGTAGCAGTGTGATGATGTTCCCCTAAATTATGCACCAAGTTGCACACAAGGATCAGTTCAAATAGGCCAGGTCAAGAGAGAATGTTAATAATTTGGTAATAATAATTATAATTCAGTGTGCTTATTATTTCATTATAGCTGCATAGCTAATGTTATTTGTTTGTGTACAAACACTTTTTCATATCTATATTGTAAATACACTTGATTGTAAAAGTTGTGTATATTTTGGTTTGGTCCATCGTGGGTTATCTGTATTTATGTACAATATACATATTTGTTGACAAGTTTTACCAAGCTCGCTAATTAGCGTACCTATTGTAACTTGTGGGTACTTGGGACAGTGTTTGAGGGAGTTTCCTTGTGCTCGCACCGGTGCCTGAGAGCTGTGACTGTGCCAAGGGCTAACATATTGTGTGTTGTCTCTTCGTGTGCAGGTATGTCTTTTATTTTGTCCGAATTATGTTGTATATCATTTTACTTGCATTGTATGGTGTGCTGTTGTGCACTGAATGTGTGCACGCAGCACCTGTTATTTATTTTTGCTCTCTCTTGCCTGACCTTCAGCTAGCAAGGTGCCTGAGAGCTGTGACTGCGACAAGGGCTAACATATTGTGTCTTGTCTCTTCGTGAGCATTGTGCAGTGCAAATAAAAATCCAACAAGCAGACCTCCAGTTGTGGCAGTGTCCTCATTAAATTACGAACCACGCTACATAAACATGTGCAAGAGAGTTTCCTTCCACCATATTTCTTGCACAAGTCTAGGAGCTCATCCTTTTAAATCCAAGTCACATTAGGATTGATTTATAATTTTAACCTACCAAACCTGGTCCATCACCTTATGTATTCCTTTCCCCCAGTGGCAAGAACTGACATGACCCCATAAAAAGCTATAGGCCTACAACACATAACTGCCTTCTAACCTCCCATGCATAGGCAACATTCTGTCCCTAACACTAAAACTGAAACTTAAATGTTTTTATCAAACTAAAACTAAATAACACTAGTAAATCAAGGCTGAAAACTTAACTGAATTTCAAATACAAATCTAAAAACCTAATAGAAATAAAAACTAATATTAAATCACAAAACTATAATAACCTTGGTTTGAAGATCCATTCTCTGCTGAATTTCTTGTACTCTTGTGAGTGAGTATTAGGGACCATTGTCAGACTTTATTTTGTCTGTTAACCCATGTCTGGCTAGCATCGACTTCATGAATCGAATGACAGTCGCCGCTTTGGTGTTAGGTAGTCAAGCTATCTCCCAGTACCAGGAGTAGTACTCCCCTGTTATCAGAAAGTCCATGTCATGTGAACAGATCCGTCCCTAGGATTTGCTATGGCTGTTGTGGTGTCTCGTGTGGGAGGACTGTTTCCTTCTATTGGGAGTTCCTGTGTGTGAGACATATACTGCATATTTACAAAAATAATTATGTATATGGACATCCCCGCCTCTCTGGCTCTGAGCTTGCATGTTTCTATGACAAAGTGTCCTGATTCCTGAATGGCTTTCATAATTTTACCATGTAGTGCTTGTGGTATTATCACTTTGTCACTTTTCATCATCAGTCCATCCACTTTACATATTTAATTCTCTGTAATTCCAGAAAATCTTTAAATCTCCCTGGAACTCCCTTTCTTTCCTCAGACCATCTGTGTCTCACCATCATTTTCAACTTTGTCAATGTGTAATCCTTTAGTCTCTGTGCTAATTTGTTACCACTCAAAAGAAGGTGATCGATGATAAGGTTTGTCTGAGCATTCTCGTCATCCTCCAGTTTACCATCGGAGTTGGATTCCTCATCTGTGACTGAAAAATGCTCTGGAAAGCGTAACGGCCACAAACACTTATTTTCCACACAGGTAGGGTTGTAGTTTTATTACGTTGGATCCAATGTTGAATAGATGTTGAATTGACGTGGGGGGTTTCTTGAAGATAGAAACCAGTGGATTGTGGTCAGTCTCGATTTTTGTCTCTTTGCCATAAATTAATTAATAAAAAAATTCTGACTTCCAAACTGAGCATAGTTGGTTTAACCCTTGGTTAGTGCTTTTGAAGCATATGCCACAGCTGATCCATTTTTTTAAGTAGAACAGCTCCCAGGCCAGTTTTGGAGGCGTCCACCGATAGCTTCACCGGCTGTGTGACATCGTAGTATCTGAATGATGTTTGTGCATTGTCCACTAGTCACTACATGTTCATGTCTCTCATTCCAGTGCCATGCAACAGTGTTGAGATGTGTGGAATAAACTTTGCCAGGTAAGCTTGTCCTTTGGTGTCTCCATTTCAGCGACTGATGCACTTTGCTGGGGTCTGGCTTGACTCGTTCTTGGTGTGTGACCTAAGTATTTCACCTCTCGAATGCCTATTTGGCACTTTCCCTTGTTGAACTTCAAGTTCATGCTCTTGGCCCTCTGCATGACCTGTTCCAGTCTGCTGTCATGTTATTCCTTGTCTTTTCCAAAGATGAGTAGATCATCTATGCATGTCACCACTCCTTCAATGTCTTCGAAGAGTTGCACCATTCTCTTGTGGAACACTTCTTGGGGGCTGTTTATTCCTAAAGGTAAGCAAAGAAAAAAAAAGTACTTTCCGAATGGTGTGTTGAACGTAGTGAGGTGTGATGATTCGTCTGTGAGTGGTATTTGCCAGTAACCACAACTAGCGTCCAGTGTGCAGCTTGCAAATTATTTCATAAATTGTGGGGATTTTAAATTGTTGTCTGCAGATTGCAGTGTTGAGCTCCTTTGGGTCCAAGGACAGTTGTAGGCTGCCATTGGGTTTCTCAATGATGACCATAGAGTTCCCCACTCAGTTGGTCCATCCTCTTTGATGAACATTTCCCCATTCACTGTAGGTCCTCTTTCAGCTTTTTGAGGAGAGTTGCAGCCGTTTTCTACGAATGACACGGGTGACATCATTGTTTCTTTGAATGTGCTATGGCTGTCACGCCCTGATCTGTTTCAGGGCGTGACAGGTGTTGCCCATCTTCCCCATTATCCCTTTTGTATTTATACCTGTGTTTTCTGTCTGTTGGTTTCCAGTTCATCTTGTTTGTTCAAGCCTACCAACGGGTTGCCTCAGCTCCTGGTTCTCCCTAGTCCTCCTGTTTTTTGTTTTTTTTACCTTTGCCTGTCCTGACCCTGTACCCGCCCACCTAACCACTGTCTGTCTCGGACCCCAAGCCTGCCTGCCGCCCTGTACCTTTGCTCCACCTCTGGATTACCGACCTCTGCCTGACCTGAGCCTGCCTGCCGTCCTTTATCTTGGCCTCTGCTCTGGACTATCGACCCCTACCTGCCTTGACCTGTCGTTTACCTGCCCCTGTGTTTACAATAAACATTGTTACTTCACACAGTCTGCACTTGGGCCTTACCTTGATTCCTGATAATGGCTTAAGACACATCCTTGTAGTTCTCCATTGTAGTCTTTAATGTTTCTTCCACACTCCTGATTAGCCTGACCAAGTCCACTTTTACACAGTCTTTGAGGCCCAGGAGGCTACATCAACAATGTATTATTCACAAGTGTGTTTTGCCTCCGTGAGTACAAGGTAGAACACATTTTCCAGTGACAGGAAGCTTGTTGCCTCCGTATGAAGATAAACAGCTCCTGGTTTGTCTGATATGAAATGTTAATGTCTTTTAAATTTTCCTTGCAAGCTGTTTAGTGATAACATTTGCTTGTTCTCCTTTGTCTACCTTGGGTTGCCTTTAATGTTCAACTGTACATGCCATGTATTTGCATTTGTGCTATTTGAGACTGCATCAATGAGGGTTAGCTCCTCCCCAGAGTCAATGTTTCCTTGTAGCTCTTGTACATTCCTGCTCCTGCAAACGTTTGCAAAATTATTAGGGTTTTGGCAGTTTGTAAATGTTTTTCCATAAGCTGGGCATCTTCATCTAGCATATTTTTTCCACAGTATTTACAGTCCACTATGTTGCTGTTGTTAGCAGTTGATGTTACTCTATAACACAGACCCCAAATCAAATCAGGGGGAGGTAAATAGGTTCATTCAAAGAGGACAAATCATAGATGTTCATTCTCCCCTGTCCTCAGTGATTCTCTCCACAGAACAAAGGGACAGGATGTAGGTTTATAACCCAACCCTAGCCTCTGGTTGACCAATTAGAATTCCTTGCAATAAAACTCAATGCCTAAACAAATTCCCCCATGTCTCTGACCCATTTATCATGAATTCCCTATTACAGAAAAAACACTATTTCCATTGATCGTTAGCACTCTATTGACTTTTAGTCCTCTTGACCTTTAGTCCTCTGCGTTGTGTATTTATCTTCGAAGTATTCTTACACTGTCTTGATCAGCATTCCTTTCATTTCTTCTCTCACTTTGATTTCACACCACTTGTCCCTCTCTGCTTTGTGTAATGCACCCAGATCTGTCTCTGCGTATGCGTCACATTGGGGTTGCGTGCGCTGCATGACACCGTTAACACAATTGTCTCCCCGCAGCAGCGGAAGAATTTGTTGCAAATCTAGCTGTTGTCTGTTGTTCTGTGCATTCCGCTGCACGGCAAATGTCAATACACTTGTCCAAGGTTAGTTTATCTTCTTTCAGTAATTGCCTGCGAGTGTCACTGTCCTTAACTTCTATGATACGGTCTCTGATTACTCCATCCAATAAATGTTCATACTCACAGTTTCTCAATAGGATGCATAGGTCGTTGACAAACTGTTAGAATGTCACGAGGGGTCTTTGTGTTCTATTGTTGAAGATGTGTCTTTCATAGGTTCAGTTTTTCTTTAACCTACGGTAGTCCTAAAACCTTTGGATGAGCGGTTTGATCTTTTCTCTCTCTCTGTTCACAAATGTGAATGTGTTGCTCTTGCGCTTGCTCTACCACACAGTGTGGCAGTAAAGAACATTGTAGCTTATCCAGCTTTCTCCAGCTTTTCTTGCTAGTGCTCAGATAGATCTTGAAATGTTGTATCCATCTTCTCCAATTTTCTGATATGTTGCTGTCCAGGCTCAGTGGTTCGATAACTTCTCAGGGAATGGTGGGGCGCTCCCGACACTACCAGGTGAAATGCAAGGCGCCAAATTCAAAATCCAAAAGTAGAATTATTAACTTCTTTGGGAGCAGCGCACGAGGTGACCGTTTTGGAGACCCTGGTGTGCCCAAAGTAAAATGCCTCCCATTCAGGCCCAGAAAATAGGATATGCACATATTTAGTACCATTGGATAGGAAACACAGAATTTTCTAAACATGTTAACATTTTGTCTGAGTAAAACAGAACGGATATGGCAGGCGAAACCCCGAGGAATTTCTGTCCTGGAAAAAGTGGTTTTGACACATTGCCTCATTTAGAGCCCCTCCCTTATGAAAATTCCCTTATAAGGGCATATGAATGCAGTACCTATCGCTTCCTCTGGATGTCAACAGTCTCGAGAAAGTGATTTGATTCTTCTTAGCTGCTTTGGGCACGCCAGGCTCTCCAAAACGGTCACCTCGTGCGCTTCTCCCAAAGAAGATAACTTGCAGTTCCTTTGCTTCTGATACCATGTAATGTTATAGCTATTGCTATAAGAATCAGTTATGTGCGTCTATTCAGCCATCTTTATTAAACTGAAACATCAACTTCCTGTACTGCCAGGTGCCAGTATATAATAATAATAATAATAATAATAATAATAACCACAACGGTGGCCTTGCAAGCACCATTGTCTTACAAGCTGATCCATACAGGATCAGAGGACAAGTATGGAACTTTATACTAATACTAATAAGTCTCAACACCTGACACAGATTCATAGGAGACTTAAAACTACTTAAGGATCATGTTGGCGCTAGTGCCCCATCCCCGACACTACCCGGAGTTTCCAATACTACTAATTATGTGCATATCCTAGTTTCTGGACATGAGTAACAGGCATTTTACTCTGGGCACGCCACTCTCCGAACCTCCGAACACTGCCCCCTAGACCAAACAGAATGATGGAAGCCACTTTCTTCTTGCGGACCTTCAATGCTGCAGGCATTTTTGGTACCCTTCCCCAGATCTGTGCCTCAACACAATCCTGTCTCGGAGCTCTATGGACAATTCCTTGACCTCATGGCTTGGTTTTTGTTCTGACATGCACTGTCAACTGTGGTACCTTATATAGACAGGTGTGTGCCTTTCCAAATCCTGTCCAAACAATTTAATTTACCACAGGTGGACTCCAATCAAGTTGTAGAAACATGTCAAGGATGATCAATGGAAACAAGATGCACCTGAGCTAAATTTCGAGTCACATAGCAAAGGGTCTGAATACTTATGTAAACTCACAGACATTATTTTAACAGTTTTAGAAACTTGAGAGTGTTTTCTATCCAATACTACCAATTATATGCATATCCTAGCTTCTGGGCCTGAGTAACAGGCAGTTTACTTTGGGCACATCAGGCTCGCCGTACTTCCGAACACCGCGCCCTAGCCTCAAAAGGAGAAGGAGCTTGGGTTGGTTGGTTAGCTGGTTGGTTGGTTGGCTGATGCAGGACATTTAACTTGGTGTGTCTCGGACATTTGGCCATCACATGTTTTTTGGCGAGCAGACACTAAAAGCAATCGTGTCCCTCTTCCGCTGCCCATGTCTACAGTCCAGGTGTTCCCTTAGATTTGCTGTGTGTTTGACCAAGTGCAAGAGGAGAATTTTGCTAATTCCTTGTCAGCAGTCAGTGTCGGTTTGTGTTTATGTATGGGAATAAACACAGTCCCACAGTAGGCCCCGCTAGATGTTATCTGCCTGTCGTGCGGACGTGAGCTGTTCCCATTGATGTTTTCAAAAAAGCGGATGCCAAGACGACGCAGTTGCCAAGTGCTTTGATGCAATTAGCCAACAAACTGTGAAGCAGTAAACCTTTATTGCATTATGTGGCGTGTGGTGCCAACAATCAACACAAAAGGGCGAGATCGCTTGTCAACTGAGCCGCTTTGTTGTCATCGATGTCCTCTGTGTTGTTGTGTCACCAAGGAGAAATTACACATCATTTGTGTGAACAAACCAAATGACTGTCAGGGTACTGTTTAGCATGAACCTGCCTTACTGATGTCCTCTGTATTGAAGGGTAGGTCAATCAGAATTTGGATGTGTGCCACTTTGGTTGTTGGCGAGATGTAACTTCGCTTCAGAAACATTGAGCATGTAAGGCAAAGTTCAGTCAATTACTAAATGGTAAGAGAATCAAAATGAAGGAAGAGGAGTCTTCTAAGTTTTTTTTTTATATTATGCAGTTGAAGCTATGTTTGTTACAAACATTACAAACATTTTGACATAAGGTAAGGTTACTGAGAAACAGTTTTCAGTAATGCATCAAGGAGGCACCATTCAAACAATTGCTATACTTTTTGTCAGATATCATATTGTTTTGAAGTGTGTACATTTATTATGGTCACATCATGTAATAAAAAGCATAGCCACACCGGACACATCGTACTATTCAAGTATACTACTAACATTGTTCTGTTTCATAAATCACTTCTTGTAAGTATCACTTGTTAACTTTGAGTTAACTTAATGCGTGATGCACACAATTTCCCCAATCCACTCTTCTGTGACCACAGTTACAAAATCCTGACAAGGGCTTCCAGAAGGACATGCTTTGCAGGATTGATTGTGATAGCAGACAAACTTCAATCTGAAAGAGCAATAAACAGTCTTCGCCAGGGGCCACATTGGAGTGGGGTGGCAAGAAAGAGAGAGGGAAAGAGAGAGGGAGGGAGAGAGAGGGAGGGATGGAAGAGAGAAGGGACGAGTGCAAGACGAGTGCAATCCGCAACGGCGACACCCTGTGAATTTGGCGAGCCAATTCCCTGAGCTACGGACTCCTTTGATTGGTAAGAGAGGGGAATATTTTAATGAGCGTGGTCTTCATCCAAACCCACAACAAAATACCCCCCCGCCAAGCGATTTCTTGTCAGGAGGGTAATTGTTATTTTGCAACCTCCCAAAACAAGTCAATAGTTAATGTTATGTTGTTTTTTTTTGAGCTCCTATGTTACTGTTGGTGCCCTCTTAATCCGTGAGTTAGCAGCTTTAAAGGATATTTCTGTTTACATTGTGATTTTGTACATCTCGTCAGCCATTAAGGTGTATATTTTAATGCACACTTGTCGATTGTGATCTTGGGCATGTCTGGACATCAAGCAAGCAATTACAGTACGTTTCGAAGAATACGTTTGGTGCCGCATTTCCCAGTGAGCTTCTGTTGTTGTTGTGGTGTATAGCCTCCACTTGTTCGTAAGCTATGTGTGGTTGTTCGCCCCTTGGGACAGGGGCTCTCCAAAATAGGCAGCGACTGATTGTCTGTGGAGGAGAGTTGGACCCGATTGCCAGCCTGCCACTGGAAAAGGAGAAAGTGAGAGGGACAGAGAGAGAAATCCCAGGAGAGGAGTGGGGAGAGTTAATGAAGCCAGTCTCATGTGCTCTCATTAGAGCCCGGGACACAGCCATTCCCCGGAGAGACTGCCTAATTAAAGGTCTCTACTGTTTCTACGACAATATTCCAGCGTGCGCTGGCAAAGTGAGTGAATTTTGGGGTGAACACGGCCGCAGATTACGATGGGAAGAGTTGGAGGTTAATGTGGCAAGTGTTTGCAGGTGGTGGGGTTATAGAAGCTGGGAACGGAAGACTTGCGGGAGTTCTGTAACAAGCAAGGCTGTACTGCCTGTCACAGAAAGGACAAACATATGAAGCTCTTCAGTACTGTGGATTCCGGAGAGACACTATAGGGTTGGCACACACACACACACACACATCAAACGTTACCCATATCATATGTTACTGTTTTACGACCATACAATGTCACATCATGCCATAATATACAGTGCATTCGGAAAGTATTCAGACCCCTTGACTTGTTCTACATTTTGTTACATTAATGCTTTATTCTCAAATTGGTTAAATGTTTTTTTTCTCCTCATGAATCTAAACACAATACCCCATAATGTAAAAGCAAAAAAAAAAAGTTTTTTTGAAATCTTTGCTAAAGAAAAACACCTGTATTTGGGGCGCTTCTCCCATTCTTCTCTGCAGATCCTCTCAAGCTCTGTCAGGTTGGATGGGGAGCGTTGCTGCACAGCTATTTTCAGGTCTCTCCAGAGATGTTCGATCGGTTTCAAGCCCGGGCTCTGGCTGGGCCACTCAAGGATATTCAGAGACTTGTCCCGAAGCCACTCCTGCGTTGTCCTGGCTGTGTGCTTAGGGTGGTTGTCCTGTTGGAAGGTGAACCTTTGCCCCAGTCTGAGGTCCTGAGCGCTCTGGAGCATCAAGGATTTTCATCAAGGAACTCTCTGTACTTTGCTCCATTCATCTTTCCTCGATCCTGACAAGTCTCCTAGTCCCTGCCACTGAAAAACATTCCCACAGCATGATGCTGCCACCACCATGCTTCACCATAGGGATGGTGCCAGGTTTCCTCTAGAAGTGATGCTTGGCATTCAGGCCAAAGAGTTCAATCTTGTTTCTCATGGTCTGAGAGTCTTTACGTACCTTTTGGCAAACTCCAAGCGGGCTGTTATGTCCCTTTTACTGAGGAGTGGCTTCCGTCTAGTCACTCTACCATAAAGACCTGATTGGTGGAGTGCTGCAGAGATGGTTGTTCTTCTGGAAGGTTCTCTTATCTCCACAGAGGAACTCTAGAGCTTTGTCAGAGTGACTATCGGGTTCTTGGTCACCTCCCCTCTATGGACAATTCTTTCGACGTCATAGCTTGGTTTTTGATCTGACATGCACTGTCAACTGTGGGACCTTGTGTAGACAGGTGTGTGCCTTTACATCAATTTAATTTACCATTAGTAGACTCCAATCAAGTTGTAGAAACATCTAAAGGATAATCAACGGAAACAGGATGCACCTGAGCTCAATTTCGAGTCCCATAGCAAAGGAACTGAATACTTACAGTACCGGTTAAAGGTTTGGACACACCTACTAAAAATTAAATATATTTTGATTTGTTTAACACTTTTTTGTTTACTACATGATTCCATATGTGTTATTTCATAGTGTTGATGTATTCACTATTATTCCACAATGTAGAAAATAGTAAAAAATAAAGAACAACTGCAATGAGTAGGTGTGTCCAAACATTTGACTGGTACTGTACGTATCCAAGTGATATACAACCCCCACCCCCCTCGCTTTAATGTATAGCAGATGGGGGATTGCCACGTTTCTTCAAATCCAGATTTTTCCTAGTTCAACCTGGATAATAGGTTTAAAGCACACACTACAGCTGTCTAACACAATTGACATTAAGCTTTTCATTCACAATCCCCCCTTTTGTGCTATGGAGACTTCCATAAGAACAACTATACCAGCAATCAATCAAAGGGAAAACTTATCCGAATCTTGCGTTATTAATAATGAAAATAATAAACCTAATTAAGGATTTTTAAGGGAGTACAGGGTTTACCTTTGCAAAGAGGACAATAATTTCTTTGACAAAGGGCACAATCATATGGATTAACATGGCGGTAATGACCATTTTTTGTCTTGGAAAAAGTCTTACTTCACCATAAGCATTTATGTCCTCTATAGGAACATTGGATAGGACAGGGAAATCTCTCTCTGGTAGGTCATGATTAGGAGAGGAGGATTAATGCATTAAAGCCAACGCTTTGACATACACATCATCATCTTCAGCACACTCTCCTCCCTGGGCAGCCAAAAGGTAGTCCAGAACGGCACAATTCTGCATTGCTACAGTTCTGATCGCTTTGTTGTCAATAATGTCTCCGACATTACCTAATTCATGAGCCAACCATACCCTGAGGGCAATTTATACTCCTCTGCTACTAGAATAAATGTCTACTGCACATACACTGATACATTTCGTTACAATTGGAGCAAAGTCTTCAACTTCTTACCCCTGTGTCGCTAGGTTTCCATGCCACCATAAGCCGCCTTGTGCAAATATACACACTACACAAATCTTCTCCAAAATGCAGATTCTCTATGAAAATTCTGAGCAGCAAGTTAGGCACTACACACATTTGTAGCATAGAAGGCACAGCGGATGCACTTCCAAGTGTCAAAAAGTGCAAATCGACTTCCCCCTTTATTCCTCTAGCTGTCCTTTCCATCACTCGATGACCTTTTATTAACAAAGAGGTGTTCTGTCCACTGCCCTAGACGACCAATCATGGCAGGTCCTCTGATTCAGATGGGGGTGGGGGAAAGTATTTTTATTAATGCTGACAAGCTGAGCACGTTGTGCTGGAGCATTAATATTATTAAACTTTTAAAATGCCTGTGTGCTTTTAAAAGAAGGTTACGGTCCGCAGGAAGATGGTGAGAGCAAGGGGAGGGGGAGGAAATATGTTATTTTCACAACTTGCCCTATTTAAAGTTTTTTTTAACAACACTGAGACATTTTAATTAGTACATTTTATTCAGGATAAGAGGATGTTTTAGTATGTACAAAGTGCATAATTAATAAGCTCAGATAGTTACATGGCTTCTGGGTGTTCAGGTATTAATTGCCTTGGCAAATTAACATATTTGCCCGACTACTTCCACCTTCTGTTAAATCCATAACTCTAAAATAAGAATACAAAAAGGTCCCCTGTTCACAAAGAGAAATAAATGGGGTGATGAACATTAATAAAATTAAAATTATGTTTGGGGGGGAAATGGGGGGAAATGGTTTGAGGGTGGGTGGTGGGACATGGGTGAAGAGACACATTTTGGTTAATTTTCTCCTACTATCCGAAAGTATCTCAAATGATATTGATCTAGAGCCATGTTTGTTGCAGAAAAGTGCCCTTCTTCCCTATTGAATTACCAATAGTATGGTACCAGGAAAGAGCTGTCTAATTGGCTAAGCGGGCCATGTCAGAGCTAGCCAACACTCATTGTCTGCCTGGTTCATGTACATTGTGTTCAACTGTAATCATCCTCAGTGTGATTAGGTTCAACCTAAAACGTATCGTTCCTGTATCATTTTGGAGCCCATGTATCCAGCAGGGGAGGCTCCTCGGAGGAGGAAGGGGGGGGACCATCCTCCTCAGTGGATTTCATAAAAATGAAATAGTGACACATTAAAAATAATTTCCTTTTTAGATAAAACTATACTAAATATATTCAAGTCACCAAATAATTGATTAGAACACACTGTTTGCAATTAAGGTCTAGAGTATCCTCAGCAGCACTCTGTAGGGTAGCATAATGGTGTAGCCGACAGACAGCTAGCTTCTGTCCTCCTCTGGGTACATTGACTTCAGTACAAAACCTAGTAGGCTCATGGTTCTCACCCCTTCCATAGACTTACACAGTAATTATGACAACTTCCAGAGAACGTCCTCCAACCTATCAGAGCTCTTTCAGCATGAACTGACATGTTGTCCACCCAATCAAAGGATCAGAGAAGGAATCCAGTACTGAAAGCATAAGCTACAGCTAGCTACTGTAGCACTGCAGTGCATAAAATGTGGTGAGTAACGATAGCTAACAAACCTTTGTACATCGCGCTGTTCCGTACATTTTACCTTGTTTTAGCGCCCCAAAAACGTAATACTTCCAGGTCAATTGTAATATGAATAACATTGTAAAGCACAATTTCTCCCCTTTCCAGGAAAATCAGTGACGAGACCTTCATGCTGCCTGTCTCTGCATGATTGACGAAGGCAATAAGCTCCATCGAGTCTTTTTAAAAATGGCAGGTGGGGAAGCGAAAGCTACTGCGTGATAGTGAAAGCGGGGATGTCTGTGGGGAAAATTTTCACCCAATTTGTCCAACTTACATTATCAAACTTGAATAGGGTTTTTAGGGCGGCGCTAAATTTATCTTCACAATCATAATGTTTATGAGAGTCATGATGGCTTGCAGTGATTACGCATTTTTTTTAACAAATAATTAAATGAACTGTCGATGAACTCACAAGTAATTAACTTTACAATCACCATTACACTCACCTTTGATCATTTATTGTTTTTAATCTGAGAGAGAAGTGCTACACCTGGTGGAAAGAGGCTGTACGGCACAGAATGAGTTTCATAATGTCGTCACAATTTAACGTACAGAGTCAGAGGAGTCCATTTTTTTTACTTTTCTCCATTACCATGTCAATCAACGCTTGAATAGAAACGTAGTTCACATCCCGGATTTTGATGCCAATACAGGCTCTACAGTCCCATTAGTTTTCATTGCAGCCTCGTTTGAATGCCGCAGTTGTGCAAATGTGAGAGATAGAGAGCTAGCTATATTTGGTTGTATTATTTGTAACTTTCACTTTGCTAGCAAATGCAGATAACTAGTTTAGCCTACTCAAACACCCGGCTCAAACTGAGAGGGTTTCTATGTTAGATAGCTGGCTATGCCTATCCAACACTGGAACTCTTCTAAGTCAAGGTGAACTTTTGGTTTTATAAATTTATTGCCACCGGGATCCGCCGGTGTAACTGTAAACTGCTTTCTGACTGTACACTGTACTACATGATTGTAGCAGGTTTACTAACGCGTTATTTCTGTAGATACGTTGACTATGAAGTGACAACGATGTAGGCTGTGTGTAGCGGTTAGCGGTCATGATATGAAGGTGTGGCTTTGGAAGGTTTTTTCGCCTGGTCACAGACAGCTGATGTGTTGTGCACTGAAGTCCACAGGCAAAAGGAAAAGCTGAGAGGAGGAGAGCACGTAGATAGTTGCGAGAAGGAATTATGTATACAACGAGCAAAGTGATCATGCTGTGTTTATGTGGCTGTAATGAAAAGGAACATTGTTTGCGTATGATCAGGGGTGTTGAAAAACTTTTCTTAAATGGAAGCAAACGGAACAAAATGTAGGCTACCTGAATATGTCCAAACATACCTGAATATGTCCAATAGAAACTAATTTGCAACTGTTGGACTAATAATTATACCATAGATCAGCTAGATGCAGGCAAGAGTGTGCAGTATTGAATGTGTCACTGTCTGTCACCTTGATTACTCAAAATTCTCTGCACCTGTGCACCTATGCTCTAAACTTTCATTCATAGGCTAGGTTATAGCAACCTCATGATGGGTACAGGGAAAGTTTGAGCACCATGTAGTAGCCTAAACCTATCGATGTTGCATTGAGCTGGATGAATGGAATATGAATTACAGTCATCAAATATGTTGTAATAGAAATAAGGCCATGCTCATAAAACAAATAATCGTCCTCCCTCATCTTAAACGGCAACAACCGCCACTATTAACATCCCTATTAACATGTATGCTTTTTATTTTGTATGTATGCAACGCCACCATCATATTGTAACACCAGCACACCATTGTTAAGTATGTCGCTACAGAATGGTGCCGGAGAGAATGGCTGACGTTTTACGTGCTCCTAACCAACCGTGCTATTCTGTTCGTTCTTTTTTGCATTGTTTGTAACTTACTTTGTACATAATGCTGCTGCTACCGACTCTTATGACCGAAAATAACTTCTGGACATCAGAACAGCGATTACTCACCTCGAACTGGAAGAAGCTTTTTCCTTTAACTTCTTAGGGAGCGGCAGCATAGGTGACGGTTTTGGAGAGTCTGGAGTGTCCAAAGTAAAATGCCTGCCACTCAGGCCCAGAAAATAGGATATGCACATAATTAGTACTATTGGATAGGAAACACTCTGATAATGTATGTGAGAATAACAGAACTGATATAGCAGGCGAAAACCTGAGGAAAATCCATCCGGATTAGCAGTTTTTTTTTTTGTAAATGACCATCTTCTCCATTTTGCTATGTAGGACTGAGACTGCAGTACCTATGACTTCCACTAGATGTCAACAGTCTCTATACAAAGACTGGGAATTCTAGGAGTAACCAGAACGGATAGGAACAGGAAATAGTCAGGGGACCACTTTTGTAAACAAGGTTTGACGCGTGCGAGATTGTGAACGCGCACCACTTTATTTTCCTTTCCTAATGTTCACGTTATCGTCCGGTTGAAATATTACAGCAAATATACACAAAAGGATACCTAAGGATACATTAAAAATGATGTTTGATTTGTTTGTAGAAAGTGTATAGGTATAATTTGAACGTGTTCTCTTCACGGTTCAATGGGCCACTCAACGGTGGATTTTATGATCATAACGCGCCAACCAAACGGAGATTTATGGATATAATAAATTACTTTTTCTAACAAAAGAACCATTGGATGTCTTCGTTGGACACTTGGGAAGCCCTCAGCAGAAGTTCTTCGAAAGTTAGGGGGTTTATTTTAGCGATTTTATGTGTTTTTTGACGCTAGCGCCCCACTGCTCCCTAAGTAGTTAACGAGTCCGATGAGTCCAGCGCGAAGGATATACTGCTTTCTCGGCAACAGGCCCAAATCCCCGTCATTTGGGTGAAGAAAAGATGGAGAAAAAGGGGGCTGCCTTATGAGAAATCGTAGTTGAGTGAGTAAACCCCCACTGCCATCCATTCTGTGGGCCAACATGCAATCATTGGAAAATAAAATTGATGACCTACGATCAAGATTATCCTACCAACAAGAGTTGTGGCTGAACGACAACATGGATAATATAGAGCTGGCAAGATTTTCCACGCACCGGCAGGACAGAGAAGCTACATCTGTTAAGACGAAGGGTAGGGCTGTCTATTTGTCAATAACAGCTGGAACGCGATGTCTAATATTAAAGAAGTCTCGAGGTATTGCTCGCCTGAGGTGGAGAACATTATGATAAGCTGTAGGCCACACGATCTACCAAGAGAGTTCTCATCTATATTATTCGTAGCCGTCTATTTATCACCACAAACAGATGCTGGCACTAAGCCCGCACTCAACCAACTGTGTAAGGCCATAAGCAAACAAGAAAATGCTCTTCCAGGAGCGGTGCCTCCTTGTGGCAAACTTAAATCCGTTTTACCTCATTTCTACCAGCATGTCACATATGCAACCAGAGGAAAAATAAAATCTAGACCACCTTTACTCCACACACAGCTCTCCCCCGCCCTCAATGTGGCAAATCTGACCATAATGCTATCCTCCTGATTCTTGTTTAAAAGCAAAACCTAAAGCAGGAAGTACCAGAAACTTCCGGGTTTAATCAAATGGCATTTAGGAGTATACCACCTCAGTCACTGGCTTCATCAATAAGTGCATCGACAACGTCGTCCCCATAGTGACCGTACGTACATATCCCAAACAGAAGCCATGAATTATAGGCAACATCCGCATCGAGCTAAAGGCTAGAGCTGCTGCTTTCAAAGAGCGGAACACTAATCCGGACGCTTATAAGAAATCCCGCTATGCCCTACGACGAACCATCTAACAAGCAAAGTGTCAATACAGGATAAGATTGAATACTACTACATCGGTTCTGACGCTCGCCGGATGTGGCAGGGCTTAAAAACTATTTTTGAATACAAAGGGAAACACAGACGCGAGCCTACCAGACGAGCTAAATGCCTTTTATGCTCGCTTTGAGGCAAGCAACACTGAAGCATGCATGAGAGCACCAGCTGTTCTGGATGACTGTTTGATAACGCTCTCGGTAGCTGATGTGATCAAGACCTTTAAACAGGTCAAAATTCACAAAGTCGCGGTGCCAGACGGATTACCATGACGTTTACTCAAAGAATGCGCAGATAAACTGGCATGTGTCTTCACTGACATTTTCAACCTCTCCCTGACTGAGTCTGTAATACCTACATGTTTCAAGCAAGGAAGCGAAGGTAACCTGCCTAAATAATTACAGCCCAGTAGCACTCAAGTGGGTAGCCATGTAGTGCTTTTTTTATTGATTACATGTTTTATTTCACCTTAATTTAACCAGGTAGGCTAGTTGAGAACAAGTTCTTTGAAAGGCTGGTCATGGCTCAAATCAACAGCATCCTCCCGGATACTCTAGATACCCACTCCAATTCACATAACGCTCCAACAGATCCACAGATGACGAAATCTCAATCGCACTCCAAACTGCCCTTTCCCACCTGGACAAAAGGAACACTGTTTATTGACTATAACTCAGCATTCAACACCATAGTGCCCACAAAGCTCATCAAAACACCTCCTGGATCCTGGATCCTGGAAATTGTCAAATACTCCAGTCACCCAAGTCATAGACTGTTCTTTGCTGGCACGCGGCAAGCGGTGCCGGAACACCAAGTCTAGGATCAAAAGGCTCTTAAGGACCACCCCTTTTTTTCAATTTTCCCCTAAAATGAGATACCCAAATCTAACTGCCTGTAGCTCAGGCCCTGATGCAAGGATATGCATATTCTTGGTACCATTTGAAAGGAAACACCTTTTTTGTGGAAATGTGAAAGGAATGTAGGAGAATATAACAGAATAGATCTGTATTTTTTTTGTACATCCAGAATAGATCTGTATTTTTTTTGTACCGTCATCTTTGAAATGCAAGAGAAAGGCCATAATGTATTATTCCATCCCAGCTGCAATTTAGATTTTGGCCACTAGATGGCAGCAGTGTATGTGCAAAGTTTTAGACTGATCCAATGAACCATTGCATTTATGTTCCAGATGTTGTATCAAGACTGCCCACATGCGCCTAATTTGTTTATTTTTTAATTAACTTTTCATGCTCAAAATTGTGCACTCTGCTCAAACAATAGCATGTTATTATTTCACTGTAATATCTACTGTAAATTGGACAGTGCAGTTTGATTAACAAGAATGTAAGCTTTCTGCCAATATCAGATATGTCTATGTCCTGGGAAATGTTCTTGTTACTTACAACCTCATGCTTATCTCATTAACCTATGTTAGCTCAACCGTCCCGTGGAAGTGACACCGATCCCGAAGGAGCTTGGTACACTCCTCAATGCTAACCCCAAGCCATAAGACTTCTGAACAAATAATCAAATGCCACCGGACTATTTACATTGACCCCCCCATTTGTTTTGTATAGTGCTGCTACTCGCTGTTTTATTATCTTCACCCCTACCTACATGTACAAATTACCTTGACTAACCTGTACCCCCGCACATTGACCCGGTACCGTACCCCCATATATAGCCTCGTTATTGTTATTTTATTGTGTCAATTTTTATATTTTTTTACTTTAGTTTATTTGCTAAATATTTTCTTAATTCTTCTTGAACTGCACTGTTGTTAAGGGCTTGTAAGTAAGCATTTCACATTAAGGTCTACACTTGTATTCAGCACATGTGACAAATAAAGTTTGATTTGATTTGATCATGGCAAGTAAATCTCAATGTATTACAATTGCACATTTCAGAACTGTTTTGTTTTCTTAAAGAAAGCCTATATTTCTTCTTGTTTAGGGGTCTGCTTCTTGTTACTTTGTTAGCACTTACTCTCAAAGTGTCCTACAGATTTGTTTACTTATACTCAAATAATGATAGGTACATGTGTGAAACTCATTCCATGGATGTCTGAGTGTTTGCGGGTTTTTTCCTCCCTTAATAAATGATGAATTAAGCTCACTAATTAGTAAGGAACTTCCCTCATCTGGTTGTCTAGGTCTTAATTGAAAGGGGGAAAAAACAGCAGACACTAGGCCCTCAATGGAATGAGTTTGACACTCCTGATTTAATGGAAAGAACCAACATTCCAGCACCTTCTTCGGGGAGGGTTGAGGAAGCCACATTCTGATTATTTTCCTGCTAATTGGTCTTTTGACCAATCAAATTATGTCATCATCTCATCTCTAAAGAGCTTCAACCTATGCTTTCTGACAAAATCATTATTTTTGTAGTTCTTCAAAGTAAATAAGGCATACTTTTATGACTGCTGAATACCAACTAGGGTTGAATGGCGGGAACCCGGTTACCAAGATTTACCGCCGAAAACCACTCCTTTTCCCCCGGATAAATAACTGTGAGAAACTGGTAAATGATCTATATGAACAGCATGACGTGAAATGGAACTTTTAAATTACATGCAATGTCTAGATCTGGCTTCTCTACGGCCTTCTCTCTGCTCTCTGCATGATCAATCATCAACGCTCAGGGTGGGGTCAGACAGCCCATCTCAGTATGGAGCGCAGTTCAGAATGCATGTAGACCTATAATCTATTCATGGTAACTTTTTTCTTGTGACAGGTAGGCCCTAAATTTGATGCAGGATAGCCTATGCTACAGTAATATAAGAATGCATGTCTAATTTACACATCTCCATCTGGCTTTATTGTTTTATTTATTGCAGCTGCAGAGTTTTAGAACAGACTATCACTGGAATATTGTTGCTTTAAATCAGTGCATGCACAATCTCTCTCCATCAATTCCATTAAAATTCCATCCAAGATATATCATCCTGTTCAAGATTGATATAGGCATACAGTATACATGATGTCCTAGCCTATCTCTTTAAGGTAATAAATCCAACGCAGTATTAGCTTTATATTTATCTAATTAATTATGTATTATGCATAATAAGCTTCTAACTTACAGCCTCTGTCTCTTGTGGAATACGCACGCACCTGGCAATTTAGCTAGCTAGCTTGCAGTTGCTAGCTAATTTGTCCTATTTAGCTAGCTTGCTGTTGCTAGCTAATTTCTCCTGAGATATAAATGTTGAGTTGTTATTTTACCTGAAATGCACAAGGTCCTCTACTACAATTAATCCACACATAAAACAGTCAACCGAATCGTTTCTAGTCATCCTCCTTCCAGGCTTTTTCTTCTTTGGACTTAATATGGCAATTGGCATCTAACTTTCATAGTTACCACGACGACTGACCAAAGTTTGAAAGAAGAGCGAACGCGCCATGGCGGTAGGCTATATAAGTTATTTATTCAGACCCATAACCATTAAATCTTTGTGAAGAGAAGTGAAAGCCGTCTGCATCTAATTCTAGTTCTATATTATGCAAGCATGTCATTAGAACGATGAAGATAAGGACAACAAAACGTATCATTTAACACAAATAAAGCACAATAGAACGAGAAAGCGGAGATAGGCTATAAGAGGAGGTAGGCTATAATATATATACACATATTATGGGAAATATTATAAAAAGGTATACAGTATATGACTCAGGGCCTATTTGTATAATTAGTGGGCTATTATATTTCAAAATTGTAATCAAATTCGCTAGCCTATACATGTAACTTTGTAGGTTGCATGTGCTGCACCATAATCGCTTGTTCCAACTTTATCATGGTTTGAATGAGGTTAATTAATTCTAGTCCATATAATACAGTACAGTAATACAGTTCAGAACAAGAGCCGAAGATCTAGCCCCTGTCATCACACACATTGTTAACACCTCATACTGGCAGGGGACTGTTTCCGCTGCCTGCAAGATTGCCATGTGTGTCCCATACCTGAAGTGTCAAACCCATTTACAACGAGTGATTGGAGGCCCATCTCTCTAACTTCATGCCTTGGAAAAATCCAGGAGAGCTTCCAGGAGAGCTTCATCCTATCTGAGTGCAGAAATCAATATGCCTACCTCCCGAAGTCCAGCACTACTACCGCTCTAGTGAAAGTCTGTCCAGCACTATTACCGCCCATGTGAAATATTGGCTACCGACTCCAAAAAAACAACAAGTGTGAGGGTGTTACTTGCTGATATGTCCAAAGCCTTTGATTGAGTCGATCACGCAAAGCTCCTGCAACATCTGTCTGACATTGAACAGTGTCCAAGGTTACGAGCCTGGCTCCACAGCTACACCACTGGAAGAAGGCAGAGGGTGATGGCAAATGGAGTGCTGTTAGCTGGATGCAGTAAAAAGCAATAGGCCCAACTAGACAGGGTGCAGAGGAGGGCCATGAGGATCATCTCCAGAGGTGGAGCAGTCCAAACACAGCTCCTGTCACTGCAGTGCACCTGGTGAAGGACATGCACACTCTTGACCATCCACTGAATGACCTGCTCCCTCCAAAAAGAAGTAACTGCACCACGAGGCTCCTGAGAAACAGCCATGAACTGTCTTGTATAGCTGCCCGTACGAACCGCCTGCAAAACTCCACTCAACCCACTGCTGTCAGACTGATCAAAAACTCTAGCTATGAAATGGTTTTCCCCCACAAATTTTTTTTACAATCACATATGAATATTTAATTTATCCATCATGAAAAATGTCCTGTGATGTTGCAAGTGTTCTGTATTCTATTTATGTCACATATTATGTAATTTAAATGTTTTGCAATTATTAGTAATGTCAATTCTGCATTTCTTCAGTTTTATCTGTGAGCAAGAATAAATCAACTCAAACTCAAACGATCAATTATTTAGATCATGTAGTTTCAGGTAGAGATAGCTCAGAAAGCAACAGTATTCTATCTCTCTCGCACATTCTCTCTGTCAATGAGGTCTCTGTGTCTGCTCCACACAGACCGGACAACTAAACCGGCAGGCAATGGATTATGCTGTAGTTAATTACCATGTTTTCTGATATAAACTAGGTCAAATATTGGCCTGTTGGAAACTACAACTCCCTAATACATCGTACAGTTCGTGCTTGACCTGATTTATCTCTACGGAAACTGAGCATCAAGATGACTGAAAACAAAAAAAACGAATGGAATTTAAATAATGTAACCGACATCGGTCAATAACATTACATTTTGGTTAATTGCTCAGCACTATTAAACACAGCCATAGTCCTGAACCTTGGTTCTTTCTATTACCCTAAATTATTGGAAGTATATGCAATGTATTACTGTTTTTGTTGGCCAGCATCTCAATTTGGTGTGTGTGTGGGGAGATACTCTACTCATTTGATTTTTAAACCCCATAATGTCAAAGTAGAATTATGTTTTTAGAAATGTTTACAAATTAATAAAAAATGAAAAGCTGAAATGTCTTGCGTCAATAAGTATTCAACCTCTTTGTTATGGCAAGCCAAAACAAGTTCAAGAGTAAAAATGTGCTTAACAAGTCACATAATAAGTTGCATGGACTCACTCTGTGTGCAATAATAGTGTTTAACATTATTTTTTAAATGACTACCTCATCTCTGTACCCCACACAGGGTCCCTGAGTCGAGCAGTGAATTTCAAACACAGATTCAACCAGAAAGACCATGGAGGTTTTCCAATGCATCGTAAAGAAGGGCACCTATTGGTAGACAGGTTAAAAAAGGAGACATTGAATATCTCTTTGAGCATGGTGAAGGTATTAATTACACTTGGGATGGGATGGTGTATCAATACACCCAGTGAAAGATACAGGTGTCCTTTCTAACTCAATTGCAGGAGAGGAGGAAAACCGCTCAGGGTTTTCACCATGAGGCCAATGGTGACTTTAATGACTGTTACAGGAGAAAACTGAGGATTAATCAACAACATTGTACTTACTCCACAATACTAACCTAAATTACAGAGTGAAAAGAAGGAAGTCTGTACAGAATAAAAATATTCCAAACCATGCATCCTGTTTGCAATAAGGCGCTAAAGTAAAACTGCAAAGAATGTGGCAATACAAATTAACTTTATGTCCTGAATACAAAGCGCTATATTTGTGGCAAATCCAACAAAACACATCACGGAGTACCACTTGTCATATTTTCAAGCATGGTGGTGGCTGCATCATGTTATTGGTACGCTTGTCATAGGCAAGGAAAAGTTGTTTTTTGGATGAAAATTAACTGAATAGAGCTAAGCACAGGCAAAATCCTAGAGTAAAACCTGCTTTCCTACAGACACTGAGAGACAAATTCACCTTTCAGCAGAACAATAACCTAAAACACAAGGGCAAATATACATTGGAGTTGCTTACCAAGATTAAATTAAATGGTTGTGAGTGGCCAAGTTACAGTTTGACTTAAATCGGCTTGGCAAGACATGAAAATGGCTGTCTAGCAATGATGAACAACCAATTTGAGAGGGCTTGAAGAATAAAAAAAAAATAATGTGCAAATATTGTACAATTCAGGTTTGCAAAGCTCTTAGAGACGTACCCAGAAAGATTCACAACTGTAATTGCTGCTAAAGGTGAATCTTTTTTATATTTTACATCGTTTCCTCCCCGATTTCGTGGTATCCAATTGATAGTTACAGTCTTCTCTCATCACTGCAACTCCCGTACGGACTCGGGAGAGGCAACGGTCAAGAGCCGTGTGTCCTCCAAAACCCAACCAAGCCACACTGCTTCTTGACACAATGCCCACTTAACCCAGAAGCACCAACATGTCAGAGGAAACACCGTGCACCTGGCAACCGTGTCAGCATGCACTGCACCCAGCCCACCACAGGAGTCACTAGTGTGTGATGGGACAAGGGCATCCCTGCCAGCCAAACCCTCACCTAACCCAGACGACCAATTGTGTGCCACCCCATGGGTCTCCCGATTACGGCCAGCTGCGACAGAGCCTGGACTCAAACCCAGAATCTCTAGTGGCACAGCTAGCAATGCAGTGCCTTAGACCACTGCGCCACTTGGGATTCTAACATGTATTGACTCAGGGGTGTTAGTACTTACGTAAAATTCATTTTCATTTTCAATGTGAAAACATTTCTAAAAACATGTTTTCACTTTGTCATTATGAGGTGTTGTGTGGTGAGAAAAATTGTCTATTGAACCCATTTCAAATTCAGGCTGTAACACAACAAAATGTGGAATAAGTCATGGGCTATGAATACTTTCTGAAGGCACTGTATGTTGTCCTATGAGTTGTGCAAAATTGGTAGAATCTTATTCAAAATGACTCACAACTTTAAAGGCTGCCTAAGAGGCTTCCACCAAGTATTAACTCTGGGGTGTGAAGACATGCAATCAAGGCATCTTTTATCTATTAATTTGGAAAGTGTTCTATAATTTTCTTTCACTGAAAATGTTGAGCAGGTTGTTAATATCAACAGGAAAGAAAACGAATGTAATCCCTTTTTCTATTTATTTTTAAGGCAGCAAAATGTGAAAATTGTGCAAGGGTTGTGTAGACCTTTACTAGGCATTGTGTATCTAAGTTTACCGACAACCACACACAATCCTGGTATGCGCATTCTAGTGCAATGCCCACATTCTACTGAGAACAGAAGTCTATCTTATTTTGTAACCAAACAGAAGTCCATCTTATTTGGGAAGTCTATAATATGTTTTAACCAAACAGAAGTCTATCATCATTTGTTACAGTGTGTGAGTAGGTCCATATGTTCTGGTGTCAAAGCTTGGCACTGCCGGGTGTGATTTATGCCCCCTGATCCGCCGTAGAGGTCCTATAGTGTAGAGCACACATGAACAGAGCATCCATCACTGCCACAGCATCCAAGCAGGGCAGGGAACCGGCCCAGAGTAGAGTAGCATTGTCCCAAAAACAAGACCATTCACCAGCAAGCACAGGAACAATGGCTCAGCTGCAGTGCACGCAGATAAGGAAAACAAGCTTACCAAAGTTTTGTTTTTGCACATGCTTTTAGCTAAAAGTAATGCACCCATGTTATTCACAAAGTGGAACATTGGTGATGTGTCCTCAACCAGATTGAATATACTAACCAACCATATGTAATGGGAACATTTCAATGACATCAATTCACTGTGTATCATCAACATAGAATTTCAAAGGCATTTTCCAGACTTGTCAATATAAATGACTTTGTATTCAACCCCCAGTTACCACCGTATTCCTCTAAAGAAAACATCAAAGACTGTAACAGATTGGTTCTGACACCAAGGTGTCGGTTCCTCGGTTCCTCTCCTTGTTCGGGCGACGTTTGGCGGTCGACGTCACCGGTCATCTAGCCATCGCTGATCCACTTTTCATTTTCCATTTGTTTTGTCTTGTTTTCACACACACGTGGTTTTCATTTTCATTCATTACGGTTGTCCATTTAACCCTTTGTTCCCCCCCATGTCTGTGTGGGGAATTGTTTGTTTTGGCATGTTGGTACGCCAGGTTGTATGTTTTCACCCGTGCTTTGTGCAGCCTGTATTGCATGGTTATTTTGTACTTTGTGCTGCCTTACTTGGGTTTTTGGGCATTTGTTTTATGACGCAGTTGCATTCTGTATTTTGACATTGCCTAGTAAAGTGCTTAGTCCACTCATCTCTGCCTTCCTGCGCCTGACTCTTTATTCCAGCTACACCCACCTATGACACATCTTTGTCTGAAGAGAGAAAAACACAAACCAATTACAGACAGCGCACACGTAGTGATTCTCTCTTATATGGTAAAGTTGATGCCAGAATAAAGTGTTCCCTTCCCGCCACCCTTATTTGCATCGAGAGATGCAATGGAGGCGAGTGGCTCAGGAAAATCATGTGTCGGTAAAAAAATGAAAAAGCTATACTTTCTTCCCCACTACATAAATTGTGTTCTTTTATGGAGCCGAGATGACAGGGGCACACGTCTTGTTTCCTTTGCCGGTGGCAAGGTGTCAAATTTGGACAGGAAGTTAGAAGATTTAACTGTCGTTGCAGCTGAAGTGTAACTTGCGTGTTTGTCATTCTCTCGCAGCTGTTGGTTGGGAGAGAATGTGTACCGCTGTGTTACCCCCAATATCAAAATGATTTAGTTGGTATTTGTCACAAGCTCTTTAATGTCTTTTGAAAGAAGTATTGTATTTGTTAGTGACATGGTTGTTGACATTTTTCCTTTTTAGTCCTGAATTTTAAGTGAAATAATCTGTCTGTAAACAATTACTATAGTTTGTTAACAAGAAATTTGTGGAGTGGTTGAAAAACGAGTTTAAATGACTCCAACCTAGCTGTATGTAAACCTCCGTCTTCAACTGTAGGTGTTCCTTTTGTCCAGGTGGGAAAAGGCAGTGTGGAGTGCGATTGAGATTGCGTCATCTGTGGATCTGTTGGGGCGGTATGCGATTTGGAGTGGGTCTAGGGTATCCGGGAGGATGCTGTTGATGTGAGCCATGACCAGCCTTTCAAGCACTTTATGTCGACTGACGTGAGTGCTACGGAGCGGAAAAACATTTAGCCAGGTTACCTTCGCTTCCTTGGTCACAGGGACTATGGTGGTCTGCTGGAAACATGTAGGTATTACAGACTCGGTCAGGGAGAGGTTGAAAATGTCAGTGAAGACACTTGCCAGTTGGTCCGTGCATGCTTTGAATACACGTCCTGGTAATCCATCTGGCCCTGCGACCTTATGAATTGTGACCTGTTTATTAAAGGTCTTGCTCACATCGGCTACTGAGAGCATTATCACACTGTCATCCAGAACAGCTGGTGCTCTCGTGCATGCTTCAGTGTTGCAGGTCAGTGGAAGCGTTATCCATATTGAAGGTGAAAAGAGAAGAAACACTTTGAAATCCTACAAACGATGAACAAACTCACAGTTCAAAGCAAGCAGCAGTGATCTGTACTTCTCCCGCTGGCCATCTGATAGGGAACAGACTTTTTTTAAAGGAAAAATAAGTGAAATAATTATATGCATATTCTAGCTTCTGGGCCTGAGTAACAGGCATTTTACTTTGGGCACGCCAGACTCTCCGAACTTCCGAACACTGCCCCCTAGCCCGGAGAGGTTAAAGGCAATGCTACCAAATACTAATTGAGTGTATGTAAACTTCTGACCCCAAATTACTAAACATAGCAATCATTAAAGCATGTTTAATTGACTCTGCAGCAATACTTTACCCCGACAAGAAAGAGCTGTTTGAAAATGTTTCCTTGTCAAGACGAACAGTGACAGCGTGTTGAGGACATTGCAGAGAATTTGAAACAACAGGTAAAGACCTTGTCTTTCAATATTGGCCATCAACTAAAAACACAGCATCTACCGTGGTATTCCATTTTCAGCGAGACTATTCAAGCCATCGACTCACTGATTGTTGAAGATGATGAGCGATCGGCAAGGCAATCTGGAATGTGCTGGGACCATGCAGCCGTCAAACCGCTTAGGAAGAAGACGCGTTCTGTATCCTATATAGGAACGTAATTTGGTGGGAAAAGTGCAAATCAATCACAGAACAACAGCAAATGACCTTGTGAAGATGCTGGTGGAAACTGGTACAAAAGTATCTATATCCACAGTAAAATGAGTCCTATATTGACATAACCTGAAAGGCCGCTCAGCAAGGAAGAAGCCACTGCTCCAAAACTGCCACAAAAAAGCCAGACTACGGTTTGCAACTGCACATTGGGACAAATATCATACTTTTTGGAGAAATGCCATCTGGTCTGATGAAACAAAAATAGAACTGTTTGGCCATAATGACCATCGTTGTGCTTGGAGGAAAAAGGGTGAGGCTTGCAAGCCTAAGAACACCGTGAAGCACGGGGGTGGCAGCATCATGTTATGGGGGTGCTTTGCTGCAGGAGCCACTGGTGCACTTCACAAAATAGATGGCATCATGAGGGAGGAAAAGTATGTGGATATATTGAAGCAACATCTCAAAACATCAGTCAGGAAGTTAAAGCTTGGTCGCAAATGGGTCTTCCAAATGGACAATGAACCCAAGCATACTTCCAAAGTTGTGGCAAACTGGCTTAAGGACAACAAAGTCAAGGTATTGGAGTGGCCATCACAAAGCCCTGACCTCAATTCCATAGAAAATTGGTGGGCAGAACTGAAAAAGCGTGTGCGAGCAAGGAGGCCTACAAACCTGACTCAGTTTCACCAGCTCTGTCAAGAGGAATAGGCCAAAATTCACCCAACTTATTGTGGGAGGCTACCCAAAACATTTGACCCAAGTTAAACAATTTAAAGGCAATGCTACCAAATACTAATTGAGTGTATGTAAACTTTTGGCCCACTGGGAATGTGATGAAAGAAATAAAAGCTGAAAGAAATAATTCTCTACTATTATTATGACATTTCAAATTCATAACATAAAGTGGTGATCCTAACTGACCTAAGACAGAGAAGTTTTACTAGGATTAAATCTCAGGAATTGTGAAAAACTGAGTTTAAATGTATTTGGCTAAGGTGTATGTAAACTTCCGACTTCAACTGAGGTTTGATGTCCCATTGTCCATGTTCTGTGTATATATACTGAACACAAATATAAACGCAATATAAACGGCTTTGATACACCATGTTGCCTGCACTTACCCGCTCTGCTATACAAAGACAAAGAATAATTACCTAAACAGTGAAACTGAGAAAAATGGCTTTAAAGTTTATTTGCACTTTATCCAAATACTATGTTGTACGTAGGTTGATATGTGATAATGTAATCTTATTATGAAGTAATGTTTTATGCATATCTGTCACAGCCGTCGACAGAAGTGGACCAAGGTGCAGCGATGTATCCAGTATACATATTTTATTTATTACGTAACTGGTAAAAATAAAGAACAAAGATCGTAACACCGGTGTGGCTACAAAGTGCACACACCACTGAACATACCAAAACAAATACAACGACCCCCGACCATAACGAAGGTGTAGCACATACAGGTACTCACACATAAATAATGACCCACACCGCAAGTGGGGGAGGGGAGGGGAGGGGAGGGGGGGAGAACAAACATATATATGGTCCCCAATTAGAGGTAACGACACTCAGCTGCCTCTAATTGGGAACCATCAACAAACCAAACCTAGAAAATAAAACATAGAACAAAAAAACACCCCTGCTCACGTCCTGACCAAAACCACCATAGAGCAGCCAAAAGGGCTATCTATGGCCAGGACGTGACAATATCAACCTGCGTATGACCCCAAAGTCAAATAAATGACCATACAAAGTCAAACAGAAAAACAAGAAGAAAGTTGAATAAACACATGTAGATTGTAGATACTGCACAAAGTCAAATATTTTTAAGTATAAACATTCTGCATGATGAAATAGTACTTACCTTATGGCAATAAAATGCTTGAGGGTTACTACAATATAACATTCTAAACATGAAAACATAACTACATAAAACCATTAAATACAGTTGGAATGTAATTAGAAGTCGCAAACTGTTTCCATCAAACAGAAAATGTACAAGAAAGATGGATAAACACATTTACATTGTATACTGAACAAAAATATGAACGCAACATGCAAAAATGTCTAAGATTTTACTGAGTTACAGTTCACATAAGAAAATCAGTAAATTTAATTCAAATCTATGAATTTTTACAGTTTTTTTACAATCGCTTACACACCAAAAGTGGTACTTGAGGCACACTCATGTACCCAATCTTCAGACCAAGTCTGCAAAACTGCAAGCACATTATCTGCTTTACACTCAGTTTGCAATTGTAAAACACACTTTTTTGCTAAATACTAAACACAGTTCTTTACATTAGACACATCATTCAAAACTAACAGGTCTTGTGTCCGCTTGGAAAACCCTGCCATTCCAAATGCCACACTCATTTACCGATTACCTACACCCACTGCTGACGTGTGAAAACACTTATAGCTAATTTCTTCAATTCGAAATCAGAGCTTGAGCACTATAAATAGGCTTCAGATTGGCTTTCTTGGTTTGGACAACAATGGAGGCCAATTTTGGAGAGATAGAGGAGGAGAAGTGAGAGTAAGAGGGGGACGAGGACAAGGACAAGGAGGAGGACAAGGACAAGCGTATATGTTTATCTTCTACTGTATTTGTTACAGTTACTGTTCATCCCGAAATCTGGTTTTGAGAAAGAATTACATTACACCCTTGCATTTCTGTTTATTTTGTAAATAAACTCAGCAAAAAAAGAAACGTCCATTTTTTCAGGACCCTGTCTTTCAAAGATAATTCGTAAAAATCTAAATAACTTTACAGATCTTCATTGTAAAGGGTTTAAACACTGTTTCCCATGCTTGTTCAATGAACCATCAACAATATATGAACATGCACCGTTAAGACACCAACAGCTTACAGACGGTAGGTAATTAAGGTCACAGTTATGAAAACACTAAAGAGGCCTTTCTACTGACCCTGAAAAACACCCAAAGAAAGATGCCCAGGCTCCCTGCTCATCTGCGTCAACATGCATTAGGCATGCTGCAAGTAGGCATGAGGACTGAAGATGTGGCCAGGGCAATAAATTGCAATGTCTGTACTGTGAGACGCCTAAGACAGCGCTACATGGAGACAGGACAGACAGCTGATCATCCTCGCAGTGGCAGACCACGTGTAACAACACCTGCACAGGATCGGTACATCCGAACATCACACCTGCGGGACAAGTACAGGATGGCAACTACCTGAGTTACACCAGGAATGCAGGCTGAGAGAGGCTGGACTGAGGGCTTATAGGCCTGTTGTAAGGCAGGTCCTCACCAGACATCACCGGCAACAACGTCGCCTATGGGCACAAACCCACCGTCGCTGGACCAGACAGGACTAGCAAAAAGTGCTCTTCACTGACGAGTCGCGGATTTGTCTCACCAGGTGTGATGGTCGGATTTGCGTTTATCGTCGAAGGAATGAGCGTTACACCGAGGCCTGTACTCTGGAGTGGGATCAATTTGGAGGTGGAGGGTCCGTCATGGTCTGGGGCGGTGTGTCACAGCGTCATCGGACTGAGCTTGTTGTCATTGCAGACAATCTCAACGCTATGCGTTACAGGGAAGACATCCTCCTCCCTCATGTGTTACCCTTCCTGCAGGCTCATCCGGACATGACCCTCCAACATGACAATGCCACCAGCCATACTGCTCGTTCTGTGCATGATTTCCTGCAAGACAGGAATGTCAGTGTTCTGCCATGGCCAACGAAGAACCCGGATCTCAATCCCATTGAGCACGTCTGGGTCCTGTTGGATTGGAGGGTGAGGGCTAGGGCCATTCCCCCCAGAAATATCTGGGAACTTGAAGGTGCCTTGGTGGAAAAGCGGGGTAACATCTCACAGCAAGAACTGGCACATCTGGTGCAGTCCATGAGGAGGAGATGCACTGCAGTAATGACTGTTACTTTTGATTTTGACCCCCCCCCTTTGTTCAGGGACACATTATTCAATTTCTGTTAGTCACATGTCTGTGAAACTTGTTCAGTTTATGTCTCAGTTGTTGAATCTTGTTATGTTCATACAAATATTTACACATGTTAAGTTTGCTAAAAATAAAAAATAAAAAATTGTTGAGTTTATATACTGAATATGCATACATACTGTATATATTTGTGCACATACATGTACGTGTGAGTGCTATGACAAACTGCCGCGGACTCCACTGCACACTTAACATGCAAAAGACACAAGAGAGTAGTGTCTTACATTTGTCACATCCGTGTGTAGTTGGCATGTATAAGAGCTAATCATTTGACGGTTTGTGTATAGAGTTTTGATGCAAAAACACAATTTTGAGAAGAGTTAAAATAGTTTTGAATTAAGTGTTTTGATTTGCAAGAGATGTGTGACGTTTTGCATGTTGTGTGTGTGTTTTGGGATTTTGTGTGTAGAGTAGAGAAAAGGAGCCATAGTTTCAGAAATCATGTGTAAGCAATTGTCAAAAACTGTATCACAGATAGAAATACTCCTCAGCACCTCTGCCCAGTCATGTGAAATCCACAGACTTGGGTCTAATGAATTTATTTAAGTTGACTGATTTCCTTATATGAATTGTAACTCAGTAAAATCTTTGACATTTTTGCATGTTGCATTTCTATTTTTGTTCAGCATATAATCTAAATGTGGTTATCCAACTTTCTTGTTCTTCAACAATAAAAAGCAGCATATTTATGTTAAGTGTTGATACTGCACTTTTCCCTTGCATTACTCATATAGTTCTTTAAGGTACTTAAAATAAGTGCATTATCACTTATCTACCTACAATATGCTTGGCTGGCAAAAAAACTTTAACGCCATTTTTCTGTTTTACTGTTGGCGTAGTTACTACGTTTTGCCTTTGTATGGCAGTATAGTGAACTCAGTCCTGATTTGAGGAAACCTGAACGCTAAGTAATAAAGTGCCTTCAGAAAGTATTCATACCCCTTGACTTAATCGACATTTTGTTGTGTTAAAACCGGAATTCTATATGGATTAAATATATTTTTATTTCACACAATATCCCATAATGAAAAAGTGAAAGCATGTGTTTAGAATTGTTTGGAAAGGAATACAGAAATATCTCATTAACATACACATACATACAGTCCATTTCAAATTCAATCTATAACAAGAAAATGTAGAGTAAGTCAAGGGGTATGCCGTTGCAATGACCTGATTATCAGAGAGTAGGCTATTGTGCAGGAACAATATCAATAGCACCAACAGGTGGGGATCAAACTGAATATTGGGCCTGGGCAGTGACTCTTTCTAACTTAACATTTCAACAAGATGTTCCACACAATTCTTCAAGTTGTACATTGAACAACAGAGGAATCGCTTTCAAAACGTTATTTCCTGCTCTGAACACACTTCGCTTTCTCTCACAATCTAAAACAGTTTGCTTTTATAGTGGCCAAAATGGAGGAGAAAGTGGCCAAAAACTCTGAAGAGAAAAGCCAATGCTATCTTATGAACTGTATGCACCCTTTGGTGTGTACAGTGAGGGAAAAAAGTATTTGATCCCCTGCTGATTTTGTACGTTTGCCCACTGACAAAGAAATGATTAGTCTATAATTTTTATGGTAGGTTTATTTGAACAGTGAGAGACAGAATAACAACAAAAAAATCCAGAAAAACGCATGTGAAAAATGTTATAATTAGGAAAAAAGTATTTGATCCCCTGCAGATTTTGTACGTTTGCCCACGGACAAAGAAATGATCAGTCTATAATTTGAATGGTAGGTTTATTTGAACAGTGAGAGACAGAATAACAACAAAAGAATCCAGAAAAACGCATGTGAAAAATGTTATATATTGATTTGCATTTTAATGAGGGAAATAAGTATTTGACCCCTCTGCAAAACATGACTTAGTACTTGGTGGCAAAACCCTTGTTGGCAATCACAGAGGTCAGACGTTTCTTGTAGTTGGCCACCAGGTTTGCACACATCTCAGGAGGGATATTGTCCCACTCCTTTTTGCAGATTTTCTCCAAGTCATTAAGGTTTCGAGGCTGATGTTTGGCAACTCGAACCTTCAGCTCCCTCCACAGATTTTCTATGGGATTAAGGTCTGGAGACTGGCTAGGCCACTCCAGGATCTTAATGTGCTTCTTCTTGAGCCACTCTTTTGTTTCCTTGGCCGTGTGTTTTGGGTCATTGTCATGCTGGAATACCCATCCACGACCCATTTTCAACGCCCTGGCTGAGGGAAGGAGGTTCTCACCCAATATTTGACGGTACATGGCCCCATCCATCGTCCCTTTGATGCGGTGAAGTTGTCCTGTCCCCTTAGCAGAAAAACACCCCCAAAGCATAATGTTTCCACCTCCATGTTTGACGGTGGGGATGGTGTTCTTGGGGTCATAGGCAGCATTCCTCCTCCTCCAAACACGGCGAGTTGAATTGATGCCAAAGAGCTCCATTTTGGTCTCATCTGACCACAACACTTTCACCCAGTTGTCTTTTATGGTAACAAGCTGAGATTAGGAGCATTCCCTTTAAGAGTGTGCTCCTAATCTCAGCTCGTTATCTGTATAAAAGACACCTGGGAGCCAGAAATCTTTCTGATTGAGAGGGGGGTCAAATACTTATTTCCCTCATTAAAATGCAAATCAATTTTCTGGATTTTCTTGTTGTTATTCTGTCTCTCACTGTTCAAATAAACCTACCATTAAAATTATAGATTGATCATTTCTTTGTCAGTGGGCAAACGTACAAAATCAGCAGGGGATCAAATACCTTTTTCCCTCACTGTACTTCAACTGAGCGGATTGATCGAGCTTATCATTGCCGATTAGGTAGTGGTAGGCTTTTGTCCTAAAAGTAGGGAGATAAATATCCACATTTTGGGACTACAGGGAAGAAACAAACAAACACATGAAATGATTTGTATGCAATGAATGCAATTGTCCAAGGTTGAAATCTCCTTTTTTGTGTCAGTCCAGAATTATCAGTGCAAACATTTGGCAATTGTTAGTCGCAGGCTTTGAGGGGCCACTCGAATCAAGGTGCTCCAAGAGTGCTCACTGTCTCTGATCTGGGATCAGAGTTTTGCCAGACGTCACCAAAAGTCCAAGACCTTGGGGGCATGGCTTTCAGTCAGTTCCACCTGTTTTGGCCACCTGTGAAAGTAAATGTAGTTCATGTTCACCATGTTAAATTAGAACAGTGCAAACTGACATTTTCCTTCAATATTTTTACATATTACAATATACAACTATTAACATTATTATCTAAATATCATAAGTGGTATCCATCCTAACATTGGGATGGGCACTTGAGTAACTTAAACTCTTTTGTAAGCCTCGTTAAAGCTACAATAGTGTCAGTGCTCAACCTTATTGTGGACTTCAGGAAACAGCAGAGGGAGCACCCATCTATCCACATCGACGGGACAGTAGTGGAGAAGGTGGAAAGTTTTAAGTTCTACGGCGTACACATCACAGACAAACTGAAATGGTCCACCCACACAGACAGCAAGAGGCGCGTCTTCAACCTCAGGAGGCTGAAGAAATTTGGCTTGTCACCAAAAACACTCACAAACTTTTACAGATGCACAATCGAGAGCATCCTGTCGGGCTGTATCACTGCCTGGTACGGCAACTGCTCCGCCCACAACTGTAAGGCTCTCCAGAGGGTAGTGAGGTCTGCACAACGCATCACCGGGGGCAAACTACCTGCCCTCCAGGACACCTACACCACCCGTATTCACAGGAAGGCCAAAAAGATAATCAAGGACAACAACCACCCGAGCTACTGCCTGTTCACCGCTATCATCCAGAAGGCAAGGTCAGTACAGGTGCGTCATAGCTGGGACCGAGAGACTGAAAAACAGCTTCTATCTTTAGGCCATCAGACTGTTAAGCAGCCATCACTAACATTGAGAGGCTTCTGCCAACATACAGACTCAATCTCTAGCCACTTTAATAATGAATAATTGGATGTAATAAATGTATCACTAGTTACGTAAACAATGCCACTTTATATAATGTTTACATACCCTACATTACTCATCTCATATGTATATATTGTACTCTATACCATCTACTGCATCTTGCCTATGCCGTTCGGCCATCGCTCATCCATATATTTCTATGTACATATTCTTAATTATTCTTTTACACTTGTGTGGATTTATTAAATTAATTTTTTGTACCTTTATTTAACTAGGCAAGTCAGTTAAGAACAAATTCTTATTTTGAATGACGGCTTAGGAACAGTGGGTTAACTGCCTTGTTCAGGGGCAGAACGACAGATTTTTACCTTGTCAGCTCGGGGATTCCATCTTGCAACCTTTCGGTTACTAGTCCAACGCTCTAACCACTAGGCCACCTGCCGCCCCATATAAGGTAGTTGTTGTGAAATTGTTAGATTACTTGTTAGATATTACTGCACAGTCAGAACTAGAAGCACAAGCATTTCGCTACACTCGCATTAACATCTGCTAACCATGTGTATGTGACAATAAGATTTGATTTGATTTGATGTGGGTTGACAATACAACAGAACAGATCAACTGGACTGACATGTACACTCACGGGTGGCTAAAAATAACTTTCCTAAAGCCACACACCTACTAAGCCACACCTTCAGTCTACTGACCTGACCTGGTGGGTGACCTAATTGGCTGTTTCAAACATAACCCAAACTGTGTTCTGTTCAATATTTACCCAGCATTTTTTAGAGTGCAGTGTGTGTGTGCTCCGTGAGAAAAAAAGCTTGTTTGTAACTCCACTTCTATATATAATAAAAACTTGTTCTCGTGAGACATATTCCTGATTATGGCTTGTGAAAAGTAGGCTATGTACTTCTACCTCACCATCATATTTCTGGCTGTTGGATATTCCCACATGTTATGCAAAACCACTATCATTTCCCATGCTCTTTGCATATCTAGCATTTCCTTTCCTGAGGTACTTCATTTATCATTGTCCTCCCCTATAACAGAACCACTTTGGTGGATGCCTGACCTGGGAAACCCTTAGCTACGCTCGGTTTACACATCTACTGTACTGTGTAAATATGGAGGGTCTCTCTCTCTCTCTCTAAGTGACACTCATCTTGCTTTCCACTACTCTCATGGTCTTCATTTGTTTAGTTTGGCTTCTCATGGACGTCCCCCTCGTCTCCCCCCCCCCACCCCTGATCACACTGCATTAACCCCTCCGCCTACTGCAGTGAAAGACCTAATTTATAGTCCCCTGAATGATTAAAATATGCCGCTCATGCCCAGAGCCTGTCTGCTCGTCAAGACAAATATGTTTAGGGTTCTTGCTAACATGGCTGCCCCGAATACAACCTAGTTTAGGTAAACTAGTTTTAAAGATAACATTGAAGACGTTTGGTTGTTTTACTTTTTTTTGATTGAACAGACACAGTACTTGCATGGGTTGGTGCATTCAGTGGGTTGATTTTACATTGTCTCTTGCCTCCGCCCCAAAATATTAAACTTGCGTTATTGAAATCAGGTACACTTATACAAAGTTGCTCTCCCCCTGTGGTCCACAACAGTGTTGGGGTGAGGTTTCCCCTAGGTACAGTTCTAGGATCCTTTTCCGCCCCCCAATCCTAACCTTGACTATTAGTGGGGAAAATGCTTAACTGACCCAAGGTCAGTGTCTAAGGACAACTTCACCCCCCTCCTCCACAACACAAGCTGGCTGGTCAACAACAGGTCAACAACAGGATGTCAAAGGAAGTGACACAAAGACAGCATGCTTCTGTCGATACAGTGTGGAATCAAACGGTCTCAGAGCCAATGCATGTTGCATAGGCTATACCTGTCTGGGATGATATGGAGGCAGAACTGTACTGGTCTGCCTTTCATTTCTATTTATGTGCCAATGTCCTCATGCAAATCTAGACTGACGTGTAAAACCGTAAGATCCAGGGGTACGTGCAATGCCGTCGGTGGAACCCAAATAAAAATTTGTTCTCTCTTATTTTTTTATTCAATTAATTTCTTCTAATGGGGCAATACATTTGGGTGAGTTTTTTTCTTCGCCTGAGTAGCTTAGTTTCAATGCCAAAAATAAAATTAACCCATCTAGTGTTCAGCGAAATAAGAACACAATGTCAAATACAGGTATTCTAGTCAAATAATTAACATCCAATCACATTAATCGTTACTCTCTTGCGGGAATTCCACTAAAAGTCTGTATGTAACCAAACAGAGCTGCTGCTCATGTTGGTATATGTACTGATGGCGCAAAAGCCATGACAGGGAGACATAGTGGAGTGGTTACGCGCATGCAAGCAGTTGTCCCCGACGCCACTTGGGTACACTGCAGCATCCACCGACAGGCGCTTGCTTCCAAGGGAATGCCTGACAGCTTGAAATACGTTTTGGACACTACAGTGAAAATGGTTAACTTTGTTGAAGCAAGGCCCCTGAACTCAAGTGTATTTTCTGTACTACGCAATGATAAGAGCAGCGACCATGTAATGCTTTTACAACATACAGAAGTGCTCTGGAAATCAAGGGGCAAAGTATTGATGCGTTTCTTTTTTTATTGAGAGATGAGCTTAAAGTTTTCTTCACTGACCATTTTCACTTGTCTGACCTCTTGCATGATGAAGAATTTCTTACACGACTGGCCTATCTGGGTGATGTTTTTTCTCACCTGAATGATCTGAATCTAGGATTACAGGGACTCTCCGCAACTATATTCAATGTGACAAAATTGAGGCTATGATTAAGAAGTTGGAGTTCTTCTCTGTCTGCATTAACAAGGACAACACACAAGTCTTTCCATCATTGTATGATTTTTTTGTGCGCTTACGGAAATGTTAAATGTGATATAGTGAAGCACCTGAGTGAGTTTGGTGCGCAATTACGCAGGTACTTTCTCGAAACGGATGACACAAACAACTGGATTCATTATCCCTTTCTTGCCCTGCCTCCAGTCCACTTACCAATATCAGAACAAGAGAGCCTCATCAAAATTGCAACAAGCGGTTCTGTGAAAATGGAATTGAATCAGATGCCACTGCCAGACTGCCTTGGCAAATCACGCTGTTAAGACACTGATGCCCTTCGCAACCACGTACTGTTGGATTCGGGATAAACTTTGAACATTGAGATATTAGATAAATGATAGATCAGAAGCATAGAATATAAGGAGCGAAAGAGACTGGGTTTTATGTCAGAAGTTAATGGTTCACTGTAGAAAGACAGAGTGACTGTGAAATGTGTTGGGTGGATGGGCGGAGATCACAGGATTGCTATAGGGGAAGTGGATGGACATCTGTGGATTAGGCGAAGGAGGGGTTGAGGTCAGGTCAGGTCAGGTCAGATCCCCTGAAGGGAGTAATACGGTTTTAGTATCCTGTTACCCTCTTCCTGTGGAACCATAAAATGTAAGGATTGGAGAGAAGAAGGAGTGTCCAAAGTGGGGGTATATATACCTGTGATGCTGAGAATGTTTTTGGTCTGAATACAGCTCTAATGACCCTTTGGGAAGAATTAAACTTGGTCAACTTCTTAGGGAGCAGCTCCCGAGGTGACGGTTTTGGAGAGTCTGGGAGCGCTAGCGCCCCACCACTCTCTTAAGCTTCTCTAGTGTCCGTGAGTTATTTACTCTGAAAAATTAGAACCTAACAGTACCTATGTGAGAGTGGATTCTCGGTCCCTCACTAACATGAAAACTAAATAGAGGCACAGACTGTGTGTGGAAAATCATTTAAGGCTGAGACTCCAATACAACCCAAAATTGCAGAGTTATGTGCATTACAACGATGGCAAGAAACAACATTTCAGAGTGCGCTGACCCTGGTGCTAGAGGGGGTTGAATGTTTGAAAGGGTGCTTTAGGATGTCTGTGTTTTCTCGCTTTCTCTCTCAAGTCAAACTTTTTCTGTGCTACCTTGTTGTTCTGAGAGAGGAAGTGACAAGGTCAAGTCCCTTCAGTCAATTCGTAATTACCTTCTTTGTTGAGTGAACCTATTCTCTATCTGCTTATGCTTTTGAATAGTCAAACTTGTCATCTTTGTTTGAGTCAAGTGATAAAACAGCAAGGCTTCTATCGCTACAATTCCCGTGATGGATAAATTTAATATTCAAAACATAATTGTTGATGGAGGTGTCATATCTTCTCCTTTCTGTGGATTCCCTCGAGTCTAAAATATGCATAATGAAATCCTCATATGAAATTGCTTCAGACAAGTAATGCACACAGCTACTTTTCTTACCACTATAATTAGTTGCTGATTAATTCACTAACAGGCAGTAATATAAACCTAATCACAATACAACATATTTACTGAAAATGTATTTTAGCTAATTATGGCTGATATTGCCATTATTCTTGTCGCTGTCCTACAACCCACCTGTTCCTCTCCCCCACATCCTGACCTGTCCTTCCTCTCTTCCCTTCCATACTGTCCATCCAGTACTGGCTCTGACAGAACCTCGCCAACATTTGTGTCCGTTTCGATGGAAAGAGTCAAAACACTCTAGTTAACTGGGGATATCTCAGCCATGATTTGAAAATAAACTCAAATTGTGTTCTGAAAGCAATTAAGGTGCCTGGGTAATGGTAAAACAAATGATAGTAAATGGTTAATGGGAAGCAAATGAAATGTGAGATTACCCTGATTAGCCCGATTGTCACGACTTCCGCCAAAGTCTCCTTGTTCGGGGCGGTTTTCGGCGGTCGGCGTCACTGGCTTTCTAGCCATCGCCAATCCATTTTTCATGTTCCATTTGTTTTGTCTTTGTTTTACACACCTGGTTTCTATTCCCTAATTACATGTTCATTATTTAACCCTCTGTTTTCCCCATGTTTTCTGTGCGTGATTGTTTGTTGTGTTCTTTGCCGAGTTACGGCTGGTTATATTCGCCCGTGTGTTTTATTAGGGCACGTTGGATTTGTTATTCCTTTTACCGTATTTTACTAAAATACGCTGTTCACTCATCTCTGCTTTCCTGCGCCTGACTTCTACACCAGCTATACACACCGGCATTTGACACCGATGGTTAGTCGAGAGCGGAGCAGGCAGGGAGGGAGGACTGAGAGAGGAGTGTGGGAGAAAGGGATGTTATGAAAGGGATCAAAAGCAGGGGACAGATGGTGAGCCATTGGAGACCCTTGATCTATAAAAATCTTGACACTTTCCTTGACATTAAACTGAGAGTTGAGGCCAATGTGAATGCTGTCTGTGCAAATGGGAGGGACTTAAAAACCAATCACGTCAGAAAATGTACTGTTTGGTGATATCATTAAAGACGTTTTAACGGAAACATTGTAACTTTAAGAGCTTTCACAATGTACAGTTGAAGTCGGAAGTTTACATATACCTTAGCCAAACACATTTAAACTCAGATTTTTCACAATTCCTGACATTTAATTCTAGTAAACATTCCCTGTCTTAGGTCAGTTAGGATCACCACTTTATTTTAAGAATGTGAAATGTCAGAATAATAGTATAGAGAATGATTTATTTCAGCTTTTATTTCTTTCAGCACAGTCCCAGCGGGTCAGAAGTTTACATACACTCAATTAGTATTTGGTAGCATTGCCTTTAAATTGTTTAACTTGGGTCAAATGTTTTGGGTAGCCTTCCACAATCTTCCCATAATGAGTTGGGTGAATTTTGGCCCATTCCTCCTGACAGAGCTGTTGTAACTCAGAGTCAGATTTGTAGGCCTCCTTGCTGGCACACACATTTTCAGTTCTGCCCACAAATGTTCTATAGGATTAAGGTCAGGGCTTTGTGATGGCCACTCCAATACCTTGACTTTGTTGTCCTTAAGAGGTTAACCACAGCGAAAACAAATCAATTACCTGTTGAAGAACTTCTGCTGAGGTCATCCAAAGTGTCCAACGAAGACAATCCATGGTTCTTTTGTTAGAAAAAGTAACGTCTTTTATCCATAAATCCTCCATTTGGTTTGCGCGTTATAATCAGAATCGACAGCCTCCACTCCTCCTTTGAAACGCGGCGCCAACTCGTTCAAATTATACCTATAAACTTGTCCAAAAACAATCAAACATAGTTTTAAATGTATCCTTAGGAACACTTTTACGTATATTTACTATTATAAATCAGCCGGAATATAAACTGATCAATAACGACGATAAAACAGACGCTCCGTGACTTCTCGTGCGCGCGCAATGTGAACAGGTTTCATAAAGAGTGGACCTCATGGTTTCCTCGTTTTCTCTGGGATTACTCACCCAAAATGGAGGAAAACACCATCCAGAGGCTGGTGACATCATAAGGAAGCGACCTGCACAGCATTCATATGCCTATATATGGTCATTTTCAATAGGGAGGGGTTCCAAAATGAGCAATGTGTCAAAATGACTTTTTCCAGGACAGAGATTCCTCAGGGTTTTGCCTGCTATATGCGTTCTGATTGACCCACAGACAAATGGTTAACAGTTTTGGAAAATTCAGAGTGTTTCCTATCCAATGGTACTAAATATATGCATATCCCATTTTCTGGGCCTAAATGGGAGGCATTTTACTTTGGGCACGCCAGGCTCTCCAAAACAGTCACCTCTGCTGCTGGTACTTGTGAGGTTAACTTCTGCTGAGGTCAGGACAGGACAGAGATTCCTCAGGGTTTTGCCTGCTATATGCGTTCTGATTGACCCACAGACAAATGGTTAACAGTTTTGGAAAATTCAGAGTGTTTCCTATCCAATGGTACTAAATACAGTGGGGGAAAAAAGTATTTAGTCAGCCACCAATTGTGCAAGTTCTCTCACTTAAAAAGATGAGAGAGGCCTGTAATTTTCATCATAGGTACACTTCAACTATGACAGACAAAATTAGGAAAAGAAATCCAGAAAATCACATTGTAGGATTTTTAATGAATTTATTAGCAAATTATGGTGGAAAATAAGTATTCGGTCAATAACAAAAGTTTATCTCAATACTTTGTTATATACCCTTTGTTGGCAATGACAGAGGTCAAACGTTTTCTGTAAGTCTTCACAAGGTTTTCACACACTGTTGCTGGTATTTTGGCCCATTCCTCCATGCAGATCTCCTCTAGAGCAGTGATGTTTTGGGGCTGTCGCTGGGCAACACAGACTTTCAAAGATTTTCTATGGGGTTGAGATCTGGAGACTGGCTAGGCCACTCCAGGACCTTGAAATGCTTCTTACGAAGCCACTCCTTCGTTGCCCGGGCGGTGTGTTTGGGATCATTGTCATGCTGAAAGACCCAGCCACGTTTCATCTTCAATGCCCTTGCTGATGGAAGGAGGTTTTCACTCAAAATCTCACGATACATGGCCCCATTCATTCTTTCCTTTACACGGATCAGTCGTCCTGGTCCCTTTGCAGAAAAACAGCCCCAAAGCATGATGTTTCCACCCCATGCTTCACAGTAGGTATGGTGTTCTTTGGATGCAACTCAGCATTCTTTGTCCTCCAAACACGACGAGTTGAGTTTTTACCAAAAGGTTCTATTTTGGTTTCATCTGACATTCTCCCAATCCTCATCTGGATCATCCAAATGCTCTCTAGCAAACTTTAGACGGGCCTGAACATGTACTGGCTTAAGCAGGGGGACACGTCTGGCACTGCAGGATTTGAGTCCCTGGCGGCGTAGTGTGTTACTGATGGTAGGCTTTGTTACTTTGGTCCCAGCTCTCTGCAGGTCATTCACTAGGTCCCCGTGTGGTTCTGGGATTTTTGCTCACCGTTCTTGTGATCATTTTGACCCCACGGGGTGAGATCTTGCATGGAGCCCCAGATCGAGGAAGATTATCAGTGGTCTTGTATGTCTTCCATTTCCTAATAATTGCTCCCACAGTTGATTTCTTCAAACCAAGCTGCTTACCTATTGCAGATTCAGTCTTCCCAACCTGGTGCAGGTCTACAATTTTGTTTCTGGTGTCCTTTGACAGCTCTTTGGTCTTGGCCATAGTGGAGTTTGGAGTGTGACTGTTTGAGGTTGTGGACAGGTGTCTTTTATACTGATAACAAGTTCAAACAGGTGCCATTAATACAGGTAATGAGTGGAGGACAGAGGAGCCTCTTAAAGAAGAAGTTACAGGTCTGTGAGAGCCAGAAATCTTGCTTGTTTGTATGTGACCAAATACTTATTTTTCACCATAATTTGCAAATAAATTCATAAAAAAATCCTACAATGTGATTTTCTGGATTTTTTTCTCCCCTCATTTTGTCTGTCATAGTTGAAGTGTACCTATGATGAAAATTACAGGCCTCTCTCATCTTTTTAAGTGAGAGAACTTGCACAATTGGTGGCTGACTAAATACTTTTTTTCCACACTGTATATGCATATCCCATTTTCTGGGCCTAAATGGGAGGCATTTTACTTTGGGCACGCCAGGCTCTCCAAAACAGTCACCTCTGCTGCTGGTACTTGTGAGGTTAAGCCATTTTGCCACAACTTTGGAAGTATGCTTGGGGTCATTGTCCATTTGGAAGACCCATTTGTGAGCAAGCTTTAACTTCCTGACTGATGTCTTGAGATGTTGCTTCAATATATCCACAATCTTTTTGCCTCATGATTCCATCTATTTTGTGAAGTGCACCAGTCCCTCCTGCAGCAAAGCACCCCCACAACATGATGCTGCCACCCCCATGCTTCAGAGTTGGGATGGTGTTCTTTGGCTTGCAAGCCTCCCCCTTTTTCCTCCAAACATAACGATGGTCATTATGGCCAAACAGTTATGTTTTTTTTCATCAGACCAGAGGACATTTCTCCAAAAAGTACGATCTTTGTCCCCATGTGCAGTTGCAAACCAGTCTGGCTTTTTTATGACGGTTTTGGAGCAGTGGCTTCTTCCTTGCTGAGCGGCCTTTCAGGTTGTGTCGATATAGGACTTGTTTTACTGTGGATATAGATACTTTTGTACTTGTTTCCCCCAGCATCTTCACAAGGTAATTTGCTGTTGTCCTTGGAATGATTTGCCCTTTTTCGCACCATAGTACGTCCATCTTTAGGAGACAGAACGCATCTCCTTCCTGAGCGGTATGACGGCTGCGTGGTCCCATGGTGTTTATACTTGCGTACTATTGTTTGTACAGATGAACGTGGTACCTTCTGGCGTTTGGAAATTGCTCCCAAGGATGAACCAGACTTGTGCTGGTCTACACTTTTTTTCTGAGGTCTTGGCTGATTTCTTTTGATTTTCCCATGATGTCAAGCAAAGAGGCACTGAGTTTGAAAGTAGGCCTTGAAATACATCCACAGGTACACCTCCAATTGACTCAAATGATGTCAATTAGCCAATCAGAAGCTTCTAAAGCCATGACGACATTTTCTGGAATTTTCCAAGTTGTTTAACTTCTAAGGGAGCGGCAGCTGAGTTGTCGGTTTTGGAGAGTCTGGCATGCCCAAAGTAAAAGGCCTGTCATTCAGGCCCAGAAACTAGGATATGCACATAATTAGTACTATTGGATAGGACACACTGAAGTTTCTAAGAGTGTTAAAATATTGTCTGTGACACAAATATTGTCTGTGTTTTTGACACATTGCCTCATTTTGAACCCTTCCCTATTGAAAACAGCTATATATGGGAGTAAGATTGCAGTACCTATTGCTTCCACTGGATGTCAACAGTCTCTAGACAGTGTTTGGTGATGTTAGGTTGCTCTGGATGGTAATAGAAGAAGAATTTCGAACTAGTCACCAGATGTAACGAGAAGAGGAAGCGCGTTCACGGGCTCGCGCGTGCTATGTTTCTTTCCTTTCCTATCGTCCAGTTTATAATCCGGTTGAAATATTATAGTAAATATACATAAAAGTGTTCCTAAGGATACATTATCAATGATGTTTGATTGTTCTTGGACAAGTGTATAGGTATAATGTGAACGAGTTCTCTTCACGGTTAAATGGGTGACTCAACAGTGGATTTTATGATCATAATGCGCCAACCAAACGGAAGCATGGATTGTCTTCGTTGGACACTTGGGAAGCCCTCAGCAGAAGTTTTTCGAAAGTTAAGGGATTTTATATTAGCGATATTATGCGTTTTTTGAGACCCGTGTTGGGTTATGGATTTATGCTAATGCTTAAATATTAGAGGTGCTACCCTTAAACAATCAAATGTTGTGCTTTCGCCTTTTTGAAATCTGACAACGCTGTGATATTGCCAAGAATCAGCTTTTGATGACTATGCAACACTTGTATACTGATGAATGTTTAATAATTAAACTATTGGATTTTGAATTTGGCTCCTCACATTTCACTGGCACTGAAGTCCACAAGCGAAGAGAAACAGGGAAAGAAGGAGAGCTCGTAGATGCGAGAACGAATTACGGCCTAATGAATTGGTTTATATTGACAGGTTTTCTTATATGTAACTCACCACCTGGATTCGATCTTATGTAGCAACATTTGAACTTCAGTTTTTTACATTGGATAAAAGTGGAGACTCAGAACTACAAAATGGTACATCATACACTGCATTTGAGGAGGCAATGGGAAAGTAATTCTGCTTTGAATGTTGATAAATTTGTAAACTCACTTTTGAGAAAACCATCTTTCAATGTTTTGGTACAACTATTGGAGAGCCCTACTTTGTCTACACCCATTCAGCGTTGTTCACAGTTCCACCCATCTCTTTAAGGGTTGATCCAACCATTCTGTACTAACTTGCCAGCTACTTCCAGACATCTAAGAGACAGAACAGCTCACTGAAGATTACTCACCTTATCGCTCCAGCTGTGGTTTTGCATTCAGTGCGCACACTCGATGCTTTGGCCAAAAAGTAGGGATGTTCCGAAAGCTCTGACCTCACAACTACAGTCAAGCATCCAAGCTAACTGGCTAAAACTTCCTGACGGGACGGCCCCAGGTGGTGAGGGTAGGAAACAACATCTCCACCTGATCCTCAACACTGGGGCCCCACAAGGGTGCGTTCTCAGCCCTCTCCTGTACTCCCTGTTCACCCATGACTGCTTGGCCAAGCACGCCTCCAACTCAATCATCAAGTTTGCTGACGACACTACAGTGGTAGGCTTGATTACCAACAACGACGAGGCGGCCTACAGGGCAGAGGTGATGGCCCTCGGAGTGTGGTGTCAGGAAAATAACCTCTCACTCGACATCAACAAAACTAAGGAGATGATCGTGGAGTTCAGGAAACAGCAGAGAGAGCACGCCCCTATCCACATCGACAGGACAGTAGTGGAGACGGTGGAAAGTTTTAGGTTCCTCGGCGTACACATCACATCACGGACAAACTGAAATGGTCCACCCACACAGACAGTGTGGTGAAGAAGGCGCAACAGAGCCTCTTCAACCTCAGGAGGCTGAAGAAATTTGGCTTGTCACCAAAAACACTCACAAACTTCTACAGATGCACAATCGAGAGCATCCTGTCGGGCTGTATCACCGCCTGGTATGGCAACTGCTCCACCCACAACCGTAAGGCTCTCCAGAGGGTAGTAAAGACTGCACAACGTATCACCGGGGGTAAACTACCGCCTTCCAGGACACCTACACCACCCGATGTCACAGGAAAGCCAAAAAGATCATCAAGGACAACAACCACCCAAGCCACTGCCTGTTCACCCCGCTATTATCCAGAAGGTGAGGTCAGTGCAGGTGCATCAAAGCTGGGACCAAGAGACTGAAAAACAGCTTCTATCTCAAGGCCATCAGATTGTTAAACAGCCACCACTAACATTGAGTGGTTGCTGCCAACATACTGACTTAAATCTCTAGCCACTTTAAATAATAGAAAATTGGATGTAACAAATGTATCACAATTTTGTATATAATGTTTACATATCCGACATTACTCATATCAAATGTATACACTGTACTCTATACCATCTACTGAATCTTGACTATGCCGTTCGGCCATCGACTCAAATCTCTAGCCACTTAATTAATTAAAAAGTGGATGTAATAAATGTATCACTAGCCACTTTAAACGATGCCATTTATATAATGTTTACATATCCTACACTACTCATCTCACATGTATATTCTGTACTATATACCATCTACTGCATCTTGCCTATGCCGGTCAGCCATCGCTCATCCATATATTTATATGTACATACTCGTATTCAATCTTTTACACTTGTGTGTATAAGGTAGTTGCTTTGAAATTGTTAGATTACTTGTTAGATACTACTGCATGGTCGGAACTAGAAGCACAAGCATTTCGCTACACTCGCATTAACATCTGCTAACCATGTGTATGTGACAAATACAATTTGATTTAAAAAAATTGTCTAGCTACTTCCAGACACATAATGAGAGAACACCCCACTCTGACCAATTTACTCGCCCTAGCAGAGCTGGTTAGGCATTTTTCATGTTATCCAGAGTGTTGGTGACTGTAACTGTGCTGCTGGAAACAACTGAATTACGCGTTGTTGCTGACATTTACTGACACCGGACATATTCAACGGGTGTTGAGCGTTCAAAAATGCATCAGTTAATGTTATTCTGTGCTCTGGCACACGAAGACGAAAGTCTTTTGTTAAGAAATGTAGCTAGATAGCTAGCTAGGTAAACAATGAATCCCAACGCACAACGTAACGTTAGTCAGCGAGCCAGCCAGCTAACGTTAGCTAGATAGCTAATAGTACACTTTAACTTGAAATGAAAATTAGATTGGAGTCTTTTGTTAAGACATGTAGCTAGCTAGCTAAACAATGGACCATAATCACAACTCATGACATTACTACCCTGCATGAATCTGCAGGTAGCTAACCAACCAGGTTATAAGGATATAACTAGTCAAGCAAATGTGTCTGAGATACGAATAATAAGTTCATACACATAACGTTAGCTAGTGACCCAGCCAGCTAAAGTTAGCTAGCTAACAGTACACTTGAAATTAAACCACTTTCTGTCAAACTTAGAAATGTGTAATATCTGAAAATCTTACCAGTATGCATCGTGGTTGGAAGTGTCTCCTGTCTGATGCCATGCATGGTTGCCTTAGTTTGACGATGTAATCCAGACTAATGTGTTTTCTCCATCTTCTTAGCTATCATACTCGAATTCCACTGATTTCAAAACTCCTCCAGAAAGTGGAAAGCATACAGATAACATCAGCTAGCGAGCCAGCCAGCCAGCTAACGTTAGCTAGCTAAGAGTACACTTTAACTTGACATTAGTTTTATGCAGTTTTACTACGCGAAAATATGTTTAAAAAAAAAGTTTGACATGATTATCTAAACATACTGACCAGCTCCAATAAACAGAGGCGTGCTATATGGTAGACCAATCCAAACTCATCTCTCGGCATGTCCAGCCCACTCATTATCTCAGCCAATCATGGCTATCGGGATGGTTGCTCCCTTTTTCTGTGTAATTTAACAATTTTATTCGTATTTACAGATGGCATACAAGTTTGACATTAAAGCACATGAAAATTCACATGTTCGAGAAGGCATTTCTGCCAAAAAACGCATTTTGATAAAAAAAAAAAATTACATTCAAACAGCTCTCCTGTGAAGTCGTGACTTGCGACATACACCTAGTTTCCTGAATTGGGTCACATATGAACTGCAAATCAGTCAAATCTGATTTACAGTTCAAAGCACAAAATCGTTTGTCTACATTCAGCTGTTAATCTACATATTAACCTCTCTGCGCTAGGTGGAACGGTCACGTCTACAACATCCTGTGAAATTGCAGAGCGCCAAATTCAAATGACAGAAATACTAATTTCAAACATTCATGAAAATACAAGTGTTGCACACTCTTCAAAAGCTTAGAATCTTAGAAAATCTCACAGAATTGTCAGATTTCAAAAAGGATTTACGGTGAACATTTGAACGTCTGAGGACAGCGCCCCATGTACTTCCCCCATTAGCATAAAAACATAACCAGCGCAGGTGTCACAAAAGTCATAAAAAGAGCTCAAATAAATCGCTTACCTTTGAAGATCTTCTTATGATGGCAAACCGAAGTGCCAAAGCAAGACAATCAATGTTCCTTTTGTTCGAAAAAGTCCCTCTTTATATCCATAAAGCTCAGTTTGGTTGGCGCGTTCTGTTCAGAAAATTCACCGTCCACTCGTCCATTATACAAGACATATAGAGCGTTAAAAATATACCTATAAACTTTGTCCAAACAAATCAAACAATGTTTCTAATCAATCCTTAGGTACACTTATGTATATTAACAACAATATTTCACACGGGTAATAACCTGGGCGATACAAAAGGAAAAGAACGAGGCGCACGCTCACGGTCCCGCGCACCAAACCCAAAAGGTACTTCCTCACTCCACTTGGATAAACTTCTTCTACTCCCCTATTTTTCAAGATAAACGCATGAAACCTTGTCTAAAGACTGTTGACATCTAGTGGAAGCCATAGGTACTGCAACCTGGGAGCTGGATTTAAGCATTTCCAATAGCAACTCATGGAAAATGAGCCAGCTCACAGAATCACATTTTCTGGATGGATTTCCCTCAGTTCTGTTATACTCACAGGCATTATTTTAACAGTTTTAGAAACTTCAGAGTGTTCTATCCAATACTACCAATTATGTGCATATCCTAGCTTCTGGGCCTGAGTAACAGGCAGTTTACTTGGCACGTTTTTCATCCGAACTTCAAAATACTTCCCCCCAGCTTAAAAGGTTAAATGTGTTTTATTTCTGGGAAATAATCTTGCACCAACCGACCATTTGTTGGTTTCTGGTACAGATAAGGTAAGACAGTTGTAATAATCTCAGTAAGGCAATTGAAAGTCATATTCTTCCAAATTAACGGTTAGGCTATATCCACTTTTTTACATGGTGTGGCTTTAAGTGTATACAGTAGTTTCTAAGTAGTTCCTCAAGTCATTACTTGACACTTACCGTCACATACAGAATGTCTGGTTGACTACCTGGCAGACGTTGCATTGCTTCAACCAACTGATGAGTGCCACGTCATCGACTGTCAGGCATTAGACTGCAATCTCATATAATGCGGTTAGCTGATACAGTATGTTAAACACCTATCTAGACGTAAAATCTAGCAGGCATCTGCAATATAGTCAGCCTGGAAAACAGCCTCTTTCTTTTAATTGAATGTGAGTCTTAATACTACTGTCTTCAAAGTCAGAGTTTGTTTCTCTGTGTCAACTTTTTAAATAGGTGTTTTGCTTCTCTCTCTGAACTGTAAATGGCTGTCTCGTTAAACACCTATTTGCATTTGCTGTTTAATTTTCCCTGGCTCTCTTGGCTTTGATTATTACTTTCCACACCCCTCATTACAAATGGCTTCTGACAATACTCTCTCTGTAACTGAATGAGGGTAATTTTAATGGGTGTATCGCTAGGCTCTCATAAGGCAGACGGAGGGAGAATAGTTGGGAGCTGCTAGAAAACTTACTGTCACGGAAACCAATGGCAAAGTCTAGAAGACTGCAAACTGCCGAGTTTTTGCACGTTGTTTTCTTTGTAGCAAAGCCTTAATTAATTACCACCCACACAAATAACTCTGTCACAAACAACATTCGTACATTTAAGGGAAAAAAATTGACAATTAACACAATGAAAACATTTCTTTCGATTTATTTATTGTGTTAATTATCAATTTGATTTACGTAAATGTACGTATGTTGTTTCTCAAATTGAGTAATTTGTGTGACTGAATTAAGGTTTTGCTACCAAGAAAGCAAAGTCATTTTCTCTGGGATATCAAATAAAATAATCTCTGTTATAACACTCCAAAAAAGCATTTGGTTTTCATCGCAACTCTGCACACAAGAGACTGAAGGCAATTACAGAACACCTAAAACGTGGCTTCATTCCACATTCTGGCTGGATAGATCAGACAGTACGTCTTGAAAAATGAAAGGGGGCGGGATAGCCATTGAGCAACTGGATAGTGAATTTTATTCCATGCCTATGGTTAGCCATACAGTCTCCTATCACCGTGTCCCCGCCTCTGCACAAACACATTTCCATGCAGTAGTGTGTAATACCTCGCCGCAAGGTTTTGTTCAACGATTGGGAACTGACAGTCCATAAATCCTGACAAGGAGTGTCACACACTTTTGAAACATAAATAATGAGGGATTGCCTTTGAGAAGGAAAGGAGGGGGGTCTGTGTGTCTCTCACAATGTGGTCTAATTATCTTCGCCTAGCTCGTTGCTATGAGGGGAGAGAGGGATGCAAGCTAATAGGTGTCTGAGATGGAGGTGCTAAGTCATCTGTTATCTGCACTCACTATGTTCACAGTAAATTGCTCTGAGACTTAACAGATTCACGAGTAGTGTTCTCACCTGGGAATCTCGCTGAGCTGCGGCTCTATGCCTCGTACACGTCCTACTTCTGTGCCCAGCCATCAACCCAGCCAATTAAATCCTCTTGTCCCTTCATTTTTATGCACCCTTTTTTTCTCAGGTTTGTTATTCAGAATGGAAATGGCAGAATTGTTTCACACATGGCCAAGCAGAATACATGACTGGTTCATACTTAGCTGTCATAGGTGTCGTTGTCGTGATTTGTGATTAATCTAGGGGTTAAACTCTTTCTCGAACCTCATCAAACTAATTACAGGTCATTGTTTAAAGCATGCCATACTGAACCGAGCAGGACTAAACATAACCTAAATGAACCCTTCAAGTGCTATGACCTTTACTCTACCTTTAAATTGCAATTGTGCAGCTCTGAGCATTCAAAAGTTTCAGGAGAACTAATGGTAGGGATTTTGCTGTTGGATAGAAAGTGACTGGGAATGTGTCTGGCGAGTGTGGATGTATAGGGGTTCTGGAATTGTGTGTGTGTGTGTACCAGTGGGGTTCGGTGCCTATTATGATGAGGGAGGATGATTCTTTTTTTCATGAGCATGGTCTTATTTCTATTAAAGCATATTGGATGACTGTCATTCAAATTCCATTCACCCAGCTTAATGTAACAGCGATAGGTTTAGGCTACTACATGATACTAACCATCCTGAGGTTCCTACAACCTAGACTATGAATTAAAGTTTACAACGTAGGTGCACACAGGTCGAGAGACACATTTGAGGTGACAGACAGTGACATTCAATACCGTCTTGCACACTCTCGCTTGCATCTAGCTTATATAGCGTGTAATCACTAGTCCAAAAGTTGAAAACGAGAGTTTCTATTGGACAAATTCAGGTATGTTTATTCCAGTTTTGTTCTGTTTGCTTCCGTTTAAGAAATGTTTTTCACCAGAATGAATACACCCCTGATCACGCGTATGCACACAGCCACGTTGTATTCCTTCTCGTATCTATGACCACTTGTCTTCTCAGCTCTTCCCTTCGCTTGTGGACTTTAATGCACAACACATCACCACAGTTCCAGTTGGATAGTCATAACCAGCTACAGTGGTTGCTCGACTAAAAGTTTTGAGATTAAGCTGCGGGACTTAGAGGTAACTTGTGGTTTAGTACGGTACCCTGCGTCACTTCTTCATTGCTCCAGACCAGCGCAAGGGGGAGTTAGAGCACTGATTATGCTTTTGGGTCCCAAGGCACTACTATGTCTCTAACTGACAATGAATGGGCGACAAACCAAATAGAAACTGATAATTATGCACGACTTCAGTATTACTTACTAAAACTGTTGTTACACTAAGGTTTTCATTCTAAGAACAAATTAGACTACAATTAGAGTGTGGAAATGTTATGATTATTTTGCTCTAACTGCAATACTGTAGCCCCTTATGAATTCGGAGGGCAGATATTATTAAATATTAAATCATTAAGACATCTCACTAAAGGCATCAGTCAGTCAAAAGTTAAACTTAAATACGAACTGGATTTAACCTCTACAGGCACCAGGGAAGTATTCGGAAGTTTGGAGAGTCTGGCATGCCCAAAGTAAAATGCCTGCCACTCAGGCCCAGAAACTAGGATATGCACATAATTAGTACTATTGGATAGGACACACTCTGCAGTTTTTATAACTGTTAAAATAATGTCTGTGAGTATAACAGAATTGATATGGCAGGCGAAAATCCGAGGAATTTCTGTCCAGATTTTTTTTTTTTTTTGTGACATGCCCTCACTTTCAATGGCTATCTATGGGATTCTCAGTAAAATATAACCCAGATTGCAGTACCTATGGCTTCCACTAGATGTCAACAGTATTTAGACAAGGTTTCATGCCTTTATCATGGAAGACAACCGAACAGAAGAAGAATTTGTAAGTGGATAGAGGAAGTCACTTTAGTTTTTTGTGCGCGAGACCGTTTGCGCGTTGTTCCTTGGTATTTTCCTTTTCTATCGTTTAGGATATGACCCGTGTGAAATATAATGGTTAATATAAAAGTGTACCTAAGGATACATTATAAATTATGTTTGATTTGTTTGGGCAAAGTTGATAGGTATAATTTGAACGCTTTCTCTTCCCTGTACAACGGGCGAGTGGACGGTGGATTTTCTGAACATAACGCGCCAAACAAACAGAGATTTATGGATATAAACAATTATGTTATCACAGCTGAAAACTGTTGTCCTGATTAAATAATCAATAAAACTGGTTTTCCTTAGACTAGGTGAGTATCTGGAGCATCATTTGTGGGTTCGATTACAGACTCAAAATGTCCAGAAACAAATAACTTTCTTCTGAAACTCGTCAGTCAATTCTTGTTCTGAGAAATTGAGGCTAATCCATTCGAGAAATTGCCAAGAAACTGAAGATCTCATACAACGCTGTGTACTACTCCTTTCACAGAACAGCGCAAACTGTCTCTAACCAGAATAGAAAGAGGAGTGGGAGGCCCCGGTGCAAACTGAGCAAAAGGATAAGTACATTAGTGTCTAGTTTGAGAAACAGACGCCTCACATGTCCTCAACTGGCAGCTTCATTAAATAGTACCCGCAAAACACCAGTCTCAACATCAACAGTGAAAAGGCAACTCTGGGATGTTGCCCATCTTTATCTTTTCTTGTAATTGGCCAGTCTGAGATATGGCTTTTTTTTTGCAACTCTGCCTAGAAGGCCAGCATCCCGGAGTTGCCTCTTCACTGTTGACGTTGAGACGGGTGTTTTGCGGGTACTATTTAATGAAGCTGCCAATTGAGGACTTGTGAGGCATCTGGTTTTTTTTTGTTCCATCAGCTTTGAAATGAAAGAGAAAGACCAAAATACAATATTCCAGGTCAGGCGCAATTTAGATTTGTGCAAAGTCTTAGACTGCTTCAATGAACCTTTGCATTTCTGTTCAAAATGTTGTGAATTGACTGCCCAAATGTGCATAATTTGTTTATTAATACATTTTCCAGTTCTTAACTGTGCACTCTCCTCAAACTGTAATAGCTACTGTTAACAAGAATTTGAATTTAAACTTTCTGTCCGTATCAGATATGTCTATGTCCTGGGAAATGTTCTTGTTACTTACAACCTCATGCTAATCACATTAGCCTATGTTAGCTCAACCATCCGCCGAAGTCGGTCCCTCTCCTTGTTCGGGCAGCGTTCGGCAGTCGACGTCACCAGTCTTCTAGCCATCGACGATTCCCTATTCATGTTCCATTTGTTTTGTACCCATGGTTTCAATTCCCCAATTATATGTTCATTATTTAACCCTCTGTTTTCCCATGTTTTTGTGCGTGATTATTTTGTGTTTTGATCCGTATTGTGGGCTTGGTTATTCTTATTGTAATGAGTATGCTTTTTAGTAAAATGACTTGTGGTACTAATCTCTGCTGTCCTGCGCCTGACTCCTCTGCGCCAGCTACACCCAGACCATTCACAGATTCTGTAGAGCAGGTATTCCCAAACTGGGATACGCACAATGCCGTCGGGAGTACGCCAAATAAAAATTAGATTCACATTCATAATTTTTTTTAAATAATTCTAAACATTTTCAAACTGTCCATTTAGTAAGGCCCGAGACCATAGAGACACATACCAGCTATACTGGTAGTACTGCTACTACCAGCAGTACTACACCTGCACCTGTCGATGACACAAGTTGTTCTGCTTACACGAGCACATCCAATGCTAGCATCAGCAATTCTACATTTGTTGTTAGCCCAGCTAGCATGGACACTGACAGTTGTGAATCTGATGCAGTCGAAGAGCTACTGCCCCCTTACCCGGGAAAGCACCGAACAACAGACAGGTACGTTAGACCATCGAAGACGCGCAAAAATGATGAGAACTACATTGATTTGGGGTTCACTTATATTGGGAGTAGTGCCTTTCTTCAGCCACAGTGTGCAAAAGTACTATCTCACAACTCAACGAAACCTTCACTCTTGCGAAGACATTTAGAAAATTAAACATGCCAATTTGAATAATAAGCCACCAGAGTTTTTTGAGCGAGAATTAAGACGACTTTCAAGTTGTAAGACATGTATAAAAGCAACAGATACCATCAATAAGAAGGGGCTAGAAGCGTTTTATATGGTGAGCTACCGAGTGGCAAGGACAGGCAAGCCTCATACTATTGTGGAGGACCGTGGATATGGCTGTGACAATGCTGGAGGAAAAGGCCCCAAAAAATATACAGACAATAACTTCGTCAAACAACACTCTTATTTTCAATGACAGCCTAGGAACAGTGGGTTAATTGCCTGTTCAGGGGCAGATTGACAGATTTGTACCTTGTCAGCTCAGGGATGTGAACTTGCAACCTTTCAGTTACTAGTCCAATGCTCTAACCACTAGGCTACCCTGCCGCCTCGGCAATAGATATCTCATGAGGGTTTGTTTTGAGGCCTAGCTTTATCCTAATGCAGTGGCCTAAAACTCATGGTTTATACAGGCCTCCAGGTAGGGCTGTAGAACTCCAGGGACTTTGGGCCAGTAACCAAAAGGTTGCTAGATCGAATCCCCGAGCTGACAAGGTAAAAATCTGTCGTTCTGCCCCTGAACAAGGCAGTTTACCCACTGTTCCTAAGCCGTCATTGTAAATAAGAATTTGTTCTTAACTGACTTGCCTAGTTAAATAAAGGTTAAAAAATAGAACGACTTCTCATTTTGTTTTGAGTCAGTACCACAAACATTTTAAGTAATAATGAAGTTTCATTGACTTTGAGTTCAACTTACTACTTGGGGTTAACAGTGTAACATGCAAGGCTTGAATACAAACAGGTGGACAGAGAAGGATAGAGTGGTAGTTTGTCACATTCTGCATTTTTACACCCCATTGCAAGTCACAAAGAGTTGTTTTTGTGGAGATATTATATTTGTGTGATGGTGACTCAATGTGCGAGAACCCACTGTCTACATTGGCAAACATGGCAAAAAAGACACCAAAATCATATATTTTTGTTCTTACATGATTATTAATTTAAACATTTTGGAGTCATATTTCAAATGTATTTTTCTTTTTAAATATTTCAGTACATGACAAAGAATATGCAACACCCAGCACTGCTATACCTTTCTTCAATTATTCACTAAAAGTGCATATACACACACTATCTTTGTCTTGAATCTGTCCGCATTGCACACATTTGCGCAGCCAGGCAGGAGCTGCGTAGTTACTCTGACCAATCTGACTGCATTGTGGAGGGTTCACTCATTGGGGTGTGCTCCAAGTACACAGATCCTTCACAGCTGTGCGTAGATTATAGTATCATTACATCATGCTGATGTGGTTTATTAGATGTTAAAGACTTCACCAGGCATTATAAAGATTTGGTGTGACTTTCCCCAAAACATTGTGATTATCTTTAGCACTAAGATCATCTTAGGTCCACCTGTAGGCAATTGATGAACAATTATCTTTCAAAGGCTAAAGATTATCGCTATGTTTTTGGTAAACTCACCCTGATCAACATTGCTGTATCTGGAATGCACCCTTTCTGTTAGCGGAAAATTGTCTGCACTGGTGGTGAGGACATGTGAAGACCTATACAGTAACAGTCAGTCAGTCCTGCTGTTGAGTTCATGGAGTGAATGTCTCTAATGGAAGGGGGTCCTTTCCAGTGACTGGGTGACTGGCCATCCCTTCTCAACATGGCCACAGATATTGCTTGGATGCTACGCTGACCAGCTGAAGTGTTTTTCTGGATGGAAGGTCACCTCACAGAGGAATACCACTAGTGAGGCACTTACTGATTTGGGAGTTTGCTCTCCAAGCTGTATATCTAACCTTCTTGTTTCAGACATAGAACTACAGGGATATGATGGACGCAAGATGATAGCTTGATCATCTACAACAAAATATTTTTTATAGTACATAGACTTGTAAGAGAGTTTTGAAAATGTTCAAGCATGAAATTGAGACCCTTTAGGTGGTCAATGAGAAACCTGGATCATGTAAAATCTTCAGATAATTGGAGGTGTGGCAATGCCAAATTAATTGTGATTGTGCTTAATGTTGCACAATTCTGGAAACTTTCCCAAATTCCTCCTCTTTTCAGAAATCCTGGTTGGAGAAGTCCCAGAATCAGGAGTGAATAAGCAGGGAGGAAACTGGTAGTCCTCCAACTGCGATTCCTGAAAAACCTGGGCATTTTGGAAAAGGTTCCAGTAATGTGCAACCCTAAGGGACTATAGCAGTGAACTGACATCCTTTCTTATAAATGTTATGTTGTATCCTAGAGGAATATATTGATCAAGCCACTCCTTAACATACGGTACGGTGTACATTTTAGAACTACCTCAGCTAATGGGGGGTGGTGTGACAATCATGAAGTATAAAAAAATAGCATTAGTACATAATGGGCATCAAACGGCATACAGGGCACATTTTGTGTCATTTAATTTCACATTAAAGTGCATGAAAGCAACACATTTAATTATACCTCAGATCAAACATATGCATACTCATTTCCGGACACAAATGAATAGATTGAAAATGACCTACTATTGGATATACAGTTGTTGGAATCACCTAAACTTTGAACATTGAGATATTAAATAAATGAAAGATCAGAAGCATAGAATAAGGAGTGAAAGAGACTGGGTTTATGTCAGAAGTTAATGGTTCTCTGTAGAAAGACAGAGTGGCTGTGGAATGTGCTGGGTGGACGGGAGGAGATCAAAGGATTGCTATAGGGGAAGTGGATGGACATTTGTGGATTAGGTAAAGGAGGGGTTGAGGTCAGGTCAGATCCCCATGAAGGGAGTAATAAGGGTTTAGTATCCTGTTACCCTCTTCCTGTGGAACCATAAGATGTAAGGATCAGAGAGAAGCAGGAGTGTCCAAAGTGGGGGTACAGTGGGGCAAAAAAGTATTTAGTCAGCCACCAATTGTGCAAGTTCTCTCACTTAAAAAGATGAGAGAGGCCTGTAATTTTCAGCATAGGTACACTTCAACTATGACAGACAAAATAAGGGAAAAAAATCCAGAAAATCACATTGTAGGATTTGTAATGAATTTATTTGCATATTATGGTGGAAAATAAGTATTTGGTCACATACAAACAAGCAAGATTTCTGGCTCTCACAGACCTGTAACTTCTTCTTTAAGAGGCTCCTCTGTCCTCCACTCGTTACCTGTATTAATGGTACCTGTTTTAACTTGTTATCAGTATAAACGACACCTGTCCACAACCTCAAACAGTCACACTCCAAACTCCACTATGGCCAAGACCAAAGAGCTGTCAAAGGACACCAGAAACAAAATTGTAGACCTGCACCAGGTTGGGAAGACTGAATCTGCAATAGGTAAGCAGCTTGGTTTGAAGAAATCAACTGTGGGAGCAATTATTAGGAAATGGAAGACATACAAGACCACTGATAATCTTCCTCGATCTGGGGCTCCACGCAAGATCTCACCCCGTGGGGTCAAAATGATCACAAGAACGGTGAGCAAAAATCCCAGAACCACACGGGGACCTAGTGAATGACCTGCAGAGAGCTGGGACCAAAGTAACAAAGCCTACCATCAGTAACACACTACGCCGCCAGGGACTCAAATCCTGCAATGCCAGACGTGTCCCCTGCTTAAGCCAGTACATGTTCAGGCCCGTCTGAAGTTTGCTAGAGAGCATTTGGATGATCCAGATGAGGATTGGGAGAATGTCATATGGTCAGATGAAACCAAAATAGAACTTTTTGGTAAAAACTCAACTCGTCGTATTTGGAGGACAAAGAATGCTGAGTTGCATCCAAAGAACACCATACCTACTGTGAAGCATGGGGGTGGAAACATCATGCTTTGGGGCTGTTTTTCTGCAAAGGGACCAGGACGACTGATCCGTGTAAAGGAAAGAATGAATGGGGCCATGTATCGTGAGATTTTGAGTGAAAACCTCCTTCCATCAGCAAGGGCATTGAAGATGAAACGTGGCTGGGTCTTTCAGCATGACAATGATCCCAAACACACCGCCCGGGCAATGAAGGAGTGGCTTCGGTAGAAGCATTTCAAGGTCCTGGAGTGGCCTAGCCAGTCTCCAGATCTCAACCCCATAGAAAATCTTTGGAGGGAGTTGAAAGTCCGTGTTGCCCAGCGACAGCCCCAAAACATCACTGCTCTAGAGGAGATCTGCATGGAGGAATGGGCCAAAATACCAGCAACAGTGTGTGAAAACCTTGTGAAGACTTACAGAAAACGTTTGACCTCTGTCATTGCCAACAAAGGGTATATAACAAAGTATTGAGATAAACTTTTGTTATTGACCAAATACTTATTTTCCACCATAATTTGCAAATAAATAAATTAAAAATCCTACAATGTGATTTTCTGGATTTCTTTTTCTCATTTCGTCTGTCATAGTTGAAGTGTACCTATGATGAAAATTACAGGCCTCTCTCATCTTTTTAAGTTGGAGAACTTGCACAATTGGTGGCTGACTAAATACTTTTTTGCCCCACTGTATATATACCTGTGATGGTGAGAAATGTTTTGTTGTCTGAATTACAGCTGTAAAGACCCTTTGTAAAAGAAATTGTACTTGGTTAAGCTTCTCTAGTGTCCGTGAGTTATTTACTCTGAAAAATAAGAACCTAACATAGTGTATTCCCAAAATATTCAGACCCCTTGACTTTTTCCACATTTTGTTACATTACAGATGGATTTTAAGATGGATTAAAAATAATTTCCTCATCAATCTACGCACAGTACCTCATAATAACAAATAAAAAACAGTTTTTTAGAAATCTCTGGTCTGATGAAACCAAGATTGAACTCTTTGGCCTGAATGTCAAGCATCACGTCTGGAGGAAACCTGGCACCATCCCTACGGTGAAACATGGTGGTGGCAGCATCATGCTGTGGGGATGTTTTTCAGTGGCAGGGACTGGGAGACTTGTCAGGATCGAGGAAAAGATTAACAGAGCAAATTACAGAGAGTTCCTTGATGAAAACCTGTTCCAGAGTGCTCAGGACCTCAGACTGGGGCAAAGGTTCACCTTCCAACAGGACAACGACCCTAAGCCCACAGCCAAGACAACACAGGAGTGGCTTCAGGACAAGTCTCTGAATGTCCTTGAGTGGCCCAGCCAGAGTCCGGACTTCAACCCGATCGAACATCTCTGGAGAGACCTGAAAATAGCTGTGCAGTGACGCACCCCATCCAACCTGACAAAGCTTGAGAGGATCTGCAGAGAAGAATGGAAGACACTCCCCCAAATACAGGTGTGCCAAGCTTGTAGCGTCATACCCTATAACACTCAAGGCTGTAATCGCTGCCAATGGTGCTTCAACAAAGAACTGAGTAAAGGGTCTGAAAACATAAGTAAATGTGATATTTCCATTTTCTTTGTCATTGTGTGCTATTGTGTGTCGATTGTTGAGGGATTTCTTTTTTAACCATTTCAAAATAAGGCTGTAACCTAACAAAATGTGAAAAAGAGGGGGTCTGATGACTTTCTGAATGCACTGTGTCTTATTTGCCAACACAAAATCCACTTACTTTCAGGCATTTCATGGTTTCATTTGGAGTATGCAGGTAATTTTAATTTCCAACTGATCTGGTGAATGGACAGTAAAGAAAACCTGACGGTTAGGGTTAGTAACATTTGTCTAAACTTTACAGCCAACTGAACATTGATCAATTATGTGCACAATTCATGTAGGAGTTTTGGAAAGAGAGGCCAATAATTAAAACTGCCTTAATATTAAAACCTGTGACTGACCAATGGAGGCACCTTAACCATGAAAACAATAAATATAATATCCTGTTACGGATCCAATCCCATGAACGGGATCGATTTTGACAACATCCGGTGAAATGCAGAGCGCCAAATTCAAATTACAAAAATACTAATTTCAAACATTCATGAAAATACAAATGTTGCACACCCTTCAAAAGCTTAAACTCTTGTTAATCTAACAGAATTGTCAGATTTCAAAAAGGATTTATGGCGAAAGCAGAACATTTGATTGTCTGAGGACAGAACCCCCACTCAAAAACTAAATTAGCATAATAACATAACCAGCAGAGGTGTCACAAAACTCAAAAATAGCATTAAATAAATCGCTTACCTTTGATGATCTTCCTCTGATGGCATATTAAAGCATCCAGGTTACACAATAAAAGGTCCTTAAAATGTCCTCTTCATATCCCGATAGCTCCATTTGGTTAGAGCGTTTTGTTCAGTAATCCACCTGCCCAAAGGCTTTCATCCATGCAGACAAACGATATCCCAAAAGTACCCATAAAGTTCGCAGAAAAAAGTCAAAAAGCATTTGTAATCAATACTCAGATACCCTAAAATGAATATACACTATAATATTTCAGACGGAATATAACCTGCTGAATAGAAGAGAAAAAGAACTGAGCGCGCATTCCCTGTTATGCGCAGAATCCAAAACAGTACACTTGACGTTAACCCAGGAACTAGTGGTCTTACTCCCTTGATTTTCATGATTGAACGTTCCAACTTTTTTCTAAAGACTGTTGACATCTAGTGGAAGCCATAGGAACTGCAAGCTAAAATACCCAGCTTTGAATAGCATGCCAATTGAAAACAGTGTGACATGACTGATTCAGACATCCCAGATGGATTCTGCTCTGGTTTTTGCCTGCCATATCAGTTTTGTTATACTCACAGACATGATTTTAACAGTTTTAGAAACTTCAGAGTGTTTTATATCCAAAGCTATTATATGCATATCCTAGCTTCTGGGGCTGAGTAACAGGCAGTTTACTTTGGGCATGTTTTTCATCCGAACTTAAAAATACTGCCCCCTAGCCCTAAGAAGATATCTGTTCATACTTGGATGCAGTCTATCATAGTGCCATCCGTTTTGTCACCAAAGCGCCATATACCACCCACCACTGCGACCTGTACGCCCTCGCTTTACACTCGTCGCCAAACCCACTGGCTCCAGGTCATCTACAAGTCCCTGCTAGGTAAAGCCCCGCCTTATCTCAGCTCGCTGGTCACCATAGCAGCACCCACCCGTAGCACGCGCTCCAGCAGGTATATCTCACTGGTCACCCCCAAAGCCAATTCCTCCTTTGGCCTACTTTCCTTCCAGTTCTCTGCTGCCAATGACTGGAACAAACTATAAAAATCTCTGAAACTGGAGACACTTATCTCCCTCACCAGCTTTAAGCACCAGCTGTCAGTGCAGCTCACAGACCCCTGCACCTGTATATAGCCCATCTGTAAATAGCCCAAACAACTACCTCATCCCCTACCGTATTTATTTATTTATCTTGCTCCTTTACACCCCAGTTTTTCTACATTGCACATTCATCTACTGCACATCTACCATTCCAGTGTTTAAATGCTATATTGTAATTACTTTGCCACCATGGCCTATTTATTGCCTTACCTTCCTTATCTTACCTCATTTGCACTCTTTGTTTTTTGTTTTTCTACTGCATGTTTGTTTTACTCCATGTGTAACTCTGTGTTGATGTATGTGTCGAACTGCTTTGCTTTATCTTGGCCAGGTCGTAATTGAGAACTTGTTCTCAACTTGCCTACCTGGTTAAATAAAGGTGAAATATATATTTTTAAAAATAAAATAAATAATTATTATCCCCCAAAAAGTGTTATTGCCCTTATTTCAGTGTTTTTGCCCATTTCATAGTATTCCTACCCACATATAAATTTCATTGCCAAGGAATTCACCTGAATTTACATCAGTGTTAGCGTTGAGAAATATTCTATAATAGAGAACACAGAAGACAAAAATATAAAAAATATATCATAAAACCTAGTCCAAGGCTTATAGTTCTCCATCTTTGTGCTGTACCCTTTCTTCCATTGTGTATTTAACATTATCAGTATAGGTCCTGAGACCAGGTTACTCAACTGTAATCAGTGTCAGCAATGTTTCTGCAGTATACTGTAAATATATTCTGAAGTGGACCCTCCCACGCTCTCCCGAATACAGCAGCATACTACAGTTATAGTAGGATCCAGTACACATCGTGTGTCTCAAATTCTTAGTGTGTTGTGACTAACAGTAATGTTACACATACTGTACATGCTTAGCTACACAGATGATTATGGTAGAACTCATGATTTTCTAGTAAAGCACAAGACCATGGACAGGAATGAGTGTGGTCCCAAATTGATTTAGCTTGATATTATGGGATCGGTTTGTAAAAAAAAAAAAGGAAAAAAGTGTATTTTTTGTTGTTGAAATGTTCTGCCGTATCCATTATTGCCAAAAAGATGTGTGCAGAAACCACAAAGGAATAATCATCAATTGCACCAAGTCTCTAAATTCTTTGGGTTCAAAAACATTTAGTCACATAGAATATTAGTTAAAATCATGTGATGAAGTAGTTTGCTCAATATTTTTCAGTTGCATCTGATTCTGATGGAGTTAACAAATGTTCGACTCCACCACAAATGCTTACGAAATACACAGCTCACAGGATAAATTGATGGGAGATGGGTAGTCAGGAAGCCAGTAAGCTGCATTCATGTGCTACCAGAATTATCACAAACTCTGACAGAAACTTGGGACTAAAACAATTGCCCTAATGTGCTTCGGATGTGCTAAACCATTCATAATGAGTTTCCAAAGTGGTAAATAAAGCACCGTTCTACCCCGAATTTGCAAGTTTGATATTTCAGAGTTTCCTAGTTCTGAGTAGCATGCAAACACCACATTGGACACAGACTGAGTTGACACCTGACCACCCCAGTGATTCCATGTTAGCTCAAGACTTGATCTGAGATGACAAAATTCCCCAAAATGTTGGAGAGCAGCTATGCTATTGGTCAGCTACAGTTAAAGCCTAAAGGTGTGAGGTAGGATAACACAAGATGGCTCCCAGATCATATTATCATATATACAGTTGAAGTCGGAAGTTTACATACACTTAGGTTGGAGTCATTAACGCTTGTTTTTCAAGAACTCCACTAATTTCTTGTTAACAAACTATATTTTTGGCAAGTCGGTTAGGACATCTACTTTGTGCATGAAACCAGTCATTTTTCCAACAATTATTTACAGACAGATTATTTCACTTATAATTCACTGTATCACAATTCCAGTGGGTTACATACACTAAGTTGACTGTGCCTTTAAACAGCTTGGAAAAATTCCTGAAAATGATGTCATGGCTTTAGAAGCTTCTGATAGGCTAATTGACATCATTTGAGTCAATTGTAGGTGTACTTGTGGATGTATTTCAAGGCCTACCTTCAAACTCAGTGCCTCTTTGCTTGACATCATGGGAAAATCAAAAAAAATGGTGGACCTCCACAAGTCTGGTTCATCCTTGGGAGCAATTTCCAAACGGCTGAAGGTACCAAGGTATCTGTACAAACAATAGAACACAAGTATAAACACCATGGGACCCCGCAGCTGTCGTACCACTCAGGAAAGAGACGCGTTCTGTCTCCTAGAGATGAAAGTAATTTGGTGCGAATAGTTTAAATCAATCCCAGAACAACAGCAAAGGACCTTGTGAAGATGCTGGAGGAAACAAAAGTATCTATATCCACAGTAAAACGAGTCCTATATCAACATAACCTGAAAGTCCGCTCAGCAAGGAAGAAGCCACTGCTCCAAAACCGCCATAAAAAAGCGAGACTACGATTTGCAACTGCACATTGGGACAAAGATCGTACTTTTTGGAGAAATGTCCTCTGGTCTGATGAAACAAAAATAGAACTGTTTGGCCATAATAACTATCGTTATGTTTGGAGGACAAAGTGGGAGGCTTGCAAGCTGAAGAACACCATCCCAACCGTAAAGCATGGGGGTGGCAGCATTATGTTGTGGGGGTGCTTTGCTGCAGGATGGACTGGTGCACTACACAAAAAAGATCACATCATGAGGAGGAACATTATGTGGATATATTGAAGCAACATCTCAAGACATCAGTCAGGAAGTTAAAGCTTGGTCGCAAATGGGTCTTCCAAATGGGCAATGACTCCAAGCATGCTTTCAAAGTTGTGGCAAAATCGCTTATGGACAACAAAGTCAAGGTATTGGAGTGGCCATCACAAAGCCCTGACCTGAATCCCATACAAAATTTGTGGGCAGAACTGAAAAAGCATGTGCGAGCAATGCGGCCTACAAACCTGACTCAGTTACACCAGCTCTGTCATGACGAATGGGCCAAAATTCACCTAAATTACTGTTGGAAGCTTGTGGAAGGTTACCTGAAATGTTTGACCCAAGTTAAACAATTGAACTATTAGGGAGCGGCGGTTTTCAGATGTTTGGAGAGTCTGGCCCAGAAACTAGGATATGCACATAATTAGTAGTATTGGATAGAAAACACTCTGAAGTTTCTAAAACTGTTAAAATAATGTCTGTGAGTATAACAGAACTGATTTGTCAGGCGAAAACCCAAGAAAATCCATCCGGAAAATGTGATTCTGTGAAGTGCCACTTTTCCCATTGACTTGCTATTGAAAGGAGGGGGATTCAGCTCCCAGATTGCAGTACTTATGGCTTCCACTAGATGTCAACAGTCTTTAGACAAGGTTTCATGCATTTATCTTGAAAAATCAAGGACTAAGAGAAGTTTTTCCAAGTGGACTAAGGAAGTCACTCATCTCTTTGACCCGCGGGATCAAGAGCGTGCGCCTCGGTTTTATCCTTATCAATCGTCCAGGATATTATCCGTGTGAAATATGATCGTTTATATACATATTAGTGTACCTAAGGATCAATTAGAAAAGTTGTTTGAGTTGTTTGGACAAAGTGTATAGGTATGTTTTTAACGGTTCTATGTCCTGTTTATTGGACGAGTGTACAGTGGATTTCTGAACAAAATGCACCAACCAAACGGAGCTTTTAGGATATAAAGAGTGACTTTTTTGAACAAAAGGAACATTTATTGTGTTGCTGGACCCTTCCAATTGCCATCAGAGGAAGATCTTTAAAGGTAAGCGATTTATTTTATAGCTTTTCTGAGTTATGTTACTGTGCTAATGCTGGAAATATGCAGGGCGCTGTCCTCAGACAATCAAATGTTCTGCTTTCACCGTAAAGCCTTTTTGAAATCTGACAATGCTGTGAGATTACCAAGATTCTAAGCTTTTGAAGAGTGTGCAACACTTGTATTTTCATGAATGTTTTATTTTACTACTTTTATGTTTTGAATTTGGCGCTCTGCATTTTTCTGGATGTTGTCGCAGATGGGGCGCCATCGCCCCACTGATCCCTAAGAAGTGTTAAAGGCAATACTACCAAATACCATCTGAGGGTATGTAAACTTCTGACCCACTTGGAATGTGATGAAGAAAATAAAAGCTGAAACTAATTATTCTCTCTAATATTATTCTGACATTTCACATTCTTAAATTAAAGTGGTAATCCTAACTGACCTAAAACAGGAAATTTTTTACTAGGATTAAATTGTGAAAAACTGAGTTTAAATGTATTTGGCTAAGGTGTATTTAAACTTCCGACTTCAACTGTAGTTTGATGTCCGTGTTCGGTGTATATATACTGAACAAAAATATAAACGCAACATGTAAAGTGTTAGTCCCATGTTTCATAAGCTGAAATAAAAGATTCAATACGCACAACATTTTTAATTCTCTCATTTTGTGCACAAATTTGTTTACATCCCTGTTAGTGAGCATTTCTCCTTAGCCAAGATAATCCATACACCTGACAGGTGTGGCATATCAAGAGGCTGATTAAAAAGCATGATCATTACACAGGTGCACCTTGGGCTGGGGACAATAAAAGGCACTCTATAATTTGCAGTTTCACAACACAATGCCACAGATGTCTCAAGTTTTGAGGAAGCGTGCAATTGGCATGATGACTGCAGGAATGTCCACAGTGCTGTTGCCAGATAATATAATGTTAATTTCTCTACTATAAGATGTCTCCATCGTTTTAGAAAATTTGGCGGTATGTCCAACCTTCCTCACAATCGCAGACCATATGTAACCACGCCGGCTTCTTCAGCTCCAGGATCGTCTGAGACAATCCACCCGAACAAATGATGAAACTGTGGAGTATTTCTGTCTATAACAATGCCCTTTTGTGGGAAAAAACATATTCTAATTGGCTAGGCCTGGCTCCCCAGTGGGTGGGCCTACCCGTGGTTGAAGTCCATAGATTAGGGCCCAATGAATTTATTTCAATTGACTGATTTCCCTATCTGAACTGTAACTCAGTAAAATCGTTGAAATTGTTGCATATGGACAAAAAGCGTCAACAGATTCTAGCTTTTAGGACACTTTGCAGTATATATATATATTTTTGTTATTTTGTACATTATTAGCCTATCATTTTTTTGTGTTATTATATACAAGATATCAGAGCGGCGGTAACTCCCAGCATTACAACTTTCCAGAATTGGATCCTTTTTTCATAACCCCCAGGGCAATTGAACTGATTTCAGAGGCTGACCCAAAACATCGCCAGAGGAGAAGAGGTACACGGAATGGACTTCTAGTTTGACCTAGGAGGCCCGCACACCACCCACTGCTTCCGAGTATATTACTAGCTAATGTTCAGTCTCTATTCCCCCTCAAGTTCTATCAACACATTGACTGCAGTACTCACGTTACTCAAACACTCGACCACTTCCGGGATGCCTACAAGGCCCTCCTCCACCCTCCCTTCGGAAAATCTGATCACAAATCCATTTTGCTCCTCCCTTCCTATATGCAACTCAAACAGAAAGTACCCATGCTAAGGACTATTCAACGCTGGTCTGACCAATTGGAATCCACGCTTCAAGATTGTTCTGATCACACGAATTGGGATATGTACCAGGTAGCCTCCGAGAATAACATTGACAAATACACTGATATTGTGACTGAGTTTATCAGGAGGTGTATAGGAGATGTTGAACCCACTGTGACTTTTAAAACCTACCCTAACCAGAAAGTGTGGATAGATGTCAGCATTCACGCTATACTGAAAATGCAAACCATCGCATTTAACCATGGCAAGGTGACTGGGAATATGGCCAAATAAAAACAGTGTAGTTATTCCCTCCGTAAGGCAATCAAACAGGCAAAACGTCAGTATAGAGACAAAATGTAGTCACAATTCAAAGGCTCAGACATGAGACAAATGTGGCAGGGTCTACAGACAATCACGGACTACAAAGGGAAAACCAGCCACGTGGCGGACACCGATGTCTTGCTTCTGGACAAGCTAAACACCATCTTCGCCCGCTTTGAGGATAGCACAGTGCCACTGACGCGGCCTGCTACCAAGGACTGTGGGCTCTCCTTCTCTGTGGCCAATGTGAGTAAGACATTTAAGCGTGTTGACCCTCGCAAGGCTGCCGGCATCCCTAGCCGTGTCCTCAGAGCACAGACCAGCTGGCTGGAGTGTTTACGGACATATTCAATCTCTCCCTATCCCAGTCTGCAGTCCCCACATGCTTCACGATGTCCACCATTGTTCCTGTACCCAAGAAAGCAAAGGTAAATTACTATCGCCCCGTAGGTCTTATTTCTGTCATCATGAAGTGCTTTGAGAGGCTAGTCAAGGATCATATTACCTCTACCTTACCTGACACCCTAGGCCACCTTCAATTTCCTTACCGCCCCAATAGATCCATAGACGATGCAATTGCCATCGCCGCACTGCACACTGCCCTATCCTATCTGGACAAGAGGAATACCTATGTCAGAATGCTGTTCTTTGACTATAGTTCAGCATTCAACATCCATAGTACCCTCCAAGCTCATCATTAAGCTTGAGGCCCTGGGTCTGAACCCTACCCTGTGCAACTGGGTCCTGGACTTCCTGACAGGCCGCCCCCAGGAAACAACACCTCCACTTCGCTGATCCTCAACAGTGGGGCCCAACAAGGATGCGTGCTCAGCCCCCTCCTGTACTCCCTGTTCAGCCATGACTGCGTGGCCATGCACACGTCCAACTCATTCATCAAGTTTGCAGACGACACAACAGTAGTAGGTCTGATTACCAACAATGACTAGACAGCTTACAGGGAGGAGGTGAGGGCCCTGGGAGCGTGGTGCAAGAAAAATACCTCCCACCCATTGTCAACAAAACAAACAGGAGCTGGTCGTGGACTTCAGAAAAGAACAGAGGGAGCACCCTCCCATCCATATTGGCGGGACCGCAGTGGAGAAGGGGGAAAGCTTCAAGTTCCTGGGCGTACACGTCACTGACAAACTGAAATGGTCCACCCACACAGACAATGTTGTGAAGAAGGCGCAACAGCTGTATCACCGCCTGGTACTGCACCACCTGCCACCGCAGGGCTCTCCAGAGGGTGGTGCGGTCTGCCCAATGCATCACCGCGGCAAACTACCTGCCCTCCAGGACACCAACAGCACCTGATGTTACAGGAAGGCCAAACACATCATCAAGGACAATAACCACACGAGCCACTGCTTGTTCAGCCCGCTATCATCCAAGGCCGTCAGAGTGTTAAATAGCCATCACTAGCACATTAGAGGCTGCTGCCCTATATACATAGACTTGAAATCACTGGCCACTTTAATAATGGAACACTAGTCACTTTAATAATGTTTACATATTTTGCATTACTCATCTCATATGTCCAGTGGTTCCTCCTTTAAAAGTTGCGTCATACTGCGACACACCTTGCTGGCTGCCGCAGCATTCTGTAGCACGTCATTTAATTGTCAGACATTTTTCTGTTACTGCAAGTTAGTGCTAGTTTGACCACCAGAGGGCATCTTTGAGAAGCATTTGATAGTCTTTCATATTGGCATTACCAGAGACTGGGAGGGCACGCGGGAGACCGGGGCTTAATTCCACGACGGGGAGGAAGGAGTAGGCTGTTCTTATAAATAATAATTTGTTCTTAACTGATTCCATGTGTTATTTCATAGTTGTGATGTCTTCACTATTATATGTGTATACTTCTATTCAATTCTACTGTATCTTAGTCTATGCCACTCTGACATTGCTCGTCCATATATTTATATTCCTTTAATTAGATTGGTGTGTATTGAGTGTATTGTTGTGAAATTGTTATATATTACTTCTTAGATATTACTGCACTGTTGGAGCTATAAACACAAGCATTTCGCTACACCTGCAATAACATTTGCAAAACACGTATGTGACAAATAAAATTTGATTTCATTTTGCATTTATATTTTTGTTCAGTATACAGTATGAACAAGCCCACTGGGTATAGATGTCAGTTAAACTTATAGTTTTGATTTACATTTGCTTGAGTTTTCAACTAACGTGAATTCCACTTTTCGGATTTAGATAAAAAGTTGGTTAAAAAAATACGAAATGCCCTTACTTTGATTACGTTTTGCTAATCCAATTAGTTTTCCACGTTGATTAAATGTCATCACATTGATTTGGGGGGTTGAAATGACATAGAAATAACATTGATTGAACCAGTTTTTGCCCAGTGGGAGGTTCCCTTTTATCGCTGACCGATGCGAAAAAAAGCCTCATGCAGTAAAAATACAACACTTCTTTGGAAAAGAAAGAAAGAATATATTGTATAAATTTGTGCTTCTTTAGTTTCGCTTTGTCATAGCCTGTAAAGTCGTCCATGAGTGTTTTTCTTTAGTTAAATGTTATTTAAACTTTTGTAATGTATATTATATAGAGAAATGTATACGTACAATCTAACGCAGGTCCTACTGCAGCAACTGGTAGAGGAGAGGCAAGTGGGAGCTTCTTTCTATCTTTCTTTCTCTGTCAGTCACTCAGTTTGCCTTCGTGATGCGGCAGCTACCTGGCACCCAGCCCAAGGAGGTGAGGGGGAGGGTTCAAAAACAGGGGGGAGACCACCCCTTCTCTTATCAGCCTCAGCCCCTCCCCCCACCCATATTTTAAATGTTGTCCTTCGTCATCTTTGGTAGAGTGTCCGACACTTGTGTCCCAGGAATACGGGATTGGGAAAGAGTAGATGGAGGTGACGGAAGAGTGAGAGAGTGAAGAGAAGTATGAAGCCGGGTGAGTGTCTGCTGTGAGGGGTTGGATATTGGGTGTAAAAGGTCACAAGGACATGAGTATGACTGGAGAAAACAGCAGCATACGACTGTAAAAGTGTGAGTGTGGAAAATAAGAATGAGAGCGAAGAAGTGCTACAAGAAGAGTTATAAGCTTAGCCAGGGTGGAATGGGAGATATCAGGGATGGATTGGCGATGAAAACAGGGGTGGAGATGAAAACAGAAAGGTGGACAGGTGATGCTGTGAGTTGTGCTCATCATCTGTAGAGCAGCAGTAGATAGGAGCAGAGGGAGAAGGTCAGCGAGGCGGCCAATGGGTGCGAGCACAGCTCCGGGGCTCGTCCAATCAGAACTGTAGAAAACACAAACAGAACAAACTAAATGGTTGGAGCACAATAGACTATTGACCCCAACCAACAAGTCACATTGATTGTAAAGAGTTGAAGGCTTTTGGCATTTAGTTACTGTACAATACCTTTATCTAGTCTAGTAATCCATATGTAAAAAATGTACAGAAGAATTTAAAGTAAAGCCTTGTGAGATATTGCAACGCAATCCCAAGATTTAATGAAGAGAGAACATGTGAGGAGATCCGTGTTTGGAACTTTAAAAGCCTGAAAGTGGAATGAGGGGAGTAAGGTTTTTTATCACTTCAGAGGCAGGATTCACCACAGAGATTGGATGCGTGTCATAAGTGCTTTGAGGTAGCATCTAAGAGACAATTTGCCCATTGATGTCATCATCAAACTGTTAGCCCCTTGTTTGACATGAAGATCTCTACACCAAACCCTTTCAAAGAATAGCTGTTGTGTTGGGCAGGAAATTCAAAGCTCATAGGACAGATGATGTACTGTGCTTTTATAAAAATGCATGTATGTCACTGCTTTTTTGGTACTCTGAGTAAGCATTCAAGAAATGGTATCACAAAGCACCTACAGTTCATGAGACATTTGCAACCCTTCCTCTCATTTTGTCAGAGTGCATGCAAATGAAGATGAACGAACACACACACACACACACACACACACACACACACACACACACACACACACACACACACACACACACACACACACACACACACACACACACACACACACACACACACACATTTGTTTTACTATCCTTGGGACCAAGCAATTGATTCCCATTCAATATCCTATTTTCCATTACCTAAATCTTAACTCTAACCTTAACCCTGACCCTAAACCTAACCCCTAAGCCTTTTTCCTTGTGGGGACTGAAGAAATTATCCTTGTTTTACTATCCCTGTGAGGACTTCTGGACAGTAAAACCAAAAACACACACACTGCACTTACACAAAGTCAACAGAGCATTATGTATGCAAGCTGTCTGCGGAACGAGTTTCATAAATAAAAAGCGAGACAGGTAATGTATTTAAGAGATCAATATGGATTTATATTAGAAATATTAGAAAATCTATGTATTCATAATCAAGCTCTTTAAAGCACCTTTGAAAGGTGAAGCAAGGAAAGTTCTCGGTAGGGGTCTGCGATGGATAAAGATCTGGGGCTGTATGTATTTAGTGTCTTAGAGTAAAAGCTCTGATCTAGGATTGGTTTCGCCTTTTAGATTATATGGAGATAAGGAGAGGAGGGACCTGATCCTAGATCAGCATTAATACTCTAAAAACTTTGTGAATTGTGTTTGGTGCAGAAATGGCGCAGGAGAGGATGGCTGCCGTTTTATTGGCTCTTAACCAACCGTGGTATTTTGTTTGTAACTTATTTTGTACATAATGTTGCTGCTACTGTCTCTTATGACCGAAAAGAGCTTCTGGACATCAGAACTGCAATTACTATTTTACAGTAAACAAATTGACAAACTTTCAGCATGCTTATAGGGAAGGACATTCAACAAGCACAGCACTTACACAAATTATTGGCTGAGAGAAATTGTTGATAAAAAAGATTGTGGGTGCTGTTTTGTTAGACTTCAGTGAGGCTTTAGACATTATCGATCATAGTCTGCTGTTGGAAAAACGTATGTGTTTATAAGGGCACAAGGTGAGACCCAAATGCAGACACAGGAGGCAGATGGTAGAGCTCCGATATGTATTATAACAAAGGGAGTAGGAAAAGGCAGGTCGGGGACAGGCGAGAGTTCATAAACCAGGTCAGAGTCCAAACAGTACCAGACGATAGGAAGTCTCGAGGTCAGGCCAGGCAGGGGTCAGAAACCAGATCAGAGTTGTAAACAGTACAAGGGGATAGGCAGGCTGGTAGTCGGAACAGGCAGAGTGGTCAGGCAGGCGGGTTCGGAGTCAGGACAAGCAAGGGTCGGAACCAGGAGGATTAGAAATTAACAGAGACGGGAAAAATAGTAGCAAGGAAAACCGTTGGTTAACTTGGCAAAGAAGACAAACTGGCACAGAGAGACAGGAAAAGGAAGGATATTTAATAAGATAATAAGCGACACCTGGAGGGGGTGGAGACAATCACAAGGACAGGTGAACCAGATCAGGGTGTGACAGTGTTATGGCTTTACACCCCCTGCTATACTGTGGATAACGAGTTACCTGTCTAACAGAACACAGAGGGTGTTCTTTAATGGAAGCCTCTCCAACATAATCCAGGCAGAATCAGAAATTAACCATGACAGCTGTCTAGGCCCATTACTTTTTTCAATCTTTAATAATGACATGCCACTGGTTTTGAGTAAAGCCAGAGTGTCTATGTATGCGGATGACAACACTATACACATCAGCTACTACAGCGACTGAAATGACTGCAACACTTAACAAAGAGTTGCAGTTAGTTTCAGAGTGGGTGGCAAGGAATTAGTTAGTCCTAAATATTTCTAAAACTAAAATCATATTTGGGACAAATCATTCACTAAACCCTAAACCTCAATTAAATCTTAGCACATAGTGTAAATTGAGCAAGTTGAGGTCACTAAACTGCTTGGAGTAAACTGTCATTGGCAAAACATATTGATACAACAGTTGCTAAGATGGGGATAATATGCCCATAATAAAGCACTGCTCTTAACAGCACTGTCAAAAAGGCAGGTCCTACAGGCCCTAGTTTTGTCGCACCTGGACTACTGTTCAGTTGTGTGGTCAGGTGTCACAAAAAAGGACATAATTGCAATTGGTTCAGAACAGGGCAGCATGGCTGGCCCTTGGATGTACACAGAGAGCTAATATTAATAATATGCATGTCAATCTCTCCTGGCTGAAAGTGGAGGAGAGATTGATTTCATCACTGCTTGTATTTATGAGAGGTGTTGACATGTTGAATGCACCGAGCTGGCTGTTTGAACTACTGTCACACAGCTCGGACACTCATGCATACCCCACAAGACATGCACCAAGAGGTCTCTTCACAGGCCCCAAGTCCAGAACAGACTATGGAGGTGTACAGTGCTACATAGAGCTATGACTACATGGAACTCTATTCCACATCAAGAAACTGACGCAAGCAGTAAAATTTGATGTAAAAAACGGATAAAAATACACCTTATGGAACAGTAGGGACTGTGAAGCAACACAAACATAGGCACAGACACATGCACATGCACACACACGATAACATATGCACTATACACACACATACACATGGATTTTGTACTGTGGTAGTGGTGTAGGGGCCTGAGGGCACATAGTGTGTTGTGAAATCATTGAATGTATTGTAATGTTTTTAAAATTGTATAAACTGCCTTAATTTTACTGGACCCCAGGAAGCGGACAGCTAATGGGGATCGATAATAAATACAAATACAAAGCTCTTCCTCGCCCTCCATTTGGCAAATCTGACCATACCTCTATCTTCCTGATTCCTGCTTACAAGCAAAACTCAAACAGGAAGTACAGTGGTTCTTCCTTTAAAAGTTGCGTCGTACTGCAACAAACCTTGCGGGCTGCCGCAGAATTCTATGGCACATTATTTAAGTGTCAGACATTGTTGCCATTAATGCTAGTAGTGCTAGTTTGACCACCAGTGGACATCTTTGAGAAGCATTTGATTGTTTTTAATATTGGCTGTACTAGAGAATTTAAAACCTTTTTTGTAAGAACATAGTATATGGGATTGATTAAGAAATGTAGCTTAATTAATTTGATTAATATTATGGTGCTTCTATTCCAAGAAAAAGGGTTAGGAAAATATGGCACTGTACAACGTGACCGGTCGGGAGTAGGCTACTAAGTGAGTGAATCCTAACATTTCCACACCCTAATTGTAGGCTAACCAACATCCAAATGGAGATTCAGTGAAAATAAAAAGCTCATTGATTTATCAAGACCAAGTCCCCAGGGCAGCACAAAACGGTGCTGAAATAGTTGACCACACGCGGGTAGGCTATTGCTGCAAATCCTATTATAACAATTGAATGACATTTGTTCATTTCCTCATTATTCAGTTGGGGAATTAATCTTTAATAGATGTCGGAGATCCACGTCGCCAAACGTTGCATAAATATGTTTATAACAATTGGATGACTTTGGGAGTTCCAGTAAGCAACAATTTGTTGCCTTATTTATGCATATTTAGCCTACCTTACTCTTAGAAGAACTTCAGCACAGAGAAGAGAAAGCAGCCTTAATTAAACAATAAAGCGATTGAATTGACAAATGCATTTGACTGTTTTTAATATTGGCCATCAACCAAAAACACAGAATCTAGCTGGTAGAATTAAGAATTGTATTTTTTACTATTTCAGAATTCGTATGTTTGTTAGGCTACTGTGCAGTCTGACAAGTAAACATAGCCTAGAGTTCATAGTAAACATGGTAAATGTCACGATCTCCTGAAGGGACAGACCAAGGCGCAGCGAAGTATCCAGTATACATGCTTTATTTCTCCACGTAACTGGGCAAAACAACAAAATGAACGTAACTAAGATCGTGATACTGCCCATAACTAAACATAAGCAAAGCTATGCTCAAACAATAACCCACAAAACCTAATAGAAAACCCCAAACATATATATGGTTCCCAATTAGAGACAACGACACACAGCTGCCTCTAATTGGGAACCATTACCCCAACATAGAAATATATCACCTAGAACATAAAAAATCCCTACACCAAAAACAAAACTAAACACACCAGCCTGTCTTCTCAGGCCTGGACGTGACAGTAAAGCGCCTAATTCCTTATATAAGGGAGAGCAGGCCATGTCCAGACTTTCTTGGGACCTCAAGTACTCATCAACTCTGTCTTTAATGCTTTTTCAGGTTGCATCAGTCATGGACAGAAACTTCTGAGACACAGTATTAACGATGAACAGCCAGAGGTTCACTGGTAAGCCACATTTGCCTCAGGATCCATCCCAGTTGGTATTCTGTGTCCACTCGTGGTAACTCTCTTCGGTTACACATCCGTGGCCCTTGCTGTGCCTGGTAAGCAGTTCGTCAAGTTCTGTTGTCAGAAGAGGAATGAAAATGTCAGGGTAAACTGACGACCTGACGAACCCGCCACGTATGTTGACTCTGTCGGAGGTGGAGTTCCAGAGGTCACTGGTGTGCCTAGCATGGATTGTGACTCCATCTTGTTCCTTGCCCTCTTCAACGCTTCATTCTCCGCCTGTCTCTACGGCCAATGCCGCCTGGCTCTGGACCAATGCATCAGCTGTCGCCCGTATCTCTGCCCTCCGATGATGTTTATCTTTCTGCTGGTCTGCCTTCAATGACTTGAGCTCAGTCTTCAAAGTTTGAATCTGATCCATGTGCACCTTCATCAGATGAGCAGAATGGTACCGCCCTGAGCTCCGATCGTTTAGAGTGGCCTATCATAGAAACGGTAGGCCAATTAAGAAATAAAAGTGACTCCAACACACAAATGCTGCGTACAAAAACACATTTTAAGAATCTAGCAAAACAAACTGCTTTCTTGGGAACCATGCGTTTTTTCGGTGCAGCCTGTTGTCCAGCCCTTTTTCCACTGATCTCCACGGATGGTTGTCGGCATGGTTGTATGCTCTGCAAAAACACATTCACGTTTTTAGTGCACAATTATTGATTTTATTACACAGTATGCCTACACATTGATAGGCTATATACATGTTTTTTAAAGAAAATGCACTGAAACCAAAATACCTTTAGTTTTGGTGATCCTCTCCTCTCCTGTTCATTTTCAAGTCCTCTGGTGGTTACAGTCCTACCCTGGAATGGGTAGCACCATAGTTTTCATCAAGCCAGCTTCTTTCTATGTCCATTTCGTCTGTTCTGTTTGGTCGCAATGTAATTTGTTTTAGATAAACAGCTCGGGGCGTGGTGAAGAGTACTGGAAAGGTGTGACTTTCGGGTTACAATAGACCAAAAGTATACAGCAGATCGCCAACTGTCCTCACTTTGATTATGCTGTAACAACATACTGTAGCACCATGACCAGGATCTCTATTAATTTAAGTGAGCAAATTATGGCTTTCAGGAGGAACGGAAAATCTACTGGAGACATTTAAAAAAATACTGTTAGACTTGAGGATTATGGTCACGGACAGTGCTATTAGCAAACACTATCATCAGATGCCTGTGTTACGCCAAAAGCGAAAGCCCAGGAAAATGAACAAGTACAGTAGGCTACAATACTGTAAAGTAGGCCTAATAATGCTAAATAATTATGCTTAAATAAATCTACTGCTGGTCTTCATTGTATGCTGCACATTTTTACATTGTATTCAATTTCCAGCAAGACTATACAAGCGATCAACTCACTGATGGATGAAGATGATGAGCGATCGGCAAAGGCCATCTGTAAACTGCTGGCATCATGGCACACCATCAACATGTCTCTTATCACAGTTAGAATAGCCACCCTTTGCCTTGATGACAGCTTTGCACACTCTTGGCATTCTCTCAACCAGCTTCACCTGGAATGCGGTCCAAGTCATCCCAATCCATCAAAATTGAGTTGAGGTTGGGGGATTGTGGAGGCCAGCTCATCTGATGCAGCACTCCATCACTCTCCTAATTGGTAAAATAGCCCTTACACAGCCTGGAGGTGTGTTGAGTCATTGTTCTGTTGAAAAACAAATGATGGTCACACTAAGACCAAACCACATGGGATGGCGTATCGCTGCAGAATGCTGTGGTATCCATGCTGGTTAAGTGTGCTTTGAATTCTAAATAAATCATAGACTGTGTCACCAGCAAAGCATCCCCACAACATAACACCTCCTCCTCCATGCTTTACTGTGGGAAATAAATATACAGAGATCATCCGTTCACCCACACAGTGTCTCACAAAGACACGGCAGGTTGGAAACAAAAATCTCCAATTTGGACTCCAGACCAAAGGACAGATGTCTGCTGGTCTAATGTCCATTGCCCTTGTTTCTTGGCCCAAGCAAGTCTCTTCTTCTTATTGGTGTCCTTTTGTTGTGGGTTCTTTGCATCAATTCGACCATGAAGGCCTGATTCACACTGTCTCCTCTGAACAGTTGATGTTGAGATGTGTCTGCTACTTGAATTCTGTGAAGCATATATTTGGGCAGCAATTTCTGAGTCTGGTAACTCTAATGAACTTAAACTCGGCAGCAGAGATAACACTGGGTCTTCCTTTCCTGTGGCGGTCCTCATGAAAGACAGTTTCATCATAGCGCTTGATGGTTTTTGCGACTGCACTTGAAGAAACCAGGTAGGCCAGTTGAGAACAAGTTCTCATTTACAACTGCATCCTGGCCAATATAAAGCAAAGCAGTGCGACAGAAAAAACAACAACACAGAGTTACACGTGGGATAAACAAACGTGCAGACAATAACACAATAGAAAGATCTATGTACATTGTGTGCAAATGTAGTAAGATTAGGGAGGTAAGGCAATAAATAGGCCATAGTGGCAAAATAATTACAATTTAGCATTAACACTGGAGTTATAGATGTGCAGATGATGAAATGGCAAGTAGAGATACTGGGGTGCAAAAGAGAGAAAAAATAAATAAAAATAACAATATGGGGATGAGGTTGTTGGGTGGGCTATTTACAGATGGGCTGTATACAGGTGCAGTGATCGGTAAGCTGCTCTGACAGCTGATGTTTAAAGTTAGTAAGGGAGATATAAGTCTCCAGCTTCAGTGATTTTTGCAATTCGTTCCAGTCATTGGCAGCAGAGAACTGGAAGGAAAGGCAGCCAAAGGAAGGGTTTGCTTTAGGGATGACCAGTGAAATATACCTGCCGGAGTGCATGCTAAGGGTGGGTGTTGCTATGGTGACCAGTGAGCTGAGATAAGGCGGGGCTTTACCTAGCAAAGACTTATAGATTACCTGGAGCCAGTGGGTTTGGCGACGAATATGAAGCGAGGCCCAGCCAACAAGAGAATACAGGCTGCACTGGTGGGTAGTATATGGGGCTTTGGCGACAAAACGGATGGCACTGTGATAGACTACATCCAATTTGCTGAGTAGAGTGTTGTAGGCTATTTTGTAAATGTAAAAGGATAGTCAGTTTTACGAGGGTATGTTTGGCAGCATGAGTGAAGGCTTTGTTGCGAAATAGAAAGCCGATTCTAGATTTAATTTTGGATTGGAGATGCTTAATGTGAGTCTGGGAGGAGAGTTTACAGTCTAACCAGACACCTAGGTATTTGTAGTTGTCCACATATTCTAAGTCAGAACCGTCCAGAGTAGTGATGCTAGTCGGGCGGGCGAGTGCGGGAAGCAATCGGTTAAGAGCATGCATTTAGTTTTACTAGCATTTAAGAGCAGTTGGATGCCACGGAAGGAGTGTTGTATGGCATTGAAACTCGTTTGGATGTTTGTTAATTAACATAGTGTCCAAAGTATTGACTGACCTTCATGTCTTAAAGTAATGATGGACTGTCATTTGTTTTTGCTTATTTGAGCTGCTCTTGCCATAGTATGGACTTGGTCTTTTACCAAATAGGGCTACCTTGTCACAAATAGGGCCACCTTGTCACAACTGATTGGCTAATACGCATTAAGAAGGAAAGAAATTCCATAAATGTACTTTTAAGAAGGCACATCTTTTCATTTTAATGACTACCTCATGAAGCTGGTTGAGAGAATGCCAAGAGTGTGCAAAGCTGTCATCAAGGCAAAGGGTGGCTACTTTGAAGAATCTGAAATATAAAATATTTTGATTTGTTTCAACACTTTTTTGGTTACAACATTATTCCTTCCATGTGTGTTATTTCATAGTATATTCAATGTAGAAAATGGTAAAAATAAAGAAAAACCCTTGAATTGTATATATATTTTTTATTTTATTTAACCAGGCAAGTCAGTTAAGAACAAATTCTTATTTTACAATGATGGCCTACCTACATTATCAGTTGAGAATCTCCATTGAAATAATATTACTAAACAAAAATATCAATGCAACATGCAACAATTTCATTGATTTTACCGAGTTACAGTTCATATGAGGAAATCAGTCAATTGATATAAATTCCTTAAGCTCTAATTTATGGATTTCACATGACTGGGAATACATTTATACATCTGTTGGTCATAGATACCTTAAAGAAAATGGGCCTCATAATGGTCCTTAGGATCTCGCCACGGTATTTTTGTGAATTCAAATTGCAATCAATAAAATGCAATTGTGTTTGTTGTCCGTACAGTGCCTTGCAAAATTGTTCATCCCCCTTGACGGTTATCCTATTTTGTTGCATTACAACCTGTAATTTAAATGTATTTTTACTTGGATTTCATGTAATAATGGATTTAATGGTACAAAATAGTCCAAATTGGTGAAGTGAAATGAAAAAAAATTCCTTGTTTCAACAAATAAAAAAGAATAGAAAAATTGAAAAGTGGTGCATGCATATGTATTCACCCCTTTTGCAATTAAGCCCCTAAATAAGATCTGGTGCAATCAATTACCTTCAGAAGTCACATAATTAGTTAAATAAAGTCCACCTGTGTGCAATCTAAGTGTCACATGATCTCAGTATATATGCACCTGTTCTGAAAGGCCCCAGTCTGCAACACCACCGGTCAAGCGGCACTATGAAGACCAAGGGGAGCGCTCCAAACAGGTCAGGGACAAAGTTATGGAGAAGTACAGATCAGGGTTGGGTCATATAAAAATATCAGAAACTTTGAACATCCCATACCAGAGCCCCACCGCCACCATGGGGCATTCTGTTCATAACATTGACATCAGCAAACCATTTGCCATACACGTGGTCTGGGGTTGTGAGGCCAGTTGGACAAACTGAACCATTCTCTAAAATGACGTAGGACGAGGCTTATGGTAGAGACATTAACATTAAATTCACTGGCAACAGCTCTGGTGGAATTTCCTGGAGTCCGTATGCCAATTGCACGCTCCCTCAACTTGAGACATGTGGCATTTTGTTGTGTGAAAACTGCACCTGTGTAATGATCATGCTGTTTAATCAGCTTCTTGATATGCCACACCTGTCAGGTGGGTGGATTATCTTGGCAAAGGAGAACTGCTCACTAACAAGGATATAAATAAATTTGTCTGCAAAACTTTAGAGAAATAAGATTTGTGTATATGGAACATTTTATTTCAGCTCATGAAACAAGGGACCAACGCTTTACATGTTGCATTTATATTTTTGTTCAGTGTACTTTAGTCCAGGACTAGGCAAATTATGTGTTTGGGAAACCGGCCCTATATAAATAGAGCATCTCTGTTGAACATGTTTCACAGTCCAGGACTAGGCTTAATCTACTGTATGTCCAAGAAACCGACCTATATTGTTTTACCTACATATATCATTCATCATCGTTGCGTCTGCTTATACATACAGGTTGCCCAGGTGTGTGGGCTGCGTCTTTCCTCTACCCAATCTCCTCTAACCAATAATAACTAATCTGTCTCAGCTAATCTATCTGCCTATACATTAGCAATGAAGAGCTCTTTCAATTATGGTCAGTACTATGGTAAGTGCTGTATGAAGCCATTGTATGGAGTCTGGCGTGGGTAGCATGGATAAATCCTGTGTCAATGAAGGTCAAGGCGCGTTGTGCCTTGTTACACAAAAGAAATGCTAGGTTAAAAGCTACCCAGTGCTGGGTAAATAGTGGACAGAACACACATTGGGTTATTTTTTAACTAGCCAGTTGGGTCACTGAGCTATGCACCACTGGGTCAGTAGGGGCGTGGCATTCAGATGGTTCTTTTTGGCCATCTGTGAGAATACATGTCCTTCCGGTTAATCTGTTCTGTTGTCTTATGGTTGAGTGCTGACACTTTTGTTGCCCCATTGGGGGCAGCTCTCTCTCTCCCTCCCCTCCCATTACTATGTCCCATGTTTTCTGCCATTCGTTCTCCTCACTTTGTCTTTCTTAATCTCTTGCTCTCTTGCCTTCTCTCTAACGCATTAAATCTCTCTCCTAATTAATATAATTCTGCCACCAGTTTCCATCATTAGGGTCTCTGCTCTGGTTCATTCACTACACCCCCTTCTATCCCTCGGTCTCTGGTTTCCCCAAACCTTTAAAAAAAACTAAATTCATCCACCTGTTGCTGAAAGCATTTATTTATTGCATATTACATTTTCAAAGTAACCATACAGCATAGAGTATAGCTTTGGAGGCCAACGTCTCCGAAAGGGCAAGCTCTCAACAATGTCTGGGTGAAACTGAACAGTTTCTTTCTATACTGTGTTTGGTTTGTAATGATGAGAATGTGATAGACTGTGTCTGCCTATAGTGAGTTTTTGAGATTAATAGACAGATTCTGATTGAATAGAATAGACTCAAATGAAAACCATGGAAGTATTCCTTCAGGATGTTTCACATTTTCCACACTCTTTAACTTACCACCCACTTGTAGATCGCTGATGATGGCCACTTACCAGCATTAATGTAATGCTCCAGGGTGAAGGTTCCCCTAGGTAAAGATCTAGGATCAGCTTCCCCTTCCCCAATCCATATCCTTAACCATTAGTGGGGGAAATGCAAAACGGACCTAAGATCAGCGTCAAGGGGCAACTTCACCCTACACCTACAGTAATATTGTGACATACATACCTGTGTTGGAAACGGAGTTCTCCTGCTTGCATTTCCCTTTGGTGACTAATACATCATCGATGGCAATGTCACCTTCATAGCCCGATCCCCGAATGGCCTGAAACACCACCTGGACAGGGAAAGCGAAAAACAGACTTTAAAAAGAGAATAACTTGGCTTTCCATAGAAAATGAACTTCCATTTGCATTGCCAATACAACCAAAGTATTGTGCCAAATTGCTGCCAAGAATTACATAGACCTACAAGTGATTTACCAAACTCAGAATACTTTTTTTATATATTTTTTTTACATTTTGTCACTTTCCAAAACCCTATCCTCACTTCCATCTTTACAACAAAATGAAAAAGAGTGACAGAGTTTACTCTAAGGCCATGTTACGAAGCCATTTGAAAAAATAACAAACTTCCTAAAATAAAACTAAGCCAGATATTGTGGCGTAAGCGATGGGCAGTGGCTTAAATACCCTGGCCATCTGTTAGGAAAAGTTTCAGTTTGGCTCGCCATTTTTACCCAGAAGACATTGCTTTTTGATTGGCAGCTTAATTACTGTGGAAAGTTGTAGCCCCAAACCCCATCGCACCGAGCTAATCAAAGATAGAGCCTATTCCATTTGGAGAAAAAAGGAAACAACACCAACCACCACAACAACAACAAGGAGAGTACACTTTCATCCATAATAGCATTCACCTCAGATTGGTGGGTAATCCATTCTTAATTCTCTTAATAGAAAACAAAAAAGGAATGCTGCATATCCATGGCGAATGATTGCAGAATAATGAGTGTGAGGCAACGCTAACTTATTGATAATGTATGGCTCGTGTGTGTGTGTTAGAGTGCCTTGATATTTGTGTGCGTGTCCATTTTTAAACAGTCCATCGCTGTGAGTGTATGCTTATTATGGTTGCATCCCTACAGGTTACAATTAAGGCACCACAGGACAACCACGCGCACTCGTCCATATAAGGACAAAATGCCACACAGCCTTTTGACCCACAGTTGACCAGGGGCTCATCAACTACCAGCTCTCTGACCACTCTCTTTTTTCCAATTTAGCACAAAGGTGTACAGTGCGGTTCTCTCGCTGCTATTCTCTAAATTAATCCCAGAATACACTCCTTTGAACGAGGGACTCCTTTGAATAAACTAATAAAGCCTGTAGAGGAGGTTTTGACAGGGATAGAGGGAGTGAAGGGGTGAGACTCTGGTAGATGTGACCGGTCTACTCATTTGCGAGGGTTCTTTATTTGATTTGTCCGCGAGGGGGAACAAGGGCGGAGGGGTGGCTAGGCCAAAGGGCTGTGGTGGGCGGACAGGTGGTTTCGAGGGAAAGAGCCCATTCACACATGTCCAATTATACTCAATGGTATTAGTCACACTTTTATACATGCACACGAACACACACACACACACACCTCACACATCTTTGTCCTTGTGTGCATATGTTTGTGTGTCTATTCGGCCAGGTCTTGCTATTCATTTTTATTTATGTATTCACTTCCATAGCTCTTTCGAGTAAATCCCCTCATCTAATAGGCAGAGGCCAACGCTTGCCGACAGTACAAGCCTGATTTATTACAGGGCAGACAAGCCTTACCAGGGGCTCTGAATAGACACACACACACACACACACACACACACACACAAGCACCAACACACATAAACACACACGCACTATGGCTACGAGAGAGCAAGAGAGGTGAAACTGAGAAGATTGAGAGAGACGTGTGGAGAGGATTGAGAGGGAAGAGAGATAGAGAGCTGCCATGGCCCCATGAATTAAACAGCTATAAAGCTGGATGTGTGTTTGTGCACGTATGTCTGTCTGTGGTGTGTGGTTGTTATTGATGTGTGTGGTTAATCTTTGTGAGATTTTGAAAGGTTGTGTAAACATCTGTAAGTGGGGCTGTGTGGGTGTCTGTCTAAATTACTATGCTCTCCTCACTTCTTCTCCTGCTGGAGGGGATACATTTTTAGCAGTAGAACAGGGCGGTCCCTAAAGTCTGGTACAGCTTCCTATGACACACACACAAAGGCTTGTGTGCATGCCGATACACACACACACTTTGCACACACGCATGCACAGCAAATTTGCAAGTGTTCAAATGTTGGTGTTAAGGTAAAAAGTGTTAACACCAGTGGGATAAACATTTTCATCACGTGGCGACTAAAATAAGTTATTTTATTCACAGTGGAATCAACACTGCATGGTTTTGTTGTGTTTCAGTTAACTCTCTCAGAGTGAAAAAGACATGAGGGTCCTCATTATCATTCCTCCCAGAATTCTTTGTTGCAGGTTGAGTTTTAGAATAGTTTGTTCTAGTATCTATGTTTCTGCATGCACATTGATTAATTGATTATACCATACAAAGAGAACCATACAAACTAATCCAATCTGTAATAGTGAAGGGTCATTCGCGAACGAACAGCTCTTTTTGAACAGATCTTTTTGGTGAACGTCAGGAACCGAATCACATCAGTGAAAGACCCGTACATTTGGATACTGCTACTACTGCTTCTTGAGCACAAAACAAGTTTTCTGCAGATAATTATTTTGTAACTTATCTAAAGAGGGTGAATCCTCACTGCAGAAACAATAAATAGCATGGAGAGTGCGTCTGGACCATGCAGATTTTTTTCATTGCGTAAAAAAAAAGGCATGATAATTGTGAGAATGTCTAATAATTAGGCCAGGTAAAAATTTATTTGAACTAGCAGTTCACAATCTGACATAATGGTAGCCTACCTTTTGGGCTTTACAACATAGAAGTTTATCAGGTTGATCAGCTTACTATGCTTCTTCACCTGAGATTGGCCCCCAATTGCTAATCAATCAGTTATTTTTCTCCAGGCTTTGTCATCAAAATGGACCACCTTGCAATGAGTGACATGTATCCATCGTGATTTTCCCTGGACTTCTGCTGACCTCGTTATGAGCTAAACTAGATAAGGACCTTCCATTTTGGCCCTAATGTCTCAGTTACATATTTTTTTTACCATCACCCACTGTCCTGGTACTACGTCATGTCCCCCCTCGGGAGATATTCCCCACGCCTCTTTTGCTGCTCAGTCTGCTTCCCCGACTGCATTAGGGAGTTGTATGCAATAGTTAAGTATTGTGTCACTCGTAAAGTGAGCGTCTGCTTTTCTCAAATCTAACGTGCCTGTCACTATCACATTGTCCATTGTTGTAACTGCCCATGCCCAGCCTACCTTCCTCATACCCCCCTCCACAATGCTTGAACTGTCTGTGTATAAGATAAACTCAGGGTTTTCCAACAGATGACTCTTAATAAACCCATCAGGGAGCTGATTCAAAACCAACTCGCAACAGTCATGTTTAAGTAATGTGGTATCTGGAGGAAGCATCAGAGTAGCTGGACTACATGGTGTGCCACGTCACCTTTCCTTCAGAGATGTTCAATGTAGAGTCATGTTGCATAATAACATCAAGGCCTAAAATAGGTTGTTCAAATGAGTCTATCCACACCCCTGCATCAATCTTCATTGGACCAATAGAAATTGATAATGGTTTGGTCTGTTTCATGTGTTCCTCCCCCCCACTCCTGCTGCTCTCATCTTCTTGCCTGTGTACTTAGGACATATGTTTTTCATAAGATATGGAAAATACAGTGACTTACTGCAAAGTTGTTAATTAACCATCATGTTCACATATATTCCATCCGATTTCATATGCACACCAGCTGAGATGGGACGTAAGAGGGGTCTATTAGTTTCCCTCAACAGCATCCAGCAAACTCTGCTGCTGAACCAGAGAGTGCTTCTTAAATTTCTGCATCAACATTGTGTCATTGGGGCTGTTTTCTTGATTCCATTTTCCCTTAAACGGACCGTGCTTCTCCTGGCCATTCCTCATAAGAACATGTTTTCTTTTCTGAAATTATTTTTGCCAGTGACCAGAAATCCCGCAATAATGACATTCACCAGGTTTCTCTTTTGCTGAACGAATAATGTTGTTGGTTTCACCTGGAACCTGCACAACTCTTATACCCACGTCTCGTGGATGCTTCAAAGTTTTTGAACATTCATCCAACTGTCAAAAAAGAAAGATGGACCAAGGCACTCTTCATATATGCATGGCATTCGTCCCTAACCTTCGTCCTTTGTCCCTCCAATTGACTCAAATGATGTCAATTAGCCTCAGCCTAATTGACCTCAGCCATCAGAAGCTTCTAAAGCCATGACATCATTTTCTGTAATTTTCCAAGCTGTTTAAAGGCACAGTCAACTTAGTGTATGTAAACTTCTTACCCACTGGAATTGTGATACAGTGAAATAATCTGTCTGGAAACAATTGTTGGAAAAATTACTTGTCATGCACAAGGTAGATGTCCTAACCGACTTGCTAAAACTATAGTTTGCTAACAAGAAATTTGTGGAGTGGTTGAAAAACAAGTTTTAATGAATCCAACTTAAGTGTATGTAAACTTCTGACTTTATATTGGCTAGCTATCCATCTGATTGATGAATTTGAGAAAATGCCATTAACTAGGTCACAAGATTTAACCTCTCAGGGATTGCTGGGGCGCTAGCAGGTGAAATGTAAGGCGCCAAATTCAAAATCCAAAAGTTGAATTATTAAACATCCACCAATATACAAGTGTTCCATACTCATCAAAAGCCCTGTTTCTTGGCAATATCACAGCGTTGTCAGATTTCAAAAAGGCTTTACGGCGAAAGCAGCACATTTGATTGTTTGAGGGTAGCACCTCACATATTTTTCCCATAGCCATGAATCAATTAGCCATCATGGCACACACAACACATTTTACAGCGAAAACAAATCAATTACCTGTTGAAGAACTTCTGCTGAGGTCATCCTAAGTGTCCAACGAAGACAATCCATGGTTCTTTTGTTAGAAAAAGTAATGTATTTTATCCATAAATCTCCATTTGGTTCACGCGTTATAATCAGAAACGACAGCTTCCACTCCTCCATTGAAATGTGACGCAAACTCGTTCATCTTATACCTATAAACTTGTCCAAGAACAATCAAACAAACATAGTTTTATATGTATCCTTAGGAACACTTTTACGTATATTTACTATTATAAATCAACCGGAATATAAACTGATCGATAAAGACGGTAAAAAAGACACTGCGCGCCTTGTCGGGAACGCGACTGGGTACTGTTTACATAAAAAGGTCACTTCCTGGTTTGCTCTTATTCTCTGGTCTAAAGCATCCAAATTGAAAATTTACACTGTCTCGAGACTGTTGACATCTAAAGGAAGTGATGGGTACTGCATTCATATGCCCTTATATGGTCATTTTGATGAGGGAGGGGTTCCAAATGAGCAATGTGTCAAAATCACTTTTTCCAGGGCAGAAATTCCTCGGGGTTTCGCCTGCCATATGTGTTCTGTTTCACTCACAGACAAATGGTTAACACTTTTGGAGAAGTCAGTGTTTCCTATCCAATGGTACTAAGTATGTGCATATCCTATTTTCTGGGCCTGAATGGGAGGCATTTTACTTTGGGCACGCCAGGCTCTCCAAAACCGACCCCTCAGCTGCCACTCCCTAACAAGTTAAACTGCTGGGGGAAAGCTAGCTAACGTTAATTCCCACCTTCAGTCTGAGTTGAGTTCACCTTAGCTAGCTAGCTAAGGGGACTGTAGCTATTCAAAAAATATTCACACCCGTTGACTTATTCCACATTTTGTTGTGTTACTGATTAAATATAGATGTTTTTTTGTCATTGGCCTACACACAATACCCCATAATATCAAAGTGGAATCATGTTTTAAAAAATATATATTTTTATGAAAAATGTATAACTGAAGTGTCTAACGTCAATCCCTTTGTTACAGCAAGCCTACATAAGTTCAGGAGTAAAAATGTTCTTAAGAAGTCACATATAATTTGAATGGACCCATTCTGTGTGCAATAATAGTGTTTAGGATGATTTTGAATGACTACCTTATCTCTGTATCCACACGTACAATTATCTGTAAGGTCCCTCAGTTGAGCAGTGCATTTAAACCACAGATTCAACCACAAAGACCATGGAGGTTTTCCAATGCCTCGCCAAGAAGGGCACCTATTGGTAGATTGCTAATAATACAAAAACTGACATTTAATATCCCTTTGAGCAGGTTAAGTAATTAATTAAACTATGGATGGTTTATCAATACACCCAGTCACTACAAAGATACAGGCGTCCTTCCTTACTCAGTTGCCGGAGAGGAAGGAAACCACTTAGGGATTTCACCATGAGGCCAATGGTGACTTTAAACAGTTAGAGTTTAATGGCTGTGATAGGAGAAAACTGAGGATGGATCAACATTGTAATTACTCCACAATACTAACCTAATTTCCAGAGTGAAAAGAAGGAAGCTTGTACAGAATAACAATTTTCCAAAACATGCATCCTGTTTGCAATAAGACACTAAAGTAAAACTGCAAAAGAAATGTGGGAAAGAAATTAACTGTATGTTCTGAATACAAAGTGTTATGTTTGGGGCAAATCCAACACATCACTGAGTAGCAATCTTAATATTTTCAAGTATGGTGGTGGTATGCATCAAGTTAGGGGTATGTTTGTCATCGGCAAGGACTAGGGAGTTAATAAAAAATAATAATAATAATTGGAAAGGAGCTAAGCAAAAACCTGGTTCAGCCTGTTTTCCAACAGACACTTGGAGATTGAAATCACCTTTCAGCATGACAATAACCTAAAACACAAAGCCAAATATATACTGAAGACATTGAATGTTCCTGAGTGGCCTAGTTACAGTTTTGAAATCAGCATGGAAATCTATGGCAAGACTTGAAAATGGCTATCTAGCAATGTTTAAAAAACAAATTGTCAGAGCTTGAAGAATATTGTACAACCCAGAAAGGCTCATAGTAGTAATCACTCCGCAAGGTGATTCTAACATGTCATGACTCAGGGGTGTAAACAGGGGTGTGAATACTTAAATTAGATATTTCTGTATTTAATTTTCAATAAATTAGTAAACATTTCTAAAAACATGTTTTCACTTTGTCATTATGGGTTATTGTGTGTAGAATGGTGAGATGGAAAAAAAAATGTTATCAATGTTCAGGCTGTAATATAACAAAATGTGGAATAAGTCTAGGTGTATGAAGGCCCTGTAAATGCCCCTCCTTATACGACTGCACTGTGTTGCTCTGATATAATTAGGCGGATTAGGCTATTGCACTTTTGACCTTTTTGACCTTCATTAGTTAGCTAAATTACTGACACGCTAGGCTATTATTGTTGTTATTATTAATGTTTTTGCAGTTGTTGCTGCTGAGAGACCGAGGCCCGTATTCACAAAGCATCTCAGAGTAAGAGTGCTGATTTAGGATATGTTTTGCCTTCACATGGAGTACAATCACATTTACAAGGGGGAGCTGATCCTTGATCACTATTTCTACTCTGAGACACTTTGTTGATAAGGGTCCTGAAAGAAAGCTGTTGCTATGAAAATCACTTTGTTGCATTTGGTCATCCCCAAAATGTGGCATTTGAAAGGTTTGATAGCTGTCATTCCTCAGGGAACACTGTGGGTAGCTGACAACAGGATGGCAGGTTTTTTGATGTCCTGCTCTAGAGTTCCATAGCCTCACCTGGGGATAGGGGGATGGACACGTTAGTTTTATAAAAGTCTGGGAGACTTTTACATGGAAGAGAGAGCATGAGTTTGAGTGAGTACAGTAAATCCAATCCAACCAGCGAACCTGGATAATTTGCTATGTTGTCACCGATTACATGTAAGCAAAAAATTGTAACTGTAATCCGTTATAAGCTATTTTTAGGGCCTTCCTCTGACACCGCCTGGTATAGAGGTCCTGAATGGCAGGAAGCTTGGCCCCAGTGATGTACTGGGCCGTACGCACTACCCTCTGTAGTGCCTTGCGGTCGGAGGCCGAGCAGTTGCCATACCAGGCAGTGATGCAACCCGTCAGGATGCTCTCGATGGTGCAGCCTTTTGAGGATCTGAGGACCCATACCAAATCTTTTCAGTCTTCACGACTGTCTTGGTGTGCTTGGACCATGTTAGTTTGTTGCTGATGTGGACACCAAGGAACTTGAAGCTCTCAACCTGCTCCACTACAGCCCCGTCGATGAGAATGGGGGCGTGCTCATTCCTCCTTTTCCTGTAGTCCACAATCATGTCATATGTCTTGATCACGTTGAGGGAGAAGTTGTTGTCCTTTCACCACACGGTCAGAGACCTCCTCCCTATAGGCTGTCTCGTCATTGTCGGTAATCAGGCCTACCACTACTGTGTCATCGGCAAACTTAATGATGGTGTTGGAGTTGTGCCTGGCCGTGCTGTCATGAGTGAACAGGGAGTACACGTCTCTAGCTTCATGGCTAGAGACGTGAGTGCTACGGGTCGGTAGTCATTCCAGAAAGGATGTTTGCGTAAAAAATCTTTGACACTTCTCTGTTTTTCAATGACATTCAAATCAGCATTGAAAAATGGCGCAAGTTTAAGTTTGTTCCACCTGAGCGAGTCAGACCACAAGTCAGAGACCGCTATGATGACACATCAAATGTGTTTGATGGATCTCGAGAAAAGAGCAGGAATAGGCTATTATAGGCTACAGTCCAAGCTATGTCTTCCAATGATGTGACTGCTGTCGGCATCCAAAGATTATCCAACTTGAATAAACACTTGGAAGTAACGATCAAATGTCGGTACATATAAGTGTATCGGCTGAAAGCTTAAATTCTTGTTAATATAACTGCACTGTCCAATGTACAGTTGCTATTACTGAGAAAAAATGCCATGCTATTGTTTGAGGAGAGCTCCTGACAACAAAACACTTTTTTTCACCGCGATAGGTTTGATAAATTCACCTCTGAAGGTGAAATGTGTACTTCCATTCTGAAATCTTGCTCTGATTTATCATCCAAAGGGTCCCAGAGATAACATGAAGTGTCGTTTTGTTAGATAAAATCATTGTTCATATCCTCAAAGGGTCCATATAGCATGCAAGTTCGATTTTGTATTTCCACTCATTCAATTTGCAAAGAAAGGAATCTATGAAAATCTCACCCTAAATGTTGATTAAACCAGTCAAATCGTGTTCGTATGTATTTCCCAGAGATCCTAGAACGTAATGAGACTTCACTATATCATTAGGGGTGTAGTATCCTATAGGACACCACATTTGGTCAGAGAGCGACACCTTCATGGCACGCCAATGGTTCGGGCGGTCTTCATTTGATTGACCTAATCATGGTCAAATAAGCACCAATTGGGGTCAAACAAAGCTAGCTAGCTAGCCAATGAGCTGGGCTTTACGGGAGTATTTTATTTATTTTTTTATTTTTATTTCACCTTTATTTAACCAGGTAGGCAAGTTGAGAATATGTTCTCATTTACAACTGCGACCTGGCCAAGATAAAGCAAAGCAGTTCAACACATACAACAACACATAGTTGCACATTGGAGTAAACAAACACTCAGTCAATAATACAGTAGGGAAAAAAACAAATCTACATACAATGTGTGCAAATGAGGTAGGATAAGGAACACAAGGCAATAAATGGGCCATGGTGGCAAAGTAACTACAGTATAGCAATTTAACACTGGAATGGTAAATGTGCAGTAGATGAATGTGCAAAGTAAAAATACTGGGGTGCAAAGGAGCAAGATAAATAAATTACTACAGTAGGGGATGAGGTAGTTGGTTGGGCTATGTACAGGTGCAGTGATCTGTGAGCTTCTCTGACAGCTGGTGCTTAAAACTGGTGAGGGAGATAAGTGTCCAGTTTCAACGATTTTTGTAGTTCGTTCCAGTCATTGGCAGCAGAGAACTGGAAGGAATGGCGGCCAAAAGAGGAATTGGCTTTGGGGGTGACAAGTGAGATATACCTGCTGGAGCGAGTGCTACGGGTGGGTGCTGCTATGGTTACCAGCGAGCTGAGCTAAGGCGGGGCTTTACCTAGCAGGGACTTGTAGATGACCTGGAGCCAGTGGGTCTGGCGACGAGTATGTAGCGAGGGCCAGCCGACTAGAGCATACAGGTCGCAGTGGTGGGTGGTATAAGGGGCTTTGGTGACAAAGCGGATGGCACTGTGATAGACTGCATCCAGTTTGCTGAGTAGAGTATTGGAAGCTGTTTTGTAGATGACATCGCCGAAGTCGAGGATCGGTAGGATAGTCAGTTTTACTAGTGCAAGTTTGGCAGCATGAGTGAAGGAGGCTTGTTGTGAAATAGAAAATCGATTCTAGATTTAATTTTGGAATGGAGATGTTTAATGAGTCTGGAAGGAGAGTTTTTAGTCTAGCCAGACACCTAGGTATTTGTAGTTGTCCACGTATTCTAGGTCAGAGCCGTCCAGAGTAGTGATGCTAGTTGGGCGGGCGGGTGCAGGCAGCGAACGGTTGAAAAGCATGCATTTGGTTTTACTAGCGTTTAAGAGCAGTTGGAGGCCACGGAAGGAGTGTTGTATGGCATTGAAGCTCGTTTGGAGGTTAGTTAACACAATGTCCAAAGAAGGGCCAGAAGTATACAGAATTTTGTCGTCTGCATAGAGGTGGATCAGAAAATCACCAGCAGCAAGAGCGACATCATTGATGTATACAGAGAAGAGAGTCGGCCCAAGAATTTAACCCTGTGGCACCCCCATAGAGACTGCCAGAGGCCCAGACAACAGGCCCTCTGATTTAACACACTGTACTCTGTCGGTGAAGTAGTTGGTGAACCAGGCGAGGCAATCATTAGAGAAACCAAGGCTGTGTAGTCTGCCGATAAGGATGTGGTGATTGACAGAGTCGAAAGCCTTGGCCAGGTCAATGAATACGGCTGCACAGTAATGTCTCTTATCGATGGCGGTTATGATATTGTTTAGTACCTTGAGCGTGGCTGAGGTGCACCCGTGACCAGCTCGGAAACCGGATTGCACAGCGGAGAAGGTACGGTTGGATTCGAAGTGGTTAATGATCTGTTTTTTAACTAGGCTTTCAAAGACTTTAGAGAGGCAGGGCAGGATTGATATAGGTCTATAGCAATTTGGGTCTAGGGTGTCACCCCCTTTGAAGAGAGGGATGACCGTGGCAGCTTTCCAATCTTTTGGGATCTCGGACGACACCAAAGAGAGGTTGAGCAGACTGGTAATAGGAGTTGCAACAATGGCAGCAGATAGTTTTAAAAAAGAGGGTCCAGATTATCTAGTCCATCTGATTTGTACGGGTCCAGATTTTGCAGCTCTTTCAGAACATCTGCTATCTGGATTTTGGTGGAGGAGAAGCTGGCAAGGCTTGGACAAGTAGCTGCGGGGGGGTGGAGCTGTTGGCCGGGGTTGGGGTAGCCAGGAGGAAAGCATGGCCAGCCATAGAGAAATGCTTGTTGAAATTTTCGATTATCATGGATTTGTCGGTGGTGACCATGTTACCTAGCCTCAGTGCAGTGGGCAGCTGGGAGGAGGTGCTATTGTTCTCCATGGACTTGACAGTGTCCCAAAACTTTTTGGAGTTAGAGCTACAGGATGCAAATTTCTGTTTGAAAAAGCTAGCCTTTGCTTTCCTGACTGATTGCGTGTATTGGTTCCTGACTTCCCTGAACAGTTGCATATCGCGGGGACTATTCGATGCAATAGCAGTCCGCCACAGGATGTTCTTGTGCTGGTCAAGGGCAGTCAGGTCTGGAGTGAACCAAGGGCTGTATCTGTTCTTAGTCCTACATCTTTTGAAAGGGGCATGCTTATTTAAGATGGAGAGGAAGTTGCTTTTAAAGAACAACCAGGCATCCTCGACTGACGGAATGAGGTCAATATCCTGCCAGGATACCCGGGCCAGGTCGATTAGAAAGGCCTGTTCGCAGAAGTGTTTTAGGGAACATTTGACAGTGATAAGGGGTGGTCGTTTGACCGCGGGTCCATAGCGGTTGCAGGCGATGAGGCAGAGGTGTATTTGGAGGGCAAGTTGGTCAGGATAATGTCTATGAGGGTGCCCATGTTTACCGATTTTTGGATTGTACCTGGTGGGTTCCTTGATGATTTGTGTGAGATTGAGGGCATCTAGCTTAGATTGTAGGACTGCCGGGGTGTTAAGCATATCCCAGTTTAGGTCACCTAACAGAACGAACTCTGAAGATAGATGGGGGCAATCAATTCACATATGGTGTCCATGGCACAGCTGGGAGCTGCGGGGGGGTCTATAGCAGGCGGCAACAGTGAGAGACCTATTTCTGGAGAGATTCATTTTTAGAATTAGAAGTTCTAACTGTTTGGGCATAGATCTGGAAAGTATGCCAGAACTATGCAGGCTATCTCTGCAATAGATTGCAACTCCTCCCCCTTTGGCAGTTCTATCTTGGCGGAAAATGTTGTAGTTGGTATGGAAATCTCAGAATTTTTGGTGGCCTTCCTAAGCCAGGATTCAGACACGGCCAGGACATCAGGGTTGGCGGAGTGTGCTAAATCAGTGAGTAAAACAAACTTAGGGAGGAGGCTTCTGATGTTAACATGCATGAAACCGAGGCTTTTACGGTTACAGAAGTCAATAAAAGAGAGTGCCTGGGGCCTGGGAATAGGTGTGGTGCTGGGGGCTACAGGGCCTGGGTTTACCTCCACATCACCCGAGGAACAGAGGAGAAGCAGGATGAGGGTACGGCTAAAGGCTATCAGAACAGGACGTCTAGTGCGTTGGGAACAGAGAATAAAAGGAGCAAATTTCTGGGCGTGGTAGAAGATTCAGGGTATAATGTGCAGACGGGTATGGCGGAGTGAGAGTATAGTGGAGGTAGGCCCAGGCACTGAGTGATGATAAGAGTGGTTGCATCTCTGGAGGTGCTGGTAATACTGGGTGAAGTCACCGCATGTGTGGGAGGTGGGACAAAGGAGGAATCTGAGGCATGTAGAGTGGGCCTAGGGGCTCCACTGTAAACTAAAACAATGATAACTATCCTAAACAACAGTAAACAGGGCATATTGACACTTGAGAGAGACATAAAGCAGGGCATAAATTAAACACAGGTGTTGGTTGGGAGAGCTAGCTAGGACAACAACAGGTAAGACTGCAAAGGCTAGTCAGCTAAGACAACAGGTAAAACTGGCGATGAATGGGCAGAGGGTTGGTTAGCAACACACAGGGCCTGAGTTCGCGGCTGGGGCCGACAGATAAATAAAATAAATAAATAAAAATAAACAGAATGGAGTACCGTGATTAATGAATAGTCCTGCAGGCATCAGCTATGTAGCCGAGTGATCATAGGGTCCAGTGAACAGCAATAGATGGGGCAGGGAAGCCGCGAGGTAGTCTTTACTACGCCGGCACGCAGGAGAAGTTAAGAGTTAGCCCCGACGGAGGCCGGTTGCAGGCAGAGCGGATGGAGTAATCTTCGGCAGACCAGTCGAGGTGGTACGACAGGAGATGCAAGAGAGGTATTGTTGTTGCTAGCCGGGAGATGCGCCTGGCTCGCGGCTAGCTGGAGCTAGCTCCGTGGCAGGGGCATTAGCCACTAGAGCCACTCGGTCACTCAGTGGCAGCTAGCTAGGTGTGGAGATCAGGTGTAGTGGTCCAGGGTTTACGGCAGGGATCCGGCGTTTTGGTGGAGAAACAGTCCGACGGTGGTAGGCTGGCAAGTATTATCCGGGCTAAGAAAGGCTGGTGTCTGTGCAGTAGGGATAAAGGCCGCTAGTATCTGGAAACCCTGTGTGTTTTGCAAAATCTAGGTGCTAACCTTTTGCGACAGCATGCCTTTTCCTTTTGGACAAAAATTATAAGAATATTCAGCGTTATGAAACGTTTTTTTTTGCAAATATTTAACTTATAATATGGCTACTAATACTGGAAAAGCTAACTCAAAGTCCAAGCATACAGATTTGACGATATTCTTGCAGAAAATGTAACATGAATGCAACTGTCTCCTTCACGATATGCCCAAATGTACCTGAGTGACTTTGCACATACACTGCTGCCAGCTTGTGAACACCATCGGAATTCCAACCAAAGTGATGGCTAGAACTGGGACCTTTCTCTTGCATTTCAAAGATGGTGGTAGAAAAAAAACGAAGGATTTTTTTATTTTCTTCTACCAGATCTATTGTGTTATATTCTCCTACATTCAATTCACATTTCCACAAACTTCAAAGTGTTTCCATTCAAATGGTACCAATAATATGCATATCCTTGCTTCAGGGACTGAGCTACAGGCAGTTAGATTTGGTATGCCATTTTAATTGAAAAAAAGGGAGATATCCCTATTAAACAGACACATCAGTGCTTTCAGCATGTCAACACTTCTTACCCTGTGACACTCATATATTCCTATTGACTGCAATGTATTGAGAAAAACATCAACCCTGTGACAAGCATCTTTTCCCACTGACTGTAATGTTACATTTTTCAGGCTGATAATGGACTGCCATTATAATGCTGTACATTTACAGGTGAAAGTTTTACAGTCTAGTGAATATAACCCATGACTCACAACTTCATTGTTTGGTCTCAAGAGTCACAATGGCTTGCCACCAGGAAACTGAGTCAAACAACACATTGTCGCTCAAGCATAATGAATCACTCACCCAGCCCTTTTCCTCTTCTTCTCATCATTGATTCCATTTTTCCTCACACTCACTTGCACACGCACACAGAGTGAATCTGGAATCATTACGAAATGATGAAGAGGCACTATCTACCTCATAAATATTCCTGTTAATTGACCTGTCATAGCTAATTGCTGTAGGAGGCAAGGTACTGGGAGTGTATGTGTTTAGGATGGGGAAGTCTCTTTCTGTGTGTGTGTGTTTCGGTGCGTGTGAGAGAGAGTGATAATGTCTCCATCTCTGTCTGAGCATGTGAATGTCAATGCATGTGAGTATGTCCGAGCTTGAGTCTGTGTGTCTGTGTGTGTCTATGCATTTGTGTGTTTTCGTGTATGTTTGAGTGCACGCCTTGATGCTAAAGCTATAACTCTTTAGAATTTGGACTATGAGACCAACGAACCGGACCGATGCGGATCGTTCAAGTTTCAGGGCTGGGGCTGAGAGAGAGAACAAGACACAAGGTTGGTTACGGGGGGAACACAACTGGGACGTGGTTGAGATTAGACCGTTGAACTGGTTTGTATTGATGTTTCTAGGTCTCGCGGGTCCTTTGATAAATTATTTTATTTGTTCACTTTTCCCTCATTCTCTATGGTTGGTTGAGGCCGGTGGTGAATGCATATCCGTGCAAGGTTTTCTGAGGCGGACATCACACACATGCACGCACGCACACACACACACACACATTCAGTCTTATAGGGAAAATGAGAGCCAACTAGCAAGGTTGCTGACAAGCAAACCAATATGTGCACGTTCCTCTACTGTAAATACACACGTTCAAACAAAGGCATGTAAACATACATAAGAGCCGTATATACACACTCTTACAATGACCCAGATAAGACACAGATGTACACACACACATGCACGCACACACACATATACACACACACACACATGCATGCACACCCACTCACTCAGGAACGTACACACACACGCTATATAGACTTGACTCAGCACCTGGGGAGATGAGATGGAGCCCTGAGCGGTAATCACTGCACACTACACACACCGCACACTGAGTCAGCACTTCAGCATGCCTGACCTCCATAGCGATGAGTGGGAGTAAAGTGCAACTGAGGCTCCTGTGGAGCCGAGTGGACCCCCATAGCGTGCCAACCAGGAATATCAGGCTTCCTCATGACCAGGGATGGGCAGGACGACTGCATTTGGGAAAACATATTTAAATTTTTGCCATTTGTTTTTGTAAACAAATCGGTTTATTTCGTACAATAAAGCACTGAACTATTCTGTGGATTACCCATTCTCATCATAAATCATCAGCGTCCTGCAAAAACCTAGGGTAATACTTTATTTGGACTATCCGGACTATCCAAATAAAGTGTGAGCAAACCTTGTGTCAGAATTGTTTTTGATTGCATTTTTCACATTAGTAGTCATCCCACTACAATGTGCTGTGAAAGTTTCTCGACTCTCAAGTTCACTTGAAAACGAAAACTTTAAAATCAAAGTTTTTACAGAATGCCGATGAAATATAAAGCAGTCAGTGGAATATTTTGTCAATATGGTACATTTTTGCTCGTGGACGGCCTTACCTGGAAGGGTCCACTGGGGTTGACAATGATGTTGGCCTGGTTCCAGTCAGGACCCTGGTTCCCAATCAGGCTCCAGACCTTAGTGTCCACAGAGGCGATGCTCTTCACCCTCAGCCACACGTCCAGGGTACCTACATGTCAGGGCAGAGAAAGGAGAACAGAGCTAATTGAGGGGCTTTGGAGGGGGGTTTGGGTGGGTGTGTGTGCGTGGTCTTGTTCTTCGATCCTCGTAGGGACCTGAAATTCCCCAAAGTCCCCACAAGGATAGTAAAACAAGAAAAATTCTCCCTTGTTGGGACATTTCCCACATCCCCACGAGGACAAAGGCTATTTTAAAATTAGGGGTTAGGTTTAAGGTAAGGGTTACAATTAGGGTTAGGTTTAGGGAAACCAGGAAGAAAAATAAAATGTGTGTATGTCTATTTTCACTGTTGTGTTTTTTACCCCAATCTTTTTTTTTATGTTTATTTTCCTTTTCTGCTGAAAGCACTTTCCTTTGTTTCTGCGCCCTGCCTAGATTTGAGACTGAATAATATATTGGGTTCTCTTAATCACAAAGTAGTAGTGGTTATTCAATGCATAAGTTAGGTTGCCTGTCTCCCTAGCTTCATGCTCCCCACCATGAGATCTATCTATCTTTCCTAAAACAAGGTTGAGATTAAAATAATTTACATATGTTACTCGTTTCAGGAAACTAGGCATATGTCGTGTGTCACTACTTCACAGGAGAGCCATTTGAACGTAACTTTTTTTTTTTATTATCAAAATGCATATTTTTTTCTGAAATGCATTCTTCATGTGCCGTAATAACAAACATGAATGCCATCTGCAAATACGAATAAAATTTTTAAATTACGAGCTTAGCACCTAATGTCACAGGAAGGCCAAAAAGATAATCAAGGACAACAATCACCCGAGTAACTGTCACACCACTACCATCCAGAAGGCGAGGTCAGTACAGATGCATCAAAGCTGGGACCGAGAGACAGCTTCTATCAGACTGATAAACAACAATCACTAACTCAGAGAGGCTGCTGCCTACATTGAAACCCAATCACTGACCACTTTAAAAAATGCATCACTAGTCACTTTATACAATGCCATTTTAAATAATGCCACTTTAATAATGTTTACCTATCTTACATTGCTTATGTCATATGTATATACTGTATTTTATACCATCTATTGCACCTTGCCTATGCCACTCAGCCATCGCTCATCCATATATTTATATGTACATATTCTCATTCACCCCTTTAGATTTGTGTGTATTGGGTAGGTACTGCGCTGTCGGAACTAGAAGCACAAGCATTTCACTACACTCGCATTAACATCCGCTAATCATGTGTATGTGACCAATAACATTGGATTTTTAGCCATGAAAAAAGTAAGCAACGTTTGCGCTAGACATGATTAGCTGAGATAATGAGTGGGCTGGACATGCCGAGATATATGTTTGGAGTGTAGTTGGAAGCCATAGGTACTGCAGTCTCAGTCCTAAATAGAAATCAATAGGCAGCCTGGAGAAAAAGGTCATGTACAAAAAAAAATGCAATTCCGGATGGATTTTCCTCGGGTTTTTGCCTGCTATATCAGTTCTGTTATACTCACATACATTATTTTAACACTTTTAGAAACGTCAGAGTATTTCCTATCCAATAGTACTAATTATGTGCATATCCTATTTTCTGGGCCTGGGTGGCAGGCATTTTTACTTTGGGCACGCCAGACTCTCCAAAACAGTCACCTCTGCTGCCGCTCCCTAAGAAGTTCTTGGAGAGTCTGGCGTGCCCAAAGTAAAATGCGCCCCACTGCTCCCTAAGTAGTTTTAAAGGCACAGTCAACTTAATGTATGTAAACTTCTGACCCACTGGAATTGTGATATAGTGAATTATAAGTGAAATAATCTGTCTCTAAACAATTGTTGGAAAAATGACAGGTGTCATGCACAAAGTAGATGTCCTAACCGACTTGCCAAAATTATAGTTTGTTCACAAGAAATTTGTGGAGTGGTTGAAAAATGAGTTTTAATGACTCCAAACTAAGTGTATGTAAACTTCCGACTTCACCTGCATATGTTTTCAACAACCAAGGGGAAGATATCAGAATAGGGGCATTGGAGAATAATAACATTGTACTGAATACATTTGTACTGTAGTGAAGCCGTCTCTAGAGTAATGCAAGGTCTCTTTCATGATCAAGTGAAACGTCAATTGCTATGGAAATGCTGGGATATGTTTTTCAATTATGTTAAAGGTAATTATGACGGTGATACAATATGGATAACAATTATTATCATGAATATTAAGGTTATACGCACTACATATTACATACAGACACTCAACCATGCAAATTGGTGGAGTTATTATTTATTTGGACGGCACGCGTTATAGTCTTACTCTTATACAGACATCGTACATACTCTCACTAAATCACATCCAATATCATACATAAACCTACTCAGATTTACTACACACATCTTGTCTCAATTTTCTAACATCTGTGGCATTGGCTCACAGACAAACAGGCAAGGGATTAAAACAAATTTAGCTTGAACCTATTTCTTGAATTGTAAATATCTGACATTTGAAAGCTCTAATTTTGACCATCATAATACATCTGATGGCAGTAACTTTACAAGCACTAATAATGGTCAATTTAGACTGAGAATAGTATTTTGTTATGGTAAGGGGTGAAATAAGTATAGCCAGTTATAATGGTATAGCCAGTTATAACGGTTTAGCAGATTATATAAATGAAGATCAGTCTTTACGTGGCTAAAAGAAAAGGAATTTAACATACACTGTTTAGAGGAAACTCCCTCCATCCTTAGATGAAGTTGCGTGGAAAAAGGAATGGGGTGGTGAAATAATTTTCTGTCATGGACAAAGGAACTCAAAAGGTGTGATGATATTAATTAACAAAAATGTTGATCTGAATGTGCAAATAGTCAGGAATGATTCGCAAGGAAGTTGGATCTTTTTGAATGTGAAAGTGGACGAAAAAGTGCTTTGTCTCATTATTCTATGTGGTCCAAATCAGGATGATCCATACTTCTTATAAAATATTTATACCAATTTAGAAATAGTGGATATTTGGAGACTAAAAAACCCTGACCTAGTGAGGTATACATGGAGGAGGCTCAATCAAGCTAGTTATCTTGACTACTTTCTTGTCTCTTTCTCTCTTGCATCAAAGGTTAAAAATGTTAGATAGGAGAAAGAATCCGATCATCATCTAATTGGCTTTCACATAACTCTTATAGAATTTCCACGTGGACAGGGATATTGGAAATGTTATCAAAGTTTACTGGAGGACAACTTTTTTTTAGCTAAGACAAAATAATTTATAACTGAAATCTTGCTTGTTTGTATGTGACCAAATACTTATTTTCCACCATAATTTGCAAATAAATTCATAAAAAATCCTACAATGTGATTTTCTGGATTTTTCTTTCCTCATTTTGTCTGTCATAGTTGAAGTGTACCTATGATGAAAATTACAGGCCTCTCTCATCTTTTTAAGTGAGAGAACTTGCACAATTGGTGGCTGACTAAATACTTTTTTCCCCCACTGTAAAACATTGCAAGATTCAAGACTTCGTGCTTTTCAGCTAAAATTATTATTCCGAATTTTTGCCACCAACAAAATGTTGAATATTTGGGGCATAAAATCATCGAAGCTCTGCAAATTTTGTTGTGAGGATACAGAATCAATAGACCATTTATTTTGGTATTGCCCTCAGGTAGCCTGTTTCTGGTCTCAGGTTCAGGAATGTCTGAAAGTGCATAGCATTGATCTAAAATTGACCCAAGAAATAGTACTGTTAGGAGATCTGGAGAGACCGGGTCAGTCAATTACTATTATACTAATACTCTTAGTAAAAGTATTTATCTTAAACTCGCAATCTGTGGATTCTATTCAATTAGATAGATTGAAATTGTACGTTAAACATCACAGCATAGTTGAAAGATATATAAATCTGAGGAGGGTGGCCAGCAGAGATAGGTGGGATGGGCTGAGGGAAGCTGAGGGTTGGGATGTGGAATTGGAGACAATTGGGAGTGGAGTTGCTGTGTGGGAGATATAATGATGGTCAAAGATAAAAGTAAAAAATAAAACATAATAAAAATTGTTTGAATGACACAGAGGGGCAGTATTTTTACAGCTAATGTCGGTTTGCCTGAGGCTGATGCCGTGCAGGTGTTTGTACACATGCATATACACACACTCATTCAGATAAACGCATACAAGAACACACACATACATGTTATAGTGCCAGACATGCACACAAACATATGCAGTTGGCATTGCTTTAATGATTTTAGTTGTCCTTGATGTTCTTTGTTTTTTAGCTTTTTGTTGTTAGTTTTTTTGCATTGTTTGCTGTTCTGTCTTTCTTTTTTCTCTTTAGTTCATTTTCTTGGTGCATTGGGGGGTTCTTGGGGGTGGGGAATATGATTAATTGTACTTTATTTTTTATCAATTTTTTTATTTTATTTTTTATTTTTTTTCTTCTTGGGGGAAATGTGGGAGGGGTCTCGATTGGTTGAGGGACAGTTATTGGGGAACTGTGGGGGATCTTGGAGGGTTCAGGTTCATGTTTTTTGGCCTGGTGGGAGATCTGTCAACATGCCCTTGAGCAGGGCATCGACCCTGGATGCTTCTGTGTGTCTCTCTGAATGGGAGTCTGTTGGATGACTGGTGTGGTGTAGTTGTTGAGCGGCTTCACTGCAAGTATTTTGTATGTTCAATAAAAAAAAATTATAAAAAAAAAGCCAAGTCTTAAGTCCCTTTTGGCAATGGCTTTCTGCCTACTGTGGATTAGGTCTATAAACCTTGTAAATTATTTGAAGAGACTACCTTGTTCATTAGTCCATACTTGTATGAAAGAAAGCACATCAGGCACTATTTAAATCAAAATACATTTCCTTTTAAAATGTAGACAGTTTACATTAATAAAAGTAATTGTACCGGATATGAAAAAAAGCAAACATAACATTTTAAAGTGCAATTTTATTTTGTTACAGACATCCCTAAAATATACTTACTGACCAGGATACTTAACAACAGAAATACATTTTCCTGTAACAAGTAGCAAATTACGTCCTGTGCCCTAAGACAGAGAACATTTCTGTTGCAGACAGGTTACATTTCAGAAAGATCAAGTTTGTCAGCGTTCTTGCACTGAGCCTGGAACGATGAGGGCGCATGATGAGGCCTCTATGACTAAACACTCTCTCCACTGGGGAACTGGTGGCAGGCACAGCCAACACTGTCATTGCTACCTGCTTGAGCCTTGGAAAGTCTTTTGCATGGATTCTCCAAATATCCAAGCAATCAACTTCATTTTCATCAGAAGATACTTGAATGTAGCGAATAATCTCTGCTCTGACAGATTACTTTGTCTCCTTTCTTCTTGCTGATCTTGTTGGGGTAGCCAGAGAACAGTCTGGAGGTTTTGGCAGGTGGTTGTTCTTCTTCTTCTCCACTATTGCTCTCAGCAGTGCAGCCATTATGTATACATGGAATCGGCGTTTGAGTGACTGCTGCAGTGCTTTTACTAGACTGACTAGGTGACGACTTGTGCTCAGTATACTTTGCAGATGATAGTTGAGTGACAGTACACAAGGAAAGGCAGCACTGAGTCACCACTTTCTCCCCATGAGTAAGGTCGGTGGCTTGGACAAAAGGGTCCAAAATGTCCACTAGCTCCAATAGCTGGCTCCATTCCCTTGGTGATAAGCAGAGCTCCTTGTGTCCTTGGGACTCAAGTAGAGTATTGACGCTTTGCTGATTCAGATTGGTGACTGCTTTAACAAGCCGGAGGATGGAACTCCATCTGGTAGACACAGCAGCAGGGATACTACGATTGGCTCCGAACTCAGCTTCAAATGCTTCTTTCAGACAACAGGTAGTATGTAGTAAGCTGCAAAGTTTAGTTACCTTAGCCATCACTGTTTGATTTTTGTTTCCTTTAGTCCATCTCTAATCACCAGTTGTAATGAATGAGTAAACCCCTGTTAGCGCTGTTGCCTGCCGTTGGTTTGGATAGCTTCAACATCAACACTGTACCCTTCACCAAATTATTTCCATAGACTGGGGTTATCCACATCCATCATCATCATCATCATTGCTTGCTTTGGGGAAACAAACTGTGAAGGCCTTTTTCATATTTGCAGTGTTATCACATATGATATAATCTAATTAATGTTAATGCTAAAATTATCACGTATTACTTAAATGTATCACTGATTCTTTCCCCAGTGTGTGACCCTGTGAATCTATCACAGCTCAACAGAAGTGACTCCAGTCTGGGATTTTTTTTTCTCTTCCATGGCCATGTAATGGGCCGTTACTCCCATGAAGCACCTCATGGTCCTGTCAGTCAATATATCTACAGTGACAGACACTGATTCTGTCTTCTCTAGGGCACTTTTGATTGTAGCCTCTTTGTTCAGTGTTAAGTCATGCAGGTTGCCTGGTGAACGTGGGCCTACTTACTGGTCTATATTTGTCATCTACCACTGACATGAAATGCCTAAAATGAGGGTTGTCCACTAAGGACATAGGCAGGATGCAGGAAATGATCAGGTCTTTCAGTGTAGCTTCTGTTATGGCCTTCTGCCTGGGGTGGCCCTGGCTGTACACATGGACACCTATGGTGGTCAAGAATGAGTCAATGCTGCTTTGTCCTTCTCTCTGCACTGGACACCTTTGCTTTGCAGAAATCAGTGACCCTACAGATGAACAACATGATGGATAGTTGTTGCTGACTTGAGATGGAAGTACAAGGATGCAAACAAATATATATTGTCTATTTTTCAGAAGAAATGTCCAAGAAATTGCATGCTTTGAACTCCCGTTTAATTCTAAGTTACTTCCTAGGACCAGGCTACAACAGAAAGTATATTAAATCTCGAGAGGGATATGCATGTCACGAGATGTAACTTAACAATCTCTGCTAACAAGTGGGCCTAGCTAACAAGTAGGCCTAGCTATCTTACAACCCACCTCTTAACCTTTCAAGACATTTTTGACAGTACTACAGATGATTGTGGACTACAGGAAAAGGAGTACCGAGCATGCCCCCATTCTCATTGACGAGGCTGTAGTGGAGCAGGTTGAGAGCTTGAAGTTCCTTGGTGTCCACGTCACCAACAAACTAACATGGTCCAAGGACACCAAGACGGACGTGAAGAGGGCACGAAAAAACCTATTCCCCCTCAGAAGACTGAAAAGATTTGGTATGGGTCCTCAGATGCTCAAAAGGTTTTACAGCTGCACCATCGAGAGCATCCTGACGGGTTGCATCACTGCCTGGAATGGTAACTGCTCGGCCTCCGACCGCAAGGCACTACAGAGGGTACGGCCCAGTACATCACTGGGGCCAAGCTTCCTGCCATCCAGGACCTCTATACCAGGTGGTGTTAGAAAAAGGCCCTAAAATTTTCAAAGAGTCCAACCACCCTAGTCATAGACTGTTCTCTCTGCTACCGCACGGCAAGCGGTACCGGAGCGCCAAATCTAGGTCCAGGAGGCTTCTAAACAGCTTCTACCCCCAAGCCATAAGACTCCTGAACATCTAATCAAATGGCTACCCAGACTATTTGCATTGACCCCCCATCTCTTTTACTCCACTGCTACTCTGTTATTATCTATGCATTGTCACTTTAATAACTCTACCTACATGTACATATTACCTCAACTAAACAATGCCCCCGCACACTGACTCTGTACCGGTACCCCCTGTATATTGTCTCGCTATTGTTATTTTACTGCTGCTCTTTAATTACTTGTTCCTTTTATTTCTTATTCTTATTTTTTAAATTGCATTGTTGGTTAGGGGCTTGTAAGCATTTCACTGTAAGGTGTTGTATCCGGCGCATGTGACTGATCAAATTTGATACTTTTTTATTTGATTTGAGTAAAGGAGGTCTCTAGTTTCTTTTCATCTGGTTGCACATTTAACATGCTGGTTGAAATTAGGTAAAACAGATTTAAGTTTCCCTGCATTAAAGTTCCCGGCCACTATGAGCGTCGCCTCTGGATGAGCGTTTTCCTGTTTGCTTATGGCCTTATATAGCTCATTTAAAAAATATATATATATATTTCACCTTTATTTAACCAGGTAGGCCAGTTGAGAACAAGTTATCATTTACAACTGCAACCTGGCCAAGATAAGGCAAAAGCAGTGCAACAAAAAATAACACAGAGTTACACATGGGATAAACAAACGTACTGTCAATAACACAATAGAAAAATCGGTATACAGTGTGTGCAAATTAAGGAGGTAAGGCAATAAATAGGCCATGGTGGTGAAGTAATAACAATTTATCAATTTACACTGGAGTGATATGTGCAGATGAGGATGTGCAAGTAGAAAAACTGGTGTGCAAAAGAGCAGAAAAACAAAATCAAATATGGGGATGAGGTAGGTAGTTGGTTGGATGGGCTATTTACAGATGGGCTGTGTACAGCTGCAGAGATCGGTAAGCTGCACTGGCAGCTGACGCATAAAGTTAGAGAGGGAGATATAAGTCTCCAACTTCAGTGACTTTTGCAATTCGTTCCAGTCATTGGCAGCAGAGAACTGTAAGGAAAGGCGGCCAAAGGAGGTATTGGCTTTGGTGCTGACCAGTGAAATATACCTGCTGGAGCGCGTGCTACGGGTGGGTGTTGCTATGGTGACCAGTGAGCTGAGATAAGGCGGAGTTTTACCTAGCAAAGACCTATAGATGACCTGGAGCTAGTGGGTTTGGCGACGAATATATAGAATGGACCAGCCAACGAGAGCATACAGGTCGCAGTGGTGGGTAGTATATGGGGCTTTGGTGACAAAACTGATGACACTGTGATAGACAGCATCCAATTTGCTGAGTAGAGTGTTGGAGGCTATTTTGTAAATGACATCGCTGAAGTCAAGGATCGGTAGGATAGTCAGTTTTACGAGGGTGTGTTTGGCAGCATGAGTGAAGGAGGCTTTGTTGCGAAATAGGAAGCCGATTCTAGATTTAATTTTGGATTGGAGATGCTTAATATGAGTGTTCAGTCTAGACAGACCAGGTCGATGAAGACGGCTGCACAGTACTGTCTTTTATCGATGGCGGTTATGATATTGTTTAGGACCTTGAGCGTGGCTGAGGTGCACCTGTGTCCAGCTTGGAAACCGGATTGCATAGCGGAGAAGGTACGATGGGATTCGAAATGGTCGCTGATCTGTTTGTTCACTTGGCTTTCGAAGACTTTAGAAAGGCAGGGCAGGATGGATATAGTTCTGTAACAGTTTGGGTCTAGAGTGTCTCCCTCTTTGAAGAGGGGGATGACCCCGGCCGCTTTCCAATCTTTAGGAACCTCAGACGATACAAAAGAGAGGTTGAACAGACTACTAATAGGGGTTGCAACAATGGCGGTGGATCATTTTAGGAAGAAAGTGTCCAGATTGAGATTGTCTAGCCCAGCTGATTTGTAGGGATCCAGATTTTGCAGCTCTTTCAGAACATCAGCTGTCTGGATTTGGGTGAAGGAGAAGCGGGGGCTTGGGCCAGTTGCTGCGGGGTTGCAGAGCTGTTGGCCGGGGTTGGGGTAGCCATGTGGAAAGCATGGCCAGCCGTCGAGAAATCCTTATTGAAATTCTCGATTATCGTGGATTTATCAGTGATGACAGTGTTTCCTAGCCTCAGTGCAGTTGGCAGCTGGGAGGAGGTGCTCTTATTCTCCATGGACTTTACAGTGTCCCAAAACCTTTTGGAATTAGTGCTGCAGGATGCAAATTTCTGTTTGAAAAAGCTAGCCTTTGCTTTCCTAACTGACTGTGTATATTGGTTCCTGACTTCCCTGAAAAGTTGCATATCACGGGGACTATTCGATGCTAGTGCAGTACGCCACAGGATGTTTTTTGTGCTGGTCAAGGGCAGTCAATCTGTTCTTAGTTCTACATTTTTTTGAAAGGGGCATGCTTATTTAAGATGGTGAGGAAAGCACTTTTAAACAACCAGGCATCCTCTACTGACGGGATGATGTCAATATCCTTCCAGGATACCCGGGCCAGGTCGATTAGAAAGGCCTGCTTGCAGAAGTGTTTTAGGGAGCATTTGACAGTGATGAGGGGTGGTCGTCGAAAACAGCAGAGGTGTATTTGGAGGGCAAGTTGGTCAGGATGATATCTATGAGGGTGCCCATGTTTACGGATTTGGGATGGTACCTGGTAGGTTCCTTGATAATTTGTGTGAGATTGAGGGTATCTATCTTAGATTGTAGGACGGCCGGAGTGTTAAACAAATCCCAATTTAGGTCACCTAGCAGTACGAACTCTGACGATAGATGGGGGGCAATCAATTCACATATGGTGTCCAGGGAACAGCTGGTAGCTGAGGGGGGTCTATAACAAGCGGCAAAAGTGAGGGACTTATTTCTGGAGAGATGGATATTTAAAGTAGAAGCTCGAACTGTTTGGGCATGGACGTGGATAGTATGACAGAACTCTGCAGGCTATCTCTACAGTAGATTGCAATTCTGCCCCCTTTAGCAGTTCTATCTTGACGGAAAATGTCGTAATTGGGGATGGAAATTTCAGAATTTTTGGTGGCCTTCCTAAGCCAAGATTCAGACACCGCCAGGACATCAGGGTTGGCAGAGTGTGCTAAAGCAGTGAATAAAGCAAACTTAGGGAGGAGGCTTCTGATGTTGACATGCATGAAGGCTTTTACAGTTGCAGAAGTCAACAAATGAGAGCGCCTGGGGATACACAGGGCCTGGGTTAACCTCAACATCACCAGAGGAACAGAATAGGAATAGGATGAGGGTGCGGCTAAAGGCTATAAGAACTGGTCGTCTAGTGCGTTGGGAACAGAGAATAAAAGGAGCAGATATCTGGGCATGGTAGGAAAAATTCAGGGCATAGCGTACAGACAAGGGTATGGTATGGTGCGAGTACAGTGGAGGTAAACCTAGGCATTGAGTGATGATGAGAGAGGTTGCATCTCTGGAGGCGCCAGTTAAGCTAGGTGCTGTCTCCACATGTGTGGGTGGTAGGACAAAGGGGCTATCTGAGGCATGTTAAGCGGGACTAGGGGCTCCGCAGTAAAATAAAACAATGAGAGCTGCCCTAAACAACAGTATCCAAGGCATATTGACATTAGAGAGAGGCATAAAGGAATCACAGGTGTGTATTGGGAGAGGTAAGACAACAACAACGGGTAAATGGCGATGAATGGGCAGAGAGCGCCCCACTCCCGACAGTACCCGGTGAAATGCAAGGCGCCAAATTCAAAATCCAAAAGTCGAATTATTAAACATGCATCAATATACAAGTGTTGCATAGTCATCAAAAGCTCTGCTTCTTGGCAATATTACAGCGTTGTCAGATTTCAAAAAAGGCTTTAAGGCGAAAGCACCACATTTGATTGTTTGAGGATAGCACCCCACATTTTTCCATTACAATCAATTCATAAGCCTTCACGGTTCACAGAAAACACATTTCACAGCGAAAGCAAATCAATTACCTTTTGAAGAACTTCTGCTGAGGGCTTCCCAAGTGTCCAACTAAAACAATCCATGGTTCTTTTGTTAGAAAAAGTAATGTATTATATCCATAAATCTCCGTTTGGTTGGCGCGTTATAATGAGAAAATACAGCGTCGACTCCTTTATTGAAACGTGAAGAGAACTCGTTCAATTTATACCTATAAACTTGTCCAAGAACAATCAAACATCATTGTAAATATATCCTTAGGAACACTTTTATCTATATTTACTATAATAATTCACCCCGGAATATAAACTGGGCTATAAGAACGGAAAAAAACAAAGAACGCGCCAGCCGGGAACGCGCATTTTCTTCTATTGACATCTGTGTGGCCACTTCCTTATTCGTCTTCTTCTACAATCTAAAAGCAGCTAAGAAGAATCAAAACACTTTCTCGAGACTGTTGACATCCAGAGGAAGCAATAGGTACTGCATTCATATGCCCTTATATGGGCATTTTCATAAGGGGAGGGGTTCCAAGTGAGGCAATGTGTCCAAACCACTTTTTCCAGGACAGAAATTCCTCGGATTTTCGCTTGCCATATCCGTTCTGTTATACTCACAGACAAAATGTTAACACTTAGAAACTTCAGAGTGTTTCCTATCCAATGGTACTAAATATGTGCATATCCTATTTTCTGGGCCTGAATGGGAGGCATTTCACTTTGGGCATGCCAGGGTCTCCAAAACGATCACCTCGTGCGCTGCTCCCAAAGAAGTTAATGAACAGTCCAGCCGGCATCAGCTGTGTAGCCGAGTGATCATAGGATCCAATGAGCAGCAATAGATGACAGGGAGCCGTTCGGTAGTCGATTACTACGCTAGGCGAGCGGGAGTCACATCATTCAGGAAGTTAGCAGGCCAGGGCTAGCAGATGGATCTTCATTAACATCCATGATGCAGTGAGGTCTTAGTGCCAGCTTCAGTTTGTGGTGGTAAATAGATGGCTACAAAAAATATAGTGTGATCTACAGCTTATCATGAGATACTCTACCTCATGTGAGCAAAACCTAGAGACTTCCTTAATATTAGATTTCGTGCACCAGCTGATGTTTACAAATATACACAGATCGTCACCCCTTGTCTTTCCAGAGGCAGCTCTTCTATCTTGCCGATGCAGAATAAAACCCGCTAGCTGTATGTTATTCATGTTGTCGTTCAGCCACGACTCGGTGAAACATAACATATTAGTTTTTAATGTCCCATTGGTAGGATATTTGTGATTGTAGCTCGTCTATTTTGTTACCCAATGATTGTATGTTGGCTAATAGGACTGATGGTAGAGGCAGATTACCAACACTCTGTCGGATCCTTACAAGGTACCCCGACCTACGTCCCCGATATCTCCGTCTCTTTCTCATGCGAATGACAGGGATTTGGGCCTTGTCGGGTGTCTGAAGTAAATCCTTTGCATCCGACTCGTTAAAGAAAAATGATTTGTCCAGTACGAGGTGAGTAATCGCTGTCCTGATATCCAGAAGCTCTTTTCGGTCATAAGTGACAGTGAAAGAAACGTTATGTACAAAATAATTTACAAATAAAGCGAAAAAACACGCACAATAGCACAATTGGTTAGGAACCTGTAAAACGTCAGCCATCTCAATTCCATTTCTTTAAATAGTATGAAAAGTGATAATATGAAAAGTGGTACTCAGTGATGCGTTGTGTTGGATTTGCTACATACATAACACCTTTTTCCAGGAAGTAAAGTTTCTTTGCCACATTTTTTGCAGTTTTACTTTAGTGCCTTAATCCAAACATGATGCATGCTTTGGAGTATGTTTTATCTGCACAAGCTTCCTTCTTTTCACTTTGTCATTTAGGTTAGTATTGTAGAGTAACTACAATGTTGTTGATCCATCCTCAGTTTTCTCCTATCACAGCCATTAAACTCTGTAACTGTTTTAAAGTTACCATTGGCCTCATGGTGAAATCCCTGAGCGGTTCCCTTCCTCTCAGGCAACTGACTTAGGAAGGAAACCTGTATATTTGTAGTTACTGGGTGTATTGATACACAATCCAAAGTGTAAATAATAACTTCACCATGGGATAGTCAATGTCTTTTTTTTTATTTTTACCCATCTACCAATAGGTGCCCTCTTTGCAAGGCATTCTAAAACCTCCCGGTCTTTGTGTTTGAAATGCATGGCTCATTGGAGAGATGTTACATGAGGTAGTCATTCAAAAATCTAATTTCTGAACTTATATAGGCTTGCCATAACAAAGGGGTTGAATACTTATTGACTCAAGACATTTCATTTTAAATCGATTTATAAAAATGTGCAAAAAAATTATTCCAATTTGATATTATGGATATTGTGTGTGACACAATATTTAAATTCAGGCTGTCACAGAAATTAGGATCAAATAAAGGTGTGTGTGAAGTGCATTCGGAAAGTATTCAGACCCTTTGACTTTTTTTCATATTTTGTTACCTTACAGCTTTATTCTACTATTTAATTAAGTTGTGTTTTTTCCTCATCAATCTAAACACAATACCCCACAATGACAAAGCAAAACATGTCTTGGTTTTTGCTCTGACATGCACCGTCAACTGTGGGACCTTATATAGACAGGTGTGCGCCTTTCAAAATCATGTCCATTTAATTAAATTTACCACAAATGGACTCCAATCAAGTTGTAGAAAAATCTCAAGGATAGTCAACGGAAACAGGATGCACCTGAGCTCAATTTTGAATCTCATAGCAAAGGGTCTGAATACTTATGTAAATAATGTATTTCTGTTTTGGATATTGGGTGTAGATTGATGAGGAAAAAAAAGTATTTTAACCATTTCAGAATAAGGCTGTAACATAACAAAATTTGGCAAAAGGGAAGGGGTCTGAATACCTTTCTGAATGCATTGTATGTCTACCCTTTCATCTATGTCTGGTGTTAGCTAGTGATGTTACGTTTGATAACGGAGCTCAGAGGCATCCATTGAAATAGCTATGCAGTTTATTTCGAAGCAGTGTGCAATACCGTCATCAGAAGCACTTGATCAATGACATCCAAAGCTTCGTTTCATCGAAAAACCAGATGATTGGTTTGGCATGGGTTTCGTTACAAGACAAAAAGGCTACCCTCTGCTACGGCAGGTGCAATGTCACTGTACACTGTGTTGATCAAAGCTTTGAGTACTGAACCTATTGTCGACACAATTGGCTGGAAAGCCTCAATGCTTCAGGAAGGTTTGTTTCCCCATCACTAGTGTTGGCTACTTACTGGTAGTGATCGGGAAACGAAGCTTCCTGAAGCATCGAGTACAGTGTACTCTAGTGGCAGCTGCTGGTAAAAAGCATTTAGAACAGCCAAATTATTAAAGATGATATCGCACACTCTGTAGCGCGTGACCAGTGTTGCTTTTCTGTCTTCTACCGAAACCAATACCAAACCAATCAAGATGTTGAGCAACAAAACAAAGCTTTGGATGTCATTGATCACGTGCTTCTGATAGTGATTCAAGCATCAGCACATTGCTTCGAAGTAAACTGCTTAGCGATTTCGACGCATGCCTCGGAGCTCCGGTATCAAACATAACATCACTAGTTACTTCCTAGTTAGGTCTAAAGCCAGCATGGAACAAAAGTATGGGAAGGGTCGTTCAAAACTCTAACGCAGTTAGCGTTGCTGTGAAACACATCACAAGAGACATGCCAAACGGGAGATGTATCATTAACCACTTTTCCATCAACACAGCTTTTATGTGAGTAAAGTCATACTGTTTAAAAAAAGAATCACGACAGCTGTGATGGAAACAGGACGTATCATGTTGAAGTAAACTTGGAGTCACGCAAGTGGTCTTCCCACTATGACTCGGGAAACGATGCAGTTTATTAAGATACCTTAATAGAAAAACCGTCACCTCGGGAGCCGCTCCCTAAGACGTTAAGAACCACATTCCTGTAAAGCTAAGAGAGGATCTCATGTTAAATACTGTTAAAGTAATGTGGCTACAGGTTCATCTGCCTCACTTAACCTGTTAGGGATCGATTTGACAACATCCGGTGAAATTGCAGAGTGCCAAATTCAAGTGTCATACATGATTCAAAAGCTTAGAATCAGCATTGTCAGATTTCAAAAAGGCTTCACGGCGAAAGCATAGCATTTGATTGTCTGAGGACAGCGCCCCGCATACTTCCTCAATTAACATAATTTCATAACCAGCACAGGTGTCACAAAACTCAAACATAGCGTAAAATAAATCACTTACCTTTGAAGATCTTCCTCTGATGGCAATCCCAAGGGTCTCAGCTACACAATAAATGGTTATTTTGTTCTATAAAGTCCCTCTTTATATCCAGGGTTCCTTGAGAATCTCCAGGATTACTTGAGTCATCCCTTATGCTTTGAATGCTAAGATAAATTGTGCTGCAATATTTATAGATTTGTCAAAAGCTTTTGATACTATTGATCATTCTATCTTATTGAGTAAGTTGTCTGTTTGTGGTTTCACAATTATCTTAGTGACAGAACCCAGGCTATTATGATAGACCCGGTTAAATCCACATTTCTTGAAGAGCTTAACTTCTTAGAGAGAGGCTCCTGAGGTGACGGTTTTGGAGAGTCTGGCGTGCCCAAAGTAAAATGCCTCCCACTCAGGCTCAGAAAATAGGATATGCACATAATTAGTACTATTGGATAGGAAACACTGAAGTTTCTAAAAGTTTTAACATAATGTCTGTGAGTGTAACAGAACAGAAATAGCAGGCGAAAACCCGAGAAAAATCTATCCGGAATTACTGTTTTTTGTCACATTGGCTCTGGTTGACAGTCTCCCTATTGAGTTCTATGGCAAGCAGCTCCAAGATTTCAGTACCTATGGCTTCCACTAGATGTCAACAGTCTATATATAAAGCCTCAGAGAGATTGGAGGAAGCAGGAAGAATAGGTACAGGAAATGGCCAAGGTAGCTCAGATGTCAACAAGTTTTCTCGTGCGCTAGTCTGGCTGCGTGCCCCACTTTATTTTACTTATATAACGTTTAGGTGACCATCCGAGTCAAATATTATCGCTCATATTCATAAAAGGATAGCTAAGGATGCATTTTAACTGGTATTTGATTTGTTTAGGAAACGTTTATAGGTATATTTGAACGCGTTCTCTTCACGTTTCAATGGGCGATTCGAAGTTGGATTTTCTGATCATAACGCACCAACCAAACGGAGATTTATGGATATAATAAATGACTTTTTCTAACAAAAGAACCATGGATTGTCTTCGTTGGACACTTGGGAAGCCCTCAGCAGAAGTTCTTCAAAAGGTAAGGGATTTGTTTTCGCTGTGAAATGTGTTTTGTGTGATCCGCGATGGTTTATGAATTTATGCTAACAGAAAAATATTGGAGGTGCTACCCTCAAACAATCAAATGTTGTGCTTTCGCGGGAAAGCCTTTTTGAAATCTGACAACGCTGTGATATTGCCAAGAAGCAGAGCTTTTGATGACTATGCAACACTTGTATATTGATGAATGTTTAATAATTCAACTTTTGGATTTTGAATTTGGCGCCTTTCACCGGGTAGCGCCCCAACCCTCCCTAAGAGGTTAAGGGGTACCCCAGGGTTCAATTTTGGGGCCATTGTTGTTCACGTTGTATGTAAATAATATTGGAAATACTGTTAACACCTGTAACATGCATCTCTACGCAGCTGACACAGTTATTCATTACTGTGGCTCTTCAGTGCTGCAGGCCATTTGTGACCTTCGGCATGGTTTTGACTCAATCCCAAAATCACTTATTGATCTTAAACGATGTTAAAGAAATCGCTGTTCCAATTGCTGTTCTCTAGGTCTCGTAATGTTGACCCTCAGGACTTGTGTATTTGCACTCCAATTGGAGCCCAAATTGAGCACGTTTCTCACAATAAGTACTTGGGTATCTGGATTGATGACAAGTTGTCTTTTAAAACACACATTGAAAACTTGACAAAGAAGCTAAGATCTATGATTGTTTCTTTATATAGAAATAAATTCTGGCTCAGTTCTGAAAATAGAAGGAAGATTGTTCAAACAACACTTCTCTGTGAAATTGGCTATTTATGTGCAGCCTCTGTTTTGGATTCAGTATTCCATTCAGCAATACTTTTTATCACTGGGGATGGTTTTAAGACTCTTCCTTGCCATTAGATATTCGGGTTGCCTTTCAGGCTTTTATGTTATGGAATGTGATTGCTTTTCTTAAATATGTTTAATGTTGTGTATTATGTATTTTATTATAGTGTGTTTTATTTGTAAATGTATACAGGGCTCTCTGGTAAAATAGTTTTAGCTCAATGTGACTCCCAGTTTAAATAAAGGTGAATAATAATTCTAAGAGTTTAATGGACTACTGTCTCTCCACTTCCATTTTGACCACCTGATCTTCCATGTCTTCTAGGGTCATGGCAGTCTGACTTAAAGGGTCAGCCCTTATTAAAAAAAGCATTACTAATAAAGTAGAGCCTTGAGAAGTGAGTCGATAATGCCTCGGAACGGAGGGAGGATATTTCAGGAGTGTGTCTGTCTGGCGTCTGGTCTGCCACTGAGCAGCCATTCAGAAGAGACATAGAGAGAGGTAGTGCGGAAGGGAGAGAGCGAGAGAGAGAGAGAGAGAGAGAGAGCAGGGAAGGAGAATAAGGAAAGGGAGAATGTGTTGAGTGGTCTGGGTGAGGGTTCAGGGGCAGTCAGTGGGCAACGACTAATTAAACAATTTGAGAATGGAGGGAGGGATAAAAGGAGAGCGAGGGAGAGATTCAAGGCCAATTCAAGATTTGCAGGATAAGGAAATGGAAGAGAGGTGTGCATCCCTCAACAGCATTAAGAGGTTGTGATCGATTTGGGATCTAGGTATCAGTCTTTCTCCTACACTTCCCTATTCAACAGATACAACCCCTCCTATATAATAGATAAGAATCACTTTATTTTCAGCAGAGGGAACACCTCTAACTACACCACTTAGAGAACCTGTAGAGTGACGGGGGTCAATGGTTCCAAGGGGAACGCACACACACACATATGCCCATGCACGAACAGCTTTGTTTTAACACACTCTGATCCTCCACACCCATAAATCAGCAGGGCCGGGATGTTGACATGGAAGTGTGCCACAAGATCTATGCACTCGATAAACCAGTCCGATAGCACGCCTTATGATGAACCACCTCCCCAGTGACTGATTGCGTCATGCCCCCTCTCGTAAATCACCTAGCGACACCCCCTCTGCCCCCTCTTACCACCACTATCTGCTTTTGAGGAGTACACACACATGTATGCAGGGACACACCTGACAGGGTGTATTTGACATCTATCTATGTCCTTATTGTCCCATCTACCTACAGTATGTCCTTATGTGCTTATTGTTGTCTCCTGTCCAGTCCTAGTAAGACTATGATAAAGTAAGCATGCCCACTTTGTCCTGGCTAGGGAGACTGTTTCACGGCAGCAGCAAGGGCTATGCCAGTCTGCCATGTGTGTGTACATGTGTGTGTATAGTGTATGTCTGGCTGTCTGCGTGCGTGTGTGTTTGTGTGTGCATCCATGCATTTATGTGTGTGCACATCTATGTACACTCAAGGGTTAAATTGGGCCGGGTACCCACAGGCACGAGAGCCTGCACTTAATAAGGATTGGACCCTTTCTTTCAATTTTCACCCAAAATTACTTACATGTATCCAAATCTAACTGCCAACAGCTGAGGACCTGAAGCAAGGATATGTATATTCAATGATACCATTTGAAAGGATACACTTTGAAGTTTGTGGAAATGTGAAATTAATGTAGGAGAATATAACACATTAGATCTGGTAAAAGATAATACAAAGAAAAAACATGCGCTTTAAAAAAATGCTTTTACCATTTTGTTTGAAATGCAAGAGAAAGGCCATAATGTATTATTCCAGCCCAGGCACAGTTTAGATTTTGGCCACTAGATGGCAGCAGTGTATGTGCAACGTTTTAGACCGATCCAATGAACCATTGCGTAACTGTTCAAAATGGTGTATCAAGACTGCCCAGATGTGCTTAATTGGTTTATTAATAAATGTTCAAGTTCATAATTGTGCACTCTCCTCAAACAATAGCATGGTGTTATTTCACTGTAATAGCTACTGTAAATTGGACAGTGCCAAGAATTTAACCTTTCTGCCCATATCAGATATGTCTATGTCCTGGGATATGTTCTTGTAACTTACAACCTCATGCTAATCACATTACACCAATCCACTTTAAGATCCAAATGAGACCCGCTACATTTGGTTATTTGAATTATCTAATGACAAATGGTTGACCACATTTAAATTTTCCACAGCCAACAACTTGAGTAAGCAACAGGAAAATCAGACAACCCCAGAGTAGAATAGTTTACCTATTCAATTGTAAATTGAAAATTAATATTCCCCTCCAGCCGCATTCAAATTGCGAGTGCCACACAGTGAGAGAAATATGCATGCCCAGTTTTGTATAACATTCCTAACGCAGTCGTTGGAAAACACACCGTTGAAAACAGTTTTGATGGCCACGGTTAAAAGAGGAGGATCATAGAGCTTTCTATTGTTACTAGGCTACACTTATTTCTCAAATCCAAGAAATCAGTAAAATGCACAATTTTAGAACCAGAGTTTTTAGCAGCGTTATAGTTTATTCTTGTTAGCACTCACCAATGGCATTGAATGCATAGGGAAGACCGGGGCTGAATATAACACGGGTCAGGTATTATACAAATAGTACATGATCCTTGGTTTGCTGAGTGCCCGTGGGTTTTATGAGGGGGAAATTCAAGTCAACAAAATGTTACTAACTAGAAACAAGATAGCCCAATGTTTAGACTTTATAGTTTGTGATCTAGCCAATGGTTATCCAAATGGGGTAAATGCAGATGGGCAACCCTCAGCCTATTTATCAGGTGGGCTACATAATGCGATAATGCTTATTGCTAAATAGCACACCTGCCTGATAATATAGACCAATATGTTGATGGGCTCATTTCTAGAGGTCAGCATCATTTTTATTCCTTTTAAAACGTCGCCAGAACTGACCTCCCCACAGTAACATTGTAAGTACCTCTGCAACCTATAGTATCCTGTGATATGTGATTTTGTCAGTATATATTGTTTAATAGGCCCCTAACTAGGGACCTCCCACCTTACAAATTCAAATGTAACCACTGTGTACACACACTGACCCCTTTACTGACCCCTATATTTCAGCACTGTTTCAATACTGAATGTAACAACCCCACAAAAGGCTAACTTTCAAAGTGTTGCTAACAAAATTAGGGCACGGACTAGGACTATAATTTATGGGTAGGCTGTAGGTGTAAATTAGTCATGAAATAAAGAAGGAAGGAATACTGTCATGACTGTCCTGTGAGGATCACAATTGGTCAGATCAGCTTGGCGAAATACTGTAACTTGGAAAGCATATCCCCTTTATCTGTCACGTTTCCATCCAATACGTTGTGCATATCATATGAAAAATGAAAGTATTTTTGTTAAGATATGAATGTGATTTTATGAGGTATAAAATAATCTCTCCTATAAACTGTGCACAAGTAAGTACCAAGGTCAGAGAGGGTGTCATACTGATGGAACCGTCCCCTTCGGCCAGAGTGCATTAAATCCTTGGAAACAAAACTAACAGACTAGGAAACGTGAGGCGGGTAGCTACACATTTTAATCATGAGTCAGGCTGGGGTCTTTGCAGATGCATGAGGTTATGACTGTTCAGAATGATGATATGATAAGGATGACTGTTTATAGATTAAATAGATACATACCTTTATAAAGTTTACTTAAACAACCTCTTCCATGGTGCCCCTAACCCCTAATGAGTTAATCAAATCAAAATCGAATTTTATTTGTCACATACACATGGTTAGCAGATGTTAATGCGAGTGTAGTGAAATGCTTGTGCTTCTAGTTCCGACCATGCAGTAGTATCTAACAAGTAATCTAACAATTTCACAACTACCTTATACACACAAGTGTAAAGGATTGAATACGAGTATGTACATAGAAATATATGGATGAGCGATGGCTGACTGGCATAGGCAAGATGCAGTATATGGTGTATATACATGTGAGATGAGTAGTGTAGGATATGTAAACATTTTATAAATGGCATAGTTTAAAGTGGCTAGTGATACATTTATTACATCCACTTTTTAATTATTAAAGTGGCTAGAGATTTGAGTCGATGGCCGAACAGCATAGGCAAGATTCAGTAGATAGTATAGAGTACAGTGTATACATTTGATATGAGTAATGTCGGATATGTAAACATTATATACAATTGTTTCATGACTAATTTAATTGTACAACAATTAAACATAGTTAGTGGATTAACTAACAGTCATCAGATTAATGAAAGTGAAGTCACAACAAGACTTTTGAACCCTGCACCTGCGAGCATGAACTCTGTGGCCTTGTGTTTAGAGTGTCCACCCTGAGATAAGAAGGATGGGGGATTAATCGCTGGTTGCCAATCTGGCACTCATTATTAAGGAGAGAGCTTGGGGGCAAGGACTTGCGATAGATTGGGGTTAAGGCCCTGCGACACAAGCATCCTGTCCAGGGGGTGTACTTCTACATTAAGCTGCCTCACGCTACAGAAACATTCTAGCTTGGACAAGGCTACTTACTTTTACGTCTGAACCGGTGTGGCTTATGTACTGACCGATCTGCTTGCCCTTCATGTGGTAGAAGAAAGAGATGCAGTAAGGGAGACGACCAGAGCCCTTGGGTCCCCTGGAAGCGGTCACGTTGTAGAGGGGGGACAAGAGACGGGCAGTGTCCCCCAGGACCCGGGGACGAGAGGCCTCAATGTACATGTAGTAACCTAGACGGGAGACAGAGAGTTGGGTTAGAGACAGTGGATTTGGTCCACTTTTATATGTGGGTTTATCTGTAAATCCTGCATGTCACCAATAGGTATGACAGTTGTAAGTGCTGTGAAATAATGTGTACCTACGTTAGTATATCCTCATCGGTCCTGTGTAAAAAGTTAAAAAAATATTTTGAGTAGATTTTAGGTCCTTTTTGGATCATTACTGCTCAAAAGATCTGGGCCCATATTAACAAATCTAGGACTAGTGCTGCCTTTTAAATTCTTAGGGAGCAGCGCATGAGGTGACCGTTTTGGAGACCCTGGCGTGCCCAAAGTAAAATGCCTCCCATTCAGGCCCAGAAAATAGGATATGCACATATTTAGTACCATTGGATAGGAAACATTCTGAATTTTCTACAAGTGTTAACCATTTGTCTGTGACCGTCACCTCGGGATCCGCTCCCTAAGAAGTTAAAGACGTGTCAGTTCCTCCAGAGCCTATGCAAATCCCAATGTTAGAGTAACTACCACTTTATTACCATATAAAGAGGTCATTGCGTTTTGGATGACTGTCATGGTGCTCTATGTAGTCAGCAATGTTAGTATTATATGTGTAATATGTATAAACATTCAAGGACATTTTGTATTTGTAGTATAAAAACTTTATATGATGAACAGGAATGACATTAGGCCATGCCACACATCTTCTGATAGGCTGCTGCTACAATATATTATTAAAAATAAAAAACATTTTACCCCTTCCATCACAAAAGTTTCCTGTTTGAACATTTACACAGGCAGCCCAGTATACGCATATTTTGAGAAAAGATATGCATCATGTCACAGGAGATCCTCGAAGAACCTGTAAAGAGGAGTTTCTCAAGAAACCTTCGTGACCTGGGAAGGTTTCCCCTTTGTGGCAATTCTTTGAACCTCAAAATGTTATTCCAGGCTCCTTTATGTCTAAGAGTGTAGCCTACCTTCTTTGGTGCCACTCCTGTCCATCTCTGGGCCGGTATTGGATGAGCACTTGGGGTTCTGGGTCAGGTGGTTCTGTCTTGTCCAATCAAAATTGTCGCCCCGGTCCTGGGAGAAACCGCAGATGTGCTTGTCCTCAAAGCCACAGACATGGTCTGTCAGAAAGAGAAATGTGAAGGTAGAAGGTGTTATAGAAAGAGTGATTCAGAGATAATGAGCAATAACATTGAGAAACAAAAAAGAGTGAGGTGTCACAGAGAGAAGTGAGAAAAAAGAGGGACACATTATCAAGACAGAACTGAAAGAGAGAGGGAGAGTATGAAAGAAAAAATGAAAGAGAGATATAGTAGGGAGAGCCAGAGCCGGAGAGACTAACAGAAAAAAAACTTAGGAGAGACAGTTTGAAGTTTAAAAATGACCAGTTAATCACATGGCCAACCCCTCTTCAACCAGCTCTTAGCATTTCAGCAATAATTCTCTGGCTGTTTCAACTCTGAATCACACAAACTAATGAAAAACGATCCTCCAACTATTCACACAGTTGCTACCAACAACAACTATCACATCAATTTCAACCCATTACATGAATCCACTATGTTGTGGAAAGCTACTGTCAAGACTGTCCTGTGAGGATCACAATGGGTCAGATCAGCTTGGCAATGGCTGACAATAACCAGACCGTCTCCCACCCGCAAAGGGGGGAGGAGGGAACTTCCGTGTTGACAGCTCACACATGGTTGTAAATTAAGCAGGAGAGGACTCACTCTTGCTCTTTAGTATCAACCAAAGGAATGAAAAATTATGAAAGTATATTTGTTAAGATAGGAATGGGATTTAAGTTTTCTAATAAAATAATTGTTTTTGATAATACTTTGTACAAGTAAGTAACCACGCCCCAAGTGAGGTCAGAGAGCTTGTCAGCATAACAGAACACCCCTTTTGACCAAGAGTGCATAAAGGATCAACCTTTAGACCAGGAAACGTGAGGCAAGACCTACATGTTTGAAATGGTTGAAACTTTGAACCTCAACACGAGGTGAAGAAATACACTCAACTTCCTATAGACCAGAGAGACAAAGAGCTGCAGCTCATGTCCATAGTGGTCTGAATCCTGAACCCTGAATAATCAACACGAGGAGGAAGAGGCGACAAACTCCCCTCTCAGGCAATCACTGGTAGCTGTCCTGAGTCAAATATCTCGATCTCTTCAAACCATCCCTTCTTACAACGAGTCTCAAATCACCAAACGCTACTCTCATCACCCCAGTGGAACCATCGGCACGGCTGGCTTATCTTCAAAAAAGCAGCTTCAGGAGCGAATGGAAGAGTGAACTCTGTAGTTCTCTTCAGGACTATGGGACAAAGACAACTATACGTAAATAAATTCATGATTTCTTATTCCAAACAGGCGGCGGTTCGTGTGCAAAGTATATGATTAATGTGAAAATAGTTATAGAATGTATAGACGATAAGTGTCTTTCTCTCTCTGGGTAAAATGCCATATTGTGTCAGTCCGCTAGGGACCTTTGTCTCATGTATTAAGTGTGTATGTTATCCTGTTATTATTTAGTTAGATAGTAAATAAATAATTAAACCAATTTGTGTAGTACTGAATGAGTAAGGCTGGGTTTTTTTGAAGATGCATGAGGTAACGACTGTTCAGAATGATGACATGATAAGAGGTAATGATTAATAGGATGACTGTTTATCGATGTAATAGATATATACCTTATTGAGATTAATTCAGGAGATGGTAACTCTTTAAACAACCTCTTCCGTGGTGCCCCAAATTCCTAATGAGTTAATTGTTGCATGATTCATTTAATCGGGTAACAATAAAAAATAATTAGTGGATTAAATATCATTTATCAGATTAATGAAAGTAAAGTCAAGACACTACAGTACACACACACACACAACAACTAACCCACTCACTCATTCAGACAAACACAAATTACGTCCGCCACACAAAGTCAGCCCTAGTGCACTAATAAGGAATTGGGTTGCATTTGGGATGAAGCCTGTATCTCCCTGTTCACCTTTCACGATGGTGTTCTAATAGAAACATAATCTATTACAATTCACGTCCCACTTGGCGACTTACATGCAATTCCTCATTTTTTTTTTAGGGCACTCTTACCTGAAGGTCTTTGGTAATTGTAGGCTGTAAAAAAGGAAATACACATTGATTATCACAATACACTTTCATAAAACTTTGTAGTAGCCGGGGTTGAGGAGTTACGGATTACATGTAAGGGATTACAATTTTAACTCGAATCCATTAAATTACCAGCAAAAATATTGTAATCAGATTACAGATACTTTTGAAAAACTAGATGATTACATACATGATTACTTTTAATATCAGAAAGGATGTATACAGATTTTTGTTGTTGTTGACACTTCTGTGTTTTCTCAATGACATTCAAATCAGCATTGAAAAAAAGCGCAAGTTTAAGTTTATTCCACCTGAGGGAGTCTGACCACAAGTCAGAGACCACTATGATGACACACCAAATGTGTTTGATGGATCGCGGGAAAAGAGTAGGAATAGGCTTTTGTAGGTTACAGTCCAAGCTATGTCTTTCAATGGTGCGACTTTGGCATCCAAAGATTAACCAATTTGAATAAACACTTGGAGATAAGGATGACAGCAGTGATGTAGTCTACGGCAATACGGATATCACTTATTATTGATATCTACATAGCGCATTGATGTGAATCACATTTAGCTATTTGCACCTTACGGATTGTGGTTGTTGTGGATGGCTGTTCACAAATCTAAATGTGTATTTGAACCCAATAATCGTTGAATTCAAAAAGTTTAAGCTGCCTATCGATCATTGTTTTTGAAACCAATGGACAGCCAGGGTAAAATGCACTCTCGCAACAGCTGCCTAGTGCAGCCTATGGAATAAAAGTGGGGATTTTATTGCTCAATCTAATTCATGCTGATAATAAAAAAAATCCATAGGCCTAATGGTTACATGCTAAAACGTGCACACTTTTGATTGCCCCTTTAAGTCTATCTGTAGTTGCAAAATCCAGTTTTGGACTAAATTATATATACATTACCAGTCAAAGGTTTGGACACACCTTCTCTTTCCATGGTTTTTCTTTATTTTTACTATTATCTACATTGTAGAATAATAGTGAAGACATCAAAACTATGAAATAACACATATGAAATCATGTAGAAACCAAAAAAGTATTTCTATTTGAGATTCTTCAAAGTAGCTACCCTTTGGCTTGATAACAGCTTTGCACACTCTTGGCATTCTCTCAACCAGCTTCAAGAAGTAGTCACTTGGAATGCATTTCAATTAACATGTGTGCCTTGTTAAAGGTTTGTGGAATTTCTTTCCTTCTTAATGCGTTTTAGCCAATCAGTTGCACAGAAGATAGCACTATTTGGTTTAAGACCAAGTCCATATTATGGCAAAAGAAACTTCTCAAATAAGCAAAGAGAAACGACAGTCCATCATTACTTTAAGACATGAAGGTCAATCAATCCTGAAAATTTCAAGAACTTGCAGTTGCAAAAACCATCAAGCGCTATGATGAAACTGGCTCTCATGAGGGCCGCCACAGGAAAGGAAGACCCAGGGCACCCTCTGCTGCAGAGGATAAGTTCATTAGAGTTACCAGCCTCAGAAATTGCAGCGCATATAAATGCTAAGTAACAGACACATCTCAACATCAACTGTTCAGAGGAGACTGCGTGAATCAGGCCTTCATGGTTGAATTGCTGCAAAGAAACCACTACTAAAGGACACCAATAAGAAGAAGAAACTTGCTTGGACCAATTAGCACAAACAATGGAGATTAGACCGGTGGAAATCTGTCCTTTGGTCTGATGAGTCCAAATGTGAGATTTTTGGCTAATCTATACTTTCATATTTCCAAGTCCTATTCTTGAAGATCAAGGGGTATAACATTTATTGGAATGACTGTAATTCTAAATTTGTTTTTTAATGTGAAGATATAATTTAATCGTATTCTTATATGTAGTAGAAAGCAATGGGTTAGAAGAAGCCTACATAACCAACCCATAAAGTAAAACGTAACATTCATTTATGGCCAGCTATGTAAACTTTAATGTTGATTTATCCTGCAATAGATGTGGTTCAATTGATAACATACATTTTTGTCTTAAGGGGAAAGTAAAATGAACTGAATGTAATCAGATTACATTACTGAGTTTGGGTAATCCAAAAGTTACGTTACTGTTTACAATTTTGATGTAGAAAGTAACATGCAGAAAGTCACCTACCCAACCCTGGTAGTAGCACACATTTTAAAATGTATTTAAATAATTGCCTAAATGAACATAACAAAAATGGTCTACTTGGCCACAGGGTTGGGGTCAATTCCATTTAAATTCCAGTCAATTCAGGAAGTATAATGAAATTCTAATTTGAACGCTCTTTAATGCTTTTCAATTAGAAATATTTGGAATTGGAATTTGGTTTACTTTCTGAATTGACTGGAATTAAAATGGAATTGAACCCAACCCTGTTTGGCCAGCTATGGATTAGTTATTATTATTATTATCATTAGACACTAACTAGAGTGTCCATTGGCTCCAGGCGCAAGCCAGTCACCATGCACTACTCACGCTCTGAGTACTTGATGGTGCGACTGACATAGTCTCCTGTGCTGTAGGTGGTGATGGGGGCCAGGCGGATCTCATAGGAGAGGGGGATCTTCAGGTCAGTCAGGATGTAGGACATGAGGCCGCCCTTCACCGGCTCTTTCTTGTCGATCTGCTTGGAGAACAGGTTCATCTGATTCATCTTTTCATTCTGCTTCATCAGGGGGAAACAGAGAGTGGGATAGAAAGAGGGGGGAGAGGGAGATGGTGAGAAATGGGACCCAACAGATAATGGTGGGTTTAACTCGCCGAACTGACATATATAGTAAAGCCATTTGAAACGTAACCCCCATTAACATTTAAATGAGTGGAATGGGATGAAAAAACACGTTTCCATTATCAAGTACATTAATGGTGTAACCCTACTCTAGCATGCTGACTAGACCCGGGCACGTGTGTGTGTCCGCATGCGCCATCGCACAAATGTTGATTTTGTCCAGCCACACCAGATGTGATCTGGATACGCAGGTTGAAATATCAAAACGAACTCTGAACCAACTATATTAATTTGGGGACAGGTTGAAACACATGAAACATTCATGGCAATTTAGCTAGCTAGCTTGCTTTTACTAGCCAATTTGTCATGGGATATAAACATTTTGTTGTTATTTTACCTGAAATGCACAAGGTCCTCTACTCCGACAATTAATCCACAGATAAAATAATAAACCTAGTTCGTTTTTAGTAATCGCTCCTCCTTTAGTCGTCTTCTTCTTTTTTGGCGTTTGGCAACAAACTTTAAGGTGCATGTAAGAGTATGTATTAGGCTGTTTGAGAGAAGGTTTGAATCCTTATCAACCCATCCAATGTGAATACATCTGTTGTTGAAGTACAGTAGATCAATAAAGCTACAGGACTCTAGCAGTAGTCAAGCTGCTGATGCTGAAAAGCCTTGTTAGTGCATAAGTCAAATTACCTTTAGACAAAAGATAATATTTCACTTAATACAAAAACATAGCTTTTGTATTAATTTCCATGTTTTTTTCAGAAAAGTCTGATAATAGCGCAAGTCCTGACACTAAACGTTATTACCGTGCATTATAACTATTTGAAAATGCATAAAACAACATGGCTGTCAATGGCAGCTTTTCAAAATGGTACAGCTCTTTAACCGTTTAAGCTACAGACACTAGACCAACTGTAAAAAGTCTTACAAATAAATAGTTTTTGAACTATAAAATGATTTATGTGTGCATACATTTGCATAAAAGGAATACATTTACCATAGTACCTAACTACCCCCATGATGGTTTTCTGAATACAGTCACAGGTAAATGGCGTTGTTTGGTCCAACATGATAGCGGAGGGCCAGTCAGTCAATTAATTTACTTGTGACCGTATTCATGATACAGCAGTGCCTCACGTGCCTCATTGCTTTAATAAAACTGTTACCAACATATTCAAAAACAATGAATTAAATTAACAAATTGCTGTAAATTTACAGCAAAAGATTTACAGTTAGCTACTGTTATTCTATATTACAGTACAGTAATATGGGGGACTCAATGGCATTCCGCAACACTGCTGTAAATGGAAAGAAATTGCTTTAATTTTACAATACAGTTTTACAGTAAAGTACTGTATTACCTGATTTTCTGTATATTTACAGCAGCATACTGTGAATGATGGCGCATTGTGGGAAAATGTGGTGGGCAGGGAAAGACTCTCTGGCTCATTAACATATTTGGGGGGCTATATTTGTTCCACCTGTTTTATCTTGGTGACAGAACTCAGGCTATCGTGATTAATGAGGTTAAGTGATAATTTCTTGATGTACATAAAGGTGTACCACAGGAGTCAATTTTGGGATGTATGCTATTGCCCCGACAGTTGATTTGGCGGTGTCAAAACTACAGTCAGATTTTATAGCTATGCAGGAACCCCGTGCTGATTTAAAACTTGTGCGTATACAGGGAAAACTAAATACATGTTTTCAAAGGATGTTTCAGATGAACTACATGCTCACTCATTAGATGGTTCTCCAATTGATTGTGTTCCCGCATATAAATACGTAGGCAATTGGATTTACATGGATTTGGCGTTTAAAAAACATACAGTGCATTTGGAAAGTATTCAGACCCTATGACTTTTTCACATTTTGTTACTTTACAGCCTAATTCTGAAATTGATTAAACTGTTTTTTCCCCTCATCAATCTACACACAATACCCCGTAATGACAAAGCAAACAAAGATGCTTTTACATTTTTGTATAAAAAAATAAATAAAAAAAATACTAAATATCACATTTACATAGGTATTCAGGCCCTTTACTCGGTGCTTTGTTGAAGCACCTTTGGCAGCAATTACAGACTTGAGTCTTCTTGGGTTTGACGCTAGAAGCGTTGGGGCTCTCGAGTGGCGGAGCGGTCTAAGGCACTGCATCTCAGTGCTAGAGGTGTCACTACAGACTTTGGTTCGATTCCAGGCTGTATCACAACTGACTGTGATTGGGAGTCCAATAGGGCGGCGCACAATTGGCCCAGCGTTGTCCGGGTTAGGGTTTGGCTGGGATAGGCCGTCATTGTAAATAAGAATTTGTTCTTAACTAACTTGCCTAGTTAAAAAAAAAGGTTCATAAAAAAGAAAAGCTTGGCACACCTATTGGGGAGATCCTCTCAAGCAGATCCTCTCAAGCTCTGTCATGTTAGATGGGAGTGTCGCTGCACAGCTATTTTCAGGTCTCTCCAGAGATGTTTGATCGGGTTCAAGTCCGGACTCTGGCTGGACCACTCAAGGACATTCAGAGACTTGTCCTGAAGTCACTCCTGTGTTGTCTTGGCTGTGTGCTTAGGGTCGTTGTCCTGTTGGAAGGTGAACCTTCACCCCAGTCTGAGGTCCTGAGCACTCTGGATCAGGTTTTCATCAAGGATCTCTCTGTACTTTTCTCGGTTAATCTTTCACTCGATCCTGACTAGTCTCTCAGTCCCTGCCGCTGAAAAACATCCTCACAGCATGATGCTGCCACCACCATGCTTCACCGTCGGGATGGTGCTAGGTTTCCTCCAGACGTGACACTTGGCATTCAGGCCAAAGAGTTAAATATTGGTTTCATCAGACCAGAGAATCTTGTTTCTCAAGGCCTAGGAGTAATTAAGGTGCCTTTTGCCAAACTCTAAGCGGACTGTCATGTGACTTTTACTGAGGAGTGGCTTCTGTCTGGCCACTCTACCATAAAGGCCTGATTGATGGAGTGCTGCAGAGATGGTTGTAATTCTGGATGGTTCTCCCATCTACACAGAGGAACTCTGGAGCTCTGTCAGAGTGACCATCGGGTTCTTGGTCACCTCCCTGACCAAGGCCCTTCTCCGCCAATTGCTCAGTTTGGCCTGGCTCTAGGTAGAGTCCTGGTGGTTCCAGACTATTTCCATTTAAGAATTAGGGAGTACACTGTGTCCTTGGACCTTCAATTCTGCAGAACCGTTTTGGTACCCTTTCACAGATCTGTGCCTCAACACAATCCTGTCTTGGCGCTCTACAGACAATTCCTTTCAACCTAATGGCTTGATTTTTGCTCTGACATGCACTGTCAACTGTGGGACCTTATGAAGACAGGTGTGTGCTGTCATGATGTGGCTCTTTCTGGGTATAGACCGTGGCATCCCCCTCTTTCTCCCTCCTACACCCAGGTTCTGTTATCTCAGGTCGTAAATTCCTGGAGGAGACTCTCTCCTCCTGGCCATGCAGAAAGACACATAGAGAGAACAAAGGAACTTCTTCTACATCACAGAACTTGAGAACTGAACAGTATCCATGTTTTGGAGAATGTGTAAACGGTCGGTTGAGAAGCCAGCTATGACCCGGTCAGTTTTGTTTCATGTTTGTACAGTTTTGTTTCCTGTTTATACAGGAGCCTCCGTTATGAGGTTTGCGTCTAATGTATAAAATGAATGAGTAAAGATACTATTTGTGAAATTTTGTAATGTGATTTTTAAACCGTTCATGTGAGAGTATTCTCTTTAAAGTTTAACTGATCTGGCTAATGGGACAGCCCTCTTCTACTGTTCCGAATAAAACCCCCACCTGAAGAAATCCTCTTTAGACCATGCATACCTCGATCACCGAGGGGGGCAAAGGTTGGAGTAGAGACCACAAAATCCTCAGTATAAACTAAGGTTGTAATGGTTGTTGAATTCTTAACCATACCACGTGGCGCATTGGCTACACGGCGGGAAATGGTTAAACTCTGAGACTATCGATCCCGACAGAATAAGAGCAAATCTTAGATACTAATTACTGGTCTGCAGCTAGAAATTAAGTCAACCTGAGATGCGAGGACCGACAACCGCCGGAAACATCTAATCTATGAGAACATTTCTGAATGGTACTCTGAGGTATCCATTCTAACCACTGCAGAGAAGCAGAGAGAGACGCACGAATGAACTTTCCAACAGAAAGACGGACGATTCCAACAGAGATCACAACGACACACAAATGTATTGATTGCAATTATTCCCGAATGAGTGAACGTTCATGTGCAAAGGATTAGCATTTAAATTAATATAATTATCAACTGTGTAGTGACTCTTTTGTCTTTCCCGCCCTTCTCAGTCCACACCCACTTCCTTTGTCCACCAAGCCGCCATATCGGCTTAGCTCACTAGGGAACCTCTCCTATAATTTTCTTGTAACCATATCTACTGTTTGTTTATGAATTTCTGTGATTATTTAGTTAGTAAATAAATGATTAAGACAATTGATGTATGGGTGATTCATAGTAAAGGCTGGGTTCATGCAGATAACCAACAATTTACGACGTTTGGAATGAGACTAACGTGAGGTAAAGAATAATTCATTAATTAGAATACTAATTGATCATATATTAAAATATCTGAAGAGTTAAATTAGGAAAATAATAACTTTAATCTGAAGATTTTCTTTGGTGCCCCAACTTCCTAGTTAATTACATTTACATTATTAGTTTAATCACATAATAATAATTACCGAGAATTGATTTGATAAAATAACAGTCTTCACTTTAATGCTACCATGTTGTTGTTCTGTTGTGTTGCTACCATGCTGTGTTGTCATGTGTTGCTGCCTTGCTATTTTGTTGTCTTAGGTCTCTCTTTATGTAGTGTTGTGTTGTCTCTCTTGTTGTGATGTGTTTTGTCCTATATTTATATTATATTGCCTAGTTAAAAAAGGTTAAAAAAATAAATAATAATAATAATTTAATGTATGTTGGGGACAGATGAATGTGGTAGCAAGTCTTGAACCTTTACTGGTTGAGTGTTTTGCCAAGTCCGTTTTGGCATGTTTTCTTTCCCCTGTAATCACAGCCAGATTGTACGCCTTTGTTTAGGCCTCTGAAAGTGCAGGTGATATAAAACAACAAAAATGCTCTAATCTACACATATTTAGCAGCCAACCTGCTTGCACCAATGCCATGTATTTACAGTTATGATATTATGATCACAGTGGCATTTACTTTCTTAAAATAAATTAGTGTTGTACTGTATCACTGCTCATACTGCTCATATATTGCAGTAACTTACAGGAAGATGGTAGCAAGTCACTGTGAATATCACATTAACATACTTGGCACTGGCCAGAGACGGGATAAAATACATCAAAAAGTATCTTGCTACAAAAATAAAACACCTTGAAGACCAACATATTATTAACTAATACAACATTCTCAATAATGGTTACAGAAACGTTTTACTTGCCATGACGGTGATGTGTTTTGTTTATCAAGCTTAGATTAATGCACTGACTGTAAATCGCTCTGGACAAGAGGGTCTGCTCAATGACCAAAATGTAAATGTAAAAATGAACACTTGCAAAGCACAATGATGGGTATTATTCTAATCAGCTCCGCCCTCAAACAATTTGTAATTTGGCCTTGTTTGGGGGGCTGCGCTCATTATAATAATACCGAGTAGTGTGCTTTGCAAGTGTTAATTTTAACGTTTACATTTTGGCCATTTAGCAGATGCTCTTATTCAGAGTGACTTACAGTCAGTGCATTAAACTAAGGTAGATAAACAAGAACATATAACAGTCATAGCAAGTAAAAATAAATGTTACTGTTACCGAGAATTATGTTGTAGTTAAGGGGGCTACTTGCAAGTTTGTTTTGTATTAGAAAATACAAAATATATGTATTCTTATTAAGCTGTTACAAAATACATTAATTGTACTTTAGGCCAGTGAAATACAAAATGGACATTGAAAGTTTTGAAATACCTATATCGGCAGGTAGCCTAGTGGTTAGAGCGTTGGACTTGTAACTGGAGGGTTGCAAGTTTGAATCCCCGAGCTGACAAGGTAAAAATCTGTTGTTCTGCCCCTGAACAAGGCAGTTAACCCACTGTTCCCCGGGCGCCGAAGACGTGGATGTCGATTAAGGCAGCCCCCCGCACCTCTCTGATTCAGAGGGGTTGGGCTAAATGCGGAAGACACATTTCAGTTGAAGGCATTCGGTTGTACAACTGACTAATAATGGTGACTTTGACTTTGATCAAAAACATGTAACAGAAATATTACCCATAGTTGGCACTATGTAAATCTGTAACAGTTTCTCACAAAACCCATATAAGAGCTAAAATAAATCACTTACCTTTCGAAGAACTTCTGCTGAGGGCATCCCAAGTGTCCAAGGAAGACATCCAATGGTTCTTTTGTTAGAAAAAGTAATTTATTATATCCATAAATCTCTGTTTGGTTGGCGCGTTATGTTCAGAAAATCCACCGTCAAGTCGCCCGTTGTACAGTGAAGAGAAAGCGTTCAAATTATACCTATCATCTTGGCCCAAATAAATCAAACATCATTTATAATGCATCCTTAGGTATCCTTTTATGAATACTAATGATTATATTTAACTCGGATGATATCCTAGACGATATAAAAGGAAAATAAAGTGGGGCGCGCTCACGGTCTTGTGCCCAGGAAAACTTATTGACATCCGTGGTCCCTTCAGTATTTCTTCTTCCTTTCGGTTCTGTAAAAGAATCAGCTCTAATAAAGATATAAAGTCCAAATTCACAACTCCCATGGTGTTAGGGACCCAACATTCTTGGGGTGTCAGTTTATCAACACTTTAAAAAGTGTTAGTTTGACACTATTTTGGTGGGCCATACACACTGAGAGTGTTCAATTTACCCTTTGGATGGAAAATGTGCTGTACAGCCAAAATAAGTGTTTGCATATGTACATGAGTTGATTTTATTATGTTTATCCATATAAATATGTTTTTGCATTGCACATGTCATTGTATTATGTATGTGGATTTGTTAACTCAGTGCGGATGTTGCCTGTAATCCATGGCTTCTGGTTGAGGTATGTACGTAAGGTCACTGTGGGGACGACGCCATCGATGAAGCCAGTGACTGATGTGGTGAACATGTGAGTCCCACTGAACTAGTGTTAAAATAACACTTTTGAAAGTGTTAAAGGTTTAACTCTGTTGCAGTGTTCCCCATTCAACTAAAGTGTTCAAATTAACTTGATTGTTGTGTTTGCATAAGGGAGTAAGATTTCAGTACCTATTGCTTCCACTGGATGTCAACAGTCTCTAGACAGTGTTTTGATTTTGTTTAGTTGTTCTGGATGGTAATAGAAGAAGAAGAATTAGGAAGTGGTCACAAGAAGTAAACAGAAGAGGATGCGCGTTCCCAGGCTTGTGCGCTGTGGTTTTTCCCTTTCCTATCGCCCAGTTTATATTCCGGTTGAAATATTATACTAAATATACATAAAAGTGTTCCTAAGGATACATTATCAATGATGTTTGATTGTTCTTGGACAAGTTTATAGGTATAGGTTGAACGAGTTCTCTTCACAGTTCAATGGGCGAGTGGACGTTGTATTTTCTCATCATAACGCACCAACCAAACTGAGATTTATGGATATAATAAATTACTTTTTCTAACAAAAGAACCATGGATTGTCTTCGTTGGACACTTGGGAAGCCCTCAGCAGAAGTTCTTCAAAGGGTAATTGATTTGTTTTCGCTGTGAAATGTGTTTTGTGTGAACCGTGATGGTTTATGAATGTATGCTAATGGAAAAAATATTGGAGGTGCTACCCTCAAACAATCAAATGTAGTGCTTTCGCCGTAAAGCCTTTTTGAAATCTGACAACGCTGTGATATTGCCAAGAAGCAGAGCTTTTGATGACTATGCACCACTTGTATATTGATGAATGTTTAATAATTCAACTTTTGGATTTTGAATTTGGCGCCTTGCATTTCACCAGGTAGTGTCGGGAGTTGGGCGTTAGCGCACCACTGCTCCCTAAGAGGTTTTAAAGGGTAGAACAGCCGCTTTCAAGGAGTGGGACTCTAACCTAGACGCTTATAAGAAATCCCGCTATGCCCTCCGACGAACCTTCAAACAGGCAAAGTGTCAATACAGGACTAATATTGAATTGTACTACACCGGCTCCGATGCTCGGTGCTTGTACAGCCGCAAGCTGCCCAGTGACACAAGCCTACCAGCCGAGCTAAATTACTTCTATGCTCGCTTCGAGGCAAGCAACACTGAAGCATGCATGAGAGCATCAGCTGTTCTGGGCGACTGATGTGAGTAAGACGTAGCTGATGTGAGTAAGACCTTTTAAACAGGTCAACCTTCACAAGGCCGCAGGGCTAGACGGATTACCAGGACATGTAAACCGAGAATGTGCGGACCAACTGGCAAGTGAAGTGCTTTGAAAGGCTGGTCTCACATCATTACTCATATCAACACCATTATCCCAGAAAACCTAGACCCTCTCCAATTTGCATACTGCCCCAACAGATCCACAGATGATGCGATCTCTATTGCACTCCACACTGCCATTTCCCACCTGGGCAAAAATAACTGATCATGTTATTTATTGACTACAGTTCAGCGTTTAACACCATAGTGTCTTCAAAGCATCATCACTAAGCTAAGGACCCTGGGACTAAACACCTCTCTCTGCAACTGGATCCTGGACTTCCTGACGGGCCGCCCCCAGGTGGTAAGGGTAGGTAACAACACATCTGACACGCTGTTCCTCAACACAGGGGCATGTCCGAGGTGCATGCTCAGTTTCTTCCCGTACTCCATGTTCACACATGACTGCATGGCCAAGCACGACTCCAACGCCATCATTAAGCTTGCTGACGACACAACAGTGGTAGGCAACAACCATGAGACAGCCTATAGGGAGGAGGTCAGAGACCTGGCAGTGTGGTGCCAGGATAACAACCTCTCCCTCAATGTGATCAAGACAAAGGAGATGATTGTGGACTACAGAAAAATGAAGACCAAGCACGCCCCCATTCTCATCGACGGGGTTGTAGGGAGCAGGTTGAGAACTTCAAGTTTCTTGGTGTCCACATCACCAACAAATTAGAATGGTCCAAACACACCAAGGCAGTCGTAAACAGGGCACAACAATGCCTATTCAGGAGATTTGACATGGGTCCTAAAAAACCTCTACAGCAGCACCATCGAGAGCATCCTGACTGTTTGCATCACCGCTTGGTATGGTAACTGCTTGGCCTCTGACCGCAAGGCACTACAGAGGGTATTGGGTACGGCCCAGTACATCACTGGGGCCAAGCTTCCTGCCATCCAGGACCTCTATACCAGGCGGTTTCAGAGGAAGGCCCAAAAAATTGCCAAGGACTCCAGCCACTCTAGTCATAGACTGTTCTCTCTGCTACCGAATGGCAAGCGGAACCGGAGCGCCATGTATAGGTCCAAAAGGCTTCTTAACAGCTTCTACCCCCAAGCCATAAGACTCCCGAACATCTAGTCAAATGGCTACCCAGACTATTTGCATTGTCCCCCTTCCCCACTCTGCATTTTTACGTTGCCAACATCAAATTGATCATAAATACAGTGTAGACATTGTTAATGTTGTAAATGACAAACAGACATTGCGAGATGGTCGCCTCGCTTCAGGTCTTTAGAAAACTATGCAGTTATTAGTTTTTTTATGTACTATTTCTTACATAGCTAGCCCAGATAATCTCAAGTGTTATTACATACAGCCGGGAAGAACTATTGGATATAAAAGCGATCTCAACTTACCATCATTACAACCAGGAATACGTCTTTCCTGTAGCGGATCCTTTGTTCGGACCTCCACCCTGGACATGCGATCTTACCCCAGAGGCCGACCCAAAACAACGTGGTCACTGCAGGAGAGGCAGAGAGGCGACTCCGGGATGCTGGCAAAGAAAATATTACGATGGGCAAAAGAACACAGACACTGGAACTCTGCTTAGAAGGCCAGCATCCCGGAGTCGCCTCTTCACTGGTGACGTTGAGACAGTTTTTTTTGCGGGTACTATTTAATGAAGCTGCCAGTTGAGGACATGTGAGCCATCTGTTTCTCAAACTAGACACTCTAATGTACTTGTCCTCTTGCTCAGTTGTTTACCGGGGCCTTCCAATCATCTTTCTATTCTGGTTTGAGCCAGCCTGGGCTGTTCTGTGAAGGGAGTTGTACACAGCGTTGTACGAGATCTTCAGTTTCTTGGCAATAACTCACATGGAATTGCCTTCATTTGTCAGAACAAGAATAGACTGACGAGCTTGAGAAGAAAGGGCTTTTTCTGGCCATTTTGAGCCTGTAATCGAACCCACAAATGCTGATGCTCCAGATACTCAACCAGTCTAAAGAAGGCAAGTTTTATTGCTTCTTTAATCAGAAAAACAGTTTTCAGCTCTGCTAACATAATTGCAAAAGGGTTTTCTAATGATCAATTAGCCTTTTAAAATTATAAACTTGGATTAGCTAACACAACGTGCCATTGGAACACAGGAGTGATGGTTGCTGATAATGGGCACCTGTATGCCTATGTAGATATTCCATAAAATATTAAGCCGTTTCCAGCACAAAAGTAATTTCAAATCAAATCAAATTTTATTTGTCACATACACATGGTTAGCAGATGTTAATGCGAGTGTAGCGAAATGCAACATTAACAATGTTTACACTGTATTTTAATGGACAAAAATTTGCTTTTCTTTCAAAAACGAGGAACTTTCTAAGTGACCCCAAACTTTTGAACGGTAGTGTATGTGTGGAGCATAATGTATATACAGTTTTATTCACATGTTTTCAAGTACTGGTGACAAATAATTCAGATTATTGCATTGATTGTAATGGACACCTATTATGTGTGTAAAATACTTTTTTGAAGGTTGTACTGATTATAATAAGCTAATGCTAAGTTATTTGCCAGCTAGGTGTGGCTCCATGTTTGTTGACATTATCTTCTTAGGGATCAGCAGCAGTGGTGTCGGTTTTGGAAAGTCTGGCGTGCCCAAAGTAAAATGCCTGCCACTCCGGCCCAGAAACTACGATATGCACATAATTAGTAATATTGGATAGGAAACACTCTGAAGTTTCTAAAACTGTACAAATAATGTCTGTGAGTATAACAGAACTGATATGGCAGGTGAAAACCCGAGGAATTTCTGTCCGGATTTTTTTTTTTTGTGACATGCCCTCACTTCCAATGTCTGTCTATGGGATTTGCTGTAAAATAGGACCCAGATTGCAGTACCTATGGCTTCCACTAGATTTCAACAGTCTAGACAAGGTTTCATGCGTTTATCATGGAAAAGAGGCGAAAAGAAGAAGAATTTGTAAGTGGATAGAGGAAGTCGCCTTAGTTTTTTGTGCACGAGACCGTGAGCGCATTCCTCTGTATTTTACTTTTCTATCATTTAAGATATTATCCGTGTGAAATATTATAGTTAATATACATAAAAGTATACCTAAGGATACTTTATAAATTATGTTTGATTTGTTTGGGAAAAGTTGATAGGTATAATTTGAACGCTTTCTCTTCCCTGTACAATGGGCGAGTTGACCGTGGATTTTCTGAACATAACGCGCCAACCATTTATGGATATAAACAATGACTTTTTTTAACAAAAGAAACATGTATTGTCTTGCTTGGACACTTCGGATTGCCCTCAGCAGAAGATCATCAAAAGGTAAGCAATTTATTTTAGCTCTTTTATATGTTTTGTGAGACCCTCGCTGGTTATGAAATTATGCTAATGCAGAAAATATATGAGGTGCTGTCCTCAAACAATCAAATGTTGTGCTTTTGCCGTGAAGCCTTTTTGAAATCTGACAATGCTGTGATATTGCCAAGAGTCTACGCTTTTGAAGACTATGCAACACTTGTATATTGATTAATGTTTTAACTTCTTAAAGAGCAGCAAGGTCCGCCCCACTCCCGACACTACCAGGTGAAATGCAAGGTGCCAAATTCAAAATCCAAAAGTTTAATTATTAAACATGCATCAATATACAAGTGTTTCATAGTCATCAAAAGCTCTGCTTCTTGGCAATATCACAGCGTTGTCAGATTTCAAAAAGGCTTTACGGCGAAAGCACCACATTTGATTGTTTGAGGGTAGCACCTAACATATTTTTGCCATTACCATAAGCCTCCACGGTTCACAGAAAACACATTTCACAGCGAAAACAAATCAATTACCTGTTGAAGAACATCTGCTGAGGGCTTCCCAAGTGTCCAACGAAGACAATCCATGGTTCTTTTGTTAGAAAAAGTAATTTATTATATCCATAAATCTCTGTTTGGTTGGCTCGTTATAATCAGAAAAAACAGCGTCCACTCCTCCATTGAAATGTGAAGAGAACTCGTTCAACCTATACCTATAAACTTGTCCAAGAACAATCAAACATCATTGTAAATGTATCCTTAGGAACACTTTTATGTATAAATAGCATAATATTTCAACCGGAATATAAACTGGGCGATAAGAAAGGAAAAAAACAAAGGACATGCCTGGCGGGAGCGCGCGTCCTCTTCTATTGACATCTCTGGGGGCACTTCCTTATTTCTCTTCTTCTCTGCTCTAAAAGCATCTAAAATGAATCAGAACACTTTCTCGAGACTGTTGACATCCAGAGGAAGCGATAGGTACTGCATTCATATGCCCTTATGAGGGCATTTTCATAAGGGAGGGGTTCCAAATGAGGCAATGTGTCAAAACCACTTTTTCCAGGACAGAAATTCCTCGGGGATTTGCCTGCCATATCTGTTCTGTTTTACTCACAGACAAAATGTTAACACTTTTAGAAAATTCTGAGTGTTTCCTATCCAATGGTACTACATATGTGCGTATCCTATTTTCTGGGCCTGAATGGGAGGCATTTTACTTTGGGAATGCCAGGGTCTCCAAAACGGTCACCGCGTGCGCTGCTCCCTAAGAAGTTAAATATTCAACCTTTGGATTTTGAATATGATCCGTAAGAGGATGCAATCTGGGTGTCAGGTAAATGTCTGTCAGACCAAAGATGTTATAATGAGGTGAAGGCATTGTTCACTCATCTTTCAAGTAAACTTCCGTTAGTGAATGAAGGGAAGGGAATGATCGTAGACGACACACCCCTTCCAACATGCACACTGCTAACAGACCAAACTCATCTTGTCTCCTCTTGTCTTTGGTTGACGCAAAAAAAAAAAAGTTTGATTTTTAGAAAGTATTTTACACAATTATTTAGAGCTCACCTGTGATGTGATGAATTGTAAATAGTAATTGCTAGTAGCAAATTCATATTGTCGTTTCTGTAAGCCGAGAGTTATCTAAATATGACGGCTTGTGTTACATCAGTCTTTCCTCAGCTAGCGCAAGGACTAATGTAGCCTACATTTTCCGGTTTGGATGATTGTTTATGCTGTTGCTACTTCTGTGAATGTCTGAACATTGCATCCAACTGGTCACATTCAGGACATAACTTTGTAGGACTGTGTTTGCGCAAAATGTTTAGGTGAAAAACAGTTTGGCTAGCTCAAATGCTGACTGTTGCATCAAGTGAAACTGGACATTCTAATCACACCGGTTTGAGCGTACGCTGCAGGAACCACTGTAGAATGATCACATCCATTTGTTTGTATGTGTGAAAAGGTTAATGTTCTCTGAATGGTCTGAGAAGATGACTCTAATTAGAACCATGAGGAAACTTTTAGGAAATGTTCCCATCTCAGAACATTATGTGCTAGCTGGGTATCCGGCACCATTTCCTGAAGATTGTGGGAAGGTTGTGTGCAAAATAACCATAGGACTACCAAGCTCTAAGAAACATATGGTTCTCAGAACGTTATGTGCTAGATGGGCATCAACAACCTTGCATACTGTACACATCCAAGCAGCAGAAGGAGTGTGCAAACTTTCTCTGAACTTATCCTACCAACTAGCATGCAAGTTAATAATTCCTGTGTCTCCCAGCAGATGCTTACTTAAGGAATGAGTTTTCAGCTGCACAAATCCAAGCTGACTAATACAGCCCCCTAACTCCCGCTCTCCCTCTCTGGCCCCAATTGTGTGTGTGTGTGTGTATGTGTGTTTGTGTTCGTGGGTGTGCGTTAATGTGAGAGTGTGTGTGTGCTTTTTCACTTTGAATACTGCCGCTCTTGTATAATTCATCAAGATACTTCCTCTCTTCCCCTCTCCCTCTCTTCCCCCCTCTCTCTCTCTCCCCTCCTCTCACTTTCTCTTTCCTTCTCTTGCTGATTACATTGTTTAATGAGGAAATTAGGAGGCCGTTAGGAAGAGAGAGAAAGAGATATTCTAAGGGTGAACAATGCGATGTCCTGTTAACTTCACACCTGTAATTTAGAATTTTGGACAATGGAAGACGAAAGTAAGTGGTCAAACCAGCATTTCACGTGCATGTTCAGAGTGTTTGTACCCATGGAGTACTTAAGACCACTAGGCTACGTTGTATCATTGATGGAAGACCCCTTCAGGCCATTCCCAGTGAACAAACAACCACCATACAACGTTGCCTCAATGCTTTACACCGATGCTTAGAAAGACCACCTCAGGGCCGAGACATTAAAGCCTTATTTATGATTCACGTTCTTTACGCAAAAACACATCAAGTTCATTTATTTATTTTTCCAGGTAAGTTGACTGAGAACACATTCTCATTTACAGCAACAACCTGGGAAATAGTTAAATGGGTGAGGAATGAGCCAATTTGAAGATGGGGATGATTACAGTAGGTGGCCAGGTTGGGAATTTAAACAGGACACCAGGGTTAACACCCCTACTCTTACGATAAGTGCCATGGGATCTTTAGTGACCACAGATAGGACACGTTTAACGTCCCAATCCCAAAGGCCTCACCCTACACAGGGCAACGTTTTTTAGACAAGAGGAAAGAGTGCCTCCTACTGGCCCTCAAAACCCACTTCCAGAAGTATCTGGTCTCCGATCCAGGATCAACCCTGCTTAACTTCAAAGGCAAGTCATCAGTGGAATGCAGGGTGGTATGCTGCTGGCTAATAATTAATTGTGGGGCTGAACACATCTGCATATTTTTGCTACACAACTGTGCAGGATCGCCATTTTGCATAGCTACATAGGTATAGATTTTGCAACACATGCAATGTCATGTCGTATCACCTTCAAGACAGGAAATACATGAATGCATAATAAACTCAAGATTACATGTACATACAGTGGGGCAAAAAAGTATTTAGTCAGCCACCAATTGTGCAAGTTCTCCAAATTAAAAAGATGAGAGAGGCCTGTAATTTTCATCATAGGTACACTTCAACTATGACAGACGAAATGAGAAAAAGAAATCCAGAAAATCACATTGTAGGATTTTTAATTTATTTATTTGCAAATTATGGTGGAAAATAAGTATTTGGTAAATAACAAAAGTTTATCTCAATACTTTGTTATATACCCTTTGTTGGCAATGACAGAGGTCAAACGTTTTCTTACGAAGCCACTCCTTCGTTGCCCGGGCAGTGTGTTTGGGATCATTGTCATGCTGAAAGACCCAGCCACGTTTCATCTTCAATGCCCTTGCTGATGGAAGGAGGTTTTCACTCAAAATCTCACGATACATGGCCCCATTCATTCTTTCCTTTACACGGATCAGTCGTCCTGGTCCCTTTGCAGAAAAACAGCCCCAAAGCATGATGTTTCCACCCCCATGCTTCACAGTAGGTATGGTGTTCTTTGGATGCAACTCAGCATTCTTTGTCCTCCAAACACGACGAGTTGAGTTTTTACCAAAAGGTTCTATTTTGGTTTCATCTGACCATATGACATTCTCCCAATCCTCATCTGGATCATCCAAATGCTCTCTAGCAAACTTTAGACGGGCCTGAACATGTACTGGCTTAAGCAGGGGGACACGTCTGGCACTGCAGGATTTGAGTCCCTGGCGGCGTAGTGTGTTACTGATGGTAGGCTTTGTTACTTTGGTCCCAGCTCTCTGCAGGTCATTCACTAGGTCCCCGTGTGGTTCTGGGATTTTTGCTCACCGTTCTTGTGATCATTTTGACCCCACGGGTGAGATCTTGCGTGGAGCCCCAGATCGAGGAAGATTATCAGTGGTCTTGTATGTCTTCCATTTCCTAATAATTGCTCCCACAGTTGATTTCTTCAAACCAAGCTGCTTACCTATTGCAGATTCAGTCTTCCCAACCTGGTGCAGGTCTACAATTTTGTTTCTGGTGTCCTTTGACAGCTCTTTGGTCTTGGCCATAGTGGAGTTTGGAGTGTGACTGTTTGAGGTTGTGGACAGGTGTCTTTTATACTGATAACAAGTTCAAACAGGTGCCATTAATACAGGTAACGAGTGGAGGACAGAGGAGCCTCTTAAAGAAGAAGTTACAGGTCTGTGAGAGCCAGAAATCTTGCTTGTTTGTATGTGACCAAATACTTATTTTCCACCATAATTTGCAAATAAATTCATTAAAAATCCTACTGTGATTTTCTGGATTTTTTTTCCTCATTTTGTCTGTCATAGTTGAAGTGTACCTATGATGAAAATTACAGGCCTCTCTCATCTTTTTAAGTGAGAGAACCTGCACAATTGGTGGCTGACTAAATACTTTTTTGCCCCACTGTATAGGCCTAAACACTCTCAGATGTGTTTCCCATATTCCAACAACCAATAGTTAGGGCGGGTCATTTTTCATCACAGGCTTTAAGAGAAAGGGAGAATGGAGAATAAAGGGAGGAGAGATGGGGAATATGAAGGGAGGATAGAGTGTAAGAGGAGAGAAAAGGAAAGGAGAATATTCAAAACCCTGTGCACATCCCTAGTGAGTGAGTGAGTGTCTGTGTGTGTGACTCACATTGCGGACGTTGACCCAGTAGCCAATGATCCGGTCTGTAGCCGCGGGCTCTCTCTGGGTCCACTGGAGGTTGTAGGAGAAGTTGTTGCCCTTCAGATTGCGGATGGGGTTGGGCGTGTCAAAGTAGAACTCAGCGTTGTATGGACGGGCTACAGTGTTGGGGGAGGGAGAGGTGGGGATAAGGTGAGGGAGGGAGATAGGAAGGAGAAGGACAGGGGGAAGGATAGAGCGGGGAGAGAGTTGGTTGGTAGGTTTGATACTTTTATCTATTGCGTAACAGAGGGTCAGATTAAGTCCATTAGTAAAAACATTCTAACTTTTCATGTACTTAATTTTCAGTCCTATATTTTACACAAAGCGAAACTCTCTTTCGTAGGTGTAGCCATAACCACATGGCTGCTCCCACCTATCCAGGCTTTTTTCTAACCTGTCAACACCAAAGAAGTCGAGTCAAGGTGCTAATGTATGAAATGAACCCAGGAAACAAGGTCAAATCAATTTCCAGTAACCTGGGACAATTCCATTTCAATTTAGTCCATTCAGGAAGTATACGGAAATTCCAATTTACGTCCCGAATTGACTGAATTAAAATGGAATTGACCACAACCCCGGCAGCTTCTGGTACTCACATGAGATGTTGAAGGTGCAGGTAGAGGAGCCCACGCCGTTGCTGACGCGGCACTTGTATGTGCCGTTGTTGCTGGGGTCCAGTTTGAATTTCAGCTGCGGGTTCTCCTGGGGGTTTGAGGTCAGGGAGGTCAGGGGCTCGCCGTTTCGCGTCCAGCGGACGCTGGCCATGCGTGGCGGGTTGGACTTCTGAATGATGCACCGCAGGGTTACAAACTGGTAGTTGGGCGAGCGAACGTCCTGGAAAACCGGGTCCAGGACTGGAGCATCTGAGTGTAGGGAGGAAAAACTGTGTTAATGATTTGGTTATGTATGCGTTAGAAACGTGTTATGATTTCCTTATGTAGGTACACTTCAAATAAAGTGGCCCCACATAGTCTAGTAGTAGAAGCAGCTCCTCTCCCAGTTTTAGAAGGAGAGGAATATAAATATTGGAAGATAGAGAGGCAGGGAGAGATGTATAAAGCAAGAAAGAGAGACAGAAAAAGAGAGGGTGGAGGAAGGTAGCTGAGCATTCACAGCAATGGTCCCAGCATTTTTGCCTAAAATGACATACCAAATCTAACTGCCTGTAGCTCAGAACCTGAAGAAAGGATATGCATATTCTTGATACCACTTGAAAGGAAACACTTTGAAGTGTTAGGAAATGTGAAATTCATGTAGGAGAACATAACAGATCTGGTAAAAGATAAAACTAAGAAAAAACATGCTTGTTTTTGTTTATTTTTTGTCCCATCATCTTTGAAATGCAAGAGACAGGCCATAATGTACTATTGAGGGTTAGGCGCAATTTAGATTTTGTCCACTAGATGGCAGCGGTGTATGTGCAAAGTGCCCAAATGTACCTAATTGGTTTATTAATACATTTTCAAGTTCATAACTGTGCATTCTCCTCAAACAATAGCATGGTATTATTTCACTGTAATAGCTCCTGTAAATTGGACAGTGCAGTTAGAATAACAATGGGACCCCGAAATGGTGCTCTTCCCTGAAATCAATGCTTTCTCTGATGGAAGCCCGTTCCGGTTGGAGGGAGAAATTACACCGGAAGAAGGGGAGGGAGACTTCCCCACAATCGATTTCTCAGTCCTTGAATGATCCCCAGAACAACTGAAGAGCGGTCCCATTGTCATGACAACAGCAGCAGTGAACCTAAGTAATGTGACAGCAAACTCACTTACAACCAAGCAGCCTGTCAACAGTAGGATGAGAAGACAAGCGTCTACCAAACCTCCTTTGAAGGATGATAGGGTTAGCATCCCCATTCCACCCCAGATAGTAACAGAAGCAGAAGAGCAGAAGTCCATCTCAATCAAGAAGATCAGACCACTTCCGCAAACCACATTCTGTGGATGGACACATCATATTTCAAAGGGAGAAGTCATCTGGGACCCAAATGGATGCAACCTGACAATAACTAAAGGAAAGGACACTTGGTTACTCACCATGGACAAGCGTGAATATGTTGAGGGTGAAGAATTTATAGTAGAAATAGCAAGCACTAAGTTGACTCAGCAAGTAAGAAGCCACTGCTCCAAAACCGCCATAAAAAAAGCCAGACAACGGTTTGAACTGCACATGGGGAAAAATATTGTGTCCTCTGGTCTGAAGAAACAAAAATAGAACTGTTTGGCCATAATGACCATCGTTATGTTTGGAGGAAAAAGGGGGAGGCTTGCAAGCTGAACACCATCCCAACCGTGAAGCACGGGGGTGGCAGCATCATGTTGTGGGGGTGCTTTGTTGCAGGAGGGACAGGTTCCCCCGCTCAAAATAGATGGCATCATGAGGCAGGAAAATTATGTGGATATACTGAAGCAACATCTCAAGACATCAGTCAGGAAATTAAAGCTTGGTCGCAAATGGGTCTTCCAAATGGACAATGATCCCAAGCATATTTCCAAAGTTGTGGCAAAATGGCTTATGGACAACAAAGTCAAGGTATTGGAGTGGCCATCACAAAGCCCTGACCTTATTTCCATAGAACATTTGTGGGCAGATCTGAAAAAGCGTGTGCGAGCAAGGAGGCCTACAGTTACACCAGCTCTGTCATGGGGAATGGGCCAAAATTAATCCAACTTACTTTGGGAAGCTTGTGGAAGGCTACCCGAAATGTTTGACCCAAGTTAATCAATGTAAAGGCAATGCTACCGAATACAGAGTGTATGTAAACTTCTGACCCACTGGGAATGTGATAAAATAAATAAAAGCTGAAATAAATCATTCTCTCTTCTATTATTCTCACATTTCACATTCTAAAATAAAGTGGTGATCCTAACTGACCTAAGACGGGGAATTTTACTAGGATTAAATATCAGGAATTGTGAAAAACTGCGTTTAAATGTATTTGGCTAAGGTGTATGTAAACTTCCAACTTCAACTGTACTTTGCTATTATTCTGGCTGCACTGTTTGACGTGACTGTAAGTTGGCCGTAGTTGGCTAGCTAACAAGCAAGAGATAAGAACGTTTCCAGCCAGTATGGCAATGTAACATTTAGAACGAACGACTGGGTCGCGTCCATAGATACAGAACAAAAACACTGAATGACTGGGTCGCCTCTCTACCCTAGATTTGTGTCAGGACTATGTCTTATAGGAGGAGGAAATAGTATGAATAAATAAATCCAAATGTTTTTAATGAAAATATGTTAATCATTCCTTGACCTTTCGTAAAAGAGTACATAGCACACTGTTAATAAGTGATAATGCCCTCCAAGCCGGTGGTTGGAGGATATGTTGGCATGGTTTTCCGGCCCTCGACCAACACCCTTACCAATATATCCTCTAAACACCGACTTCTAGGCAATTATCTCTTAACAGTTTGCTATGTACTCTTATTTAGGAAAGGTCAAGGATGAGGGGGACATGACTTTAAAAATGGCAGAGTAACTAAACATTTAAATTAGTTTTGAGTCATGCTGCTCTCTGCCTTTCTAGTCTTACTAAGAAATCCATTAATATTCTGTTTAGGAAGGTCATAAAACATGATACAAGACAACAGAATAGCATGTTTTGAGTTGTATTTATCTGTGCTTAGTAGCCAAGGCTATGGCTGTGCCATTTCAATGAAATCAGTTTGTTAATTTAGCAGACATCACAGACCCTACGCTACTACAGTCAACACATATATACTTTACAGTAAGAATGTCATTGAATATAACAGAAGAAAATAGAAAGAATCTTTTTCACAAATGGCTATTGCTGATTGACACCAGTAGCCTACTTACATGAGTAATGCACAAGGAGCCACGATTATTCTGAGAACAAGTTATATTTTGAAGCAGAGACCATCACTGCAATTTGTAGAGTAGTTTGGCAAAAATACTGTAAGTTCACTATAAATCTACTCTTTCTGATAGGGTATAGCAATCAAAAGGTCTAGCCTGCATGGACCTCTGTCGAATTATATGGAAGAAGTGCTGGGCAGGTAGCCTAGTGTTCACAGCTTTAGGCCAGTAACAGAAAGGTTGCTGGATTGAATCCCTGAGCTGACAAGGTAAAAATCGGTCTTTCTGCCGCTGAGCAAGGCAGTTAACCCACTGATCCCCGGGCGCCGAAGATGTGGATGTTGATTATGGCAGCCCCCCACACCTCTCTGATTCAAATGTGGAAGACACATTTCAATTGAAGGCATTCAGTTGTACAATTTGGTAAGCTCCGTTCCCTTCTATCCACACCTATTGCATGTAGTGATTGTCATATAATAGCTATATCTATAAAAAGAAGTTCCATAGACTGGACCTAAAATTGTGTAGAAACTATCATACAAGAGGTTGTGCAATGATTCCCATGTCGAAGATGTGAAAAATATTTGTTGGTCGAATGAAGAACATCCTGACGCTGCACTTTTATGAAACTGATCTTTCGTTTGCTGATAGACATGCGCCCATCAAGAAACTGACTGTTAGAACTGACAAATCCCCATGGATAGATGATGAATTGAAAAACTGTATTGCTGAGAGGGATGAGACAAATGGAATAGCAATTAAGTCTGACAACACAACAGACTGGCAAACATACAGTAAATTGAGAAATCAATTAACTAAACTAAACAAAAAGAAGAAACTATACTATGGAACAAATTATATGAAGAATGATAATAAAAAGCTCTGGAGTACTATAACCTTTTCACGTGTGAGTTCCAAATATCTCTAACGTTCGCCCCAGCGTGAGTTTGTTTTTGCACGTGATGTCAGAATCCACTCATTGTTCCAAAATGTGATTGTAACACAACAGGACAGTTAACCCGCTTGCTTGCTAATTTTCTATAGGCTGTTTCAACTTGTCAATTTTTAATTATTTTCAAACAAGTTTTATTTTCTAACAACAGTTTGAATTGAGGTGTGTTCTGCCTCATTAATTCACATAGAAGTAGCTAATTTCACTGTTGACAATTTATGTTTGAGGCTATAATGAGCCGGACAAACAAGGTGTTTCCGCAGATCAAGTATGCAGACATTTGCACAGTCTTGCACAAACCTTTTCCCCGCGACATATTTTGTGGCTGGCGCTCATGTTGCATTCATTGTTGTTTTCCTTACAAATAATAACTTTTGACCTGTGTGCATTGTCTGTATATCATATTGAAGGTTTACTGTAGCATACAGTATGCATGTATGAATATAATGTATTTACAGTTGGGTGTCAAGTACTGGTGACAAATATGACACCTATGATGTGTGTAAAACATTATGAAAGTTGTACTGATTATAATGAGCTAATGCTAAGCTATTTGCCAGCTATGTCTGGTGCCATGTTTGTTGACATTATACAATGCATTCTGGGTGTCACGTAAACATCTGTCAGACCAAAGTGAAGGAATGCTTCACTTATCTTTCGAGTAAAGTTCCGGAAGTGAATGAAGGGAAGTGAATAATTGTAGACGACACACCCCCTTCAACATGCAGAGACAGCTAACAGACCAAACTCATCTTGTCTCCTCTTCTTATCTTTGGTTGACACAAAAAAACAAACATGCTGGCGATTACTTTAGATTTTTAGAAAGTGTTTTGCACAATTATTTCGAGCAATGGTGAGCTCACCCGTGATGTGATGAATTGTAATTGCTATTAGCTAATTCGTATTGTGGTTTCTGTCAGCCAAGAGTTAGTTAACTATGATCTCTTGTGTCATGTCAATCTTTTCTCAGTTAAAGCTAGGACTAATGTAGCCTACATTTTCCAGTTTGCAATATTGTGTTATGCTGTTGCTACTTATGTGAATATCTGAACATTGCATCCAAAAACTTTGTAAGGACTGTTTGATGCAAAATGTGTCACGAACCGGCTCAGAGTTCGTAACAAAAAGGGAGACAACGTGGAGTTAGGGAACAAAATATCATATTTATTAACTAAAGTCAAAGTAAACAACCAAAACAGCCACAAAAACTGGCACAACCAAAATCCATAAAGGTGTCTGCCTGGCGAGAGTCTTCCAATGACTGGGGAAGAGTTCCATTTATCCTGGGACACCCCCAGCCCAGGTGTTTCCCATGTCACTGACGACCCTCCTGACTCCGCCCACCGGCATCCTAACAAGGAAACAAGAACAAAGAGAGAATACCACAGACAGAGTGGGAGGGTTGTCACAAATGTTTCTGGGAAAAAACAGTGTGGCCAGCTCAAACAACGACTGTCGCCTCATTCGAAACTATACGTTCTAAATAAGCGTTCTGATCACACCGGTTTGAGCGTATGCTGCAGGGACCATGGAGAATGATCACATGTTGCCAACCACTTGAATAACATTTTGGTTGAGTCTTCCCATTCATGCATAATAGACCAAATAATGAAAAACAAGCCCTGTAGTTTTGAGTTCCACAAAGTGGGTGTGGAAGAGGCAAAACAATTGTTGCTATCTATAAATAAGGACCTGGTACAGACAACCTGGATAGTGAATTGCTGAGGTTGGTAGCAGAATACATTGTGACTCATGTTTGCCACATCTTCAATTTAAGCCTAGAAGACGGTGTGTGCCCTTAGACATTTAGCCCTTGGTTCACTCCAGACTTGACTGCAATCTGGACACTCTCTTCCTAAAATTATCCGCCAACATTGTTGCAACCCCTATTAGTGTTCAACCTCTCTTTCATATCGTCTGAGATTCCTAAAGATTGGAAAGCGGCCGTGGTCATCCCCCTCTTCAAAGGGGGAGACACTCTAGAACCAAACTGTTACAGACCTATATCCATCCTACCCTGCCTTTCTAAATTCTTCGAAAGCCAAGTGAACAAACAGATCACCGACCATTTCGAATCCCACCGTACCTTCTCCACTATGCAATCCGGTTTTCGAGCTGGTCACGGGTGCATCTCAGCCGCGCTCAAGGTCCTAAACGATATCATAACCGCCATCGATAAAAGACAGTACTGTGCAGCCATCTTCATCGACCTGGCCAAGGTTTCGACTCTGTCAATCACCGTATCGGAAGACTCAACAGCCTCGGTTTCTCTAATGACTGCCTCGCCTGTTTCACTAACTACTTCTCAGATAGAGTTCAGTGTGTCAAATCGGAGGGCCTGTCCGGACCTCTGGCAGTCTCTATGGGGGTGCCACAGGGTTCAATTCTCGGGCCGACTCTTTTCTCTGTATATATCTGTGATGTCGCCCTTGCTGCGGGTGATTCTTTGATCCACCTCTACGCAGACAATACCATTCTGTATACATCTGGCCCTTCTTTGGACACTGTGTTAACAAACATCCAAACGAGCTTCAATGCCATAAAACACTCCTTCCGTGGAAGTATTCTCCCTGTACACCACATCAGAACTGTAGGATAAATAAAGGGGGCATATAAGCTGACAATGAAAGCTCTTACAATATTCAATGATTACATTTTTCTAAAACAGGCTATAGGCTACATTTGCGCCACCAAGTCAGAACAGTAGGCTAAATTATGAGGGGAAAAGGGACCCACTTATTAGGGCTACTAATAGACTACTACACAACATACACTTAGATTTACTTTCTTAGCTTCAGTATACTGTACATATCTACCTGGCATACAGTGAGGGAAAAAGGTATTTGATCGCCTGCTGATTTTGCACGTTTGCCCACTGACAAAGAAATGATCAGTCTATCATTTGAATGGTAGGTTTATTTGAACAGTGAGAGACAGAATAACAACAAAAAAAATCCAGAAAAACGCATGTGAAAATTTTTATAAATTGATTTGCATTTTAATGAGGGAAATAAGTATTTGACCCCTCTGCAAAACATGACTTAGTACTTGGTGGCAAAACCCTTGTTGGCAATCACAGATGTCAGACGTTTCTTGTAGTTGGCCACCAGGTTTGCACACATCTCAGGAGGGATTTTGTCCCACTCCTCTTTCCAGATCTTCTCCAAGTCATTAAGGTTTCGAGGGTGACGTTTGGCAACTCGAACCTTCAGCTCCTCCACAGATTTTCTATGGGATTAAGGTCTGGAGACTGGCTAGGCCACTCCAGGACCTTAATGTCCTTCTTCTTGAGCCACTCCTTTGTTGCCTTGGCCGTGTGTTTTGGGTCATTGTCATGCTGGAATACTCATCCACGACCCATTTTCAATGCCCTGGCTGAGGGAAGGATCTTCTCACCCAAGATTTGACAGTACATGGCCCCGTCCATCGTCCCTTTGATGCGGTGAAGTTTTCCTGTCCCCTTAGCAGAAAAACACCACCAAAGCATAATCTTTCCACCTCCATGTTTGACGGTGGGGATGGTGTTCTTGGGGTCATAGGCAGCATTCCTCCTCCTCCAAACCTGGTGAGTTGAGTTGATGCCAAAGAGCTCCATTTTGGTCTCATCTGACCACAACACTTTCACCCAGTTGTCCTCTGAATCATTCAGATGTTCATTGGCAAACTTCAGACGGGCATGTATATGTGCTTTCTTGAGCAGGGGGAGCTTGCGGGTGATGCAGGATTTCAGTCCTTCACGGCGTAGTGTTACCAATTGTTTTCTTGGTGACCATGGTCCCAGCAGAGATCATTGACAAGATCCTCCCATGTAGTTCTGGGCTGATTCCTCACCCTTCTCATGATCATTGCAACTCCACGAGGTGAGATCTTGCGTGGAGCCCCAGGCCAAGGGAGATTGACAGTTCTTTTGTGTTTCTTCCATTCGCGAATAATCGCACCAACCTTTGTCACGTTCTCACCAAGCTGCTTGGCGATGGTCTTGTAGCCCATTCCAGCGTTGTGTATGTCTACAATCTTGTCCCTGACATCCTTGGAGAGCTCTTTGGTCTTGACCATGGTGGAGAGTTTGGAATCTGATTGATTGATTGCTTCTGTGGACAGGTGTCTTTTATACAGGTAACAAACTGAGATTAGGAGCACTCCCTTTAATAGTGTGCTCATATTCTCAGCTCGTTACCTGTATAAAAGACACCTGGGAGACAGAAATCTTTCTGATTGAGAGGGGTTCAAATACTTATTTCCCTACATAAGGGACACGGATGGCATTTGCTGTATGTTTGATGAGAAACTGCATATTGCAAATGTACGGTCCCTTACTAGACGCCCGCGAATGTTTCTAAAATAGGCCGACGGCGTCGGGCCGTGCCCCAGGCCCAGATCTTCCGGGAAGTCATCAAAAGAAGTCTCTCGTACATTCGGTGTCCGTTATATAATATTTTTTTTTTGTCATTTTTCCGCCCTTCAGGTTAATCCCACCAGATGGCGATTGGCTTCTTATTGTAAATGTACAAAACATACACCTAATTGACCTAGCCTTTTCTCCTAAACGGAAAAGACTTTGAAGATGAAACTTGGTGAGCATGGGTTTGGCCAAATGGGCTGTTGGCCCCAAAACAGGATGGCATCAGGGACTCACGGTTTTTGAGTTAAGGCCCATTTTCTGGGATTAAAGGTGAAAAACGGAAATAGAGCGCTAATTTGACAGCTTCACGTCAAAGTACATTAACTACGGTGTAAGGAAAAAAGAACCAGACATTTATCTGTTGTAATTTTCAATAAATCGTAAAATGTACAATTCGTAAAGTTTTTTTTCCCAAAAAAGTTATAGATACAGTTGCGGCGTGTTCAGACGAATCCGTTAACGTGGGTTTTGGAGCTCTACGTGATTTATGTGATTTTCTGAAATCACACACACGTCAATGAGGAATGAGGAATGACACAGTGAGGGGCTTACAGACAGACACTGCCTGCAATAGTTACTTTTGTTCGAACTATCAAAGAACCGTCAGACCTAGAGCTCTGAAACTTTAGAAACCCATTCTAGACCTTTAGTCGATAGTGCACTGTGAGTTACGGGGCTCTAGAAGGTTCTCAGGCCGAGAAACAGCCTCGTACATTTGCAATATTTTAAATTCATTTTTACAATCGCGAAAATGACACAATTTCTAAAAGTCCCAGAGTCACAAGGCTAGGTGCATTAGAACCACCTCGGCCCATAGAGATGGACCCTAACGTTTCTGTCCGATAGCTCATTCAAGGATCCCATAACAACGCCCGGAAAACGTGGATTTTCAGCACCAATTAAGGTCGCTGCTCGGACTCCAAATGACCTATTGAGACGAAACTCGAGATTCGGGGTTGCTTCAGCTAGGCCTACACATAATGTCGGAACTAGACCCGCAGCTAGTACGTAACTACGTGTTTTACATTTTTACTATGATTTAAACAGAAGACGCTGTGAATTTTGAGCCTGCCCTGACATATGTGATAGTTGGCTTCTAAACAAGTTGGAAAAAGTGGGATGGTGTCACTTTTTATCAGTTTGGTGTCAGAATGATATCTAATTGACTGATGGATGCTGACTTTTGTACATTTGCAATAAGATTTAATAGGGCTGAAACATCACCAAAATGACAGACTGAAATCAACACTAAAAAGTGCATCACCATAGTCTCTAGGCTGTGCCGAGTTCAACGAGACGCCCCACTTGACTGTATCGCGCTCTGACCTCATAGACCGTGCAAAAAAGTAGGCCCAAAATGAAGCCTGGCCCTAAATTTCAGATGCTTTTGGGTGACAGCGGCAGACCCGTTTGGGTTAGAAGCACAATTCAACTTCAGGAACGTTCCTTAGGACCTTCCGATCTGTGCAAGCCTAACCCTGACCGTGTGGCATTAACCCTTAACAGTAAAAACAGGGTTTTTTCATCTAACAGTTTGCTATGACATCTCTCCCCATAGGAATACATTGCCTGCTCCCCTAAATTCAACCTGAAGCCTATGTGGGTTAGGAAAGCCATATGAACCTGTCTTCGATAGCAATCCATCAGGCCACTATGAGGTCTACCTGTGTTGATTCTAAGCTTCCTGGAGTAACCGGAAGTGGTTAAATTCACCCTAAATGTGTTTTGATATACCCAACCTGCAGTTGGTGAAAAACAGACAATTCAACCCTGTGTAAATCAGTCAGTTCTTAACCTAAAGACTTAAAACTCAGGATTCTGTTAAAGCCTACCCCAATGATGATATGTGTTCACTTACAGCTTCCTGTGCCAAATGTACTGTACATTTGCAATATGTTTCAATGGGCTTTTAACATCACGAATATTGCACGCTGAAATCAACACCAAGGAGCGATGGAGAGGTACCACTATCAATCCTGGCCATCCCGAGATCAACGGGCAGTCAATTGGCCATTCCTGCAGTATTTTAGAGCTTGTCATATTCGTGATGTTAACAGCCCATTGAAATATATTGCAAATGTACTGTACATTTGCAAAATGTTTCACTGTACATTTGCAATATGTTTCAATGGGCTTTTAACATCACGAATTTGACATGCTGAAATCAACACCAACGAGCGATGGAGAGGAACCATGATCACTGCCCGGCCATCCTGAGTTCAACGGGCCAGTCAATTGGGCATTTCTGCAGTATTTGGGAGCCTGTTAAATTTGTGAGGGGAAATGCCCATTGTAAGACATGGCAAATTGACAACCGTGCACCTGGTAATTGAAACAGGTTACCATGAGCATATTTTAAATATTAATGCCTTTAGGAGGGTGCAAGGTATCCCTGGCTGGTTAGGGAGCACCCCCCACCCGTGGCCATCCAATAGGGGGCACCCCTGATCATTTTGGACGTTTTTCAAAAAATCGTTAAAAAAACAAGAGTCCCACTTCTCTCTCATCAAACATGACAAATAGACCCCATAGGATGATTCAGGGCTTAACATAGTGAAATATATCAGTTTGTCAGTTTAAATGCCATTTGGACATTGTTCACTGACTTTTGGGTTCGGAAGCCGACTTCCTATGATCATATATGTAAATAGCCATAACATCATGATTTGGCACTTTCAATACTTTTGTATGGAATCTTATGGCATTTGTACACTTCTTATGCCATTTGGACATGGTTCATTGACTTTTGACTTCCTATGGTAACACATTGCAAATGGACAAAATATAGGCCTTATGGACAATAAAGTTAAGAAAACTAAATCAATAAAATGAGACAAAGGTATGTTTATACACATCTTATATATGTGTTATTATCAAAAAAATCGAAAGAATCGCGAAAAACAGTCCAGAAAGCACTTTTTTAGGGGGCGTAGGTATTTTGATAATTTTTTTTTAAATGTCCAAATTTGACCCTTGGGTCTTGACTTCAAGTACATATGCAATATGAATTGCCCCGTTGGAGCGCGTTCGCCATCTATAGTAATTTTGAGTTATTACATTTGCCATATGCCATTTGCCATAAGCTTTGGTTGATCTGCTGTCCATTTGGGCACTCTTTTCAATCGTGTGTATGTTTCGTCCAATGGCAATATGTTGCCATTCATTTTTGTCCATTTCATGGGGGTATTCCCTTACCTCATTAAAATTCAAATCAATTTATAACATTTTTCACATGCGTTTTTCTTTCTCTCACTGTTCAAATAAACCTACCATTAAACTTATAGACTGATCATTTCTTTGTCAGTGGGCAAACGTACAAAATCAGCAGGGAATCAAATACTTTTTTCCTTCACTGTATTACATAATTTATGCAGTAGCATACAATACATTTTTGGACTCACCTTGTTGTGCTCACTTCAACAGGACAGTGACGCAGCGGTCCTTCGTGGGCACATTTGGTCATCAAACTTTGTCATCAAAGGCTGGCATTCTATGGATTAATGGTGCTTTCAAGACAACTGGGAACTCAGAAAAAAGGTTGAATGATGATGACGTCAGAGATCTCATAGTCGAAGCTCTAGAAGGAGGCCTGAGTTCCCAACTTCAAAACGTATTTTCCCAGTCAGTGCTAGTTCTTCTGGGAGTTCCCAGTTGTCTTAAACTTATTGAAATCCGAGATTTCCCAGTTTCGAGTTTCCAGTTGTTTTGAGCAAGGCAGAAGTCATGCTGGATTGACAGCACGGCCAATGTCCTTTTAAGCTTGGAAAAGAGACCCTTAAACCCAGACTTGGACCACACACCCACTCCACTGAATAGCAGGAATTGAATGCTTTGCAATGCTTGCAGTTAGCTACTGATTCCATCTGAACCACTCATTGGGGAATTTGCGATTTTCAACTTGTTGTGTAATGTTTATGTCCAATAGCCGATGAGCACCGATACATTTTATATATAATTTCTCTTCATTATTTCTCTTCATATGACAAGGAATGTAAAGGATTTGCGAGTAGATTGTCGACTTGATTAATGATGATGACTGCTAGCTAAGATTTTGAAAGTATGATGTTGATATGATCAGTCCAGTCAAAGCTAATGTAGATATAACGTGATTTGTCATTTTATCTGTGGCCAATGACCTTGAGCCTTCTTGGATGGGCACTTCTAATGTAACTCTATGGCAGCACCCAAGGGGCTTGAATTTTCGAGCTCTACACATAGATTTTGCGTTGACGTGGTGTCCCCATGAGTGACAGAACACTGAGCCAATCACGGCACAGCTAGAGAACATTGCCAACCACTACGCTCCGTATTTCCGCTTGCCGCCCCAACACCACAGAAAGCACTGAGCTAGGCTGAAACACCTGCATTTTGGAGCTCTTACTCAAGAAAGCAAAAAGAGACCATGTTTGTATGTGGCTTTATTAACTTAAAAGTATTCTTTATTTTTTTTACATGGTTTGCAAACTGATATGTTACAAGCATTAATGCCAAAATAACATCGGAAACAGGCCACCAAAATGTATTCAAATGAAATATATATCTATATACACAGTTCATTCGGGAAATATTCAGACCCATTTACTTTTTCCACATTTTGTTACATTACAGCCTCATTCTAAAATGAAATACATTTTTAAAATCTCATAAAATCTACAAACAATACCCCATAATGACGAGGCGAAAAACTGTTTTTTTGAAATGTGAATAAAAACAGAAACATCTACATAAGTATGCAAACCCTTTGCTATGAGACTCGAAATTGAGCTCAGGTGCATCTGGTTTCTATTGATCATCCTTGAGATGTTTCTACAACTTGATTGGAGTCCACCTGTGGTAAATTCAATTGATTGGACATGATTTGGAAAGGTATACCCCAGTCCCACAGTTGACAGTGCATGTCAGAGGAAAAAACCAAGCCATGAGGTCAAAGGAATTATCCGTAGAGCTCCGAGACAGGATTGCAGCAGGGACTGGGAGAAAAGATTGAGGGAAAGATGAATAGAGCAAAGTACAGAAAGATCCTGTATGAAAACCTGCTCCAGAGCACACAGGATCTCAGGCTGGGGCGAAGGTTCACTTTCCAACAGGACAAGGACCCTAAGCACACAGCCAAGACAATGCAGGAGTGGCTTCAGGACAAGTCTCTGAATGTCCCTGAGTGGCCTAGCCAGAGCCCGATCAAACATTTCTGGAGAGACCTGAAAATAGCTGTGCAACGAGCTTGAGGGGATCTGCGGAAAAGAATGGGAGAAACTCCCCAAATACAGGTGTGCCAAGCGTGTAGTGTCATACCCAAGAAGACTCAAGGCTGTAATCGCTGCCATAGGTGCTTCTTCAAAGTACTGAGTAAAGGGTCAGAATACTTATGTAATTGTGATATTTCCGTTTTTTGTGTTTAATACAATTTTTTTATTTTAGACTGGTCGCCACTGAGCCTATCAGAGGTCAAGTCCACTCAGATCTACATAAGTGCCTAAGGGGCAAGGGCAAGGGGTTGATTTGGCTTCCGGGACAGACTCAGGTTTGTGTAGTTCTGTGATGCTTTAGCTTCAATAGAGTACTCACTCCAGGTCAAGTAAAGAAAACTATGACATGTTGTATTAGACCATTTTTTAAAAGTCTATGCGGCTTATACATTCAAGGACGAACAATCCATCAAAAGTAGAAATGAGTTGCATTTTTGACAGGACCACATAGAGTTTCCTTTCTGTTTGGCCCCATGGTCAGGCCCTGACACAACTGACTACTCCTCTGTTCCTTATTCTTCAGTGGCTAAGGGTATAGTTGGGTGAATATCAAGGGGGCCATACTGCACATCACCTCACATTTCATGGGAAATACAGGCAATGGAACAAAAGCTGTAAACAATGTAATTTTTAAGAATGGATGTAAAGGGATATTACACAACGCTATGTGCATTTCAGGGCTATTCTTTGAGCCTCTATGTTTCTCTATGGCCAGGATTGTATTGTTGGCCCCATCCACCGATTTATATTATCTTACGTCACAGTTTACACAATAACACATTCTAAAGATAACTCTATAGGATGGTGAGCAAAGAGGACACAGTTCTTTTCAACATTGGCACAGCTCACATTGAAAACAAAACACACCAACACACCTTCAATGGCACCAATTTCAAAACTGTAAAGTGGGAAGGTGTATTTTCATGAGCATCAAGCAACATCACATACTATAATGAATAGGCTCTCTGCCTTGCCTTTGTGATGGTGCCAAGAGATGAGAAATCTTTCAGGGTTTTGAACTTTATGAACGAGCACTGCTACATAATGGAAGCATTATTGAAGCGCTGCAGGCAAAACTGACACAGGTCTTCAGGTCTCAGGCAACGTTACTCATTACATGTGTGGTTCTGAATTACCTCGGTTACAGTAACACAGCTTATTCAACTAATCAAAATCTTGAAGATTACTTGAATCATTCGTTAGGTGTGTTACTACTGGATTGAGCAAAACCTTGCACACTGCATAGGTCACCAGGACCAGGAGAGAAGAAACACTTACCTTGGTAAATACTTTATTCTATTCAAAGCTCAATAAACAGATCTCATGGAAAATGTAGTACTTTACTACTCACATTGTACATTCAGCTGAACCTGTGCCAGGCGTGGCTTGATGTTGAGGCCATTGTATGGTGCCGTCTGGCAGCGGTAGGCACCCATCAGGTCGCGGGTGACGTTGGTCAGGCGGAGGCGCCCGTCGCGTGTTTCCACCGCCCACTCACCCGTGGGCATGGCCAGGTCCTTGTCGGCGCGCGCGACCAAAGCACGGGTGGGCGGGGCTTGCCATCAACCAGGCACACCAGGTCAGTGGTGCCTCCCTCCCTCACGCTCACCACCTGGCTCAGGTGCATCTGGTTTCTATTGATCATCCTTGAGATGTTTCTACAACTTGATTGGAGTCCACCTGTGGTAAATTCAATTGATTGGACATGATTTGGAAAGGTATACCCCAGTCCCACAGTTGACAGTGCATGTCAGAGGAAAAAACCAAGCCATGAGGTCAAAGGAATTATCCGTAGAGCTCCGAGACAGGATTGCAGCAGGGACTGGGAGAAAAGATTGAGGGAAAGATGAATAGAGCAAAGTACAGAAAGATCCTGTATGAAAACCTGCTCCAGAGCACACAGGATCTCAGGCTGGGGCGAAGGTTCACTTTCCAACAGGACAAGGACCCTAAGCACACAGCCAAGACAATGCAGGAGTGGCTTCAGGACAAGTCTCTGAATGTCCCTGAGTGGCCTAGCCAGAGCCCGATCAAACATTTCTGGAGAGACCTGAAAATAGCTGTGCAACGAGCTTGAGGGGATCTGCGGAAAAGAATGGGAGAAACTCCCCAAATACAGGTGTGCCAAGCGTGTAGTGTCATACCCAAGAAGACTCAAGGCTGTAATCGCTGCCATAGGTGCTTCTTCAAAGTACTGAGTAAAGGGTCAGAATACTTATGTAATTGTGATATTTCCGTTTTTGTGTTTAATACAATTTTTATTTTAGACTGGTCGCCACTGAGCCTATCAGAGGTCAAGTCCACTCAGATCTACATAAGTGCCTAAGGGGCAAGGGCAAGGGGTTGATTTGGCTTCCGGGACAGACTCAGGTTTGTGTAGTTCTGTGATGCTTTAACTTCAATAGAGTACTCACTCCAGGTCAAGTAAAGAAAACTATGACATGTTGTATTAGACCATTTTTTAAAAGTCTATGCGGCTTATACATTCAAGGACTAACAATCCATCAAAAGTAGAAATGAGTTGCATTTTTGACAGGACCACATAGAGTTTCCTTTCTGTTTGGCCCCATGGTCAGGCCCTGACACAACTGACTACTCCTCTGTTCCTTATTCTTCAGTGGCTAAGGGTATAGTTGGGTGAATATCAAGGGGGCCATACTGCACATCACCTCACATTTCATGGGAAATACAGGCAATGGAACAAAAACTGTAAACAATGTAATTTTTAAGAATGGATGTAAAGGGATATTACACAACGCTATGTGCATTTCAGGGCTATTCTTTGAGCCTCTATGTTTCTCTATGGCCAGGATTGTATTGTTGGCCCCATCCACCGATTTATATTATCTTACGTCACAGTTTACACAATAACACATTCTAAAGATAACTCTATAGGATGGTGAGCAAAGAGGACACAGTTCTTTTCAACATTGGCACAGCTCACATTGAAAACAAAACACACCAACACACCTTCAATGGCACCAATTTCAAAACTGTAAAGTGGGAAGGTGTATTTTCATGAGCATCAAGCAACATCACATACTATAATGAATAGGCTCTCTGCCTTGCCTTTGTGATGGTGCCAAGAGATGAGAAATCTTTCAGGGTTTTGAACTTTATGAACGAGCACTGCTACATAATGGAAGCATTATTGAAGCGCGGCAGGCAAAACTGACACAGGTCTTCAGGTCTCAGGCAACGTTACTCATTACATGTGTGGTTCTGAATTACCTCGGTTACAGTAACACAGCTTATTCAACTAATCAAAATCTTGAAGATTACTTGAATCATTCGTTAGGTGTGTTACTACTGGATTGAGCAAAACCTTGCACACCGCATAGGTCACCAGGACCAGGAGAGAAGAAACACTTACCTTGGTAAATACTTTATTCTATTCAAAGCTCAATAAACAGATCTCATGGAAAATGTAGTACTTTACTACTCACATTGTACATTCAGCTGAACCTGTGCCAGGCGTGGCTTGATGTTGAGGCCATTGTATGGTGCCGTCTGGCAGCGGTAGGCACCCATCAGGTCGCGGGTGACGTTGGTCAGGCGGAGGCGCCCGTCGCGTGTTTCCACCGCCCACTCACCCGTGGGCATGGCCAGGTCCTTGTCGGCGCGCGACCAAAGCACGGGTGGGCGGGGCTTGCCATCAACCAGGCACACCAGGTCAGTGGTGCCTCCCTCCCTCACGCTCACCACCTGGCCCCCCTCTGGCACTGTTAAAATCGGGGGAGTGACTGTGGGGGGAGAAAGGGGGAAGGGTGTGAGAGGGCGTGGGATGGGAGTGAGGGGGGGAGATAGAGATGGAGAGATAAAGAGAAGAGTGGAAGGAAGAGGGAGGAGTGGAGGGCAAGAAAATATTTTAGAAAGTGTTGCCCAAAAAAAGGGTTTAAAGAAAGAAAGAGAAAGATGAGGACAGCCGGATGAAGGGTGGAGGGGGAGAGTGAGTGAGGTTAAATGTTGACATTATCAAGGCCATTTTTATTCGACATTAAAAAGTAGTTAGTATATGTAAACTTCTGACGACAACTGTATATATGATGTTGGAGTCATTAAAACTCGTTTTTCAACCACTCCACAAATTTCTTGTTAACAAACTATAGATTTGACAAGTCGGTTAGGACATCTACTTTGTGAATGACACAAGTAATTTTTCCAACAATTGTTGGGTCAGATGTTTACATACACTAAGTTGACTGTACCTTTATAAACAGCTTGGAAAATTCCATGAAATGATGTCATGGCTTTAGAAGCTTCTGATTGGCTAATTGACATCATTTGAGTCAATTGGAGGTGTATCTGTGGATGTATTTCAAGGCCTACCTTCAAACTCAGAGCCTCTTTGCTTGACATCATGAGAAAATCAAAAGAAATCAGATAAGACCTTGTAGACCTCCACAAGTCTAGTTCATCCTTGGGAGCAATTTCCAAACACCTGAAGCTACCACATTCATCTGTACAAACAATAGTACGCAAGTATAAACACCACGGGACCAAGCAGCCGTCATACCGCTCAGAAAGGAGATGCATTCTGTCTCCTAGAGATGAACTTTGGTGTGAAAGGTGCAAATCAATCCCAGAACAACAGCAAAGGACTTTGTGAAGATGCTGGAGGAAACCGGTACAAAAGTATCTATATCCACAGTAAAACGAGTCCTATATCGACTTAACCTGAAAGGCCGCTCAGCAAGTAAGAAGCCACTGCTCCAAAACCGCCATTAAAAAGCCCGACTACAGTTTGCAACTGCACATGGGGACAAAGATCATGGACAAATGTCCTCTGGTCTGATGAAACAAAAATAGAACTGTTTGGCCAAAATGACCATCGTTATGTTTGGAGGAAAAAGGGGAGGCTTGCAAGCCGAAGAACACCATCCCAACCGTGAAGCACGGGGGTGGCAGCATCATGTTGTAGGGGTGCTTTGCTGCCAGAGGGACTGGTGCACTTCACAAAATAGATGGCATCATGAGGCAGGAAAATTATGTGGATATATTGAAGCAACATCTCAAGACATCAGTCAGGAAGTTAAAGCTTGGTCGCAAATGGTCTTCCAAATGGACAATGACCCCAAGCATACTTCCAAAGTTGTGGCAAAATGGCTTAAGGACAACAAAGTCAAGGTATTGGAGTGGCCATCACAAAGCCCTGACCTCAATCCTATAGAAAATTCATGGGCAGAACTGAAAAAGTGTGTGCGAGCAAGGAGGCCTACAAACCTGACTCAGTTACAGCAGCTCTGTCAGGAGGAATGGGCCAAAATTCACCCAACTTATTGTGGGAAGCTTGTGGAAGGCTTAAACTGTGTATATATAAATATTTACACACAGTACTAGTCAAAAGTTTGGACACACCTACTCAATCAAGGGTTTTTCTTTAGTTTTAAAATTTTTTACATTGCAGCATACTTGTGAAGACATCCATATTATGAAATAACACGTATGGAATAAAAAAAAAGACAAACAAATCAAAATAGATTTATGTTACAGATTCTTTAAAGTAGCCACCCTTTGCCTTGATGACAGCTTTTCACACGCTTGGCATTCTCTCAACCAGCTTCACCTGGAATGATTTTCCAACATTCTGTTTCCAACAATTCCCAACATATGCTGAGCACTTGTTGGCTGCTTTTCCTTCACTCTGCGCAAGAATCTAAAATATATTTTGATTTAACACTTTTTTGGTTACTACATGTGTTATTTCATAGTTTTGATATCTTCACTATTATTCTACAATGTAGAAAATGATGAAAATAAATAAAAACCCTTGAATGAGTAGGTGTGTCCAAACTTTTGACTGGTACAGCGTTATTGGAAAAGGGATTAAATAGTTGTTTTATCCTCATCAATCTACAAACAATATCCCATACTGACAAAGCAAAAACTTTTTTTTACATTTTTGCAAATATGTTTTTTTTCAAGAACTGAAATATCATAATTACATAAGTATTCAGACCCTTTACCCAGTACTTTATTGAATCACCTTAGGCAGAGATTACAGCCGTGTGTCTTCTTGGGTATGATGTTACAAGCTTGGCACACCTGTATTTGGTGAGTTTCTCCCATTTTTCAGATCCTCAAGCTCTGTCAAGTTGGATGGGGAGTCTTGCTGCACAGCGATTTTCAGGTCTCTCCAGATATGTTAAATCGGGTTAAAGTCCCGGCTCTGGCTGGGCCACTCAAGGACATTCAGATACTTGTCCTGAAGCCACTCCCGCATTGCCGTGGCTGTGTGCTTAGAGTCCTTGTTCTGTTGGAAGATGAACCTTCGCACCAGTCTGAGGTCCTGTGCGCTCTGGAGTAGGTTTTCATCCAGGATCTCTCTGTACTTTGCTCTATTCATCGTTCCCTTGATCCTGACTGGTCTCCCAGTCCCTGCCGCTGAAAAACATCCCCACAGCATGATGCTGCCAGGTTTGCTCTAGATGTGACACTTGGCATTCAGACCAAATAGTTCAACATTGGTTTCATCAGACCAGAGATTCTTGTTTCTCATGGTCTGAGAGTCCTTTAGGTGCCTTTTGGCAAACTCCAAGCATTCTGTCATGTGCCTTTTACTGAGGAGTGGCTTCCGTCTGGCCACTCTACCATAAAGGTCTGATTGGTGGAGTGCTGCAGAGATGATTGTCCTTCTGGAATGTTCTCCCATAGAGTGACCATCTGTTTCTTGTTCACCTCCCTAACCAAGGCCCTTCTCCCCAGATTGCTCAGTTTGGCCGGGCGGCCAGCTCAAGGAAGAGTCTTGGTGGTTCCAAACTTTTTCCATTTAAGAATAATGGAAGCCACTGTGTTCTTGGGGACCTTCAATGATTCATAAATGTTTTGGTACCCTTTCCAAGATCTCTGCCTCGACACAATCCTGTCTCGGAGCTCTACGGATAATTCCTTCGACGTCATGGCACTGTCAACTGTGGGACTTTATATAGACAGGTGTGTGCCTTTCCAAATCATGTCCAATCAATTGAATTTACCACAGGTGGACTCCAATCGAGTTGTAGAAACATCTCAAGGATTATCAATGGAAACAGGATGCTTTTGAGCTCAATTTCGAGTCTCATAGCAAATGGTCTGATTACTTATGTAAATAAAGGTATTTTATTTATTTTGTTTTTGCTTTGTCATTATGGGGTATTGTGTGTAGATTGATGAGGGGGAAAAAAGTATTAAATCCATTTTAGAATAAGGCTGTAACGTAACAATGTGGAAAAGGTCAAGTGGTCTAAATACTTTCCGAATGCACTGTTTATATATATTTTTATACATCTCCCATTTGGAATGTCTCTTGTGATACAGTTCAAAGCAGCCCTGACGGATGTGTTGACATGACAACTGCGTCAGAATTTTGAATGACCCTTCTCCCCCTTCTGTTCCATGCTGGCTGAAGACCTAGCTAGCCAGTAGCTAACTAACTAACACCAGACACAGATGAAAGGGGAAACATATGTGTCTTTTCCATACTGTAGATTAGTAGTGTCAACTTTTAAATATATTTGCTGGCACCCTACAGTCAAATTTTGGCATCATTAAAGTAGCTATCTGGCTACATAAACCACTCCCCTCCGCAAATACGCCTTCTCCGATGTTGGTTACAAGGCGATATTTATTTAAATTACGTGAGAGAATATTATGTTACCATTGGTGGATTTAAATTAGTGTTAAAGTGATGTCACTGTATCCCCTTAATAATACCGCCTCCTGAATCCAATTGTTTAACATGGGAGAAGGGACCAGTAACTTAATAATCAAACTTTATCAATGTAGAAACAAGAGTACATTTTCATACTTTGAACTGGTTTGATCCAAATATCATCACATTTTATAAAAAAACATGATTTTTTACTGTCGATGACCTTAAAGTAATATAATCTTTGAAAACTAACAATCACCAAAATAAAAGCTTGTCAGTCCGGGAGAACCGATGGGCAGACCGCACCCCCTGACACACCCTCTGCCACGTCGCCTGCCAAGCCCACCACCTAAGCCCCTTTTTTATCCAGAGAAAACCCAGAGTAACAGGCCCCTGACTCAATACCTAGCTAATTAACCCTAACCCTAATTTAACCTGAACCCCTGCCACATATTCCTGTGCTGTTTGTAGGTGGTACTTACGCTGGATTTACGTCCTCGTGGGAAATTGGGAAGTGTTAAGTCCGACATGATTGTGTTCAAGCTAGCTTGACAAGGGTCCTGTACTACTTACTGTTTACATTAACAATATCAACGTTTAACCTGCACTTGTATGCCGATGATACTGTTGTGTCTGCTATTGCCCCATGGTTGACCAGGCTCTCTGAACTAAAAAAGAGACATTGGTCTCAGTATGACTCCCTGAACAAATAGTTTAAATAGAACGATCCCTACTGATAAGGTTGTAATTATCATAAACGGATTTGTTGTCATCTTTTGGTTGAAAAGGTAAAAGGTCAGTTGTGAAACGTCACTACACGGCAACTCAGGTAACAACATTCTCTCTGCGTTTTCCACTTGTAATTCCGACTTGGATGGTAAAGTGAAATTTCCCACTGGGAACTAGGAGCTTCCAATACCTCTGATAGCACATGAACGAGGCAACAGAATAAAGGAACAGTTCACTCACCGCTGCTCTGGGTGATGTTGACATCCACTCTCAGCTCGGGGACTGTGCTCCCGGGGAAGTTGGCCACACAGCTGTAGGTGGCCTGGTCGCGGAACTTCATGTCCACAATCTCCAGACTGCTAGTACCAGGCGCCATATCTGGGTCGCTGCGCAGCACAATCAGGCTGTCTGAGTTGTAGATGAGCACCGCATTCTGGTACCACGTGTAGTTGACCTAATAGTATAATAATACAGTTGAAGTCAGAAGTTTACATACACCTTAGCCAAATGTTTTATTTATCCGTTATTTAATGAGGTAAGTTGACTGAGAACACGTTCTCATATACAGCAACAACCTGGGGAATAGTTACAGGGGAGAGGAGGGGGATGAATGAGCCAATTGTAAGCTGGGGATGATTAGGTGACCATGATGATATGAGGGACAGCTTGGGAATTTTGCCAGAACACTGGGGTTAACACCCCTACTCTTACAAGTGCCATGGGATCTTTAATGACCTCAAAGAGTCAGGACATCTGTTTAACGTCCCATTCGAAAGACGGCACCCTACACAGGGCAATGTCCCCAATCACTGCCCTGGGGCATTGGGATATTTTTTGGGACCTGAGAAAAGAATGCCTCCTACTGGCCCTCCAACACCACTTCCAGTAGCATCTGGTCTCCCATCCAGGGACTGACCAGGACCAACCCTGCTTAGCTTCAGAAGCAAGCCAGCAGTGGGATGCAGGGTGGTATGCTAATGGAATAATATATTTAAACTCAGTTTCACAAATCCTGACATTTTATCCTTGTAAAAATTCCCTGTCTTAGGTCAGTTAAGATCACCACTTTATTTTAAGAATTTGAAATGTCAGAATAATAGTAGAGAGAATGATTTAGTTCATTTTATTTCTTTCATCACATTCTCAATGGGTCAGACGTTTACATACACTCAATTAGTATATGGTAGCATTGCCTTTAAATTGTTTACCTTGGGTCAAACATTTCAGGTAGCCTTCCACAAGCTTCCCACAATAAGTTGGGTGAATTTTGGCCCATTCCTCCTGACAGAGCTGCTGTAACTGAGTCAGGTTTGTAGGCCTCCTTGCTCGCACACGCTTTTTCAGTTCTGCCCATGAATTTTCTATAGGATTGAGGTCAGGGCTTTGTGATGGCCACTCCACTACCTTGACTTTGTTGTCCTTAAGCCATTTTGCCACAACTTTGGAAGTGTGCTTGTTCATTTGGAAGACCATTTGCGACCAAGCTTTAACTTCCTGACTGATGTCTTGAGATGTTGCTTCAATATATCCACATAATTTTCCTCACTCATGATGCCATCTATTTTGTGAAGTGCACCAGTCCCTCCTGCAGCAAAGCACCCCCACAACATGATGCTGCCACCCCCATGCTTCACGGTTAGGATGGTGTTCTTCAGCTTGCAAGCCTCCCCCTTTTTCCTCCAAACATAATGACGATCATTATGGCCAAACAGTTCTATTTTTGTTTCATCAAACCAAAGGACATTTCTCCAAAATGTTTGATCTTTGTCCCCATGTGCAGTTTCATACCGTAGTCTGACTTTTTATGGCGATTTTGGAGCATTGGCTTCTTCCTTGCTGAGCGGCCTTTAAGGTTATGTCGAAATAGGAATCGTTTTACTGTGGATATAGATACTTTTGTACCTGTTTCCTCCAGCATCTTCACAAGGTCCTTTGCTGTTGTTCTGGGATTAATTTTAAATTTTTGCACCAAAGTACGTTCATCTCTAGGAAACAGAACGCATCTCCTTCCTGAGCGGTATGACGGCTATGGTGTTTACACTTGCGTACTATTGTTTGTACAGATGAACGTGGTACATTCAGGCATTTGGAAATTGCTCAAAAGGATGAACCAGACTTGTGTAGGTCTACAATTTTTTTCTGAGGTCTTGGCTGATTTCTTTTGATTTTCCCATGGTGTCAAGCAAATAGGCAATTTGAAGGTAGACCTTGAAATACATCCACAGGTACACCCCCAATTGACTCAAATTATGTCAATTAGCCTATCAGAAGCTTCTTAAGCCATGACATCATTTTCTGGAATTTTCCAAGCTGTTTAAAGGCACAGTCAACTTAGTGCATGAAAATGTATGACCCACTGGAATTGTGATACTGTGAAATATAAGTGAACCAATCTGTCTGTAAGCAATTATTGGAAAACTATAGTTTGTTAATTAGGGATCAGCAGCAGTGGTGACGGTTCTGGTGTGCCCAAAGTAAAATGTCTGCCACTCAGGCCCAGAAACTAGGATACGCACATAATTATCACTATTGGATAGGGAACACTCTGAAGTTTCTAAAACTGTAAAATAATGTCTGTGAGTATAACAGAACTGATATAGCAGGCGAAAACCAGAATAATTTCTGTCCAGAATTTTTGTTGTTGTTGTGACATTTCCTCAGTTTGATAGGCTTCTTATTGAAATCCCAGTATAATAGCTCCCAGATTGCAGTACCTATGGCTTCCACTAGATGTCAACAGTCTTTAGACAGTGTTTCATGGCTTTATCGTTGAACAGAACCGAATAGAAGAAGAATTGGTAAAAGAACCACTGATGTCAATAACTTTTCCTGGGCGCGAGACCGTGAGTGCGCTCCTCTTTTTTTCCCTTTTATTTCGTTTAGGATATCATCCGTGTAAAAGATAATCATTAATATTCATAAAAGTATACCTAAGGATACATTATAAATGATGTTTGATTTGTTTGGGCAAAGTTGATAGGTATAATTTGAACGCTTTCTCTTCACTGTACAACGTGCGACTCGACGATGGATTTTCTGAACATAACGCGCCAACCAAACTGAGATTTATGGATATAATAAATTACTTTTTCTAACAAAAGAACCATGGATTGTCTTGTTTGGACACTTCGGATGCCCTCAGTAGAAGATCTTCAAAAGGTAAGTGATTTATTTTAGCTCTTATATGTGTTTTGTGTGACCCGCGAAGGTTATAGATTTATGCTAATGCGTAAAATATGAGAGGTTCTATCCTCAAACAATCAAATGTTGTGCTTTCGCTGTAAAGCCTTTTTGAAATTTGACAATGCTGTGATAATGCCAAGACTCAGAGATTTTGATGACTATGCAACACTTGTATATTGATGAATGTTTAATAATTCAACTTTTGGATTTTGAATTTAGCGCCTTACATTTCACCGGGTAGTGTCGGGAACGGGGCGCTAGCGCCCTAGCGGTCCTTAGTGATGCTTAACTTCTTGGGGATGGGTGGGGCGCTAGCGCCCCAGTCCCGACACTACCAGGTGAAATGCAAAGGCGCCAAATTCAAAATCCAAAAGTTGAATTATTAAACATCCAACATCCATAAATAACAAAAGAACCATTGGATGTCTTCGTTGGACACTTGGGAAGCCCTCAGAAGTTCTTCGAAAGGTAAGGGATTTTATATTAGCGATTTTATGCGTTTTATGAGACCTGATTTGGTTATGGATCTTTGCTAATGCATAAAATATGAGAGGGGCTATCCTCAAATAATCAAATGTTGTGCTTTCGCCGTAAAGCATTTTTGAAGTCTGACAACGCTGTGGTATTGCCAAGAATCATAGCTTTTAATGACTATGCAACACTTTTATATTGATGAATGTTTAATAATTCAACTTTTGGATTTTGAATTTGGCGCCTCACATTTCACCGGGTAGTGTTCCCCACCACTCCGTAAGTAGTTAAGACATAAAGGTCAGTCAATTCTGAAAATTTCAAGAACTTTGAAAGTTTCTTCAAGTGCAGTAGCAAAAACCATCAATCGCTATGATGAAACTGGCTCTCATGAGGACCGCCACAGGAAAGGAAGACCCAGAGTTACCTCTGCTGCAGAGGATACGTTCATTAGAGTTACCAGCCTCAGAAATTGCAGCGCACATAAATGCTTCACAGAGTTCAAGTAACAGACACATCTCAACATCAACTGTTCAGAGGAGACTGCGTGAATCAGGCCTTCATGGTCAAATTGCTGCAAAGAAACCACTACTAAAGGACACCAATAATAATAATTAGAAGAAACACAAGCATTCTGTAGTGATAGCCATCCCATTTGCGCTTGGTGGTCTATCATTTGTTTTTTGACAGGACAATGACCCAACACACCTCTAGGCTGTGTAAGGGCTATTTGACCAAGAAGGCGAGTGATGAGGTTCTGCATCAGATGACCTGGTCTTCACAATCACCCGACCTCAACCCAATTGAGATGGTTTGGGATGAGTTGGACCGCAGAGTGAAGGAAAAGCAGCCAACAAGTGCTCACCAAATTCAAGACTGTTGAAAAAGCATTCCAGGTGAAGTTGGTTGAGAGAAAGCCACGAGTGTGCAAAGCTGTCATCAAAGCAAAGGGTGGCTACTTTGAAGAATCTAAAATATGTTTAACACTTTTTTTGTTACTACATGATTCCATATGTGTTATTTCATAGTTTTGATATCTTTACTGTTATTCCACAATTTAGAAAATAGTAAAAATAAAGAAAAACCTTTGAATGAGTAGGTGTGTCCAAACTTTTGACTGGTACTGCACTTTACTGAATACATTGTAACTTGTTATAAGCATGTAAGAGCCTTTATAATGTATTTTTTTTTTTTTAAATGTTCATCCCTCTCGATTCTCTAAACTTATTTAGACTGCATCATTATGAGACCATTATAAGACATTACAAAGAGGTCATACCGTATCAATATTATTATTATTATTATTATTATTATTATTCAGTTGACCTTGTCCTGGGGCTGCGCGTCCACGTGGCACGAAAGCTTGAGGTCACGGCCCATCTGGATGCTCTCACTGTCCTTGTTGGAGTCGGGTGTGATCTGGAAGGTAAGGTTACCCATACCTGAAGTGAGAGATGGAGGGAAGGGGAATAGAAGGGTGTGAGGAGGGGTGAGAGAAGGAGGAGGGGTGTAGGGAAGGAAGGAGTTGGTTGAAGGAGGAAAGAGAGAAGGGGGTGTAGGGAGGGGAAGAGGAGGAAAGGAAGGCAAGAGGAGGGAAAGAGGTGTAAAGAAGGAGAAAGGGAGAGATAGGTAAGGTAGAATTGGGTGGGTGATGAGGTAAGAATGAGGGAGGGAACAAACAGGGCACGTAGGTGTGATGAGATAGGTAGGAAGGAGGGAGGGAGAAGAATAGAGGGAAATTAAAAAGAGAATAAACATTGAGAAAAGGAAGGAACATTTGCAAAAAGGAGAGAGATCCACCCTAACCATCCTAACAACGATGACTGTCCCAACAAAAATATCAAAATACACATAATGTACCTTCAGGTGTACACACAATGATCTCTCATGATACTGTGCAGTACCTTTTAGTAAAATGTGCGGATAAAGAGTTTAATGGTACATTATGTACCCAATATTTCGAATATAAAGGTACAGTCATCACACTCTCACTCTCAAAAAAGGTGTGTGTGTGAAGGTACATTTCTATTTTACCAAATGAATGGAACTAATGACTTTGTCACAGTGGTGGTACCCTTAAAAGCCAAATGTGTACCATAATCATGCTCTATTACAAATCGTTTTTTATATCTGTGTATTTGCATTATGCTACACAAAGATAAATAACATACATTTCTCAACTAATCCAAACAGTAAGTAAAATATTTTGGTGCACCCGTTACTGAAATTGTTGTTCCAGTATAAATGGCTTAGGCAGTCACCTCACAATGTTCCTAACAGTCATTCTCAAAATCCTAACTATTGTTGGATTCTAATAGGAATCAGATCACTTTTAAAGTGGTCTATGATAGAGGAACATTTTTGTCCTCTACTATAGGAAAACATGGCTTTGTCACTGTAGTGGAACCCAATGGAAACATAATGTACCTTTTCTAAAAGCACACTTTGTACCTGTGGACTATATGTAAGAAAGGTACTATCTGAGGTATGAACTGTACATATAACTAAAGGCACAAAGGATGACCTTATAGGGTACCACCTAGGGGTGGGAAGCCAAGGCTTTGGCGCTTTCACCAAATTGTTCCCGAAAAACAGTTCATTAACCAGAGCTTCATTATCTGTTTACAATGCACATTAGTGATATCTGCTGGTCAGCAATAAATAGCAGTGTGTGATTGTCAGATAGAGGTATTCTTTCTCCATTTTCATTTTAACACTGTGGTAAGTAATTGGCTCTAATAGCTTATAATCAGTTGGAATACCAGGTTTGCATCTTACATTATGCTTCTCTTTTTTGCCTTCAAGTTGACTATAAAAAAAAAAAAATGAATATGGCATTATTTAGGATGCTTAAGACAGAAGCGTATACTATACTAAATAGAAAAATTGTGTGCCTTCAACAGTGTTCCACCTCATACCCTTACATCTCTGAATGTTCCGTACCAGTCAGGTGAATCTTTTTGTACAGAATCCTAACTATATTTGTAAGTACATGTGCAGTAGAGGTCAGTGTTTGAAAGCACAAGAACCACGGCAAACAAGTGGGATCTCGCATTTTTCAACACACAGTTTGAAAAAGCATGTGATCAAACAAAGCTTCGGACTTCATTGATGACGTACTTCTGATAAAGTGATACACACATCAGCACACTGCTTCGAAGTTAGCTGCTTTGATGTAACATCGCTAGTACCACCCCAGTGAGAGTGCAGGAGAGGAAAAATAAAAACCTTGTAACTCCATGGTTCGCCAAGCATGCAAAATAGCTCGGCAAGTGGGGTTGGTGAGGACAGGAGACTTAACTTCACCGTCGTATGGTTAGCCCTCCGCGCTCAAATAGATGGAGACCATATGTTGCACTTAATATTTTAGCGAGGCGCTTACGAGGCACTCGTCTGCGTGCTATCTCGCCACCTGGGCTCGTGTGACTCCCATTAACAGGGAAGGGGAAAACACACACGTACATATATGTGCAAGACAAAAACATACACACATGGACACAGTACAAACACACACACACTAAACACACTTTTTCTTTAATTACTTAATTACCGCTCGGCTCCAATTAATCCAAGTAAATAAAGATGATTAAAAGCGATACAAATAGCCAGCAACGTTTGTTTAATGGGTAGGGTATTAGAAGGAGACGTACTAAACCTGAAGTCTTGACCTGCTTGTATAGAGTTGGAGCTAATCTCAGATCAACTGAATGACATTCACACACATGTAGACATGTAGACTTTCACATACGTGCATACATGCACACACAGCTATGCTTTCAAGGGTATACACATATTGTAATTTAATAGTTTCTTAAAATTAAAAATAATGCCCTATTTCTTCTAAAATAAGTTTAAATTGAAAACTTTCCACACTTTAGTTTCCACACTTTGTTGTTGGATTTTCAACATTGCAGAACCAATTTATTTTTGTCAATTTAAGTTTAGATTTTAATTTGAAAAATAAATACAAGTAGCATGGAGATAATTATTGGAACCCAGAGTTAGTACTTGGTTGCACAGCCTTTGACCAAGATATTGGCACAGCCTTTGACCAACAAATTATTATTGTAACCATCAATGAGTTTGCTGCACCTTTCTACTGACAATTTGGGCTGCTCTTCAGCAGCAAACTGCTCTAATTATTCAATGTCAGAGGGTTGCCCTCCATCAACTGCTGTTCTAGGGGAAGGCTGTGTGTTAATCAAGCTCTGTGACAATTTCAGCCGAAAAAGTACATAATTGACCTTCTAAATCAGACTGGCAATGGGTAAGGATAAGTATGCAAGAGAAAGACGGCATCAAAGAGAAGATACTCCGTTATTTTCACAGTGTTTAATTATATATGTAGTGGAGTAAAAGTTGTCAAAAAATATACATAGTACAGTACAAATACCCCAGAAAACTACATAAGTAGTACTTTAAATTATTTTTACTTAAGTACTTTACACCACTGATCCTTTTCAAACTCAAATGGCAAGGAACATTTTGTGCGCTCCTGGTATAAAAGTCACTGGCCTCGCACCCGAACATGGATTTGAGAGTCAAACTATCACTCAAATAACAGCCATCCCTTGTCACTGTTGATATCCTATGGCGGGTCGTAATTAGTTTAAGTTAAATAACAAAGCAACTGATTTGTTTTCTTTTCCGTTTCGGCAGCCTCCCAAAACTTCCATCTGACATTCTAGAATTTAGATGACTGTCTTTAGCAAATTCTCTTCTAACTAGCGATATGAAAATTATTTAAAATTCAGTGCGGCCTTTGATTGGTGTTAGTTTAAAACAGTGCATACACCCTAAACGTTTGCCCCTGCTCTATTGATATCAAATTGATATCGATATGAGTGATTAACAAAATAATATGGTGTTTACCTTTCCGCGTTGGATACCCAATTGAAACAAAATGCAACAATCCAAAATGTAGCGGGCTTTCCTCTACAAGTTTTCCTCTAACCAGTGATATACAGTGAGGGAAAAAAGTATTTGATCCCCTGCTGATTTTGTATGTTTGCCCACTGACAAGGAAATGATCAGTCTATAATTTTAATGGAAGGTTTATTTGAACAGTGAGAGACAGAATAACAACAAAGAAATCCAGAAAAACGCATGTGAAAAATGTTATAAATTGATTTGCATATTATAGAGGGAAATAAGTATTTGACCCCCTCTCAATCAGAAAGATTTCTGGCTCCCAGGTGTCTTTTATACAGGTAACAAGCTGAGATTAGGAGCACACTTAAGGGAGTGCTCCTAATCTCAGGTTGTTACCTGTATAAAAGACACCTGTCCACAGAAGCAATCAATCAATAAGATTTCAAACTCTCCACCATGGCCAAGACCAAAGAGCTCTCCAAGGATGTCAGGGACAAGATTGTAGACCTACACAAGGCTGGAATGGGCTACAAGACCATCGCCAAGCAGCTTGGTGAGAAGGTGACAACAGTTGGTGCGATTATTCGCAAATGGAAGAAACACAAAAGAACTGTCAGTCTCCCTCGGCCTGGGGCTTCATGCAAGATCTCACCTCGTGGAGTTGCAATGATCATGAGAACGGTGAGGAATCAGCCCAGAACTACACGGGAGGATCTTGTCAATGATCTCAAGGCAGCTGGGACCATAGTCACCAAGAAAACAATTGGTAACACACTATGCCGTGAAGGACTGAAATCCTAAAGCGCCCGCAAGGTCCCCCTGCTCAAGAAAGCACATATACATGCCCGTCTGAAGTTTGCCAATGAACATCTGAATGATTCAGAGGACATCTGGGTGAAAGTGTTGTGGTCAGATGAGACCAAAATTGAGCTCGCCGTGTTTGAACTCGCCGTGTTTGAAGGAGGAGGAATGCTGCCTATGACACCAATAACATCATCCCCACCGTCAAACATGGAGGTGGAAACATTTGGGGGTGTTTTTTTTTTTTGGGGGTGTTTTTCTGCTAAGGGGACAGGACAACTTCACCGCATCAAAGGGATGATGGACGGGGCCATGTACCGTCAAATCCTGGGTGAGAACCTCCTTCCCTCAGCCAGGGCATTGGAAATGGGTCGTGGATGGGTATTCCAGCATGACAATGACCCAAAACACACGGTCTAAGCAACAAAGGAGTGGCTCAAGAAGAAGCACATTAAGGTCCTGGAGTGGCCTAGCCAGTCTCCAGACCTTAATCCCATAGAAAATCTGTGGAGGGAGCTGAAGGTTCGAGTTGCCAAATGTCAGCCTCGAAACCTTAATGACTTGGAGAAGATCTGCAAAGAGGAGTGGGACAAAATCCCTCCTGAGATTTGTGCTAACCTGGTGGCCAACTACAAGAAACGTCTGACCTCTGTGATTGCCAACATGGGTTTTGCCACCAAGTACTAAGTCATGTTTTGCAGAGGGGTCAAACACTTATTTCCCTCTTTAAAATGCAATTCCATTTATAAAAATGTTCAGGTGCGTGAAGACACCATGAGAGAGAGAGAGAGAGAGAGAGAGAGAGAGAGAGAGAGAGAGAGAGAGAGACTAGATTCCACAGTAGACATGCAGATGGGTTGGGTCTGGGAGCTACTTTAAACATTACAGTTGGGTTGGGGTTAGCTGCATTATTGGTTAATGCATCTTATGATAAAGGATATAGGGATAATTGTACTCTGAACAATATGTTGAAGGCATTGATGTGAAAGCATATACAGTGCTGAGTTACCTCAAGAGGGTGTAACGTGGATTAGGGATACGCACTTGCATATCAGGTGAAATGGAGGAGATGGGGAACAAAGTGAAAATGACATGACTTGGGAACACCTCTCGGAACCTGGGGCCTAAAGGGGAAGACTGGGCGAAAGCATAAGGAAGCTTTTTAGAGCTTTCATTTTTGTGTCCTGGAGGCATAGAGTCAGGTGAAGAGAGAGTGGGAATTGTCATGGTCTCAGACTTAGGTTTTCATGAATATATAATTATGCATAGGAAGTGGAGAAACTAAAAGCTGCTCCATCTGACATAGAACGAGACTGCAGATTCAGCTGGAAATGGCATTTTGTTGTGTGATGATAAATGGAAATAAAATTGTGTGATCGTAGTACAGAGGCCATAAGGTCAATGTTTGTTCATTGTTTGTTAGTTTGTTTAATTCATGTTTTATAATCATTTGTTAGTTGTTTTTATTCTTGTTTTATTATCATTGTTTGTCCATTTATTAGTCATTTCTAAGTTTATGTAAATTGAACATTAGGATGCTATTGATCAAGAGAAGGGACTGTTGGATTCAACATTTTGAACATTGAGATATTAACTTCATAAGGAGCAGCAAGCGCCCCACTCCCGACACTACCAGGTGAAATGCAAGGCGCCAAATTCAAAATCCAAAAGTAGAATTATTAAACATGCATCAATATACAAGTGTTTCATAGTCATCAAAAGCTCTGCTTCTTGGCAATATCACAGCATTGTCAGATTTCAAAAAAGGCTTTACGGCAAAAGCACCACATTTGATTGTTTGAGGGTAGCACCTTCGCTATTTTTCCATTACCATGAATTCATTAGCCTTCACGGTTCACACAAAACACATTTCACAGCGAAAACAAATCAATTACCTGTTGAAGATCTTCTGCTGATGGCTTCCCAAGTGTCCAACGAAGACAATCCATGGTTCTTTTGTTAGAAAAAGTAATGTATTATATCCATAAATCTCTGTTTGGTTCGCGCATTATAATCAGAAACTACAGCCTCCACTCGTCCATTGAAATGTGAAGAGAACTCGTTCAACTTATACCTATAAACTTGTCCAAGAACAATCAAACATAATTTTAAATGTATTCTTAGGAACACTTTTATATACAGTGGGGCAAAAAAGTATTTAGTCAGCCACCAATTGTGCAAGTTCTCCAACTTAAAAAAGATGAGAGAGGCCTGTAATTTTCATCATAGGTACACTTCAACTATGACAGACGAAATGAGAAAAAGAAATCCAGAAAATCACATTGTGGGATTTTTAATTTATTTATTTGCAAATTATGGTGGAAAATAAGTATTTGTTCAATAACAAAAGTTTATCTCAATACTTTGTTATATACCCTTTGTTGGCAATGACAGAGGTCAAACGTTTTCTGTAAGTCTTCACAAGGTTTTCACACACTGTTGCTGGTATTTTGGCCCATTCCTCCATGCAGATCTCCTCTAGAGCAGTGATGTTTTGGGGCTGTCGCTGGGCAACACGGACTTTCAACTCCCTCCAAAGATTTTCTATGGGGTTGAGATCTGGAGGCTGGCTAGGCCACTCCAGGACCATGAAATGCTTCTTACGAAGCCACTCCTTCGTTGCCCGGGCGGTGTGTTTGGGATCATTGTCATGCTGACAGACCCAGCCACGTTTCATCTTCAATGCCCTTGCTGATGGAAGTAGGTTTTCACTCAAAATCTCACGATACATGGCCCCATTCATTCTTTCCTTTACACGGATCAGTTGTCCTGGTCCCTTTGCAGAAAAACAGCCCCAAAGCATGATGTTTCCACCCCCATGCTTCACAGTAGGTATGGTGTTCTTTGGATGCAACTCAGCATTCTTTGTCCTCCAAACACAACGAGTTGAGTTTTTACCAAAAAGTTATATTTTGGTTTCATCTGACCATATGACATTCTCCCAATCCTCATCTGGATCATCCAAATGCTCTCTAGCAAACTTCAGACGGGCCTGAACATGTACTGGCTTAAGCAGGGGACACGCCTGGCACTTCAGGATTTGAGTCCCTGGCGGCGTAGTGTGTTACTGATGGTAGGCTTTGTTACTTTGGTCCCAGCTCTCTGCAGGTCATTCACTAGGTCCCCCCGTGTGGTTCTGGGATTTTTGCTCACCGTTCTTGTGATCCTTTTGACCCCACGGAGTGAGATCTTGCGTGGAGCCCCAGATCGAGGAAGAGTATCAGTGGTCTTGTATGTCTTCCATTTCCTAATAATTGCTCCCACAGTTGATTTCTTCAAACCAAGCTGCTTACCTATTGCAGATTCAGTCTTCCCAACCTGGTGCAGGTCTACAATTTTGTTTCTGGTGTCCTTTGACAGCTCAGTTTGAGGTTGTGGACAGGTGTCTTTTATACTGATAACAAGTTCAAACAGGTGCCATTAATACAGGTAACGAGTGGAGGACAGAGGAGCCTCTTAAAGAAGAAGTTACAGGTCTGTGAGAGCCAGAAATCTTGCTTGTTTGTACATGACCAAATACTTATTTTCCACCATAATTTGCAAATAAATTCATAAAAAATCCTACAATGTGATTTTTGGATTTTTGTTCCTCATTTTGTCTGTCATAGTTGAAGTGTACCTATGATGAAAATTACAGGCCTCTCTCATCTTTTTAAGTGAGAGAACATGCACAATTGGTGGCTGACTAAATACTTTTTTGCCCCACTGTATATTTACTATAATAATTCAACCGGAATATAAACTGGGCGATAAGAAAGGAAAAAAACACAGAGCGTGCCTGGCGGGAGCGCGCGTCCTCTTCTATTGACATCTCTGGGGGCACTTCCTTATTCCTCTTCTTCTCTGCTCTAATGCATGTAAAAAAAATCTGAACACTGTCTCGAGACTGTTGACATCCAGAGGAAGCGATAGGTACTGCATTCATATGCCCTTATAAGGGTATTTTCATGCATATCCTTTTTTCTGGGCCTGAATGGGAGGCATTTTACTTTGGGCACTCCAGGGTCTCCAAAACGGTAACCTTGTGCGCTGCTCCCTAAGAAGATTAGAAAACTGATATAGCAGGCGAAAACCCGAGGAATTTTTGTCCTGGAAAAATGTTATGACACATTGCCTCATTTTGAACCCCTCCCTATTGAAAATCGCCACATATGGGAGTAAGATTGCAGTACCTATTGCTTCCACTGGATGTCAACAGTCTCTAGACAGTGTTTGGTGATGTTAGGTTGCTCTGGATGGTAATAGAAGAAGAATTTCGAACTAGTCACCAGATGTAAACAGAAGAAGATGCGCGTTCACGGCTCAAGGCTGCTGTGTTTTTTCCTTTCCTTTCGTCCAGTTTATAATCCGGTTGAAATATTATAGTAAATATACATAAGTGTTCCTAAGGATACATTATCAATGATGTTTGATTGTTCTTGGACAAGTGTATAGGTATAGGTTGAACCTGTTCTCTTTACGGTTCAATGGGCGTGTGGACGCTGTATTTTATGAACATAACGCGCCAACCAAACTGAGATTTATGGATATAATGAATTACTTTTTCTAACAAAAGAACCATTGGATGTCTTCGTTGGACACTTGGGAAGCCCTCAGCAGAAGTTCTTCAAAAGGTAAGGGATTTGTTTTCGCTGTGAAATGGGTTTTGTGTGAACCGTGATGGTTTATGAATTTATGCTAATAGATAATATTGTAGGTGCTATCCTCAAACAATCAAATGTGGTGCTTTCGCCGTGAAGCCTTTTTGAAATCTGACAACGCTGACAATCAGAGCTTTTGATGACTATGCAACACTTGTATATTGATGAATGTTTAATAATTATACTTTTGGATTTTGAATTTGGCGCCTTGCATTTCACCGGGTAGTGTCGGGAGTATTTAAACACAACCTCTTTCTCTGAGCAATTGTATTAGTATAAAACAATATAATTTCCCTATTATTTTAGCATACAATATACTGTAGCTCAGTATTTGTGCTATTTTTTTTTATTGTCTTTTTTTGCTCAACTTTATCAAGGGTGCCAATAATTTCAGATCTGACTGTATATCACTGTAAACATTCAAACACACACACACTACGGTATATCAGTGCACATTCAAACCCTCTAGACATGCCCAAACAGTCAAACATAAACACACACTGACTTCGGACGAGGAGGTTGACGTTCCTCTTGGCCGGGTTCCCCACATTGTTGGCTGCCGTGCAGTTGTAGAAGCCTGAGTCGGCGGGCGTCACCGAGCGCAACTCCAGAGTCCCGTCTCTTACCAACGAGTTTTTCGGCATCGGGTTGAGGTAGCGCGACCAGGTGACGGTGGGTTTAGGTAATCCGGCGGTCACCTCGCATGACAGGGTCACGTTCTTCCCGGGGTCTACCACCAAGGATTCGTTGACAGAAAGCCGTAGAGCAGGGGGAGCTGAGGGGAGAGGAGGGGGAGAAGAGAGGCGAAGGTGTGAGTTTGTCATTTTTTAAATATGTATTCATGGAATTTTCTACATTGTTGTTAGACAGAGAGCAATGGGAACTTCGGGAAGACTGGGAGTGGAGACACTGATGACTCACAGATCCATGCGCGCATGCCATACGCACACACACACACACACACACAGATCTGCCTTCCGGACAGGTTGTAGTGTAAACCTAGAGCTGTGTAGACATTAAATGTAGCTTATATCATTAGCTCTGTGTCTGTCTTCAACCACATTCATTTAAAAAGACTCCAATACAAGCATTCCTCTCTTGGAGTCCCCAAACAACTAGTCAAGTTTTTCTAATATCATCACTGTCCTTTATGGAACAACTGTAGAATGACCTTAAATACAGTTTGCAGAGAACATAGAGAGGGCAAAAAACACCAGAACGCCTGTCAGAGATCGATAGCAGCTCAGCACGTTGGAAATCAAGCGCAAGGCCGGGAAGAGTGAAACAAAACACTCGAGCAGACAAAGGAGGAAAAAAGACAGGGTCATGTCTGGGAGAAGAAAAAGGGCAACACCAAAGGGACATTAATCGTCGAAGTTGCAGTTCAAATGGACTGTGCCCCGGGCCCCTGTGCTGTTGGAGAGCAGATGCTGGAAGAGTGTGGGACTGTTGTACCAATTGGGTGGCAGTTAGGTAATTTAAAATTCACAGCAACTTCCAGGAAACTAACTGCTATTTAGTTACTGTGAAATGTGATGGAAGGTGCTCAACCTTTGCAACATAACAGGACACACTTTATTTGGATAGTCCGGACAACAAAGTCAAGGCATTGGAGTGGCCATCACAAAGCCCTGACCTCAAACCTATAGAACATTTGTCGGCATTACTGAAAAAGCCTGTGCGAGCAAGGAGGCCTACAAACCTGACTCTGATACATCAGCTCTGTCAGGAGGATTGGGCCAAAATTCACCCAACTTATTGTGGGAAACTTGTGGAAGGCTACCCGAAACGTTTGACCCAGGTTAAACAATTTAAAGGCAATGCTACCAAATACTAATTGAGTGTATGTAAACTTCTGACACACTGGGAATGTGAGGACAGAAATAAAAGCTGAAAAAATCATTCTTTCTACTATTATTCTGACATTTCACATTCTTAAAATAAAGTGGTGATCCTAACTGACCTAAGACAGGGCATTTTTACTAGGATTAAATGTCAGGAATTGTGAAAAACTGAGTTTAAATGTATTTGGCTATGGTGTATGTAAACTTCCGACTTCAACTGTATATACCTCAGTTACTCAAAGACATAAATGGCTTGAAGGCATCACCAAAACTAACCAAAATACCAATAATCACCTTTTAAAACAAAATGTACAAAAAAAATATAATACTTTTTTCTTCTTGGGAAAATTCATGGTTGGTTTTACACACCAGCACAAAAAAACTATTAAAGAGATGCTTTGGATTTCCTTTGATGAAGTTCTTAAATTGGCAACTTTAATTATCCACTTTTTGGTCGACAATTATTTTATGCACGTCCATATTTAATCTACAGAATCTATTTAGTGGCCATCTCATTCATGTCACCAACCTTTTTTTCAAATGAGGGTGATTAGTTGGAAATAGTATTTTGGTTTGCCAGAAAAAGCCCATGCAATTTTAGTGGGACAAAGATGAAAGAGCCACTGCATCCCAAATGGCACCCTATTTCACATGTAGTGCACTACTTTTGACCAGAGCCCAGTCAAAAGTAGAGCCATATGGGTAAGCAGTCAGAGTCTTACTGAGATGAATGCATACATTTTACTCAATCGAGCTGCTTGGTTTGACTCTTCAACAAAGTAAATGAATGAAAATGCCAGTGTCAGATTCAAACTTCAAATGTGAGATTATGTTTCCAAACGGATTACAAAACCCCACTTATCTAGCAATCACATATTACCTGGATATTCAGAATTGTTCATTTAGAACCACTTGTCTGTTCACATGGGTGCAATGTTACAGAACATTCAGATAGAAACACATTGTCTAGAACAGATATGACATGTCAATCATGCAGAATTGGGCATCTTTATTCAGCTTTATTCATTACATTTCTATCTGCAACGCTCAAAACGTTTCACCTCACCGAATATATCCCCTTATTCGCTATACTCATCATGAATCTATATGCTTACCTTATTTATGGGAAATGGTGGGGCCACAGTCGGGGGCCGTAGCTCTTAACCCTTGATTTCTTAGAGCGAAGCGATAATCCCACTTCGAGACCCCCCCTAAAAATAGGAACCTATTTACTAGAGAGACCTCATAGTCATTAGTCTATAATCTTCCCCTCTTCACCAGATTTAAAATGCAGTAAAAAAAAGAGCATGCGGGGTGGGAGGCTGGCTGACTATAATTGTTGAATAAACAGGACTGTCAGCTTGCAGTTTGTCAAGACACAATAAAAGCAGGATAGCCCACTCAAAGCTATAGCTCTCTTGACACATACTTCGACAACCAATGACAAGCAAATTATGTGAAGAAATAGGGATAGTAATTTGAAACAATAATTGTGTCACGTCCTGGCCATAGATAGCCCTTTTTGGCTGTTCTATGGTGTTTGTGGTCAGGACGTGATCAGTTTTTTTTTGTTCTATGTGGTGTATTTCCTTGTTTTGGTTTCGTTGATGGTTCCCAATTAGAGGCAGCTGAGCTTCGTTACCTCTAATTGGGGACCATATTTAAGTTTGTAATTCCACACTGGTTTGGTGTGTGTGCGCGTGTGCGCGTGCGTGTGTGGTCGATGAATACGACTGCACAGTAATGTCTCTTATCGATGGCGGTTATGATATCGTTTAGGACCTTGAGCGTGGCTGAGGTGCACCCATGACCAGCTCTGAAACCAGATTGCATAGCGGAGAAGGTACGGTGGGATTTGAAATGGTCGGTAATCTGCTTGCTGACTTGGCTTTCAAAGACCTTAGAAAGGCAGGGTAGGATAGATATAGGTCTGTAGCAGTTTGGGTCTAGAGTGTCTCCCCCTTTGAAGAGGGGGATGATTTCTGGGAATCTCAGACAATACGAAAGAGAGGTTGAACAGGCTAGTAATAGGGGTTGCAACAATTTCGGCAGAAAAGAAAGAGAGGGTCCAGATTGTCTAGCCCGGGTGATTTGTAGGTGTCCAGATTTTGCAGCTCTTCAGAACTTCAGCTATCTGGATTTGGGTGAAGGAGAAATGGGGGAGGCTTAGGCGAGTTGCTGTGGGGGGTGCAGGGCTGTTGACCGGGGTAGCCAGGTGGAAAGCATGGCCAGCCGCATGAAAAACGTTTATTGATATTCTCAATTATAGTGGATTTATCAGTGGTGACAATGTTTTCTAGCCTCAGTGCAGTGGGCAGCTGGGAGGAGGTGCTCTTATTCTCCATGGACTTTACAGTGTCCCAGAACTTTTTGAGTTTGTGCTACAGGATGTAAATTTCTGCTTGAAAAAGCTAGCCTCAGCTTTCCTAACTACCTGTGTATATTGGTTCCAAACTTCCCTGAAAAGTTGCATATCACGGGGGCTATTCGATGCTAATGCAGAACGCCACAGGATGTTTTTGTGCAGGTCAAGGACAGTTAGGTCTCGAGACAACCAAGGGCTATATCTGTTCCTGGTTAAAAAAAAATTGAAAGGGACATTCTTATTTAAGATGGTTAGGAAGGCACTTTTAAAGAATAACCAGGCATCCTCTACTGACGGGATGAGGTCAATAACCTTCCAGGATACCCGGGCCAGGTCGATTAGAAAGGCCTGCTCGCTGAAGTGTTTTAGGGAGCGTTTGACAGTGATGAGGTGTACAATGGGCAAAAAAAAAGATTTAGCTTGCTTTGTCCTGATCTTATGATCTTTTGACCATTAGTCACTGTCTTGTGTCCAAAATGGCACCATATTACTATAATGCACTACTTTTGACCAGTGCCTCATGGTCCCTTCAAATGTAATGCACTAGATAGGGAATAGGGTGTCATTTGGGACACTGAACTAGATAGGGAATAGGGTGCCATTTGGGACACAACATCTGTCTGTCGGGACCACAGGAGCAGTGGTTCTCAAACCTCTCCTCGGGACCCTCATTTGTTCCATGTTCTATTCCAGAGCTAGCGCACCTGATTCAACTTGTCAAATATTCATCAAGCCCTAGATGAGATGAATCAAGTGAGCTAGTTCGGGGCTAAAACAAAATTGTGAAATGTCTGGGGTACACAAGGAGAGGTTTGAGAAGCACTGCATTAGAGCAACAGCCACTTATACGTATCAGTAATGTGTCACCTCTCTTATTCGTCCATCACATAAAAAAATTGATTTACAGGAACAGGAAAGTACAAAGAATAAGACAAAATAAGAGAAAGAAAGAAGGAAAAACTCCACAGTGGAGGAGGCTGGGTGAGAAGTGAGAAGATCAGGGTGTGTTTGTCCCAAAGTAATGGGATTGATGTGTTCTTACTGGGGTTTACAGCGAGGTAACAAATGGAAACATTTGTAAAGTAATCTCGCAGCGTTCGGACACACACAGACAGACACACACAGACAGACACACAGTCACACATACATTCATTCAAGAGCAATCCATGGGGATTAGGTCAAATCTAGTGGAGAGAGGGAGAGATGGTTAGAGAGGAAGAACACAGGGATAAATGAAGGAGAGGAAGAGAGCTAATAACGATTGCGTAAGAAGGAGAAGAAAAAGCATTGTGTTTAGAGAGAGGATGAGAGAGATGGAGAATGCCAGAGAGAGAGAGAGATGGTGAGGGAATACAGAGTTGAGGAAGTAGAGAAATAAGTGGTAAAAATATGAGAAAGAGGTGGATGTTTTCTGTCCGTTATGCATGTGGTAACCCTTTATCTTACAGTAAGTTACCTAAAAAAGGTGCCAAACAGTCATTCTGATTCCCATGTAAAATAGCATTTTGAAAATATCACCTATAAACATTTTTGAGAATAGAAATGCTCAACATTTTTGACAAATGTAAATCTCGCATGGCTAACTACCAGGAAGTTTGAAAATACAGGCTGAGTGGGCTGGGAGCTTATATTCATGAGCTCACTTTGATTGGCATCTCTTTGATACGCAAACGTCAAGACGCTTAGATGCAATGAGCAGTTTTGCATTAACATAATCTCAAACAAATTTGGTGATACACAAAGCAATTTAAACAACACTGAAATTTCAACACCGATCTACATTTTTTTTTTTATATACATCTACTGTTTGGCATGTCTCTTGTGATACGGTTCACAGCAGCACTGACATGCCATTTTATTCCAAGCTGGCTGAAGACCTAGCTAGCCAGCTAACACCAGACACAGATTAAAGGGAAACAAGTAAGTACATTTGCCATAGATTAATAGTGTAAACGTGTAATATTTGCTGACACACTACAGTCAAATTTTGGCACCAGTAGTGTAGCTATCTAGCTATTTAAACCACGCCCCTTTGCAAACACGCCTTCTCCGATGTTCGTTACAATGCCGTTGTTATTTAATTTAGGTAAGAGAATATTATGTTACCATTGGTTTATTAAAATGAGAGTTAGAGTGATGTCACCCAATGCCCTTAATAATCCCACCTCTTGAATCTAAGTATTTGACGTGGGGGAGCGGTCCAGTAACTTTATGATCAAACTTTATCAATGTAGAAGCGACAGCCGTTTTTCATACTTTGATCTGGTTTCATCCACATATCATTTAATTTCATGATTTGGACTGTTCATGGCCTTTTACTTTACCTTAAGTTATTACTGTCGATATAGGAATACGAATAGGTAGAAGAGCTACAATGTTACAAACAATAGTTGGAATTCCATTGTTCTGAAAACAGTCCCCCCCACTGAATCATCAATTAAATTAGGTCTACATCGTCACCCCTCTCGATGACTCTACCAATTAGCTACCATAATCATAACCACATTGTACATGCGCTGTGGTGTAGCTATAGTTAAACGCTGTTACACAGTCTTCAACAGAACTGAACATATGAACTCTTAACTATGAAGTCAGATACCTTCCAGAATATTTCATGATAGGGTGAAAACCTTTTGTAATCACACACACCAGTGACAACCAAAAATAGCCATGTCAAATGAGGTGTCACTATGGCCGCTGCATAAAGCAACAGATGAAAGTGATTAATGCACACACAAACCGATTAATCATCGGCAGCAACTCAATACTGGCTGTCTCAATTAGCAAAGACTTAAATAAATTGCTGCGATGCGCGGTGAGCACGAAGGTTGTTTTCTTTTTCTTGATAACATTTGGTCTCTTCATCAATGTAACCTGAAGAAAACGGGTCTATTCCTTTTAAAGTATACTACTTTTGGCCGATAGGGGGAATAGGGTGCCATTTAGGATGCACTCTCTCACTGTTTGGCTTTGAGCTGTCAGATATTGTACAGTGTAGCATTTGTTACGGGTGTTTTTATATACTTTGCATAACATACAGTAAACAAGCTTGGCTACGTATGGCACTCAACATTTTAAAAGGCGCTGGCGTGGAGGTAAACGTTCTCTCCCAAGGGCAACCTATAGTCAAATGGCTCTGATGTGAAACGCTTCTATACTCCAATGTCCCTTGCACTGCGCGGCACCTTTTTTTCCGATTTGACTATAGCTCACCTTTTTTTTCCGATTTGACTATAACTCTAGCAACCTATATCTCTCTCACTCACATATGAGTTTCACACACTTGTTCCCTACTCTAGCATCCTCTCTCTCTCACACACAGACACGCGCGCACACACACACACAAACACACTCACAAATTCTGGGTTAAAAACAACCCAATTTGGGTTCTTCGGTACCCAAGTGCTGGGAAAATATTGGACAGATCACACACTGGGTTATTTTGACCAGGTCAGATGGGTTCCATGAATATACTTGTAGCTCGTAAGTTACTGTAAAAAAAGGTACAGTATGTTACTGTAAATTCCAAATAAACTTTGGTTTAACAGTACATGACTGTAAAAAAAAGCACAGTATGTTACCATAAATTCCAAAGAAACTTTACAGTAATGATTGTTAAACCAAAGTTTATTTGGAATTTATGGTAACATAATGTAAAATTTTTTACAGTAACTTACAGATAACAGGCAGCTTTGTAAGTTACCGTAAAAACAATATTTTTTGGACATTGTGAGATGACAGAAACATGGGATAATTTATAGCTCCAACGCAGCTATTTTTTATCTCAATATCAAATCATCTCTGGCTAACAATTAAGTCAATTACTGTGATTTTTTTTAAATTAAAATGGTAAAAAAAAATATTTAAAAATGCTTCTTAGCAAAGAGCAATTTCTCAAGCAAGAATTTTGCTAGGGATGTCTGAGAGGTCTGAGTGGGGAGGGGAAAACTGAAAACTAGCTGTTTTGGCCAAGAGGTTTGGAACTCTCTTTCTAATTGGCCTATTAACTAATTTACCACCTTGAATGTCACCAGGTAGGCAAAAACTCCATCCCAACACATTTCAGGTGGTCCTTTGAAACAGCTCTTACACTAAAAGGGCATTATCATAATTTTCTCAGTATTATTCCAACGTCATAGTGTGCAAATGCCCTGTATTTATAAAACACAGGCAGAAAAAAGTCAATGTTCAACCTGTGATAACTATACAACAGAACAGATTAACGGAATTACGTTTACTCTCATGGGTGGCTAATGTAACAATCTGAAAGCCTCACCCCTTCTAAACTACACGTCCTCCAGTCTTCTGATCTAACCCGCTGGGTCATATTTCTATAACCCAGCACCAATAACCCAGCATCAACAATCCAACACTGTTCTTTTTTTTAGAAAACAACCCAACTAAGTGACCCAATGCCTGCAACCCAGAAGTTTGGTCAACCAAACAACCCAGCATTTTTTTTATATGGCCCAATGCACTTAACCGCTAGGCTACCTGCCGACACCACACACAGAGGACACATGCACGCCATTATACCATTATCTATGTGTTCGGAGACTCCATCTAAGTGGTTTAGTAGTGTCTCTGTCGTGAGTGTTCTCCGTCCACTCTTATCACCACGGCAACTAGGACTGAGCGTTGTGACACTATTTATCATCTAAGGAACCAGTCCCTAATTAGGGGCCCAGACAGTTACTGGTGGCTAATCGGCCCCCGAAACATAGGGGGGAGTGGTAGAGGGGAGGACTTCTTTAGGCATAAAAAAAGATTTAAAAAAAAGATTTGATAAAATATTGAATTTGGCCTTTACTGCTACAGCCCAGTGAAACACATTCTTAAATGTGAATAGCCGCCTTGATTCAGTCTGATGTAGCAAACTTTGAAATTTTGTTTTTTACATTGGATAAAAGCAGAGACACAGAGCTACAAAATGGTATATCATGCACTGCACTTGTAACCTCACTTTTGAGAAAATGACCCTTGAATATTTTGGTAAACCTACTGGAGAGCTCTACTACTTGCATGGTAGCAAAATCAAAAATAGATAGTGTCGATATAAAGAAAATAATAATGTACAAGAATAATATCAGTAACAATATCAGTGATAGATGAGGTAGTTACTGTATATGCATACAGTGAGGGATAAAGTGGCTGAGCAGCAGGATAAAAAAAAGAAATGTTGCAGCAACGTGTTTTAGGAGAGAGAGTCATTTGAATAGAGGCACTGATGACTGGGAATTCGCCCCCAGTGATGAACTGGTCCACCCTAACCACGCATGAACAAGGGAATCTATATTGTAAGAGCCTGTTTCTGCCCTGCCCTTGACTTTGGTGCAGGGCGTGTGATATCCTTAGCCTCTTTGTCGCAAAACTCCCTGATCTTCTCAAACAGATAAGTTTGTCTAGCTGTGACCAGTCCAGGTGGTGCTTGTACAGGCAGACCATCTATGGGAGGAAGGATGTCAGCTTTGCGCAGAAGCTGAAATCTGGTCCCGACTGAGTCCGAAAGCTCCTTGGCGACAACAACACCAGGCTCCAGAGCATCGAAGCTGTAAAACAGGAAATAACAAAAAAATGAGAAGACCTTGCACAACAGCAATTCACCTCCCAAGTTTAGATAAGAAGAATAACCTCATACAATGAAATGAAAATGATGTTCACCTGAAGTGCTGGTACTGCTTGATCTGAAGTTCTGGTACTGCTTGATCTGTGGCAGTGTCCTGAAGTACGGTGTTGTTGCAACCCATAGCTTTCCCCCAGCACCGTACCATCCTCCAGACCAACCAGCTGTGTGATGTTAACCCATGTCTGGCAGATTGGCAGATCTGAAGACCTGATAGCTGTTCCTCTGGCACTGCCAGCACAGGTCTGTCCTGGGCTTAGTGCTTGAGATGTGGGGCAGCAATTTTCTCCACAGATTCCTTAAGGAAGACAGCCTGACTACACATACCTCTGGAAAATACAGAAATAATGTGAGATCAATAAAAGCTGTGCCAATCATGTTGGAGGTAAATTAAATAATCATAATGTGTTGTTTATGCTTTACATACCAAGTGTTGTGTTCGATTCCTTGTAAAGACGTCTCACCGCAGCTTTTGTCACATGGGATGACAGCAGCTATCCACCAAAGTGTTTGTGTCCTGGGAGGCTTCCTGGTAAATATATTGCATTATCCTCTGCATAGTTGTTGATGAAGTTCACAACTCACTGCAAGTCCTCATTTCTTCATGTGTAACCTGTGCTTGCTTGGGACAGCTGTCTTTTTGATGGGAGGCATTAGACCATTCTCCTTGTATGACTGGTGGAGGAGAGTCAGGCATGTACTGATGCTGAAAGACAAATTCCAGATAAATATTTTGAGATTATTATACAATAAATAGCCGTAATCACCATCAGACACACATGGCTAACTTGATGGGTCATGTAATCATCTGGCGAAGTGTAGTCTTTTGTCTAGCAAAACAATGAACCATAATCCTAATCCATAGAGTACTAGCAATACAAACCGATTGTCATAGCTAGCTAGTTAATCAAATACGTTCAATGTTAGCTATTTAGCTAGCTAACATTAGGCTATAACTAGCAATGCAAATGGAATTCTGAGATAACATTACTACACAGATCATACACGTAATGTTAGCTAGCGAGCCAGCCATCTAACGTCAGCTAGCTAGCTAACAGTAAGCTATAACTTGCAATGAAAACAACTTTCTGACAAAATTTGAAATGTATAATATCTGAAACTGTAGCTAAACTCTTACCCATATAAATGGATGAACGCTTCACGGCAGACTGCAACCCTTTCATTAAATAAGACATCCTGTGTCGCTTCCGTTTTGTTTGTACATCTTGCTTGGCCCATTGTGTCAAGTCATTCTTGTTCACACAGATCGTGTGCAATTCCATAAGAATCATCAGATCTTTCTCCCTCTCTATCACGGATGCCATGGTTGCTCTTAGTTTAATTATGTAATCGAGACAGGTGTTTTATACAACAGCCTTCTGTGTTCTCTTTTCGACTCCCTCTGCATTTGCAATCAAATGCCAGAATTCTATTAATCTCCTTATCATACAATGCTTCTACAAGACATTCCACTGATTTCAAAACTCCAACTTCTTCCATGACAACAACACTGTTGATCGCCGTTTCTTCCCCATCACTGTCATCAGAAGGCTGATGTCTTCTTCAATTAAAATGTTTTTACCTAAATCAGGGATTCGTCTTCTGATTCATTTTGAGAGTCATGGCACAATCGGCATCCAGAAAGTAGTCCTCTCTAACTTTTTCCCACTGACCTTTGTCTATAGCACCTGATAAATTCAGGACAGCAATGTTATTGTGAGCAGTAGCAACACATTTGCAGTTCTCCATGGCTAACATTCTACATTTGAAAAAAAACTGCAGTAGGAAGGATTACACATAATAAGCAGCTCATAAACTGTACAGCACAAGCAGAGAAGAAGTTTAAGAAAATTGGAATCATTGTGAATGCCGCTGAACATTTTTTGGGTCTTCGTGATTTTACAACCGAGGCGTTGCAGGAAATCCTGTAGGTGAATGCAGCCCCATCACAGGACCTTGAGCCTGTGTAGGGATGTATTTTGGAGTGGACTGTGACTAAAGAAGTATGATGGTTTTATTATTTATTTTTTAGTTGATGTGTTTTATTTTGTGTGATGTCGTTTTACCCCTTCCAAGATTTTTTTTTATTCAGTACCCCATCCAACTGGTGGCGGTATGTACCATTAACATTGGATGTCAACCGCCGTTAAACCTCATCGAAGAAGACCTTTTTTCAAGATGGCTGCTACCTACATTCCGGTCAGCGTTGTGAAACATAAACGAAATAAAAAACATTGATACACACCGAAAGTCGTGACTCCACAGATTATGAGGATGTCTTATTTGTCTGCCTGTGACCTACCGTTATTGATCACCAGCCCAGAGAGTCAAAATGTTTATTTTACACAACGTTTTCACCAAACATTTTACAAGGTAAGTTTCGATTTGGTCTGTGTTTGAGCTATAGCTACATGGGGGGTATGAAATTAATTCTTAGGTTGGTAGGAACAAATCTAGCCTATTATCAGTGTTATCTGAGGATGTATGACTTAATGGCAACATAGAATGTCCACAGGGTGACTATATCTTTGTGCAAGAAAAATATGATGTTGCCTGCTTACATGCCGTAGGCATCCCTTACACAGGGGATTGGCTACTTTGCACCTTTACAGTCTTGTAGCCAAGCATATACACTTTCCAGGGATATGCAGTTGACCTCGGTGGGACAAAGAAATGACCTTTTAATGCGTAATGCGAACTATTGCAACCTGGCTCAGAGACGAGACCCACCGAGCATGCTACATGCTACAGATTTCATCGCCTTAGCATAAAAGATGACTTCTCAAGTAGGGAAAAAGGTAAAAGATAAGAATATCAAAACAAGAAGCGTAGCTATGATTAAGAACACCGACATAGAAGCTTTTAATAAAATAATGGAGTAGCTTGTGGCACCTTTCGTCCAAACAGAATCGTTTTCCCCAAGACCAAGGTAAACGACATGACAAAGACAGCAGAGAGGGGGACCATAGTTAGATCAGAACTAACAAGCTGCTTTTTGTGAAATGGAAGGACATTAGGGAAGTAACCATGCTCACCCCAAAGCATAAGGCATTCAATAACGACCATGTCTCAAGGAGGGTGAAGGATTCTGTGAAGTACTGCAATGCCAGCTTGGGGGGTGTCATGACTCTCCTGTGAAGATCTGAAGGTTCATGTTACAGTGGGTTTTCTCTACAGCGCCCTCTCTCTCCCGCAAAGGGGGAGAGGGGTGAAGTTGGCCATTTTATGATGGTCGTAAATACAGTTGAAGTCGGAAGTTTACATACACCTTAGCCAAATACATTTAAACTCAGTTTTTCACAATTCCTGACATTTAATCCTAGTAGAAATTCCCTGTCTTTGGTCAGTTAGGATCACCACTTTATTTTAAGAATGTGAAATATCAGAATAAAAAAAGAGAGAATGATTTATTTCAGGTTTTATTTCTTTCCTCACATTCCCAGTAGGTCAGAAGTTTACATACACTCAATTATATTTGGTAGCAGAGCCTTTAACTTCTTAGGGAGCGGCAGCAGAGGTGACGGTTTTGGAGAGTCTGGCGTTCCCAAAGTAAAATGCCTGCCACTCAGGCCCAGAAAATAGGATATGCACATAATTAGACTATTGGATAGGAAACAGTCTGAAGTTTCTAAAAGTGTTAACATAATGTCTGTGAGTGTAACAGAAATAGCAGGCAAAAACCAGAGAAAGACCTATCCGGAATTACAGTTTTTTGTCACATTGGCTCTGTTTGACAGTCTCCCTATTGAGTTCTATGGCAAGCAGCTCCGAGATTTAAGCACCTATGGCTTCCACTAGATGTCAACAGTCTATATATAAAGCCTCAGAGAGATTGGAGGAAGCAGGAAGAATAGGTACAGGAAATGGCCAAAGTAGCTCTCGTGCGCTAGTCTGGCTGCGCGCCCCACTTTATTTTACTTATATAACGTTTAGGTTGACCATCCGAGTAAAATATTATCGCTCATATTCATAAAAGGATAGCTAAGGATACATTTTAACTGGTATTTGATTTGTTTAGGAAAGGTTTATAGGTATATTTGAACGCGTTCTCTTCATGTTTCAATGGGCGATTCGACGTTGGATTTTCTGAACATAACACACCAATCAAACAGAGATTTATGGATATAATAAATGACTTTTTCTAACAAAAGAACCATGGATTGTCTTCGTTGGACACTTGGGAAGCCCTCAGCAGAAGTTCTTCAAAAGGTAAGGGATTTGTTTTCGCTGTGAAATGTGTTTTGTGTAAACCGCGATGGTTTATGAATTTATGCTAATGGGAAAATATTTGAGGTGCTACCCTCAAACAATCAAATGTTGTGCTTTAGCCGTGAAGCCTAGCGCCCTACCACTCCCTAAGTAGTTTTAACCTCTCAGGGATTGCTGGAGCGCTAGCGCCCCAATCCCGACACTACCAGGTGAAATGTAAGGCGCCAAATTCAAAATCCAAAAGTTGAATTATTAAACATCCACCAATATACAAGTGTTCCATACTCATCAAAAGCTCTGTTTCTTGGCAATATCACAGCATTGTCAGATTTCAAAAAGGCTTTACGGCGAAAGCAGCACATTTGATTGTTTGAGGGTAGCACCTCACATATTTTTCCCATAGCCATGAATCCATTAGCCATCATGGCACACACATAACACATTTCACAGCGAAAACAAATCAATTACCTTTTGAAGAACTTCTGCTGAGGTCATCCTAAGTGTCCAACGAAGACAATCCATGGTTCTTTTGTTAGAAAAAGTAATGTATTTTATCCATAAATCTCCATTTGGTTCAGAAACGACAGCCTCCACTCCTCCATTGAAACGTGACGAGAACTCGTTCAACTTATACCTATAAACTTGTCCAAGAACAGTCAAACATAGTTTTAAATGTCTTCGGAAATCTTTCGGAAAGCCGAGATCATATTGCAGCCCTCCTTCGTCAGGTTCAGCAGCCTCTGGTATCTGGTCACAATGTCTTTGATGTTGCCTGCTGAAGAAATAGAAAAGCAGAATAGAAAAGAAATGTCACCACTCTGCTACAACGTTTCATTATGTGCCACTGCTCCTCGCATTCAAAAGCAATACGGAGGATTCAACGTGTTTGGTAGCTTATCCTGGACTCATTGCTGAATGTGGGTGTATTTTCAGTGGGAGATTGTGCAAGAGACCTGAAGATTTTTTTCTTGTTTCCAGGTCTATACACAAACAGTTAAAACTTCAAATTTTTTAAATTAATCTCTCCAGAAATAAGTCTCTCACTGTTGCCGCCTGTTATAGACCACCCTCAGCCCCCAGCTGTTCCCTGGACACCATATGTGAATTGATTGCCCCTCATCTACCTTCAGAGTTTGTTCTGTTAGGTGACCTAAACTGGGATATGCTTAACACCCCGGCAGTCCTACAATCTAAGCTAGATGCCCTCAATCTCACACAAATCATCAAGGAACCCACCAGGTACAATCCTAAATCTGTAAACATGGGCACCCTCATATTATCCTGACCAACTTGCCCTCCAAATACACCTCTGCTGTTTTCAATCAGGATCTCAGCGACCATTGCCTCATTGCCTGCATCCGCTATCAAACGACCACCCCTTATCACTGTCAAACGCTCCCTAAAACACTTCTGCGAGCAGGCCTTTCTAATCGACCTGGCCCGGGTATCCTGGAAGGATATTGACCACGTCCCGTCAGTCGAGGATGCCTGGTCATTCTTTAAAAGCAATTTCCTCACCATCTTAAATAAGCATGACCCTTTCAAAAAAAGTTGAACTAAGAACAGATGCAGCCCTTGGTTCACTCCAGACCTGACTACCCTTTACCAGCACAAAAACATCCTGTGGCGGACTGCTATAGCATCGAATAGTCCTCGCGATATGCAACTGTTCAGGGAAGTCAGGAACCGATACACGCAGTCAGTCAGGAAAGCAAAGGCTAGCTTTTTCAAACAGAAATTTGCATCCTGTAGCTCTAACTAGGTAACACGGTCACCACCGATAAATCCATGATAATTGAAAATTTCAACAAGATTTTCACTACGGCTGGCCATGCTTTCCTCCTGGCTACCCCAACCCTGGCCAAAAGCTGACCACTTCGAATCCCACCGTACCTTCTCCGCTGTGCAATCCGGTTTCCGAGCTGGTCACAGGTGCACCTCAGCCACTCTCAAGGTACTAAACAATATCATAACCGCCATCAATAAAAGACAGTACTGTGCAGCCGTCTTCATCGACCTGGCCAAGGCTTTCGACTCTGTCAATCACCGTATTCTCATCGGCAGACTCAATAGCCTTGGTTTCTCAGATGACTGCCTCGCCTGGTTCACCAACTACTTTGCAGGCAGAATTCTGTGTGTTAAGTCGGAGGGCCTGTTGTCCGGACCTCTGGCAGTCTCTATGGGGGTTCCACAGGGTTAAATTCTCGGGCCGACTCTTTTCTCTGTATATATCAATGATGTCGCTCTTGCTGCGGTTGATTCCCTGATCCACCTCTATGCAGACGACACCATTCTGTATACTTCTGGCCCTTCTTTGGACACTTTTAACTAACCTCCAAACGAGCTTCAATGCCATAACACTCCTTCCGTGGCCTCCAACTGCTCTTAAACGCTAGTAAAACTAACTGCATGCTTTTCAACCGTTCGCTGCCTGCACCCGCCCTCCCGACTAGCATCACTTCCCTGGATGGCTCTGACCTAGAATATGTGGACAACTACAAATATCTAGGTGTCTGGCTAGACTGTAAACTCTCCTTCCAGACTCATATTAAACATCTCCAATCCAAAATCTAATCTGGAATCGGCTTCCTATTTCACAACAAAGCCTCCTTCACTCACGCCGCCAAACTTAGCCCTAATAAAACTGACTATCCTACCGATCCTTGACTTCGGCGATGTCATCTACAAAACAGCTTCCAATACTCTACTCATTAAACTGGATGCAGTCTACCACAGTGCCATCCGTTTTGTTACCAAAGCCCCTTATACCACCCACCACCTGTATGCTATAGTTGGCTGGCCCTCGCTACATATTCATCGCCAGACCCACTGGCTCCAGGTCATCTATAAGTCTATGCTAGGTAAAGCTCCGCCTTATCTCAGCTCGCTGGTCACGATAACAACAACCACCCGCAGCACGCGCTCCAGCAGGTATATCTCACTGGTCATCCCCAAAGCCAATACCTCCTTTGGCCGCCTTTCCTTCCAGTTCTCTGCTGCCAGTGACTGGAACGAATTGCAAAAATCGCTGAAGCTGGAGACTTTCCCTCACTAACTTTAAACATCAGCTATCTGAGCATCTAACTGATCGCTGCAGCTGTACATAGTCCATCTGTAAATAATCCACCCAATCTACCTACCTCATCCCCATACTGTTATTTACTTTCTGCTCTTTTGCACACCAGTATCTCTACTTGCACATCATCCTCTGCTCTTTTATCACTCCAGTGTTAATCTGCTAAATTGTAATTACTTCGCTACTATGGCCTATTTATTGCCTACCTCCTCACGCCTTTTGCACACACTGTATATAGACTTTCTTTTTTTCTATTGTGTTATTGAATGTACGCTTGTTTATTCCATGTGTAACTCTGTGTTGTTGTTTGTGTCGCACTGCTTTGCTTTATCTTGGCCAGGTTGCAGTTGTAAATGAGAACCTGTTCTCAACTAGCTTACCTGGTTAAATAAAGGTGAAATAATATATATTAAATTATATGTACTGACTGAAGAAATTCCAATGCATATTTGTGGAGAATCCATAAAACATTGTCCGAGAAGCAGGTGTTTGGAAGATTTATTGGCATGGGTGTCGTTAGACCCGAGACGAAGTGCCAATATATTCTCCAAACACTGGCTTCGAGGGCATTATCACTTTTATACAACGAGTTACTAACATTTTGAAATTATGATTGACATATTTTCATTAAAAGCGTTATTTTGATTAATTTATTAATACTATTTCATCCTTACACAAAATTTAGTCCCGACACAAATCTAGGGTTGCTATCGATGCCGGCAGGTCATTCGTTCTAAATCAAAAATAAAATAAAATGTATTTGTCACATACATGGTTAGCAGATGTTAATGTGAGTGTAGCGAAATGCTTGTGCTTTTAGTTCTTGACAGTGCAGTAATATCTAACAAGTAATCTAACAATTCCCCAACAACTACCTAATACACACAAATCTAAAGGGGTGAATGAGAATATGTACATGTAAGTACAGTGGGGCAAAAAAGTATTTAGTCAGCCACCAATTGTGCAAGTTCTCCAACATAAAAAGATGAGAGAGGCCTGTAATTTTCATCATATGTACACTTCAACTATGACAGACAAAATGAGGAAAAAAAATCCAGAAAATCACATTGTAGGATTTGTAATGAATTTATTTGCAAATTATGGTGGAAAATAAGTATTTGGTCAATAACAAAAGTTTATCTCAATACTTTGTTATATACCCTTTGTTGGCAATGACAGAGGTCAAACATTTTCTGTAAGTATTCACAAGGTTTTCACACACTGTTGCTGGTATTTTGGCCCATTCCTCCATGCAGATCTCCTCTAGAGCAGTGATGTTTTGGGGCTGTCGCTGGGCAACACGGACTTTCAACTCCCTCCAAAGATTTTCTATGGGGTTGAGATCTGGAGACTGGCTAGGCCACTCCAGGACCTTGAAATGCTTCTTACGGCCACTCCTTCGTTCGGGCGGTGTGTTTGGGATCATTGTCATGCTGAAAGACCCAGCCACGTTTCATCTTCAATGCCCTTGCTGATGGTAGGCTTTGTTACTTTGGTTCCAGCTCTCTGCAGGTCATTCACTAGGTCCCCGTGTGGTTCTGGGATTTTTGCTCACCGTTCTTGTGATCATTTTGACCCCACGGGTGAGATCTTGCGTGGAGCCCCAGATCGAGGAAGATTATCAGTGGTCTTGTATGTCTTCCATTTCCTAATAATTGCTCCCACAGTTGATTTCTTCAAACCAAGCTGCTTACCTATTGCAGATCCAGTCTTCCCAACCTGGTGCAGGTCTACAATTTTGTTTCTGGTGTCCTTTGACAGCTCTTTGGTCTTGGCCATAGTGGAGTTTGGAGTGTGACTGTTTGAGGTTGTGGACAGGTGTCTTTTATACTGATAACAAGTTCAAACAAGTGCCATTAATACAGGTAACGAGTGGAGGACAGAGGAGCCTCTTAAAGAAGAAGTTACAGGTCTGTGAGAGCCAGAACTCTTGCTTGTTTGTATGTGACCAAATACTTATTTTCCACCATAATTTGCAAATAAATTCATTAAAAATCCTACAATGTGATTTTCTGGATTTCTTTTCCTCCTTTTGTCTGTCATAGTTGAAGTGTACCTATGATGAAAATTACAGGCCTCTCTCATCTTTTTAAGTGAGAGAACTTGCACAATTGGTGGCTGACTAAATACTTTTTTGCCCCACTGTATATGGATGAGCGATGGCCGAGCAGAATAGGCAAGGTGCAATTGATGGTATAAAATACAATATATACATGTGTTGTGAGTAATGTAAGATATGTAAACATTATTAAAGTGGCATTATTTAGAGTGGCATTGTTTAAAGTGACTAGTGATCCATTTACTAGTGTCCAGTGATTGGGTCTCAATGTAGGCAGCAGCCTCTCAGAGTTAGTGATTGCTATTTAGCAGTCTGACGGCCTTGAGATATAAGCTGTTCTTCAGTCTCTCTGCCCCAGCTTTGATGCTCCTGTACTGACCTCACTTTCTGTATGGTAGCAGTGTGAACAGGCAGTGGCTTGGGTGGTTGTTGTCCTTGATTATCTTTTTGTCCTTCCTGTGACATCGGGTGCTGTAGGTGTCCTGGAGGGCAGGTAGCTTGCCCCAGGTGATGCATTGTGTAGACCACACCACCCTCTGGAGAGCCTTGCGGTTGAGGGCGGTGCAGTTGCCGTACCAGGCGGGGATACAGCCCGACAGGATGCTCTCGATTGTGCATCTGTAAAAATTTGTCAGGGTTTTGGGTGACAAGACAATTTTCTTCAGCCTCCAGAGGTTGAAGAGGTGCTATTGCGCCATCTTCACCACACTGTCTGTGTGGGTGGACCATTTCAGTTTATCTGTCATGTGTACGCCGAGGAACTTAAAACTTTCCATTGCTGTCCCTTCGATGTGGATAGGGGGTGCTCCCTTTGCTGTTTCCTGAATCATCTTCCACGATCATCTTCTTTGTTTTGTTGACGTTGAGTGAGAGGTTGTTTTCCTGACACCACACTCCGAGTGCCCTCACCTCCTCTCTGTGATCAAGCCTACTACTGTTGTGTCATCTCCAAACTTGATGATTGAGTTGGAGGCGTGCATGGCCACGCAGTTGTGGGTGAACAGGGTACAGGAGGGGGTTGAGCACACACCCATGTGGGACCAAAGTGTTGAGGGTCAGTGAAGTGGAGATGTTATTTCCTATCTTCACCACCTGGGGGCCGCCCGTCAGAAAGTCCAGGACCCAATTGCATAGGGCGGGGTTGAGACCCAGGGCCTCCAGTTTGATGATGAGCTTGGAGGGTACTATGGTGTTGAATGTATGCAAATTGAAGTGGGTCTAGGGTGGCTGGTAAGGTGGAGGTGGTCTCTCAAAGCACTTCATGATGCTACAGGGCGGTAGTCATTTAGTTCAGTAATCTTTGCCTTCTTGGGTACAGGAACAATGGTAGCCATCTTTAAGAATGTGGGGACAACAGACTGGGATAGGGAGCGATTGAATATGCCCGTAAACACACCAGCCAGCTGGTCTGAGCATTCTCTGAGGACGCGGCTAGGGATGCCGTCTGGGCCGTGATTTCCTGTAGTCCCTGCCACATACGTCTCGTGTCTGAGCTGTTGAATTGTGACTCCACCTTGTCCCTGTACTGGCATTTTGCTTGTTTGATTGCGTTGCGGAGGGAATAACTACACTGTTTATATTCAGTCATATTTCCAGACCCCTGCCTATGGTTAAATGTGGTGGATCGTGCTTTTCAGTTTTAGTCACAGTGTGTACAACATCTCCAAGCACTTCTTTAAAAACGCACTCATTGAGTCAGCGTATATATAGGTCGATGTTGAACAGCTGGTCAGCCTCATTGACATTTGCATTTGTTTAAGCTGTTTTGTAGTTACATTTAATGGATGCATCCATAACAATGAGGTAACGAGGCGCGATTTCGCCTGGCATAGAAAATGTGCTCACTCGACAGGACACTGTTGTTCAGAGGATTTAGCCAACAGCACAGCTAACACAATGACTTCAAACTGAAGCTGGAAAGACTGCAAACTATCTGCACTACATTTCGTTGTAGCTTTTTTTCAATTTACATTTCTTTGTATATGTCCATAAAAATTATACCAGCTGATTCATGATTTCAACTGGCTGATCAAGTTCGGCTGGGCTGATGAGACAGTGGATTGCACAGTCAGATGGAAGAGAGTAAATAGGCTTTTTAAAGTCAAAGATTTAGCAGTTGGTAACTTGTGGAATAGACACCAGCTGGAATGTGATTTTAACCAATCAGCATTCAGGAGTAGACCCACCCGTTTTATAAATGCAATTAAACATCCTTCCTAATTAGGAAAAATGTGACCTACCCTCTTTTTCGGCAGTCATCTCACCCAGTTACTGCTCCAGAAATGCTTTATCAGCTTGCAGGTCTTCCGCTTCACCATGGAGGATCTCTGCTTTATTCTTCCATTGAACAATTCCTGGTTCATCAGCTTCATTTTTTTCACTTGAGCTGAAACAACATGAAAGAACATAGTTAGGGGAAAATATATAAAAGGGAAGAGTTGATAATGGCAGACATTATGGGTTAAAGTGGCATACATGTTCCTTATGGGGAGAGACATTTAATAATAGAGCTGGGAAAATAAACCGGAAATTACAGACACCGACATTGCCTACCACTTACTGAAGCATTTTGCTTTCATTAGTCATTTTTGGTGATTTTGCAACACAATGTTCCTGTAGATAGTTCTAAAACCATTATTTGGTCAACAGTAATATAGGCATTATGTTGATTCCTGCTATGAAAGTATCTGCCTGTCCCTGTTCCACTGTCGGAGGCTGACTTACACTCCCTTTCACCACTGTGCGCATGGAGGAGGGAGAGATGCATTCTGAAACCACAAGCATATAACCATAGCTCAAAATGCTATTGAGGGAATAATACAGTTTTCAAAGCAACTACTGTTATGGTTACAGAGAGGAGAGTCACAGCTTTCTGTGATTATATAACGTATTTCTCACCTTCTTAGTATTGAGTTCATTGCACCACTTTACAACTGGTGTAGGCTGTGTAGTATGGTTTTGATGGCATTTGCAGTGAATAGGCCTATCAAGTAGCCAAGGCGTAGCACTAGAATGTTTTTGAAGGACATTAGCCTACATTTACTGATAGATTAATCAATTAGCCTACATGGCTATATAGCAACAATATCATATTTAGAGTTAGAAAATCTAGCTAAGTGTTTTGAGTTGCCATAGGCCAAAATGCACAAAGATGTAGGCAAATTCTCTGAAGAGCCAAAAGGAAATCTGATTATTCTGGATCATATTTTGACAGGTTGCACAGCAAACATCAATCATGTATTTCCTGGATAAGTTAGATGAAATAAATGTTTTTGAATCACAGGCAATACACAAAAAATTAGGGTTCCTCCAGGGTTCTTTGGGAAAGTGATGGTTCTACGTGGGACCATATTGACACAAAGAACCCTAAATGCCCTTCAATGGTTATTTTAGTGATAATTAAAGTGTAGGGGTGGAATATTTAGATGTTAGGGCGCACAGCTCTTTTTGTGCAACTGTGAGTGAGAGTGTCATTCCAGTTTATCTGAGTTTTATATTATTATTGCCGAAGACAGCGTCTTGTGAAAGACTCATGTATGGCCTTTTATCACTTGAGAATGGGTGATTAAATCAATTCTACTCAAGGAGCCCCAGCAGGTCCTAGTGCACGTGATTCACTTTGTTAATAAACATAATAAAACCTATGGAGTTTCTAAGGACCTAAGGTCCCCAGCAGTCATTCTGATTCCATGTAAAATAGAAATAGAAATCCTCTACATTTTTTAAAAAGTATTTTTTCTCTCTTGGCTAACTACCCACAAAGATAGGCTTTGTGGGTGGGGAGATTATATTTATGAGTTCACCTTGACTGACAGCTATTTGAAACGCCTATGTCAAGAAACTTGGATGCAGTGGGCTCTACATCATCTCTACTCTGCAGTAAAATCATCTCAAGAAATGTTGGTGATACACAAAGTACCTCAAAGAACATTGAAATTGCATCACCAGCTAGGTTTTCATCCAAATTGGAGACAAGCTGCATAAATAAAATAAAACAAATAAAAAAATACAAGTTAAATGGGTTTCCATCGCATTTTCAACAAAAAAAATTCAAATGTTGCATTATATAGCAAATGTGCCAACTTGGTATTGGCATGTGCGCTCCAACAACTCACATAAATTCTATAGTGCGGGTATGGACTACATGATGAGAATATTATGGACAAAAGAAACCTGGTTACTGATGTATATATTTTTTTTATACATCTCCCGTTTGGCAAGACTTTTGTAAAATTGTTCACAGCAGCACTAATGGATGTGTTGACATAGCAACTGCGTCAGAGTTTTGAATGACCCCTCCCCCCTTTTGTGCCATGCTGGCTGAAGACCTAGCTAGCTACAGTTGAAGTCGGAAGATTACATACACCTTAGCCAAATACATTTAATCCTAATTAGAATTCCCTGTCTTAGGTCAGTTAAGATCACCACTTTATTTTAAGAATGTGAAATGTCAGAATAATAGTAGAGAGAATTATTTATTTCAGCTTTTATTTCTTTCATCACATTCCCAGTGGGTCAGAAGTTTACATACTCTCAATTAGTACTTGGTAGAATTGCCTTTAAATTTATTAACTTGGGTCAAACATTTTGGGTAGCCTTCCACAAGCTTCCCACAATAAGTTGGGTACATTTTGTCCAATTCCTCCTGACAGAGCTGCTGTAACTGAGTCAGGTTTGTAGGCCTCCTTGCTCGCACACACTTTTTCAGTTCTGCCCACAAATTTTCTATGGGATTGAGGTCAGGGCTTTGTGATGGCCACTCCAATACCTTGACTTTGTTGTCCTTAAGCCATTTTGCCACAACTTTGGAAGTATGCTTGGGGTCATTGTCCATTTGGAAGACCCATTTGCGACCAAGTTTTAACATCCTGACTGATGTCTTTAGATGTTGCTTCAATATATCTATTTTGTGAAGTGCACCAGTCCCTCCTGCAGCAAAGCAACCCCACAGCATGATGCTGCCACCCCTGTGCTTCACGGTTGGGATGGTGTTCTTCGGCTTGCAAGCCTCCCCCTTTTTCCTCCAAACATAACGATGGTCATTATGGCCAAACAGTTCTATTTTTGTTTCATCAGACCAGAGGACATTTCTCCAAAAATGTGCAGTTGCAAACCGTAGTCTGGCTGTTTTATTGGGGTTTTGGAGCGGTGGCTTCTTCCTTGCTGAGTGGCCTTTCAGATTATGTCGATATAGGACTCATTTTACTGTGGATATAGATACTTTTGTACCTGTTTTCTCCAGCATCTTCACAAGTTCCTTTGCTGTTGTTCTGGGATTGATTTGCACTTTTCGCACAAAGGACGTTCATCTCTAGGAGACAGAACGCGTCTCCTTTCTGAGCGGTATGACGGCTGCGTGGTCCCATGGTGTTTATACTTTCGTACTATTGTTTGTACAGATGAACGTGGTACCTTCAGGCGTTTGTAAATTGCTCCCAAGGATGAACCAGACTTGTGGAGGTCTACAATTTTTTTCTGGGGTCTTGGCTGATTTCTTTTGATTTTCCCATGATGTCAAGCAAAGAGGCACTGAGTTTGAAGGTAGGCCTTGAAGTACACCCCCAATTCACTCAAATGATGTCAATTAGCCTATCAGAAGCTTCTAAAGCCAATACATAATTTTCTGGAATTTTCCAAGCTGTTTAAAGGCACAGTCAACTTAGTGGATGTAAACTTCTGACCCACTGGAATTGTGATACAGTGAAATAATCTGTCCCTAAACAATTGATGGAAAAATTACTTGTGTCATGCACAAAGTAGATGTCCTAACCGACTTGCCAAAACTATAGTTTGTTAACCAGAAATTTGTGGAGTGGTTGAAAAACAAGTTTTAATGACTCCAACCTGTGTACAGTCGTGGCCAAAAGTTTTGAGAATGACACAAATATACATTTTCACAAAGTATTCACAGGCAAGGATATTGCTGCCAGTAAGATTGTACCTAAATCAACCATTTATCGGATCATCAAGAACTTCAAGGAAAGCGGTTCAATTGTTGTGAAGAAGGCTTCAGGGCGCACAAGAAAGTCCAGCAAGCGCCAGGACCGTCTCCTAAAGTGGATTCAGCTGCGGGATCGGGGCACCACCAGTACAGAGCTTGCTCAGCAATGGCAGAAGTCAGGTGTGAGTGCATCTGCACACACAGTGAGACAAAGACTTTTGGAGGATGGCCTGGTGTCAAGAAGGGCAGCAAAGAAGCCACTTCTCTCCAGGAAAAACATCAGGGACAGACTGATATTCTGCAAAAGGTACAGGGATTGGACTGCTGAGGACTGGGGTAAAGTCATTTTCTCTGATGAATCCCCTTTCCGATTGTTTGGGGCATCCGGAAAAAAGCTTGTCCGGAGAAGACAAGGTGAGCGCTACCATCAGTCCTGTGTCATGCCAACAGTAAAGCATCCTGAGACCATTCATGTGTGGGGTTGCTTCTCAGCCAAGGGAGTGGGCTCACAATTTTGCCTAAGAACACAGCCATGAATAAAGAACAGTACCAACACATCCTCCGAGAGCATCTTCTCCCAACCATCCAGGAACAGTTTGGTGACGAACAATGCCTTTTCCAGCATGATGGAGCACCTTGCCATAAGGCAAAAGTGATAACTAAGTGGCTCGGGGAACAAAACATCAATATTTTGGGTCCATGGCCAGGAAACTGCCCAGACCTTAATTCCATTGAGAACTTGTGGTCAATCCTCAAGAGGCGGGTGGACAAACAAAAACCCACAAATTCTGACAAACTCCAAGCATTGATTATGCAAGAATGGGCTGCCATCAGTCAGGATGTGGCCCAAAAGGTAATTAACAGCATGCCAGGGCGGATTGCAGAGGTCTTGAAAAAGAAGGGTCAACACTGCAAATATTGACTCTTTGCATCAACTTGATATAACTGTCAATAAAAAGCCTTTGACACGTATAATTACAAGCATTTCATACTTCAGTATTCCATAGTAACATTGACAAAAATATCTAAAGACACTGAAGCAGCAAACTTTGTGGAAATTAATATTTGTGTCATTCTCAAAAATTTTTGGCCACGACTGTATGTAATCTTCCGACTTCAACTGTAGTAACTAACTAACACCAGACACGGATAAAAGGGGAGAGTTATAAGTATCTTTGCCATAAATTAATAGTGAAAATACTGACACCCTACAGTAAAATGTTCGCAATCTAGAGACAAAAATCCATGCCCTTCCACAAACATGCCTTCTCCGATGTTTTTTACAAGACAGTACTTGTTTAAATTAGTTAAGAGAATATCATGTTGACATTGGTATAATAAAATGATGTCACCCTATCGCCTTAATAATCCCATCTCCTGAATCAAAGTGTTTGACATGGGGGAGGGGACCTGTAACTTTATGATCAAACTTTATCAAAATGAAATAATTGTTGTATTTGTTGTTATCAAGGAGAATAATAACATTGATCGCCATAAGACTTTTTGTCCGTATCGCCATAAATTTATTGCGATATGGATTTTTGTCCATTTCGTCCAGTTCTATTCAATAACCAAAAATAGTTAATGTTTTGCATGTTTTTTTTATTTACTTTTGTTTAATCTTATACTACATGAAGACAAATAAAAACTTTCTAAACGTATCCAATCACTTAGTTAGATGTATTGCACCCATTACTGAAATAGTTAGTGTTTGAACTCTGTCTGGATTCCAATAGGAATTACATATCACTTTGCAAGTCAGCGTAATCAAATAAAAATCAAATAACATTTTTGTATCACAGACAAATCTTGTATCACTTTATCAAAAGCACGTGATCAATAACGTCCAATGCGTTGTATCGTCAAACAACCTTGTGATTGGTTTGGTATTGGTTACGGTAGAAAACAAAAAGGCTATACTTCGGATGCTGTTCTAAATTATTTTGACCAACAGGTGCCATTAGTGCAAGGGTTGGCAACATAAGGCACACGTGGGCGCCTGGGAAATTGTGCTTAGTTATTTTTGTTAAAATTATTATTATTGTTTAGTTTCACCATTGTTTATTCTTTGACCTGGGTTAGTTGGTGGTTTAGGTGGTGGGCTACAGCTGTACCAGCACCTATAGGGTGAGTTAAGGCCCTCTGGTTTTTTTCTTTACTTATTTAATAAAATATTTGTTTTATCTTTTGCATGTCCTGTTTTGAATCTCCCCTTCCCGGTGTATCCTATAGTCTCCCCTTAGCTCCTCCCACTGTCTTCAGTTTTGTGTTGTCTGCTAGCTGGGGTGGCTTTCTGACTGGAAAGCCTGCTAGCTTTAGCTTGGCTTGGCCTGCTAGCCTCCTGGCCCCTTACGCGTGGCAGGCATTGTTTGACTGTCTTTCTTTATTCCCTTTTTCCCCATCCTTCTTGTACCTTTTAGTTTACCCCCCAAATCGCCCATTGTTTCAGTTTTTTGTTGTTTTGTGTTGTCAACTGAGGGACCTTTTGCTGGCTCGCCTGCTAGCTGGTTAGCCTAGCCTGGCCTGCTGGTGAGGCTTGCTAGCTTTCTTGTCCTTCATGTTTGGCAGGTGTTGTTGGTCAGTGTTTGTTTTTTTGTTGTCCCCTCATTCCCCTTTACCCCAATTGTTAGTTTTTCCCCCTAGTTTGTCCCTCCTTTTGGTTTGTGTGTTTTGTTTGTTTTTGTTGTGAGGCATTTCGGCTGGCAGGCCGATACCTTGTTTCTCACCCTGGCAATGCCAGACTTTGATGACAAAATTTGCCCACGAAGAACCGCCGTGCCCCATTCGCGTTCAAGGGATCACAGCACAACAAGGTGAGTCCAAAAATGTATTTTATGTTGTTGCATAAATTATGTAATATACCAGGGAGATAGTATTACTTTCTCAGCTACAGTATACATAAGTGTATGTTGTGTATTAAAACCTCTTAAGGCTAGTGGGCAGTGTTCGGAAGTACGGAGAGTTTGACGTGCCCAAAGTAAACTGCCTGTTACTCAGGCCCAGAAGCTAGGATATGCATATGTAGTTTATCCAAGTGGTTCCTGATTAGGACACTAGTGTTTTGGCGCGTGAATGAGGTGCGAGCTTCGTTATTTCTCTTCCCTATTGAACATACTATTCTCCATCTGAAATATTATTGTTTATTTAGATATTGGATTAATTAGAAACATCGTTTGACTTGTTTGGACTAACTTTACCTTTTTTTGATTCCTTTGTCTGCATGTTGAACGAGTGGATTACAGAACTCAATGGCGCCAACTAAACAGACTTTTTGGGAAATAAAGAAGGACTCTATCGAACAAAATTACCATTCTTTCTGTAGCTGGGACCCCTTCAAAGGTAATTGATTTATTTTATCGCTATTTTTGATTTTGTAACACCTGTGCTGGTTTGAATAATATGTTGGAAGTGGGGCGCTGTCCTCAGACAATCGAATGTTCAGCTTTTGCCGTAAAGCCTATTGTAAATCAGACAACACAGTTTGATTACCAAGATTCTAAGCTTTTGAGTGATGTATAACAATTGTATTTTCATGAATGTTTAATATGACTATTTTTGTATTTTGAATTTGGCTCTCTGCAATTTCACCGGATGTTGTCGTAGGTGGACTGCTAGCGGTCCGCGATCCCTAAGAGGTTTTTAAGCTGTTAGTGGCCCATGTGCCTCACCCTAATAATTTGGTCACGTTTCCCTTCCTAATTTCGCCTACTTTACTGACTTGGCGGTGGACATGTAGCCTATAGCCTGTTTTAGAGAAATGTTATCATTGAATAATGTAAGAGCTTTCATTTTCTGCTTTATATGCCCCCTTTATTTATCCTACGGTTCTGACATGGTGTACAGGGAGAATACAGTAAAAAAAATCTGAATTCTGTCGTACATTTCAAAAGTGCTGAACAAATAGTTATATTGACTATGTCCGTCCTAGCACGCTCATTAATGTCCTAATCGAAATGATGGATTGCCTCTTATGCGCTCGTCGTCCCCTTGTGCCATAGCTTGTACATCTCAATTGTCAGTAGAAGCCACATTTGTTTAAGCAAGTCAGCCTTATCAGTAGGCTGTCATTGTAAATAAGAATATGTTCTTAACTGTTTTGCTTAGTTAAATAAAAGGTTACACATATCAGCTATGCTTTTTTTAAAGGCAGTAAATGAGGCTGAATGAACTGTTTCGCTGCCAGACAAGGCTCAGACGATAGCCAGGTGTAGCAGTGGTAAGATGTTGGGACTACTGTTGGGACTCTGCTGTTGGTACAGCTTTATGTAGGCCCTAACAGTGTGTGGGCATCGTTTGTCACCATTATAGCGCAATTAATGAATGTTAAAATCCCCACTGCATGCTGCGGGACTGCAGATGGATTCTACAGCACTAGGTAACTAATAGCTCTGGTCCAGGGCATGAATCGTCTGTGCTGTTGCTCGCATATCCAATCAAAACCCTGGACCAGAACTAGCTAGCTATCTAATTTCACTTAATATAACCATACATACTTTAAGAAATTACAAAAGTATTTTTGCTATAACAATCTTGGTTAGTAAGCTATGTATTTTTATAGCATATACCACAGATAAGAGATTAGCTTTCTAACTACTTACATCTCCTTCCTTGTGGACTTCCTTTGCACTGTCATACATCGGTGCTCTTGTCCCCTGAGTTGCCATTCTGACTGCGCTGGGTTGTTACTAGAAAAGACAGTAAACATTAAAAACGTTAGCTGGCTAAACAAGCTCCAGGTAGCTAAAGGGGCCGAAAACATATACAGTACCAGTCAAAAAAACCTTGAATGAGTAGGTGTGTCCAAACGTTTGACTGGTACTATATACAAAACACAGCAACATTTCATTTTTGACTGCACTGGGCCTTCAAAACTGCAACATGTTATTTATGTCCCATGGCAAAATATGTAGAATTGCAGGAAATTAACTTTAAAGCATAAATGTTTCTCTCCACCGTCAAGAACAGGTGCAACTAAACTGTTTTGCCACGAGGTGGGGTGCCCCCCAACCAAATCTGCCTTAGTCCCCCCTAAAGGCTAGAGCCGGCCCTGTCCATATACTAACAAAATCAACAGTCTTCATCTCTCTATGGGGTTTTCTCAAAGATAGCATCTAGTGAACTTTGTTACAATGATGATGTAAAAAAAAAAAAACAAAGCGGTATAGTTACTGAGCAAGATATTAAATTGCATTTACTCTGTTGAGGGACCGTATGAGATCCACTGGGCAAAATCTGGTTGAATCAACGTTGTTTCCACGTCATTTCAACAAAAACATGTGCTGTGATGTGATGTTTCTGAATCAATGTGGGAAAAAAAAGTCATAAATGTTGGGAAATTCTACATTTTTTCACCCAACTTTTACCCTAAATCCAATGACATGGTGACATGTTATATATTTTCACGTTGAATTCTGGTTAGTTGACAACTCAACCAAATGTAAATAAAAACTAGATATATTAAATTCAACAAACATTAATTACAAGTCTAAGTCAGTATTTTTGTATTTATTAGTCTTTTTTCTTTATACATGTTTAACACTTTTTTGGATACTACATGATTCCATATGAATTATTTCATAGTTTTGATGTCTTCACTATTATACAACAATGTATAAAATAGTAAAAATAAAGATAAATCCTAAAATGAGGTGTCCAAATTTTTGACTGGTACTGTAATAGTAGTGATGGTTGCTAGACTAGCAGTTTGAATTTAGCTAGCCAATACTTTTAGCTCAGACATTAAACATGTTTCAAAAATGTAGCTAGGCACGTTAGCTTACCTTATCTATCGTTGTATCGCTTTGTAGACACTGTCTGGTCCTCATGCAGTTGCAGGGGTGAATGTAACGTTATTCCATGTGTAGTGGGGGGCATCCACATAGAAATGAACGTCCACATATGCGTCAAGCATGAAAGATACGGTAGCTAGAAGTGAAATCTATCTGCGACAATTCCATTCAAATAACGCGGCAATTCCATTCAAAACACAATACATGTTTTAAACCTGGCACTTTGCATGCATCAGAGATAATGGATCGTTTGGTTAGAACTCATTTGTATGGTCTATTGCATGGTCTATTCTGGGTGTAACGTTATTAGGTTTGTCTTTGGTGACATCAATGGCTCTTTCTGTGGCGGAGCGCTCCAGGTAATGCAGTAGCCGAACGCCATGCAGACGATTAAGGAAGCGCATGAGTTTACATTTTCTACCGGTCCCATTCCAGCCTTCACGTGGATGCAATATATACACAGGTATACCTGGCTACCCTACCACTTTTAATTTGGAAGCATTCATCTCCCTTTACTTATTGCACATTTTAATGTGTTACAGCCTGAATTCAAAATGGATTAAATAGATTTTGTTTCTCACCCAGCACCACAAAATAACAAAGTGAAAACATGTTGTTTTTTGAAATTTTTGCAAATGTATTGAAAATGAAATACAGAAATATCTAATTTACTTAAGTATTCACACCCCTGAGTCATTAAAATGTTAGAATCACCTTTGGCAGTGATTACGGCTGTGAGTCTTTCTGGGAGAGCTTTGCACACCTGGATTGTACAATATTGGCACATTGTTATTAAAAATATTATTCAAGCTCTGTCAAGTTGGTTGTTGATCATTGCTAAACAGCAATTTTTTAAGTCTTGCCATTGATTTTCAAGACTATTTAAGGCAAAATTGTAACCAGGCAACTCAGGAACATTCAATGTCGTCTTGGTAAGCAGCTCCAGTGTATATTTGGCCTTGTGTTTTTGGTTATTGTCCTGCTGAAAGGTGAATTTGTCTCCCAGCGTCTGTTGAAAAGCAGACTGAACCAGGTTTTCCTCCACGATTTTGCTTGTGCTTAGCTCTATTATGTTTCTTTTTGTCCTAGAAAACTCGCTAATCCTTGCTGAGGAAAAGCATATCCAAAAACTGATGCAGCCACCACCATGCTTGAAAATATAAAAAGTGGTACTCAGTGATGTATTGTGTTGGATTTGCCCCAAACATAATGCTTTGTATTCAGGACATGAAGTGAATTTATTTGCCATATTTTTGAAGTTTTCCTTTAGTACCTTACTGCAAACAGGATGCATGTTTTGGAATGTTGTTATTCTGCACAGGCTTCCTTCTTTTCACTCTGTCATTTAGGTTAGTATTGCAGAGTAACTACATTGTTTTTGTTCCATCAGTTTTCTCCTATCACAATATTAAACTCTGTAACTGTTTTAAAGTCACCATTGGCCTCATGGTTCTGGGACACTGTAAAGTCCATAATAAGAATAAGAGCACCTCCTCCCAGTTGCCCACTGCACTGAGGATAGGAAACGCTGTCACCACCGATAAATCCACAATAATTGAGAATTTCAATAAGCATTTTTCTACGGCTGGCCATGCTTTCCACCTGGCTACCCCTACCCCGGTCAACAGCCCTGCACCCCCCTCAGCAACTCGCCCAAGCCTCCCCAATTTCTCCTTCTCCCAAATCCAGTTAGCTGATGTTCTGAAAGAGCTGCAAAATCTGGACCCCTACAAATCAGCCGGGCTAGACAATCTGGACCCTTTCTTTCTAAAATTATCTGCCGAAATTGTTGCAACCTCTATTGCCAGCCTTTTCAACCTCTCTTTCGTGTCGTCTGAGATTCCCAAAGACTGGAAAGCAGCTGCAGTCATCAGGTCAAGACACTCTTGACCCAAACTGCTACAGACCTATATCTATCCTACCCCGCCTTTCTAAGGTCTTTGAAAGCCAAGTTAACAACCAGATTACCAACCATTTCGAATCCCACCGTACCTTCTCCGCTATGCAATCTGGTTTCAGAGCTGGTCATGGGTGTACCTCAGCCACGCTCAAGGTCCTAAACGATATCATAACCGCCATCGATAAGCCGTATTCATTGATCTGGCCAAGGCTTTCGACTCAATCACCACATCCTTATAGGCAGACTCGACAGCCTTGGTTTCTCAAATGATTGCCTCGCCTGGTTCACCAACTACTTCTCCGATAGAGTTCAGTGTGTCAAAATCGGAGGGCCTGTTGTCCGGGCCTCTGGCAGTCTCTATGGGGGTGCCACAGGGTTCAATTCTTGGGCCGACTCTTTTCTCTGTATATATCAATGATGTCGCTCTTGCTGCTGGTGAGTCTCTGATCCACCTCTACGCAGACGACACCATTCTGTATACTTCTGGCCCTTCTAAAATTAAATCTAGAATTGGCTACCTATTTCGCAACAAAGCATCCTTCACTCATGCTGCCTAACATACCCTCGTAAAACTGACCATCCTACCGATCCTCGACTTCGGTGATGTCATTTACAAAATAGCCTCCAATACTCTACTCAACAAATTGGATGCAGTCTATAACAGTGCCATCCTTTTTGTTACCAAAGCCCCATACACCACCCACCACTGCGACTTGTACGCTCTCATTGGCTGGCCCTCGCTTTACACTCGTCGCCATACCCACTGGCTCCAGGTCATCTACAAGTCCCTGCTAGGTAAAGTCCTGCCTTATCTCAGCTCGCTGGTCACCATAGCAGCACCAACTCGTAGCACGCGCTCCAGCAGGTATATCTCACTGGTCACCCCCAAAGCCAATTCCTCCTTTGGCCGACTTTCCTTCCAGTTCTCTGCTGCCAATGACTGGAACGAACTACATAAATCTCTGAAACTGGAGACACTTATCTCCCTCATCAGCTTTAAGCACCAGCTGTCAGAGCAGCTCACAGACCCCTGCACCTGTATTTCACCCATCTGTAAGTAGCCCAACCAACTACCTCATCCCCTACCGTATTTAATCATTTATCTTGCTCCTTTGCACCCCAGTCTTTCTACATTGCACATTCATCTACTGCACATCTACCATTCCAGTGTTTAAATGTATTGTAATTACTTTGCCACCATGGCCTATTTATTGCCTTACCTTCCTTATCTTACCTCATTTGCACACATTGTATATAGATTTGTTTTTCTACTGTACTTTTGACTGTATGCTTGTTTTACTCCATGTGTAACTCTGTGTTGTTGTATGTGTCGAACTGCTTTGCTTTATCATGGCCAGGTCGCAGTTGTAAATGAGAACTTGTTCTCAACTTGCCTACCTGGTTAAATAAAGGTGATATATATATTTTTTTTTTTTTATTGTGAAATCCCTGAGCGGTTCCCTTCCTCTTTCCGGCCTCTGAGTTAGAAAGGACACCTGTATCTTTGTTGTAAGTGTGCGTATTGATACATCATCCAAAGTGTAATGAATAACTTCATCATGCTCAAAGGGATATTCAATATCTACTTTTTCTTTTTTTACCTATCTACCAATAGGGGGATTTTACCCTTAATTCCAATTCAAGGGGACCTTCCCAAGTCTGAACATGGCCCTACCTGATTTAACTGTTAGATGACCTGATTAATAATTTTCATAACACTACATTTAATTTGTCTAGATTCTTTCAAGGTTTGGGCATGTGGCATGTGGGCATGCTGCAAGATGTGATTTCTAAGAACAGCACCACGCTCTCCAGGATGGCAAACAAACTTCAGAGTATCTGTCTCAAAGGCATGGAAAAGCATTGGAAGAGAAAAGGACAGAGAATAGGCGGAGGTAATGTTTCATTCCAACAAAAAGTGCTTGACAAATGCTGCCACAAAAATGTATTAAATTTAAATATGACATGAACACAACCAGTTATCTTTTAATCTGATTGTCATGGCCATAATGACCATCTTTATGTTTGGAGGAAAAAGGGGGAGGCTTGCAAGCCGAAGAACACCCTTCCAACCGTGAAGTGCAGGGGTGGCAGCATCATGTTGTGTGAATGGTTTGCTGCAGGAGGGGCTGGTGCACTTCACAAAATAGATGGAATCATGAGGCAGGAAATTTATGTGGATATATTGAAGCAACATCTCAAGACATTAGTCAGGAAGTTAAAAGTTAAAAGCTTGGGTTTTCCAAATGGACAATGACCCCACGCACACTTCCAAAGTTGTGGTAAAATGGCTTCAGGACAACAAAGGCAAGGTATTGGAGTGGCCATCACAAAGCCCTGACCTCAATCCATTAGAGATTATGTGGGCAGAACTGAAAAAGTGTGTGCGAGGAAAGATGCCTACAAACCTGACTTGTTGAAAGTCAGCAGACATGCAGTTGACATGTTACTGATTCTCTGTAGATAGTATGTAGAGCATCTGCAGATGGACCATCCAAATAAAGTGTTACCAAAAATATATACGCTGCATTAAGCCAAATAGGTCAACTCTTTGAAACGAGGCGAGAATCTGAGAAAGGGAATAAAACAGAAGATTGGGCTCAGATAGGATTCTGGCTCTCGTTTGTTGAGCTAGTGGCCTTCGGAGGCAGGCTGCAGTGGAACTGACAGCGTTGTCGACAGCAACAGCGTTGCCGGTGGTAACATGGCATTGCCGTGGAGACGGGCCAGAGTGAAGATAACAGAGTTCTCTGACAGGTGAATTTGAAGGGAAGGCCTGAGATGTGTCACCCAGCGAGGGAATAACAAGACAGATAGACAGTGTAACACACAGAGGAGAGGAGCAAGGGAGTGAGAGATGTACGTCAATGGAGGGAGAGAAAATCAAGATCGAGAGAGTGAGGGAATGCTAGAGACAGAAGGAAAGGGGAGATGGAGTGATTTAAGAGGAAGGGGGGAGAGATTATGTGCGAGGCTGAAAGAGAGGGTGATGGAGAGAAATGGGGAGTGAGAGATGAGAATTGGAGGAGGAGGAAAGTGGGAATGAGGGAGGATGAGATGGAGTGTATGTATGAAAGATGGGAGGGGGGAGGAGAGTGAGGTGGAGTGAGACAAGGGATGAGCGAGTGAGGGATGGATTCACACAGAGAAAAGGGGAGATTCAAATAGAGAGAAGTGTGGCGTGGTCTAGTGGTTAAAGAAATAGTTTGGGATTTTGGCAATGAAGCCCTTTATCTACTTCTCCAGAGTCAGATGAACTCGGCTGCTTTCGTCTTCTACTCACTTCAGGCCTTCACTTCACGCCTTCTACACCGTCTTGTCTCTTCATTAAAAACACACACACAAAAATGAAAGAGGGGTGTAGAAAAGTGGTAGGGAGGAAAATGTGTCACTTACTGGTCCCGTTGGTGAGGAGAAAGGTGACAGAGCTATCAGGGATTTCACACACGTTGCGAACAGACACCTGGCACGTGTAGTTGGCAAAGTCCTTCAGCCTCAGGTTCTTCAGCTTCAGCACCTTGGTCTCCCCCTGTGGGACATAAAACATTGACTGGTTACACAGATATAACAGTAACAGACCCTGACTGACTGCATGTGAGTATTCTTCACAAACACACATGCATATGTGCACAAACACAGTAAATTTACACAATTTCTTACACACACCATAAATACGCTTACACACATGTTGGTACATTCATTAATGCACTGTCCTTTGAACACGGTGTATACACTCTCACACACAAACACGCACTCCTACACATGCAAAGCTGCACAATAAATATAAATGTAATCTCTCTCAAACACAGCACACACACACTCAGAAAAAAAGGTTTAGATTTGTTCTTAAAGGGGTACAAACGCTTGTCACTGTAGTGGTACCCTGTAAGGTACTGTACGTCATTTGTACCTTTCGGTTTCATGTTTTATTAGTCGTGTGTACTGGATACATAGGGTAGACACCGTCCAACAAACTGCTTACTTGCAGGTTCCTTCTCAACAATGCAACAACAATAAGAAATAAGAAAATATAAGAATACGAACAAAGTAAATGGCTCAATTTATAGTCCAGTATTTACATTTTGGGAACGGGGGGATTGGGGTGCAAGTGTTTAAATTGTGCAGTATTTAGCAATACTAATAATAGTTTGGTAGCAGCAGTTGTGACGTACGTGTAGCATGAATCTATATGTGTGTGTGTGGATGAGTGTATATCTGTGTGGGTCAGTGCGGAGAGTCAGTGCAGGTGGTCAGTCCAATTCACGTGTTCATTAGTCTGATGGCTTGTAGATAGAAGGTATCAGACCTCATGCTCTGTTGGTATCAGACCTCATGTTCCGATACCTTCTGCCCGAGGGTAAGGAAGTGAACAGCTTGTGGTTGGTGTGTGTGGGGTCCTTGATGATGCTGCGGTCCTTCTTAAGGCACTGTTTCAAGTAGATCTTCTGGATTGGTGGGAGCACAGTCCCAGTGATGTGCTGGGCCTTCTTCCCCACCCTCTGGAGATCCTTGCAGTTGTGGACAGAGCAATTCTCGTACCAGGCGATGATGTAACTGGTCAGAACGCTCTCGATGGTGCAGTGGTAGTATTTAGAGAGGACAGAATACATTTTTTCTTTAGCCTCCTTAGGAAGTAGAGACGCTGTTGCGCCCTCTTGACAAGAGTGGTGTGTTGTTGATCCATTTCAAGTCCTCAGTGATGTGGACGCCGACTCTCTCTACTGCAGTACCATTGATGTGGATCGGGACATGTTTACTCCTCTGCTTCCTGGAGTTAACAATCAACTCCTTTGTTTTGCTGACATTAAGGGAGATGCCAGTTCACTTACCTCTTCCCTATAGGCTGACTCGTCATTGTTGGTTATTAGGTCTATAAACCTGGTGTCATCAGCAAACTTGATGATGGGGTTGGTGTCGTTGAAAGCCATGCAGTCGTTGTTTTTATATATTTTTATTTAACCTTTATTTAACTAGGAAAGTCAGTTATGAACAAATTCTTATTTACAATGACGGCCTATCCCGGCCAAACCCTAACCCGGATGACGATGGGCCAATTGTGCGCCACCTTATGGGATCAATCAATCAATGTGTATGCAAAAACACATATTGAAAAAAATGGAGGATGCTGGGAAATATGATAATGATGCAAGTGGTTTTTGAGAGTGTGTGATGATTGTACCTTTATATTTTGAGTATGGGGTACAAACATGTTCATACTTTATTCCCAATGCTGCCTGCCTATTCCACCTGTCTATGCCTTGGTGTGTGTCCCAAAAGGCACCCTATTCCCTATATAGTGCAATAATTTTGACCAGAGTGCAATGTGCCCAGGTCAAAAGTACAGAAAGCGAATAGGGTGCTATTTGGAAGGCAACGTTGTCTGACTGAGTGGGATTCTTCGTGTCTCATTCTTCCACTGTTGTAGTGTGGGAGGAGCCACTCTGGCTAATTGCGCTCTCAGGATGGCGCTTTTTAGCAGACCATGTAGCTTCTTAAATTAAAGGAGAAGAGAGGAAACAATGCTAGACGATAGAGAATGGTGTACTGATTGACTCAGAGCATAATAGCTGCCTGTGAGTGTGTCTATGAGAGAGAGTGTGTGTGTTTATATGTATTAGTGAGAGAGTCAGAGTGTGCGTTGGTGAGCATGTGTGTAAACCATGGCCATGGCTATGAACGGTCGTCCAAGCATTGAGCTGTTCAGTGAGTATTATCTGTGACTAGCTGTCTATGTGCATCGAGTCACACTGTACTAACTGATATAGTCCCTGTTCGAGTGGTTGAACCTTGAGCTCCAATTAGAGGTATACTGGCAAAAAAAATGGACGATTCCTCAGCTATGTTGTTGGATGCTAGGCAATTGTTGTTCTACCGCAACGTATTCCACATTGGTGCCTCGTGCTTTGAGACTAAAAGCTCAGCTTTGACAGTGGAATATGTGTGTTTTTAGCCTGTGTAGAATTGTGTGTGTGTGTTGGTTTTTCTATCCTTGTGGGGACCTAAAATCCCCCAAAGTCCCTACAAGGATAGTAGAAGAAGAACAATTCTCCCCTGTGGTGGCATGTTCAACATCCCCATGAGGACATAAACTATTTTAAACACAGGGGTTAGGTTTAGGGTTATGGTTACAATTAAGGTTAGGGTTAGAATTAGGGTTAGGGTAAGGGGTTACTCCACTGATTCATGTCAACTTTACTTGACTGACTTCATCAGGAAAGCGATTAATGAGGGACATCTGTGTGGAATGGTACTGCTTGACCTACAGAAGGCCTTTGATACAGTTAACCACTGTCTCCTAATCTCCAAACTGGAGGCACTGGGGTTAAGCAGTATCCCTCAGGCTGGGTAAAGTCCTATTTATCAGAAAGGGAGCAAGTAGTAGAGGTTAATGGTTCACCGTCTCAGGCAAAACCAATGACTTGTGGGGTTCCGCAGGGGAGCGTTTTTGGGCGTCTGCTATTTTTATTGTACATTAACGATATGAAAGATGCTTGTTCTTTCCGTCTTTTTCTTTATGCGGATGACTCTACACTTCTGGTGTCTCACAAAAGTAAAACTATGTTGGAGAGCGTACTTAGCACAGAGCTTACTAACATTATCAAATGGCTTGGAGATAATAATCTATCTCTGCACTTAGGGAAAACTGAAACAATTATTTTTGGATCCAGACCTAAATTGTGTAGGTCATCTGAAATCAGAGTGGAGTTAGGGGATGAGGTGCTGACCTCTGTTAGCTACTTGTGATGTATCCTTGATGGAAGCTTGGGAGATGTGAGCATGGCCAATAAAGTGCTAGGGAAGGTTAATGCCTAGAAAGTCCTGGCATTTTTGGCTAGAAAGTCCAAGCTGCTTGATAAGGACTCCATGAAAGTGCTAGCTACTGCCCTCATTCAATGCCATTTTGACTATGCTAGTACTTCCTGGTTTGGAGGCTTATCTAAACCTATGAAGGGGAAGCTCCAGATAGCCCAGTATAAGCTGACCAGGGTAGTATTGAAGGTGAGTCCACGTGCTCACATAGGCAGGAGCTGCTTTCAGGAACTAAACTGGCTGCCTGTTGAGGCTAGGGTGTTCCAGATTAGACTAGGTTTGGTTTACAGGAGTATTTATGGTCCTGCGCCCAGATATCTAAGTGATTACTTTCCTCGTGTTAGGGATGCACACAATCACAGCACCAGATCAGGTGTTGCTGATGTGTGCTTATACAGGTTCAAGAGAAATGCTGGGAAAGGTACTTTCTTGTATACTGGAGCCTCAGAATGGAATGAGTTGCCTCTGCCCATAAAAACAACATCCTCTCTGGGAAGCTTTAAAAATACAGTAAAAATATGTTTGATGTCCTCTGTGCCCATATGAATAACCCCTATGATGTAACTGGAATGATGAGATAGATGTTCTTTCTCTCTGTTTTTGTTTTATTATTTCACTGCCATACTGTGTTCGATCTTGTCTAGCCATCTTGTCTCAAGAGGACCACAATGGAAATAAGTCCCAGACTTTATTGTGTGTTATCCTCTATGATTTTATTAATGTGCATGTATGGCTTTTTCAAGTTTTATGTGTGCTTGTTTTTTTAAAATGGTCAAATTAATAAACTAAACTAAAGGTTTAGGAGTTATGGTTAAAGGTTAAGGTTCAAGGTTAGGGGAAATAGGATTTTGAATGGAAATAGATGTTAGGTCCCCATGAGGATAGAAGAACAGAACGTGTGTGTGTGTGTGTGCTCAAGGATGAACATATCACATGGAACATGTGTTTAGTTATGTACTTGGTATGTTCTATTATGTTATCCTTGCTCTGCTCTGTGTGTTATATCTGTGTTAGTGTGTGCACATACTTGTGTGCATGTTTCAAAGATGTCAACTCCATTATCCTTGCTCTATCCAATGGGATGTGATAACTGAGAATGTACAACTGGGACATACACACCTTAGCTAAAGTTATTTCAACTCAGGTTTTCACAATTCCTGACATTAAATCCTACTAACAATTCCCTGTCTTAGGTCAGTTAGGATCACCACTTTATTTTAAGAATGTGAAATGTCAGAATAATAGTAGAGAGAATGAGTTATTTCAGCTTTTATTAATTTCATCACATTCCCAGTGGGTCAGAAGCTTACATACACTCAATTAGTATTTGGTTGCATTGCCTTTAAATTGTTCAACTTGGGTCAAATGTTTCGGGTAGCCTTCCACAACCTTCCCACAATAAATTGGGTGAATTTTGGCCCATTCCTCCTGACAGAGCTGGTGTAACTGAGTCAGGTTTGTAGGCCTCCTTGCTCGCACACGCTTTTTCAGTTCTGCCCACAAATGTTCTATGGGATTGAGGTCAGTTCTTTGTGATGGCCACCCCAATACCTTGACTTTGTTGTCCTTAAGCCATTTTGCCACAACTTTGGAAGTATGCTTGGGGTCATTGTCCATTTGGAAGACTCTTTTGCGATGAAGCTTTAACTTCCTGACTGATGTCTTGAGATGTTGCTTCAATATATCCACATAATTTTCCTGCCTCATGATGCCATCTATTTTGTGAAGTGCACCAGTCCCTCCTGCAGCAAAGCACCCCCACAACATGATGCTGCCACCCCTGTGCTTCACGGTTGGGATGGTGTTCTTCGGCTTGCAAGCCTCTCCCTTTTTCCTCCAAACATAACGATGGTCATTATGGCCAAACGGTTCTATTTTTGTTTCATCAGACCAGAAGACATTTCTCCAAAAAGTACGATCTTTGTCCTCATGTGCAGTTGCAAACCGTAGTCTGGCTTTTTTTATGGCGGTTTTGGAGCAGTGGCTTCTTCCTTGCTGAGTGGCCTTTCAGGTTAAGTCGATATAGGACTTGTTTAACTGTGGATATAGATATTTTTGTAGCTGTTTCCTCCAGCATCTTCACAAAGTCCTTTGCTGTTGTTCTGGGATTGATTTGCACTTTTCAAACCAAAGTACGTTCATCTCTAGGAAACAGAACGCGTCTCCTTCCTGAGCGGTATGACGGCTAAGTGGTCCCATGGTGTGTATACTTACGTACTATTGTTTGTACAGATGAATGTAGTACCTTCAGGCATTTGTTAATTGCTCCCAAGGTTGAACCAGACTTGTGGAGGTTTACAATGTTTTTCTGGGGTATTGGCTGATTTATTTAGATTTTCCCATGATGTCAAGCAAAGAGGCACTGCGTTTGAAGGTAGGCCTTGAAATACATCCACAGGTAGACCTCCAATTGACTCAAATGATGTCAATTAGTCTTTCAGAAGCTTCTAACACCATGATATCATTTTCTGGAACTTTCCAAGCTGTTTAAAGGCACAGTCAACTTAGTGTATGTAAACTTCTGACCAACTGGAATTGTGATACAGTGAATTATAATTGGAATAATCTGTCCCTAAACAATTGTTGGAAAGATTACTTGTGTCATGCACAAAGTAGATGTCCTAACCGACTTGCCAAAACTATAGTTTGAACCTCTTAGGGCTAGGGGGCAGTGTTCGGAATTACGGAGAGTCTGACGTGCCCAAAGTAAACTGCCTGTTACTCAGGCCCAAAAGAAAGGATATGCATATAATTATTGGGTTTATTGGATAGAAAACACTCTGAAGTTTCTAAAACTGTTAAAATAATGTCTGTGAGTATAACAGAACTGATATGGCAGGCGAAAACCTGAATGAAAATCCATTCCGATAGTTTTTTTTTCTTCCCTATTGACTAGACAGGGAAATAGGTCCCAGATTGCAGTTCCAATGGCTTCCACTAGATGGCAACAGTCTTTAGACATGGTTTCAGGCTTGTTTTTGAAAAACGAACAAGAAATTGTAGTTTATCCAGGTGGTTCATGATTAGGACACTAGTGTTTTGTCTCGCATGTATGGGGTGCGCGCTCTTCATTATTTCTCTTCCCTATTGAACATACTATTCTCCGTCGTTTGACTTGTTTGGACGAACTTTACCGGTAACTTTTTGGATTTCTTTGTCTTTTTGGGATATAAAGAAGGACTTTATTGAAGCTGGGACCCTTGGGATTGCAAACAGAGGGAGATCTTCAAAGGTAAGTGATTTATTTTATAGCTTTTTTTGATTTTGTAACAACTGTGCTGGTTTGAATAATATGTTGTTGTGGGGCGCAGTCCTCAGACAATTGAATGTTCTGCTTTTGCCGTAAAGCCTATTGTAAACCCGACAACACGGTTCGATTACCAAGATTCAAAGCTTTTGAATGATGTATAACACTAGTATTTTAATGAATGTTTAATATTACTATTTTTGTAATTTGAAATTGGTTCTCCTGCAATTTCACCGGATGTTGTCGTAGGTGGACCGCTAGCATCCCACCAATGTTGAGGTTTTAACACCGGTTGGGTTTTTATTCACTTTTTTTATGTAATACAAAGGTTATTTTCAGTAGGAGTGGCCTATTAGAGGCTTGGGTTTCAGATAGTTATTTTTGGCCACCAGTGAGAGTAAATGTCATTGCTGTTCATCATGTAAAGTATGGTTGGGAGAATGGGTGAGTTGATGAGCGAAGGGTAGCGAACGATGCATAATATGATGCTGTCACAACAGCTTGGAGTGGTGGGTGCAGAGTCAGGCGCAGGGAGCAAAGTAACAGGAAACCGACTTTAATGCGGTGTGCAAAATGTCCAACACCAAAACACATAGGCGAACTATACAGAAGAGCGGCCCAAAACAGGACACCAAACTCATCAAGCGAACACATACACCAACAAACAGAAAACAAGCCGGCACAAAAGGAGGCGGGCCTAACTGGCGCAACCAATACAGAAAATCTACGGAAAGGAAAAAGAGGGTCGGTGGCAGCTAGTAGGCCAGTGACGACGACCGCCGAACGCCGCCCGAACAGGCAGAGGAGCCACCTTCGGTTGAAGTCGTGACAGATGCATAATTATGTAAAGTCCAATTGTGAATGAAGAACAGGGTGGGCCATTGTATTGATCCATTCTAATTATAGGCCTAATCTTAAAATGATATCCTGTATCAGTCCACCGTAACAAAGCAATCTTATCAGTCTACTCTGGCCTAGTTGGAGTAGGCTACACAGTGAGAGTGTGTGTAATTGTACATGCTGAACAGCTTTCAATATCTGGGAAAATACCCACAGCAGGTGAGTGTTGTAGAATGTGGTGGTGAGGCTTGTGGAACCTTATGTTGGCAAGGGGAGAAATGTCACCATGGACAACTTCTTCACTTCACTGTCATTGGCAAACAAGATGCTTGCAAAGAAAACAAGTCTGGCCGACACCATGAACAAAGTGAGAAGGGAGCTCCCTCCCTATTCGCAAAATAAGGTACATGCACAGCCATTGTTCTTCACAACGGTCCTCAAGAATGACAAGACAACGACACACAATAAAGAGAAAACCAGATACTATTTCCGACTACAACAGAGCAAAGGTATGTGGAAGTGTGACAAGCAAGTGAAAGTTACAAAAACGGTAAAATATTTGGACAAGGGATAAGAGCTAAATGAAATCCAACTGATGCTATTGTGTGAAGATGCACACAGGTATGAGCTGACAACAATTTAACAATTTTGACTGCTGTCATATCAACACTTATGCTTATTATAATGCCATACCCCATAATATTTTTTGGGGGATAGAAATGCTCACACTTTTTTGAAAAAGTACTTTCTCTCATGGAAAGGAAGTTTGAAAAGACAAGTTGAGTGGGCGGGGAGCTTATATTCATTTGCTTGCCTTGACTGACAGCTCTTTGAAACACGTATGTCAAGAAACTTGGATGCAGTGAGCAGTAAAATCGTCTCAAGCTAATTTGGTGATACACAAAGTTGCGTCAATGATGATAATTTATTTTTATACATCTCCCATTTGGCATGTCTCTTGTAAAACGGTACACAGCAGCATTGATGGATGTGTTGATATGACAACTGTGTCAGATTTTGGCACCAGAAGAGTAGCTATCTAGCTATATAAACCACACCCCTCTACAAACACACCTTCTTAGATGTTGGTTACAAGACCAACATCTCTGCTACCGCACGTCAAGCGGTACTGGAGCGACAAGTCTAGGACCAAAAGGCTCCTTAACAGCTTCTACCCCCTAGCCATCCATAAGATGCTGAACAATTAACCAAATTGCCACCGGAGTATTTACATTTACATTGACACCCCCATTTGTTTTTACACTGCTGCTACTCGCTGTTTTTTATCTATGCATATTCACTTCACCCCTACCTACATGTACAAATTACCTTGACTAACCTGTACCCACGCACATTGACTCGGTACCAGTACCCCCTGTATATAGCCTCGTTATTGTTATTTTATTGTGTCACTTTATATAATTTTTTACTTTAGGTAATTTGGTAAATATTTTCTTAACTCTTTCTTGAACTAAGCTGTTAAGGGCTTGCAAGTAAGCATTTCACAGTAAGGTCTACACATGTTGAAGTTGTGTGAAGTTGTGACAAAGTTGGATTTGAAGACAGTACTTATTTAAATTAGGTAAGAGAATATCATGTTACCATTGGTGTATTAAAATAAGAGCATTAGGGTGATGTCACCCTATCCCTCTAAAAATTAATCCAAGTTTTTGACATGAGGGAAGGGACCAGTAACTTTATGATCAAACTTCATTAATGTGGAAGCAACAGTCATTCTTCATACGTTGGTCATGATACTTTGATCTGGTTTCATCCAAATATCATCACATTTCATGAAAACCATGATTGACTGTTCAGGACTTTAAAGTTTCTACACTGCAAATGAAAATGTTTCACATTACATGTTTTAATATAACATTAATATGTATGTATTGTAACAAAGTGGCAACTATCCCAACATTGGGGTATGCATAGGAGCTTGAGGAACTCAGATGCTTGTGTACACAAAAAATGCTGGGTTATTTGGTTGACCCAACTGCTGGATTTTAGGTTTCCGAAAATGTGGTCGGAGGCTTCGTATGGAGGGTGTGACGCAATTGCGGAGCCTCCAGAGGCCAGTTTGAGCTCCATACAGCATTGCCGTGCACCTCCCAAGTTTTGCAACAATGCGTATGGCTCAGGCTCAGCATTGCTCTATATAGTGCCACATTGACATGATTGGTTGACGGTAGGTGGGGGCGGGAGGTCTTGTATGAACACAAACTCACTTCCTTGACAACTTCCTTCACAACTTCCTTCACAACAGCTCTGCCAAACGCAAGTAGTATGATTCTGACTTCTGCAGAGTCCGTATCACCGTACATGCTGCATGGCGAATGCAGACGTCGGATTGAACATGCAGCACCTTTTAGTTGGGTTGATTTCTTAAAACATTGCTGGGTAATTGATGCTGGGTGCTGTGTTATTGATGCTGGGTTATTGAGATATGACCCAGCGGGTCAGCTCAGAAGAATTGAGGCGTGGCTTAGTAGGGGCATGGCTTTCAGATAGTCATTTTTGGCCACGCGTGAAAGTAAATGTCATTCCAGTTCATCTGTTCCATTTTATTGTTATCACATGTTAAGGTTAAACAACTACACTTTTGAAGCTTTAATTATGCTTACACAATTGTATGAGTTCCCCAAGAGCCTATGCATATCCAAATGGATTAAGATTTGGGATAGATTTAAAACAAGAATATCAAAATCAACTTCCTATTGATGGATTTGAACTTGCAACCTTAGGAATCAGAAGCAGAGGCAGATGCTTACACCCATCCCCCATTCCAATCCACAACACCAGGTTTTCCCTAATTTGGTTCTCGGGACCACAAGGGGTGCACGTTTTGGTTTTTGCCCCAGCAATACACAGCTGATTCAAATAATCAACTCATCATCAAGCTTTGATCATTTGAATCAGCTGTGTAATGTTAGGGCAAAAAAATGTGCATGCCTTGGGGTCCCGAGGAACGAGTTTGGGCAACGCTGCCCTAGCAAAACTGAAACCGACTTGAAGGTAACAATGCTCACTCTTACCCCTAGTGACCAGTTTCCACGTCATCTCCCGACATCCTCAGACATGGATGGATGACCTGGATAAAATTAACCCATGTTTGGGTGATCCAAACAACCCAACATGCTGTGTTATTAACGCAACCCAACTGTATGGGTCAAAATAACCTAGCGTGTGTTCAGTTCAGCATTTAAATTGGGTTGTTTTTAACCCAGCATTTTTTCGAGAATCGATGTCCACTCAGTTATCTTTTCTTTGTTGAGGTTAATTTGTGTGTATGTAATAAGCCTGCGCATATACTGTTCTATGGGTTGTGGGTCTGTTATCTTCTTAGGGAGCGGCTCCCGAGGTGACGGTTTTGGAGAGTCTGGCGTGCCCAAAGTAAAACGCCTCCCACTCAGGCCCAGAAAATAGGATATGCACATAATTAGTACTATTGGATAGGAAATACTCTGAAGTTTCTAAATGTGTTAACATAATGTCAGTGAGTATAACAGAACGGATATAGCAGGCAAAAACCCGAGGAATGTCTGTCCTGGAAAAAGTGTTTTTGACTCATTGCCTCATTTTGAACCCCTCCCTATTGAAAACAGCCATATCTGGGAGTAAGATTGCAGTACCTATTGCTTCCACTGGATGTCAACAGTCTCTAGACAGTGTTTGGTGATGTTAGGTTTCTCTGGATGGTAATATTGCCAAGAAGCAGAGCTTTTGATGACTATGCAACACTTGTATATTGATGAATGTTTAATTTGACGCCTTACATTTCACCGGATAGCGCCCCACTGCTCCCTAAGTAGTTATCCTTGCTTTATGGGTCTGTTATCCTTGATCTGTTGCATGGGGTACAATGCTAGTAGCTTAAGAGTGTAAATGTGTGTTTGTGGTCCTCGTACAGTACCTGTGTGTATAGCGGTTCGTAGATGTCCACTCCTTGATCCTTGCTCTGCTCTATGGGAATGGTGCCTCGTTTCCAGATGAAGCGGGCCGGGGGGTTGGAGTTGACTGTACAGCGGAGGAACACTGTCTTCTCCTGGTAGTAGCTCCCGCGCACATCACTGATGGTCTGGTGCACCGTCAGAACTGGTTTGTCGAGGTCTGGACACACACACACACACACACACAGATGCACTTCATCAATATCAAGAATACATTCATTCAAACTAAATTCCATCGATCATATTTTAGACTATGTGGGGACCTTCCTCACAATGGTTAGACAGCTGTAGTGCACACAGCCTTCACCTAATGTACCTTACACCACAATAAGACATTCCATAAATGAATCAGGAAAATATCTACACCAAAGTTTTGCCTAAACAAAACAATTTTAATCCAACATAAATGTCAAGAAATCCAAAGGGGATGAATACTTACAGTTGAAATTGGAAGTTTACATACACCTTAGCCAAATACATTTAAACTCAGTTTTTCACAATTCCTGACATTTAATCCCAGTAAAAATTTCCTGTCTTAGGTCAGTTAGGATCACAACTTTATTTTAAGAATGTGAAATGTCAGAATAATAGTAGAGAGAATGATTTATTTAAGCTTTTTTTCTTTCATCACATTCTCAGTGGGTAAGACGTTTACATACACTCAATTAGTATTTGGTAGCATTGCCTTTAAACTGTTTAACTTGTGTCAAACGTTTCGGGTAGCCTTCCACAAACTTCCCACAATAAGTTGGGTACATTTTGGCCCATTCCTCCTGACAGAGCTCGTGTAACTGAGTCGGTTTGTAGGCCTCCTTGCTCGCACACGCTTTTTCAGTTCTGTCCACATAATTTTCTATAGGCTTGAGGTCAGGGCTTTGTGATCGCCACTCCAATACCTTGACTTTGTTTAAGTCATTTTGCCACAACTTTGGAAGTATGCTTGGAAGACCAATTTATGGCCAAGCTTTACCTTCCTGACTGATGTCTTGAGATGTTGCCTTAACTTCTTAGGGAGCGGCAGAAGAGGTGACGGTTTTGGAGAGTCTGGCGTGCCCAAAGTAAAATGCCTGCCACTCAGGCCCAGAAAATAAGATATGCACATAATTAGTACTATTGGATAGGAAACACTGAAGTTTCTAAGAGTGTTAAAATATTGTCTGTGAGTATAACAGAACAGATATAGCAGGCGAAAACCCGAGGAATTTCTGTCCTGGAAAAAGCAGAGCTTTTGATGACTATGCAACACTTGTATATTGATGAATGTTTAATAATTCAACTTTTGGATTATGAATTTGGTGCCTTACATTTCACCGGGTAGTGTCGGGAGCGGCCCGCTTATTAAACATTCATCAATATACAATTGTTGCATAGTCATCAAAAGCTCTGCTTCTTGGAAATATCACAGCGTTGTCAGATTTCAAAAAGGCTTTACGGTGAAAGCACAACATTTGATTGTTTGAGGATAGCACCTACAATATTTATCCATTAGCATAAATTTATAAACCAGCACGGTTCACACAAAACCCATTTCACAGCGAAAACAAATCCTTTTGAAGAACTTCTGCTGAGGGCTTCCCAAGTGTCCAACGAAGACATCCAATGGTTCATTTGTTAGAAAAAGTCATTCATTTTATCAATAAATTGCCGTTTGGTTGGCGCGTTATGTTCAGAAAATCCAACGTCGAATCGCCCATTGAAACGTGAAGAGAACGCGTTCAAATATACGAGAGAGTGTTTCCTATCCAATAGTACTAATTATGTGCATATCCTATTTTCTGAGCCTGAGTGGGAGGCATTTTACTTTGGGCACGGCAGACTCTCCAAAACCGTCACCTCGGGAGCCGCTCCCTAAGAAGTTAAAGGCACAGTCAACTTAGTGTATGTAAACTTCTGACCCTCTGGAATTGTGACACAGTGAATTATAAGTGAAATAATCTGTCTGTAAACAATTGTTTGTAAAATTACTTGTGTCATGCACAAAGTAGATGCCTTAACCGACTTGCCAAAACTATAGTTTGTTCACAATAAATTTGTGGAGTGGTTGAAAAACGAGTTTTAATGACTCCAACCTAAGTGTATGTAAACTTCCGACTTCAACTGTATGATAGACACTGTAGATGCAGCAGGGAACTGTGTGTGTGTGTGTGTGTGTGTGTGTGTGTGTGTCTACATGACTCAGGCACTTGTGGCTTCCTTGCTGTGTTATTTAGGAGCAGCCCTCTATTCTATTGTGACTAAGAGATAAAGATAGAAGCACATTTAAACACAAAATACAACTTGATAAGGCTGAAGGTTGATTGGGACCAGATGATTAGCCGACTACTCACTGTTATTATGAAAATAGCACAATAATAGGAAAAGAGCCATGCTAAATTGTCTCTTTTAGACGACTATCCCAGAAAAGTAGATTCTCTCTTTCTTTCTTTTTCTTTCTCTTTCTCCCTCTCTTTCTCTCACACACATTCTCTCTCACACGCACAGACACGCACACACATCCTGTCCCCTAACTCATCTTTCTACACAAACTGTAAAATAATAGTGAAACATCAAAACTATGAAATAACACAAATATAGTAACCAAAAAAAGTTTGAGATTCTTCAAAGTAGCCACCCTAGCTTGATCACTCTTGGCATTCTCTCCCCACCAGCTTCGTGAGGTAGTCACCTGGAATGCATTTCAATTAACAGGTTTGCCTTGTTAAAAGTTAATTTGTGGAATTTCTTTACTTCTTAATGTGTTTGAGCCAATCAGTTGTGTTGTGACAAGGTAGGGGTGGTACAGAATATAGCCCAATGTGTTAAAAGATCAAGTACAGTGGGGGAAAAAAGTATTTAGTCAGCCACCAATTGTGCAAGTTCTCTCACTTAAAAAGATGAGAGAGGCCTGTAATTTTCATCATAGGTACACTTCAACTATGACAGACAAAATGAGGAAAAAAAATCCAGAAAATCACATTGTAGGATTTTTTATGAATTTATTAGCAAATTATGGTGGAAAATAAGTATTTGGTCACATACAAACAAGCAAGATTTCTGGCTCTCACAGACCTGTAACTTCTTCTTTAAGAGGCTCCTCTGTCCTCCACTCATTACCTGTATTAATGGCACATGTTTGAACGTGTTATCAGTATAAAAGACACCTGTCCACAACCTCAAACAGTCACACTCCAAACTCCACTATGGCCAAGACCAAAGAGCTGTCAAAGGACACCAGAAACAAAATTGTAGACCTGCACCAGGTTGGGAAGACTGAATCTGCAATAGGTAAGCAGCTTGGTTTGAAGAAATCAACTGTGGGAGCAATTATTAGGAAATGGAAGACATACAAGACCACTGATAATCTTCCTTGATCTGGGGCTCCACGCAAGATCTCACCCCGTGGGGTCAAAATGATCACAAGAACGGTGAGCAAAAATCCCAGAACCACACAGGGGGACCTAGTGAATGACCTGCAGAGAGCTGGGACCAAAGTAACAAAGCCTACCATCAGTAACACACAACGCCGCCAGGGACTCAAATCCTGCAGTGCCAGACGTGTCCCCCTGCTTAAGCCAGTACATGTTCAGGCCCGTCTAAAGTTAGCTAGAGAGCATTTGGATGATCCAGATGAGGATTGGGAGAATGTCAGATGAAACCAAAATATAACTTTTGGGTAAAAACTCAACTCGTCGTGTTTGGAGGACAAAGAATGCTGAGTTGCATCCAAAGAACACCATACCTACTGTGAAGCATGGGGGTGGAAACATCATGCTTTGGGGCTGTTTTTCTGCAAAGGGACCAGGACGACTGATCGGTGTAAAGGAAAGAATGAATGGGGCCATGTATCGTGAGATTTTGAGTGAAAACCTCCTTCCATCAGCAAGGGCATTGAAGATGAAACGTGGCTGGGTCTTTCAGCATGACAATGATCCCAAACACACCACCCGGCAACGAAGGAGTGGCTTCATAAGAAGCATTTCAAGGTCCTGGAGTGGCCTAGCCAGTCTCCAGATCTCAACCCCATAGAAAATCTTTGGAGGGAGTTGAAAGTCCGTGTTGCCCAGCGACAGCCCCAAAACATCACTGCTCTAGAGGAGATCTGCATGGAGGAATGGGCCAAAATACCAGCAGCAGTGTGTGAAAACCTTGTGAAGACTTACAGAAAACATTTGACCTCTGTCATTGCCAACAAAGGGTATATAACAAAGTATTGAGATAAACTTTTGTTATTGACCAAATACTTATTTTCCACCATAATTTGCTAATAAATTCATAAAAAATCCTACAATGTGATTTTCTAGATTTTTATTCCTCATTTTGTCTGTCATAGTTGAAGTGTACCTATGATGAAAATTACAGGCCTCATCTTTTTAAGTGAGAGAACTTGCACAATTGGTGGCTGACTAAATACTTTTTTTCCCCACTGTACATATCATGGGGCAAGAACAGCTCAAATGAGCAAAGAGAAACGACAGTCCTTCATTATTTTAAGACATGAAGGTTAGTCAATATGGAACATTTCAAGAACTTTGAAAGTTGCTTCAAGTGCAGTTGCAAAACCCATCAAGAGGTATGATGAAACTGGCTCTCTTGAGGACCGGCACAGGAAAGGAAGACCCAGAGTTACCTCTGCTGCAGAGGATCAATTTGTTAGAGTTAACTGCACCTCAGAGTGCATCCCAAATAAATATTTGACAGAGTTCAAGTAACAGACACATCTCAACATCAACTGCTCAGAGGAGACTGTGTGAATTAGGCCTTCATGGTCGAATTGCTGCGAAGAAACCACTACTAAAGCACACCAATAAGAAGAGACTTGCTTGGGCTAAGAAACTCAGGCAATGGACATTAGACAGGTGGGAATCTGTTCTTTGGTTTGATGAGTCCAAATTTGAGATTTTTGGTTCCAACCACAGTGTCTTTGTGAGACGCACAGTAGGTGAATGGTTGATCTCTCCATGTGTGGTTCCCACCGTAAAGCATGGAGGAGGAGGTATGATGGTGTGGTGGTGCTTTTCTGGTGACAATGTTGGTGATTTATTTAGAATTCAAGGCACACTTATCTCGCATGGCTACCACAGCATTCTGCAGCGATACACCATCCCATCTGGTTAGCGCTCCAGGCTGTGTAAGGGATATTTGACAAAAAAGGAGAGTGATGGAGTGCTGCATCAGAGTGTGCCAAGAGTGTGCAAATCTGTCAAGGCAAAGGGTGGCTACTTTGAAGAATCTAAAATCGAATTTAATTTATTTAACACTTTTTTTAGTTACTACATGATTCCATATGTTGTTTTGATGTCTTCACTATTATTCTACGATGTAGAAAATTTTAAAAAATAAAGCAAAACCCTTGAATTAGTAGTGTCCTAACTTTTGACTGGTACTGTATATATATGAGTGCTTATTTGCTTCCTGCCAACTTGCTGTCAGCATATTTGGCACATTGACGACATGCTCAGTCACACGGACACTATTTAACTTCCACCTACTGAATGGCAACTCCTTTCCATCTCTGCGACTTCTTACCTCTTTTCCCTGTCACTCTCTCCCTCCCTCTCTTTCTCTTTACACTGGCAGGAAACGGAGATGGAGAGGGTAGCTAATCAGGTAATCCGGAACTATAGGCTTCCTTTGTCTGTAGTCCCTGGAGTACTGTGTGTTTGAGAATGGAATGGGAATGTTTTGGCTTGATACACCTATATGATTGGGTTGTTGTATTTTCTTTTTAAGTGTATTTATCTATGGTGAGTATAGTGTGTGTGTGTGTGTGTGTGTGTGTGTGTGTCAGAATGAGGATGCGGATCTGAGTGAGAGTGATGTGTGTCGGTGAGGAAGAATGTTATTGTGTGTGTGTGCATTCTCATGCCTTTGCGCATGAGTCCTTACAAGTGACTACAGTATGTCCGTATCTGCGCTGGCAATAATCGGAGTTCATGGACAGAGGTATGACTTTAATGGCGTTTCCAGAATCCCTGCTTCCTGCCTGTGCCTCTGAGTCTGGGGCTCATCTGTGTGTGTGTGGGTGTCGGTGTGTGTCCTGTGTTGTGTAGTGTCACTGGAGGAATTTGAGAGAAGGGGGAGACTTGGGACATAAACAAAGCCAGGATCATCAGCTTTTCCGAGCCTCGGAAAATGTGACGCTGAACCCAAATGTCCACTTCTGTGCCCCCTACCCCTGTGATCAGGGGAAAGAGGAGGATGGAAAGGAGAACAATGAGTCTGAACTTTGGACCCAAGCCTGACTGTAGATGACCTAATTCTCTCTCCCTTTTAACTTTCTAACTCTTTTTCTCTCTCGCTCTCTCTCTCTCCCCTCTACACAAACCCTTCTTATCTCTTATCATGGATAAAGTACATAATGCTCCTATACCATTTTCAACTACAACACACACATACAGTGAGGGAAAAAAGTATTTGATCCCCTGCTGATTTTGTACGTTTGCCCACTGACAAAGAAATGATCCGTCTATAATTTTAATAGTAGGTTTATTTGAACAGTGAGAGACAGAATAACAACAAAAAAATCATGAAAAACGCATGTGAAAAATGTTATAAATTGATTTGCATTTTAATGATGGAAATAAGTATTTGACCCCCTCTCAATCAGAAAGATTTCTGGCTCCCAGGTGTCTTTTATACAGGTAACGAGCTGAGATTAGGAGCACACTCTTAAAGGGAGTGCTCCTATTCTCAGCTTGTTACCTGTATAAAAGACACCTGTCCAGAGAAGCAATCAATAAATCAATCTGATTCCAAACTCTCCACCATGGCCAAGACCAAAGAGCTCTCCAAGGATGTCAGGGACAAGATTGTAGACCTACACAAGGCTGGAATGGGCTACAAGACCATCGCCAAGCAGCTTGGTGAGAATGTGACAACAGTTGGTGCGATTATTTGCAAATGGAAGAAACACAAAAGAACTTTCAATCTCCCTCGGCCTGAGGCTCCATGCAAGATCTCACCTCGTGGAGTTGCAATGATCATGATATCGGTGAGGAATCAGCCCAGAACTACACGAGAGGATCTTGTCAATGATCTCAAAGCAGCTGGGACCATAGTCACCAAGAAAACAATTGGTATCACACTACGCCATGAAGGACTGAAATCCTGCAGCGCCCGCAAGGTCCCCCTGCTCAAAAAAGCACATATACATGCCCATCTGAAGTTTGCCAATGAACATCTGAATGATTCAGAGGACATCTGGGTGAAAGTGTTGTGGTCAGATGAGACCAAAATGGAGCTCTTTGACATCAACTCAACTCGCCGTGTTTGGAGGAGGAGGAATGCTGCCTATGACCCCAAGAATACCATCCCCACCGTCAAACATGGAGGTGGAAACATTATGCTTTGGGGGTGTTTTTCTGCTAAGGGGACAAGACAACTTCACCGCAACAAAGGGACGATGGACGGGCCATGTACCGTCAAATCTTGGGTGAGAACCTCCTTCCCTTAGCCAGGGCATTGAAGCACATTAAGGTCCTGGAGTGGCCTAGCCAGTCTCCAGACCTTAATCCCATAGAAAATCTGTGGAGGGAGCTGAAGGTTTGAGTTGCCAAACGTCAGCCTCGAAACCTTAACTTCTTAGGGAGCAGCGCACGAGGTGATGGTTTTGGAGCGCCTGGCGTGCCCAAAGTAAAATGCCTCCCATTCAGGCCCAGAAAATAGGATATGCACATATTTAGTACCATTGGATAGGAAACACTCTGAATTTTCTAAACGTGTTAACATTTCGTCTGTGAGTATAACAGAACGGATATAGCAGGCAAAAACCCGAGGAATGTCCGTCCTGGAAAAAGTGTTTTTGACACATTGCCTCATTTGGAACCCCTCCCTTATGAAAATGCCCATATAAGGGCATATGAATGCAGTACCTATTGCTTCCTCTGGTTGTCAACAGTCTCGAGAAAGTGTTTTGATTTTTTTTAGCTGCTTTTAGATTGTAGAAGAAGACGAATAAGGAAGTGGCCACACAGATGTCAATAGAAGAAAACGCGTCCCGGCTGGCGCTTTCTGTTTTTTTTTCCTTTCTTATCACCCAGTTTATATTCCGGTTGAAATACTATACAACATATACATAAAAGTGTTCCTAAGGATACATTTACAATTATGTTTGATTGTTATTAGACAAGTTTATAGGTATAAGTTGAACGAGTTCTCTTCACGTTTCAATGGAGGAGTGGAGGCTGTATTTTCTCATAACGCGCCAACCAAACTGAGATTCATGGATATAATACATTACTTTTTCTAACAAAAGAACCATGGATTGTCTTCGTTGGACACTTGGGAAGCCTTCAGCAGAAGTTCTTCAAAAGGTAATTGATTTGCTTTCGCTGTGAAATGTGTTATGTGTGAACCGTGAAAGCTTATGAATTTATGGTAATGGGAAAAATATGTGGGGTGCTATCCTCAAACAATCAAATGTGGTGCTTTCGCAGTAAAGCCTTTTTGAAATCTGACAATGCTGTGATATTGCCAAGAATCAGAGCTTTTGATGACTATGCAACACTTGTATATTGATGCATGTTTAACCTCTCTGCGCACGGATCCCGCTAGCGGGATCGTTTTCAGAGCAAACATAACACGGCAAATTCAAAATACAAATTCGTAATATTTAACATCCTTCGATATACAAGTGTTGCATAGCCATCAAAAGCTCTGCTTCTTGGCAATATCACTGCGTTGTCAGATTTTTAAAAGGCTTTACGGCGAAAGCACTACATTTGATTGTTTGAGGCTAGTACCTCACATATTTTCCTCATTAGCATAAATTCATATCCGGCTCGGTTCTCAAAATGTCCATATCACAGCTAATATAAATCGCTTACCTTTCAAATAACTTCTTCTGAGGTCTTCCCAAGTGTCCAAACAAGAGAATCCATGGTTCTTTTGTTAGAAAAAGTAATTAATTATATCCATAAATCTCCGTTTTGTTGGCACGTTATGTTCAGCTACTCCACCAAGCATTGTCAGTCTACTCACCTGTTTTACAGTGAAGGGATCGCGTTCAAGTTATACCTCTCATCTTTTCACAAACAAATCAAATATCATTAATAATTCATTCTTATGTATTCCTTTATGAATAATAGCAATCATATTTTACACGGATGGTAACTGAAACGTTATAAAAGGAAGCTGGGCGCGCTCACGTTCTCGTGAAGGTGCACGGTTGTTTACATTTTTCCCTTCCTGTAGTCTTTCTTCTTCTATAAGGATCTGCTCAGGGCTTTTTCCTCCAGACACTTTCCAGAGACTGTTGACATCCAGTGGAAGCCATAGGTACTGCAACCTGTGTCCTATTCCCCAATGATTTATATTACCAGGGCTTCAAAAGTGAGAGGATGGCAACAGAAAAAGGAATTCCGGACAGAAACTTCTCAGGTTTTTGCCTGCTATATCTGTTCTGGTATACCCACAGACTATATCTTAATGGTTTTAGAAACTTCAGAGTGTTTCCTATCCAATAGTACTAATTACGTGAATATCCTAGTTTCTGGCCATGAGTGGCCGGCATTTAACTCTGGGCACGTCAGACAGGCAAAAATTCAGGAAAATGGGACCCTAGCTGGAAGAGGTTTTAATAATTCAACTTTTGGATTTTGAATTTGTCGCCTTGCATTTCACCTGGTAGTGTCGGGAGTGCTATCGCCCCCACCGCTCCCTAAGAAGTTAATGACTTGGAGAAGATCTGCAAAGAGGAGTGGGACAAAATCCCTCCTGAGATGTGTGCAAACCTGGTGGCCAACTACAAGAAACGTCTGACCTCTGTGATTGCCAACAAGGGTTTTGCCACCAAGTACTAAGTCATGTTTTGCAGAGGGGTCAAATACTTATTTCCCTCATTAAAATGCAAATCAATTCATAACATTTTACACATGCATTTTTCATGATTTTTTTGTTGTTATTCTGTCTCTCACTGTTCAAATAAACCTACCATTAAAATTATAGACTGAATTTTTTTGTCGGTGGGCAAACGTACAAAATCAGCAGGGGATCAAATACTTTTTTTCCCTCACTGTAAGCACTAATTTTCTGCAGCAGCAGAACTCCTATCTTTAAAACCCCAGGTCCCTTTGAATCACAGCATCTTTTACCAAACAGCAACATAAAAGATGTCTAGTTAGTGCCTCCAGTCCATTCTGACAGCACCTCTATGAGCAAAACAAACACCAGGGCACATGCTGGAACAGCTACCCTAGCAGCGGTCCCCGGTGTTGGGCATGAATCAAAGGAAACCTCCCCCTGTCCTGGGCAGAGCCCTGGCCAAGGAAAAAATAGGTCTGTCTGGGTGTTTTTCAGAGTGACCCCACAGCTCGGGGCGAAGTGGGCAACGCCGAAATGCCAAGGGGCTGCCAACAGAAGGAGAGCGGGAAGGGGGAAGGGTAGAGAGGTAGCAAAGGCCATGTTTGCCTGGATCATGCTCAGTAGGTCACAACGTTAATATTTTTGCAACATAAGCAATGAAAATGTTCATATACCTCTTGCATTGTGTGTTTTGTGCCTCCTGGACACAACCCAGGTTTTTATGTGACTATACAGTAAGAGCAATAGGTTTGTTGGACAAATAAGCAATTTTGAATTGTAACGGCTTTAAAAATTAATGATCACTATTGTCACAAGAACAGCCAGATGACAAGCTCTCACAAACAAAGGGTGCATTTCGAACGTACTTTAACTGTGGGGCCCACTCCCGTCACTACCCGGTGAAATGCAAGGCGCCAAATTCAAAATCCAAAAGTTGAATTATTAAACATGCATCAATATACAAGTGTTGCATAGTCATCAAAATCTCTGCTTCTTGGCAATATCACAGCGTTGTCAGATTTCAAAAAGGCTTTACTGCGAAAGCACCACATTTGATTGTTTGAGGATAGCACCCCACATATTTTTCCCATTACCATAAATTCATGAACCATGCGGTTCACACAAAACACATTTCACAGCGAAAACTGAAGGCTTCCCAAGTGTCCAACGAAGACAATCCATGGTTCTTTTGTTAGAAAAAGTAATGTATTATATCCATAAATCTCAGTTTGGTTGGCGCGTTATAATGAGAAAATACAGCCTCCACTCGTCCATTGAAACGTGAAGAGAACTCGTTCAACTTATACCTATAAACTTGTCCAAGAACAATCAAACATAATTGTACATGTATCCTAAGGAACACTTTTATGTATAAATAGTATAATATTTCAACCGGAATATAAACTGGGTGATAAGAAAGGAAAAAACCAAAGAGCACGCTAGCCGTGAATGCGCCTTTTCCTCTATTGACATTCTCTTTGGACACTTCCTTATTTGCCTTCTTCTCTGTTCTAAAAGCATCTACAAAGAATCAGAACGCTTTCTCGAGACTGTTGACATCCAGAGGAAGCGATAGGTACTGCAATCATATGCCCTTGTATGGGCATTTTCATAAGAGAGGGGTTCCAAATGAGGCAATCTGTCAAAACCACTTTTTCCAGGACAGAAATTCCTCGGGTTTTTGCCTGCCATATCCGTTCTGTTATACTCACAGACAAAATGTTAACACTTTTAGAAAATTCTGAGTGTTTCCTATCCAATGGTACATTGATTTCCTATCCAATATGTGCATATCCTATTTTCTGGGCCTGAATGGGAGGCATTTTACTTTGGGCACGCCAGGCGCTCCAAAACGGTCACCTCGTGCGCTGCTCCCAAATAAGTTAACTAGGCAAGTCAGTTATCTACCTAGGGAGTAGCGGCGTGCTAGCGCCGCTCCCGACACTACCCGGTGAAATGTAAGGCGCCAAATTCAAAATCCAAAAGTTGAATTATTAAACATTCATCAATATACAAGTGTTGCATAGTCATCAAAATTCAATATCACAGCGTTGTCAGATTTCAAAAAGGCTTTACGGCAAAAGCACAACATTTGATTGTTTGAGGATAGCCCTTCTCATATTTAAGCATTAGCATGAATCCATAACCAAAGCGGGTCTCATAAAATGCTTAAAATCGCTAATATAAAATCCCATATCTTTCGAAGAACTTCTGCTGAGGGCTTCCCAAGTGTCCAATGAAGACATCAATTGTTCTTTTGTTAGAAAAAGTAATTTATTATATCCATAAATCTCAGTTTGGTTGCTGCGTTATGTTCATAAAATACAGCGTCCACTCGCCCATTGAACCGTGAAGAGAACACCTTCAACCTATACCTATACACTTGTCCAAGAACAGTCATTGATAATGTATCCTTAGGAACACTTTTATGTATATTTACTATAATATTTCAACCGGATTATAAACTGGACGATAGGAAAGGAAAAAACCCCAGCGCGCGCAAACCCGTGAACGCGCCTCCTCTTCTGTTTACATCCGATGACTAGTTCGAAATTCTTCTTCTATTACCATCCAGAGCAACCTAACATCACCAAACACTGTCTAGAGACTGTTTACATCCAGTGGAAGCAATAGGTACTACAATCTTACTCCCATATATGGCTGTTTTCAATAGGGAGGGGTTCAAAATGAGGCAATGCGTCAAAAACACTTTTTCCAGGACAAAAATTCCTGGGTTTTCGCCTGCTAGAAACTACAGAGTGTTTCCTATCCAATAATACTAATTATGTACATATCCTAGTTTCTGGGCTTGAGTGGCAGGCCTTTTACTTTGGGCATGCCAAACTCTCCAAAACCGACACCTCAGCTGCCGCTCCATAAGAAGTTAGGAACAAATTTTTATTTACAATGACGGCCTACCCCGGCCAAACCCGGACGACACTGGGCCAATTGTGCACCGCCCTATGGGACTCCCAGTCACGGCCGGATGTGATACAGCCTGGATTCGAACCAGTGACTGTAGTGACACCTATTGCACTGAGATGCCATGCCTTAGACCGCTGCATCCATGTGTGTGTGTTAACAATTTAACTGTACTAGAATGCTTAAAAGGCCGCTAAAATTTTTTATATCGGTTATCGGTATCGTTTTGTTTTGGCAAGGAAAATATTGGATATCGGTATCAGCCAAAAATGTAATATCGGTGCATCACTAGTAATGTATACAATAACTATGCATTCATGTTATGACTCTCCAATTCCATTGAATGCCCACCGCCCTCATATGACATGTCTGCTAAAATGTTTTATCTGGTTATTCAATGATAGAAGGAACAGACAAGGTTAACTTTGATTTTATACAAGACCAACAACATCCAACTTATTACATTGAATGTGCACGGGCTCTATAATGGGGAAAAAAAACATGGTTCTTGAACACTTAAAGAGATTGTCAGCTGATGTGGTTTTCCTGCAAAATTAAAAGAATATGAGAAATTGAATATTTAAAGAGGAACTGGGTTGGAGTGGCCTATACTGCCACCTACTATTTTCCAGAGCGTTATATATGGTGTGGCTACTCACAAGTCACCAAATCTCTTGTCTTTCGATCTCCCTTAGTCTCTCCTGCTCTTACTCTTTTTCAATCTCTCGGTGCCAATATAAGGGCCTCTCTAGGCCTTGGGGCCCTTCCTTTACTTTATAACCCTTTCTCCATTATTTAGTCTGCCTCTGCCAGCTGTAAAGATGAAAAATGTCCCAATTGTGAAATAAGAGAGAGTTTGTTACACTTGGGCAATGCCCTTCATATTACAATGCCTAGGCTATAGCTCAGTGAGTTATCAGTCTTGTGGCTCACAGAATACTCAAGTTTTCACAAAAGTCAATAAGCATGATCCATATGGTGACAGCAGATGTAATGTTTTTAATTGTACTGTATATAACTGCTTTCATTTTGCTGGGGATCCATAATGAATAAAAATACAAATGTAGCCTTTTGAAATCTGATAAGGCTATTGCTTTGAGGATATTGAATCCTCTTAATTACTGCTGTGGTCATTGTAATGCAATTACAGATGTAGGATCTTAATTTGATCCAGTTCGCTACAGAAGGGAAATAATCCTGGAGCAACAGGAAATGTGAATTATTATGTGGATTAAATAATGGACATTTTTGTAGAGGTTGGCACATTTTTCATTCGGGCAAATAAAGTCTGACATTTTAAAGTGGAAATTACAAACTTTAGAAGCCTTTTAAACCTTGGATAAACTACAAGTTTCATTTCCTACTGCGCAGGAAAATTCTTAGCAACAGAGTGATCAAATGATGATCTTACATCTGTATATCACATTTCAATCGTGTTTCACTAACGCAATTAAAAGTGAATTAACAAACGTCCTAGAACTTGACAAAACATATTGCCACACGGCTATTTAGTCAAACCATGCCAAAGGAATTCTCTCAGCGCAGGTCTTAAGAAGCCAGTAAACCTTTTAATCCGTGAGCGTTAGGTCTCCGACCATCTTAGATTGAATGAGATGGTTTATACCGGTTAATTCTGGTTTCATAGTGTTTTCCTTCTTCCTGAAGAAGCATTAGGCAACCAAAGCTGGAGTAAGGTCAAGATAATTTAAGTTGGAAGCTGCATTGTGTACCTAACCTATATGGATTGGAGAAAGGACATGAATAAGGGTTGATAAAAACACATTTTAGACAAGCAGATCTTCTCAAGGCTCAGTCAGAGGACAGGTTTATTTTCCCCACATTTTCTACCATTTTTAAGTCTGTGATGTGTGTGTGCATGAATGTGTGTGTCTTTATCGTGCCTGGGAGAGTATGGGTGCAGACTCAATTTGTGGTTTAGCCCTCCCTCATAGACATGAAAGTCTGAATCCTGCATATACTGAATGTGTGTGTGTGTGTCTATTTCCCTCTTTATTGTGCCTGGGAGTGTATAAGTATAGAGTCAATTTGTGGTTTAGCCCTCCCAGAAAGTCTGAATCCTGCATATATGTCTGTGTGTGTCTGTGTATGGAAAAGGAGCTCTAAAAGATGGATGAAGAAGTCAAGATGCTCTCTGAGTATCTCTCAAACTACAAAACATCTACACTAGTTTTGTTTTATTTTTGAGTATTTCCTCCCTTTTTTTTGGAGATAAAATCATACTCTATTTGTTCCCAGTCAGTTTCTGGGTCAGGGATGGGCAACTGGTGGACCCTTTTGTAGGCCTGCGGATCAATTCCGCCCCCAGGGGTCTGAACTTACTGTTGAGAGTTAGAATAGTAGAATACACATGGTGAAATTTCGAAAATGGGTTGTTTTAAAAATATCAATCAATCGCTGACAGTCACTCAATTAGCCCATGTCGGCTAACACTTTTTAGATTGGTAAGTTAGACTAGCCAACAAAATTTAGCTGAACCAAAGTGACATTTATTTTGTCACGCGCCAAATAAGACTGGTGTAGACTTTACCGTGAAATGCTTGCTTACGAGCCCCTCCCAACGATGCAGTTTAAAAATAGTAACACAAGAAGAATAAAATCAAATACACAAGAATGGAGCTATAAACAGGGAGCACCAGTACCAGATCAATGTGCAGTGGTATGAGGTATTTGAGGTAGATACAGTATGTACATGAACGTAGGGTAAAGTGAATAGGCATCAGGATAGATAATAATAAGAGTATCAGCAGGAAATAATGAGTGTAAAAGTGTGTGTGTGTGTGTGTGTGTGCTGTGTGTGTGTGTGTGTGCATATGTAGTGTATGTGTGTGGGTTTTGTGTGGGAGTGTCAATGTAGTGTGTGTATATGGTGTGTATATACAGTATAGTCTAGCCAAAAGGGTATGGTCGGCTCAGACCAGCAAGCCACTGCGGCCCATCAAGACAAGTTCAGATTATTTTGTTGCTCCCACCTCCATGAAAGTGGTCTAGGTGAATTAAATCCGAAGCCACGTAGAGTTAGGACCTTGGTTTAGAGCCCCCCACAGCAGCTTCTCTTAGCCTGACTCCCTATGCACTAACCATGTGTCTTGCTCTGGAGATTTGAAATGACACTTAGCCACTCCGACACCATTGTGGTGAAGAAAGCCTCGGGCCTACCTCTCTCCCTCAAATGAGAACTCGTCAACAACATTTAAAAATGACTCTGTTGGGGAAAACACAGTAAAATGGAAAGGTGAGTGTGTGGATAAAGGGACTTAAGTGACCCCAAACTGTCTCAGGAGTCCACATCATGTGTTCTCATCAAAGGGAAGCTAAGGTGAGGGTCCCCAAACGGAACACTAATCCAAACAGTATCCACACCCAATATAAAATGTATGTAATATCAGGACTAAGTACACCAACATGGAGCGTTATCCATTGGTACAGCCTAGACAGCTGTTCCGTTGCACCTATGGCATATTAGGGAACAAAATTGTTGCAGCATCACTGGCGATCACTATGCCGCATGCTTGCGGGGGATTGAGGTTGAGCAGGCAATGAGACGTCGACAAGATGAGACCGGAGCGATCACATAATGTTAAGTGGGTTCAGGACAATGTTCAGTGAAGGGTTATGCTAAGTTAAGTGCCAAGGCTTCCGTGTTATTAAGATGCAAAGCATATTCGGATAAGGATATATGTGGTGCTACGAGTCAAAAGAGATGTGTATCAAGGAAGGCCACAATGCTAGGGGCAAGTAAATCAATTGACGTGAGTTAAGACAGCAAAAGAGCTGTAGATCAGGGGGCTAGCACAGCCTTGTGGTGAGCATGGAGACCCAGGTTCAAACCCAGCTGAACCAGTCACACTAAGGAGCTTAAGTCAATAACTGGTGAAGAGTTGACATGGATTTTCTTCCAGAAGGGTGCTGCTGGAGGGCTAAACAAAGTTTCAACCCCTGTTGTGGGGACAGGAGGGCTAGGCCCTTCTCTACAAGAGGCCCTTGATTAGTGGGAGGGGTGACCTAATTCAAAACCTTTACAAGACATGTGGTGTGGTGTGGTGTGGTGTTGGGGCCAGAGTTCCCTTGCTTCACCACCCTATAATGACAGCAGATGTAACCAGGTGAGAAACGCACACTCAGCGAGATGCGATAGCTAATTAGGAAACAGACGACACCCTCGCCGTCACAGGCTGTTTCTTGGAGTCTCTGTGGAGCCAATCAATAGCAATCCATACCCTCCAGGCTGACAAGCAGGGGAATTGGTGTTAAGGCAGAGGCTGGGGGACTGGTAAATCAAAAACGAGGTGATGGTTTTGGAGAGCCTGGCATGCCCAAAGTAAAATGCCTCCCATTCAGGCCCAGAAAATAGGATATGCACATATTTAGTACCATTGGATAGGAAACACTCTGAAATTTCTACAAGTGTTAACCTTTTGTCTGTGAGTATAACAGAACAGATATGGCAGGCAAAAACCCGAGGAATTTCTGTCCTGGAAAAAGTGGTTTTGACACATTGCCTCATTTGGAACCCCTCCCTTATGAAAATGCCCATATAAGGGCATATGAATGCAGTACCTATTGCTTCCTCTGGATGTCAACAGTCTCGAGAAAGTGTTTTGATTCTTTTTAGCTGCTTTTAGATTGTAGAAGAGGACGAATATGGAAGTGGCCACACAGATGTCAATAGAAGAAAATGCGCGTTCCTGGCTGGCGCTCTCTGTGGTTTTTTCCTTTCTTATCGCCCAGTTTATATTCCGGTTGAAATATTATACTATATATACATAAAAGTGTTCCTTAGGATACATGTACAATTATGTTTGATTGTTCTTGGACAAGTTTATAGGTATAAGTTGAACGAGTTCTCTTCACGTTTCAATGGACGAGTGGAGGCTGTATTTTCTCATTATAACGCGCCAACCAAACTGAGATTTATGGATATAATACATTACTTTTTCTAACAAAAGAACCATGGATTGTCTTCGTTGGACACTTAGGAAGCCCTCTGCAGAAGTTCTTCAAAAGGTAATTGATTTGTTTTCCTGTGAAATGTGTTTTCTGTCGATCCGTGAAGGCTTATGAATTTATGATAATGGGAAAATATTGAAGGTGCTATCCTCAAACAATCAAATGTGGTGCTTTCGCCGTAAAGCCTTTTGAAATCTGACAACGCTGTGATATTGCCAAGAAGCAGAGCTTTTGATGACTATGCAACACTTGTATATTGATGAATGTTTAATAATTAAACTTTTGGATTTTGAATTTGGGGCCTTGCACCGCTCCCTAAGAAGTTAATTCCACTGTTATCTCTGTTACAGTTAGTCCAATTCGGAAGTCCGCTGTGGTAAGCTCGTCCCCCCCGGCTTGACCTGGCCTCAGACCATTTTCAGAATATTTGTCTTGACTTGAACATGATCCAACTGATTGCAAAACCCACCGTTTTATGTTTAAAAAATCCAGCAAACTCCTCACTGTTTGACCTAATTCTGACAAATATCCCCACTAGTTTTTATTGATTTAACCTTTATTTAACTAGGCAAGTCAGTTAAGAACAAATTATTATTTACAATGATGGCCTACCAAAAGGCAAAAGGCCTCCTGCGTGGATGGGGGCTGGGATTAAAAATATAGAAAAAAAACACACAACATGTGACAGGTGAGACAACACAATACTACATAAAGGGAGACCTAAGACAACTAGTACTTGTCCTGTGGTGTCTATGTTAAATTATCTCAGTGATTACTGTCCTATTCCATGCATTAGAGATACCAAACAGATTAACATTGATTCTCATATACTTATGAAAAAAAGAAAAATCACACGTTTTTATACATGTATTATACTGACTTTTAGCTATTTTTATCTCTCTGGCAGACAAACATGCTCCCTTTAAATTGCTTAGAGTGAAAAATATAACGAATCCTTGGTTCTCTGAAGAATTTTCAGATCTTGTTATGATGAGAAATCAGGCCTGGGCCAAGGCTATAGAAAAACTGATTATGTAGTTGATTGGCAGCTTTTCAGGCAATTGAGAAATAGATTCACTTCCTCAATCAAGAAACAGAAAACCGTTAATGCACTGAAGAGTAGAAATTCCCTTAAACAAGTTGTTTCAGACTCTGGCATCATTACTGAGAAAAATGAGAAGTGCTTTTAATCAGCATTTCATCTTTATTTTAGGTCCAAGGTTGCCAGGGTAATTTCTCTGCTGACTTGGTGGGTGTTGGAGTGGGCTAAGGCTGTCTGGGAGAGAGGAGAGGAGGAGCTGGCTTCGTATGAGGGGTTCATGGCTCTGAATAGAGATATCTTCAATCATCCACCAGGGGGCAGCGAGGGGGGTGAGAGCCTATTCTAACAACGGCAGGATGACCAGACTGCTGCCGAGTATGCGCTCACCTTCCGGACAGTAGCAGCATTCAGCAGATGGAATGCTACTCAGTAAAGGACTGCGTGAGGAGGTCCAGACGGAACTGGTATGTCGAGATGACAACCTCTCCAAACAAAAACTAAAACAGGAAGCACCAGTGACTCGTTCAATTAGAAAGTGGCCAGAAGAAGCAGATGGTAATCTACAGGATTGTTTTCATAGTACAGACTGGAATATGATTCCCGGATTCTTACAATGGCATTGAGGAGTACACCACATCAGTCACTGGCTTCATCAATAAGTGCATCGATGACATCATCCCCACAGTGACCGTACGTACATACCCCAAACAGAAGCCATGGATTACAGGAAACATCCGCGCTGAGCTAAAGGGTAGAGCTGCCGCTTTCAAGGAGTGGGACTTTAACCTGGAAGCTTATACGAAATCTCACTATGCCCTCCGACGAACCATCAAATAGGGAAAGCATCAATACAGGACTCAGATTGAATCGTACCACACCGGCTCCGATGCTTGTCGGATGTGGCAGGGCTTACAAACTATTACAGACTACAAAGGGAAGCACAGCCACGAGCTGCCCAGTGACACAAGGCTACCAGACAAACTCAATTATTTCCACGCTCACTTCGAGGCAAGTAACACTGAAGCATGCATGAGAGCATCAGCTGTTCCGGACGACTGTGTCATTATGCTCTCTGTAGCTGATGTGAGTAAGACCTTTAAACAGAACAACATTCAAAAGGCCGCAGGGCCAGATGGATTACCAGGACGTGTACTGCAAGCCTGTGCTGCACTGACCCTGTCTGAGTCTGTAATACCAACGTGTTTCAAGCAGACCACCATAGTCCCTGTGACCAAGAACACTAAGGTAACCTGCAGTAAATGACTACCAACCCATGGCACTCACGTCTGCAGCCATGAAGTGCTTTGAAAGGCTGGTCATGGCTCAACATCATTATCCCAGAAACCCTAGACTCACTCCACTTTGCATACTGCCCGAACAGATCCACAGATCTCTATCACACTCCACACCGCCCACTGCCCTCCACACCTGGACAAAAGGAACACCTATGTGAGAATGCTATTCATTGACTACAGCTCAGCGTTCAACACCATAGTGCCCTTGATGCTCATCACTAAATTAACTTCTTTGGCAGCAGCGCACGAGGTGACCGTTTTGGAGAGCCTGGCGTGCCCAAAGTAAAATGCCTCCCATTCAGGCCCAGAAAATAGGATATGCACATATTTAGTACCATTGGATAGGAAACACTCTGAATTTTCTAAGTGTTAACATGTTGTCTGTGAGTATAACAGAACAGATATGGCAGGTGAAAACCCGAGGAATTTCTGTCCTGGAAAAAGTGGTTTTGACAGATTGCCTCATTTAGAACCCCTCCCTTATGAAAATGCCCATATAAGGGCATATTAATGCAGTACCTATCGCTTCCTCTGGATGTCAATAGTCTCGAGAAAGTGTTCTGATTCTTTTTAGATGCTATTAGAGCAAAGAAGAAGACGAATAAGGAAGTGTCCACGCAGATGTCAATAGAAGTAAATGCGCGCTCCCGGCTGGCATGTTCTTTGGTTTTTCCTTTCTTATCGCCCAGTTTATATTCCGGTTGAAATATGATACTATTTATACTTTATACATAAAAGAGTTCCTAAGGATACATTTCAAATTATGTTTGATTGTTCTTGGACAAGTTTATAGGTATAAGTTGAACGAGTTCTCTTCACGTTTTAATGGAGGAGTCGACGCTCTATTTTCTCATTATAACGCGCCAACCAAACAGAGATTTATGGATATAATACATTACTTTTTCTAACAAAAGAACCATGGATTGTCTTCGTTGGACACTTGGGAAGCCCTCAGCAGAAGTTCTTCAAAAGGTAATTGATTTGTTTTCGCTGTGAAATGTGTTTTGTGTGAACCGCATGGTTTATGAATTTATGGTAATGGGGAAAAATATGTGGGGTGCTATCCTCAAACAATCAAATGTGGTGCTTTCGCCGTAAAGCCTTTTTGAAATCTGACAACGCTGTGATATTGCCAAGAAGCAGAGCTTTTGATGACTATGGATTTTGAATTTGGCGCCTTGCATTTCACCTGGTAGTGTCGGGAGGGAGCGCCCCACCGCTCCCTAAGAAGTTAAGCACCCTGGGACTATACACCTCCCTCTGCAACTGGATCCTGGACTTCCTGGCGGACCCGCCCCCAGGTTGTAAGGGTAGGTAACAACACATCCGCCACGCTTATCCTCAACATGGGGGCTACTCGGGGGTGTGTGCTCAGTCCCCTCCTGTACTCATGACTGCATGGCCAGGCATGACTCCAACCCCATCATTAAGCTTGCCGATTACACAACAGTGGTAGGCCTGATCACCGACAATGACAATAAAGCCTATAGGGAAGAGGTCAGAGACCTGGCCGTGTGGTGGCAGGACAACCTCTCCCTCAACGTGATCAAGACAAAGGAGATGATTGTGGACTACAGGAAAAAGAGTACCGAACACGCCCCCATTCTCATCCACAGGGCTGTAGCGGAGCGCGTTGAGAGCTTCAAGTTTCTTGGTGTCCACATCACCAACAAACTAACTTGGTCCAAGCACACCAAGACAGTCCTTAAGAGGGCACAACAAAACCTTTTCCCCCTCAGGAGACTGAAAAGATTTGACAAGGGTCCTCAGATCCTCAAAAGGTTCTACAGCTGCACAATCGAGAACATCCTGACTGGTTGCATCAATCAATAAAATGTATTAAATACTTAGGGAGTGGTGGGGCGCTAGCCGGTGAAATGCAAGGCGCCAAATTCAAAATCAAAAAGTTGAATTATTAAACATTCCTCAATATACAAGTGTTGCATAGTCATCAAAATCTCTGCTTCTTGGCAATATCACAGCGTTGTCAGATTTCAAAAAGGCAAAAAGTGTGCCTTGAACTCTAAATAAATCCCTGACAGCGTCACCAGCAAAGCACTATCACACCTCCTCCTCCATCACACCATCACACCTCCCCCATGCTTCAAGGTGGGAACCACACATGCAGATATCATCCGTCCACCTACTCTATGTCTCACAAAGACACGGCGGATGGAACCAGACCAAAGGACATATTTCCACTGGTCTAATGTCCATGGCTCGTGATTCTTGGCCCAAGCAATTCTCTTCTTCCCTATTGGTGTCCTTTAGTAGTGGGTTATTTGCAGCAATTCGGCCATGAAGGTCTGATTCACGCAGTGTCCTCTGAACAGTTGATGTAGAGATGTGTCTGTTACTTGAAATCTGTGAAGCATTTATTTGGGCGGAAATCTGAGGTGCAGTTAACTCTTGAAATGTTACGGATTGACTGACCTTCATATCTTAATGTAATGAGGGACTGTCGTTTCTTTTTGCGTATTTGAGCTGTTCTTGCCATAATATGGACTTGGTCTTTTACCAAATAGGGCTATCTTCTGTATACCACCACTACCTTGTCACAACACAACGCATTGGCTCACACGGATTTCCACCAATTTACTTTTACAAGGCACACCTGTTAATTGAAACGCATTCCAGATGACTACCTCATGAAGCTGGTTGAGAGAATACCAAGAGTGTGGAAAGGTTTCATCAAAGCAAAGGGCGGCTAATTTGAAGAATCTCAAATATAAAATATTTTTTGATTTGTTTAACACTTTTTTGGTTATGACATGATTCCATGTGTGTTATTTCATTGTCTGATTCGCACCTGTGTCAGTGGACTAATCCATTGCGGAGGCCGCAGGGAAGGCACAGTCCAAGAAAAAGGGGAGTGTGGCTAAAATGCACAATGCACGTCTCTTTCCAGAATGTGCTCTCTCCTGCCATTTCGTGTACATTCATTGCTTCATAACTTCGTTGTTAGTGTCTGTCAATTCCCCATTACATATATAACCAGTAGTACATTTACTGTTAATTCCCATCATTTCTAATATACAATGTTTTTTTGGCTATGGTCATTTCTCTTGCTGCATTCAATATATTATTATTACTTCAGTCTTTTAACGTTCACATTGTCGGAGTGGAGACGTTGTTTGCAGAGTGCACAACTTATGCTACACGTGAGAAAGACGTTTTGGTTAATTTTATTCCCTTCAGAAGTTTTGTCAATTTATTAACTGTTTTTTCTTTGGAGTGCTCCTGTCAATGCTCGTAAGTAACCTGACTATGCATAAAAGCAGACCTATGCTTCCTGGTCTTCGTGCAAATGTAAGCAAATAAATGTGCCCATTTGGGGATCTGATAGTATTTCTGATTGTCTTAACTCGCAACACATAATGAGCTGTGGAGCTTCTCAGTTTGCTAGTGTAAGCTTTAGGACAGACCAACTATCAACCAAGTTGATAGTTGATACAATGTTTCAAGTTAATTGCAGACAGGCCATGCGCAGTCAATGTGATTTATAGGATATTTATTTGTATTAGGATATTTTCTACCTGCAGGCTGCAGTCTTTATTTGTTGGCTTTATGTAGGCTATTTTTACATAGTTGGCAATAGCAATAGAACTTGGTCTGTTACTTTTAGATTTGTCAAATTTTCATTTAGATTTAGATTAACCACATGACAGTGATTTTAAGATAAGAAGTTGTTATTATAAATGAAATTAAACTGTTCCATGAAAATGCGTATATGAAAACCATACAGTGAGGGAAAAAAGTATTTGATCCCCTGCTGATTTTGTATGTTTGCCCACTGACAAAGAAATGATCAGTCTATAATTTTAATGGTAGGTTTATTTGAACAGTGAGAGACAGAATAACAACAAAAAAATCCAGAAAAACGCATGTGAAAAATGTTATAAATGGAATTGCATTTCAATGAGGGAAATAAGTATTTGACCCCTCTCAATCAGAAAGAGTTCTGGCTCCCAGGTGTCTTTTATACAGGTAACGAGCTGAGATTAGGAGCACACTCTTAAAGGGAGTGCTCCTAATCTGTTTGTTACCTGTATAAAAGACACCTGTCCACAGAAGCAATCAATCAATCAGATTCCAAACTCTCCACCATGGCCAAGACCAAAGAGCTCTCCAAGGATGTCAGGGACAAGATTGTAGACCTACACAAGGCTGGAATGGGCTACAAGACCATCGCCAAGCAGCTTGGTGAGAAGGTGACAACAGTTGGTGCGATTATTCGCAAATGGAAAAAACACAAAAGAACTGTCAATCTCCCTCGGCCTGGGGCTCCATGCAAGAACTCACCTCGTGGAGTTGCAATGATCATGAGAAGGGTGAGGAATCAGCCCAGAACTACACGGGAGGATCTTGTCAATGATCTCAAGGCAGCTGGGACCATAGTCACCAAGAAAACAATTGGTATCACACTACGCCGTGAAGGACTGAAATCCTGCAGCGCCCGCAAGGTCCCCCTGCTCAAGAAAGCACATATACATGCCCGTCTGAAGTTGTCCTCTGAATCATTCAGATGTTCATTGGCAATCTGGGTGAAAGTGTTGTGGTCAGATGAGACCAAAATGGAGCTCTTTGGCATCAACTCATCTCGCCCTGTTTGGAGGAGGAGGAATGCTGCCTATGACCCCAAGAACCTCATCCCCACCGTCAAACATGGAGGTGGAAAGATTATGTTTTTCTGCTAAGGGGACAGGACAACTTCACCGCATCAAAGGGACGATGTACCGTCAAATCTTGGGTGAGAACCTCCTTCCCTCAGCCAGGGCATTGAAAATGGGTCGTGGATGGGTATTCCAGCATGACAATGACCCAAAACACACGACCAAGGCAACAAAGGAGTGGCTCCAGTAGAAGCACATTAAGGTCCTGTAGTGGCCTAGCCAGTCTCCAGACCTTAATCCTATAGAAAATCTGTGGAGGGAGCTGAAGGTTCGAGTTGCCAAACGTCAGCCTTGAAACTTTAATGACTTGGAGAGGAGATCTTCAAAGAGGAGTGGGACAAAATCCCTCCTGAGATGTGTGCTAACCTGCTTGCCAACTGCAAGAAACGTCTGACCTCTGTGATTGCCAACAATGGTTTTGCCACCAAGTACTAAGTCATGTTTTGCAGAGGGGTCAAATACTTATTTCCCTCATTAAAATGCAATTCCTTTTAAAACATTTTTCACTTGTTTTTCTGGATTTCTTTTGTTGTCATTCTGGCTCTCACTGTTCAAATAAACCTACCATTAAAATTATAGACGGATCATTACTTTGTCAGTGGGCAAACATACAAAATCAGCAGGCGATCAAATACTTTTTTCCCTCACTGTAAGTGACACACAGTCAGGTAGCAATGGTAATATAAATTGGCATTCCACATGAAAAAGGTTGTAATGTAGCCTATTTCCGGCAACTTCAGGAACATAATGGCAGAATCTGTGAAGGCCAGCAGGAGCGAGTGGAGGATGGTCGGGTCGGGTACAGGTTTTTTTCTTCTGGTTATCCTGATCTCTGCCTCCCTCTTGAGTTATTTGCGTCTTATGTAATCAAACAGTGCGCTTAAAGCATCAGACAAGCTCAGTGCATTTAGTTGATTTTATTTAAACACATATGCTGTGTCTATATATGGAAAAATACACATTGAAAAATGTCTGCCAATCGATTAAACCTCTGTTATAGCTCTGTTCGGCATAATGATACATAGTCAAGTTTCTTTCTAATTGACTACGTTGGGAGCTTAATTCAAATCACATTGTAGCTCAGAGTTTGAATTCTAAAAGGCATCTCTTCAAATGTACCATTTAACAAGGTCCCTTCGTTTTTTTATTTACCAGCCTAACACCACCATGCCTGCATAGGTGCACATCACTTCAATGAAAGGCACATACACACAAGCACTTTCAAATGAAAGGCACACACATACACACACTTAAAATATCCACATGGAAATGACCCTCTGTTCGACCTTGGGAGTGCTTCTGGAAATCACTCCAAGGTCGGCCAGCGTGGCATCAGGGGGCTGTGCTAAGTACATATTAATTAGCCTAATTTGGGAAACAATGAGCAGATTCCTGATTTAGTTTCCTACTCACTGTGGAAGGAATACTCTCCCGTGCAACACTAGGAACAGTAGCATTTTTTTGGCCATTTTAGGTGAGGGCAGCATCGGTGGGGATTCGGTGGCTATTGTGGTATTTGATAGTATAGTTTTACATTTGTGCTTATGATGTGGATGCTAGCGTTGGTATGCATGGGTAGGGACAATACAAGGTAAGCAACAGTATGCAATGATGATGATGCTACAATGTGAGCAAAGCTATGGATTTGATGCTAAGTGCCCATTCTTGCATAAAGACTGCATTCTTGTGTAAATGGAACCTCACATACCTGCTAAAGCATTCTACACTAGTCATCGGTAAAATCTATAGAATGTAGAGATAAAGCAAAGTATCAATGTTACACAAAGAGAAAATTCCAGAATAGACTCCTATGAGCTCAACATTGTAGTAAGTTTGGCAAAGCAAACAACAGTGGAAGAGACAATGCTATGCAAAGCTTCGCAATCAATGCTATGGATGAACGGACGGTCATGGTTGTAAACCGGGACGAGATCTGTCAGGGGAGATTAATGTGCCGTCAACAAACTGCTCACAGGTGACGACACTGATTAGTCCCCAAACTCTGCCCCTCTGTTTAAAAATGGTTCATTAGACCAAAGACTGTATAAACCACACCTCCCTGGTTTTAAAGGCAATCAATGTCTCATTACAATGCCCCCATATGTCTTAAACCAATTTGGTTTGGGATTAGGGAAGGAAGGGTTGTAGTCTCAACCCCTCCTTGGTCAATATATTGGTTCCAGGTGCAAGCATACTTGAAGTAGTGAATGGGTATACAAACATAGTATATCCTCCCACATACACATAGTGATGTTACATTTGATACTTGAGCTTCATAGACATGCCGATGTGTGTACCTCTTTATCAGAGGTACGTCATCACATTTAACCAAGGTAAGGTGACTGTGAACATGAACAAGTACAAACAGATCAGCTATGAGATGCGTAAATCAATCAAAAAGGCTAAAATACTTTATGGGGACATAGTGGAGTCGCAACTCAATGGCTCAGACACGAGATGCATGTGGCAGGGACAATCATGGATTATAAAGGGAAAAGCAGCCACACCGAAGACTCAGTAGCAGACAAACTTAACACCTTCTTTGCCCGCTTCGAGGAACACAACACAGCACCATCTTCTGGGGCCCCTGCTGCTCACGAGGACTGCGGGCTCTCAATCTCTGTAGCTGATGTGAGTAGAACTTTCAAGCGTGTTAACCCTCTCAAGGCTGCCATCCCGGATGGTATCCCAAGCCATTTCCTCAGTGCATGCGCAGCCAAGCTGGTTGGAGTGTTTACGGGCATATTCAACCCCTCCCTTCAAGATGTCCACCATTGTTCCTGTACCCAAGCAAGCTATGGTAACTGAACTACATGACTATCGCCTCGTAGCACTCACTTCTGTCATCATTAAGTGATTGGAGACGCTAGTCAAGGACCATATCTCCAACTAGCCTGACACCCTAGACCCATTACAATTTGCATACCGCCCCAACAGATCCAAAGACGACGCAATTGCCTTTGCACTGCACACCGCCCTATCTCACCTGGACAAGAGGATACCTATGTGAGAATGCTATTCATCGAGCCCTCCAAACTCGTCACTAATCTCAGGGCCCTGGGTCCTAGACTTCCTGACGGGCCGACCCCAGGTGGTGAGGGTAGGCAACAACATCTCTGCTACGCAGATCCTCAACACAGGGGCCCCACAGGGGTGTGTGCTCATCCTCCTCCTGTACTCCCTGTTCACCCATGACTGCATGGCTATGCATGACTCCAACTCAATCATCAAGTTTGCTGATGAAATGAACCGCCTGATTATCAACAACGATGAGACAGCCTACAAGGAGAAGGCTAAAGCCCTGGCGGAGTGGTGCCAGGAAAATCACCTCCATTGATCATCCTTGAGATGTTTCTACAACTTCATTGGAGTCCACCTGTGGTAAATTCAGTTGATTGGACATGATTTGGAAAGGCACACAGCTGTCTATTTAAGGTCCCACAGTTGACAGTGCATGTCAGAGCAAAAACCAAGCCATGAGGTCGAGGGAATTGTCCGTAGAGCTCCAAGACAGGATTGTGTTGAAGCACAGATCAGCGGAAGGGTAACAAAACATTTCTGCAGCATTGAAGGTCCCCAAGAACACAGTGGCCTCCATGATTCTTAAATGGAAGAAGTTTAGAACCACCAAGACTCTTCCTAGAGCTGACAGAGCTCTAGAGTTCCTCTGTGGAGATGGCATAACCTTCCAGAAAGACAACCATCTCTGCAGCACTCCACCAATCAGGCCTCTATGGTAGAGTGGCCAGACGGAAACCACTCCTCAGTAAAAGGCACATGACAGCCCGCTTGGAGTTTGCCAAAAGGCACCTAAAGGACTCAGACCATGAGAAACAATATTCTCTGGTCTGATGAAACCAAGGTTGAACTCTTTGGCCTGAATGCCAAGCGTCACGTCTGGAGGAAACCTGGCACCATCCCTATAGTGAAGCATGGTGGTGGCAGCATCATGCTGTGGGGATGTCTTTCAGCAGCAGTGACTGGGAGACTAGTCAGGTACGAGGGAAAGATGAACGAAGCAAAGAGGGATCCTTGATGAAAACCCACTCCAGAGCGCACAGGACCTCAGACTGGGGCGAAGGTTCACCTTCCAACAGGACAATGACCCTAAGCACACAGCCAAGACAACGCAGGAGTGGCTTCGGGACAAGTCTCTGAATGTCCTTTAGTGGCCCAGCCAGAGCCCGGACTTGAACCCGATTTAACATATCTGGAGAGACCTGAAAATAGCTGTGCAGCAACACTCCCCAGCCAACCTGACAGAGCTTGAGGGGATCTACATAGAAGAATGGGAGAAACTCCCCCAATATAGGTGTTCCAAGCTTGTAGTGTCATACCCAAGAAGACTCGAGAATGTAATCACTTCCAAATGTGCTTCAACAAAGTCCTGAGTAAAGGGTTGGAATGCTAATATAAATTTCACATTTCTGTTTTTTTTGTTTTATAACTTTGCAAAAATAAAAATGTTTTTGTTTTGAAATTATGGGATATTGTGTGTAGATTGATAAGGGGAAAAACTATTTAATACATTTTAGAATAAGGGGTCTGAATTCTTCTGAATTATGTATTTATGCTACTGTATATACCATTTTTTATTTTACAAATTATTTTCTGTTTTATACACACCATATATATGATTGTGTATTTCTATTGTATTTGCTAGACATTCTACTGCACTGTTGGAGACAGTAACACAAGCATTTCGCTGCACCTGCCATAACACCTGCAAATCTGTGTAAGCGGTCAAATAACTCAACATTTGCAAAGCATTTCACACCAAAACTGTTGAAACTATAATTGAGCGCATCACTTTCAATACTATAATATTGCAGCATATCCTACAGACCATAAATAAATGGCTAAATTTTTTTGAGGGAGACATCTTCAAAGAGAAAATTATGTCAGTTTCAATCTTATCCAACTTCTAGATAGAAGATAATAAAAACTGTCAGCTTCATTAAATAGTACCCGCAAAACACCAGTCTCAACGTCAACAGTGAAGAGGCGACTCCAGGATGCTGGCCTTCTAGGCAGAGTTTCTCTGTCCAGTGTCTGTGTTCTTTCGCCCATCTTAAACATGTCTTTTTATTGGCCAGTCTGAGATAAGGCTTTTTCTTTGCAATTCTGCCTAGAAGGCTAGCACCTCAGAGTCGCCTCTTCATTGTTGACATTGAGACTGGTGTTTTGCAGGTACTATTTAATGAAGCTGCCAGTTGAGGACTTGTGAGCCATCTGTTTCTCAAACTAGACACTAATGTATTTGTCCTCTTGCTCAGTTGTGCACCGGGGCCTCCCACTCCTCTTTCTATTCTGGTTAGAGAATTTGCGCTGTTCTTTGAAGGGAGTAGTACACAGCGTTGTACGAGATGGAATAGCCTTCATTTCTCAGAACAAGAATAGACTGACGAGTTTCCGAAGAAATTGCTTTGTTTCTGGCCATTTTGAGCCTGTAATCAAACCCACAAATGCTGATGCTCCCGATACTCAACTAGTCTAAAGAAGGCCAGTTTTATTGGTTATTTAATCAGGACAACAGTTTTCAGCTGTGCTAAAATAATTGCAAAAGGGTTTTCTAATGATCAATTTACATTTTAAAATCAACTAGGATTAGCTAACACAACGTGCCATTGGAGCACAGGAGTGATGGTTGCTGATAAAGGGCTTCTGTACGCCTATGTACAGTTGAAGTCGGCAGTTTACATACACCAAATACATTTAAACTCAGTTTTTTACAATTCCTGACATTTAATCCTAGTAAACATTCCCTGTCTTAGGTCAGTTAGGATCACCACTTTATTTTAAGAATGTGAAATGTCAGAATAATAGTAGAGAGAATGATTTATTTCAGCTTTTATTTCTTTCATTACATTCCCAGTGGGTCAGAAGTTTACATACACTCAATTAGTATTTGGTAGCATTACCTTTAACTTGTTTAACTTGGGTCAAACATTTCGGGTAGCCTTCCACAAGCTTCCAACAGTAAGTTGAGGAAATTTTGGTGTAACTGAGTCAGGTGTGTAGGCCTCCGCATTTTCTGTTCTGCCCACACATTTTCTATGGGATTGAGGTCAGGGTGTTGTGATGGCCACTCCATTACAGTGAGGGAAAAAAGTATTTTATACCCTACTGATAATGTACGTTTGCCCACTGACAAAGAAATGATCAGTCTATAATTTTAATGGTAGGTTTATTTGAACAGTGAGAGACAGAATAACAACAAAAAAATCCAGAAAAACGCATGTGAAAAATGTTATGAATTGATTTGCATTTTAATGAGGGAAATAAGTATTTGACCCCTCTGCAAAACATGACTTAGTACTTGGTGGCAAAACCAATCACAAAGGTCAGACATTTCTTGTAGTTGGCCACCAGATTTGCACACATCTCAGGAGGGATTTTGTCCCACTCCTCTTTGCAGATCTTCTTCAAGTCATTAAGGTTTTGAGGCTGACGTTTGGCAACTCGAATCTTCAGCTCCCTCCACAGATTTTCTATGGGATTAAGGTCTGGAGACTGGCTAGGCCACTCCAGGACCTTAATTTGCTTCTACTGGAGCCACTCCTTTGTTGTCTTGGCCGTGTGTTTTGGTTCATTGTCATGCTGGAATACCCATCCACGACACATTTTCAATGCCCTGGCTGAGGGAAGGAGGTTCTCGCCCAAGATTTGACGGTACATGGCCCCGTCCATTGTCTCTTTGATGTGGTGAAGTTGTCCTGTCCCCTTAGCAGAAAAACACCCCAAAGCATAATGTTTTCCACCTCCATGTTTGACGGTGGGGATGTTGTTCTTGGGGTCATAGGCAGCATTCCTCCTCCTCCAAACACGGCGAGTTGAGTTGATGCCAAAGAGCTCCATTTTGGTCTCATCTGACCACAACACTTTCACCCAGTTGTCCTCTGAATCATTCAGATGTTCATTGGCAAACTTCAGATGGGCATGTATATGTGCTTTCTTGAGCAGAGGGACCTTGCGGGCGCTGCAGGATTTCAGCCCTTCACGGCGTAGTGTATTACCAATTGTTTTCTTGATGACTATGGTCCCAGCTGCCTTGAGATCATTGACAAGATCCCCCCGTGTAGTTCTGGGCTGATTCCTCACCGTTCTCATGATCATTGCAACTCCACGAGGTGAGATCTTGCATGGAGCCCCAGGCCGAGGGAGATTGACAGTTCTTTTGTGTTTCTTCCATTTGCGAATAACTGTTGTCACCTTCTCACCAAGCTGCTTGGCGATGGTCTTGTAGTCCATTCCAGCCTTGTTTAGTCTACAATCTTGTCCCTGACATCATTGGAGAGCTCTTTGGTCTTGGCCATGGTGGGGACTTTGGAATCTGATTGATTGATTGCTTCTGTGGACAGGTGTCTTTTATACAGGTAACAAGCTGAGATTAGGAGCACTCCCTTCAAGAGTGTGCTCCTAATCTCAGCTCGTAACCTGTATGAAAAAACACCTGGGAGCCAGAAATCTTTCTGATTGAGAGGGGGGTCAAATACTTATTTCCCTCATTAAAATGCTAATCAATTTATAACATTTTTCACATGCGTTTTTCATGATTTTTTTGTTGTTATTCTGTATCTCACTGTTCAAATAAACCTACCATTAAAATTATAGACTGATCATTTCTTTGTCAGTGGGCAAATGTACAAAATCAGCATGGGATCAAATATTTTTTTCCCTCACTGTACCTTGACTTTGTTGTCCATAAGCCATTTTGCCACAACTTTGGAAGTATGCTTGGGGTCATTGTCGATTTGGAAAACCCATTTGCGACCAAGCTTCAACTTCCTAACTGATGTCTTGAGATGTTGCTTCAATATAGCCACATAATTTTCCTGCCTCATTATGCCATCTATTTTGTGACGTGCACCAGTCCCTCCTGCAGCAAAGCACCCCCACAACATGATGCTGCCACCCCTGTGCTTCACGGTTGGGATGGTGTTCTCCCCCTTTTTCCTCCAAACATAACGATGGTCATTATGGCCAAACAGTTCCATTTTTGTTTCATCAGAACAGAGGACATTTCTCCAAAAAGTACGATCTTTGTCCCCATGTGCAGTTGCAAACCGTAGTCTGGCTTTTCATATGGCGGTTTTGGAGTATTGGCTTTTCCTTGCTGAGCGGCCTTTCAGGTTATGTCGATATAGGACTCGTTTTTACTGTGGATATAGATACTTTTGTACCTGTTTCCTCCAGCATCTTCACAAGGTCCTTTGCTGTTGTTCTGGGATTGATTTGCACTTTTCGCATCAAAGTACGTTCATCTCTAGGAGACAGAACGCGTCTCCTTCCTGAGCGGTATGACTGCTGCGTGGACCTGTGGTGTTTATACTTGCGTACTATTGTTTGTACAGATGAACGTGGTACCTTAAGGGGTTTGGAAATTGCTCCCAAGGATGATCCTGACTTGTAGAGGTCTACAATTTGTTTTCTGAGGTCTTGGCTGATTTCTTTTGATTTTTCCCATGATGTCAAGCAAAGAGGCTGAGTTTGAAGGTAGGCCTTGAAATACATCCACAGGTACACCTCCAATTGACTCAAATTATGTCAATTAGCCTATCAGAAGCTTCTAAAGACATGACATCATTTTGGGGAATTTTCCAAGCTGTTTAAAGGCACAGTCAACTTAGTGTATGTAAACTTCTGACCCACTGGAATTGTGATAGTGAATTTTAAGTGAAATATTCTGTCTGTAAACAATTGTTGGAAAGATTACTTGTGTGATGCACAAATTAGACGTCCTAACCGACTTGCCAAAACTATAGTTTGTTAACAAGACATTTGTGGAGTGGTTGAAAAACGAGTTTTAATGACTCCAACTTAAGTGTATGTAAACTTCCGACTTCAACTGTATACTATTACATTACAAGGTTCTCCCCAAAGAATGTAAGAGGAGCATGGTGCCACCTTGTGGACTGGCTGGGCCACTATGTAATTTTGAAAACAAAGTACAAATAATAATAATAACAATGACAATAATAATAAAAAATAATATACAGTACCAGTCAAACGTTTGGACACACCTACTCATGCCAGGGTTTTTATTTATTTTACTTTCTACATTATAGAATAATAGTGAAGACATCAAAGCTATGAAATAACTTTTAATGGAATCATGTAGTAACCAAAAAACTGTTAATTAAAATTTTAATATTTTGTATATATTTGAGATTCTTCAAAGTAGCCACCCTTTGCTTTGATGACACTTTGCACAAGCTTGGCATTCTCTCAACCAGCTTCATGAGGTAGTCACCCGGAATTATTTCAGATAACTGGTGTGCCTTGTTAAAAGTTATTTTGTGGAATTCCTTTCCTTCTTAATGTGTTTGAGCCAATCAGTTGTGTTGTGACATGGTATGGGTGGTATACAGAAGATAGCCCTATTTGGTAAAAGACCAAGTCCATATTATGGCAAGAACAGCTCAAATACGCATAGAGAAATGACAGTCCATCATTACTTAACTTGTTAGGGAGCGGCTCCAGAGGTGACGGTTTTGGAGAGTCTGGCGTGCCCAAAGTAAAATGCCTCCCACTCAGGCCCAGAAAATAGGATATGCACATAATTAGTACTATTGGATAGGAAACACTCTGAAATTTCTACAAGTGTTACAGTTTTGTGAGTGTAACAGAACCCATTTGGCAGGCAAAAACCAGAGAGAATTCCATCCGGAAATGTCATTCTGGTGGCTTATGGCTCACTTAGAGAGACTGCCTCTTGAAAACTCTTTATACCAGGACACTGAATGTAGGCAAAAACCAGAGAGAATTCCATCCGGAAATGTCATTCTGGTGGCTTATGGCTCACTTAGAGAGACTGCCTCTTGAAAACTCTTTATACCAGGACACTGAATGTAGTACCTATTGCTTCCACTGGATGTCAGCAGTGTATAGGTAAAGTTTCATGGCAATCGGAATCAATGTGTTCAATAGGTAGGGGTTTTGGTGAGGGGACCTCTTTTTCAGTTGCACGTTTTTGGGCGCACGTTTGGCTGAGCGGTCCACTTTATTTGACTTATATAACGTTTAGGTGACCATCCAAATGAAAGATAAGCTAAGGATGCATTTTAATTGGTTTTTGTTTTGTTGAGGGAACGTTTATAGGTTTAGTTGAACGCGTTCTCTTCATGTTGGATTTTCTGAACACAAGGCGCCAACCAAACTGAGATTTATGGATATAATAAATTACATTTTTTAACCAAATACCCATGGATTGTCTTCGTTGGACACTTAGGAAGCCCTCTGCAGAAGTTCTACAAAAGGTAAGGCACAGGTTTTCCCTGTGAAATGCATTTTCTATCGACCGCGCTGGCTAAAGATTTCATGGTTATGGAAAATATTGAAGGTGCTACCCTCAAACAATCAAATGTATTGCTTTCACCGTAAAGCCTTTTTGAAATCCGACAACGCTGTGATATTGCCAAGAAGCAGAGCTTTTGATGAGTATGAAACACTTGTATATTGGTGCATGTTTAATAATTCAACTTTTGGATTTTGCCTTGCATTTCATCTGGTAGTGTTGGGAGTGCGCCCCACCACTCCCTAACCAGTTAAAGACATGAAGGTCAGTCAATCTGTAACGTTTAAAGAACTTTGAAAGTTTCTTCAAGTGCAGTCCCAAAAACCATCAAGCGCTTTGATGAAACTGGCTCTCATGAGGACCGCCACAGGAAAGGAAGACCCAGAGTTACCTCTGCTGCAGAGGATAAGTTCATTAGAGTTACCAGCCTCAGAAATTGCAGTTCAAGAAACAGACACGTCTCAACATCAACTGGTCAGAGGAAATTGTAGTGGTAGTGTCGGGAGTGGGGCGCTAGCGCACCACCGCTCCTGAAGAAGTTAACAGAATGTGACTGGCAGAATGGGAGTGGTATGTGGAGGATGAGGGCTGCAGTAGATGTCTCAGATAGGGGGGAGTGAGGCCTAAGAGGGTTTTATAATAAGCATCAACCAGTGGGTCTTGCGGCATATATACAGAGATGACAACTTGTAGACTTGTTTACGTGCTACTGCTGCTGTGCGGTTTGTTGCTAACCTTACTTTGCTACCTGCCAACTTTAAGTTTTTTACTTTTTAATTACCGTTTTAAATTTTGATTTTTTTCCCTTGCTCAACTTTTTTCATTTAACTTTTTCACCCCGGATGCTTTATCTGGACGTTGTTCGTCAGGACATCCACCAGCCGAAGCTAAGTAGTAACATTATGAATTGCAGTCGCTGTGTACTCATTATATACAGGAGAACGATCGCCATATGGCGAGGATAGCCGTGCTGCAATCCCAGCTTCAGACGCAATCGTTAGGGAAGTGTAATTTAAGTGTAGGAAAGGATGAAACTGCGTCTGTGCCACCAATAAGTACAGATAGTAGTATAAATCCCATTGCACAGTCCCCGCACCCGGACAATTTTCTCTTGGCTTCTGGAGGGAAATGCTGTAGCAAAGCACAACCAGTGTCGCTTTTTCAGCTGACAGAAACTTTCAACCGGTTCTCCCCATTAACTTCTTAGGGAGCGGTGGGGCGCACTCCCTACACTACCAGGTGAAATGCAAGGTGCCAAATTCAAAATCCAAAAGTTGAATTATTAAACATGCATCAATATACAAGTGTGTCATAGTCATCAAAAGCTCTGCTTCCTGGAAATATCACAGCGTTGTCAGATTTCCAAAAGGCTTTACGGCGAAAGCACCACATTTGATTGTTTGAGGATAGCACCCCACATATTTTCCCCATTACCATAAATTCATAAACCATGCGGTTCACACAAAACACATTTCACGGCAAAAACAAATCAATTACTTTTCGAAGAACTTCTGCTGAGGGCTTCCCAAGTGTCCAACGAAGACAATCCATGGTTCTTTTGTTAGAAAAAGTAATGTATTATATCCATAAATCTCTGTTTGGTTGGCGCGTTATAATGAGAAAATAGAGCCTCCAATCGTCCATTGAAACGTGAAGAGAACTCGTTCAACTTATACCTATAAACTTGTCCAAGAACAATCAAACATAATTTTAAATGTATCCTTAGGAACACTTATGATTAAATAGTATAATATTTCAACCGGAATATAAACTGGGCGATAAGAAAGGAAAAAAACAAAGAACGCGCCAGCCGGGAGCGCGCATTCACTTGTATTGACATCTGTGTGGACACTTCTTTATTCGTCGTCTTCTCTGCTCTAAAAGCATCTAAAAAGAATCAGAACACTGTCTCGAGACTGTTGACATCCAGAGGAAGCGATAGGTACTGCATTCATATGCCCTTATATGGGCATTTTCATAAGGGAGGGGTTCTAAATGAGGCAATCTGTCAAAACCACTTTTTCCAGAACAGAAATTCCTCGGGGTAAAATTCCTCGCCATATCCGTTCTGTTATACTCACAGACAAAATGTTAACACTTTTAGAAAATTCAGAGTGTTTCCTATCCAATGGTACTAAATGTGTGCATATCTTTTTTTCTGGGCCTGAATAGGAGGCATTTTACTTTGGGCATGCCAGGCTCTCCAAAACGGTCACCTCGTGCGCTGCTCCCAAAGAAGTTAAGCAATGGTTTGGAGTCAGAGGCCGAGCCTTCTCTGGTCTCTCCTCCTCCCATTATGGGGTCTGAGACGCTGAAGCCTCCCACCATTAGCTCTGACAAATTGAAAACCATAATCATTGGCGACTCCATTGCCCATAGTATTAGACTTAAAACGAATCATACATCGATCATACACTGTTTACTAGGGGGGCAGGGCTACTGACATTAAGGCTAATCTGAAGATGGTGCTGGCTAAAGCTAAAACTGGTGAGTGTAGAGAGTATAGGGATATTGTTATCCACGTCGGCACCAACGATGTTAGGATGAAACATTCAGAGGTCACCAAGCGCAACATAGCTTCAGCGTGTAAATCAGCTAGAAAGATGTGTCGGCATCAAGTAATTGTCTCTGGCCCCCTCCCAGTTAGGGGGGAGGGATGAGCTCTACAGCAGTCCCACAACTCAATCGCTGGTTGAAAACGGTTTTCTGCCCCTCCCAAAATATATAATTTGTAGATAATTGTCCAGAGAGAGTCTGGGACTCACCCACATACAGGACCAAGCAGTTTTGAACATGAAAAGTTATTAACCAATTAGGCACATTTGGATCAGTCTACAACTTTGCACATACACTGCTGCAATCTAGTGGCCAAAATCTAAATTGCAGCTGGGCTCGAATAATACATGATGGCCTTTTTCTTGCATTTCAAAGATGATGGTACAAAACAAATACAAAAGAACAGTCGTTTGTTCTTTGTATTATGTTTTACCAGATCTATTGTGTTATATTCTCTTACATTCCTTTCACATTTCCACAAACTTCAAAGTGTTTGCTTTCAAATGGTTCCAAGAATTTGCATATCCTTGCTTCAGGTCTTGAGCTACAAGCAGTTAGATTTGTGTATGTTATTTTAGGAGAAAATGTAAAACAAGGGGCCAATCCTTAAGAGGTTTTAACCATCTAACTTAGGATATCAATTTAACCTTGCGTAATACAGTCTGATGCAGTCGCACCCCTAAAAACAAAAAACATTTGGCATAAGAAACTAGCTCCCTGGTATACAGAAAAATTCCCAAGCCTTGAAGCAAGCCTCCAGAAATCCTTGAAGCAAGCTTCTGGAAATGGCGCTACACCAAACTGGAAGTCTTCCGACTAGCTTGGAAAGACAGTATAGTACAGTATCGAAGAGCCCTCACTGCTGCTCGATCATCCTATTTTTCCAATTGAATTGAGGAAAATAAGAACAATCCTACAATTATTTTTGATACTGTCGCAAAGCTAACTAAAAAGCAGCATTCAAGAGAGGACGGCTTTCACTTCAGCAGTGATAAATTCATGAACTTCTTTGACGAAAAGATCATGATCATTAGAAAGCAAATTACTCCTCGTTAAATCTGCGTATTTCTCCAAAGCTCAGTTGTCCTGAGTCTGCACAACACTGCCAGGAATAAGGATCATGAGAGACACTCAAGTTTTGTAATACTATATCTCTTGACACATTGATGAAAATAGTCATGGCCTGTAAACCTTCAAGCTGCATACTGGACCCTATTCCAACTAAACTACTGAAAGAGCTGCTTCCTGCGCTTGGCCCTCCTACGTTGAACATGATACATGTCTCCCTATCCACCGGATGTGTACCAAACTCACTAAAAGTGGCAGTAATAAAGCCTTTCTTGAAAAAGCCAAACCTTGACCCAGAAAATATAAAAAACTATCGGCCTGTATCGAAAAGCTGTTGCACAGCAACTCACTGCCTTCCTGAAGACAAACAATGTATACGAAACGCTTCAGTCTGGTTTTAGACCCCATCATAGCACTGAGACTGCACTTGTGAAGGTGGTAAGTTACCTTTTAATGGCGTCTTATCTGTCGGAAAGATATCAGTTTGTCTCTGTAGATGCTTTGTCCTCTGACAAATCAACTGTACATTTCGGTGTTCCTCAAGGCTCTGTTTTAGGACCATTATTGTTTTCACTATTTAATTTACCTCTTGGTGATGTCATTCGGAAACACAATGTCAACATTCACTGCTATGCGGACGACACACAGCTGTACATTTCGATGGAACTTGGTGAAGCCCCAAAATTGACCTCCCTGGAAGCCTGTGTTTCAGACATAAGGAAGTGGATGGCAGCAAATTGTATACTGTTAAACTTGGACAAAACAGAAATGCTAGTTATAGTTCCCAAGAAACAAAGAGATCTTCTGTTGAATCTGACAATTAATCTTTACGGTTGTACAGTCGTCTCAAATAAAACTGTGAAGGACATCGGTGTTACTCTGGACCCTGATCTCTCTTTTGACGAACATATCAAGACTGTGTCAAGGACAGCTTTTTTCCATCTACGTAACATTGCAAAAAATCTGGAACTTTCTGTCCAGAAATGATGCAGAAAAATTCATCCAGACTTTTGTCACTTCTAGATTAGACTACTGCAATGTTCTACTTTCCGGCTACCCGGATAAAGCACTAAATAAACTTCAGTTAGTGCTAAACACGGCTGCTAGAATCTTGACTAAAATCCCAAGATTTGATCACATTACTCCTGTGCTAGACTCTCTACACTGGCTTCCTGTTAAGGCTAGGGCTGATTTCAAGGTTTTACTGCTAATCTACAAAGCATTACATGGGATTGCTCATACCTATCTTTCCGATTTGGTCTTGCCGTACATACCTACATGTACAGTACAGTCACAAGACGCAGGCCTCCTTACTGTCCCCAGAATTTCTAAGCAAACAGCTGGAGGCAGGGCATTCTCCTTTAGAGCTCAATTTTTATGGAATGGTCTGCCTATCCATGTGAGACTCGCAGACTCGGTCTCGACCTTTAAGTCATTATTGAAGACTAATCTCTTAAGTAGGTCCTATGATTGAGTGTAGTCTGGCGCAGGAGTGTGAATGTGAACGGAAAGGCACTGGAGCAACAAACCGCCCTTGCTGTCTTTGCCTGGCCGGATTCCCTCTCTCCACTGGGATTCTCTGCCTCAAACCCTATTACGGGGGCTGAGTCACTGGCTTACTGGTGCTGTTCCATGCCGTCCTTAGGAAGTGTGCGTCACTTGAGTGGGTTGTCTCAGGACAGTAAGTTGGTGGTTGAAGATATCCCTCTAGTGGTGTAGGGGCTGTGCTTTGGCTAAGTGGGTGGAGTTATATCCTGCCTGTTTGGCCCTGTCTGGGGTATCGTCGGACGGGTCCACAGTGTCTCCTGACCCCTCCTGTCTCAGCCTCTAGTATTTATGCTGCAATAGTTTATGTGTCGGGGGGCTAGGGTCAGTCTGTTATATCTGGAGTATTTCTCCCTTCTTATCCGGGGTCCTGTGTGAATTTAAGTATGCTCTCTCTAATTCTCTCTCTTTCTCTCGGAGCACCTGTCCTAGGACCATGCCTCAGGACTACCTGGCCTGATGACTCCTTGCTGTCCCCAGTCCACCTGGTCGTGCTGCTGCTCCAGTTTCAACTGTTCTGCCTGCGGCTATGGAACCCTGACCTGTTCACCGGACGCGCTACATTGTCCCAGACCTGCTGTTTTCAACTCTCTAGAGACAGCAGGTGTGGTAGAGATACTCTGAATGATCTGCTATGAAAAGCCAACTGACATTTACTGCTGAGGTGCTGACCTGTTGCAGCCTCTACAACCACTGTGATTATTATTATCGGACCCTGCTGGTCATGCATGAACATCTTGGCCATGTTCTGTTATAGACTCCAACCGGCAGAGCCAGAAGAGGACTGGCCACCCCTCATAGCCTGGTTCCTCTTCAGATTTGCCACCAATGCTCCTTATAGGACACTGCACTCCATACTCTTCTGTAAACTGGTCATCAATCAATCAATCAATCAATCAATCAAATGTATTTATAAAGCCCTTCTTACGTCAGCTTCACCACCGTGCTTCTACACCTGCATTGCTTGCTTTTTGCGGTTTTAGGCTGGGTTTCTGTACAGCACTTTGTGACCTCAGCTGATGTAAGAAGGGCTTTATAAATACATTTGATTGATTGATTGATGACCAGTTTACAGAAGAGTATAGAGTGAAGTGTCCTATAAAGAGCATTGGTGGCAAATCTGAATGGTAAAGAACATCTAGACAGTGTACCATCTAGCCATACTCCCAAATACTTGTATGAGGTTACTACCCCAAGCTCTAAACCCTCAGAGGTAGTAATCACACCGGTGGGGAGAGGGGTATTCTTTTTACCAAACCACATGACCTTTGTTTTGGAGTTGTTCAGAACAAGGGTAAGGGCAGAGAAAGCTTGTTGGACACCAAAAAAGCTTTGTTGTAGAGTGTTTAACTTCTTAGGGAGCAGCGCATGAGGTGACCGTTTTGGAGAGCCTGGCGTGCCCAAAGTAAAATGCCTCCCATTCAGGCCCAGACAATAGGATATGCAGATATTTGGTAACATTGGATAGGAAACACTCTGAATATTCTAAAAGTGTTAACCATTTGTCTGTGAGTAAAACAGAACGGACATGGCAGGCGAAACCCCGAGGAATTTCTGTCCTGGAAAAAGTGGTTTTGACAGAGTGCCTCATTTGGGAACCCCTCCCTTATGAAAATTCCCTTTTAACACAAAATCCAGGGAGGGGCCAGTTGAGTATAAGACTGTATCATCTGCGTATAAATGTATGAGAGAGCTTCCTACTGCCTGATCTATGTTGTTGACCTAAATTGAGAAGAGCGTGGGGCCTAGGATTGAGCCTTGGGGTACACCCTTGGTGACAGGTAGTGGCTGAGACAGCAGATGTTCTGACTTTATACACTGCACTCTTTGAGAGAGGTAGTTAGCAAACCAGGCCAAAGACCCCTCAGAGACATCAATACTCCTTAGCCGGCCCACAGGAATGGAATGGTCTACCGTATCAAAATCTTTGGCCAAGTTGCAGGTTGACACATCCATAACCTGAGCGGAAACCAGATTAAATAAAGCCAGTCAGTTGATTATTGACAAGTTTTTCCAACACTTTTGATAAACAGGGCAAAATATGAATTTCTCAACCCAATTGAGATGGTTTGGGATGAGTTGGACCGCAGTGAAGGAAAAGCAGCCAACAAGTGCTCAGCATATGTGGGAACTGCTTCAAGACTGTAGGAAAAGAATTCCAGGTGAGGCTGGTTGAGAGAATGCCAAGAGTGTGCAAAGCTGTCATCAAGTGTGGCTACTTTGAAGAATCTAAAACATATTTTGATTTGTTTTACACTTTTTGGTTACTACATAATTCCATATGTGTTATTTCATAGTTTTGATGTCTTGACTATTATTCTACAATTTAGAAAATAGTAAAAATACAGAAAAATGAGTAGGTGTGTCCAACCTTTTGACTGGTACTGTAGCTGCCATTAGCTGGTTAGTTTCTTGGTCAAAGCACCTTACATTTTATGGGATTTGTGATCCTTTTTGCTGTAGGATTATGGACATGGCGATAGTGGGTGAAACATTATGTACAATGTTTTAAAAATCATGTGCTCCTAACATGTCCTGTGCTGTGTTGTGCTGTGTTTGGGGTGAATGACAGGTCTGGTTATAGCACTGTATCATTTTATAGGGTTTTAGAGATATCACCTCCATGCAATGCTGTAAGGGGCACTATAGCAAGCTTGGCTGAGGTCCCTGTCCTGGCCCCTGATTCAGGGGTAAAGTGGGACAGTGGATACAGGCTGCAGCACAAGGCCCTGTTCACAGAAGGGCCTCGTGCCACCTGGACCAACTCTCCCATACTCTCCTATAGATCCCTCCACCACGCCTCTGCAAGAGTATCCATATATTTCTTTATCTATATTTATCGTCTTCCCTTCTTCTTTCCCATAGCTAAAACTGTGAGAGGAAATACACCTCACTTATACCCAACTAACTTTTACCCTACAAACACGCACGTTTTCCCAACCAAAAGATACCAAACTTCCATGTCAAAACCTCCACCTATTTTACCATCTAAATATCCCCCATGGATACTCCTGGAGAGCATATTCCCATTTTTAAATGTACCACTATTCCTGCCCATAATTCTGGGAATGTCTTATTCTGGTAAGGTTTTAGGGGGGCCGTGGAGGGATCGATCACGGTGTTCCCTGCCAACTTACACTGCACGTCTACCCGGATGGACTTGATGGCAGCCACCCCCACCCCGTTGTCGGCCTTGCAGTAGTAGCGGCCGCCCTGCACCCGCTGGATGCCCTCGATGATCATCGTCTCGTTGTAGATGGACGTCTCCTGGAACTTGTCTGAGGCGCTGCCTGCTGTCTTTGTCCAACGCACCTGGAGAGGAGATTTGTTGGTTAGTTAGGCATAGAGCATAGTATAGAGTATATTTATACTATATCCAACCAAAAACTTTGATGTGCAACTTTTCTGCGTTGGAAGTGCTTCACCCGTAATGTAATCTGGGAGATTGGGGGGCCAAAGTGTATGGTTGACATGGCAGTCAACATTTTGGCCTAGTGGCCTTTCTCAAGACAAAGATACAAATGGAGATACTGGAGTTCGGATAGGCTTACTTCTTGAGTAATGACAACCAATGGCACTACAGCGCCTACCGTAATATCCATTGTGCACTTCATCCAGTTTGTTTAGTGCTTTCATTATTTTCACTTTGTGAAAAAGCAGATAGATGCTTTCATGTTTTTACTAGAAACCAAGCTCTTTTGAGTAAAATAACGCTCAAGAATCCACAAAACCCTTCACCTCTATACAGTGATCTTTGCTCAACACCATGACCGATGTCAATTAAACCAATAAAAAGCCTCATTAACCCCTGTCCTATCATCCTCTACAGGACAATAAACTCTGTCTTACTATCAGAGGACATTCTTGATAACAATGTGATCTGGGCATGTCGATAGTTAGTGATATAGTGTGTGTGGTTTTTTCAGTGTTAGTGTGTCTGTGTGTGTGTGTGTGTGTGTGTGTGTGTGTACGTAATGTCGATGATTAGGGTGTGTGTACCAGCGTGTGAGCGTGCGTACTGTTGATGGTTTGGCTGCATTAACCCCTTTCCTATCATCCTCTACAGGACAATAAACTATGTCTTACTACTAGCCATTCCTGATAAAAAATGTGAGCTGGGAGTGTCAATGGTCGTGTGTGTGTGTGTGTGTGTGTGTTGTTGTGGCTGAAATTACAGGTGACACGGTGGGCTTGGTATATTATCTACTTTATATTATATGAGTAAACTACGTTGTGTTGCTCATCTCTGCTGTCCTGCGCCTGACTCTTTTTGCACCAACTACACCAAGCACATTGACAAGAGGATTATGTTGTAATACTGTTATTGCATCAAATTGTTGTTTTATGCAACAGAATAGGGGGTTCTTAGAACTATATTTTGTCTGAGTGAACTGAGAGTGGGCCTCTAGGGCTTAATGCTGACAGTAGATTTACGATGCCTTAGGCCACATTCCAGTCATGTGAGGGAGATGGCTCCGGTTTGACTGGAAGGTACCAGGGGGCCAGACCCTGGTTTCTACACAATGAGAACAGTCTTTACAGCAGATACTGTTTGCTGTCAATTATTAGTATCTTTCATACAAATCCTAACCTTGTGACCCATTCCATACATCTGTTGTTTGTCATGAACATTCAGGAGGATAAACTTTGCTATAAAATGCTGTGGCTCAAATCCGCTAATTGAGCTCTCAATGAATCATCTAGGGGTGGTTCGTCGACCAGCTTCATTATTGCAATAATGAATCGATTTTATTAATACGTTTTGAATAAAGTAATATCCAAATTGGGGATTGACCTTGTCTCTTCTCATTATTGATTAGAATTTCCACTATAATTTTGGCGACGAGGGGGATCTCTTCAACTTCACCTGTTGACCACTCCTGAAGATCTGGGTAAACTGTCCACAGGGGATCAGAAATTGGGATCTCAGGGAAAACCACACTCGTTATTGAGCAGCTGGACCTATGATCTGAGAGGTAGCAAGCACGGGTGGATACCAGATCTCAAACATAGTACTGAGAGAGGTACTCTTGGACAAGCTATCAATAAGTGATGAAATTATAAATATAAAATACAAATAATAAAAACATAAAAGAACCTGTTGAGGGTACGCTCAGAGCGAGGTCTTCCTTAAATGCTTCTGGGACAAAGTTACAACATTTTATTTAGAATTGACCGAAAGTAAATATTCAATGCTTTGCATCTACTGTGCTTTCAGAAAGCAATCATGCCCCACATTTTGTTTTGTTTCAGCCTGAATACAACATGGAATAAATAGATTTGTTCTCTCACCCATCTACACACAATAACCCATATGACAAAGTGAAAACATGTTTTTAGAAATGTTTGCTAATTTATTGAAAATGAAATACAGAAATATATATCATTTACACCCCTGAGTCAATACTTTGTAGAAGCACCTTTGGCAGCGATTACAGCTGTGAGTCTTTTGTGTTACGTCTATGAGATTTGCAAACCAGGAATGTACAATATTTGCATATCATTCTTTTTTAAATTCTTAAATCTCTGTCAAGTTGATTGTTGATCATTGCTAGAAAGACATTTTCAAGCCTTGCCATAGATTTTCAAGCCGATCTAAGTCAAACTGAAACTAGGCCATTCAGGAACAGTCAATGTTGTATTGATAAGCAACTCCAGTGTAAATTTGGCCTTGTGTTTTAGGCTATTATCCTGCTGAAAGGTGAATTTGTCTCTCAGTGTCTATTGGAAAGCAGACTAAACCAATTTTTTTATTTTTTATTCTGTACAATCTTTCTTCTTTTCACTTTGTCATCTAGATTAGTATTGTGTAGTAACTACAAAGTTGTTGATCCAGCCTCAGTTTTCTCATATCACAACCATTAAGAGGGCCACAGATGTGGTGACTTTCCAGGACTGAGTTGAGTTGATAAGAGTGTTCTTAAGTGAGATATCCTTGGACATGATTATTAATTAGCCAGTTGCGGGCAACTAAAAGTCCAGATCCGGGGTACTGAGTTGATCACAGTAGGACTGGTGAGGTTAATGTATTGAACGAGGAACTAGAGTGCAAGTGACACGCGAGGGCATCTGGGTTGGTAAAATTGTAATTATAACGTGTAATGTTTTCATTAAATGTTTTGATAAATTAGGTAAATAGGTATTCCCTGGGTTACTATTGTCAGGAGGCTATTGTGAGTGTTTTGTTTTGGGATCACTAATTAGGCAGTATTTTGATAAAGGTATGGGTTTCCCTGTTCATATAGACAGGGTTAAAAAAAGACAGGGTTTTCCTCGTCTGTCTCATTCCCCTGTGTGTCTTTTGTTATTGTTTTCTGTGAATGTGATACAAGAGTGTGTGAGGGTAGAAATAAGTGTTAATCTTAAATTTGGATAATAAGATATAGAAATGTTCATAATAAGACTATTTTCATTTGGATAATAAGTTTTGATATCAAGTTATCTCGGGGTTCCATCCATCATTGCCCATCATAGAATATTTCGGGGTGGTATTGAGAGCAGGATGTTATTTTAGATAGTAGCAGCAAGTCTATAGTTTATGGAAGGCTTGAATTTGCTGTGTTTTCCAGGAGGCTAGAGAACCACCATGACCGGGCAGAGCAGTGTCCAGTAAACGTCAGGGTTTCTTTCCACTGGGAGAACGTTTTCTAAGCAAATGGATTGGTTGATGTGAGTACCTAAGCATTTCTAACGTTCTATGTGGATTCTGTGAAAATATAAAAATATGATGAATTGTATTTGTGTATAATTGATTACCAGAGATTTGATAAAGTAGTAATTATATTATATACTAACTCGTGCACCCAGATGTAGACGTATGTCAGGGCTTGGAAAAAGAAATACATACTTTTTTTGTGAGTTGATATTTTATATAAAATACATCAGTCAATTCCCTAGGGAAAAGACACATTTCAGTGGGCACAATACTACAGCCTCTTACTACCCACAACTTCGATTATAGCCTAGTTTTATCATGCAATTTATCCAATCTCTAGTTATCAATTATACACACATACAATTCATCTTGAAATTATAGACGTTTAATAAGTGTGAAGCAGAGGTTGGTATTAAAAATATAGAGTCATATTGTTAAGATTACTACATGTAAACATTGCCTTCTAGTAAAGGAGAGAATAATCATGTTTGGTTTCTTTTATTTTCTAAACCTTACAATGAGTGACAGTGGCAAAGACATGGATAGGGAGGTTTGGGATAGGGAGGTTTGATTTAAACTTCATGAGTGTTGACAGTATGTGAATAGTAGTATGTTATTTGTGGGGCTTTTGGATAGCACTCTAATTATACAATATTTTTGTAATTTGAAGAAGCTGAGGTTTCAAAACAAGGTCTAACGATTGAGCCTTGAGGTTGTAAAATAGATTAGCTGCGGTTGACCTCGAGCGGGGTGTAAGGGACTCAGTGGGACATTTGCAGCAGAGGTCTGAATAGTTGAATCGGAAAAGTTATTTGAAAGTTTCTGATTACTGTTGCTCTGTTTTATAGTTTAGGTAACATCAGTGAATTTGAGCAGGAAGTTAAATATTCTAAAAGTATGATTTGTTTCCATTACGTGGAACAGTGTCCAGTAATTAAAGTAGATCAAAATAAGTATTGAATATTACGCTGAAAAGACAGCAACAACTTTTTAAAGGTTCTAGACTTGATAAACAACAAGTTAATATTTTTACTAAATTAATTCTACAGGATGCAATGATTAGATTACCGGAAAGGGGTTATGGGTACACTGAGAAATTGACACTTTCTCTTCCAGGAGAATGGGGGTAGTCATTTTCTCTCTCTTTGAAAGGTTTCCTGAGGCCATGGTCTTGGGAGAGCGGTTAGTGAAATTTGGCAGATTTATATGTATACAAAAGTATTCATCCCCTTGGCATTTTTCTTATTTTTTTTGCATTACAACATGTAATTTAAATGGATTTTTATTTGGATTTTATGTAATGGACATACACAAAATAGTCCAAATTGGTGAAAAAAAATACTTGTTTCAAACACAAAATATAGGATAAGTGGTGCGTGCATATGTATTCTCCCCCTTTGCTATGAAGCCCCTAAATAAGATCTGGTGCAACCAATTACCTTCAGAAGTCACATTATTAGTTAAATAAAGTCCACCTGTGTGCAATCTAAGTGTCACATCATCTGTCACATGATCTCAGTGTATATACACTTGTTCTGAAAGGCCCCAGAGTCTGCAACATCACTAAGCAAGGGGCACCACCAAGCAAGCGGCACCATGAAGACCAAGGAGCTCTCCAAACAGGTCAGGGACAAAGTTGTGGAGAAGTACAGATCAGGGTTGGGTTATAAAAAAATATCCTAAACTTTGAACATCCCATGGAGCACCAGTAAATCCATTAATAAATGGAAAGAATATGGCACCAAAACAAACCTGCCAAGAGAGAGCCGCCCACCTAAACTCACAGACCAAAAATCTCAGTGGCTAGATGTGCCAAGCTTATAGAGACATACCCCAAGAGACTTGCAGCTGTAATTGCTGCAAAAAGTATTTATTTTGGGGGGGTGAATAGTTATGCACGCTCAAGTTTTCTGTTTTGTTGTCTTATTTCTTGTTTGTTTCACAGTAAAAAATATTTTCATTTTATCATAATCATTTTCAAAGTGGTAGGCATCTTGTTTAAATCAAATGATACAAACCCCCAAAAAATCTATTTGAATTGCAGGTTGTAAGGAAAAATGCAAAGGGGGATGAATACTTTCTGAAGTCTTTATTTTCTGAGTTTAATTGAACAATTGTGAATTCTTTTGATAAGAAATGTATTGGAAATGTACTGTAAACCTGGTATACGAAATGTCTATGGTATGATGGTGTGGCCTTGGCCTGGTTAAAAAAAGGTTAAATGAGTAAAAATAAAATAAATTGGCTTTCCGGGGGTAGGGAAAAACAGTTACAATAGGGCGAGTACAGTGTTGCAGCAGCTGTACTGAAGAGTATTAATTGGATGTATCCCAAATAGCACCATATTCCCTATTTAATTCACTACTTTTGAGTGCACTATACAGGATATAGGGTGCAATTTGGGACACATAACTTCACCCCGGGGGAAACTTCACCTGGAGTGAGATAATAATAGTGTTGGAGAGAAAGACTTGTATTAGTGAAAGAGGCAGGTGAAAGAAGGAGAGAAAATGCTAGTTATTGGGAGGATGGAAAAAGAACACGGTTTGTAGAGTGCAGTTGAAGTGGGGGATGGGGGCATGCTGGATGTGAGAGAGAAAGTGAGAGAAGATAGGAGCAGAAGAAACCCATTGAAAGTTGATGAGAGGGATCGAGAGAGAGAGAAAGAGGAATGGGAGGAGACAGGATAGAGGAGAAGAAAAATACCCTGGATTTAATGAAAGACAGAGCAGAGCAGGGGAGTCTTTCTCACTCTGACACGAGCCACTGAAAAACATCACCCTCTTTCTCCTCACCAGCTTTTCTTTCCCAGTGTTCCCTGTGGAGGAGGTATGGCACATCCATCATGTCTCTCTCTATTCTCTCCCTTTATTGACTGAGTAGGGAGATGCAACGGGTCTTGCAGTTCATCAGAATTTTTTTTAAAACAAGAAATTAATTCATCTCCGCTAATTTGGCCAATATTTTCTTTATTCTAATAGGAGTGCAAATTATTGAGAGGTTCTTTGTCAGGGGTGAGGGTGATATGTGTAAAAAATTGTATCGCTTATCAAATCAAATCAAACTTTATTTGTCATATGCACCAATATAAAAAGCGCAGCCCTTAACCAACATTGCAGTTCAAGAAGAGTTAAGAAAATATTTACCATGTAAAAAAAAATGAAATAAATATAGAAAAAATAAATAAAATACAAAATAAGATTAAATAAAAATATGAAAAAATAGTTAAAAAAGTGAGAAAAAACATTAAAAATATAAAAGTGATAAAAAAAATTAAAAGAATGGAAAATACAGAAATAATTGAAATATAAAATAAAAACAAATTATAGTTATTGTAAAATTCACAGTGACTTAATAGCCAGTACAGTGGCTTGCGAAAGTCTTTTTCCTATTATGTTGCCTTACAACCTGGAATTACAACCTGGAATTAAAATTGATTTTTGGGGGGTTTGCATCATTTTATTTACACAACATGCCTACCACTTTGAAGATACAAATATTGTTTCTTGTGAAACAAACAAGAAATAAGAAAAAAAACTGAAAACTTGAGCGTGCATAACTAATCACCACCCAAAAGTCAATACTTTGGAGAGCCACCTTTTGCAGATATTACAGCTGCAAGTCTCTTGGGGTATGTCTCTATCAGCTTGGCACATCTAGCCACTTGGATTTTTGCCCATCCTTCAAGTTGGTTGGGTTCCGTTGGTATACAGCAATCTTTAAGTCATACCACAGATTCTCAATTGGATTGAGGTCTGCCACTAACTTGCTGTACTTTTACAGACCTTTTCTGATTACAAGATAGCTTAACATTAGTTGACAACTACTAAGCATTCTTTGTGAGCACACTTGGGACACCCCCTCACCTGGCCTCAACCTCTTGGTTGGCAGCAAACTGACCTTCTTGCCACACCTTCAGGTCAGTGAGCGTGACAGAGATCAGCCACAGTAAGTTACTGTGTAATTTACAATAACTACTTGCAGCAGGCTGACAGTAAATTATTGACAATTATGCACAATAACCTCTTACACGCCCACAACGTGAAAATTATTTTTAGCTTACATTGTCTCAGGGCTGGGTTTTAGTTGAATGTTACCACCCACCAGCATGGTCTGCTTGTTTTTCTATTAATTAAAAACACCAACTGCACAAAATACTCCTGTATCAAGATTATTGTGTCAGACTCAATGAACAAATTTGGACACATCTGGGATACATGCTGTCAGATGCAGCTTGTCACTCTCTGTTTCATATTTGTTGACACATCCTAACATCTCAAAAGTAAGCATTTGATCTCTTTTTTAATAATTGTATTATCAATTTGAATTTATCTTTAAATTAAGGGTGCTCATTGCTGTCACCATGAAAATAGTTTCTGTTCAACCCCTATTAGAAAATGTCACAGTAGGTTATAGTAGAACCTAGACCTTACAGACCGGGGCTTTTATTAATTAAACTTAAAGACATGTTAAAAACGCATCAATTAAATCTTCACATGTGGAGCAGTATCATCTGATAAAAAAAGCCCTGGAGTGAGCCAACGCCGTGTGGGGAGAGCAAGGAGCAGCGTTGGACCACTACGAGGAGTTCACCCGCCATTTCCGGGCAGTGTTTGACCATCCACCTGAGGGTAGAGCGGCGGGTGAACGCTTGTTCCACCTCAGACAGGAGATGAGGAGCGCACAGGACTTTGTGCTGGAGTTTCGAACACTGGCCGCCGGTGCGGGATGGAGTGACAGGGCCCTGATCGACCAATATAGATGCAGTCTGCACGAGGACGTCTGGCGGGAGCTGGCATGCAGAGACACCACCCTTTCTTTTGACCAGCTGGTGGACCTGTCCATCAGGCTGGATAACCTGCTGGCCACCCGTGGACGTATGGATCGGGACCTGTAATTTCCATCCCCCAACACTGCTCCGACGGCTATGGAGCTAGGATGTACTGAGTTTAGGGAGGCCGGAGGAGGGGCTATTCCCTGCACCCTCTGTGGTTGCAGAGGGCACACTGCTGGTCGGTGCAGGGGGGGTTCCTCAGGGAGTCGAGGCAGCAGGCAGGGCACTATCGGGTCAACCCAGGTAAGTAGGCATCAGTCTCACCCAGAGCTCCCTGTTGCTCACATGTTTTTGTTTGTTAATTTTCCAGATTGTTCCCTGCATTCCCAGCATAAAGCGCTAGTCGATTCAGGCGCAGCTGGGAATTTTATTGATCGTTCATTTGTTCATAGTTTAGGGATCCCGTTGTTCCTGTTGATATGCCCTTCCCTGTGCACGCCTTAGATAGTTGACCATTAGGGTCAGGGCTGATTAGGGAGGCTACCACTCCACTAAGCATGGTTACGCAGGAGGGTCATGAGGAGAGAATCGGTCTCTACCTCATTGATTCTCCTGCATTTCCCGTGGTGTTGGGCCTACCCTGGTTGGCCTATCATAATCCCATTATTTCGTGGCAACAGAGGGCTCTCAAGGGATGGTCACGAGAGTGCTCGGGGAGGTGTGTAGGTGTTTCCATCGATGTGATTATGGTGGAAAGTCCAAACCAGGTCTCCACCGTGCACATCCCCTCTGAATATGCCGATTTGGCTTTCGCCTTCTGTAAAAAGAAGGCAACTATATTACCACCCCATCGACGGGGGGATTGTGCGAAAAATCTCCTGGTAGACACAGCACTTTCCAGGAGTCACGTGTATCCGAATCTCTGGGGCAGGGATACATTCGGCCTTCCCCTTTTTGCCTCCTCGAGTTTCTTTTTTGTGAAGAAGAAGGATAGAGGTCTGCGCCCCTGTATTGACAATCAAGTTATCAATCAGATCACTGTGAGGTACAGCTACCCGCTGCCTCTTATAGCCAGTGCGATTGAGTCAATGCACGGGGCGCGCTTCTTCACAAAATTGAATCTCAGGAGCGCATACAATCTGGTGCGTATCCGGGAGGGGGACGAGTGGAAGACGCCATTTAGTACCACCTTAGGGCACTAGTACATCGTCATGCCGTACAGGTTAATGAATGCTCCATCAGTTTCCAGGCATTTGTAGACAAGATTTTCCGGGACTTGCTCGGGCAGGGTGTAGTGGTGTATATCGACGACATTCTGATTTACTCCGCTACATGCGCCTAGCATGTGTCCCTGGTGTGCAAGGTGCTTGGTCGACTGTTGGAGCATGACCTGTACCTGTACGTCAAGGCTGAGAAATGTCTGTTTTTCAGTCGTCTCCTTCCTAGGGTACCGCAGTCGTCTCCTTCCTAGGGTACTGCATTTCCAGCCGTGCGTAATAGGCTGACTCCCACCACGGTAAAGGAAGTGCAGCGTTTTTTAGGGTTTGCCAACTACTACCGGAGGTTTATCCGGGGCTTTGGTCAGGTAGCGGCTCCCATGACCTCACTGCTGAAGGGGGGACCGCTGCGACTGCTGTGGTCAGCTGAGGCGGACAGGGCTTTTGGTCACCTGAAGGCTCTGTTTACCTCGGCTCCCGTGCTGGCTCATCCGGATCCCTCTTTGGCATTTATCATAGAGGAGGACGCGTCCGAAGCTGGGATAGGAGCTGTGCTGTCTCAGCGCTCGGGTTCGCCACCTAAACTATGTCCCTGTGCCTTCTTTTCGAAGAAGCTCAGCTCGGCGGAGCGCAACTATGATGTGGGGGACCGGGAGCTGTTGGCTGTCATCAGGGCTCTGAAGGTGTGGAGACACTGGCTCCACCTCAGTGTCCAGCTGGGCGTATGTACGTTCCGTCTGCTGTCCGCGACCGTCTGATCTATTGGGCCCACACGTCACCCTCCTCTGGTCATCCTGGCATCGGTCAGACAGTGCGTTGTCTTAGTGGGAAGTACTGGTAGTCCACCTTAGCTAAGGACGTGAGGGTTTATGTTTCCTCCTGTTCGGTGTGTGGTCAGCTGAGGCGGACAGGGCTTTTGGTCACCTGAAGGCTCTGTTTACCTCGGCTCCCGTGCTGGCTCATCCGGATCCCTCTTTGGCATTTATCATAGAGGAGGACGCGTCCGAAGCTGGGATAGGAGCTGTGCTGTCTCAGCGCTCGGGTTCGCCACCTAAACTATGTCCCTGTGCCTTCTTTTCGAAGAAGCTCAGCTCGGCGGAGCGCAACTATGATGTGGGGGACCGGGAGCTGTTGGCTGTCATCAGGGCTCTGAAGGTGTGGAGACACTGGCTCCACCTCAGTGTCCAGCTGGGCGTATGTACGTTCCGTCTGCTGTCCGCGACCGTCTGATCTATTGGGCCCACACGTCACCCTCCTCTGGTCATCCTGGCATCGGTCAGACAGTGCGTTGTCTTAGTGGGAAGTACTGGTAGTCCACCTTAGCTAAGGACGTGAGGGTTTATGTTTCCTCCTGTTCGGTGTGTGGTCAGCTGAGGCGGACAGGGCTTTTGGTCACCTGAAGGCTCTGTTTACCTCGGCTCCCATGCTGGCTCATCCGGATCCCTCTTTGGCATTTATCATAGAGGAGGACGCGTCCGAAGCTGGGATAGGAGCTGTGCTGTCTCAGCGCTCGGGTTCGCCACCTAAACTATGTCCCTGTGCCTTCTTTTCGAAGAAGCTCAGCTCGGCGGAGCGCAACTATGATGTGGGGGACCGGGAGCTGTTGGCTGTCATCAGGGCTCTGAAGGTGTGGAGACACTGGCTCCACCTCAGTGTCCAGCTGGGCGTATGTACGTTCCGTCTGCTGTCCGCGACCGTCTGATCTATTGGGCCCACACGTCACCCTCCTCTGGTCATCCTGGCATCGGTCAGACAGTGCGTTGTCTTAGTGGGAAGTACTGGTAGTCCACCTTAGCTAAGGACGTGAGGGTTTATGTTTCCTCCTGTTCGGTGTGTGGTCAGTGTAAGGCACCTAGGCACCTGCCCAGAGGGAAGTTACAACCCCTACCCGTTCCACAGTGGCCTTGGTCACACCTGTCGGTGGACTTTTTGACGGATCTTCCTCCGTCACAGGGTAACACCACGATCCTGGTCGTTGTGGATCGGTTTTCTAAGTCCTGCCGCCTCCTTCCTTTGCCCGGTCTCCCTACGGCCCTACAGACTCCGGAGGCCCTGTTCACCCATGTCTTCCGGCATTTAGTTTCTGATCTGGGTCCCCAGTTCACGTCCAGGGTTTGGAGGGCGTTTATGGAACGTCTGGGGGTCTCGGTCAGCCTTACCTCAGGTTTTCACCCAGAGAGTAACGGGTAGGTGGAAATTGTCAACCAGGATGTGGGTAGGTTTCTGCGGTCCTATTGCCAGGACCGGCCGGGGGAGTGGACAGTTTTCATCCCCTTGGCAGAGATGGCCCAAAACTCACTCCGCCACTCCTCCACTGGTCTCTCCCCTTTCCAGTGCGTACTGAGATACCAGCCGGTTCTGGCATGTGGCATCAGAGCCAGATCAAGGCTCCTGCGGTGGATGAATGGTTTAGGCGCTTGGAGGAGACCTGGGAGGCCGCCCATGCGCAACTACAACGAGTCATGGGGCGGCAGAAGGCGAGTGCCGACCGCCACCGCAGTGAGGCCCCGGTGTTCGCCCCAGGGGACAGGGTCTGGCTCTCGACCCGAAACCAGCCCCTCCGCCTTCCCTGCCGGAAGCTGGGTCCGCGGTATGTGGGGCCCTTTAAAGTCCTGAGGAGATTGAACGAGGTATGTTATAAGTTACAGCTTCCCCCAGATTACCGTGTTAACTCCTCGTTCCATGTGTCTCTCCTCAGGCCAGTGGTGGCTGGTCCACTCAAGGAGTCTGAGGTACGGGAGGTTCCTCCGCCTCCTCTGGACATTGAGGGGTCCCAGGCATATACTGTTCTAGCCATTATGGACTCAAGACGTCGGGCAAGGGGCCTCCAGTACCTCGTGGAGTGGGAGGGGTACGGTCCGGAGGAGAGATGCTGGGTGCCGGTGAGAGACATCCTAGACCCTTCGTTGCTGCGGGAGTTTCACCGTCCACCCGGATTGCCCTGCGCCTTGTCCTCCGGGTCGTCCCCCAGGCCGGTGTTGGCGCGCTGCTGGAGCCGCGCGTCAAGGGGGTACTGTCACAACTTCAGCCGAAGTTTGTCCCTCTCCTTGCTCGGGTGGCTTTCGGCGGTCGACGTCACCGGCCTTCTAGCCGCTACCGATCCATTATTCATTTTCTGTTGGTTTTCACACACCTGGTTTACATTCCCATGATTAGATGTTATGTTCCCCTCATGTTTTTGTGCGTGATTGTTTGTTATTATTGTTTCCATGTTGTGAGTGGTTGTTATCCCTCTCTTATATTGAATTTCAGTAAAACTCATGAACACTCATCTTTGTTGTCCTGCGCCTGACTCTGCCATACCGGATCACGGAGAGCCCTTACAGGAATTGTATTAAGATGGTCATACCATGGATCATTTAGCTATTTGATTTAGAATTACAGGACCCCTGTAGATATAAAAAAATATAGATATAAAAATTATTTGATAAAATATAGAATTTTGCCTTAACTGCTATAGCCCATAGAAACGCATTGAATAACACATTCATAGATGGCAAAAGAGACAGTCCAAAATTAATCATAAGGAAGTAGGTTTTAAAATGTCTGTAATATATCTATGAGATATAAGAAAGCTCAGGAATATATTTACATTTAAATTATCATATATTTAACACCTTTTATAGGCACAAGAATATTTCCATACTTCCATTCATTTTTTAAACCATTACCAGGTTACCTTTGGACGAGTCTCGTGACACTTGTGGGACAATACGGAGAACACCATCGTGTTAGTGAGAGTCTCATCTTTCTATAGAGTGGTCATATTAGTTTGTAGGCCAAACCGTTCGGACACTACAGACGTGAGAAGACTGAGTTTCGGGATGTCTCTTGGTCTGACAAACAGCGATGTAGCTCTACCACTTTCCACCACATTTGCAGAAGGCTGACAAAAGTTGATGTGGTGGATTGAGACACAGCTCATTAATAATATCTCTAGTTTAAACAGACAGATTTTGATAGGGACTATTTTATGACGTTAATTACATTGACGCACCGGTGCATCAATCGACTCTAGGGGGTTATTAAAAGGAAAAAATGTAAGTTTATACCTCAACGTCTATAGTCTGTCATTCAAATTACAACATTTGTCATAGGTCTACTGTACTTTATGCAGTTGACACTACAAATACACAGTTAAAGCCAAAAATGTTATTATGTTGACTAATATTTGTTTACAATAAAATAAACTACTCAAACCTGTTTTACGAATCACAATCTATACCTCTGACATCCCAAAGAAAGAAAGAAAAAGGTATAGCCCACAAAAATTGAAATATCTTTATTTACAGAACAAAATACATCATTTTGTAGTCAAGAGCACTGGAAAGGGCAAAATAGTGTTAGTGTTTAAATGAAAACGCTTCAACTCTGGTCTAGCTCGAGCAGTCAAACAAAGTAATGTTTTAATACCTGTTAATGCTAAGATGTTGAGTCTTTCTTTCTCAACTTTAGGTCATCAGCTGTCAGATGTAAAACACACTGTTAACAGTGTGTAGGCCAAGGGTATCCAACTCTGATTTTGGAAAGCAACTCGAGGGGGGTCCTGTGTAGGTTATCTTTCCAGCCCTGCAGTAACACACTTGAATAAGCTAATTATAGACCAGACTTAAGAACATCATTCTTTGAATGTGTGTTAGTGATGGACTGGAGCAAAGGTCTGCACACAGTAGCTCTCCAGGACCAGAGTTGGATAACCTTGGTTTAGTAATAATAATCACAGTGGTTGTAGAGGGTGCAACAGGTCAGCACCTCAGGAGTAAATGTCAGTTGGCTTTTCATAGCATTCAGAGGTCGAGACAGCAGGTGTGGTAGAGAGGGATGAGCGAGCAGCCTTTCTGGCTGCAGAGCCACAGTCAGAACTAACTTAACCCATTTCCGATTCCACCACACGGACATAAGTGTATTGACTCTGAAATATTCCGTAGCCCCGTAGCGATGTTGGTCATCTCATGAAAAACAAATCTTTGTCCATTTGTTTCATATTAAAGTCTGTCGTAGTTGTATTTCAGCCCAAGTCAAATGGAAGTGAAGGACAGTTTTGAGGTGTGTGTGTTTTCAGATACTCTGTTTTCATCTTTTCATTAGGTTTGTAGATGGACTGACAAAGTTGCTACAGTTTTACCTGATCACAGTCATTGGTCCATTAATGTCAATGGCTAAGCACCATACAAAGGAGAGTAATACAAGATTACTACCAATTTTTCCCCAATATTTTTTGTTTATGGGAGTCAATAATAAATCTGATGGACTATTACATTCACCGCTATTGTGTTAACTGCACAATTCTAGTGGGAATATGTGTAACTTGATCTAAGGGAATCTCAAAGTACCTTGGTCGAAAGAGGGTAGAGGATGTCAATGAGTCAGCATATATTGACCAGATGTAGAGCCAATATACTGCTGTGATGCTTTGTCTGTCATTCCTTGATATGACTGGCAATACAGAACTCCCATTGCCTTAAGTAGGGCATCCACAACACAATTTTGGCCCTGATTTAGCTGTCCCAGGCAAGTTTTTGAGATCGGAGACAAAATCCCCATGTCATTGCCTACTCAGGGTGCGAGGCCGTCACCAATGCTTGATTAATGTGCGGGGGTCCTGACCGCAATCTGAGGGCTACCGATCCCGTCTTTGCGCCGTCCCAGACGTCCTGATATTTTCAAACGTTTGATTTTATCGGCACAAAATCGGCAATTCTCTTGTAGTGTGAGATGTGCAACAACAAGTTCTGAGAACGATGATCAGCAGTAGCCAATGAGAGCTCGCAAGAGAAAAAGCCATCACCCAGAATGTGTAGACTCTTGAGCAGGAGCTATGACTACTACATGTATGCGTTTTTATTTGCCTTTAACCAAAGCCAAAGTGTCAAATCTTTACAGATCTGATCTTCACAAGCTATGTTATTCAATTCAAAATGTTTTGGCTAGATATTTCAACTCTATATGGCAAGTGTGAATGTCTGACTGAAAACGTTTATGAGGCTGCTTTGAGCCACAACTCGTCCTAGCTACGTTAACAATCTAATCACATCATTGCATTATTGTTTCCGTGAGACAGCATAGAATCCTCACGACCAAGTGTGTGATTCCTCGTCTGTGCCACATAGTGAGTGCACCACTATGTTGGCAAGAAAAAAACGACAGAAAATACGGTTGTTTAATGTGAGGCTCAGCGATGTTAGGATTTTGAAAGTCGTGCAGTGAATGGCCGGCATTAGATGTCCCCTCTCACTCCCTCTTCCCCCTTAATCTCTTCTCCCTCATTTTTTACCCCATCCCATAACTGCACATTTTAATTATCTTAACTGATTCAAGTCGATTATCCTAGAGGACACGTTTATTAATGCCCATTGTTCTCCAAGTGATCCTTTCCTCAGTCTCTTTCCCACACAGCAAAATCAATGGTGACAATTTAACTCTGAAAGTGTTAAATGTAAGCTACTTTCAGTGAACATTTGAATCCACTGAACTGGTGTTGAAATAACACTTTGGAAAGTGTTAAAGATTTAACTCTGTAGCAGTGTTCCTTTTTCAACTCTTAAAGTGGTCAAATTAACTTGATTGTGGTGTTTGCATAGCTCTACAGTAGAATTACACCTACAGTGTAAAATATAACACTTGATTGAGTTTAAACTGGACTCACTATGCTTAGTGCTGACACTTTTTCACTGTATGAAATAAACAGCTGTAATGTTACAGTAAATCATTTTGGGGTGTTGTTTTAACACACTATGTTGTAAAGTCTATTTTGCATATTTCCAAGGGTACCTTTTCTTTCCGAGTGAATTACTTTATTTGTTAGTGACAGAGACATGGATATTGAATTCTTTCATTTTAAAGTGTTTGGCTTTCACAAAAGTGAGTACCAAGGCAAATACTATTATTTCAATTGCACCCAGAAATCTGCTCCTTTTACTCTCTGTTCTGAACGTACTAGACGACCAGTTCTTTTAGCCTTTAGCCATACCCTTATCCTACTCCTCCTCTGTTCCTCAGGTGATGTGGAGGTTAATCCAGGCCCTGCAGTGCCTAGCTCCACTCCCATTCCCCAGGCGTTATCATTTGTTGACTTCTGTAACCGTAAAAGCCTTGGTTTCATGCATGTTAACATTAGAAGCCTCCTCCCTAAGTTTGTTTTATTCACTACCCTAGCACACTCTGCCAACCCAGATGTCCTAGCCGTGTCTCAATCCTGGCTTAGGAAGACCACCAAAAACCCTAAAATGTCCATCCCTAACTATAACACTTTCTGACAAGATAGAACTGCCAAAGGGGGCGGTGTTGCAATCTCCTGCAGAGTTTTGTCTTACTATCCAGGTCTGTACCCAATCAATTTGAGCTTCTACTATTAAAAATCCACCTTTCCAGAAACAAGTCTCTCACTGTTGCCGTTTGCTATATACCACCCTCTGCCCCCAGCTGTGCCCTGGACAGCATATGTGAACTGATTGCCCCCCATCTATCTTCAGAGCTCGTGTTGTTAGGTGACCAAAACTGGCGACATGCTTAACACCCCGGCCATCCTACAATCTAAGCTTGATGCCCTCAATCTCACACAATGATGTCGCTCTTGCTGCTGGTGATTCTCTGATCCACCTCTACGCAGACGACACCATTCTGTATACTTCTGGCCCAACTAACCTACAGATGAGCTTCAATGCCGTACAACTCTCCTTCCGTGGCCTCCAACTGCTCTTAAATGCAAGTTAAACTAAATGCATGCTTCAACCGATCACTGCCCGCACCTGTCCGCCCGTCCAGCATCACTCCTCTGGACGGTTCTGATTTAGAATATGTGGACAACTACAAATACCTAGGGTCTGGTTTGACTGTAAACTCTCCTTCCAGACTCACATTAAGCATCTCCAATCCAAAATTAAATCTAGAATTGGCTTCCTATTTCGCAACAAAGCATCCTTCACTCATGCTGCCAAACATACCCTCGTAAAACTGACCATCCTACCGATCCTCGACTTCGGCATGTATAAAATAGCCTCCAACACTCTACTCAACAAATTGGATGCAGTCTATCACAGTGCCATCCGTTTTGTCACCAAAACCCCATATACTACCCACCACTGCGACCTGTACGCTCTCGTTGGCTGGCCCTCACTTTATACTCGTCGCCAAACCCACTGGCTCCAGGTCATCTACAAGTATTTGCTAGGTAAAGCCCCACCTTATCTCAGCTCACTGGTCACCATAGCACCCGTAGCACATGCTCCAGCAGGTATATCTCACTGGTCACCCCCAAAGCCAATTCCTACTTTGGCTGCCTTTCCTTCCAGTTCTCTGCTGCCAATGACTGGAACGAACTGCAAAAATCACTGAAGCTGGAGACTCATATCTCCCTCACTAGCTTTAAGCACCAGCCGTCAGAACAGCTCACAGATCACTGCACCTGTACATAGCCCATCTGTAAACAGCCCGTCCAACTACCTCATCCCATACTGTATTTATTTATTATCTTGCTCCTTAGCACCCCAGTATCTCTACTTGCACATTCATCTTCTGCACATCTACCATTCCAGTGTTTAATTGCTATATTGTAATTATTTTGCTACCATGGCCTATTTCTTGCCCTACCTCCCTTATCTTACCTCACTTGCACTTTTTTTCTACTGTATTATTGACTGCACATTTCTGACCCGGACAAAATTCCCAAGCACTTCCTAATTGTTTGTGCAGTTCAAGTCTGCAGACATTTGCTCATCATGCGTCGGAACAGGATCTGCACACGTGTTCACATTTTCCATCTTTTGCCCGCATTGCAGTCGTTGTTTTCGTTACTAATAATAACTTTGGAAACGTGTGCGTTTCTATCAAAGTAAGTGCCTTATTACGTTATAATAGTTTCAGTATGTCATGTTATGAAGTTTCTATTGTAGCTCACTGTATTTATGGAGCATAATATATTTGTGTATATTCCTTATAACCGCGGACATGCGAGGTAACATTACTCATTTCATAACCTTTATGGTGTTATATTCAATCTTGCTTATGTAGCTAGCTACATTCTTCTATTAGCTCTGTAAAACAATGCTAGTTGCGTCAGAGAAGTATTAGCTTATGTTGTATTTTGAAGTTACCCTGGCCTTATGCCTCCCAAGTGGCGTAGCAGTCTATGGCACTGCATCTCAGTGCTAGAGGCATCACTACAGACACCCTGGTTCGAATCCAGGCTGTATCACTACCGGCTATGATTGGGAGTCCCATGGGGCGGCGCACAATTGGCCCAGCATTGGCCAGTGTAGGCCATCATTGTAAATAATAATTTGTTGTTAAGTGACTTGCCTAGTTAAATAAATAAAGCATATGACCATGGTTTGTTTATTTGGTCTATTCTGTTCTGCCCTGCCTTGCCCCCTTGTGGAGCTCAAAAGTTTGTTTCTTACTGTTATAACTCAATTGTGATTTTGTCAATGCAATATACAATTTTTATAGCTGTGTTTATTACGTTACTTCTTTGTAATATTGTTTTATTTCTATATCCTGATATTGTATTCTAATGAATAATTCCTATTTATTCTGTACATTCAGAAACCACAAACAGTATTTGCCAAAATCATAACTGGAACTGGACATCTTTCGAGCTGAAGATTGAGGCCAGCTTTTGTATGCTAACGTACACTCCTTACCAGTTTTACTGGATGAAAACTCAGCAAGAAAACACATAGGCCAATATGTAATAGTCGTCAATTTTAATGCAGTATTGGTGGTGGTTGGTTCAACAACAACTTGCTTTACAAGAGGGGAAAAAATGAATATGCATAACCCATATTTAATATTCATGCAGTGACTGAACAACAACTGCATTTCCACCCCCCACCTCTAAATGCGTAGTATCATGGCAGGTCACCTGTCAAGTCACCTGTCAGGTCAGTCAGTCACTAATTGCTGCAGATGTGCTCAATAGTGCTTGAGCATATGATACTCCTCAAAGCATGGTGAAACACATAGAGGTGTATCACAAGCTAAACACATGTATTTTGTCAACTTCCTCTGCTTACTTCTCCTGGTGCCAGACAGGCAGACTTTGCAGTGCCTCTGTGTGTGGCTACCTTGCAGGGAAAATGCTGTGCAGTGAGGTGTAGGGGATTGTCCGCAGCAGGGCGACCCCCAGTGGATGGGCGCTGAGGGGTGTGGTGCTCCTCCAGCAGCTCTCTCATGAGGTTCTCTCTATACTTTTGGTAGGTAATTACTGGGGAGGATGAGGAAGGTTAGGGGATGATGATTCTTTATGTTTTATTTCATAGTTGTGATGTCTTCACTATTATTAATAGTAAAAATAACCTGTTTGAGCTAGGGGGCAGTATTTTGAAGTTTGGATGAAACACGTGCCCAAAGTAAACTGCCTGTTACTCAGTCCCAGAAGCTAGAATATGCATATAATTAGTAGCTTAGGATAGGAAAAACTCTGAAGTTTCTAAAACTGTTAAAATAATGTCTGTGAGAATAACAGAACTGATATGGCAGGCAAAAACCCGAGCAAAATTCATCCCGGAAGTGTTTTTTTTTTAGGTGACCAGTTTTCAGTTGAAGGCCTATTGGTTATATAGGGGAATAGCTCCCAGCTTTTATCTTGAAAATCCAAGGAATTAGTAAATTCTTCCTGAGGTCTCGTCAAGGGGCCTATTATGGATTATCAGGCTATATTCCGTCTGAAATATAATCGTTTATATTCAGTTTAGGGTATCTGAGTATTGATTAGAAATGCTGTTTTGACTTGTTTCGACGAACTTTACTGGTACTTTTGGGATATTGTTTGTCTGCATGGATGAACGCCTTTGGGCAGGTGGATTACTGAACAAAACGTGCCAACCAAACAGAGCTTTATGGGTATAAAGAGGGACTTTATCGAACAAAAGGACCTTTTATTGTGCAACTGGGACACTTGGGTATGCCGTCAGATGAAGATCTTCAAAGGTAAGCAATTTATTTTATGCTATTTTTGAGTTTTGTGACACCTCTGCTAGTTATGTTATTATGCTAATTGAATATGTGTGCGGGGCGCTGACCTCAGACAATCAAATGTTCTGCTTTCGCTGTAAAGCCTTTTTTAAATATGACAACGCTGTTAGATTAACAAGATTCTAAGCTTTTGAATGGTGTGCAACACTAGTATTTTCATGAATGTTTAAAATGAGTATTTCTGTCATTTGAATTTGGCGCTCTGCAATTTCACCGGATGTTGAAGATGTGGGACGTGACCGTCCAACCTAGCTCAGAGAGGATAAAGAAAAACCCTTGAATGAGTAGGTGTGTCCAAACTTTTGATTGGTACTGTATATCATAAGGCCTTTCTTTGATGGCCTAGTTTTTATGATTTTCTTTTTTTGTGGGGGTCTTTTTGCCACTTTCTCTCCTCAATTGGTAGTTATAGTCATGTCCCATTGCTGCAACTCCCGTACGGACTCCAAAACAGTTAGAGAGCCATGCGTCCTCCGAAACACGACCCAACCAAGCCGCACTGCTTCTTGACAAACTGCTCGCTTAACCCGGAAACCAGCCGCACCACCGTGTCGGAGGAAACACCATACAACTGGCGACTGCATCAGCGTGCATGTGCCCGGCCCGCCACAGGAGTCGCTAGAGCGTGATGGGACAACGACATCCCAGCCTGCCAAACCCTCCCCTAACCCGTACAACGCTGGGCCAATTGTGCGCTGTCTCCTGGGTCTCCCGGTCACGACACAGCCCGGGATCAAACCGGATCTGTAGTGACACCGCTTGCACTGCTTCAGACCGCTGCGCCACTCGGGAGGTCCCAGATGGCCTAGTTTTACCCTAACACAGTGGCATTAGGAAACTCCTGGTTTACAGGCCACATCAGGCCTGTAAATCACATTATGCTGGCTTGCAAAGTGATGTGTAATTCCTATTGGAATACAACCAGAGTAAGGATGTCCAAAAGATTGCTTTTTTTTTATTCACCTGTCACGACTTCAGCTGAAGTTGGTCCCTCTCCTTTTTCGGCCGTCTACCGGCGGTCGACGTCACCGGAGTTCTAGCCACCACCGATCCATTTCTCAGTTTCTGTTTGTCTTGTCATCATTCACACCCGGTCATCATTACCCTAATTACATGTGTTATTTATCCTCTGTTCCCCCCATCAGTGTTGTCCGTGATTGTTTCATGTTTGTGGCTCGGTGTGCGAGCAGCCGTATTCTAACGTTCATTGTAATTTTGTGCCTTATTTAAAATAAGGAGTGTGTAGCTGTTCTCCTGCGTTTGTTTCCGACAAAGACCTGCTGTAGAGCCACTACATCACCTGCATTCAGAAAGTTTAGGAAAGTTTATAAGAACACTACCTAAACCATTTAAACTGGAACAACCATTTTAGCAATGGGTGCAATACATCTAACAAACTGATTGGATTAGTTTAGTAAAATGTAGGTTATTTATTTTTGTGTAATAAGATTAATCAATCAATGTACATGCAAAAACACAGATATTAAAAACAATCCTGAAAAAATTGACCTGCAGTAGAGCATGATATAAATTTGATAATAATTTGTGTGGTTTTAATGGGACTGTTATCCTCTCCAGTGTAGAACAATAACTATGGTTATTAACACCAACACTAGGGGTTATTTTACAACACTGAGTGTTAATTTAACTCATAACTCTTGAATCAACACTAGAAATGTTACACAGAAAAATCAACAGTGGCCAATTTGCTGTGCAGCGAGAGAGAATAATGAAAATATGTTATTGCTACAGTTGATGGTAACTCTTTTATTTCATTTTAAGCTTAAGCTTTCTATTTTCTTTTTTTTATGTGCTTTAGCATTTGAAAGGAGTGATTTACTCTAGTCTTCTGATTCATCAGGGATCTCTCTCTGGAAGTTTGTTGTGATCTGTCTGTTTCTTCTCCCTCCTTCACTCCATCCCTCTCTCTTTTTTCACACAACATGTGTGTGGGATTGGGCCTGTGCCAGTTAGTTACTCACTCCAGATACGCTTCCAACAGTAGACGGATTATAATGATCGGCCAATTTGAACAAGTTTAATGGAGAAGCACGCTAAGGCATAGCTCAAGTGTGTTTATGCTGTCGATTGTGTTCAAGAACAAATGTGGTGAAGAATTGTATTAGTGTGACTACACTTCATACTACACCCCAGGCATTTTATCATTTTGAAGCTTGTAAATAAGCTACTTTCTCGACACATTACACAAATTCATCTTATCAATAGTGAACATTCATGGAAACACAATTGCATTAATGATATCAAGTAGGCCACCTTGAATACAGTAACACAAAGGGTTCGGTTTCACAGACACAGATTAAGCCTAGTCCTGTACTAAGAGATTGTATGTTGAACATTTTTGGCTATTTAGTCTAGGACTAGGTTAAGTGTCCAAGCAATCAGCCCAAAATATAATTGTGTGCTATAGTGGTACATTTTTTTGTTGCATACCGTACATACAGTGCATTCGGAAAGTATTCAGACCCCTTGACTTTTTCACATTTTGTAACGTAACAGACAGATTCGAAAAAATAGTTTTTCCTCACCAATCTAAAAACAATACCCAATAATGACAAAGCAAATGTATTAAAAATAAAAAACTTAAATATCAAATTTACTTAAGTATTCAGACCCTTCACTCAGTACTTTGTTGAAGCACCTTTGGCAGTGATTACAGCCTTGAGCATTCTTGGGTATGACGCTACAAACTTGGCACACCTGTATTTGGAGAGTTTCTCCCATTCTTCTCCGCAGATCCTCTCAAACTCTATCAGGTTGGATGGGGAGCGATGCTGCACAGCTTTTTCAGGTCTCTCCAGAGATGATCGATCGGGTTCAAGTCCGGGCTATGGCTGGGCCACTCAAGGACATTCAGAGACTTGTCCCGAAGCCACTCCTGTGTTGTCTTCGATGTGTGCTGTCATAATTGGCCTGTTCGGGTCAGGTTACCATGGATCACAGTCCTACATAGACATCGCTCACTGCCGCAGAGGGGGAGAGGTATAGAGGGATTGATGGGGGAGGTTTTATGACACCTCACACCCATTCTAAATCTTAAGGCAGCAGACAAATTGTTTGTCCTCTCAGTGTGGAGGATTGGAATGTTTGGTGGGCGAAGGAGAAGTAAGCAGAGGAAGTTGACAAAATACATGTGTTTAGCTTGTGATACACCTCTGTGTTTCACCATGCTTTGAGGAGTATCATATGCTCAAGCACTATTGAGCACATCTGCAGTTATTAAAAGTTAAATGACGGCGTTACAACAAAAACATAGTAACTTGAGTTTTCATTATATGTACATGATGTTTACATACTGTGCGTTGTGTAGAAAATATCCAGATCAAAGAGGATGTTTTTGTAAAGATGAACCGTGAATTTAGTTGTCTAAAATCCTGATACCTTGCCTCGTAACTAGATACACCCCAGAGGATTTGCCATAAAGATGGAAACGCCCCTTTTTGACCCGGGGGTATAAACATGTGAGTTAAGAATTTACATATCAGACTAAAACGGACCACAGCTTCAGAGTGATCTAAGATAGTCGCAACCCCACAAATGAAACACGAGGAAGAGGACAAAGGAACCTCTTAACAATCAAGGTTAAGGTTGATTACTGTATCTAAGAAGGGGAATTCAAGAAGAACCAGCCAGTTATTCTCTTCAAATCATTGGTTGTCTACACGGACCTCCTACCCAAGCTGGGAGCATCAACGCGTCTGATTAGCCTCCTCAGAAGTCCACTCTCACACAGCGAGTGCAAGGGAACAGACCCATAAGAGAAAGGACACTGATATCGTGTGGATAATCAAAGACTTACACCCGGTAATGAAGGAGGTGCCGCCATCGGCTAAACCTCCTAAGCGGAACTCGGTCCACGAAGAGATACCCAATGGAGACCTTCAACAAGTAATTACATCATTATAATTCTGACCCATATGAGCGGCAGCTCGGGGCAAGGTAATGGATTAAACTAAGCATAGTTTACAAGTGGGCTTTTCTTTTGTGCACGCTCTCTCTCTCTTTCTAAATCTACATTTTGTGTAACACGTGTCATATTGTGTTGGTCCGCTAGGGACCTGTTTCATTGTACTAAGTTCTAATCAGTAGCCCAGACTGTGTGTTTGTGTATGTGTATATTATATTATATTATTATTTAGCTTGTTAGTAAATAAATAAATCAACTCAATTGGTGTGGTACGTAATGATTTAGTGAAACCCGGGTTTGTGCAGATTTACGAATTATGCAACGGTCAGGATGAGGAAATTAATTAATTAGTGTCTGCTGTAAAATCGATATTCTGATATTCTTTGAGTAAATTTGGGAAACAGAAACTCATTAAACAAATGTTTCCCATGGTGCCGCAGGTTACTGAGTTAATGATTACCTGATTAATTGAATCACATAATTATAAACAGTTAATTATTCGATAAAAAGCAGGCGTCACATTTATGATACAAGGTTACGACAGTGCTTATGGTCGCTGTCCTGTTGGAAGGTGAACCTTCGCCCCAGTCTGAGGTCCTGAGTGCTCTGGAGCAGGTTTTCATCAAGGACCTCTCTGTACTTTGCTCCATTCATCTTTTCCTCGATCCTGATTAGTCTATCAGTCCCTGCAATTGAAAAACATTCCCACAGCATGATGCTGCCACTACCCTGCTTCACGGTATGGATGGTGCCAGGTTTCCTCCAAAAGTGACGCTTGGCATTCAGGCCAAAGAGTTCAATCTTGGTTTCATCAGATCAGAGAATCTTGTTTCTCATGGTCTGAATGTCACGCCTGCTCCCGCTCTTCCCCCTGGTGCTCGAGGGCGCCAGGCTGCCCTGCATTACGCACTCCTGCCACCATAATTTACCCATACCTGCCTTCCCACTTCACGCGCATCAGCGATATTGGACTCACCTGGACTCACTCAATCACCTGTTTATTACCTCCCCTATACTTGTCAGATCCCCATCTCTGTTCCCCACTGCTGCATTGATTGTAATTTGTCTGTAATACCCGTGTGCTGACGCTGTCCTGTCTCGTTCTATGTCCGTTCCCTATTAAATGTTTGACTCCTCGTACTTGCTTCTCCTCTCCAGCGTCATTACTTGACATTGAGAGTCCTTTAGGTGCATTTTGGCAAACTCCAAGCAGGCTGTCATATGCCTTTTACTGAGAAGTGGCTTCCATCTGGCCACTCTAACATAAAGGCCTGATTGCTGCAGAGACGGTTGTCCTTTCTCCTCTCTCCTGTCTCCTCACATTCCTCTTTCTTTCTCTCTCTCGATCCCTCTCATGAACTTTAAATGGGTTTCTTCTGCTCCTTTCTTCTTTCACTTTCTCTCCCACATCCAGCATGCCCCCCATCCCCATCCCCCATTTCAACTGCACTCTACAAACCGTGTACACGTCCTCTACAGTTCTTTTTCCATCTTCCCAATAACTAGCATTTTCTCTCCTTCTTTCAACTGCCTCTTTCACTAATACAAGTCTCTCTCTCCAACGCTATTATTATCTCACTCCAGGTGAAGTGATGTGTCCCAAATTGCACCCTATTCCCTGTATAGTGCACTCAAAAGTTAATTAAATATGGAATATGGTGCTATTTGGGACACATCCAATTAATACTCTTCAGTACAGCTGCTGCAACACTGTACTCGCCCTATTGTAACTGTTTTACCCTACCCCCGGCAAGCCAATTTATTTTATTTGTCACGTCCAGGCCTGAGAAGACAGGCTGGCGTGTTTAGTTTTTGTGTTGGTGTAGGGTTTTTTCTGTTTCTATATTGGGAACCATATATATGTTTGTAGTTTGCACTAGGGGTTTGTGGGTTATTGTTTGTACATAGCTTCGTTAGTTTGTTATGTTCATGTTACGATCTTCGTTTTCATACGTTTTGTTGTTTTGACTCAGTTACGTGTATTAAATAAAGCATGTATACTGGATACCTCGCTGCGCCTTGGTCTGTCCCTTCTGGAGATCGTGACAGAATAACCCACCATAAGAAGACCAAGCAGCGAGAGACCCAGGAGTTCAGGACTTGGGAGGAGGAATTGCTTAGAGGGGGACCCGGGGATCAGCCTGGAGAATATCGCTGTCCAAGAGAGGAGCTGGAAGCAGCGATAGTCGAGTGGCGATATTATGAGGAACTATATGGAGTATGGAACCCGGAGAAGAAAAAGTTTGTTGGAATTCGCCTGGCTAGGAACCCCGTAAGGCAGCCCCAAAAAACTTTTTTGGGGGGGCACACGGGGAGTTTGGCTGGTTCAGGATGGACTCCTGAGCCAACTCCTCGTGCTCTCTGGAGGGAGCATCGGAGGGAGCGTCGCACTGGTAAGACGCCGTGCTATGCAGTTTTGAGCACGGTGTCTCCAGTGCGCGTTCACAGCCCGGTGCGAGAGATTCCAGCGCCACTCATCTGTCAGGGGAGGGTGAGTGTGCAGCCTGGAAGAGTGGTGCTGGCTCAGCGCTCCTGGTCTCCGGTGCACCTCCTTGGACCAGGATATCCTGCACCGGTTCTGCGTACTGTGTCTCCGGTGCGTGTCCACAGCCCTGTGCGAGAGATTCCAGCTCCACTCATCTGTCAGGCTACGGTGAGTGTGCTGCCTGGAAGAGTGGTGCAGGCTCTGCGCGCCAGGTCTCCAGTGTGCCTGTTGGGACCGAAATATCCTGCATTGGCTCTGCGTGCGGTGTCTCCTGTTCACGCGCACAGCCCGGTGCACGACATTCCAGCTCCCCTCATCGGTGAAGCCAGGATGAGTGAACAACCTGGGAGAGGGGTGTCGGCTATACGCATCAGGTCTCCTGTGTGTGTTGTGGATCCAGCACGTCCTGTCCCTGTTCCACGCTCCAGGATTCCTGTTCGTGTTGTGGATCCAGCACGACCTGTCCCTGTTCCACGCTCCAGGATTCCTGTTCGTGTTGTGGATCCAGCACAACCTGTCCCTGTTCCACGCTCCAGGATTCCTGTTCGTGTTGTGGATCCAGCACGACCTGTCCCTGTTCCACGCTCCAGGATTCCTGTTCGTGTTGTGGATCCAGCACGACCAGTCCCTGTTCCACGCTCCAGGATTCCTGTTCTTGTTGTGGATCCAGCACGGCCCGTTCCTGCTCCCCGCACCAGAGGTCCAGTGCGCTTAGTGAGCCCATCACGGCCCGTTCCTGCTCCCCGCACCAGAGTGCCAGTGTGCTTAGAGAGTCCAGCACGTCCTGTTCGGCCCGCCCGCCGCAACAGGCTCCCGTGCGCGCTAGAGAGTCCAGCACGTCCTGTTCGACTCCGCGCACCAGGCCCCCTGTGCGCTTAGAGAGTCCAGCACGTCCTGTCTCTGTTCCACGCTCCAGGATCCCTGTGCGCGTCGACAGTCCGGAGCCTCCAGAGAAGGTTCCCAGTCCGGAGCCTCCAGAGAAGGTCCCCAGTTCAATACTAACTGTTCCGGCAAATAGCCCAGGGCCTCCGGTGTGGGACCCCGAGCCAGCAAGGCCGGCACCGGAGCCGCCACCTGGGACAGGAAGGCCCACCCGAAGACCCCCGCAATGTACTTTTGGCGCGGTCGGAGTCCGCGCCTTTGGGGGGGGTACTGTGACGTCCAGGCCTGAGAAGACAGGCTGGCGTGTTTAGTTTTTGTGTTGGTGTAGGGTTTCTTCTGTTCTAGGTTATCTATTTCTATATTGGGAACCATATATATCTTTGTAGTTTGCACTAGGGGTTTGTGGGTTATTGTTTGTACATAGCTTTGTTAGTTTATGTTCATGTTACGATCTTCGTTTTCATACGTTTTGTTGTTTTGACTCAGTTACGTGTATTAAATAAAGCATGTATACCGGATACCTCGCTGCGCCTTGGTCTGTCCCTTCTGGAGATCGTGACATTATTTTTATTCATTTAACCTTTTTTTAACCAGGCCAAGGCCACACCATCATACCATAGACATTTCGTATGCCAGGTTTACAGTACATTTCCATTAAATCTGTAATGCGTGCGTACTAGCGGATGAGAAGTCAGGCGCAGGAGAGCAAAACTGTGTTACGCAATGGTGCGGTTTATTAATGAAAACCCACCGGACACAGAACAAACAATCAATTTGGGGAAAAAACCCGTACACACCAAATGAACGTGCACTTGCATTTACAAATAATAATTCCAGACAAGGACATGGGGGAAACAGAGGGTTAAACACACAACATGTAATGATGGAATTGAAACCAGGTGTGTGGGAAGACAAGACAAAACAAATGGAAAAATTTAAAATAGATCGATGATGGCTAGAAGACTGCCGAGCGCCGCCCGAACAAGGAGAGGAACCAATTTCGGCGGAAGTCGTGACAGTACCCCCCCCCATGACGAGCGGCTCCAGCAGTGCGCTGACACCGGCCTCGGGGACGACCCGGAGGGCGAGGTGCAGGGCGATCCGGACAAAGACGATGGAACTCCTGCAGCATTTAAGGGTCCAACACATCCTCGACCGGAATCCAGCATCTCTCTTCCGGACCATACCCCTCCCACTCCACGAGATACTGAAGGTCCCTCGCCCGACGCCTCAAATCCAGTATGGAGCGAACGGAGTACGCCGGGGCCCCTTGATGTCCAGAGGGGGCGGAGGAACCTCCCGCACCTCAGACTCCTGGAGCTGGCCAGCCACCACCGGCCTGAGGAGAGACACATGGAACGAGGGTTAATACGATAATCGGGGGGAAGCTGTAACCTATAACAAACCTTGTTCACTCTCCTCAGGACTTTAAATGGGCCCACAAACTGCGGACCCAGCTTCCGGCAGGGCAGGCGGAGGGGCAGGTTTCGGGTCGAGAGCCAGACCCAGTCGCCTCACTGCGGTGATGGTCTGCGTTCTCTTTTTTGACGCAGCACGGCCCGCTGAAGGTGAACACAGGTAGCTTCCCATGTCTCCTCCGCACGCCTGAACCAGTCGTCCACCGCAGGAGCCTCGGTCTGACTCTGATGCCAAGGCACCAGAACCGGCTGGTACCCCAGTACAAACAAAGGGAGAGGTTAGTGGAGGAGTGGCGAAACGAGTTCCGTGCCATGTTGGCCTAGGGCACGAACGCTGCCCACTCCCCCGGCCGGTCCCGGCAATAAGACCGCAGAAACCTGCCCACATCCTGGTTTACTCTCTCTACCTGACCATTACTCTCGGGGTGAAACCCCGAAGTAAGGCTGATCGAGACCCCCAGACATTCCATGAACGCCTTCCAAACCCTAGACGTGAACTGAGGACCTCGATCAGACACTAAATCCTAGGGCACCCGGTAGTGCCGGAAGACGTGCGTAAACAACTCCTCCGCAGTCTGTAGGGCCGTAGGGAGACCGGGCAGAGGGAGGAGATGACAGGACTTAGAGAACCGATCCACAACGACCACAATAACGGTGTTACCCTGGAGATCGGCAAGAAAATCCCCGACAGGTGCGACCAAGGCCGTTGTGGAACAGGTAAGGGGTGTAATTTCCATCTGGGCAGGTGCCTAGGTGCCTTACACTGGGCGCACACCGAGCAGGAGGAAACATAAACCCTCACATCCTTAGCCAAAGTAGGCCACCAGTACCCCCCGCTCAAACAGCGCACAGTCTGACCGATCCCAGGATGACCAGAGGAGGGTGGTCACGGACAGCAGACGGGATGTACAGATGCCCAGCGGGACACTGGACGGGAGCGGGCTCTGCACGTAAAGCCTGCTCAATAACCGCGTCCAGCTCCCACACTACCGGCGCCACCAGGCAGGAGGCTGGGAGTGGGATCCATGGGCCGCTCCTCTGTGTCATACAGCCGGGACAATGTGTCTGCCTTCACGTTCTGGGAGCCTGGTCTGTAGGAAAGGGTGAACACAAAACCGGTGAAAAACGTGGCCCACCTTGCCTGGCGAGGGGTCAGTCTCCTCGCTGCCCGGATGTACTCCAGATTGCGGTGGTCAGTTCAGATGAGAAAAGGGTGTTGAGCCCGCTCAAGCCAATGTCTCCACTCCTTCAGAGCCTTTACGACAGCCAACATCTCCCAGTCCCCCACGTCATAGTTTCGCTCCGCCGGGCTGAGCTTCTTCGAGAAGAAGGCAAGGGGTGGAGCTTCGGTGGCGTACCCGAGCGCTGAGAGAGCACGGCTCCTATCCCAGCCTCAGACGCATCCACCTCCACTATGAATGCCAAAGAGGGATCCGGACGGGCCAGCACGGGAGCCGAGGGTAAACAGAGCCCTCAGGTGACAAAAAGCCCTGTCCGCCTCAGCCGACCACTGCAAACTCACCAGACCCCCATTCAGCAGTGACGTAATGGGAGCCGCTACCTTACAAAAACCCCGGATAAACCTCCGGTAGTAATTGGCAAACCCCAAAAATCGCTGCACGTCCTTTACCGTGGTGGGGGTCGGCCAATTACGCATGGCTACAATGCGGTCACTCTCCATCTCCACCCCCGAGGTGAAAATGCGGTACCCTAGGAAGGAAACGGACTGCTGGAAGAACAGACACTTCTCAGCCTTGACGTACAGGTCATGCTCCAACAATCGTCCAAGCACCCTGCTCACCATGGACACATGCTCGGCGTGTGTAGCGGAGTATATCAGAATGTCATCAATATACACCACTACACCCTGCCCATGCAAGTCACTGAAAGTCTCGTCTACAAAGGCTTGGAAGACTGATGGAGCATTCATCAACCCGTACGGCATGACGAGGTACTCATAATTACCTGAGGTGGTACTGAATGCCGTCTTCCACTCGTCTCCCTCCCGGATACGCACCAGGTTGTAAGCGCTCCTGAGATCTAGTTTGGTGAAGAAGCGCGCCCCGTGCATTGACTCAATCGCCATGGCGATGAGAGGTAGGGGGTAACTGTACCTCACCATGATCTGATTTAGACCTCTATAGTCAATACACGGGCACAGACCTCGTCCTTCTTCTTCACAAAAAATAAACTTGAGGAGGCGGGTGATGTGGAGGACCGAATGTACCCCTGACACAGGGATTTGGAGACATATGTTTCCATAGCCACCGTTTCCGCTTGTGACCGAGGATACATGTGACTCCTGGGAAGTGCGGCGTCTACCAGGAGATTTATCGCACAATCCCCCTGTCAATGGGGTGGTAATTGAGTCGCCTTCTTCTTACAGAAGGCGAGAGCCAAATTGACATATTCAGGGGGAATGCGCACAGTGGAGACCTGGTCTGGAAGACAGGGAAGACAAGACAAAACAAATGTAAAAATGAAAAAAATAACTAGATTGATGATGGCTAGAAGACCGGCGACGCCGACCGCCGAGCGCTGCCCGGACATGGAGAGGAACCAACTTCGGCGGTAGTCGCGACACATCTCTTATCAAAAGAATTCACATGTGTTCAATTAAACTCAGAAAATAAAAAACTTCAGAAAATTCCATGTGTGTACAGTGGCTTGCGAAAGCATTCATCCCCCTTGGCATTTTCCTATTTTGTTGCCTTACAACCTAAAATTAAAATAGATTTTTTGGGGGGTTTGTATCGTTTGATTTACACAACATGCATACCACTTTGAAAGTGCTAAATATGTTTTACTGTAAAACAAACGAGAAATAAGACAACAAAACAGAAAAGCGTGCATAACTATTCATCCCCCCCCAAAAGTCAACCCTTTATGTAGCAATTACAGCTGCAAGTCTCTTGGGGTATGTCTCTATAAGTTTGGCACATCTAGCCACTGGGATTTTTGCCCATTCTTCAAGGCAAAACTGCTCCAGCTCCTTCAAGTTGGATGGGTTCCACTGGTGTACAGCAATCTTTAAGTCATACCACAGATTCTCAATTGGATTGAGGTCTGGGCTTTGACTAGGCCATTCCAAGACATTTAAATGTTTCCCCTTAAACCACTCGGGTGTTGCTTTAGCAGTATGCTTAGGGTCATTGTCCTGCTGGAAGGTGGACCTCCGTCCAAGTCTCAAATCTCTGGAAGACTGAAACAGGTTTCCCTCAAGAATTTCCCTGTATTTAGCGGCATCCATAATTTCTTAAATTCTGACCAGTTTCCCAGTCCCTGCCAATGAAAAACATGGTGTTCTTGGGGTGATGAGAGGTGTTGGGTTTGCGCCAGACATAGCATTTTTCTTGATGTGGCCAAAAGGCTAATTCTTTCTCTCATCTGACCAGAGAACCTTCTTCCATATGTTTGGGGAGTCTCCCACATGCAAAATGTTTGCTTATTTTTGTCTTTAAGCAATTACTTTTTTTCTGGCCACTCTTCTGTAAATCCCAGCTCTGTGGAGGGTGCTCATCGCTGTCACCATGAAAATAGTTTATTTTCAACCCCTATTAGAAAATGTAACAGTAAGCTATAATAGAACCTAGACCTTCAGCGTTACAGACGAGGCTATTATTAATTTAACTTAAAGACAGGTCTAAAAAAGCATCAATTAAATATCATATGTGATATTCATATGTGGAGCAGTATCATCGGCTAAGCTAACATATGGAATTGTTTTAAGATGGTCATACCATGGATCATTTAGCTATTTGATTTAGAATTTTAGGACCCCTGTAGATATAACAAAAATATATAGATATAAAAATGATTTGATAAAATATTGAATTTGGCCATAACTGCTATAGCCCATAGAAACGCATTGAATAACATATTCATAGATGGAAAAAGAGACAGTCCAAAAATGTATCATAAGGAATTAGGTTTTGAAATGGCTGTACTATATCTAGGAGATATCAGAAAAGCTCAGGAATATTATTGACATTTAAATTCTCATATATTTAACACCTTTTATAGGCACAAGTCTACTTCCATACATTTTTTAAACCATTACCGGGTTACCTTTGGACGAGTCCTGTGACACTTGTGGGACAATACGGAGAACACCATCGTGTTAGTGAGAGTCTCATCTTTCTATAGAGTGGTCATATTAGTTTGTAGGCCAAACCGTTCGGACACTACAGACGTTTTCGTGAGAAGACTGAGTTTCGGGATGTCTTTTGGTCTGACAAACAGCGATGTAGCTCTACCACTTTCTACCACAGATGCCGAAGGCTGAAATAGGTTGATGTGGTGGATTGAGACGCAGCTCAGTAATGATATCTCTAGTTTAAACAGACAGATTTTGATGGGGACTATTTTATGATGTTAATTACATTGACGCACCGGTGCATCAATCGACTCCAGGGAGTTATTAAAAGGAAAAAATACCTCAACGTCTATAGTCTGTCATTCAAATGACAAAATTTAAATACACAGTTAAAGCCAAAAAAGCTCGAGCTCGAGCAGTCAAACAAAGTAATGTTTTAATACCTGCTAATGCTAAGATGTTGAGTCTTTCTTTCTCAACTTTAGGTCATCAGCTGTCAGATGTAAAACACACTGTTAACAGTGTGTAGGCCAAAGTGTCACGTCCAGGCCTGAGAAGACAGGCTGGCGTGTTTTTGCTTTGGTTTTGGTGTAGGGTTTTTATGTTCTAGGTGTTATATTTCTATGTTGGGGTAATGGTTCCCAATTAGAGGCAGCTGTGTGTCGTTGTCTCTAATTGGGAACCATATATATGTTTGTAGTTTTCACTTGGGGTTTGTGGGTAATTGTTTGTACATAGTTTTAGTGGTTTTCACGTGTTATGTTTCGTTACGATCTTCATTTCATTCATATTATTGTATATTTGCTCAGTTACGTGTGTTACGTTTTCGTGTAATAAACATGTATACTGGATGCCTCGCTGCGCCTTGGTCTGTCACTCCCGAAGATCGTGACACCAAGAGTATCCAACTCTGATTTTGGAAAGCAACTCAATGTGTAGGTTATCTTTCCAGCCCTGCAGTAACACACTTGAATAAGCTAAATATAGACCAGACTTAAGAAGGGGGTTATTAAAAGGAAAAGAAATTCAGCTTATACCTCAACGTCTGTAGTCTGTCATTCAAATTACAACATTTAAGTCATAGGTCTACTGTACTTGATGCAGTTGACACTACAAATACACATTTAAAGCCAGCAATTGTATTATGTTGACTAATATTGCATTTGTGTACAATAAAATAAACTACCTGTTTTACGAATCACAATCTATACCTCCGACATCCCAAAGAAAGAAAGAAAAAGGTATAGCCCCCAAAAATTGAAATATGTTTATTTACAGAACAAAATACATAATTTCATCGTCAAAAGCTCTAGAAAGGGCAAAATAGTGTTAGTGTTTAAATGAAAACGCTTCAACTGAAGCAGTCAAAAAAAGTAATGATTTAATACCTGTTAACGCTATGATGTTGAGTCTTTCTTTCTCAACTTTAGGTCATCAGCTGTCAGATGTAAAACACACTGTTAACAGTGTGTAGGCCAAGGGTATCCAACTCTGATCTTGGAAAGCAACTCGATGTGTAGTTTATCTTTCCAGCCCTGCAGTAACACACTTGAATAAGCTAATTATAGACCCGACTTAAGACCATAATTCTTTGAATGTGTGTTAGTGATGGACTGGAGCAAACGGACATAAGTGTATTGACTCTGAAATATTCCGTAGCCCCGTAGCGATGTTGGTCATCTCATGAAAAACAAATCGTTGTCCTATTGTTTCATAATAAAATCTGTCGTAGTTGTATTTCAGTCAAAGTAAAATGGAATTGAAGGACAGTTTTGTGGTGTGTGTGTTTTCAGATACTCTGTTTTCATATTTTCATTAGGTTTGTTGATGGACTGTTGCTACCGTTTTACCTGATCACAATCATTGGTCCATTAACTACTTATGGAGTGGTGGGGCGCTAGCGACACTACGCAGTGAAATGTGAGACGCCAAATTCTAAATCCAAAAGTTGAATTATTAAACATTCATCAATATACAAGTGTTTGAGTGTCATCAAAAGCTCTGCTTCTTGGATTTTCCTCAGGTTTTCGCCTGCTATATCAGTTCTGTTATACTCACATACATTATTTTAACACTCTTAGAAACTTCAGTGTTTCCTATCCAATAGTCCTAATTATGTGCATATCCTATTTTCTGGGCCTGAGTGGCATGCATTTTACTTTGGGCACACCAGACTCTCCAAAACCGTCACCTATGCAGCCGCTCCCTAAGAAGTTAATGTCAATGGCTAAGCACCATACAAAAGAGAGTATTACAAGATTACTACCAATTTTTCCCCAATATTTTTTGTTTATGGAAGTAAATAATAAATCTGATGGACTATTACATTCACCGCTATTGTGTTAACTGCATAATTCTAGTGGGAATTTGATATGTGTAACTTGATCAAAGGGAATCTCAAAGTACCTTGGTCGAAAGAGGGTAGAGGATGTCAATGAGTCAGCATATATTGACCAGATGTAGAGCCGACATACAGCTGTGATGCTTTGTCTGTCATTCCTTGATATGACTGGCAATACAGAACTCCCATTGCCTTAAGTAAGGCATCCACAACACAATTTTGGCCCTGATTTAGCTGTCCCAGGCAAGTTTTTGAGATTGGAGACAAAATCCCCATGTCATTGCCTACTCGGGATGCGTGGCCGTCACCAATGCTTGATTAATGTGCGGGGGTCCTGACGGCAATCTGAGGGCTACCGATACTGTCTTTGCGCCGTCCCAGACGTTCCGATATTTTCAAACATGTTTGATTTTATCGGCACAAAATCTGCAATTCTCTTGTAGTGTGAGATGTGCAACAACAAGTTCTGAGAACGATGATCAGCAATAGCCAATGAGAGCTCGCAAGAGAGAAAGCCATCACCCAGAATGTGTAGACTCTTGAGCAGGAGCAATAACTACTACTTGTTTGTATTTGCCTTTAACCAAAGCCAAAGTGTAAAATCGGTACAGCTCTGATGTTCAGAAGCTATGTTATTCAATTTCAACTCTATATGGCAAGTGTGAATGTCTGACTGACAACGTTTATGAGGCTGCTTTGAGCCACAACTCGTCCTAGCTACGTTAACAATCTAATCACATCATTGCATTATTGTTTCCGTGAGACAGCATGAGTGCACCACTATGTTGGCAAGAAAAAAACGACAGAAAATACGGTTGTTTAATGTGAGGCTCAGCGATGTTAGGATTTTGAAAGTCGTGCAGTGAACGGCCGACATTAGATGCCCCCTCTCACTCCCTCTTCCCCCTTAATCTCTCCTCCCTCATTTTTCACCCCATCCCATAACTGCACATTTTAATTAACTTAACTGATTCAAGTCGATGATCCTGGAGGAGACGTTTATTAATGCCCATTGTTCTCCAAGTGATCCACTTCGCAGTCTCTTTTCCACACAGCAAAATCAATGGTGACAATTTAACTCTGAAAGTGTTAAATGTAAGCTATTTTCAGTGAACATATGAGTCCACTGAACTGATGTTGAAATAACACTATGGAAAGTGTTAAAGATTCAACTCTGTTGCAGAGTTAAGGTGGCCTACTTGATACCACAAACGAAACACGAGGAAGAGTACAAAGGAACCTCTTAACAATCAAGGTTACTAGTTGATTACTGTATCTAAGAAGGGTAATTCAAGAAGAACCAGACAGTTATTCTCTTCAAATCATTGGATGTCTACACGGACCTCCTACCCAAGCTGGGAGCGTCAACGCGGCTGAATAGCCTCCTCAGAAGTCCACTCTCACACAGCGAGTGCAAGGGAACAGACCCATAAGAGAAAGGACACTGATATCGTGTGGATAATCAAAGACTTACACCCGGTAATGAAGGAGGTGCTGCCATAGAAGTAGAAGGTCATCGGCTAAACCTCCTAAGCGGAACTCGGTCCACGAAGAGATACCCAATGGAGACCTTCAACAAGTAATTACATCATTATAATTCTGACCCATAAGAGCGGCAGCTCGGGGCAAGGTGTTAGGGCTAAACTAAGCATAGTTTACAAGTGTGGTTTTCTCTTGTGCACGCTCTCTCTCTCTTTCTAAATCCCCATTTTGTGTAACACTTGTCATATTGTGTTGGTCCGCTAGGGACCTGTTTCATTGTACTAAGTTCTAATCAGTAGCCCAGACTGTGTGTTTGTGTATGTGTATATTATATTATTATTTAGCTTGTTAGTAAATAAATAAATCAACTCAATTGGTGTGGTACGTAATGATTTAGTGAAACCCGGGTTTGTGCAGATTTACGAATTATGCAACGGTCAGGATGAGGAAATTAATTAATTAGTGTCTGCTGTAAAATCGATATTCTGATATTCTTTGAGTAAATTTGGGAAACAAACTCATTAAACAAATGTTTCCCATGGTGCCGCAGGTTACTGAGTTAATGATTACCTGATTAATTGAATCACTTAATTATAAACATAGTTAATTATTCGATAAAAAGCAGGTGTCACATTTATGATACAAGATTACGACAGTGCTTAGGGTCGCTGTCCTGTTGGAAGGTGAACCTTCGCACCAGTCTGAGGTCCTGAGTGCTCTGGAGCAGGTTTTCATCAAGGACCTCTCTGTACTTTGCTCCATTCATCTTTCCCTCGATCCTGACTAGTCTTCCAGTCCCTGCAACTGTCCCTGCAAGCTTCACGGTAGGGACGGTGCCAGGTTTCCTCCAAAAGTGACGCTTGGCATTCATGCCAAAGAGTTCAATCTTGGTTTCATCAGACCAGAGAATCGTGTTTCTCATTGTCAGAGACCTTTAGGTGCCTTTTGGCAAACTCCAACGGGGCTGTCATGTGCCTTTTACTGAGGGGTGGCTTCCATCTGGCCACTCTAACATAAAGGCCTGATTGGTGGAGTGCTGCAGAGATGGTTGTCCTTTAGGGGGGTTCTCCCTGTCAGAGTGACCATCAGGTTGTTGGTCAACTCCCTGACCAAGGCCCGTCTACCCCGATTGCCGGGCAGTTCCAAACTTCTTCCATTTAGGAGTGATGGAGGCCACTGTGTTCTTAGGGACTTTCAATGCTGCAGATATCTTTTGGTACACTTCCCCAGATCTGTGCCTCGACACAATCCTACGGACAATTCCTTTGAACTCATGGCTTGGTATTTGCTCTTACATGCACTGTCAACTGTGGGACCTTATATAGACAGGTGTGGGCCTCGACAAATCATGTCTAATCAATTGAATTTACCCCAAGTGGACTCCAATCAATTTGAAGAAACACCTCAAAGATGATCAATGTAAATAGTATGCAATTGAGCTCAATTTCGAGTCTCATAGCAAAGGGTCTGAATACTTATTTTATATAAGGTATTTCTGTTATTTATTTTTAATACATTTGCAAACATTTCTAAAAAACTGTTTTTCATTTGTCATTATGATATATTGTGTGCAGATTTAATCAATTTAAAAATAAGGCTGTAACGTAACAAAATGTGGAAAAGACAAGGGGTCTGAATACTTTATGAATGCACTGTAAACAGTAAGTGAGTGTGTCAAAGTTCTCCGTGATGCCGGTAAGGCAGAGTCAGGCGCAGGACAACGAATATGAGTTCTCAAATGCTTTACTCAATTTTTCCAAAATACATGAGTGGGGGAAAAACCAACCACTCGAAAACACGGAACCAAAGAAACACAAAAAATCACGCACAAAAACATGAGGTGAACAGAGGGTTAAATAAGGAACATGTAATTATGGGATAGAAACCAGATGTGTATTATGAAGACAAAAAAACATAGAAAATGAAAAGTAGATTGGCGGTAGCTAGAAGACCGGTGACTTCGACCACCGAAAGCCACCTGAGCAAGGAGAGGGACCAACTTCGGCTGAAGTCGTGACAGAGGGGCCTTACACCAAAAAGTATTGTTAATAGATAGGTTAACCCTTTAGACCCCAATATTATTATAGAATGATGCAGTAGATTACAGAGAATTTTCAAGATAAAGCTAATTTTCTCACACATTTCAAACAAACGAATGACAATTATAAGTTAACTTAGTTTTAAAAGAACAACCTGTTCTTTAAAGAAGGATTTTTAAGCCTTGAGACAATTGAGACATGGATTGTGTATGTGTGCCATTCAGAGGGTGAATGGGCAAGGCAAAATAAATAAGTGCTGCTGTGTTTTTCACACCCAACAGTTTCCTGTGTGTATCAACAATGGTACTCCACCCAAAGGACATCCAGCCAACTCGAAACCACTGTGGGAAGCATTGAAGTCAACATGGGCCAGCATCCCTGTGGAAGGCTTTCGACACCTTGTAGAGCATGCGCCGACGAATTGAGGCAAAAGTGTGTGCAACTCAATGTTACGAAGGTGCTCCTAATGTTTTGTACACTCAGTGTATGTTCATTATAATGTCATTATTGCATTTGTGCTGATTTTCACTATTTATCAAGCACACTTGGCGCTTTAAATGATGTTTAGGCTACTGATGTTTTCGTCATTTGACCGCGTGTCTTGCTGACTGTGCATCTTGGTGGTTGGGATATTTTTATTTTGTTGTCATTATAAAAAGAAGCTGTTACCACGTTCAGTTTCATTGTGGTAACAAAGGCACTCCTAAATAAAAATTATTGAACAAATTATTTTTGTTGTTGTGTTATAAAAAATACAATAAAACATATTGTAATGATACCTAAGACCTTCATAAACACACATGCCATTTGTGTGAAGTAGTCTATGTATCACTACTTTGCTTGTGAGAAAGCCAGCTGATTGCCATTGCCTGGTTACCAGGATAGCAGACAGATCAAGTCAACGGAAAGCAAAAAGACACAAGCCTTGATGAACACAGTGCTCTTTACCTACATTTTTCTCTTTCTGTCTGTTTATTATTTCACACACACACACAGGGCTTTTTCTGTCAGTCTGTTTTCTCTCTCTTACACACACACACACACACACACACACACAGTGCTCTTTCACTTTCCTTTTTTCTGTCAGTCTGTTTTTTCTCAAACACACTCCCCCTCTCACACACACACGTGTCATTCTCGCATGGTTGAGGAAATGCGACTGCTGACTTTACTGTTTCCTTAAGTTCCCGCCATTGTCTAGTCATTTGAACTCTGACATGTGACCCGACAGCCCATCTAGCTCTATATTTCTCTCAGCAACATTGGTCTACCTCGATCCACATCAACATGCCTGAGGTTCCGAGCCTCTATGCCACTGAACACGCTGGACATTCAGTTGAGATGACTCAGCATTTTATCAGATGGGCTGTGTGAACTGACCTTAACTGAACTAGGGTTGCAAAATTACAGTAACTTTCCCAAATTCTTCAGTTTTCCAGAAATCCTGTTAGGAGGATTCCCAGATTTTCTGATTATTCCCTCAAAATTCCAGGAATCTTCCAACCAGGATTTTGGGTAAGTTACCTGAATTTTGGGTAAGTTATCCTAAACTGCACAATGACCTTCTAAAGAACATTCCCAGGGTCTGTATTCACAAAGCATCTCAGAGTAGGTGTGATCTAGGATCAGGTCCCCCCGTCCATTTTATTCTTGATGATCTAAAAGGAAAAACTGACCCTAGATCAGCCATGATCTACTTAAATTCACTGATCACATTCTGGAGAAATCCGGCCAACTGAATCATGTTAAGATGCGAAGCACAACCGGCTAAAATCAGATGAAAGTGAAACATTCTGACACGGAAAGAGAAAATCAAAGTCTTTGAGTTCAAATGAAATATTAACGAGTATACCATAACATTTTGGTGATGGGAGTGCATGGGAAAATAAATAGATAAAAAGCGCACCGCTTGAGGAAGAGAAATGTCTCTAGGAAGGTTGACTTGACCGAAGCATCAACGGAATAAATGCGTGAAGGAGTAATTTGTGTGCAGCAGGGAGTCGTTTTCATATCAGTAATGAAAGGAAAAAGCGCCATCTTATACAATGAACTGAAGTATGATGCTTTTATCCTCAGCACTACTAACAAAATGCACCCTAAAATCCCTATTACTTTATGCCTTTTGGTACTGAGTAGAGCCAGGCCATTGGCCTGGTTACACATCCACAATAGTTTCTGTATCAGTGCTGGAAACGAAACTTAGAAAAAAATACATCAGCCAGCACCGTATGGTTCAGGATGGCATGATATTGTGAAAAGAGAGTGGAGTGTGAGCCTTAAAATGAGCCTTTAACACTAAAACCTCTGGGCGTCGAGGGAACCTGCTTCAAGCTAATGAGTAGTCATTTTGACTGCAACATTCTAACAGTGTAATTTCAGAAATGATAACACAAAAATAATCAATACATTTTATTTGTGGAGTGCCTTTGTTAGAACTATGAAACTATCAAGGCACAAGGCAAGACCCAGATGCAGACACAGGAGGCAGATGGTTGGAGTCTTACAATGTTTATTAATCCAAAGGGGTAGACAAGAGAATGGTCGTGGACAGGCAAAAAGGTCAAAACCAGAACAGAGTCCAGGAGGTACAGAGTGGCAGACAGGCTCGTGGTCAAGGCAGGCAGGCGAGCACAGAGTGCAGAAAAAGGCAAGGGTCAAAACCGGGAGGGCTAGAAGAAGGAGAACAGCAAAAGGAGTACGGGGAAAAACACGATGGTTGACTTGACTAAACATACAAAACCAGCTGGCACAGAGAGACAGGAAACACAGGGATAAATAGACTGGGGAAAATAAGCGACACCTGGAGGGGGTGGAGACAATCACTGGAACAGGTGAAACAGATCAGGGCGTGACAGAAACAGAAAGAGTATGTGTTGGAACATAGTAACAGCTTCTTTTTATAACGACAATTAAAAAAAAAAATACCCCAACCACCAAGACACACATCAGCAAGACTCGCGGTCAAAAGGAAAGCATCAGTAGCCTACACATCAATAGAAGCACCAAGTGTGCTTGATAAATAGTGAAATAAACACAAAATACATAATGCCATTATAATGAATATAAGTGTCGATGTGACACCAGTCCAAAATAGTCAATTATTTATAAGTCGGATACCATGGTTAATTTGTCGTCAAAATGGAGGTAACACATGATCTCTCTGAAGCGATCCCGTGACATGGTTTCTCCAAAGAAAAGTATCCCATACATGTCTGACCAGAAACTCTCCGTATACACAGTCTTTCCACCAAATTCCCCACGGACATACAGGATTGAAATGAACGCTTCCAGCTCATCAACAGACAGATCTCCTTGCTCTGTGTGCGCCTTAGCCACAGCACAGTCCCTGAATGGTGTAGCATGCCCATGTCACATAAACAACGAAAGCTGGTGAGTGCATTGCTGGTGTTGTTTTTTGCTTGAGATGCAGGGCGCTCTCTCAGCTATGAGATTTTATGCTGATAATTGGCCCATAGCATTGTCACCGGATTGTTCTATCTAAACAGTGCCATCCCTTCCTCTCTTCTGTCTCACTGTTTCATTCGGAGTGACTCGGGCACCTGCTCAGTGTGCACGTTCTAGCTTTTTGGCGCTTAGGCACTCAGAGGTGTAAGTTATTCAATCTAAGGCTCAGAATCAGTAGAATACTCATCAGAGATATCATGATACATTTCTTCCCTGCCATCTGAGTCGTTTTCATTCAGATCTTGTAGGAGTGCAGCATGTGCATCCATTCGTCTTGGGATTCTTGCCATTGTAATTTAAGCACACTCTCACTGTGTACTCCAAGTAGGCCAGAGTGGACTGATATAGGGTACATACCATTTTGAGTTTATAATATATACCAATACAATAGCCCACCCTGTTCTTTATTCACAATTGGTGATTACATAATTATGCATCATTCTCTTCCCCTCACTCATCAACTTTTTACTTAATTTTTTTAAAAATCTGTTGTTATATGTGTGAAATTAGTTTTAGGTAAAGTTTAGGTTCAGTTTTGAGGTAATTATCTGGGTGATTATCAACTGGGCAATGCACATTACACTGTCGGAAGAAGGAGGGGAAACGGGGGATAAACATTCTACTAAGCTAACATATGGAATTGTTTTAAGATGGTCATTAGGTATACCCTATTAGGTATTGATAAAATATAGAATTTGGCCTTTAGCCCATAGAAAATGCATTAAATAACACATTCATAAATTTAAAAGAAGAAAAATAAATAATAAGCAATAGGGGTTTTGATGTGTCTGTCCTATATATAGGAGAAATACACTGCTCAAAAAAAATAAAGGGAACACTTAAACAACACAATGTAACTCCAAGTCAATCACACTTCTGTGAAATCAAACTGTCCACTTAGGAAGCAACACTGATTGACAATACATTTCACATGCTGTTGTGCAAATGGAATAGACAACAGGTGGAAATTATAGGCAATTAGCAAGACACCCCCAATAAAGGAGTGGTTCTGAAGGTGGTGACCACAGACCACTTCTCAGTTCCTATGCTTCCTGGCTGATGTTTTGGTCACTTTTGAATGCTGGCGGTGCTTTCACTCTAGTGGTAGCATGAGGCCGGAGTCTACAACCCACACAAGTGGCTCAGGTAGTGCAGCTCATCCAGGATGGCACATCAATGCGAGCTGTGGCAAGAAGGTTTGCTGTGTCTGTCAGCGTAGTGTCCAGAGCATGGAGGCGCTACCAGGAGACAGGCCAGTACATCAGGAGACGTGGAGGAGGCCGTAGAAGGGCAACAACCCAGCAGCAGGACCACTACCTCCGCCTTTGTGCAAGGAGGAGCACTGCCAGAGCCCTGCAAAATGACCTCCAGCAGGTCACAAATGTGCATGTGTCTGCTCAAACGGTCAGAAACAGACTCCATGAGGGTGGTATGAGGGCCCAACGTCCACAGGTGGGGTTGTGCTTACAGCCCAACACCGTGCAGGACGTTTGGCATTTGCCAGAGAACACCAAGATTGGCAAATTCGCCACTGGTGCCCTGTGCTCTTCACAGATGAAAGCAGGTTCACACTGAGCACGTGACAGACGTGACAGAGTCTGGAGAGTCCGTGGAGAACGTTCTGCTGCCTGCAACATCCTCCAGCATGACCGGTTTGGCGGTGGGTCAGTCATGGTGTGGGGTGGCATTTCTTTGGGGGGCCGCACAGCCCTCCATGTGCTGGCCAGAGGTAGCCTGACTGCCATTAGGTACCGAGATGAGATCCTCAGACCCCTTGTGAGACCATATGCTGGTGCGGTTGGCCCTGGGTTCCTCCTAATGCAAGACAATGCTAGACCTCATGTGGCTGGAGTGTGTCAGCAGTTCCTGCAAGAGGAAGGCATTGATGCTAAGGACTGGCCCGCCCGTTCCCCAGACCTGAATCCAATTGAGCACATCTGGGACATCATGTCTCGCTCCATCCACCAACGCCACGTTGCACCACAGACTGTCCAGGAGTTGGCGGATGCTTTAGTCCAGGTCTGGGAGGAGATCCTCAGGAGACCATCCGCCACCTCATCAGGAGCATGCCCAGGCGTTGTAGGGAGGTCATTCAGGCACGTGGAGGCCACACACACTACTGAGCCTCATTTTGACTTGTTTTAAGGACATTACATCAAAGTTGGATCAGGCTGTAGTGTGGTTTTCCACTTTAATTTTGAGTGTGACTCCAAATCCAGACCTCCATGGGTTGATACATTTGATTTCCATTGATAATTTTTGTGTGATTTTGTTGTCAGCACATTCAACTATGTAAAGAAAAAGGTATTTAATAAGATTATTTCATTCATTCAGATCTATGATGTGTTATTTTAGTGTTCCCTTTATTTTTTTGAGCAGTGTATATAAAACATGTTTGGACACATATTTAACCCCTCCATTCTTCCATTAATTTGTATGGGTTACCTTCAGACGAGTCCCGTGACACTTGTGGGGGTCGTAGAGCAAAACGGATAACACCATCATGTTCATGAGAGGCTCATCTTTCCATGGAGTATGCCAAACTGTTCGGATGCTACAGACGTTTTCGTGAGAAGACCGATTTTCGGGGTGTCTCATGGTCTGGCAAACGCCGATGGGGAAGGCCGACAGGCAGATGCGGTGGATTGAGACGCAGGCCATGCAAAAAAACAGATATCGCTATCTTAAATTGACAGATTTTTATTATGTTACTTAGATTGATGCACAGATAGACTCAATCAAACAATATCAGAGTGTTAAACTTAGCTTCCTCTGTCCTCCCTCTTAACAACTCTCTCTTTCACTTTTATTCAATATTTTGTTCCTTTTATGGTCTTGTTAGGGGTCACAGAGTGACCTTGTTTGCGGCTCTTGGAGCTTGCTCTGCCACCGGATCCTCCTCACATTCAGCCCTCCATCGAATCGTTACTCACTCTGCCCTCAAGGACAGATACACAAACCCTTCTTCCCTCCCTGTCTCCTTCCCTCGTTCACCCTCTTCTCCTCTCTAGTCCTCTTTTTTTCCTTTCGTTCTTGCTCCTGCATCCTCTGACATGGAAACTTTTTAAATGTAAAAGGTATACAACAAATGTGACCGGCTGGCTCAAATTGGTCTTATGTAGAAAAATTTGAAATTGTGTTTTTTACATTGGAAAAAAGTAGAGACTGAGCTACAAAATGGTATATCATACACTACAGTTGAGGAACAATGGGAAAGTAATTTTGCTTTAAAAGTTGATAAACTTGTAAATTCACTTTTGAGAAAATGACCTTTGAATGTTTTGGTACTACTATTGGAGAGCCCTTCTTTGTCTACACCCATTCAGCATCGTTCACACCCTCTTAAGTATAAATCATTTCAAATTCCTTATATCAAGCAAACCTGACGGCACCATTGCTATATAAAAAAAAAGTACATATTTTTACGGATAGCCAGGGGCACACTCCAACACTCAGACATAAGATACAAACACAGTGTTTAGTGTGTCCGCCAGATGATAAGCAGTGGGGATACCAGGGATGTTCTCTTGTGAAATGTGTGAATTGGACCATTTTCCTTTCCTGCTAAGCATTCAAAATGTAACGTGTCTTGTCTTTACTATGAATTAAATGATATATGACATGCTATTTTATCAAATCAATTCTCTGTAATTAATATAACCTAATTTGAACTAATCATGTAAATGTAATTAACTAGGAAGTCAGGGCACCACGAAAGAATGTTGTCTTCCGAATAAAATCTTAAAGATCTGGTCATCTTTTATATCAATAGCAGTCAATTATTAATCATCAACTTATACAGTCTCATCTGAATGTCATACAATCTTCACGAACCCTGGCTAACAAGTTGAATCAGCAATACAGAATTTGGTTTAGTTATTTATTTACTAAATACCGAAATAATCACACAGAATTACATATACACAGGATGGATCATACATTGATTACTAATTATGTCATAAAAGAAAACGTCCCTAGCTGACGAAACCGATATGACGGCTGGTTACACAAAGGGGGTTGGGTTTGAATGAAAGAGCGGGAAGACTGAGGAACAAAAGGATTGGGTCTCTATCGGACCTTATGAAGCTATGCTATCATAAATACAGAATCTTATGAATTCTAAATAACCGCCCATTCGGAAAAGGAAAATGCAAGAAATATATTTACTCTGAGCTGGATTCGATAGAATGGTTGAAGATGGAAGGCTGGGTTGCCCAGCAGAGATCTCCCTTGTCCTTTGAAGAATATTTCTGGGTGGATACATTGCAGTCTGTCGTCGTGTGGTAGAACGGATACATTGTAGTACCCTGTCGTTCTGAAGAGATTGTCCGTCCTTTCCTGGGCCATGCACGTTTACAGCTTCTGCGAATAACTCAACGTCTAGGATGTATAACTTCTTTAGTGAATAAGAGTTCAAAGCTCATACCAAGTTGCCATACTCAGCTCATGCTGTATTCTGGCTGGTGTAGTCGAAATTCAACCTTCCAGCGTGGTGATCGTCACCTCCACATTGAAATGAGCTGTTTTAACGTATGAACACCAGTCCTCACGTCGTCGGGAACTAAAGTTATTTCCGTTAGGTTGTAGTTGATATTAGCACTTTTAAACATATGGACATCAGTCCTCACGTCATCGGGAACACAATGTCTACTTTTGTCAAGAGGCTTTTTTAGTGGGGGAGAGGAGGGCGTGTTTCATATTTCTCAACCAATGTCTGTTCACTTGGGCGTTGCCACGGAGTGAACATAGTTTACTTTATGAAAACAATTCTCTCATTTAGAAGCTAAAATTACATTACATTTTTTGACAAATAGTTTTATATTTAAACACTTACATTGCACAACAATCCCATGTGAAGAATGTGTACACCATTCAACTAGACTCTCCAAGATACAATTTATGTCGTCCTATCATCAGATATAATGTCCTAGACAACAACTGGTCTGACATCATATTCTTTAAGTACCAACGGACACTCAACTGGTTGGATTATAGAAAGATTGTTATTTTCCCCACCCTTTTGATGTTACCATACGCTCGCTCTCTATGTTAACAAAGGGATTTCCAAGAGTCCATTCTGTAGAGTGGAGAGATAAAGGGGGAAATGTATTTATGGGGGGTTATAAACCTCCCCCAACAGGGCAACGTAATGACAAACAAGTACTTTTGGGTGTCAGGGAAAATGTATGGAGTAAAAAGTTCATTATTTTCTTTAGGAATGTAGTAAAGTAAAATAGTGAAGTAAAGTACAGATACCCCCAAAGTAGTATTTTCAAGTATTTTTACTTAAGTACTTTACACCAGTGCTGTGAACCCATATACATACCACACTCTTTAGTGCCTTATGAGTCAATTGAATAGTCACCACCCATGACCACATTTGTTAGTAAGATATTAGGTGAATATGCTATCATTATTCCATTATTTATCTCACTTTGTGAACTCCATATCACTGGACATGGATGGATGCAACAACCATGTCTCTGTAACTAACAAATACAGGCATTGGTGGTAACTCTGCAATTTACTCAAATGCAAAGGCACTCTGGGCAATATTTGAATAATGCTTTATGCTAAGCGGTGTGTTAATTTAACACTGCTCCGGTGTCTATATGGGTCCACAGACTCAACACTTTCAGTGTTGATTTAACACAGTATTATATACAGTTGAAATCGGAAGTTTACATACACCTGAGCCAAATACATTTAAACTCAGGTTTTCACAATTCCTGACATTTAATTATAGTAAAAATTCCCTGTCTTAGGTCTGTTAGGATCACCACTTCATTTTAAGAATGTGAAATGTCAGAATAATAGTAGAGAGAACAATTTATTTCAGCTTTTATTTATTTCATCACATTCCCAGTGGGTCAGAAGTTTATATACACTCAATTAGTATTTGGTAGCATTGCCTTTAAATTGTTTAACATGGGTCAAATGTTTTGAGTAGCCTTCCACAAGCTTCCCACAATAAGTTGGGTGAATTTTGGCCCATTCCTCCTGACAGAGTTGGTGTAACTGAGTCAGGTTTGTAGGGCCACCTTGCTCGCACACGCTTTTTCAGTTCTGCCCACCAATTTTCTATGGGATTGAGGTCAGGGCTTTGTGATGGCCACTCCAATACCTTGACTTTGTTGTCCTTAAGCCATTTTACCACAACTTTGGAAGTATGCTTGGGGTCATTGTTAAATTGGAAGACCCATTTGCGACCAAGCTTTAACTTCCTGACATGTCTTGAGTTGCTTCAATATATCCACATAATTTTCCTTCTCATGAAGCCATCTATTTTGTGAAGTGCACCAGTCCCTCCTGCAGCAAAGCAACCCCACAACATGATGCTGCCACCCCTGTGCTTCACGGTTGGGATGGTGTTCTTTGGCTTGCAAGCCTCCCCCTTTTTCCTCCAAACATAATGATGGTCACTATGGCCAAACAGTTCTATTTTTGTTTCATCAGACCAGAGGACATTTCTCCAAAAGTACGATCTTTGTCCCCATGTGCAGTTGCAAACCGTAGTCTAGCTTTTTTATGGCGGTTTTGGAGCAGTGGCTTCTTCCTTACTGAGCGGCCTTTCAGATTATGTCGATATAGGACTCATTTACTGTGGATATAGATACTTATGTACCTGTTTCCTCCAGCATCTTCACAAGGTCCTTTGCTGTTGTTCTGGGATTGATTTTCACTTTTCGCACCAAAGTACGTTCATCTCTAGGAGACAGAACACGTCTCCTTCCTGAGCGGTATGACGGCTGCGTGGTCCCATGGTGTTTAGGTCTACAATTTGTTTTCTGAGGTCTTGGCTGATTTCTGTAGATTTTCCCATTACGTCAGGCTAAGAGGCACTGAGTTTGAAGGTAGTCCTTGAAATACATCCACAGGTACACCTCCAATTGACTCAAATTATGTCAATTAGCCTATCAGGAGCTTCTAAAGCCATGACATAATTTTCTGGAATTTTCCAAGCTGTTTAAAGGCACAGTCAACTTATTGTATGTAAACTTCTGACCCACTGGAATTGTGATATAGTGAATTATAAGTGAAATAATCTGTCTGTAAACAATTGTTGGAAAAATGACTTGTGTCATGCACAAAGTAGATGTCCTAACTGACTTGCCAAATCTATAGTTTGGTAACAAGACATTTGTGGAGTGGTTGAAAAACGAGTTTTAATGACTCCAATCTAAGTGTATGTAGACTTCCGACTTCAACTGTACAGTATATCATAGTATACCATAGTATCTATAGTGGGATCATAACATGCACTACAAAGAACGTAGTCTATGTATTGAAATGCCCTTGTGGCCTGTCCTATGTGGGCAAGACATGCCTGGCACTCAAGACACGCATATCCGAAATAGAGATCCCAAAACTCCAGTCGCTATGCACTTTTTGACTCGCAGACACAATTTTGCCTTGTTGAAGTACATGGGTATCGAGCATGTCAAAGTCACGATAGACTTCTGTTTCAAAGAGAATCCTACTTAATGAGGACTTTCCATTAGCCATTTCCTGTGAATGCCATCTGATTCATGTATTACTATGACAACAACTATTGGGTATTGTAACATGTGTTTTGTCCACCTGATATGAATGGCTATACAGTTATAATATTTGAGAAGTGTATATATGTGTTGTATTGCTCCTTTCAACTTAAATATATAGACTGCCCTCATTGGTTCTTGTCCTATGTCTATAAATATGGGTGTGGTACACTTCTAGTGAAATGACCTGATGACCTGATGAAGATCCTTGCAGGTTTGAAACGTTGTTTGACTGTGAATAAAGGTATGTGGTGGAGATTATGGGAGGCAGGTAGCCTTGAGGTTAGAGCATTGGGCCAGTAACCAAAAGGTTGCAGGTTTGAATACTAGAGCTGACATGAAGAAATTATAAGAATCAGTCAATGTGCCCTTGAGAAAAGCACTTACACTTAACCCTAATTGCTCCAGGGGTGCTGTACAAAGGAGAGAGGGAGGGAGCAAGTGCGGGAAACATTGAAAAGAAATGCTATAAGGGTGGCTAGCAGCGAGACTATTGCAGCTTGTGTTAAGTAAAAACACTGACAATGTTATGCACATCACCTTCTCTGTGACCTTAGCCACACTTGCACTCTCTTTTTCTCTTTATTCTTCTAAAGCTCAGTCAGCACTTACGAGAGAGAAAAGTATTGTGGAATGCAACTTATTTCAATGTGAGCAAAGAGAGCGTGGGAGATTCGGTAAAACATGATTCAACTTCGGAATGCATCAGAAGTGTATTTTTGTGTAAAATTATGTTGAATAGCACAGGGACATCGGGATGCACAGTTTAGAAGTCAATGCAGACACATTCTCTGCCACAGGCTTTAACCTCGTCTTTGGTATGAAGGTTTTTTTGAGAACAATGTGAGTGAAGCCTGGAGCTGAGACTAATGCAGACACAACCGGGAGAAACTACCTGGGTGACCAATTCTGTACTTCCCTACCATTACTTTCTGCCTTTGGCTACTCGCTGATGTTTTAGTCCTCTAAATGGAGAAAAAAAAATCCTTCAAATACTTAGAGAAAAACATGAAACTATTAAATTACATGGTCAAAGTCCATGACAAAATACCCCAGTCCATTAAAAAAGTATTTATGTCCCTTTGTCTCTCTCCTTCTCCTCTCCACCTCCACTCTCTCTCTCAAGTCAATCAAACCACTTGATTTAATGTACAGATTTTTGCCTGTTTCACCCGCTTGTCCCCAAATGTGGGAAGGATAGCAAGAGCGGTGGAAAAATAATTGAATTCCTCTCTGTTTTGTATGGATTACAGCACGACCCTGTTTAAAATCCAAACTTCTGGGAGTGAAGGTAAACAATCAGTCTTGATAAAAGATTGGGTAAATCCTCATCAGAGCCATTCTCTGTAAAGCTCACCATTTATTGCCCAAGATCACATTGCTAAATTGGATCCTCTCAGAGAACGAGGGGAGAGAGGGGGAGAATGAGATGATGCCTTACCTCTCTTCCCAATTTCATTAAGAATTGTTGTGTCATTCCCAAAGTCTGTAGGCCATTGTTGAAGCGGAATTCTGTCTTTCAAGTTGCTAGCAAGAGATTGTTGAATTTATGTAATAATAATGTAAATTCTAGGATGTCAAGGATCCTATGTTTTTTGTTTTGTTAGGGATATCTCATGTTCTCTAGGAACAATCTCTGGGAGGGGATGTTAACTTCATAAGGCTAGGCCCCTATTTTCTTTACTTCCTGTCTGACTGACGTGCCCAAAGTAAACTGCCTGTTACTCAGGCCCAGAAGCCAGGATATGCATATAATTGGTACCATTGGATAGAAAACACTTTGAAGTTTGTAGAAATGTTAACACAATAGATATGGTAGGATAAAATCCCAAGAAAAACCAACCAGACTTTATTTTTTTTGAGAGCCCATGCTTTTCTATTAGAACGTATTGGGACAATGTTAAATCCAGCTCCCAGATTGCAATTCCTATGGCTTCCACCAGATGTCAACAGTCTTTGTTCAAGGTTTAATGCTTGTTTCTCCCCAAACGAGAAAGAATTTTGTGTTTTGACCTTGGGAGTCAGAGTTGGAAATCAGTCTGTGTGCGCTGGACGAAGAGGACGCGCACCTGCAAATTATCTATTGAACATACTTCTTTCCGGATGAAATATTATATTTTAATTACATTTTAGGGTACCTGATAGCTCCAGAGCCGCTGACCTTTCCATTTGTAAAATTTTCCAAACTAACTTAACCCTTGTGTTGTCTTAAGGGTAAAAAATGACCTGCCACTATGTTAAACAGCAGAAAAAAAAACCAAATGATCTTTTTTCAACTTGAAATTTGATTACTTTTCCTAGAGTGACCCCAACATTAGAAAAAGTTAAACATAGCTTTTGTTCATATTTCCATGAAAGCTGTACACCACCAGGGTATTAATATTTCTTAGGATCATTTTTGACCCGGCAGTTATACAATCGTTTACACACCACAAAGACACACACACACATACAATCTCAATTTCTCATTGTGTGTGTGCTACTTATTGAACTCAGACAAAGCTAAAACGTTATTGTGCATGTGCAGCATCTCCCCTCCATGACCCCACACCTGACTCAAGTTCACAGACAAAATAAAAAAAATATCAGACAAAAAAAAAAAAAAAAAAGACAAAATAAAAAATTCTTAAAAGCATTGTTTACTAATGGGGAATGCAGTCAGAGGCTATAAATGCGATGCAGATGACAGTCCCCCCCCAGTTCTGTCTTTGCTGAAGCCATGAGTGCATGTTTCAGTGCCCAACAGGTCGTAGAATTGATTTTTTTAGTTGTCCAGGAGGAACAAGAGACTGGTGATTTAGAAGAGGAGGTATCTGAAGAAGAAGATGGGGAAGAATACAACCCAGAGCACAATGCATAATCTTCAGATGAAGAAGAAATCCCCCAAGCTGAAAGAGAGACATTTTTGTCAAAGAACAGCAAAATAACATGATCCTTGTCACCATATGACAACCAGGGCAGGATGGCAGCACAAAATGCCATAAGGATGACCCCAGGGCCCACAAGACATGCAGTTGCACATTACCCAGGACATCGCCTTAACATTTTACATGTTCATCACACCAGCCATCGAAAAAGTCATCCTGGAGATGACAAATTTGTATGGGTTTCCGTAAATATGGAGACAACTGGAAAAGGATGGATGAGATTGACCTGCGTGTCTACGTGTCTACGTAGGCGAGGCTACTACATACAGACTCTGGGATGCAGAGAGTGGAAGGGCGATTTTCCGTGCGACGATGCCACGGAAAGTCTTTCACACTTTCTCAAGAATGCTACGATTTGATAACCGTGAGTCAAGACCTGCAAGACGTGTGAGAGACAAACTGGCGGCCATAAGAGAGGTCTGGGAGAAGTGGGTGGCACATCTGCCATACTTCTGCAACCCTGGGCCTGAAGTGGATGAGCAACTGGTTCCATTCAGAGGTACATTTTTATTTTCATATCTGTAATGTAAGTGATTTTCACTGTTCATTTTATTATGTATTGCTGTAATATCATTGATTTATGTGATTGTTTTATGTGACGCTGATACTAATTACTGATAGTAATCTCTTTTGTCAAAAGGTCGCTGTCCTTTCCGGCAGTATATGCCCAGCAAGACAGAAAAGTATGGCATCAAGATATGGGTGGCCTGTGATGCACAATCCAGCTACGCTTGGAAGATGCAAGTCTACACAGGGAAGCCGACCAGTGGAGGGCCGGAGAAGAACCAGGGGATGCGGGTTGTGCTTGATGTGACAGGGGGCACAATGTCACGTGTGACAATTTCTTCACCTCTTATGAACTCAGCCAGCAGCTCCTGAAGAGGAAGATCACCATGGTTGGCACAGTTAGAAAGAACATGCCTGAGCTCCCCCCTGCACTCCTCGCAACAAGGGGGAGAGAGGCCTTCTCATCAAAGTTTGCCTTCACCCCCACCACCACTCTAGTTTCTTACCTCCCAAAGAATAACAAGAATGTGGTCCTCCTGAGCACACTGCACAAAACAACTGAGATCATGAGGACAGGAAACCAGCCATCATCCTGGACTACAACCACAACAAAGGAGGCGTGGACAAGCTGGACAAGGTGATTGGAACTTACAGCTGCAGGAGGATGACTGCCCGCTGGCCCCTGATCATCTTCCATAACATCATTGATGTTTCCTCATACAATGCCTTTGTGATATGGAACAAGATCAAGCCTACCTGGATGCCTAATAAGCGGAACAAGAGGAGGGTGTTCTTGGAGAAGCTGGGAAAGGCACTTGTAACCCCACACATTCAAAGAAGGGAGCCCCTTCCCCGCACAGCAGCCTCTGCAGCGCTTGTGAAAGCTGTTCAGGGGGCTGAATCTTGACCTGATCCACCTGAGGCTGCAGCTGGGGCAGGCAAGAGGAGGAGATGCACATGTGAGAAATACATCTGCAAAGTCCATGCACACACACTTGCATACTGTCCTACATGTGCTAATTGGAGTTGATGGGTTCTTGTTCTTCACGTTTTTGTTTTGTATCTATTATCTTATTTTATTATTTAATGTTATTGTTTATACACCTTGTGGTTGGGGGCAATGGTAAAAAAATGGAAGACTAGTATTTTGTAGTTGAATTCCTCATTGAACAGTATATAAGAATATATCACTATGTTATGAAAAACTGTTATTGACTGTTATTGTTTCCCTTCAATAAAATGCTTTCAAAACTACTTTCTGCACATTTCCACTACTTTCTTTGGCTATACAAGTGCTACAGTGGCTTGCGAAAGTATTCACCCCCTTTGGCATTGTTCCTATTTTGTTGTCTTACAACCTGGAATTAAAATATATTTTTTTAGGGGTTTGTATGATTTGATTTACACAACATGCCTACCACTTTGAAGATGCTAAACATTTTTTATTGTGAAACAAACAAGAAATCTGACAAAAAACAGAAAACCTGAGCGTGCATAACTATTCACCCCCCGAAAGTCAATACTTTGTAGAGCCACATTTTGCAGCAAATACAGCTGCAAGTATCTTGGGGTATGTCTCTATAAGCTTGGCACACCTAGCCACTGGGATTTTTGCCCATTCTTCAAGGCAAAACTGCTCCAGCTCCTTCAAGTTGGATTGGTTCCGCTGGTGTACAGCAATCTTTAAGTCATACCACAAATTCGCTTGGCTTTGACTAGGCATTTCAAGACATTTATGTTTCCCCTTAAACCACTCGAGGATTGCTTTAGCAGTATGCTTAGGGTCATTGTCCTGCTGGAAGGTGAACCTCCATCCCAATCTCAAATCTCAGGAAGACTGAAATAGGTTTCCCTCAAGATGGCCAAAAAGATGGTTTCCTTGATGGCCAAAAAGCTCAATTTTAGTCTCATCTGACCAGAGTACCTTCTCCCATATGTTTGGGGAGTCTCCCACATGCCTTTTGGCAAACCCCAAAAATGTTTGCTTATTTTTTTTTTAAGCAATTACTTTTTCTGGACACTCTTCCGTAAAGCCCAGCTCTGTGGAGTGTACAGCTTAAAGTGGTCCTATGGACAGATAATCTCATCTCTGCTGTGGAGCTTTGCAGCGCCTTCAGGGTTATCTTTGGTCTCTTTGTTGCCTCTCTGATTAATGCCCTCCTTGCCTGGCCCATGAGTTTTGGTGGGCAGCCCTCTCTTGGGAGGTTTGTTGTGGTGCCATATTCTTTCCTCATTTTAATAATGGATTTAACAGTGCTCCGTGGGATGTTCAAAGTTTCTGATATATTTTTTAAACCCAACCCTGATCTGTACTTCTCCACAACTTTGTCCCTGACCTGTTTGGAGAGATCCTTGGTCTTCATGGTGCCCCTTGCTTAGTGGTGTTGCAGACTCTGAGGCCTTTCAGAACAGGTGTATATATACTGAGATCATGTGACAGATCATGTGACACTTAGATTGCACACAGGTGGACTTTATTTAACTAATTATGTGACTTCTGAAGGTAATTGGTTGCACCAGATCTTATTTAGTGGTTTCATAGCAAAGGGGGTGAATACATATGCATGCACCACTTTCCGTTTTTTTTATTTTATTTCTCTTTACCAATTTGGACTATTTTGTGTATGTCCATTACATGAAATCCAAAGAAAAGCAATTTAAATTACAGGTTGCAATGCAACAAAATAGGAAAAACGGCATGGTGGATGAATTCTTTTGCATGGCACTGTATGTTTATACCTATGCAGTACCTTTAGCAATAATAATATTAATAAACATGTACTTTAGTAAAGAAAACAATTATGACACGAGTTGTGTCCACTGATTTCTGCAGTCTTTCTGCATTGTGAAGAGAGAAAACCCAGATATTCACAAAGTTTGTGATGAATGACAGGTTGTTTCTTCATGCAAAATAGATTTGGGGTTTAAAATTCAATTAAGCTGATTCATTTTACGGGTTTAGTGAAGGAGGTCATTTTTTACCCTTAGGACAAGGGTAAAACAGAATGTTAAGACTACACAAGGGTTAAATGAGATCCACAAAACCTCTCTGAAACCAATCGGGAAATAGCCATAAAATCCAACAGGCTGTCTTGTCATAGCAGTGTTTTACAACTGCTTAAAAATATATATATTTTCAACAGTTTATAAGTCAGATGCCTATACAATGCTTACATCTCATTGTGTCTAGGATATGTGTGTTTATAATATGTTTATGACATGTTTATGACATGTTATGTCACACACACTACATACGGACTCTGCTCTCTAACCATGGTGCACAGTTTATGGGAAGCTGGCTGATGAGTATAAAATGACGGAGAAGGAGAAATAGGGATGGAGAGAGGGAGGAAGGGAAGAGTAGAGTGGCCCCAGAATGCCACTGCAGAGGAAACTCAGTGGTCCCAGTGGGACACGGTACAGACTGCCCCACTGCCACACCAAACGCGTCACACATTCCAACAGGGAGGGTGAATCGGACAACAGCCCCCAATCACATGGACACATATTTCTCTGACAGTTGACCTCTGTTAAAAAAAGCTGTCCCTTGTGTGATTATCTCAACACCCTTCAATAGGTAGTGAAGAGCAATACCAGTCTAGAACACCACTTCACAATGTTGTTGAAGTACACAAAGTATCATAATCTCTGAAATTGAAGAAGTACTGTACCTATCAAGCAGTGGTGGAAAAAGTACTAAATTGTCATACTTGAGTAAAAGTAAAGATACCTTAATAGAAAATGACTGAAGTAAAAGTGAAAGTCATCCAGTAAAATACTACTTGAGTAAAAGTCTAAAAGTTTTGGTTTTTAAATACACTTAAGTATCAAAAGTAAAAGTATAAATAATTTCAAATTCCTTATATTAAGAAAGCCAGACGGCACCATTTTCTAGTTTTTTTTATTTTACGGATAGCCAGGGACACACTCCAACACTCAGACATCATTTACAAATGAAGCATGCGTGTTTAGTGAGTCCGCCAGATAAAAGGCAGTAGGGATGACGAGGGAAGTTCTCTTGATAAGTCGTGAATTTAACCATTTCTCTGTCCTGCTAATCATTCAAAATGTAACAAATACTTTTGGTTGTCAGGGAAGATGTATGGAGTACAAAGTACATTATTTATTTCGGAATGTAGTACAGTAAAAGTTGTCAAAAATATAAATAGTAGAGTACAGATACCCAAAAAAACAACTTAAGTAGTACTTTCAAGTATTTTTTATTAAGTACACCACTGCTATCAAGGTATTCTGTCTGTCGGTCCGTCCATTTGTCTGTCCCTTTATCCGTCTCAGCGCCTGTCTGTCCGTCCGTCGATCTGATCATCTGTCTGTCTGCCAGCCTACTTGTCTGCTTTCCTGTCTGTCTGTATCTCTCTCTGTCACATGAGCTCCATATTCTATGGGTATATTGCATTACTGATCTGCTACTGATAAGGATTAAACCCACTTCACGGTGGCCCCTTTAGAATGACAGGTTTGGAAGGTTTTCAATCGGTACATTTTCTTCCAGGTTAAAGGTCACGTGTGTGTGTGTGTGTCTCTGTGTGTTCACATGTTCGTGTTGGTATTCCGAGCATGATAGGAAGACAATGCCTCAGGTGGGACCCTGCCAAGTGGAGAGGAGAACTAAATGGAGGTCACCATGGTACTCACCACACACACGCACATACACATACTCCTCTCTCTGGAATCTCTTCCATTGGTTTCCTCAGCAGGGAAAACTCCCCCAACACACACACTCTTTGAGTCATAAACAAACACACACACACACATAAGTATTTTATTTTTTATTTACCTTTATTTTACTAGGCAAGTCAGTTAAGAACAAATTCTTATTTTCAATGACGGCCTCATTGAAAATAACCACACATACAGTGGTTCCTCCTTTAAAAGTTGTGTCATACTGCGGCACACCTTGTGTGCTGCCTCTGTGGCACATCATTTAATTGTCTGCCATTTTTTCTGTTACTGCAAGTTATTGCTAGTTTGACCACCAGAGGGTATCTTTGAAAAGCATTTGATAGTATTCCGTATTGGCATTACCAGAGAATTTAAAACCTTTTTTGTAATAACATAGTATTTGGGATTGATTTTAAGAAATTTTGCATAATTAATTAGATTAATATTAAAGTGTTTCTATTCAGAGAAAATGAAAAACGAAACCCTCAGGGTTTTTCGTTAGGATGGATTGGAAAATATGGCGCTGTACAACGTGACGGTCGGGAGTAGGCTACAGGATTGGAGGATTCTAAATTGTTTGCCTTCATTAGACAACTTTGTTCCAATGTTTCCAATGTATTTTTTAGCATTATTTTATTAACGAAATGTGTTTATTAGGCTACTGTGCAGTCTACAATACATACTGTAGTAAACATGGGAAAGTGCCTAATTCCTTACATCAGGGAGAGCAGGCCATGTCTGTACTACAGAATGTGGAGCACACGGGAGACCGGTGTTATTTCATAGTTGTGATGTCTTCACTATTATTCTATAATGTAGAAAATAGTAAAAATAAAGAAAACTCCTGTAATTAGTAGGTGTCCAAACTTTTTACTGGTACTTGCTTAATTCATTTAATTAATATTATGGTGTTTTTATTCAATGAAAAATGAAAAACCCTCTGGGTTTCCATTAAGATGGAACAGAAAATATGGCGCTGTACAACGTGACGCTCATAAATTCAGAGCATTGTCAGATTGTCCGTTTGTAAATGCAGACCGTTTCGCTCTCAGAGCGCACATTGGATGTTCGGGCCAAGGCGTAGGGTTGATTTGAGCGTTCTTGCCTTACAAAGGCAGTCAAGCACCCAAGCTAACGTTGGCTAGCTTGCTAGCTACTTCCAGACACAAATGAGACCACTCTGACTATTTTACTCACCCTAGCAGAGCTAGTAAGGCAGTTTTTGTGTTAAACAGAGTGTTGGTAACTGTAACTGTGCTGCTGGATACAATTTAATTACGTTTTTGTGCCGACGTTTACTGACACCGGCCATATTCAACGGGTGTTGAGCACTCGTAAATTGATTATTCTGCACTCTGGTACACTCAGACGAGAGTGCTCTGAAATCGATGTAGATAGCCAGAGCGAATTCACAAAAGCACCCGAATGTCCATTGAGAACGCACGACGACTATACCATTTAGCTAAGCTAAGGAATAATCAAGTAAATAAATGTTGGGTAGTTAGATATAATGGCAAGTTTGATGTATAACTACTAATGTTAGGTAGATAGCTAACATACCGGTACATACTGCTGTAATGATATGCAATGTGGTTCGTAGGACAGCGTAGCTAACAAATTGTCAGCCAACATAACGTGTAAGGTAACTTATTTAAAAAGTCATTACTTTATTACATTGAGTAGCAAGCTACCCCTTGGTCATTAGGGCAAATCTGGTCCGTGAAAGGAGGGGGGGGTTTCACACCTAGCTCGGCTATTAGACTATTCTTTAGTAAAGGTTGAATAGTCTATTGTTCAGCTATTAGCCCTCCTCCACAAACAAATTGTTGTTGTTCCCATCTCGTTCCTTTCCCTCTTCCACGCGTCATCATTCTGAGCCTGAGTGGCTCGCTTGTGGGTGTGCTGGCAGGATTTGGCAGCATCTTCAGTTGTGCATCAAGAATTCCGCTTACAGTTGCAATTTTGCATGAAGGTGTGGTTATTCACAGTCAAATTGTTATATGCTTTGGAGGTACATTTGTGTCTTTTTGTCGAGAGCAAAACTTTTTTAATTTTCAATCAAAAAAAGATTGTTCTGAAAGCAACCTTTTTCAGACACAAAGGAAGTCATAGCGGACACCTACGAAGAAGGACTGTGTGATGATGGCATCTCAGATAAGAAGCACTGGGCGTTCTTCCGTCCAACTTTTACACAGCTAGTAGTTAGCTCCTACGATTCAGTGTCAGTTCATAACATTCTACTATATTACATACATACACACCGTAGAATGATAAATCATACAATTATTATTCTCAAGCTAACCAAAAGCATTTAGCTATGAACGCCTGTTCTCGCCATTTTCAGTTGAATTAATCTAACTTTCTTTCATGGCAACATGTCATATTGGTTTCATAGTTGATATATAATCATATTTCATGACAGTGAAGGTAAGGATGCCCCATGCAGGCTTTAAAATGGTCAAAGGAAGTCTCGGAGCAATGGGCCATGTACAATGGCGAAGAGTTAGGGAGTCTTTGCAGCATGTAGATGGTGCAGGTATCATTGCATATTTCCCATCACCTAATGAACAACCACAATACCACTCTGGTGTTAAACTTTTTGTGCTGTAAAATATATATTTTTTATTATTACTTTTTTATTTTACTAGGCAAGTCAGTTAAGAACACATTCTTATTTTCAATTAACAGGCCGTGGAAGCTTTATTGCTGGCCAAAGTGTCTATAACCAGAGGTAATTCAACTGTTATGTGTTCTTTTTCTCTCTTCCTCTCTGCCTGTCTTGCTGTACATGGAACCTGTCTCACATGCATTAATTTAAAAAACCTTAAGATGTCAGCTGCTAATTTTCAGATTTACACCACATAAACACAGCCATTTTCACTGGACTATCTGTTGCTGCCAAGTCATGATTTCCCTGGGGGTTAGCCTTGCAATAACCCAAGTGGTGAGACACATAGCCCTCTAGATTTAAATGTTTCAGGTACACTCCGATAGGTGTCTGCGTCACATTCAGTATCTTCTATTGACATTATCTTCTATTGTTTGTCCTCATGTATCTGTTTTTCAGGATAAAGTACTCTGTAGCCACTTAGTGTGGACACCAGGTGAGACCACACACACAATAACAGTCTCTCTCCTTCACTTCATGCCTCTCCCCCTTCTCCCTGCTCTCTCTCATCTGTCTCTCGTCTGCAGGTATGTGTTGATGTGAGAGAGAAGGCCAGTCCCATCACCTGCTCTGAAGATAACCTTTGGGCCAACTGGGGTCCCAAGGCTGGTTAGGAGACATCGCTAGAGACACTGTAATTGTGATGAACTGAGAGAATATTAGGGTAGCACTGTAATTAATTAATCATATGTTGTCTGCCTCTGTTCTTACCTCTTTCCCTTTCCGTTTTCTACACCTCTCTCCCCACCTCGTCTTTCTTCCTCGTTTTTGGGGTCATTGTCCATTTGGAAGACCCATTTGCGACCAAGCTTTAACTTCCTGACTGATGTCTTGAGATGTTGCTTCAATATATCCACATTATTTTCCTTCCTCATGATACCATCTATTTTGTGAAGTGCACCAGTCCCTCCTGCAGCAAAGCACCCCCACAACATGATCCCGTGCTTCACGGTTGGGATGGTGTTCTTCGGCTTGCAAGCCTCCCCCTTTTTACTCCAAACATAACGATGGTCATTACGGCCAAACAGTTCTATTGTTGTTTCATCAGACCAGAGGACATTTCTCCAAAAAGTACGATCTTTGTCCCCACGTGCAGTTTCAAACTGTAGTCTGGCTTTTTTATGGCGGTTTTGGAGCAGTGGCTTCTTCCTTGCTGAGCGGCCTTTCAGGTTATGTCGATATAGGACTTGTTTTACTCTGGATATAGATAAATCTTTGCAAGGTCCTTTGCTGTTGTTCTGGGATTGATTTGTACTTTTCGCACCAAAGTACGTTAATCTCTAGGAGACAGAACGCGTCTCCTTCCTGAGCGGTATGACATCTGCGTGGTCCCATGGTGTTTATACTTGCATACTATTGTTTGTACAGGCCAACGTGGTACCTTCAGGCGTTTGGAAATTGCTCTCAAGGATGAACCAGACTTGTCTTGGCTGATTATACATATAAAATGAGTAAATGAGTAACGCCAGGACGCCTATCCCTAAGTTAACTGCTGACTACTCTTCTTCCATGGCTTAAGCCAACAAGAGAAGGTCACAAGTATTTCCTTGAAAGAAACATCTTTAAACATCTTCTATTGTACAGAATGTGAATAGATTAATCCATTGATAGTGACAGAATTAGATTACTTCCCAGGCAAAATCAAATATTTTGGTTATAGAAGGTTGTAGCTCAGTGTCTGAATGTCAAAGTAACAAAACAATGATATCCCCATATTAATCAGAGTCACATCTTTCCCAGGTATTTTACAGCTTGTTTCTAACATAAAGCATTGTGGACCTAAGCACTGTTATAGATCACTTTATATAACCGGATCTGTTTATTCTCTTCAAAATCTTAAACTACCAAATGCCAGAAGGGCTGGAACATATTTTAATAGGGTAGGCTGGTCGAAATATATATATATATAGAGAGAGAGAATTTATAGAATATAATATATACAGCGCATTTGGAAAGTATTCAGACCCCTTGACTTTTTCTACATTTTGTTATGTTACAGCCTTATTATAAAATGGATTAAATCGTTTTTTCCCCTTATCAATCTACACACAATACCCCATAATGACAAAGCAAAAATAGGTTTTAGAAATGTTTGAACATTTACCTAAGTATTCAGACGCTTTAACCTTTGTTCGATTGGGTTCCAGTCTGGGTTCTGGTTGGGCCACTCAAGGACGTTCAGAGACTTGTCCCGAAGTCACTCCTGCATTGTCTTGGCTGTGTGCTTGGGGTCGTTGTCCAGTTGGAAGGTGAACCTTCACCCTAGTCTGTGGTCCTGAGCGCTCTGTTTTTTCTTTGTGATTATGGGGTATTGTGTGTAGATTGATGAGAAGAAGAAAAATATTTAATTTGTCTTAGAATAAGGCTGTAACTTAAAAAAATGTGGAAAAAGGGAAGGGGTCTGAATACTTTCCAAATGCAATGTATAATATAATTTATAATGTGTAATAAGTCAAGGGGTATGAATACTTTCTGAAGCCCCAGGAGCCTGTTTTTTTTATGACTTTTGCGCTATTTCTCTCCTGACCAGTGGGCAACGGCCGGCCAGCCTCCCTACCAAGATGGGCCAGCCCGATTTTCTGATTGGCTGAGGTGGCGCAAATTCACATTCAAAGTCAAACGCGCATCATCAAAGAGAGTTAGACCTGCTCTAAGTCTGTCAGTCACTCAGTCAAAACAGAAAATTAAAAGGGTGTTGCTGAAAAAGTTAGAGACCAAAAAAGTAACAAGTGCACTGAAGGCTGCAAAGTCCCGCCTATCTCCCGCACATTTCATTCACAGAAAGGACAGTCATTTTTTGGCAGAAAGATGACACGGTCAAATTAAGCACAATACTGGAAATCTATCGACAGAAACTACTCCAGAAACTACATAATTCTTTGAAAAAACACAGAAGGTTGTATATTGAATTCAATAGAAGAAAACACAGAGAGTGAGAGAGAGACTGCCATTTCCTCTACAGGATCGGTGGGTCCCCCGCAGGACGGATGAGCTAACGTAGGCTAATGCGATTAGCATGAGACATATCTGGTATTGGCAGATAGCTTAAATTCTTGTTAATCTAACTGCACTGTCCAATTTACAGTAGCTATTACAGCGAAAGAACTTGAAAATGTATTAACTTCTTAAGGAGCAGCACCCCACTCCCGACACTACCAGGTGAAATGCAAGGCGCCAAATTCAAAATCCAAAAGTTAAATTATTAAACATGCATCAATATACAAGTGTTTCATCAAAAGCTCTGCTTCTTGGCAATATCACAGCGTTGTCAAATTTCAAAAAGGCTTTACGGCGAAAGCACCACATTTGATTGTTTGAGGGTAGTACCTTCACTATTTTTCCATTAACATGAATTCATTAGCCTTCACGGTTCACACAAAACACATTTCACAGCGAAAACAAATCAATTATCTGTTGAAGAACTTCTGCTGATGGCTTCCCAATGAAGACAATCCATGGTTCTTTTGTTAGAAAAAGTAATTTATTATATCCTTAAATCTCAGTTTGGTTGGTGCGTTATGTTCAGAAAATCCAACGTCGAATCGCCCATTGAAACGTGAAGAGAACGCGTTCAAATATACCTATAAACTTTTCCTAAACAAATCAAATACCAGTTAAAGTGCATCCTTAGCTATCCTTTTATGAATTTGAGCGATAATATTTCACTCGGATGGTCACCTAAACTTTATATAAGTAAAATAAAGTGGGGCCCGCAGCCAGCCATACGCACGAGAAAACTTGTTGACATCTGAGCTACCTTGGCCATATCCTTTCCCTATTCTTCCTGCTTCCTCCAATCTCTCTGAGGCTTTATATATAGACTGTTGACATCTAGTGGAAGCCATAGGTACTGAAATCTCGGAGCTGCTTGCCATAGAACTCAATAGAGAGACTGTCAACCAGAGCCAATGTGACAAAAAACAGTAATTCCGGATAGATTGTTCTCGGGTTTTCGCCTGCTATTTCTGTTCTGTTACACTTACAGACATAATGTTAACACTTTTAGAAACTTCAGAGTGTTTCCCATCCAATAGTACTAATTATGTGCATATCCTATTTTCTGGGCCTGAGTGGGAGACATTTTACTTTGGGCACGCCAGACTCTCCAAAACCGTCACCTCGGGAACCGCTCCCTAATGTGTTGAAGGAAAAAAATGATTTTGACAGTCCGTGGTGAGTAATCGCAGTGTTGATGTCCAGAAGTTATTTTAGGTCAGCAGCAACGTTAGCGGCAACATTATGTACAAAAATTATAAGTTACAAACAACGCAAATAAACAAACAAAAAACACAATCGGTTGGGGGAACGTAAAACGTCTGCCGCCTTCTCCAGCGCCAGTCACTCTGTCTGTCTATCTGCCTGTCTGTCACTGTCACTCCTACATATAGAGCCAACATACTAAAGAACTGGCAGTACATCTGTGTCTCTGTTTTCTTCCTACCTCCACTACAACTCACCATTGAGCTGTCTTTGCTAAGCCTAGCATAAGGTATTTTGAGCCAATGATCATATATTAGGCATTTATTCAGTAAACTTGATCAACTAGGATGTTGCTGGGCACAGCACAGGCAAGGTGGTCCCCTGATCTTCTGATATCAGTGCTGAGGGAAAGGATGCTAGGCATAGCAAAGACAGCTCAATGGTGAGTGCAGTTGAGGTTAAATCCACTTAAATCAGTGTAGATGAAAGGCAGGAGACACTTTGCGGCAATTGAGACATGGATTTTTTTTAATTTTTAACCTTGATTTAACTAGGCAAGTCAGTTAAGAACAAATTCTTATTTACAATGACGGCCTAGTAACAGTGGGTTAACTGCCTTGTTCATGGGCAGAACAACATATTTTTACCTTGTCAGCTCGGGGATTCGTATGTGTGCCATCCAGAGGGTGAATGGTCAAGACAAAAGATGAAGTGCCTGTGAACGGGGTATGGTAGGTGCCAGGTGCACTGGTTTGTGTCAACAACTGAAACGCTGCTGGGTTTTTCACACACAACAGTTTCCCGTGTGTATCAACAATGGACAACCACCCAAAGGACATCCAGCCAACTTGGCACAACTGTGAGAAGCATTGGAGTCAACACTGGCCAGCATCCCTGTGGAACGATTTCGATATCTTGTGGAGTCCATGGCCTGATGAATTGAGGCTGTTCAAAGGGGGGAGGATGCAACTCAATATTAGGAAGGTGATCATAATGTTTATATAGAAACCTATAGCCTAATTTTGTCTGTCAAACAGGTAGGTCTACCTCTTATTTCTTAAAAAGGAAGAAATAAGCTCCAACACAAAGATCTTGTTAAAGTCTAATTAAAATGAAGACAGCTAAAATGAATTATGCCTACTGGAATTTGCCTGTCCATTCCCAATTGAAAAAAAATGACTCTGATGAAAACATAATGGGAAAGAAACATATTGTTTTTATTAAAATCAATTATAGTAGCAGCAAGCTATCAAATCTGAATAATTATTTGACTCGCCTCTGGAACGGCTGCTGTAGGCCTACCCAGCACAGCATTGGTTAGGCAGCACAAAAAAAGGTTTTGATCAGCAAGAGCAGAGCAGGCCGGGGCTCTGGGTTGGAATATCCATTACAGTGTGTAATACAGATTAGTTTTATTTAAACCATCCCAGCAGCTATCTTAGAAATATAACTGTGCTTCTCTGAGCATGCACTTCGTAGCCTATACGCTATGGGTCATTTGATTGAGACCACACTAATATGCCTATAATCTGATTTGATATTGAGCACCCAGCAGAGAATCAGAGATGAGGGGCGGCATCGGCACACATCAATATATAGCCTAATAAAGAACGAATTCTAAAACTATGAGAAATATTGAAATTTGACCCTTGACTGGACTAGATTTAAAAATACTAAACCTTCCACTTGACTGAAATTGAAAAATGTGGACCCTCACCCAATTTCCTCCAGGTAACCATTCTGTAAATTTTGATCCATCCCTACTTACTTGACTTAAATAAAAATGTTCAGTTGTTGTGTATTTTACGTGTTTTATTTGATCACTTTATTATTTAATTCCAAGTTCTCATCTGTATAGAGTTGATGCCTATAGTCTGACAAAATCACAATTTTACTAGTTCTTCAAAGTAAATAAGGCATACTTTTATGACAGCTGAATACCAACTATCAATCCCTTAGATCATGTATTATCAGGTAGAGATACATCGCTAAGCAACAGACCCAGAGCCAGAAGGAATGAGTTGGACTGGCATTTGATTTCCATAGGGGGGCACGTTTTTTCAAGGGACCTCCTATGTGTGCACGCACTTGCGTGTTCACAAATGTTTTTATGGATGTAACAGTAAAGACCATTGGCAGCTCGTGAGTTTCAAGTTTGGCGAAGCTTACAATTCATTCTACCATTTATACCGATATGCATGCCAGTTATGATTATTTGTACAGTGGCTTGCAAAAGTATTCTCCCCCCTTAGCATTTTTCCTATTTTGCTGCCTTACAACCTGGAATTAAAATAGATTTTTGGGGGGGTTTGTATCATTTGATTTACACAACATGCCTACCACTTTGAAGAGGCTAAATATTTTTTATTGTGAAACAAACAAGAAATAATGCAACAAAACAGAAAACTTGAGCGTGCATTACTATTCACCCCCCCGAAAGTCAATACTTTGTAGAGCCACTTTTTGCAGCAATTACAGCTGCAAGTTTCTTGGGGTATGTCTCTATAAGCTTGGCACATCTAGCCACTGGGATTTTTGCCCATTCTTCAAGGCAAAACTGCTCCAGCTCCTTAAAGTTCGTTGGGTTCCGCTGGTGTACAGCAATCTTTAAGTCATACCACAGATTCTCAATTTGATTGAGGTCTGACTTTGACTAGGCCATTTCAAGACATTTAAATGTTTCCTTATAAACCACTCGAGTGTTGCTTTAGCAGTATGCTTAGGGTCATTGTCCTGCTGGAAAGTGAACATCCGTCAAAGTCTCAAATCTCTGGAAGACTGAAGCAGGTTTCCCTCAAAATGTCCCTGTATTTAGTGCCATCCATAATTTCTTCAGTTCTGACCAGTTTCCCAGTCCCTGCCAATGAAAAACATTCCCACAGCATGATGCTGCCACCACCATGCTTCACTGTGGGGATGGTGTTCTCGTGGTGATGAGAGGTGTTGGGCTTGCGCCAGACATAGTGTTTTCTTTGATCTGACCAGAGTACCTTCTTCTGTATGTTTGGGGAGTCTCCCACATTCCTTTTGGCAAACACCAAACGTGTTTGCTTATTTTTTTCCTTAAGCAATGACTTTTTTTCTGGCCACTCTTCCGTAAAGCACAGCTCTGTGGAGTGTACGGCTTAAAGTGATCCTATGGACGGATACTCCAATCTCCGCTGTGGAGCTTTGCATCTCCTTCAGGGTTACCTTTGATCTCTTTGTTGCCTCTCTGATTAACTTCTTAGGGAGTGGCTCCCGAGGTGACGGTTTTGGAGAGCCTGGCGTGCCCAACGTAAAATGCCTCCCATTCAGGCCCAGAAAATAGGAAAAATATGTGAGGTGCTACCCTCAAACAATCAAATGTGCTGCTTTCGCCGTAAAGCCTTTTTGAAATCTGACAATGCTGTGATATTGCCAAGAAACAGAGCTTTTGATGAGTATGGAACACTTGTATATTGGTGGATGTTTAATAATTCAACTTTTGGATTTTGAATTTGGCGCTTGCATTTCACCTGGTAGTGTCGGGATTGAGGCGCTAGCACCCCAGCAATCCCCAAGAATGCCCTTCTTGCCTGGTCCGTGAGTTTTGGTGGGCGGCCCTCTCTTGGCAGGTTTGTTGTGGTGCCATATTCTTTAATAATGGATTTAATGGCGCTCCATGGGAAGTTTCTGATATTTTTTTGTAACCCAACCCTGACCTGTTTGGAGAGCTCTGTGGTCTTCACGGTGTCGCTTGCTGTAGCTATACCTTTGTGCAGATTTCCATGTCTCATTTTCGATTATTAGAAAATGTTACTTTTTTCAAATGATCTCTCTTATTCAAACAAGCATTACAGAGCTGGCTACAATTTCATCCCACTGAAACGATAGAATATATACTACAACAAATATTATGGCTGAACTCAAATGTGCTGGTTGATAAAAGACCTGTATTTATGGGAAAGATGTTTGAAAAGTGTATTTTGTTTTTAAATGATTTATTGTAAATTGGAATGGTATAGTTATGTCTTTCATGGAGTTTTCAGAATTGTACGGGAAGGTCTGCTCAATCCAAGTTTACAACCAATTGACTACAGCATTACCCCAAAAATGGAGCAGGCAAGTGGCAGCGGGAGGAAGTAGGGAGTTGGTCTGTCTGCTCAATATAAAGGATCAAAACTGGCGGGGGAATAAAAATTTCATAAATAGGAAAGTATACCAGTTTCATTTGAGGACCAGGATGTGCCATACAGATTGCAAAATAGTTGTGAAGAGATTTTGAGTTGATATATAGAACGACGCAAGATTCAAGACTTTGTGCTTTTCAGCTAAAATTGTTATATATAATTCTTGCCAGAAATCAAAATGTTGAATATTTGGGGCATTCAATCATCGAAGCTTTGCAGATTTTGTTGTGAGGATACTGTATCAATAGACGAGACGGCCTACAGGGAGGAGGTGAGGGCCCTCGGAGTGTGGTGTCAGGAGTGTGGTGTCAGGAAAATAAACTCACATTCAATGTCAACAAAACAAAGGAGATGATTGTGGACTTCAGGAAACAGCAGAGGGAGCACCCCCCTATCCACATCGACGGGACAGTAGTGGAGAAGGTGGAAAGTTTTAAGTTCCTCTGTAAATATCACCGACAAACTGAAATGGTCCACGCACACAGACAGTGTGGTGAAGAAGGCGCAACAGCGCCTCTTCAACCTCAGGAGGCTGAAAAAATGTGGCTTGTCACCGAACACCCTCACTAACCTTTACAGGTGCACAATTGAGAGCATCCTGTCGGGCTGTATCACCGCCTGGTACGGCAACTGCACCGCCCACAACCGCAAGGCTCTCCAGAGGGTGGTGCGGTCTGCACAACACATCACCGGGGGCAAACTACCTGCCCTCCAGGACACCAACAACACCCGATGTCACAGGAAGGCAATCAAGGACAATAACCACCCGAGCCACTGCCTGTTCACCCCGCTTCCATCCAGAAGTCGGGGTCCATACAGGTGCATCAAAGCTGGGACAGAGAGATTGAAAACAGCCTCTATCTCAAAGCCATCAGATTGTTAACCTCTCAGGGATTGCTGGGGCGCTAGCGGGCTGCTCCCGACACTACCAGGTGAAATGTAAGGCGCCAAATTCAAAATCCAAAAGTTGAATTATTAAACATCCACCAATATACAAGTGTTCCATACTCATCAAAAGCTCTGTTTCTTGGCAATATCACAGCGTTGTCAGATTTCAAAAAAGGCTTTACGGCGAAAGCAGCACATTTGATTGTTTGAGGGTAGCACCTCACATATTTTTCCCATAGCCATGAATCCATTAGCCATCATGGCACACACATAACACATTTCACAGCGAAAACAAATCAATTACCTGTTGAAGAACTTCTGCTGAGGTCATCCTAAGTGTCCAACGAAGACAATCCATGGTTCTTTTGTTAGAAAAAGTAATGTATTTTATCCATAAATCTCCATTTGGTTCACGCGTTATAATCAGAAACGACAGCCTCCACTAGTCCATTGAAACGTGACGAGGACTCGTTCATCTTATACCTATAAACTTGTCCAAGAACAATCAAACATAGTTTTAAATGTATCCTTAGGAACACTTTTACGTATATTTACTATTATAAATCAACCGGAATATAAACTGATCGATAAAGACGGTAAAAAAGACACTGCGCGCTTTGTCGGCAACGCGCACTGGGTACTGTTTACATAAAAAGGTCACTTCCTGGTTTGCTCTTATTCTCTCGTCTAACTCATCCAAAATGAAATTTTACACTGTCTCGAGACTGTTGACATCTAAAGGAAGCGATGGGTACTGCATCCATATGCCCTTATATGGTCATTTTCATGAGGGAGGGGTTCCCAATGAGGCACTCTGTCAAAACCACTTTTTCCAGGACAGAAATCCCTCGGGGTTTCGCCTGCCATATGCATTCTGTTTCACTCACAGACAAATGGTTAACACTTTTGGAAAATTCATTCCTATCCAATGGTACTAAATATGTGCATATCCTATTTTCTGGGCCTGAATGGGAGGCATTTTACTTTGGGCACGCCAGGCTCTCCAATACCGACCCCTCAGCTGCCACTCCCTAACAAGTTAAACAGCCACCACTAGCACAGAGGCGGCTGCCTACCTACAGACTTGATATCATTGGCCACTTTAATAAATGGAACACTAGTCACTTTAATTATGCCACTTTAAGAATGTTTACATATCTCGCATTACTAATCTCCAATGTATTTAATATATACTGTATCCTTCACTATCTATCTATTGCATCTTAGCCGCTCTGTCACTGCTCATCCATATATTATATACTTAAATATTCTTATCCCATTTCTTTACTAGATTGTGTGTATTAGGTTTTGTTGTGGAATTTGTTAGATATTAGTTTTTGTTGTGGAATTGTTAGATATTACCTGTTAAATACTGCTGAACTATCGGCACTAGAAGCATAAGCATTTCGCTAGACTCGCAATAACATCTGCTAACTATGTGTATATGACCAATAAAATTTTATTTTATTTGATCTGGTGCTTCTGTCCCCAACCAAGGAGGGCCTACAGCAGCACCTAAATCTTCTGCACAGATTCTGTCAGACCTGGGCCCTGACAGTAAATCTCAGTAAGACAAAAATAATGGTGTTCCAAAAAGGTCCAGTCGCCAAAACCACAAATACAAATTCCATCTAGACACTGTTGCCCTAGAGAACACAAAAAACTTTACATACCTCGGCCTAAACATTAGGTAACTTCAGTGAACGAGTTGAGAGACAAGGCAAGAAAGGCCTTCTATGCCATCAAAAGGAACATAAAATTTGACATACCAATTAGGATCTGGCAAAAAAAAAAAATTGAATCAGTTATAGAAGCCATTGCCCTTTATGGTTGTGAGGTTTGGGGTCCGCTCACCAACCAAGAATTCACAAAATGGAACAAACACCAAATTGAGACTCTGCATGCAGAATTCTGCAAAAATATCCTCATAATATACCAGTGTATAACAAATAATGCATGCAGAGCAGAATTAGGCCGATACCTGCTAATGATCAAAATCCAGAAAAGAAACGTTAAATTCTACAACCACCTAAAAGGAAGCGATTCCCAAACCTTCCATAACAAAGCCATCACCTACAGAGATGAATCTGAAGAAGAGTCCCGTAAGCAAGCTGGTCCTGTGGCTCTTTTCACAAACACAAACAGACCCCACAGAGCGTCAGGACAGCAACACAATTAGACCCAACCAAATCATGAGAAAACAAAAAGATAATTACTTGACACATTTGAAAGAATGAACAAAAAAAAACTAGAATGCTATTTGGCCCTAAACAGAGAGTACACAGTGGCAGAATACCTGACCACTGACACTGACCCAAACTTAAGGAAAGCTTTGACTGTGTACAAACTCAGTGAGCATAGCCTTGCTATTGAGTTAGGTCACCGAAGGCAGGCTTGGCTCTCAAGAGAATACATGCTATGTGCACACTGCCCACAAAATGACGTGGAAACTGAGCTGCACTTCCTAACCTCCTGCCAAATGTATGACCATATTAGAGACACATATTTCCCTTAGATTACACAGATCCACAAAGAATGAAACAAATATATATATTTTGATGAACTCCCATATCTACTGGGTGAAATATCACAGTGTGCCAGAGAGAGAGAGACGGCTAGAGAGAGAGAGAGAGAGAAAGAAAGGTGCAAGTGTAACTTGAGTTCTAAAACTGTTTTTGAATTCTTTCACAATATTTACAGCTGTATTTCAGGCTAATAAAGCAGCTTGAATTGACAGAAAGACTAATTGCATCAGTCCTTAACTATTCTACTAGGTAGAACTCTGTGCCTTTGATAGAGCATATCACAGGAGGTGTGTGTGTGTGTGTGTGTGTGTGTGTGTGTGTGTGTGTGTGTGTGTGTGTGTGTGTGTGTGTGTGAGAGAGCGCAAGAGTTATTTAAGTGTATGTTCGAACGTTGGTGTTGGTGGGGGTTAGAATACTCAGGGAATCTGGCACAGAGGAATCTTCTGAGACAGTTTGGGTTAGTAGTTGACGTGGGCAGCGGAGGTGGGGGGAGAACACCTGGGCACAGTCAAATTGGCACACACCCCTGTTTTATTCATGGTGATCTAATGCCACCAGACAGGTGGGTACCCTGGGGGTACTGCTTTTCTCACTTCTCACACACTCATACACGCACACACACACACAGTCTACTGTCAACGTGATCTGCATTAGCGCTCAAAAGAGATCTCAAAACAGCTCACACCAGAACTCTCCCCTGTTGCCTTGACCAACACGGGGAGGTCTGAGAGAAAGAGAGAGAGAGATAGAGAGAGAGCGAGAGAGGGTCATGGCATTGCAAGCCTCATGCTCTACTGGCATTGCAAGCCCCATGCTCTACCAACTGAATCACACAGTCGTGTTATGTCGCGTTACCTGTGGTCGTGGGTGTCCTTTGACCAGACATTTGAGCACCAGGTGGTCTCCCTCTCTGATGGTGTAGATCCTCTCACTGATGTTGTCGTCCTTCACCACACACGCCTGGCCCTCATGCACGATCTGGGCATTGGCAGGGGCTGCGTCAACACATAAGAGGAGAAAAGGGAAAGGGTCACTTTTCCAGGCTTTTTTCAGGCTTTTTGTTAAGGTACATAAAAGTTCACGTTTTGGAAGGCATTCTTGGGAAAAAAGAATGATTTCTTAGTTTCGAACAGCTTTGCTGTATGTTACAGTTGGTAGACGGCCCATATTCAGACACCCAATTAAAAATAGGTGTCACAAAAAAATTGGATACTTTGTTATTTGTTAAAGAATAACTGTGAAGTTATATCCCTCAAAATATCTAAGATTCAAGATTGAACTAATCAAAGGCTTGGCGAGTTAGATGTTAATGACTTGCGTGAGTGTGTGTGTGTGTGCCTAGGTGTGCTAGTGACTTGCCTAGTTAAATACATTTAAAAAATTGTGTTGGGCTAGAACAAACATGTGTGCAGTACACACCTAGTGGATTGAGAAATACTGAATGAAGTGACAGGTACAAGAGAACCCAAGTAAACACCATGGCCTCAAGAAGTAACTCCCCTTAACCTTGGTATACTGGCCATATACCACACCCCCTTGGGCCTAATTGCTTAAGTATGCCATGGCAGAGGAGTCCTGTTTTAGCATATATTGCTGCTATTCTGGAACTCTCTCTTTCGCCCTCTTTCTTGCTTCTCTTGCTCTCTCTCCCTCTTCCTCTTCATCTTTACTTTTCTCTCTTTCTCTTACATCTCTTTCTCAGTCACTCTCTCTTGCTGTCTTTCCATCTTTTATTATCCATATCAGTCTCTCTTTCTCTCTTCTTCTCTTTTCCTCTTCATCTTTCTCTCTCTCTTTTATGCACTCTCTCACTCTCCCTCTCCCATCCATCTCTCACTCTCTTTCTCTCCTTCTCAGTCTCTGTCTCCTGTCGAGGTTAACTTATGACATCTGTGTGCCCTCTGTGATTGCCGATGAGACAGTGTGGGTGTGGGAGGAAGCCCAGAACGGGTCTGCATTAGTGGGATAGAGGGCACAAAGTGGGCAGTCAGAAGAGGCACAAGGGCAGAACTTTGGTGGCAGAATCAAAGGCGGTGAGGGGTTAACTGGACAACTCAACTCTGAGGTGAGGGCACAGGGCACGGCTGATTTAAATGGTGAACAACTGTCTTTTTCAGTGCGTTAGCACGTCAGCGCTAGTGCGACCTCTCCAGAGAGGGAGAGAGGTTGAACTGCAGCATGCGGCTCCTCCACTATTCTTGCATAGGGCTAGAGGCTGCCTGGCAGTCTGACTCACTGTAGCAGCCAGGGTTGGTTAAAGATGAGGGATGGAGGAAGGGATGGATGGAGGGGGGTAGGACTGGGGAAGGAATAAGGGGGAAGGAGAGAGAGCCCTGATGAAGAAAATACAGCATAGACCAGCCATCGTTGTGTTTTTGCTGGTGACCAGCCTTCTTTGTGTTTTCGACACTGATCACAAGCATCAGAATGAGTAACAGGGTCAGAAAGAAGAATGAATGAGACTATCTAAACCATCCAATCTGGAACAACCATTTCAGGAATGGGTGCAAAAAGGACAACTAAGAAATTGGATTAGTTTACAAAAATGTAAAAATGTTTTTTACCCTTATTTTACCAGGCAAGTTGACTGAGAACACATTCTCATTTACAACAAAGACCTGGGGAAGTTACAGGGGAAAGGAGGGGGGATGAATGATTGATTAATTCATGCAAAATAAGTACATGCAGTAATAGATATTGAAACAAACAATTATAAAAATCTAACTGCAATAGAGCATGTTGGAAAATATGATAATGATGGGTGTGGTTTTGCAGACCAGCATGACCGGCCCATGCTGGACAAGAATACACAACAACAACAAAAGTTTCTTGAGGGTTCTTTTTCAGGGGTGAGGGTGTTGTGTAACCATTATTGGGGGACCCATATCAGGAATGATTATTTACTACTGTGATGGTTGTGAAGAACCATCCTGTTATTTCCCACCCCACCAGGTTTTCCTTTTGTTAAAAAGTTCCTGTAATTTTACGGTACAGTACAGGTTGCAGTGAAACAAGTTACAGAATTTAACATTTTACTGATTTAGGAAACACTATTATCTAGATCGACTTACAGGAGCAAGTAATGTTTGGTGCCTTGCTCCATTGCACATCATCAGATTTTTCACCTAGTCGGCTCTGGGATTTGAACCAGCGACCTTTCGTTTACTGGCCCAACGCTTTTTACAGCTGCATTAAGGTGTTAATGCTGTAAAAGGACAGTAGGCTGCAGAATGCTGGTTACTTGAGACCATACCTCAATTAGGATTTTAACTCTGCACTTTGCTAAAGGTTGCCCAAAATCAAGTCAATAATTGTCAGATTGTCTGACAACAACGTTTAAAAAAAAATGATCTGTGCTCAGGGACACTTGATATAAAGTTTATATACAGTTGAAGTCGGAAGTTTACATACACTTAGGTTGGAGTCATTAAAACTCATTTTTCAACCACTCCACCAATTTCTTGTTAACAAACTATAGTTTGGACATCTACTTTGTGCCGACACAACACATTTTTCCAACAATTGTTTACAGACAGATTATTTTACTTATAATTCACTGTATCACAATTCCAGTGTGTCCGGAAGTTTACATACACTAAGTTGACTGTGCTTTTAAATATATATATATATATACAGTGCCTTGCAAAAGTATTCGTCCCCATTGGCATTTTTCAGTTTTTGTTGCATTACAACCTGTAATTTAAATGGATTTTTATTTGGATTTCATGTAATGGACATACACAAAATAGTCAAAATTGGTGAAATTGAAATGAAAAAAAATACTTGTTTAAAAAAAGTATTTAAATTTTTTTTTAAAAAGTGTTGCGTGCATATCTATTCACCCCCTTTGCTATGAAGCCCCTAAATAAGACCTGGTGCAACCAATTACCTACAAAAGTAACATAATTAGTTAAATAGATTTCACACAGGTGGACTATAAGTGTGACATGATCTGTCACATGATCTCAGTATATATACCCCTGTTCTGAAAGGTCTGCAACACCACTAAGCAAGGGGCACCACCAAGCAAGCGGCACCATGAAGACCAAGTAGCTCTCCAAACAGGTCAGGGATAAAGTTGTGGAGAAGTACAGATCAGGGTTGGGTTATAAAAAAATATCAGAAATTTGGAACATCCCATGGCGCACCATTAAATCCATTATTAAAAAATGGAAAGAATATGGCACCACAACAAACCCACCAAAACTCACGGACCAGGCAAGGAGGGCATAAATCAGAGAGGCAACAAAGAGACCAAATATAACCCTGAAGGAGCTGCAAAGCTCCACAGCAGAGATTGGAGTATCTGTCCATTGGACCACTTTAAGCCGTACACTCCACAGAGCTGGGCTTTACGGAAGAGTGTCCAGAAAAAAAGAAATTGCTTAAAAAAAAAAGGAATAAGCAAACACGTTTGGTGTTCGCCAAAAGGAATGTGGGAGACTCCCCAAACATATGGAAGAAGGTACTCTGGTCAGATGATACTAAAATTGAGCTTTTTGCCATCATGGAAAACGCTATGTCTGGCGCAAACCCAACACCTCTCATCACCCTGAGACACTCCATCCCCACAGTGAAGCGTGGTGGTGGCAGCATCGTGCGGGATGTTTGTCAGGGACTTTGAAACTGTTCAGAATTGAAGAAATTATGGATGGCGCTAAATAAAGTGACATTTTTGAGGGAAACCTGTTTCACCTTCCAGCAGGACAATGACCCTAAGCAAACTGCTAAAGCAACACTTGAGTGGTTTAAGGAATGGCCTAGGAATGGCCTAGTCAAAGCCCAGACCTCAATCTAATTGAGAATCTGTGGTATGACTTAAAGATTGCTGTACACCAGTGGAACCAATCCAACTTGAAGGAACTGGAGCAGTTTTGCCTTGAAGAATGGGCAAAAATCCCAGTGGCTAGATGTGCCAAGCTTATAGAGACATACCCCAAGAGACTTGCAGCTGTAATTGCTGCAAAAGGTGGCTCTACAAGGTATTGACTTTGTGGGGGTGAATAGTAGTGCACGCTCAAGTTTTCCGTTTTTTTGGTCTTATTTCTTGTTTGTTTCACAATAAAAAATATTTAGCATCTTCAAAGTGGTAGGCATGTTGAGTAAATCAAATGATACAAACCCCACAAAAATCCATTTTAATTCCAGGTTGTAAGGCAACCAAATTGGAAAAATGCCAAGGGGGGTGATTACATTCGCAAGCCACTGTACATATGAGATGAGTAATGCAAAATATGTAACCATTTTTAAAGTGATTAGTGTTCCAATTATTAAAGTGGCCAGTGATTTCAAGTCTGTGTATATAGTGCAGCAGCCTCTAATATGCTATTTTACAGTCCGATGGCATTGAGATATATATATGTTTTTCAGTCTCTGGGGCCCCAGTGTTGAGGATCAGCGAAGTGGATGTGTTGTTTCCTACCTTCACCACCTGGGGGGCGGCCCGTCAGGAAGTCCAGGACCCAGTAACACAGGATGAGGTTCAGACCCAGGGCCTCAAGCTTAATTATGAGCTTGGAGGGTACTATGGTGTTGAATGCTGAGCTATAGTCAATGAACAGCATTCTTACATAGGTATACAGATGGCGTAGGCCAGTGTGCAGTGCGGTGGCAATTGCATCATCTGTGGATCTATTTGGGCGGTAAGCAAATTGAAGTGGGTCTAGGGTGTTAGGTAACGTAGAGGTGATATGATCCTTGACTTGTCTCTCAAAGCACTTCATGATGACAGAAGGGATTGCTATGTGGCGTTAGTCATTTAGTTCTGTTACCTTTGCTTTCTTGGGTACAGGAACAATGGTTGCCATCTTGAAGCATGTGGGGACAGCAGACTGGATAGGGAGAGATTGAATACATCCGTAAACACACCAGCCAGCTGGTCTGCGCATGCTCTGAGGATGCGCCTAAGGATGCCGTCTGGGCCAGTAGCCTTGCGAGGGTTAACGTGCTTAAATTTCTTACTCACATCGGAGAAGGAAAGGCCACAGTCCTTGGTAGCGGGCCACGTCGGTGGCACTGTGTTTTCCTCAAAGCGGGCGAAGAAGGTGTTTAGCTTGTCCGGAAGCAAGACTTCGGTGTCTGCAACGTGGCTGGTTTGCCTTTTGCAGTCCGTGATTGTCTGTAGACCCTGCCACTTACGTCTCGTGTCTGAGCCGTTGAATTGCGACTCCACTTTGTCTCTAAACTGACATTTTGCCTGTTTGATTGCCTTGCGGAGGGAATAACTACCACTTTTGTATTCAGCCATATTCCCATTCATCTTGACATGGTTAAATGCGGTGGTTCGAGCTTTCAGTTTTGCACGAATGCTGCCATCTAGCCACGGTTTCTGGTTAGGGTAGGTTTTAAAAGTCACAGTGGGTATAACATCTCCTATACACTTCCTGATAAACTCAGTCACCGTATCAGTATATTCGTCAATGTTATTCTTGAAGCGTGGATTCTGATTGGTCAGATCAGCATTGAAAGTTTTTTGCACTGGTACTTCCTGTTTGAGTTTCTGCATATAGGAAGGGAGGAGCAAATGGAGTCGTGGTCAGATTTTCCTGAAAGGAGGGCGGGGGAGGGCCTTGTAGGCATCCCAGAAGTTGGAGTAGCAGTGGTCGAGTGTTTTCGCAGCGCGATTACTAGAACTTGATATAACTTCGGCAGCCTTTTTCTCATATTTGCTTTGTTAACATCCCCAGCTACAATAAATGCGGCCTCTGAGTATGTGGTTTCCAGTTTGCATAAAGTACAGGGTAGTTCTTTGAGGGCCATCAAGGTATCGGCTTGAGGGGGGATATACACGGCTGTGACTATAACCAAAGAGAATTCTCTTGGGAGATTATATGGTCTGCATTTGATTGGGAGGTATTCTAGGTCGGGTGAACAAACGGACTTGAGTTCCTGTATGTTATCACAATCACACCATGAGTCATCATCGAACTGCACACTGCCCCCTCCTCTCCAATCTGAGCAGCTATTCTTCGCGCACCTAAACTCAGCAAAAAAAGAAAAGTCAATTTTTCAGGACCCTGTCTTTCAAAAATCCTTTGTAAAAAATCTAAATAACTTCACAGATCTTCATTGTAAAGGGTTTAACTTCTTAGGGAGCGGCAGCAGAGGTGACGGTTTTGGAGAGTCTGGCGTGCCCAAGGTAAAATGCCTGCCACTCAGGCCCCGAAAATAGGATATGCACATAATTAGTACTATTGGATAGGAAACACTCTGAAGTTTCTAAAAGTGTTAAAATAATGTATGTGAGTATAACTTCTTGGGGAGCAGCAAGGTGATTTGGGGCGCTAGCGCCCCACTCCCGACACTACCAGGTGAAATGCAAGGCAAAATCCCAAAATTGAGTTATTAAAAATGCACCAATATACAAGTGTTTCATATTCATCAAAAGCTCTGCTTCTTGGCAATATCACAGCGTTGTTGGATTTCAAAAAGGCCTTACGGCGAAAGCACTACATTTGATTGTTTGAGGGTAGCACCTTCAATATTTTCCATAACCATTAAATCTTTAGCCAGCGCGGTCGATAGAAAATGCATTTCACAGGGAAAACCTGTGCCTTATCTAGAACTTCTGCAGAGGGCTTCCTAAGTGTCCAACGAAGACAATCCATGGGTATTTGGTTAGAAAAAGTAATGTATTATATCCTTAAATCTCCGTTTGGTTGGCACCTTGTGTTCAGAAAATCCAACGTGATTAGAACGCGTTCATTTAAACCTATAAACTTTCCCTCAACAAAACAAAAAACAATTAAAATGCATCCTTAGCTTATCTTTTATGAATAAAATTGATAATCTTTCACTTGGATGGTCACCTAAACATTATATAAGTCAAATAAAGTGGACCGCTCAGCCAAACGTGCGCCCAAAAACGTGCAACTGAAAAATAGCTCCCCTGACCAAAACCTCTACCGATGGAACACAATGGTTTCGATTGCCTTTAAACTTTACCTATACACTGCTGACATCCAGTGGAAGCAATAGGTACTACATTCAGTGTCCTGGTATAAATACTTTTCAATAGGCAGTCTTTTTAAGTGAGCCATAAGCCACCAGAATGACATTTCCGGAAGGAAATTTCTCTGGTTTTTGCCTGCCAAATGAGTTCTATTACACACACAGACAAAATGTTAACACTTTTGGAAACCTCAGAGTGTTTCCTATCCAATAGTACTATGTGCATGTCCTATTTTCTGAGCCTGAGTGGCAAGCATTTTACTTTAGGCACGCCAGACTCTCCAAAACCGACCCCTCAGCTGCTACTCCCTAACAAGATAACAGAACTGATATAGCAGGCGAAAACCCGAGGAATGCAGTTATTTTCATCATAGGTACACTTCAACTATGACAAACAAAATGAGGAAAAAAAATCCAGAAAATCACATTGTAGGATTTTTTATGAATTTATTTGCAAATTATGGGGGAAAATAAGTATTTGGTCACATTCAAACAAGCAAGATTTCTGGCTCTCACAGACCTGTAACTTCTTCTTTAAGAGGCTCCTCTGTCCTCCACTCATTACCTGTATTAATGGCACCTGTTTGAACTTGTTATCAGTATAAAAGACACCTGTCCACAACCTCAAACAGTCACACTCCAAACTCCACTATGGCCAAGACCAAAGAGCTGTCAACGGACACCAGAAACAAAATTGTAGACCTGCACCAGGTTGGGAAGACTGAATCTGCAATAGGTAAGCAGCTTGGTTTGAAGAAATCAACTGTGGGAGCAATTATTAGGAAATGGAAGACATACAAGACCACTGATAATCTTCCTCGATCTGGGGCTCCACGCAAGAGCTCACCCCGTGGGGTCAAAATGATCACAAGAACGGTGAGCAAAAATCCCAGAACCACACGGGGACCTAGTGAATGACCTGCAGAGAGCTGGGACCAAAGTAACAAAGCCTACCATCAGTAACACAATACGCCGCCAGGGACTCAAATCCTGCAGTGCCAGACGTGTCCCCTGCTTAAGCCAGTACATGTTCAGGCCCGTCTGAAGTTTGCTAGAGAGCATTTGGATGATCCAGATGAGGATTGGGAGAATGTCAGATGAAACCAAAATATAACTTTTTGGTAAAAACTCAACTCGTCGTGTTTGGAGGACAAAGAATGCTGAGTTGCATCCAAAGAACACCATACCTACTGTGAAGCATGGGGGTGGAAACATCATGCTTTGGGGCTGTTTTTTTCTGCAAAGGGACCAGGACGACTGATCCGTGTAAAGGAAAGAATGAATGGCTCCATGTATCGTGAGATTTTGAGTGAAAACCTCCTTCCATCAGCAAGGGCATTGAAGATGAAACGTGGCTGGGTCTTTCAGCATGACAATGATCCCAAACACACCGCCCGGGCAACGAAGGAGTGGCTTCGTAAGAAGCATTTCAAGGTCCTGGAGTGGCCTAGCCAGTCTCCAGATCTCAACCCCATAGAAAATCTTTGAAAGTCCGTGTTGCCCAGTGACAGCCCCAAAACATCACTGCTCTAGAGGAGATCTGCATGGAGGAATGGGCCAAAATACCAGCAACAGTGTGTGAAAACCTTGTGAAGACTTACAGAAAACGTTTGACCTCTGTCATTGCCAACAAAGGGTATATAACAAAGTATTGAGATAAACTTTTGTTATTGACCAAATACTTATTTTCCACCATAATTTGCAAATAAATTCATAAAAAATCTACAATGTGATTTTCTGGAATTTTTTTTCCTCATTTTGTCTGTCATAGTTGAAGTGTACCTATGATGAAAATTACAGGCCTCTCTCATCTTTTTAAGTGAGAGAACTTGCACAATTGGTGGCTGACTAAATACTTTTTTTCCCCACTGTACATCCACAGGTACACCTCCAATTGGCTCAAATTATGTCAATTAGCCTTTCAGAAGCTTCTAAAGCCATGACATCATTTTCTGGAATTTTCCAAGCGGTTTAAAGGCACAGTCAACTTAGTGTATGTACACTTCTGACCCACTGGAATTGTGATACAGTGAATTATAAGTGAAATAATCTGTCTGTAAATAATTGTTGGAAAACTGACTTGTGTCATGCACAAAGTAGATGTCCTAACCGACTTGCCAGAACTATAGTTTTTAACAAGAACTTTGTGGAGTGGTTGAAAAACGAATTTTAATGACTCCAACCTAAGTGTATGTAAACTTCCGACCTCAACTATATATAAACTTTAGATCAAGTGTAGACACATTACAGAGAAATAGACCAAAAAATGCTCAACCTCCAGATGAGAATGAGAGGGGAGTTTAAGTACAATTCTTTCAAGCTTCTTTAGCTCGTCTGAAGCTTTAGGCTATTGTTTGGATGCTGGTGAACCATAACGTGCATAATCAAAAAGTGACATTGGACTAGCGCACGGGTGTCTATAGCTAGGTTTCCATCCAATTTCATGTGAATGTTCAAAAATCTGTATAAAACAACACGACTGTGAAGATTTTAATTTACCGGACATTTGAGAAATTTACCAGACATTCATTCAGATCCGATTTAATAAAAGAGGATTATTGGCCAAATGAACCACATTTACGTGTCCTTAAAAACAGCCTATATCAAATTACGAAAACATTATTCCTTGGATTTTGATGAGTAGCTTATGCTAAACTTTATAGCCTATTTGTTTTATGTTTTTTTAGGTTACTTTCCTAAAACAATATTTGTCAACCTCATGATTCAGTTGTCCGGATTCAAGCACTAAATGCATCAGGGTATTGCATGCATAGACCTTTAGGCTTAGGTGTCCACTGTATTCTATTCTTATAAAAAAATGCCTATATGAAAGAAGAGAAGCTTAGGCCTAGCCTCAGAGAGGTGAGTGAGAGATAGAGATACTGTATGCTGCCGGCATGCTACAACACCAACATGCATTTATTTATATCAGATGATTAGTGGGTCTGCTATACAGATATAGGCATACAGAAGGTGGCTAATTTGTTAATTTTATATCAGAATATTTTGTATAAAGATAAGCATTATATTGTTATCAGCTTTATATATTTTCAGGGGCAAAAAGCTGACAATTAGGCCTACCAGCTAAGAGAAATCCTGGCACATTTTCCCATCAGAGTTGCGTTTCCATCAAATTAACTTAACAAATACATGTCAAATATACTGTATACAATCAATCTGCAATTAAATGGGTTTCCATCGCATTTTCAACTCTATTCCTACTGATGGTTTTGTCACAAACATTTTTTTGTATAGGTAGGCTATGGCTAATATGCCCACTCTTGTATTGGCAGGTGCCGCTTTAGTCAACAGTTTGCAGATACAGTGCAGATAAAGCCCACTACATAATGAGATTATTATGGACAAAAGTGCAAGACAATTTTTATTTGTTAAATGGCAGCCAAGCATCGATCATCAGTCACCAGAATAAGACCCTTGATATTTATGCTGAAATTATGTTATGTGTAGGCCTACAGGAGACTTTAAGAAGTCTAATCAGATTAAAACATTGTGACTGGTGGTGCCACATATAAAAGATAATACATTTTAAATGTTAAATTATTAATATTTATGCTATATTGAAGCGTTCGGATCTAAACTCAGCAAAAAAAGAAAACTCACTGTCAGCTGCGTTTATTTTCAGCAAACTTAACATGTGTAAATATTTGTATGAACATAACAAGATTCAACAACTGAGACATAAACTGAGCAAGCTCTACAGACATGTGACTAACAGAAAATGAATAATGTGTCCATGAAAAAAAAAGGGGGGTCAAAATCAATAGTAACAGTCAGTATCTGGTGTGGCCACCAGCTGCATTAAGTACTTCAGTGCATCTCCTCCTCATGGACTGCACCAGATTTGCCAGTTCTTGCTGTGAGATGTTACCCCTCTCTTCCACCAAGGCACCTGCAAGTTCTCAGACAATTCTGGGGGGAATGGCCCTAGCCCTCACCCTCCGATCCCAGACGTGCTCAATGGGATTGAGATCTGGGCTCCTCGCTGGCCATGGCAAAACACTGACATCCCTGTCTTGCAGGAAATCACGCACAGAATGAGCAGAATGGCTGGTGGCATTGTCATTCTGGAGGGTCATGTCAGGATGAGCCTGCAGGAAGGGTACCACATGAGGGAGGAGGATGTCTTCCCCTGTAACTCACAGCGTTGAGATTGCCTGCAACAACAACAAGCTCAGTCCGATGATGCTGTGACACACCGCCCCAGACCATGACGGACCCTCCATCTCCGAAACGATCACGCTCCAGACTACAGGCCTCGGTGTAATGCTCATTCCTTTGACGATAAACACAAATGTGGTGAGGGTAGGTAGCAACACATCTGCCACGCTGATCCTCAACACTGGAGCTCCCCAGGGGTGCGTGCTCAGTCCCCTCTTGTACTCCCTGTTCACCCATGACTGCATGGCCAGGCACGACTCCAACACCATCATTAAGTTTGCAGACGACACAACAGTGGTAGGCCTGATCACCGACAACGACGAGACAGCCTACAGGGAGGAGGTCAGAGACCTGGCCGTGTGGTGCCAGGACAACAACCTCTCCCTCAACGTAACCAAAACTAAGGAGATGATTGTGGACTACAGGAAAAGGAGGACCGAGCACGCCCCCATTCTCATCGACGGGGCTGTAGTGGAGCAGGTTGAGAGCTTCAAGTTCCTTGGTGTCCACATCAACAACAAGCTAGAATGATCCAAACACACCAAGACAGTTGTGAAGAGGGCACGACAAAGCCTATTCCACCTCAGGAGACTAAAAAGATTTGGCATGGGTCCTGAGATCCTCAAAAGGTTCTACAGCTGCAACATTAAGAGCATCCTGACTGGTTGCATCACTGCCTGGTACAGCAATTGCTCCGCCTCTGACCGCAAGGCACTACAGAGGGTAGTGCGTACCGCCCAGTACATCACTGGGGCTAAGCTGCCTGCCATCCAGGACCTCTACACCAGGCGATGTCAGAGGAAGGCCCTAAAAATTGTCAAAGACCCCAGCCACCCCAGTCATAGACTGTTCTCTCTACTACCGCATTGCAAGCGATAAGACCCACAAGCCATAAGACCCCCCCACCCGCTACTTTCTGTTTATCATATATGCATAGTCATTTTAACTATACTTTCATGTACATACTACCTCAATTGGACCGACCAACCAGTGCTCCCGCACATGGGCTAACTGGGCTATCTATAGCCTTGCTACTTTTACAGCCTCGCTACTGTATATAGCCTCGCTACTGTATATACTGCTGTTTTTATTTCTTTACCTACCTATTCACCTAATACCTTTTTTATTATTTTTTGCATTGTTGGTTAGAGCCTGTAAGTAAGCATTTCACTGTAAGGTCTACACCTGTTGTATTCGGTGCATGTGACAAATAAACTTTGATTTGATTTGATTCCACTTGCCTCTTCCATTTTTGCTGTAATGCTGCAATTAGTTGGTTGTAATTTTGGGTAGAGCAGACATTTCCACATATTTGTGTTAGCTGTATGTGTGACAACTCCACCAGTCCTATTTATGATATAATTGACAACGATTATACATTGTTTTTACATTTTTTCAAAAATAATGTATTTTTTATCAACTAGTATATTTGAGTTTAACCACAATATTTGTGGTATTATTTGTTCTTTTCTGGTGGATTAAACTGAATTTGCAACCAACGTTCTATGGCTTGTTTTCAAAATAACAATATTTTTGAGATTATTTCATTTTCAAATAACAGAAAGTGAGCGGTTGTAATCTGAATAAAGGGGAAAAGGCCATTTTTAAACATGGGGTGAGACATTCAGCCCTCCGAATTCATATTAGTTGTGGAAGCTTACAATACAGTGCCTTCAGATAGTATTCAGACCCCTTGACTTTTTCCACATTTTGTTACCTTACAGCCTTATTCTAATATGTGTTTAACAAAAATATCCTCATCAATCTACACACAATACCCCATGATGACAAAGCAAAAACAGGTTTTTAGACATTCTTACTAATAAATGGAAATATCACATTTACATCAGAACTCAGACCCTTTACTCAGTACTTTGTTGAAGTACCTTTGGTAGTGATTACAGCCCTGAGTCTTTTGGGGTTTGACGCTACAAGCTTGGCACACCTGTATTTGGGGAGTTTCTCCCATTCTTCTATGCAGATCCTCTCAAGCTCTGACAGGTTGGATGGGGAGCAATGCTGCACAGCTATTGTCAGGTCTCTCCAGAGGTGTTAGATCGGGTTCAAGTCCGGGCTTTGGCTGGGCCACTCAAGGATATTCAGAGGCTTGTCCCAAAGTCACTCCTGCGTTGTCTTGGCCGTGTGCTTAGGTACGTTGTACTGTTGGAAGGTGAACCTTGGCCCCAGTCTGAGCGCTCTGGAGCTGGTTTTCATCAAGGGTCTCTCTGTACTTTGCTCTGTTCATCTTTCCCTTGATCCTGACTAGACTCACAGTCCCTGCCGCTGAAAAACAACAGCTTGGCATTCAGACCAAAGCGTTCAATCTTGGTTTGAAGACCAGATAATCATGGTCTGAGAGTCTTGTGAGAGAAAATTAATGTATTTACGTGATTTGTTAATATTAATAGTTAACACTCAGGCTCACGAGTGGCACAGCGGTCTAAGGAACTGCATCTCAGTGCAAGAGGCATCACTATAGTACCTAGTTTGGTTTAAATTCAGGCTGTATCACATCTGGCCGTGATTGGGAGTCCCATAGGGTGGTGCACAATTGGCCCAGCTTCGTCCGGGTTTGGCCGGAGTAGGCCGTCATTGTAAATAAGAATTTTTTCTTATCTGACTTGCCTAGTTAAATGAAGGTTAAATAAAACATTTCCTGACTAGTCTCCCAGTCCCTGCCACTGAAAAGCATCCACACGGCATGATGCTGCCACCGCCATGCTTCACCATAGGGATGGTGCCAGGTTTGCTCCAGATGTGATGCTTGGCATTCAGGCCAAAGAGTTTAATCTTGGTTTCATTAGACCAGAGAATCTTGTTTCTCATGGTCTGAGTCCTTTAGGTGCCTTTTGGCAAACTCCAAGCTGTCATGTGCCTTTTACTGAGGAGTGGCTTCCGTCTGTCCACTCTACCATAAAGTCCTGATTGGTGGAGGGCTGCAGAGATGGTTGTCGTTCTAGAAGGTTCTCCCATCTCCACAGAGAAACTCTAGAGCTCTGTCAAAGTGGCCATCGGGTTCTTGGTCACCTCCGTGACTAAGACCCTTCTCCCCCAATTTCTTAGTTTGGCCGGGCGGCCAGCTCTAGGAAGATTGATGGAGGCCTCTGTGTTCTTGAGGACCTTCAATGCTGCAGAAATGTTTTTGTACCCTTCCCCAGATCTGTGCCTCGACACAATCCTCTTGTAGCCTCTACGGACAATTACTTCGAACTTCTGGCGTGTTTTTTTCTCTGGCATGCATTGTCAACTGTGGGACCTTATATAGACAGGTGTGTGCCTTTCCAGATCATGTCCAATCAATTGAATTTACCACAGGTGGACTCCAATCAAGTTGTAGAAACATCTCAAGGATAATCAATGGAAACAGGAAGCACCTGAGCTCAATTTCGAGTCTCATAGCAAAGGGGCTGAATACTTATGCAAATAAGACATTTCCGCTTTGTGATTATGTGCCATTGTGTGTCGATTGCTGAGTATTTTTTTTATTTAATCCATTTTTGAATAAGGCTGTAACGTAAGAAAATGTGGAAAAAGTCAAGGGGTCTGAATACTTTCTGAAGGCACTGTATATACTGAAATAAAAAACGTAAATATGAACGCAACATGTAAAGTGTTTTCCCATGTTATCGTGAGCTGAAACAAAAGATACCAGAAATTTTCCGTACGAACAAAAAGCTTATTTCTCTAAAATGTGTTTATATCCCTGTTAGTGAGCATTTCTCCTTTGCCAAGATAATTCATCCACCTGACAGGTTTGGCATATCAAGAAGCTGATTAAACAGCATGATCATTACACAGGTAGACCTTGTGCTGGGGACAATGTGCAGTTTTGGCACACAACACAATGCCCAGATATTTCAAGTTTTGAGGGAGCGTGCAATTGGCATGCTGACTGCAGAAATGTCCACCAGAGCTGTTGCGAGATAATTTAATGTTCATTTCTCCACCGTAAGCCACCTCCAATGTCGTTTTAGAGAATTTGGCAGTACGTCCAACTGGACTAAATAATGCAGACCATGTGTAACCATGCAAGCCCAGAATCTCCACATCCGGCTCCTTCACTTGCAGAATCGTCTGAGACCAGCCACCCGGACAGCTGATGAAACTGAGTATTTCTGTGTGTAATTAAAGACCTTTTGTGGGGAAAAACTAATTCTGATTGGCTGGGCCTGGCTCCCCAATTGCTGGGCCCCTGCCCAGTCCTGTAATCCACAGATTAGGGCCTAATGAATTTATTTCAATTGACTCATTCATTTTATGAATCTTTAAATTGTTGCATGTTGCATTTATATTTTTGTTCATTAAAAATAAAAAATCTGACCATTTGGAAGAGTGTAAATGAAACTAAATAATTCTAAGTGTACCAGAGAGTCTGTTCTAACAAAACAAAATTGTAAGACCTTTATTACTGCAAAGACTAAAAACAGTTGCGTGAATTAGGGAATGTTCAGGCTCCATTTGTTATTTCATTTTAAAACAACAAAAATGCTTGACGGCATTTCAAAGCATGCATGACTCCTATACTGTGTGATGACATGAACAAATTACTGATTTATTTATTGACACAGGAGCCTATAGGAGCCTGTTGAAATATAGGCCTAAATTATGGTATTAAGATGGCTAAAATGGATGCATGCACTCTTAGGCCTACAGCTCGATGGTGGTTATACAAGGCTACTATACTATGCCTACTAATGATAATGACATTACTTATTATTATAATGATCATCATAATAGTAATACTAACAATAAGAAGAAGATCTGCGTTTGTAGCCTATTATGTATGACAAATAGGTGCTTTTAGATTACAATCACATCACACACACTATACGATACATTTAAACATAAGAATGAGTGTGAGTTTTTGTCACAACCTGGCTCGTGGGAAGTGACAAAGAGCTCTTATAGGACCAGGACACAAAATGAGTGTAACGAGTGCACTGAGAGTCGGGAAGCAAGTTCAGGGAGTGAGGGTTTTAATAAATAAATGAAACAAACACGTAACACAAACAACGCACCGACATGAAAACAGTCAATAACACCTGAGGAAAGAACCAAGGGGAGTGACAGATATAGGGAAGATAATCAAGGAGGTGATGGAGTCCAGGTGAGTGTCATGAGGCGCAGGTGCGCCAGACGATGGGGACAGGTGTGCTGGATAATCAGCAGCATGACGACCTAGAGGCCGGAGAGGGAGTATACGTGACAAATGTTAATATATTTCTGACCGTTTGGAACAGCGTAAACAACACTAAATAAATTAAAGTAAAGTAATACCAGTGCATCTGTTCTAAAGATTATTTTTTTATTACAGCATAGCAAATGCTTAGAACTCACAGAATCAGTAGGCTATGAAACAAACTCTCAAACAGGCAACAAAAGCATTATTTCGGTGAATATATAAGGATGGTTTATGAAGCCAGGAACATTTAACAGTTAGGCTATTGATTTAAGACCTAATTAAGTTGGGGTTTCCTCTCTCCTCACTTTTCTTAGACAATTAAGTAAGGGCGGTTTTCTCTTCGCACTCCGCTTCTGCCACCAATATGCTGGTTAACTTTGCTATTATGCTGATGGGGGTCACCTTGGGGTCATGATAGTGGCTGCACAAAATGATTGATGTATTATAATAATTGATTATGCTTATGTTGTATTAATAGAAGGGGAAGGGCTATAAGACCCTCCCCCACTACATTTATAGGGTCATGGACCACAGATTAGCAATATATGCATTATAAGGTTTAATACTGTTCCACAGTTCTTTTCTAGTCTCTGCCTCTTATAAGAAATGGTCTGAGAGATGTGTCAGCTATTGCAGTCAAAACAGTGTGTCTGTGAGAAAGCGCCTCAAAGCTAAAAGAGATACATAGACACAGAACCCTGCAGGGGAGTAAGGAGATAAGAGACAGACATACCACTGTAAGCCACACGGGAATGGGAAATTACTGCTGAGCTCTTAGAAAACACTGGACTACTGTTCTCTCCTGCAAGTTTGCATAACTGTATATGCATGGGCTTGGTCTCATGAGTAGGTGTCGATGTAGGCAGTTACATCACTAGGGGTTGACTGCAAGTGTATTAAAGCAATTTTGACCTTTTTTATTTTGCAGAACTTACTCTGAACTCAGAACTTACTTCCATTGTCAACTTCTGTCTGCAATTGCATTAATAAAGGTTTAATTGATTACTTAATGAAGATATTGTCTGATTTCACCAATAAGCCAATGATTGACAAGGAACAAGGAACCTACCTCAACAATGCACAAAGCAACATGGTCTAGGAAATGGTGCCAATTAAACTGTGCACTGAAGATACGCCTATGTTTCAGAAACGCCGACAGCGACCTCTATCCAATGCGGATGAAAGCACATTGGTCATACAATTATATAATTTTTTATTAGTGTTGCACCTATGGTTTTCAATAAATTCACCAGTTTCCCAAAAATACAGGTTGGAGGATTCTGGATTTCCTGTTTATTTCATCCTGATTTGGGCACACCTCCAACCGGGATTTCGGGAAAACCAGGGAATTTATTTTGCTTAACGTTTCAACTGCCATTTTTTTTTTAAATCATTCATGTAGTGGCTCTACCACAACCCTTTACAGACATAGAACGCAGCTAGAGTAACATGTAAATAGCTACAATTAATAACGTTTCAGACTATTTAAAAAAGTCCCGCATCAGGCCTGTACCTTTTCAGACAGTAGAATTCTGCTCTGATGTAAAATGTTCTGTATTTTTTCCATGACAACAATAAACGTTGCTGATTGATGTGCTGTAATGAAACCGGCAGGAATGTGTGAGTGAGCTCATCTGTTGTGGTCGCAAACCCTCAACCTTATGGCCCGCAGCAAACCCTGTGAAAGACTGCCACAAAAGCATACTGAAGTGGCAAAGTCTATAGTGTGGGATCGACTGTGCCACAAAAGCGTGGCAAAGTCGATATCAACATTTATAAACACAGGGTCGCTACAGTTATTGTTATTTGTGCTCATAAACATTATTTTGAGTTAATTATATGAGGTGGAGAGTGTTCAAGGGGAGGGTCATTGTCACGTTGGTATAAAGGGCCGGGGGACAGGAGCAGGAATGAGTAATATGGGTTTTTATTATGCCCATATTACGGCGTGCCGTGTATAGGCACGGGGACGAAGACGAAACCAACACGCAACAAAAACACAGGGTTTAAACCCAAAACAAAAGAGCAAGGAGTACCTGGAATAAATACAGACGCGCACAATGATTAAATACACAGGACGAGACCTGGAATCATCTACGCAATCCAAAATGGCACGAAAGCCAAGACACACAGCACAGGTACTCACATGCGCCAACGGACATAGAACAACAATCGACAGCCCAATGGAGAACCAAAGGGCACATATATACAAACACTAATCATTGGCAATTGGGGCCAGGTGTGCGCAATGACAGTTCCGGAGGGATCCGTGACAGTCATGTGGAGGGGGGGTGCATTTTTATTATGACACCTTGAGTTGGACCAGCCCCTCCCCCCCAGTAAATGTAGATCTGTGCCAAAGTCAGTTGGATCATCCTTCCTACATGGTCGAACCTTCTCTGGCACCAACACTCTTAATTTTAGCCACTCTTAGCGGACAGTGGGAGTAGAAAATGCATTTTTTTTGCATACAGCCAAAATAATCAAGGCCACTCACTCACAAATTTCAATGTACCCTGATATAATTTAAATCACTCTTCTGTTGCTGAGACTATTCCTGCACATCAGGAAATGCAAACTTGTAGTGTATTCAACGTTTAAAAATGCTTCTAAAGTTTGTAATTTCCACTTTAAAATGTCAGACTTGATTTGCCCTAATGTACCAACCCCTGCAAAAAATGTCCATAAATTATAATACACATTATAATTCACATTTCCTGTTGCTGTATTCCTGCTGAAGCAACTATAATAGTTTAATTGTTACATATATAATATGATCTAAAATTGTCTAAAATAAAATGCACTATAAATATAAAATATTATATGTAGTATATATATACTGTATATTCCCTCCACTGTGACACAGAGGAAAGACATCAAAGTCTGTCTGGGGTGACTGTGTCTGTAATTAACTCCTCCCTGAGAGGATCTGCTGTCCATCACACAGACAGAGAAAGAAAGACAGAGAGAGAGGGGAGAGAGAAAGATAGGAGAGAAGAGAGAGTGAGGAAGCGAGAGATGGGAGAGAAAAAGAAAGAGAAAAGAGAGGGAGGAGAAAAAAGTGGAGAGACAGAGAGATGGAGAAGAGAGAGGAGAGACCGCAGAGAGAATGAGAGCAGAAGCGAGGGAAAGAGAGAAGAGGGAGAGTTAGAGAGACAGACAGAGTAGAGAAAGGAAGGGCCAGCAAAGAGGAAGAGAAGAGAGAGCACACTACCTCTGGAAACCTCCCTGGCCAACCAGTGGGAGAGAAATTGGGGCCTCAGGCCGTGTAGCTACTTCTATTCATACACCCACAACACACACACATGCAATGACACACATACACAGAACCACACACCCCTACACCCACACACAACCCTACACCCACACACACCAACCCCTCATCACTGTGTCCGGATACACTTGACAGCACAGGGGCTGAAACACTGATAGAGACTATCACCTGAACATCAAACCCACTAGAGCGTGAGCCAAGTCCATATACTCCCAACATGAAACAGACATTTTTATAACAAAGTGATCTCATAATCGCTTGGCGCACAGTGTTCTGTTAATACATCGCTAAATGCTTTGTTATACATTCTTAATGAGAGTACGAGAGCCTGGAACAGTTGGTGGCAGACTACTTTGAAGAGCTACAATCACAGACAGAGTGTGTTTCCAACTACCTGTAGATTATGGGCTTATTACACTGTTATACAATAATACAATAACATTGTATTGACCATTTGTTAGAGCGAACAATGGAAATGTGTCAAACCTGCTCAACCCCCAAGATAGCACATATTGCACACAGTTGAAAGGAGCAAAGGGTAAAGCGGCAGTGCAGTGCTCCTGGATGGAGAGCTTGTTGTGTGGTTAACAGCCTTTCTCAAGGGAACAACTAGGGGATTGTTGTTAGGATCTGAACCCAGCAGTTCTCTAGTTGCCGGATAAATTCCCTCTTTTTTCACCAGTGCCCAGCCCTGGATTCGATTCCGGAAGGAAGGGTCACAAATGGGAAATGTACCCAACTACCAAAACTTGCTATTTACCACCACGTTTGGTTATAAATAGGTCATTAAATGGTAATAAATGCTTAATTAGAGTGTGACATTCTTCAGAGCAGACTTCTCTGAGGGCTTATGCAAATTTAGAGAGCAGCAAAGAGTAACAAAGCGCAGCAAAGAGGGAGCCAGCGGCATTGCTTTGGATAGGTCACAAATAATGAGGGAGACGTGGTGTACAGTGGGCAGGGGCCAGAAATACATACATACACACACACACACACACACACACACACACACACACACACACACACACACACACACACACACACACACACACACACACACACACACACACACACACACACACACACACACAGAGGCACACACACAGACTCACAAACTCTCTCTCTCACACACACACACTCCCTCTCTCTCACACACACATGCATACACACATAGCAAACCGCTTGGTGTTGTCATTTGAGCTATTCTGTAGTTTCACTCTACGGCACAAAGCTCAGAAGATGTAGTTTTGAAGGGGTTTCGGGGTATTTTTTTCTACTTCTCTTTGATGTTGCGCTTCTGCACATTGGGCACAAGCCACATCACGAAAAGAAGCAGACCAACAAAGTTCTAAATTCTTATGACACTCTGATTCCACTACAATCGGGTTATAGGATGGGAATTATTCCCAAGAGACATAAGAGCACGACAGGAGCCTCCTAAGCAGTGTGTGTGTGTGTGTGGGTGTGAAAAAGAGAGAGAGAGAGAGAGAGATGAAAGAAAAATAGAAAAAGTGTGAGACAAAGAGTCACTGTCAGGGGCTCCAATGCCACACAGCCTGTCACATCTCTCTCTACAATATGAATTACATCAGCCCAGGTGGTGAATAATTAAGCAGGCCTATTTAACGAGAGTTAATTATTTAGGAGTTGGGCGCGGGCTTGTGTATATAACATGATCAATAAGCACAGAGTTTAGCTATAATAAAAGGGTAAAAGGGGAGAGTGAGGATACAGTGACATTTGGTGTGTGAGTATGTAGTTTGTGGATGGGGAGTGTTTGGGGTTGTTGAGGGGGATCTGTCTGTGTGTGTGTACCTCCCTGCATGCCTGTGTGTTTGTGAGTGTGCCTTGACTGCCTGGGTGCTTGTTTGTGTGTGGATACAGGTTTTTTAAACATATGGGAGACATGCCTGTAATTGCATTCATGTGTGTTTTTCTAAAGAATTACCATTTGTGTATGCCTGTGTGCATGCATGTGACCTCATGGCATTTAGATGTATGCGTATAGAACACGTTTCCCTTTGGGGAATTATCAATCACTTAGAGCCCAGACGTACTCAAAGAGTAACTCAGATTGCTAACTTCCGAATGCTATTGACATATCTTTGAGGTCTTGCTATGTAACGTATAGTTAGAATTAATTAATTCCAATATACACTGAGTGCACAAAGCATTAAGAACGCCTTCCTAAATTCGTTGGGGCATGGACTACAAGGTGTCGAAGGCGTTCCACAGGGATGCTGGCCCATGTTGACTCAAATGCTTACCACAGTTGTGTCAAGTTGACTGGATGTCCTTTGGGTGGTGGACCATTCTTGACACATGGCAAACTGTTGAGTGTGAAAAACCTAGCAGCGTTGCAGTTCTTGACACAACTGGTGTGCCTGGCACCTACTACCATATGCCGTTCAAAGGCACTCACCCTCTGAATGGCACACATATACAATCCATGTCGCAATTGTCTCAAGGCTTAAAAATCCTTCTTTAACCTGTCTCCTCCCCTTCATCTACACTCATTGAAGTGGATTTAACAAGTGACATCAATAAGGGATCAAAGCGTTCATCTGGATTCACCTGGTCATGTCATGGAAAGAGCATGTTTTGTACACTCAGTGTTAGGTTTCTTATGCCAAAATTAGGACCCAGTCTTCATTGTTTATGTAGCCAATAGTGTAGCATGATACTAATAGAGTAGCTACTGTCATAGGCTGATGGATTAACATGAAATGTTTCCTTCTTTCGAGTCAGCATATATTCTTTTGTTCTAGATTGAACATTCAGATGCCGAGTTTCCCAAGAGGATAAGAAGTCTCCTCTCCTGTCTTAGAAGGTAAAAGCGATAATAGCACTTTCCTAATTCCCCCCTGGGAATCGTCTGTGTGTGTGTGTGTGTGTGTGTCTGGGACACAGCATGCTGGTGGAGCTCGGCGACGTGAACCTCTTCTAGATTAATCAACCCTGCCATTGTGTACGCTTCCTGGGAAATTGATGTAATCAAAGAGTTAAGAGACTTAATTCATAAATAAATCACAGAATAAACATTGGTGTTTGTGTTGTCTGTGGCAGGGGCGATGCAATACGTTAGCAAGGGAAAGCAGATTTACGCTCACTGCACATTACGAAGAAGTAAGACCGCAGGAGACAATAAACATGCATTACGGCGGAGGCAGTAATACAACAGGACAGAATAAAAGGAGGGTGAAAAAGATAGGGAAGATGAGATGAACGGCAAAAACAAATCTTGGAATGGTGAGTCAATGCAGCAGGCAGCGGCAGGGTGTGTAAATGTAATGTTTCTGTGACCTTTGACGTGTGTGATGTCATAGCGATTACTTTTACCCTTTTCACACTACTGAGCCAAGCTGAGCTGTACAGGTGTGGTTAGGCATCCACCATAGTTGCTGGACCGTGCTGAATCCCCCTCCCCAAAAAGACAAGGAAAGAAAGACCAAAAAATAAGAAGAAAATATATTTTAAAATATTTGTAATAATAAAAAAAAAATATATATTAAAGATAATATATATATATATATCTTTAAATCAAATCAAATCAAATGTTATTGGTCACATACATGTGTTTAACAGATGTTAATGCGGGTGTAGCGAAATGCTTGTGTTTCTAGCTCAGACAGTGCAGTAATATCTAACAATGTCAGAACATATTACCCAATTCACACAAATTTAAGTAAAGGAATGGAATTAAGAATCTATAAATATATGGACGACCAATGTCAGAGCGGCATAAACTAAGATACAGTAGAATAGAATACAGTATACAGCTGAAGTCGGAAGTTTACATACACTTAGGTTGGAGTCATTAAAACTCGTTTTCAACCACTCCACAAATTTCTTGTTAACAAACTATACTTTTGGCAAGTTGGTTAGGACATCTACTTTGTGTATGACACAAGTAATTTTTCCAACAATTGTTTACAGACAGATTATTTCATACACTAAGTTGACTGTGCTTTTTAACAGCTTGGAAAATTCCAGAAAATGATGTCATAGCTTTAGAAGCTTCTGATAGGCTAATTGACATAATTTGAGTCAATTGGAGGTGTACCTGTGGATGTATTTCAAGGCCTACCTTCAAAATCAGTGCCTCTTTCCTTGACATCATGCAAAAATCTACAGAAATCAGCCAAGACCTCAGAAAAAAAATTGTATACCTCCTCAAGTCTGGTTCATCCTTGGGAGCGATTTCCAAACTGAAGGTACCACGTATTACGCAAGTATAAACACTGTACTGGGCCGTACACACTACCCTCTGTAGCGCCTTATGGTCAACTGCCGAGCAGTTGCCTTACCAGGGGGTGATGCAACTGGTCAGGATTCTCTCGATGCTGCAGCTGTAGAACTTTTTGAGTATCTGGGGACCACATTGAGGGAGAGGTTGTTGTCCTGGCACCCCACAGCCAGGTCTCAGACCTCGTCCCTATAGGCTGTCTCATTGTTGGCGGTGATCAGGCCTACCACTGTTGTGTAATCAGAAAATTGAATGATGGTGTTGGAGTCGTGTTTGGCCACGCAGTCGTTGGTACAGGAGGGGACTAAGCATGCACCCCTGAGGGGCCCCAGTGTTTTATTTTTTTATTCTACTACAGGACGAGGCTGTATCATGACATGCGAGTGCACTTAGGCATTGAGTAGGCACGAACATAGAGTTGCGGCCATGGCACCCTTTCACTTTTCTTAAGTAATTCCCTATTTCTTCTCATGTCATGGATACAGCAGGTGTTCATAATGTTTTGTACACCCAGTGTAGCTATAACGTTCTGCTTCTGTTTGATGAAACTGTCGCCGCATTATGCTATTGTATGCAAGCATTTGGGTTGATAACTAGCTAGCAAGCTACGGTGGAGTGGTCGATTTGATGCAACAAAATTAACGTTTGCAGCCTATCTGAGCTTATGCTTGTTAGATAGTTCATCTGCCTTGAATTTTATTGTGATTATGGCTGGGATAACTGAACAAAATAAATATGTTGAGGGTAATTGTTGTCAAGGTAAAACGAGTTAGCTAGCCAACTAGCCATCTTGTTCTATAGCTGGGCTGCTCGGATCAGACATGAACACAGGGTTGCATTAGTGAAAACCAAGACTGTTCTCAATGCAGGTGTCCCGGTTTTCACTAGCAGAAGATACTTTTCGTGGCACAGGTTAGGAGAATGTAAGCAACAGGTTAAGAGATTTAACATGGCAGGTTAGGAGAATTAGGTTAAGGTTAGGAAAAGGGTTAGGGTAAGCTGAAATGCTACATTTTCCCCCCACGTGACTCGAACATATCTAGCTACAATCATATCTAGCCCCCAGTCTTGGTTTCAACAAAACATTTAAATATTAGCCTGCTAGGCCCCATGTTATTAATTAGCTTTCCCTCATTGTTTTTCATTAAATCAACAACACCTTTCTCAAATATTCAAACGTAAGGAAGTGGTCATAATTCGAGTGTGTGATTCGAGTGTCACTGTTGACAACTTTGTGGAATTTCTTGGAGGTCATTTTAAAAAGTGCATATTGGATAATGCTAATAAATTAAACCTCCTTTTTGCAAGAATGCTAGCGAACCGATCGCAGCACCATCTGGTCACCATTTATGGAATGGAGTTCTCAGCTAAGGTACCAAATGTTGTTCAGGAATATGGAGTACTGACGTGGAAAAGAAGAGATGCATTGGCTAATCAAAACCTAATATAGACTATAATATAATATTCATAACACTATTATTTAAACATTAAAACAAAGTGGTTACTATCCCAACGTTGAGATATGGATATGCATAGGCACTTAAAGACACAAAGAAGCCCACAAAGAAGCATCATGTGCAGTACCTGTGGTCTATTGAAAATGCTCCCAGCTAGTCACATGTACTACTCCCCACCGGAGACAGAGGTTCAATCCATGAATCATCCCTTCCTTCCCCTCTGTTTCCAACTGTCTAAATAAAGAAGCGTGTGCATGTGTGCGTGGGCATGTGTATGCACGTCCACCTAACTGCCTGTGTGTGTGTGTGTGTGTGTGTGTGTGTGTGTGTGTGTGTGTGTGTGTGTGTGTGTGTGTGTGTGTGTGTGTGTTGTTGTGGAAATTCTAATCAATAATGAGGAGAGGTCAATCCCCAATTAGGATATTACTTTATTCAAAACATATTAATAACATTGATTAATTATTGCAATAATGAAGCTGGTCGACGAATCCCCCCTAGATGATTCGTTGAGAGCCCCGATACAAAGGATACAAACTAGCAAAGATACACCCCTCTTAGTCTACATGACAAACAACAGATGTGTGGAATGGGTCACAAGGTTAGACTTGATATGTGAGAAAGGAGTATCCCCCAGCCAGATAGCATTTGCCATGAAGACTGTTCTTATTGTACAGAGTTTGGCCCCAAAGACAAGGCTCTGAAATCACTTGTCAACTCCAGATCCCCTATCTCAAGAAAAACCCATGTCCTAGACGAGCACACTGAGGGGAGCGAGCCTCTAGGTCATACACTGTTTCAGGATAGGTGCAACATCAGAGATGACGTACAATGGTTCCAGACACTACCCCACACATCCTGTCTCAGACCTTATCGCCCCCAAAGCCGAAGGAGGGAGTGACTGGTGCACAGACATTGTGGAGACAAGTAATTGGTTCTCCATTAATCATGCCATCCCTTCAAATGGTTTAAAATAGGTAAAGACACATTCACATAAGACAATGTTCCCTCCTGTCCTCTTCTCTTTCTGATATTTTGCATAGCACCAGGGACATGTTATATACAAGCCTGACTTCTCCCCTCTCTGGGCCCCAGGTGACTGAGGCCCATACGAGGGAGGAAGTGCAACTGCCAACACCAGAGTCCAAAGGGACACATTCTAATAACAAGAGTTCAACAGTTCAATCATATAAGCATAGTAAGCAGATAAGACATCGTAATTATCTATGTTACCGAGATAATTCGGATTCTTCCGCCACAGTGTGTGCAGGTGCAAAGTGTTAACATGGCAGGAGAGTATCTAGAGAACAAACTGGAATTAATTAGAGCTACTTAATCCAACAAAAATTAAGGCAAATAATAGTTAATCAATAGAAGACTCAGTATTGATAAACGACTGCAGAGGAAGGTGTTAGTTTACAGAGAGAGAGAGAGAGATTGGAGTGGAAAGAGTGAGACAGAGGGTGAAGTAAGTAAAAGTGGCGTATGAGAAAAGAGATGGAAGAGAGCGAGAGAGAGCGACTGAATGTCCATTCTCAGGACTTTATAAGAATCAGAAACATCTGAACGGCTCTCATCAACACACACACATCTCAAAGCGTGGATGCTATGAATAAGACATCAATAGCGCAATGCACCCGTAAAACTAGAAGTGGCATTCTGATAAATCCAGTATTTGAATTGAACTTTGACCTTTCCAACGTTTCTCCACTGTGACACCTTAAGACAGCATCAACTTCCTGATGTTAACACACTGTAAAAACCAATCACATCAACACGGTAGATTTTTGTCAAATCACATTTCACTCTCAGATATTTTTCCGGCATGGGTGTGGCGTGGCGTCAAAAGTGTCAAAACCGATTTCTTTGTAAAAAATGGTTACCGTCTAGTCTTTTCCTGTTTTCTTGACTCACTTAGGGAATGGTGTTTTTCAATTTTCACAAAACAAAAATTCGATGACAACTAATTTTTCTTCTCACCTCCAACTCAAATCCATCTACAATCCATCTACATTTAGCATTAGTTTAAACAATCTCACTCTATCACACTATAAACCACAACAATCCTTTAAAGTTAGACCTGATCTAAAACTGATAAAAAAAAATAACATGATCACCTCTAGGAAGATACAAATTTAGACAAAACCATCTCTTTGCACTTGTCACCTTCCCTGCAATTTTGAGTTTTAACCTGGCAGCGCCTTTCACTGGCTAGGTTGACCCATTTCAGGAGCAGAGGAGAGTGACAATAACTAACAATAACTAACAGCCCTATGGGCCCTGGAAAAAGTAGTGCACCAAAAAAATAATAGGGAGCTATTTGGGGCGTACTCAGTCTCAGGCAATGGTGATTTATCACGCATACCAATAGAGACTGTGTGTTATTCTATTGTGATGAAATAGAAAGAATTCGGGCCACCCGAGTGTCGCAGTGGCACTACATCGCAGGGCTGAGACACCACTAAAGCCTGGGGTTCGATCCCAAGCTATGTCACAGCCGGCCGTGACATGGAGCCCCATAGGGCGATGCACAATCGGCCCAGCGCCGTCTGGGTTAGGGGAGTGTTTTTGCTGGGGGACTTTACTTGGCTCATCACACTCTAGCGACTCCTGGTGGTGGGCCCGGTGCCTGCAAGCTGCCCTCGGTTGTCATTTGAACAGTGTTTCCTCCGACACATTGGTGCGGCTGGCATCCGGGTTAAGCGAGCAGTGAGTTAAGAAGCAGCCCGTTGGGGAGTTGCAGCGATGAGACAAGATCGTAACTAACAATTGGATATCACAAAATTGGGGAGGAAAATGGGGTAAAATTACCACAAAAAAATTATAATAATTATAATGAAATAGTGAAATACATGGGTTGTGTGTGGGGTGGGTTGTGTCTGGCGGTGGCGTGTAAGTGTCGGTATGTGTGCGACTGTGATCTTTGTTTTGCTTTGTACATGTGTACACTTCCCACGGGTATTGCATTTCTTACCAAAATCCAAAAAACAAGCCCAAGCTATGATTCCCAGGACAGAAAACATTTTCGGCAATCTCAAAACTCCCAGTGCCAACATAGCAACATTTTTCATGGAAATCTGCTGCATAATCACACAAGAAAACTGAGAGTCAAATCTATGAATCAATATGGTGAGAAACCTTCGCTATGAACCATGTTGCCGATTGATTGTATTCAGTATATTTAAAGAGCCGCCATCTTTGGATGACTCACCCTCCGATGTTGGACGTAAAGCGTTTTAAATATCTAAGTGGAGACTATATATATTTTCCATTAAGTTTTAGTAACTTCCAACATTGCAAAAATTCTGACAAAAGGAGGCAATGAATTTCAATCAAAGGCGGCTGTGTAAGGCAACTCCAGCCAATCAAAGTTACAGGACATTTAGTGGTTGTAGCACCTCCAGCCAACCAAATCACAGGATCATTAGTGAATGTATCCGGTAATGTTGGTATGTGTTATGTTTCAGACCGTGACTGGTCTTTCTGGCTAGTTGATAAACACAATCGCTAATCAAATCAGTGGAGGGTTTTTACAAGAGGACACATTGACTAACACTCACAGGCTAGAGACAACATCAGTGCAAGCATAAAAATAATACCTGTTCAATTAACCCTAGATGCAACCATGTAACATAATCTTACCAGCAAACCAGGAACACTCTCAGAACAACCTAATTAAATGTTCTGGGAACATTCACAGAACCAATTTTGCAATGCTGGGTCTGCTCCAGGCTAGAAAATCGCAGTCTGCAATAGCCTGATTGGCCAGTGCCCAAAAATCCTGTAACTGTATTCCAGCTAGGGGGAGAAACACTAAGTCACACTGACACGTACTAAACCCATGCACCAAAGTGGCTTAGTTAGCTACATAGAGTGCTCCTGTAGACACTTCAACAGGGTACAGCATGGTATATCTGCCCTGAGGAAGTACATGTTCCTCAACAAAAAACCTAGAGCACCCCTAGAGCTTCAACTGAAGCTCAGAACTGTGTATGCTTTGTGGATCAAGGTGTTTCTATGAAAGGAAGACTGTTCTGTGGCTTCCTTTCAAAAGGCGTGCCTGCATACCCCTTCATCCCCCTCCTCTCTCCATCTCTCCCTCCCTTCCCAGTTCTATTACCGGGGGAATAACAGGGGAGGAGACATGGCGCCGGAGGAGATGACTGCGGTTTTACAGGCTCCTAACCAATTGTGCTACAGTGTGTTTTTATTTTGTACATAATATTTCTGCCACCGTCTCTAATGGCCGAAAAGAGCATCTGGATATCAGAACAGCGATTTTTTTTCTTTAACGAGTCGGACGGGTATTTACTTCAGACACCCGACAAGGCCCAAATCCCTATCATTCGCATGAAGAAGAGACGTAGGTCGGGTGCCTTGTAAGGATCCGACGGCGAGTGAGTAATCCACCTCTACCATCAGTCCTAACGGGCAGTCATTGGATATTGAAATGAATGAGCTCCGATCAAGAATATCCTACCAACAGGACATTAAAACGGTAAAATCGTATGTTTCACCGAGTCGTGGCTGAACAATGACATGGATAAAAAACAGCTGCCTCCGGTAGACAAGGGGTGGCGGTGTGTGTCTATTTGTAAATAACAACTGGTGCACGAATTCTAATATTAAGGAAGTCTCTAGGTTTTGCTCGCCTGAAGTAGAGTATCTCATGATAAGCTGCAGACCACAATATTTACCAAGAGAGTTTTCATCTACATTTTTCGTAGCTGTCTATTTACCACCACAAACCGATGCAGACACTAAAACGGCACTCAACGAGCTGTATAAGGCCATAAGCAAACAAGTAAACGCTCATCCAGAGGCGACGCTCCTGGTGGCCGGGGACTTTAATGCAGGGAAACTTAAATCCGTTTTACCTAACTTCTACAACCAGAGGAAGCAGAGGAAAAACAATTCTAGACCATCTTTCATCCAAACACAGAGAAGCGTACAAAGTTATCCCTCGCCCTCCATTTGGCAAATCTGACCAAAACTCTATCCTCCTGATTCCTGATTACAAGCAAAAACTAAAACAGGAAGTACCAGTGACTCACTCAATAAAAAAGTGGTAAGATGATGCAGATGCTAAGCTACAGGACTATTTTGCTAGCACAGACTGGAATATGTTCTGGGATTCTTCGGATGGTATTGAGCAGTACACCACATTAGTCACTGACTTCATCAATAAGTGCATTGATGACATCGTCCCCACAGTGACCAACACGAAAACTACCGTTCAAAAGTTTGGGGTCACTTACAAATGTCATTGTTTTTGAAAGAAAAGCCATTTTTTTTCAAATAAAATAACATCAAATTGATCAGAAATGCAGTGTAGACATTGTTAATGTTGTAAATGATGGGTAAGCTTCATTAAATAGTACCCCCAAAACACTAGTCTCAACGTCAATAGTGAAGAGGCGACTCCGGGATGCTGGCCTTCTAGGCAGAGTTGCAAAGAAAAAGCCATATCTCAGACTGGCCAATAAAAATAAAAGATTAAGATGGTCAAAAGAATACAGACACTGGACAGAGGAACTCTGCCTAGAAGGCCAGCATCCCGGAGTTGCCTCTTCATTGTTGACGTGGTGACTGGTGTTTGGTGTCTACACTGTATTTCTGATCAATTTGGTGTTATTTTAATTGACAAAAAAGTTTGCTTTTCTTTCAAAAACAAGGACATTTATATGTGACCCCAAATGGTAGTGTACATACCCCAACCAGAAGTCATGGGTTACAGGCAACATCCGCACTGAGTTAACTTCTTAGTGAGCGGCAGCTGAGGTGTCGGTTTTGGAGAGTCTGGCGTGCCCAAAATAAAAGGCCTGCCACTCAGGCCCAGAAACTAGGATATGCACATAATTAGTACTATTGGATAGGAAACACTCTGAAGTTTCTAAGAGTGTTAAAATATTGTCTGTGAGTATAACAGAACACCAGAGGAATTTCTGTCCTGGAAAACAGCCATATATGGGAGTAAGATTGCAGTATCTATTGCTTCCACTGGATGTCAACAGTCTCTAGACAGTGTTTGGTGATATTAGATTGCTCTGGAAGGTAATAGAAGAAGAATTTCGAACAAGTCACAGGATGTAAACAGAAGAGGAGGCACGTTCATGGGCTCGCCCACGCTGTGGTTTTTTCCTTTCCTATCGTCCAGTTTATAATCCGGTTGAAATATTATAGTAAATATACATAAAAGTGTTCCTAAGGATACATTATCAATGATGTTTGATTGTTCTTGGACAAGTGTATAGGTATAGGTTGAATGTGTTCTCTTCACGGTTCAATGGGCGAGGGGACGCTGTATTTTATGAACATAACGCGCCAACCAAACTGAGATTTATGGATATAATAAATAACCTTTTCTAACAAAAGAACCATTGGATGTCTTCGTTGGACACTTGGGAAGCCCTCAGCAGAAGTTCTTTGAAAGGTACGGGATTTTATATTAGCGAATCTATGCGTTTTATGAGACCCGCTTTGGTTATGGATTTATGCTAATGCATAAAATATGAGAGGGGCTATCCTCAAACAATCAAATGTTGTGCTTTCGCCGTAAAGCCTTTTTGAAATCTGACAACGCTGTGATATTGCCAAGAATCAGAGCTTTTGATGACTATGCAACACTTGTATATTGATGAATGTTTAATAATTCAACTTTTGGATTTTGAATTTGGCGCCTTACATTTCACCAGGTAGCGCCCCACTGTTCCCTAAGTAGTTAAAGGGTAGAGCTGTCACTTTCAAGGAGCGGGACTTTAACTCTGACGCTTATAAGAAATCCCGCTATGCCCTCCGACGAACCATGAAACAGGCAAAGCGTCAATGCAGGACTAAGATTGAATCGCACTACACCAGCTTTGATGCTCTTTGGATGTGGCAGGGCTTGAAAACTACTACGGACTACAAAGCGTAGCACAGCTGCGAGTTGCCCAGGGACACGAGCTTACCAGACGAGCGAAATAACTTCTATGCTCGCTTCGAAGCAAGCAACACTGAAGCATGCATGACAGCATCAACTGTTCTGGACAACTGTGTGATCCTGATGTGAGTAAGACCTTTAAACAGGTCAACATTCACAAGGCCGCAGGGCTAGACGGATTACCAGGCTGTGTACTCAAAGCATGCGCGGACCAACTGGCAAGTGTCATCACTGATATTTTCAACCTATCCCTGACCGAGTCTGTAATACCAACATGTTTCAAGCAGACCAAACTCAAACAAATGCTTACACACCCAGACAAGAACACCAAGGTAACGCAAGAACACCAATGTAACCTGACTCACGTCTGTAGCCATGAAGTGCTTTGAAAGGCTGGTCATGGCTTACATCAACACCATTATCCCAGAAACTCGAGACCCACTCCAATTTGCATACCGCCCCAACAGATCCACAGATTATGCAATCTCTATTGCACTCCATACTGCCCTTTCCCACCTGGACAAAAGGAACACCTACATGACAATAATATTAATTGACTACAACTCAGCGTTCAACACCATAGTGCCCTCAAAGCTCATCACTAAGCTAAGGACCCTGGGACAAAACACCTCCCTCTGCAACTGGATCCTGGACTGGGCCTTCCCCATGTGGTAAGGGTAGGTAACAACACATCTGACACGCTGATCCTCAACACGGGGGCCCCTCAGGGGTGCGTGCTCAGTCCCCTCCTGAACTCCCTGTTCACCCATGACTGCATGGCCAAGCACGACTCCAACACCATCATAAAGTTTGCTGACGACACAACAGTGGTAGGCCTGATCACTGACAACAATGAGAAAAACCTATAGGGGAGGAGGTCAGAGACCTGGCAGTGGGATGCTAGGATAACAACCTCTCCCTCAACGTGATCAAGACAAAGAAGATGATTGTGGACTACAGAAAAAGGAGGACCGAGCGTGCCTCCATTGTCATTGATGGGGCTGTAGTGGAGCACGTTGCGAGCTTCAAGTTCCTTGTTGTCCACATCATCAACAAACTATCATGGTCCAAACACACCAAGACAGTGATGAAGAGGGCGTGACAACGCCTATTCCCTCTCAGGAGACTGAGGACCCATGCCAAATATTTTCAGATCCTCAAAATGTTATACAGCTGCACCATCAAGAGCATCCTGACTGGTTGCATCACTGCTTGGTATGGCAATTGATCGACCTCTGACCACAAGGCACTACAGAGGGTAGTGCGTACGGCCCAGTACATCACTGGGGCCAAGTTTCCTGCCATCCAGGACCTCTACACCAGGCGATGTAAGAGGAAGGCCCTAAAAATTGTCAAAGACTCCAGCCACCCTAGTCAGAGACTGTTCTCTCTGCTACCGCACGGCAAGCGGTACCGGAGGGCCAAGTCTAGGTCCAAAATGCTTCTAAACAGCTTCTGCCCCTAAGCAATAAGACTCCTGAACAGCTAATCAAATGGCTACCCAGACTATTTGCACCCCCCGCTCCCCCGCACCTTACGCTGCTGCTCCTGTCTGTTTATTATCCACGCATAGCATAGTGACTTTACCTCTACCTACGTACTACCTCAATTACCTCGACTAACCTGTTGACTCTGTACCGGTTCCCCCTGTATATAGCCTCGCAACAGTTATTTTATTGTTGCTCCTTAATTATTTGTTTATATTATTTATTTATTTATTTTTTACTTGAGTTTATTAAAACAGCATTGTTGGTTAAGGGCTTGTAAGTAAGCATTTCACGGTAAGGTCTACACCTGTTGTATTCGGCACACGTGACAAATAAAATTAGATTTTTTGATTTGCTTAATAATTCAAGGTCCTTCAGAACAGGTTGTGTTTGCGTTGCAGGGTGTTGGAGGGAACAGGAAAGTCGTGGCTGACAGATACAGGGCGACAGGTTAAGGATAACAAGGTCATTCAGACGGGACGGAGGTGGCAGTTTGATAGGGAGTATGGGAGGATCTTCGGACAAGTAAGCAAATCTCATGATATTATAAAGTGGATGGTAACACTGCAATTTTATGACTTTTGAAACTATCACTCCTCTTATCCTCCTGTGTTTAGGAATGTGCATTACTAGGCAAACCCTAGACTTGTGTCCATATCACACACACATTATACACCATCTCTGCTTGTAAGCTTAATCATAGACCACAGTGTCTGCTAGTAAGCTTAACCATAGACCAAAGTGCCTGCTAGTAGTCTTACTCATAGACCACAGTGTCAGCTAGTAGTCATACTAATAGACCAAAGTGTTTGCTAGCCCTCATAGTCCACAGTGTCTGCTAGTAGTCTTACTTATAAACCACAGTGTCTGCTAGTAGTCTTACTTATAGACCACAGTGTCTGCTAGCCATCATACAGTGAAGGAAAAAAAGTATTTGATCCCCTGCTGATTTTGTACATTTGCCCACTGACAAAGAAATGATCAGTCTATAATTTTAATAGTAGGTTCATTTGAACCGTCAGAGACAGAATAACAACAAAAAAATCCATAAATATGCATGTGAAAAATTTTATAAATTGATTTGCATTTTAATTAGGGAAATAAGTATTTGACCCCCTCTCAATCAGAAAGATTTCTGGCTCCGAGGTATCTTTTATAAAGGTAACGAGCTGAGATTAGGAGCACACTCTTAAAGGGAGTGCTCCTAATCTCAGTTTGTTACCTGTATAAAAGACACCTGTCCACAGAAGCAATCAATCAATCAGATTCCAAACTCTCCACCATGGCCAAGACCAAAGAGCTCTCCAAGGATATCAGGGACAAGATTGTAGACCTACACAAGGCTGGAATGGGCTACAAGACCATCGCCAAGCAGCTTGGTGAGAAGGTGACAACAGTTGGTGCAATTATTCGCAAATGGAGGCCCCTCGGCCTGGGGCTCCATGCAAGATCTCACCTCGTGGAGTTGCAATGCTCATGAGAACGGTGAGGAATCAGCCCAGAACTACACGGGAGGATCTTGTCAATGATCTCAAGGCAGCTGGGACCATAGTAACCAAGAAAACAATTGGTAACACACTACGCCGTGAAGGACTGAAATCCTGCAGCGCCCGCAAGGTCCCCCTGCTCAAGAAAGCACATATACATGCCCGTCTGAATTTTGCCAATGAACATCTGAATGATTCAGAGGACAACTGGGTGAAAGTGTTGTGGTCAGATGAGACCAAAATGGAGCTCTTTGGCATCAACTCAACTCGCCGTGTTTGGAGCAAGAGGAATGCTGCCTATGACCCCAAGAACACCATCCCACCGTCAAACATGGAGGTGGAAACATTATGCTTTGGGGCTGTTTTTCTGCTAAGGACAACTTCACCGCATCAAAGGGACAATGGACGGGGCCATGTACCGTCAAATCTTGGGTGAGAACCTCCTTCCCTCAGCCAGGGCATTGAAAATGGGTCGTGGATGGGTATTCCAGCATGACAATGACCCAAAACACACGGCCAAGGCAACAAAGGAGTGGCTCAAGAAGAAGCACATTAAGGTCCTGGAGTGGCCTAGCCAGTCTCCCAACGTTAATACCATAGAAAATCTGTGGAGGGAGCTGAAGGTTTGAGTTGCCAAACGTCAGCCTGGAAACCTTAATGACTTGGAGAAGATCTGCAAAGAGGAGTGGGACAAAATCCCTCCTGAGATGTGTGCAAACCTGGTGGCCAATTACAAGAAACGTCTGACCTCTGTGAACTTCCGGCGCCGACAGAGATGGCAGCCTCGCTTCACGTTCTCAGGAAACCATGCAGTATTTTGTTTTTTTATGTATTACTTCTTACATTATTACCCCGGGAAATATTACGTTTTATTACATACAACCGGGAGGAACTATTGGATATAAGAGCAACGTCAACGACCAGGAATACGACTTTCCCAAAGAGGATTCTCGGTTTGCTAACCCAAACACAACAATAGACTGGATAGCACCCGGCTACTCAAAGCAACGGCGGCGCCGGAGAAGAGGGAAACGCGCCGGTCTTTTGGTCAAGCTACGCCGACGGGCGCATCGTGCACCTCTCCCGAGTATTTTAATCGCCAATGTACAGTCTCTTGACAACAAAGTAGACGAAATCCGATCGAGGGTTGCCTTTCAGAGAGACATCCGAGACTGCAACGTTCTTTGCTTCACGGAAACATGGCTCACTCAGGACACGTTATCGGAGTCGGTACAGCCACCTGGTTTCTCCACGCATCGCGCCGACAGAAACAAACTTCTATCTGGTAAGAAGAAGGGTGGGGTGTGTGTCTTATGATTAACGAGACGTGGTGTGATCATAACAACATACAGGAACTCAAGTCCTTTTGTTCACCTGACATAGAATTCATTACAATCAAATGCAGACCGCATTATCTACCAAGAGAATTCTCCTCGATTATAATCACAGCCATGTACATCCCCCCTCAAGCTGATACATCGACGGCACTGAAAGAAATTCATCGGACTCTATGTAAACTGGAAACCACATATTCTGAGGCTGCATTTATTGTGGCTGGGGATTTTAATAAGGCTAATTTAAGAACAAGGCTCCCGAAATTTTACCAGCATATCGAATGTGCCACCCGGGCTGGTAAAATCCTGGATCACTGTTATTCCAACTTCCGTGATGCATACAAGGCTCTCCAGAGGGTAGTGAGGACTGCACAGCGCATCACCGGGGGAAACCTACCTGCCCTCCAGGACACCTACACCACCCGATGTCACAGAAAGGCCAAAAAGATCATCAAGGACAACAACCACCCGAGCCACTGCCTGTTCACCCCGCTATCATCCAGAAGGCGAGGTCAGTACAGGTGCATCAAAGCTGGGACCGAGAGACTGAAAAACAGCTTCTACCTCAAGGCCATCAGACTGTTAAACAGCCATCACTAACATTGAGTGGCTGCTGCCAACATACTGATTTAAATCTCTAGCCACTTTAAACACAGGAATTGGATGTAACAAATGTATCACTAGCCACTTTAAACAATTTTGTATATAATGTTTACGTATCCGATATACTCATATCAAATGTATACACTGTACTCTAAACCATCTACTGTATCTTGCCTATGCCGTTCGGCCATCGACCCAAATCTCTAGCCACTTTAATAATTATAACTGGATGAAATAATGTATCACTAGCCACTTTAAACAATGCCATTTATATAATGTTTACATATCCTACATTACTCATCTCATATATATATATGTGTATATACTGTACTCCATACCATCTACTGCATCTTGCCTATGCCGGTCAGCCATCGCTCATCCATATATTTATATGTACATACTCGTATTCATTCCTTTACTCTTGTGTGTATAAGGTAGTTGTTGTGAATTTGTTAGATTGCTTGTTAGATACTACTGCATGGTCGGAACTAGAAGCACAAGCATTTCGCTACACTCGCATTAACATCTGCTAACCATGTGTATGTGACAAATAAAATTTGATTTGATTTTATTTGATTGCCACCAAGTACTAAGTCATGTTTTGCAGAGGGGTCAAATACTTATTTCCTTAATTAAAATGCAATTCAATTTATAACATTTTTCACATGTGTTTTTCTGGATATTTTTGGTGTTATTCTGTCTCTAACTGTTCAAATAAACCTACCATTAAAATTATTAACTGATCATTTCTTTGTCAGTGGGCAAACGTACAAAATCAGCAGGGGATCAAATACTTTTTTCCCTCACTGTAGGCAACAGTGTCTGCTAGTAGTCTTACTCATAGACCACAGTGTCTGCTAGCAGTCATACTCATAGACTACAGTCTCTACTAGTTGTCTTAATTATAGACCAAAGTGTCTGCTAGTTGTCTTACTCACAGACCACAGTGTCTGCAAGTAGTCTTACTCATAGAAAACAGTGTCTGCTAGCAGTCTTACTCCTAGACTACAGTCTCTACTAGTTGTCTTACTCATAGACCACAGTGTCTGCTAGTAGTCTTACTCATAGACCACAGTGTCTGCTAGTAGTCTTACTCATAGACCACAGTGTCTGCTAGTAGTCTTACTCATAGACCACAGGGTCTGCTAGTAGTCTTACTCATAGACCACAGTGTCTGCAAGTAGTCGTACCCATAGACCACAGTGTCTGCTAGTAGTCTTACTCATAGACTAAAGTCTATACTAGTTGTCTTACTCATAGACCACAGTGCGTAATAGTAGTCTTACTCATAGACCACAGGGTCTGCTAGTAGTCTTACTCATAGACCACAGTGTCTGCAAGTAGTCTTACCCATAGACCACAGTGTCTGCTAGTAGTCTTACTCATAGACTAAAGTCTATACTAGTTGTCTTACTCATAGACCACAGTGCGTAATAGTAGTCTTACTCATAGACCACAGTGTATGCTAGTAGTCTTACTCATAGACCACAGTGTCTGCAAGTAGTCTTACCCATAGACCAAAGTGTCTGCTAGTAGTCTTACTCATAGACCACAGTGTCTGCAAGTAGTCTTACTCATAGACCACAGTGTCTGATAGCAGTCTTACTCATAGACTACAGTCTCCACTAGTTGTCTTACTCATAGACCACAGTGTCTGCAAGTAGTCTTACCCATAGACCAAAGTGTCTGCTAGTAGTCTTACTCATAGACCAGTGTCTGCAAGTAGTCTTACTCATAGACCACAGTGCCTGCTAGCAGTCTTACTCATAGACTACAGTCTCCACTAGTTGTCTTACTCATAGACCACAGTGTCTGCAAGTAGTCTTACCCATAGACCACAGTGTCTGCTAGTAGTCTTACTCATAGACCACAGTGTCTGCTAGCAGTCATACTCATAGACTACAGTCTCTACTAGTTGTCTTAATTATAGACCACAGTGTCTGCTAGTAGTCTTACTCATAGACCACAGTGTCTGCAAGTAGTCTTACTCATAGAAAACAGTGTCTGCTAGCAGTCTTACTCCTAGACTACAGTCTCTACTAGTTGTCTTACTCATAGACCACAGTGTCTGCTAGTAGTCTTACTCAAAGACCACAGTGTCTGCTAGTAGTCTTACTCATAGACCACAGTGTCTGCTAGTAGTCTTACTCATAGACCACAGTGTCTGCTAGTAGTCTTACTCATAGACCACAGGGTCTGCTAGTAGTCTTACTCATAGACCACAGTGTCTGCAAGTAGTCTTACCCATAGACCACAGTGTCTGCTAGTAGTCTTACTCATAGACTAAAGTCTATACTAGTTGTCTTACTCATAGACCACAGTTCGTAATAGTAGTCTTACTCATAGACCACAGTGTATGCTAGTAGTCTTACTCATAGACCACAGTGTCTGCAAGTAGTCTTACTCATAGACCACAGTGTCTGATAGCAGTCTTACTCATAGACTACAGTCTCCACTAGTTGTCTTACTCATAGACCACAGTGTCTGCTAGTAATCTTACTCATAGACCACAGTGTCTGCAAGTAGTCTTACCCATAGACTACAGTCTCCACTAGTTGTCTTACTCATAGACCACAGTGTCTGCTAGTAGTCTTACTCATAGACCACAGTGTCTGCAAGTAGTCTTAATAATAGACCACATTGTCTGCTAGCAGTCTTACTCATAGACTACAGTCTCCACTAGTTGTCTTACTCATAGACCACAGTGTCTGCAAGTAGTCTTACCCATAGACCACAGTGCCTGCTAGCAGTCTTACTCATAGACTACAGTCTCCACTAGTTGTCTTACTCATAGACCACAGTGTCTGCAAGTAGTCTTACCCATAGACCACAGTGTCTGCTAGTAGTCTTACTCATAGACCACAGTGTCTGCTAGCAGTCATACTCATAGACCACAGTGTCTGATAGCAGTCTTACTAATAGACTACAGTCTCCACTAGTTGTCTTAATTATAGACCACAGTGTCTGCTAGTAGTCTTACTCATAGACCACAGTGTCTGATAGCAGTCTTACTCATAGACTACAGTCTCCACTAGTTGTCTTACTCATAGACCACAGTGTCTGCTATTAGTCTTACTCATAGACCACAGTGTCTGCAAGTAGTCTTACCCATAGACCAAAGTGTCTGCTAGTAGTCTTACTCATAGACCAGTGTCTGCAAGTAGTCTTACTCATAGACCACAGTGCCTGCTAGCAGTCTTACACATAGACTACAGTCTCCACTAGTTGTCTTACTCATAGACCACAGTGTCTGCAAGTAGTCTTACCCATAGACCACAGTGTCTGCTAGTAGTCTTACTCATAGACCACAGTGTCTGCTAGCAGTCATACTCATAGACTACAGTCTCTGCTAGTTGTCTTAATTATAGACCACAGTGTCTGCTAGTAGTCTTACTCATAGACCACAGTGTCTGCAAGTAGTCTTACTCATAGAAAACAGTGTCTGCTAGCAGTCTTACTCCTAGACTACAGTCTCTACTAGTTGTCTTACTCATAGACCACAGTGTCTGCTAGTAGTCTTACTCAAAGACCACAGTGTCTGCTAGTAGTCTTACTCATAGACCACAGTGTCTGCTAGTAGTCTTACTCATAGACCACAGTGTCTGCTAGTAGTCTTACTCATAGACCACAGGGTCTGCTAGTAGTCTTACTCATAGACCACAGTGTCTGCAAGTAGTCTTACCCATAGACCACAGTGTCTGCTAGTAGTCTTACTCATAGACTAAAGTCTATACTAGTTGTCTTACTCATAGACCACAGTGCGTAATAGTAGTCTTACTCATAGACCACAGTGTATGCTAGTAGTCTTACTCATAGACCACAATGTCTGCAAGTAGTCTTACTCATAGACCACAGTGTCTGATAGCAGTCTTACTCATAGACTACAGTCTCCACTAGTTGTCTTACTCATAGACCACAGTGTCTGCTAGTAGTCTTACTCATAGACCACAGTGTCTGCAAGTAGTCTTACCCATAGACTACAGTCTCCACTAGTTGTCTTACTCATAGACCACAGTGTCTGCTAGTAGTCTTACTCATAGACCACAGTGTCTGCAAGTAGTCTTACCCATAGACCACAGTGCCTGCTAGCAGTCTTACTCATAGACTACAGTCTCCACTAGTTGTCTTACTCATAGACCACAGTGTCTGCAAGTAGTCTTACCCATAGACCACAGTGTCTGCTAGTAGTCTTACTCATAGACCACAGTGTCTGCTAGCAGTCATACTCATAGACCACAGTGTCTGATAGCAGTCTTACTAATAGACTACAGTCTCCACTAGTTGTCTTAATTATAGACCACAGTGTCTGCTAGTAGTCTTACTCATAGACCACAGTGTCTGATAGCAGTCTTACTCATAGACTACAGTCTCCACTAGTTGTCTTACTTATAGACCACAGTGTCTGCTATTAGTCTTACTCATAGACCACAGTGTCTGCTAGTAGTCTTACTCATAGACCACAGGGTGTGCTAGTAGTCTTACTCATAGACCACAGTGTCTGCAAGTAGTCTTACCCATAGACCACCGTGTCTGCTAGTAGTCTTACTCATAGACTAAAGTCTATACTAGTTGTCTTACTCATAGACCACAGTGCGTAATAGTAGTCTTACTCATAGACCACAGTGTATGCTAGTAGTCTTACTCATAGACCACAGTGTCTGCAAGTAGTCTTACCCATAGACCAAAGTGTCTGCTAGTAGTCTTACTCATAGACCACAGGGTGTGCTAGTAGTCTTACTCATAGACCACAGTGTCTGCAAGTAGTCTTACCCATAGACCACCGTGTCTGCTAGTAGTCTTACTCATAGACTAAAGTCTATACTAGTTGTCTTACTCATAGACCACAGTGCGTAATAGTAGTCTTACTCATAGACCACAGTGTCTGCAAGTAGTCTTACCCATAGACCAAAGTGTCTGCTAGTAGTCTTACTCATAGACCACAGTGTCTGCAAGTTGTCTTACTCATAGACCACAGTGTCTGCTAGTAGGCTTATTCATAGACCACAGTCTCTGCTAGTAGGCTTATTCATAGACCACAGTCTCTGCTAGTCCTCACAGACCAGTGTCTACTAGTAGTCTTACTCATAGACCACAGTGTCTGCTATTAGTCTTACTCATAGACCACAGTCTCTGCTAGTCCTCACAGACCACAGTGTCTACTAGTAGTCTTACTCATTGACCACAGTGTCTGCAAGTAGTCTTACTCATAGACAACAGTGTCTGCTAGCAGTCTTACTCCTAGACTAGTCTCTAATAGTTGTCTTACTCTTAGACCACAGGGTCTGCTAGTAGTCTTACTCATAGACCACAGTGTCTGCAAGTAGTCTTACTCATAGACCACAGTGTCTGCAAGTAGTCTTACCCATAGACCACAGTGTCTGCTAGTAGTCTTACTCATAGACTAAAGTCTATACTAGTTGTCTTACTCATAGACCACAGTGCGTAATAGTAGTCTTAGTCATAGACCACAGTGTATGCTAGTAGTCTTACTCATAGACCACAGTGTCTGCAAGTAGTCTTACCCATAGACCACAGTGTCTGCTAGTAGTCTTACTCATAGACCACAGTGTCTGCAAGTAGTCTTACTCATAGACCACAGTGTCTGCTAGTAGTCTTACTCATAGACCACAGTGTCTGCTAGTAGTCTTACTCATAGACCACAGTGTCTGCTAGTAGTCTTACTCATAGACCACAGTGTCTGCTAGTTGGCTTATTCATAGACCACAGTCTCTGCTAGTAGGCTTATTCATAGACCACAGTCACTGCTAGTCCTCACAGACCACAGTGTCTACTAGTAGTCTTACTAATTGACCACAGTGTCTGCAAGTAGTCTTACTCATAGAAAACAGTGTCTGCTAGCAGTCTTACTCCTAGACTAGTCTCTAATAGTTGTCTTACTCTTAGACCACAGGGTCTGCTAGTAGTCTTACTCATAGACCACAGTGTCTGCAAGTAGTCTTACTCATAGACCACAGTGTCTGCAAGTAGTCTTACCCATAGACCACAGTGTCTGCTAGTAGTCTTACTCATAGACTAGTCTATACTAGTTGTCTTACTCATAGACCACAGTGCGTAATAGTAGTCTTACTCATAGACCACAGTGTATGCTAGTAGTCTTACTCATAGACCACAGTGTCTGCAAGTAGTCTTACCCATAGACCACAGTGTCTGCTAGTAGTCTTACTCATAGACCACAGTGTCTGCAAGTAGTCTTACTCATAGATCACAGTGTCTGCTAGTAGTCTTACTCATAGACCACAGGGTCTGCTAGTAGTCTTACTCATAGACCACAGTGTCTGCAAGTAGTCTTACCCATAGACCACAGTGTCTGCAAGTAGTCTTACTCATAGACCACAGTGTCTGCTAGTAGTCTTACTTATAGACCACAGTGTCTGCAAGTAGTCTTACTCATAGACCACAGTGTCTGCAAGTAGTCTTACTCATAGACCACAGTGTCTGCTAGTAGTCTTACTCATAGACAAAAGTGTCTGCTAGTAGTCTTACTCATAGACCACAGTCTCTGCTAGTCCTCACAGACCACAGTGTCTACTAGTAGTCTTACTCATAGACCACAGTGTCTGCTAGTAGTCTTACTCATAGACCACAGTGTCTGCTAGTAGTCTTACTTATAGACCACAGTGTCTGCAAGTAGTCTTACTCATAGACCACAGTGTCTGCAAGTAGTCTTACTCATAGACCACAGTGTCTGCTAGTAGTCTTACTCATAGACCACAGTGTCTGCTAGTAGTCTTACTTATAGACCACAGTGTCTGCAAGTAGTCTTACTCATAGACCACAGTGTCTGCAAGTAGTCTTACTCATAGACCACAGTGTCTGCAAGTAGTCTTACTCATAGACCACAGTGTCTGCTAGTAGTCTTACTCATAGACAAAAGTGTCTGCTAGTAGTCTTACTCATAGACCACAGTCTCTGCTAGTCCTCACAGACCACAGTGTCTACTAGTAGTCTTACTCATAGACCTCAGTGTCTGCTAGTTGTCTTACTTATAGACCACAGTGTCTGCTAGTAGGCTTATTCATAGACCACAGTCTCTGCTAGTCCTCACAGACCACAGTGTCTACTAGTAGTCTTACTCATAGACCACAGTGTCTGCTAGTAGTCTTACTCATAGACCACAGTCTCTGCTAGTCCTCACAGACCACAGTGTCTACTAGTAGTCTTACTCATAGACCACAGTGTCTGCTAGTAGTCTTATTCATAGACCACAGTGTCTGCTAGTCCTCATAGGCCACAGTGTCTGCAAGTAGTCTTACTCATAGACCACAGTGTCTGCTAGTCCATATAGACCACAGTGTCTGCTAGTAGTCTTACTCACAGACTACAGTGTCTACTAGTAGACTTACTTATAGACAACAGTGTCTGCTAGTAGACTTACTCATAGACCACAGTGTCTGCTAGTAGTCTTACTTATAGACCACAGTGTCTGCAAGTAGTCTTACCCATAGACCACAGTGTCTGCAAGTAGTCTTACTCATAGACCACAGTGTCTGCTAGTAGTCTTACTCACAGACTACAGTGTCTGCTAGTAGACTTACTCATAGACCACAGTGTCTGCTAGTAGTCATACTCATAGACCACAGTGTCTGCTAGTAGTCTTACTCACAGACTACAGTGTCTACTAGTAGACTTACTTATAGACAACAGTGTCTGCTAGTAGTCTTACTCATAGACCACAGTGTCTGCTAGTAGGCTTGTTCATAGACCACAGTCTCTGCTAGTCCTCAAAGACCACAGTGTCTGCTAGTAGTCTTACTCATAGACCACAGTGTTTCCTAGTAGTCTTACTCATAGACCACAGTGTCTGCTAGTAGTCTCACTCATAGACCTCAGTGTCTACTAGTAGTCTTAATCATGACCACAGTGTCTGCTAGTGGTCTTACTCATAGACCACAGTGTCTGCTAGTAGTCTTACTCATAGACCACAGTGTCTGCTAGTAGTCTTAATCATAGACCACAGTGTCTGCTAGTAGTCTTACTCACAGACCACAGTGTCTACCAGTAGGCTTACTCATAGACTAGTCTATACTAGTTGTCTTACTCATAGACCACAGTGCGTAATAGTAGTCTTACTCATAGACCACAGTGTATGCTAGTAGTCTTACTCATAGACCACAGTGTCTGCAAGTAGTCTTACCCATAGACCACAGTGTCTGCTAGTAGTCTTACTCATAGACCACAGTGTCTGCAAGTAGTCTTACTCATAGATCACAGTGTCTGCTAGTAGTCTTACTCATAGACCAGGGTCTGCAGGGTCTTGCTAGTGTCTTAGTCTTACCCATAGACCACAGTGTCTGCTAGTAGTCTTACTCATAGACCACAGTGTCTACCAGTAGTCTTACTCATAGACTAAAGTCTATACTAGTTGTCTTACTCATAGACCACAGTGCGTAATAGTAGTCTTACTCATAGACCACAGTGTATGCTAGTAGTCTTACTCATAGACCACAGTGTCTGCAAGTAGTCTTACCCATAGACCACAGTGTCTGCTAGTAGTCTTACTCATAGACCACAGTGTCTGCAAGTAGTCTTACTCATAGATCACAGTGTCTGCTAGTAGTCTTACTCATAGACCACAGGGTCTGCTAGTAGTCTTACTCATAGACCACAGTGTCTGCAAGTAGTCTTACCCATAGACCACAGTGTCTGCTAGTAGTCTTACTCATAGACTAAAGTCTATACTAGTTGTCTTACTCATAGACCACAGTGCGTAATAGTAGTCTTACTCATAGACCACAGTGTCTGCAAGTAGTCTTACCCATAGACCACAGTGTCTGCAAGTAGTCTTACCCATAGACCACAGTGTCTGCTAGTAGTCTTACTCATAGACTAAAGTCTATACTAGTTGTCTTACTCATAGACCACAGTGCGTAATAGTAGTCTTACTCATAGACCACAGTGTCTGCAAGTAGTCTTACCCATAGACCACAGTGTCTGCTAGTAGTCTTACTCATAGACAAAAGTGTCTGCTAGTAGTCTTACTCATAGACCATAGTGTCTTCTAGTAGTCTTACTCATAGACCTCAGTGTCTGCTAGTTGTCTTACTTATAGACCACAGTGTCTGCTAGTAGGCTTATTCATAGACCACAGTCTCTGCTAGTCCTCACAGACCACAGTGTCTACTAGTAGTCTTACTCATAGACCACAGTGTCTGCTAGTAGTCTTACTCATAGACCACAGTCTCTGCTAGTCCTCACAGACCACAGTGTCTACTAGTAGTCTTACTCATAGACCACAGTGTCTGCTAGTAGTCTTATTCATAGACCACAGTGTCTGCTAGTCCTCATAGGCCACAGTGTCTGCAAGTAGTCTTACTCATAGACCACAGTGTCTGCTAGTCCATATAGACCACAGTGTCTGCTAGTAGTCTTACTCACAGACTACAGTGTCTACTAGTAGACTTACTTATAGACAACAGTGTCTGCTAGTAGACTTACTCATAGACCACAGTGTCTGCTAGTAGTCTTACTTATAGACCACAGTGTCTGCAAGTAGTCTTACCCATAGACCACAGTGTCTGCAAGTAGTCTTACTCATAGACCACAGTGTCTGCTAGTAGTCTTACTCACAGACTACAGTGTCTGCTAGTAGACTTACTCATAGACCACAGTGTCTGCTAGTAGTCATACTCATAGACCACAGTGTCTGCTAGTAGTCTTACTCACAGACTACAGTGTCTACTAGTAGACTTACTTATAGACAACAGTGTCTGCTAGTAGTCTTACTCATAGACCACAGTGTCTGCTAGTAGGCTTGTTCATAGACCACAGTCTCTGCTAGTCCTCAAAGACCACAGTGTCTGCTAGTAGTCTTACTCATAGACCACAGTGTTTCCTAGTAGTCTTACTCATAGACCACAGTGTCTGCTAGTAGTCTCACTCATAGACCTCAGTGTCTACTAGTAGTCTTAATCATGACCACAGTGTCTGCTAGTGGTCTTACTCATAGACCACAGTGTCTGCTAGTAGTCTTACTCATAGACCACAGTGTCTGCTAGTAGTCTTAATCATAGACCACAGTGTCTGCTAGTAGTCTTACTCACAGACCACAGTGTCTGCCAGTAGGCTTACTCATAGACCACAGTATCTGCTAGCAGGCTTAATCATAGACCACAGTGTCTGCTAGCAGGCTTAATCATAGACCACAGTGTCTGCTAGTAGTCTTACTTATAGACCACAGCGTCTGATAGTAGCCTTACTCATAGACCACATTGTCTCCTAGTCCTCATAGACCACAGTGTCTGCTAGTAGTCTTACTCATAGACCACAGTGTCTGCTAGTAGGCTTATTCATAGACCACAGTGTCTGCTAGTAGTCGTACTCATAGCCCACAGTGTCTGCTAGTAGTCTTACTCATAGACCACATTGTCTGCTAGTAGTCTTACTCATAGACCACAGTGTCTGCTAGTCCTCAGAGACCACAGTGTCTACTGAGACCACTTCTTCGGGATCGGTGTCCCTTCCTCTAATGGACGGTTGAGCTAACGTAGGCTAATGCAATTAGCATGAGGTTGTAAATAACAAGAACATTTCCCAGGACATAGACATATCTGATATTGGCAGAAAGCTAAAATTCTTGTTAATCTAACTGCACTGTCCAATTTACAGTAGCTATTACAGTGAAATAATACCATGCTATTGTTTGAGGAGAGTGCACAATTTTGAACATGAAAAGTTATTTATAAACAAATTAGGGACATTTGGGCAGTCTTGATATAACATTTTGAACAGAAATGCAATGGTTCATTGGATCATTCTAAAACTTTGCACATACACTGATGCCATCTATTGGCCAAAATCTAAATTTAACGGTTGGTTATTTCTTTGTATTATCTTTAACCAGATCTATTGTGTTATATTCTACTACATTCCCTTCACATTTCCATAAACTTCACAGTGTTTCCTTTCAAATGGTACCAAGAATATGCCTATCGTTGCTTCAGGGCCTGAGCTACAGGCAGTTAGATTTGGGTATGTCATTTACGTTTCGACAATTGAAAAAAAGGGGCTAATCCTTAATTAATATTCCGAACCAATGCACATTGTGACACACAGGTGAAGTACGTCATGCTCTAAGCGAACAACATACCTACATGAAAGCCTGTTGCATTACTGTAATTGCCTGTCCTAACAGATCAAAAGTATTTTATGGGAAAGATCGATGAGAGGACTGATGAGAGAGTGAGAACTGGAGGAATTGGAGGACAAGGTGGGAGGAAAATACTACAGACATGGAGAAGGTATGAAAGTTAGGCGCATGAAATCAAATAAAAGAAAGAAATAAACAAATAAAGGATGATAAACGGAAAGTAATTAATGAAGATGAGAACAAGGAGATGAAGAGAGAGAAGGAGGGAAAGAGAGAAAGAAGAAGATACAACAATTCCACAAAGGAGGGAGGGAGAGACGGTGGTCCCTGAAGTAAGCAATTTTCTCACCGCGGCTCTCAACCCTCCTCTCGCCCTCATGTATAAGTCATGGCCTGCCAGCTGTTCCAACACACACACACAGTCAAACACACGCATACACAGACAGACACAGACAACACACAGAAACATTTGTTATTTCTGCCCCTTGGCCTGAAGAGGATCTGAAGTCCCATCTCCACCAACCCCACCCCCCTTGATAACATCTGACCGATCAGAAGAAAGAAAAGAACTACAAAACTTTCTTTGACAGTTCCCCACCAAAAGGCGACTGTACCTCTCTCTCAACCCACTCTCTTTTCTCTTTCATATCGAGGTGTGTGTTTTCTTTCTTCCCCAGCTATGTAAAACTCTCTTCATTTCAAGTTTCCTGGTGGGATACACACCTCGGGACAGCCACCCCTGACACAGGAATTGAATTGGCGGAAGCTTTAGGGATAAGCCGACCCGTTTGTAAGTGGCCCGGGCCGCAGCAACACCGCTAGCCCCCGGTTGGCCCCCGCTAGCCCTTAGCCATGAGCCTGTTGGGCCAGGGGTTGATGCTAAAGTAAGGGATAGTATGGGGAGAGGAGAGGAGATAATACATGAGCGGGGGATGGTGATGGATAGCAGAAAACTATCCCTCTCTCTCAATGATTTGAATGCAAGCGTGAGAGAGAGAGAGAAACGCACTTTCTGACACACATGCACACATACAGTATACACACACATTCTCTCTCTCTATCTCAGGGGGGAGATCAATCCGCCATCTATAGTGTTTTTTCACTTCATTTTGCCTATAGGAGGATATTACAAAGTTAGAGGGACTGAGAGAGTATGAAAGGAGAGAGGGTGAGAGAGTACATAGATGATAAAAGATAGAGAAAAAAAGAGGAGGTGAATCAGAGAAAAAGAGAGGTGATAGAGAATGAGAGAAGATAGCCTGTTAGGGATCGGATCCTGATAACGGGATCGATTTGACAACATCCGGTGAAATTGCAGAGCGCCAAATTCAAATGACAAAAATAGTCACATTAAGCATTCATTTATCTGAGGACAGCGCCCTGCAAACTTCCTGCATATAAATATGTTTCAAACCAGCACAGGCATTACAAATTCAAATATAGCGATAAAATAAATCACTTACCTTTGAAGATCTTCCTCTGGTTGCAATCCCACGGGTCCCAGGAACACAAAGAATGGTCGTTTTGTTTGATAAAGTCCCTCTTTATAGCCCAGAAACTCTGTTTGGTTGGCGCGTTTTGTTCAGTAATCCACCGTTCCACTCGTTCAATATACAGACATAGAAAACCTAAAAAAGTTACCTATAAAATTTGTCCAAACAACGCTTCTAATCAATCCTCAGGTATCCTAATATGCAAATAAACAAGAATATTTCAGACGGAAAATAGCCTGTTCAATAGAAAAGAAAAATAACAAAGAGCGCGCACACAATCACGCGCGCAAAAGAATAGTGTCAGTTCCAACCAGTGTTGCCAACTCCTCAGTAAGGAAAATAGCTATTGACTGTCCTAAAAGTTGCTAGAAGTCGCTAAATGACATCATCACCTAATTTGCATAATTGGCCATGTGCATGTAATTGTGATGGACGCTGTAGGAGAGAGGAAGAAAGTTCATTTGTAGATCTCAACATATTTAGGGTGTTTTTTTACTCACTTTTTGTCTCTCCCACAATGTTATTCCTCTCTCCTAGATCACATGCCAGTGTTCAGCAATAGCTAATGCCATGGTGGCCTCAGCCTTTTTTGCAGAGTGCATTTTTTTAACCATAAATGGCAGCTTGTTTTGGGTGGAACTGTTATAAGGCTTTGCCTTTTGAGTATGTTTTTGAGTTGTCATGTGTTTTTTTACCTCACTAAGTTTGGCGTAGAAATCAGCCTTACAATACAGGCAGTATGCCCGTGTATCATCTCCAATAAACGGCTTCAACCAGCCTTTGAATTCAGGGTTTGATATTCCCACTCCTTTCTGTATTATTGAGTGTACAAATTTTCTATTTCTTTTTCGTTTTTTCCAAAAACAAGCCTGAAACCATGTCTAAAGACTGTTGACATCTAGTGGAAGCTATAGGAACTGCAATATGGGAGCTAAATCCCTCTATAGAGAATAGCAAGTCAATTGAAAAACTGTGACATAAAAAAAAATGGAGGAAGAGAGGGATAGATATTCCTTGGGTTTTCACATGCCATATCAGTTCTGTTATACTCACAGACATTATTTTAACAGTTTTAGAAACTTCAGAGTGTTTTCTATCCAATACTACCAATTATATGCATATATATGCATATGCATATCCTAGGCTCTCCGTACTTCCGAACACTGCCCCCTAGCCAGAACAGGATAGGAGAGAGCGAGAGCGAGAGCGAGAGAACATGTGTGTGTATGAATGAATGTGTGACAGAGAAATAAATACATTTTTTTTTAAAAGACAGAAAGAAAGAGGAGGGCAGAAAAGCGAGAAGATTGTCATCACGAGCTCATGTGCCTGCGCTCCCCCCTCTCTTCCTCCATCTGTCTATCCATCCCTCCCTCGCTCGCGCTTCCCCGCCTCACAGCCAAGGATAAATTATGAATGGTTATTAAAAAAGGGCAATATTCAGCATCCAAAAAAAACGCATGCGGCTGTAAGAGACATAAAAGAGAGAGATAGACAAAAAAGTGCTGAGGATGAGGAAGACGAAGAGTCTGGAGGCCCTGGTGGTCACGGGCGCTATAACTCTGGTCTTTCTAGGCCACAGGCCTTTACGAAGCAGTTCAATTCATGAATACAGTAGTAGAAGAAGTGTGTGTGTGCTTGTGCGTGCGTGGGTGGGTGTGTGTGTATCAATAATGATGTTTTCCAAGAAATGTGAAGTGTGTTAGTGCTGGGTAGATACAGAACAAAAAGAACGAACGACTGTGTCATGTACATAGGTACAGAACAAAAAGACAATGACTTTGATCTTGTGGAAGGATGAAATAGTACAAATAAATTAATCAAAATAAAGTTTAATGAAAATATGTTGATTATTATTTGAATATGTTGGTAACCCGTTGTATAAAAGTGATAATGCCCTCAAAGCCGGTGTTTGTTGGATATATTGGTGAAGTCTTGGGCCTAACAACACCCGTGCCAATATATCCAACAAACACCGGCTTCGAGGGCATTATCACTTAAATATGGACACTTAGATTGTGTATATGTTTAGTGGCACCTTTCCTGTGATGTAAATTGTCATCATTTCCGAATGGTCATGTTGGCTAGCTAAGCTCGTTTTCTTGTTGCTAACTTGTGATTGAGATGCTGTTCTTTATTTGTATCCATTTGTGTGAATGTATATAGTGACTTTTTCCTCATTAATTCTCTCCTTTCTGTATCTTACAGTTTAACAAACAAATGTAACGAATACGCTGAGGCAGAGTTAGAATCCATGTGCGGAGGTTTATTAAGGGCCGATTCCTTGAACATATACGATAAGGCAGGCAGAGGGTCAAAACCAGTGGAGCAGTCAGATCTGTCGTCATACAAAGCGATAATCAAAAAGGCAGAGGTCAGAAGGCAGGCAAGAGATCTTAACAGAAACATCAGTCCAACAGGCAATCAGAACGCTCGGTAAGGCAGGGTAACTGGCAATACTTCGCAAAGAGTATGGGTGCTTCAGAATGGGGGCAGACGTGAATCTTTCTTTTAGATCAATAAAGGCATTGGTGGCTTCCTTAGTCCATCCCAGCCTGGTGGGTTTTCTCTTTAAAAGACAGTTTAGGGGGGACGCTACAGTGCTGTAGTTGCGGATGAAACGTCTGTAGAAATTAGCAAAGCCTAAGAATCTTTGTAATTCCTTGACCGTAGTAGGTGGGGGCCATTCAGTTATGGCTTGAACCTTGACTTCTTCCATCTTTACTCCATGGTGACTGATACGATAGCCTAGGAACGAGGTTTGTTTAACATGGAATTCGCATTTTTCTGCCTTGACATAGAGTTGATTGTTGAGTAATCGAGAGAGGACTATTTTCACATGGTTGATATGTTCTGTCTCAGACTTGGAATAGATGAGAATATCATCAATATATGCTATCACGAACTGGTTTAGAAGGTCCTTGAAGATTTCGTTGATGAATGATTGGAAAATGGCAGGTGAGTTGGTAAGCCCATATGGCATAACTTGGTATTCATAGTGGCCTCTGGTGGTGTGAAATGCAGTTTTCCACTCATCCCCCTCCTTTATTCGGATTAAGTTGTAGGCACTTCTTAAATCCAGTTTGGTGTAAATGGTAGCTTCCCGTAGCTGCTCAAGGGCCAAGGGTACTAGAGGGAGAGGATAACGGAATTTCACGGTTACATTATTTAGTCCCCTGTAATCGATGCAGGGTCTTAATCCTCCATCCTTCTTCTCTACAAAGAAGAATCCTGCAGCGGCAGGAGATGTAGAGGGACGAATGAAACCAGATTCTAGGGCCTCTGCAATATACTCCTCCATAGCTTGACTTTCAGGTCGGGAGAGAGGGTAAACTTTCCCCTTGGGTGGCATGGCATTGGGAAGCAGATCAATAGTACAGTCCCATGGTCGGTGGGGCGGTAGCTGAGTGGCCTTGGTTTTACTAAAGACTTCAGACAGATAAGAGTAAAAAGGGGGGATGTTTACAGTATTGAGGGTGTCGGGACTTTCAATCCTAGTTGTATGACATGGTAGAGGCTTAGTGGGGAAGCAGTGATCAAAGCAAAAGGAGGACCAATGAATCAGCTCACCGTGATGCCATGAAATGTCAGGGTCGTGGGTGGAGAGCCAGGGATGTCCCAGAATGATCTCGAACTTCGGGGAGTCAACGATGTATAGGGAGATGGATTCCTGATGCAGCACCCCGACATTGAGTGTGAGAGTTTTGGTTTGATGGGTGATCCCCTTTCCAATGAGTGTATCATCGATGGCCTTGATCGTGATAGGTGGTGTACAGGGTTGAATGGGAATGTTATACTTGGTGACAAGGTCCTTATTGATCAGATTCAGAGCAGCACCAGAATCAATCATTGCTGTTAACTCACAACACAAGGTGTCAGTCCTGAGAGTAATAGGTAAGGTAAATGATTTATTACTGAGTAAAGAGAAATGTTAAATATTTACCCTGGGAATGGCTTGTGATTTGTGTGGACATCCTAGACTGCCATGGCCTGCCTCTCAGCAGTAATAGCATAAGTGAAGCTGCCGACGTCTCTCTCTTTCCCCTTCAGATAGTCGGGAGACGTTGAGTTGCATGGGTTCATCGTGAGGGCGTGTCTTGATAGTGACTGGAATCGGTGAATTGCTCTGATTACCCCAGCTGCTCTTGCGTTTAGGAGCTTGACTCATAAGATTATGAATTTTGATGGCAAGAGAGACAAATTCAGAAAATGAAAAGTCCTTACATGCTAATTCGGTTTGCAGTTCAGTATTGAGATTACGGTGAAACATGGCCTTTAAAGCTATATCATTCCAGCCACTCTGAGCAGCCAGTGTTCTAAATTCAATAGCATAATCCGCAGCTGTGGGGTCACCTTGTGTAATATTCATGATTCGTGTGGACACGTCCTGGCCTCCCGGTGGGGTATTCAAACACCTCATGAAGTTGTTGAATGAAATAATCCATTGAATGACGTAATCGTGAATCAGAGTCCCATACCGCTGCAGGCCATTCAATCGCTCTCCCCGTTAACAGTGTCATTAAAAATTCACATTTCTTTTCTTCTGATTCAAATCTATCCCCTTGATGATTAAGGTAAAGCTGGATTTGACGAACGAAGCCCTTACATTGTTCGGCATTACCATTAAACACCGTTTTAGATGTAGGTGATGGGAGTGATTGGATGTAGCTCGTTAGATGTTCGTTAACCAATTGGAAGCGTGGTTAGTTGTTCCTGGTATCCCTTCAACACTTCGTTTTGATAGGCGAATGCAGCTTGAATGTCCAGAGTTTCCGCTGGATTCATGGGTGGCAAAGTATTCTGTAACGAATACGCTGAGGCAGAGTTAGAATCCATGTGCAGAGGTTTATTAAGGGCAGATTCCTTGAACATATACGATAAGGCAGGCAGAGGGTCAAAACCAGAGGAGCAGTCAGATCTGTCGTCATACAAAGGGATAATCAAAAAGGCAGAGGTCAGAAGGCAGGCAAGAGATCTTAACAGAAACATCAGTCCAACAGGCAATCAGAACGCTTGGTAAGGCAGGGTAACTGGCAATACTTCGCAAAGAGTCTAGGCATAGTTACAGGTTTAAATAGTTAACCAAACAGGAAATTGGTGCAGAGGAAGCCAAGGGGAGTGGAGCACAGTCAGTACTCAGGTGATGGCTCCCTCTGCTGGTTTGGCCTTACAACAAAATATATTCTACTAAAGATTCGGTACTAGTGCCTCCTGACTCTTTATTGGAAGAGTGTAAGCTCTCTGCCAAGCTTTGTAGCTTACATATTGTGAGGGCGGAACACTTGGCCTGCAAAACGGTTCCGTATGTTGTGCAGCTGAGAGCTGAGTGAGCCGAATCACACAGGGTTGTGACAGCTAAGGACACGGTGTCCTGGTGTGGTTCCTGTTCATATGTTCATGCTCTCCCCATTGGGTAGACTGTAGATTACATCTAGATGACATCTAGATGGCTAACAATATGAGTTATTTCTTGTGTAGGCTGCTATCCTACTTAAAATATAATCCTGGGAGCTACCATCGGCAACTCTGTGATACAGCTGCCAAGTGGAAGAAGCACCTAGGTCAGCAGAAACCTCGATACAACACCAGTGGTCAACACCAGTGGTCATTCGCAATGGCTTTAGTGGCCCATGACGTGGTTTATTTGTAAAATGCGGCCCGTTAATCACCCCAAAGAACGTTGTGCCATTAATATTTGTCCTATTTTTTAACTGCTATAAACAAGCCATGTAGATATGATGAAAAAACAATGGTCACGAATCTGCACTCAATTTATTCTCAATGGCACTCAGAGGCTGCGGTACAGCAAGCCTATCATCACAACAATTATTATGTTTTTTTTCTAGGTCACAAAGCAATATATTTACAAGCAATTTAGAGCAAACGTTAGCCAGAATTCAGTAACTCAAAGTTGGCTAGGAATAAAGATACGTATAAACAAGTCAAGGTACATATCCAGTAGCTGCTGAAAATATTCTTCCACTTCACTGCCACTTCAAGAAGATATTTACTAAAATAGTCTGAGCTTCATGTCTTTTACCCGACAGCATGAGGTTGGCGCCTAAAGCTGATCATTTGAATCTACGGTAGGCATAAGCTATTTGTAACGCCCAGGCCCGAGTTTACAGGCTGGAGCGTTTTGGTTTTGTCTTGGTGTAGGGTTTGTTTGTTCTAGGTGTCGTAGTTCTATGTTGGGTAATGGTTCCCAATTAGAGGCAGCTGTGTGTCGTTGTCTCTAATTGGGAACCATATTTAGGTAGGTAGGTTTCACTCTGGGTTCGTGGGTTATTGTATGTTCATAGCTGGTTTTGTATTGTCAGTTATGTTTGTCGTTACGTTCTCCGTTTATTGTTTTGTTCCGTCTCGTTCCCTTGTTATCATTAAATATGTATTCTGGCTACATTGCTGCGTCTTGGTCTGTTCCCTCGGAAGAGAAACGTGACAGAATAACCCACCATATAAAGACCAAGCAGCGAGAGACCCGGGAGTACTGGACCAGGGAGGACCTCATCGGATCTCGCCTGGCACGGAGGTCCGCAAGGCAGCCCCAAGAAACTTTTGGGTGGGGGCACACGAGGAGGTTGGCCGGTTCAGGAGGGACTCCTGAGCCAACTCCTCGTGCCTTGTGGAGAGAGCGTTGGGGAGAGCGTCGCAGCGAAGGGAGGCCGTGCTATGCAGTGTTGCGCACGGTTTCCTCTATAGGGATTCAGAGGCCGGTGCGAGTGATTCCCGCTCCACTCATCAGTCGGGCGAAAATAAGTGTTCAGCCAGTAAGAGTGGTGCCATCTCTGTGCACTAAGTCTCCAGTGCGTCTCCTGGGACCCGGATATCCTGCTCCAGTTCCGTGTGCGGTGTCTCCGGTACGTGTCCACAGCCCAGTGCGAGAGATCCCAGCGTCACTCATTGGTCGGGCCGAGGTCTGTGTGCTACCTGGGAGAGTGGTGCCAGCTCTGCGAGCCAGGCCTCCAGTGCGCCTTTTGGGTCCAAGTTATCCTGTGGTCCTACGGGCAGAATCTCCGGTACGAATCCACAGCCCAGTCCGAGAGATTCCAGCTCCACTCACCCGTGAGGCCAGGGTTAGTGAGCTAGCTGGAGGTATGGTGTCGGCTCTCCATATCAGGTCCCCGGTCCGGGTGGAGGTTTCTACACGTCCAGTCCCCGTTCCACGCTCCGAGATCCCCGTTCCACGCTCCGAGATCCCCGTTCCACGCTCCGAGATCCCCGTTCCACGCTCCGAGATCCCCGTTCCACGCTCCGAGATCCCCGTTCCACGCTCCGAGATCCCCGTTCCACGTTCCAAGATCCCTGTTCCACGTTCCAAGATCCCAGTCCGTGTAGTGGTTTCTACACGTCCAGTCCCTGCTCCGCGACACCAGCTCCCGTGCGCTCAGAGAGTCCAGCACGTCCTGTTCGGCTCCGCGCACCCAGCTCCCGTGCGCTCCGAGAGTCCAGCACGTCCTGTTCGGCTCCGGCGCGCAGCTCCCGCGGCGCTAGAGAGCCCAGCACGTCCTGTTCGGCTCCGCGCACCAAGCTCCCGTGCGCTTAGAGAGCCCAGTTCGGCCTGTTCCCGCTCCCCGCACCAGAGTGCGCGTCCCGAGTCCGGTACGGCCAGTTCCTGCTCCCCGCACCAGAGTTCCAGTGAGCAGCACGAGTCCAGTACTGCCAGTTCCTGCTCCACGCACCAGAGTTCCAGTGAGCATCACGAGTCCGGTACTGCCAGTTCCTGCTCCACGCACCAGAGTTCCAGTGAGCATCACGAGTCCGGTACGACCAGTTCCTGCTCCCCGCACCAGAGTTCCAGTGAACATCCACGAGTCCTGTGCGACCAGTTCCTGCTCCACGCACCAGAGTACCAGTGAGCATCACGAGTCCTGTACGACCAGTTCCTGCTCCACGCACCCGAGTTCTAGTAAGCATCATGAGTCCAGTACGGCCAGTTCCTGCTCCACGTACCAGAGTCCCCGTGAGCATCGTGGGTCCGGTAAGGCCAGTTCCAACTCCACGCACCAGAGTTCCAGGAGATGGTCCAGGGCCTCCGGTTCAGGATGTCAGACCAGCACGGCCAGCACCGGAGCCCCCAGCTGGGACAAAGGGACCCACCCGAAGACCCCCCCACAGACTGAGTGAGCATCACGAGTCCGGTAAGACCAGTTCCTGCTCCACGCACCAGAGTTCCAGTGAGCATCACGAGTCCAGTACTGCCAGTTCCTGCTCCACGCACCAGAGTTCCAGTGAGCATCACGAGTCCAGTACTACTGAGCATCACGAGTCGGTGCGACCAGTTCCTGCTCCCGCACCAGAGTTCCAGTGAACATCACGAGTCCTGTACGACCAGTTCCTGCTCCACGCACCAGAGTTCCAGTGAGCATCACGAGTCCAGTACGACCAGTTCCTGCTCCACGCACCAGAGTTCCAGTGAGCATCACGAGTCCAGTACTGCCAGTTCCTGCTCCACGCACCAGAATTCCAGTGAGCATCACGAGTCCGGTACTGCCAGTTCCTGCTCCACGCACCAGAGTTCCAGTGAGCATCACGAGTCCGCACGACCAGTTCCTGCTCCACGCACCAGAGTTCCAGTGAGCATCACGAGTCCAGTACTGCCAGTTCCTGCTCCACGCACCAGAGTTCCAGTGAGCATCACGAGTCCAGTACTGCCAGTTCCTGCTCCACGCACCAGAGTTCCAGTGAGCATCACGAGTCCGCACGACCAGTTCCTGCTCCCGCACCAGAGTTCCAGTGAACATCACGAGTCCTGTACGACCAGTTCCTGCTCCACGCACCAGAGTACCAGTGAGCATCACGAGTCCTGTCACGACCAGTTCCTGCTCCACGCACCCGAGTTCTAGTAAGCATCATGAGTCCAGTACGCCAGTTCCTGCTCCACGTACTCAGAGTCCCCGTGAGCATCGTGGGTCCGTAAGGCCAGTTCCAACTCCACGCACCAGAGTTCCAGGAGATGGTCCAGGGCCTCCGGTTCAGGATGTCAGACCAGCACGGCCAGCACCGGAGCCCCCAGCTGGGACAAAGGGACCCACCGAAGACCCCCACAGACTGAGTGAGCATCACGAGTCCGGTAAGACCAGTTCCTGCTCCACGCACCAGAGTTCCAGTGAGCATCACGAGTCCAGTACTGCCAGTTCCTGCTCCACGCACCAGAGTTCCAGTGAGCATCACGAGTCCAGTACTACTGAGCATCACGAGTCGATGCGACCAGTTCCTGCTCCCGCACCAGAGTTCCAGTGAACATCACGAGTCCTGTACGACCAGTTCCTGCTCCACGCACCAGAGTACCAGTGAGCATCACGAGTCCAGTACTGCCAGTTCCTGCTCCACGCACCAGAGTTCCAGTGAGCATCACGAGTCCGGTACTGCCAGTTCCTGCTCCACGCACCAGAGTTCCAGTGAGCATCACGAGTCCAGTACGACCAGTTCCTGCTCCACGCACCAGAGTTCCAGTGAGCATCACGAGTCCAGTACTGCCAGTTCCTGCTCCACGCACCAGAATTCCAGTGAGCATCACGAGTCCGGTACTGCCAGTTCCTGCTCCACGCACCAGAGTTCCAGTGAGCATCACGAGTCCGGTACGACCAGTTCCTGCTCCACGCACCAGAGTTCCAGTGAGCATCACGAGTCCAGTACTGCCAGTTCCTGCTCCACGCACCAGAGTTCCAGTGAGCATCACGAGTCCAGTACTGCCAGTTCCTGCTCCACGCACCAGAGTTCCAGTGAGCATCACGAGTCCGGTACGACCAGTTCCTGCTCCCCGCACCAGAGTTCCAGTGAACATCACGAGTCCTGTACGACCAGTTCCTGCTCCACGCACCAGAGTACCAGTGAGCATCACGAGTCCTGTACGACCAGTTCCTGCTCCACGCACCCGAGTTCTAGTAAGCATCATGAGTCCAGTACGGCCAGTTCCTGCTCCACGCACCAGAGTTCCAGTGAGCATCACGAGTCCAGTACTACTGAGCATCACGAGTCCTGTACGACCAGTTCCTGCTCCACGCACCCGAGTTCTAGTAAGCATCATGAGTCCAGTACGACCAGTTCCTGCTCCACGCACCAGAGTTCCAGTGAGCATCACGAGTCCAGTACTGCCAGTTCCTGCTCCACGCACCAGAATTCCAGTGAGCATCACGAGTCCGGTACTGCCAGTTCCTGCTCCACGCACCAGAGTTCCAGTGAGCATCACGAGTCCGGTACGACCAGTTCCTGCTCCACGCACCAGAGTTCCAGTGAGCATCACGAGTCCAGTACTGCCAGTTCCTGCTCCACGCACCAGAGTTCCAGTGAGCATCACGAGTCCAGTACTGCCAGTTCCTGCTCCACGCACCAGAGTTCCAGTGAGCATCACGAGTCCGGATGCGACCAGTTCCTGCTCCCGCACCAGAGTTCCAGTGAACATCACGAGTCCTGTACGACCAGTTCCTGCTCCACGCGCAGAGTACCAGTGAGCATCACGAGTCCTGTACGACCAGTTCCTGCTCCACGCACCCGAGTTCTAGTAAGCATCATGAGTCCAGTACGGCCAGTTCCTGCTCCACGTACCAGAGTCCCCGTGAGCATCGTGGGTCCGGTAAGGCCAGTTCCAACTCCACGCACCAGAGTTCCAGGAGATGGTCCAGGGCCTCCGGTTCAGGATGTCAGACCAGCACGGCCAGCACCGGAGCCCCCAGCTGGGACAAAGGGACCCACCCGAAGACCCCCCCACAGACTGAGTGAGCATCACGAGTCCGGTAAGACCAGTTCCTGCTCCACGCACCAGAGTTCCAGTGAGCATCACGAGTCCAGTACTGCCAGTTCCTGCTCCACGCACCAGAGTTCCAGTGAGCATCACGAGTCCAGTACTACTGAGCATCACGAGTCCGGTACGACCAGTTCCTGCTCCCCGCACCAGAGTTCCAGTGAACATCACGAGTCCTGTACGACCAGTTCCTGCTCCACGCACCAGAGTACCAGTGAGCATCACGAGTCCAGTACTGCCAGTTCCTGCTCCACGCACCAGAGTTCCAGTGAGCATCACGAGTCCGGTACTGCCAGTTCCTGCTCCACGCACCAGAGTTCCAGTGAGCATCACGAGTCCAGTACGACCAGTTCCTGCTCCACGCACCAGAGTTCCAGTGAGCATCACGAGTCCAGTACTGCCAGTTCCTGCTCCACGCACCAGAATTCCAGTGAGCATCACGAGTCCGGTACTGCCAGTTCCTGCTCCACGCACCAGAGTTCCAGTGAGCATCACGAGTCCGGTACGACCAGTTCCTGCTCCACGCACCAGAGTTCCAGTGAGCATCACGAGTCCAGTACTGCCAGTTCCTGCTCCACGCACCAGAGTTCCAGTGAGCATCACGAGTCCAGTACTGCCAGTTCCTGCTCCACGCGCAGAGTTCCAGTGAGCATCACGAGTCGGCACGACCAGTTCCTGCTCCCGCGCAGAGTTCCAGTGAACATCACGAGGTCCTGTACGACCAGTTCCTGCTCCACGCACCAGAGTACCAGTGAGCATCACGAGTCCTGTACGACCAGTTCCTGCTCCACGCACCGAGTTCTAGTAAGCATCATGAGTCCAGTACGGCCAGTTCCTGCTCCACGTGCCAGAGTCCCCGTGAGCATCGTGGGTCCGGTAAGGCCAGTTCCAACTCCACGCACCAGAGTTCCAGGAGATGGTCCAGGGCCTCCGGTTCAGGATGTCAGACCAGCACGGCCAGCACCGGAGCCCCACCTGGGACAAAGGGACCCACCGAAGACCCCCCACAGACTTTTCGGCGCGTCCGAGTCCGCGCCTTTGGGGTACTGTAACGCCTTGAGCCCGAGTTTACAGGCTGGAGCGTTTTGGTTTTGTCTTGGTGTAGGGTTTGTTTGTTCTAGGTGTCGTAGTTCTATGTTGGGTAATGGTTCCCAATTAGAGGCAGCTGTGTGTCGTTGTCTCTAATTGGGAACCATATTTAGGTAGGTAGGTTTCACTCTGGGTTCGTGGGTTATTGTATGTTCATAGCTGGTTTTGTATTGTCAGTTATGTTCGTCGTTACGTTCTCCGTTTATTGTTTTGTTCCGTCTCGTTCCCTTGTTATCATTAAATATGTATTCCGCCTACATCGCTGCGTCTTGGTCTGTTCCCTCGGAAGAGAAACGTGACACTATTACTGTAAAGAAATACAGAATGTTAGACACATTTTTACAGGAGGCTTCCAATTACAGTTAATAACAGTATTTTTCAGCATTTACAGTGTTTTACTGTTGAAATGACAGAAATCTTACAGTGTGGAAACGTTTATTTTTAGGTTGCAGGGAGGTTCTGAGAATGTTTTACTCTGGTTCCTTAAAAGTTTTGTCTGGGAGGTTTTATTAATGTGCAACGCCACAACTTTTAAACAAAATGTTTATTGTCTGCAGCACAATACCAGAGTCAACATTATGTGAAAACGGCCCATTTCTATGTTTTGTAGAAAAATATTAAAATTAAAAATATTCAACCCGGTGACATCACAATATTTATAAAAGAAATTCAGGCACTATGAGATTTGTGGTGGCATGGGGAGCAAGAAAATACCCTCCCTTGGCCTAAACTCATTGCAGATTTAGAAAATTTCTTTTAATCTAACCCTGTGATAGAAACAAGCTTTTTTCACGTGACCCATTTCAGGAAACTAAGCATATGCTGCAAGTCACGACTTCACAGGAGAGCCATTTTAAGTATATTTCTTTTTTTATCAAAATGTATTTGTGGGAAGAAATGCATTCTGGAACATGTGAACTTTCACGTGTCTTAACATAATTGTATGCCATCTGTAAATACGAATAATATTGTTAAATTATGAGCCTTGTTGGTTAAGCCACAGAAAGTCAGAAACCTTCCCACTAGCCATGATGGGCTGAGATAATGAGTGGGCTGGACATGCCGATAGAGTTCGGATTGGTCTGCCATACAGAAGGCTTCTGTCTATTTGAGCTGGTCAGGCTGTGTTGGTTATCCTGTCGAACGCGGCTTTTTAAAAATTGTCTTGTGTAGAGGAGCTACATAAGTGTTGCTCTCCACTTTCTCCACAATCAGTGGAATTAGAGTATGATAGCTAAAGAGATGGATATAACCCCTGTCTCCGTATTCAATCTTCAAACTAAGGGCAACCGTGGCATGGCATCCGTGACAGGGAGACGCGTCCATCATGCATGATGATGTATACAGGTAAGCTAGGCTAGCATTAGCTAGCAACATTTTCAGATATTACACATTTCTAAATCTGACAGAAAGTGGCTTCATTTCAAGCTAAAGTGTACTGTTAGCTAGCTAGCTAACGTTAGCTGGCTGGCTCCCTAGCTGACGTTACTATTCATATCCCAGAGCCGTTTACTTTTCTAGTTAGAGCCTAATGTTAGCTAACATTGAACCTGGTTGGTTAGCTCCCAGCATATTCATGCATTAATAACTATGTTCATTGTTGTTTAACTAGCTAACATTAGCTGGCTGGCTCATTAGCTAACGTTACGTGACGTGTGTGATCTTACAGTTTTCTTCAAGTTCTGAGAACGGAATTTAGAGCTTATTGATGTTAAAGGGGCAATCAGCAATTGCTACATCCATTTTTAGACTCATAAATTATATGTACCTATTGATTATTGAATAATTGAACTTATAAATGCCTAAAATCTTAATTTAATTGTACCCCATCAGAATTGAAAATAATATGCTTGTTGTACTCCAATGTTTGTGAACAAAGTAAATATAAATAAACACTATATAGCCTCATATATCATGGTTGGTCAGCCCTTGCACCCATAGCTTTGTCTATTAATTTGAAAGTGGTTACATTTCTCCAGCCCCATCCCTCAGCTTTTTTACCAAAACAGTTGCATGAAAATGCTTTGTTATTGTTTCAACTGCTGATTGCCGCTACAATGTGTAAAATTCCAGGTTTTTTTTACATTCCCGGAATATTTCCAAGAACTGACATAAAAGAGAACCTTACATTCTCTGAATGTTCTGAGGACACTGCTTAAGTCACACCATTTTTGAGAACGTTCAAAAAAATAAAGTTTTTGTCAAGTTACTTCAATGTGCTCAGAATATTCCAAAGCCAAGAATCTATCCTGCACCATTCCCAGAAGGTTGTGGGAAGGTTGAATGCAAAATAACCATAGGACAACCACGCTGACACCAAGCTCTAAGAAACAGATGGTTCTCAGAACGTTATTTGCTAGCTGGGAAAACTCAGAATTGAGGAAAAATCTTTTTTAAAGCTCCCAACTACACAGCTGTGTGCCAAGTTGGCTGGCAGCTTTCACAACGATTCCTATGGTTGTTGCATAATTCTCCGTCTCGCACCTGTGTAACATACTTACAGTGGCTTGCAAAAGTATTCACCCATTTGGCATTTTTCCAATTTTGTTGCCTTACAACCTGGAATTAAAATTGATTTTTTGGGGGTTTGTATCATTTGATTTACACAACATGCCTACCACTTTGAAGATGCGAAATATTTTTTTATTGTGAAACAAGCAAGAAAGAAAAAAAAGTATAATAATTTAGCATGCATAACTATTCACACCCCCAATACTTTGTAGAGCCACCTTTTGCAGCAATTACAGCTGCAAGTCTCTTGGGGTATGTCTCTATAAGCTTGGCACATCTAGCCACTGGGACTTTTGCCCATTCTTCAAGGAAAAACTGCTCCAGCTCCTTCAAGTTGGATGGGGTCCGCTGGTGTACAGCAATCTTTAAGTCATACCATAGATTCTCAATTGGATTGAGTTCTGGGCTTTGACTAGGCCATTCCAAGACATTCAAATGTTTCCCAATAAACCACCCGAGTGTTGCTTATTTTTTTTTAATTTTTTTAAACAAGTAATTTTTTCATTTCACTAAACCAATTTGGACTATTTTGTGTATGTCCATTACATGAAATCACAATAAAAAAAATTAAATTACAGGTTGTAATGCAACAAAACAGGAAAAACGCCAAGGGGGATGAATACGTTTGCAAGGCACTGTAACTAAGGTAGCAGGAGACCAGACATGTCCAGTTTGTTGATTGCACGTTGAATCATTTTAACATCTGGTGTATTCTTCACTATCACATTATAGTCATTTAGCAGACACTCTTATCCAGGCCAACTAACAGAAGCAATTGGGGTTAAGGGCAGATCAATAGATTTGGCACCTAGTCAGCTCAGGGATTTGAATCGGCAACCTTTCAGTTACGACCAATGAATCACGACCAATGGGTTCTTTAAAAACTGATGGATTATTGATGCTGGGTTATTAAGATATGACCCAGTGGGTCAGCTCAGAAGACTGGAGGTGTGGCTTAGTAGGGGAGTGGCTTTCAGCGAGTTATTTTTGTCTACTCATTCTTTTTGGACATGAGAGTAAATGTAATTCTAAGACAGAAGACTGGTTTGCCCAGCAGAGATCGCCCTTGTCCTTTGAAGAATCTTTCTGGTCGTTGTGTTGTAGAGCGGATACGTTGAAGTGCCCTGTTGTTCTTAGGAGATTGTTTATCCTTTCCTAGGCCACGTACGTTTACAGCTGCAGATGATAACTCGACGTCTAGGATGTATCACTTTTTCTTTAGTGAATAATAGTTCAAAGTTCATACCAAGTTGCCATAATCAGCTCGGGCTGTATTCTGGCTGGTCTAGTAGAAATGCACCATTCCAGCGTGGTGATCATCACCTCCACGTTGAAATTCGCCCTTCTAAACGTTTTCTGGAACTAAATGTTAATGTTCGTTATGGGGGCTTTGTACTGGGGAGGGTTAGGGTTATTTCAGGGGCGTGTTTCATCCTTCTAACCAATGTCTGTGCTCCTGTGGGTGGGGTTACTGATTGAGCATAAGTTTACTTGTTGTTGTGCATTATCCTCAAACAATAGCATGGTATTTTTTTACTGTAATTGCTATTGTAAATTGGATAGTGCAGGTTAATTAACAAGAATGTAAGCTTTCTGCCCATATAAGACATGTCTATGTTCTGGAAGGTTTGCTGTTACTTACATCGCCATTCTAGTCACATTAGCGCACGTTAGCAACAAGTGTCGGGACACCGATCCCATAGATCCTTAAGTTAATTGACTTGCCTGGTTAAATAAAGGTTAAATAAATCAAATAAAAATGGCCCAGCTGCTGGGTCAACCCAACAGACGGTAAAAAATGTTTTACTCATGGTTAAATTAACCCATGTTTGGATAATCCAAATCACCCAACATGTTCTGTCCAATATTTACCCAGCACTGGGTTATCAAACAACCCAAATGTTGTTGTTTTTAACCCAGCATTGTATAGAGTGTATGTAGGTGTCAATAAGTAAATTATGCAATACTAGGAATCCCCCCAAAGCCATGCTCTTCTTGCTGACTTAATAAACATTACCAAGGACTGAGAAAGCCTCCAACTTTTCTAATTACTATTACAATGGTAATAGATTATCAGAGCATTTGGATGCACTAAGCAAGCCAGAGGTGGAAATGCAGGTTAGCCTAGTAATTAGAGCGTTGGACTGGTAACCGAAAGGTTGAAAGTTCAAATCCCCGAGCTAACAAGGTACAAATCTGTCATTCTGCCCCTGAACAAGGCAGTTAACCCACTGTTCCTAGGCTGTCATTGAAAATAATTTGTTCTTAACTGACTTGCCTAGTAAAATAAATAAATTAGGCATATTATCATTGTTAATATTATAATTTGTTAATCTCTTGTGGCACTAGGAAAGAAAATGTACTGGGACAAGACAATTAAGATCATAAGATGAATGAGAAAGAGGTAACTAAATCGGACTGTGTCCTACCAACCTGGACTCAGGAGTAGACGTCACATAGCAAACAGAAATCTGGAATTCTCAAATTAGTATGATATGTTATGTATTAATTTGTGTATGTCCATCATCCTTTTCATATTATATTTTACGAATTACATTTCGTATTATATGTTACAAATCACAATTCATGTGATATGTACAAATTTGAATTTGTTGTTGCTAAAGCTAACGTTAGCTAAGTGGCTAACGTTAGCTAGGCTACGGCTTCAGGATAGGGGTTAAGGTTAGAAGTTAAGTTAAAGGGTTAAGGTTAGGGGGAAGGGTTATCAAACATGGTAAGTAATTGCAAAGTATCAAAAAAGTACCAATTAGTTGCAAAGTTACTATTTAGATAAAATGCTAAAGTTGTCCATGATAAGACTCGAACATGCAACCTTTGGGCTGCTAGGCGTTCGCGTTCTACGCCCATCCACCCACACTTCTTAAAAAAAATGTAACAAAAAAACTATCTTTTGGTATTTGTTTCATTAGTCCATTGTTGACATAGTCCCAAAATGTTTTGCTTGTCAGCCAATGCATCATACGAGAAAGATTTCTGTATTTTGAAGGTAAAACATCTTGAAAACTTGATTGCTGACAAGCAAAACATTTAGGGACTATGTCAACAATGGACTAATGAAACAAATACCAAAATATAGATTTTGGGTGGAGTTTTCTTTTAACTAACCTTCTGTCTCATGTATCCATACCAAAAATAACATATCATACTAATCTGAGTGTCCCGGATTTTCATTTACTATATTACGTCTAGTCTATGAGACCAGCCTGGTCCAACTGTGCATATTTTTTGTTGTTGCAATAACTCAATATTTGCGTTGTTAATTACCATCATATTACACTGAATGGACAGTGTAACACACACACAAACACACACAATTTATTATTTCTTACCGTACACTCCTTGCCCTCGCGCATACGGGTAGATGATAGAAAATACCAAAATCCAGAAAAGCTCCATCTTCAGCTCCGATCCCTCATAACCTGGAAAGAGTCGGAGAGAGAGAAGAGCAGGTTTCTCAGTCTGAGTGTATGGGGAAAGAGGAGGGCATGAGAGCACCATGACTAGATTCAAGGAGCCACGGTAGATTATAGCGAGTAACAGCGACAGTAGACTAGTTAATAATCCAGACAAGAGAATAAGTGAGGAGTATTACATCTATGTTTGTTCGGCCCCGTAAATTGTTTAAACTCCCTCGAACAGATAATTAAATTGTAAGAATTCTTGGGTTTGACAGGATTTCCTAAAGTAATTATGGTGTATTACACACACGCGCACACACATACACAGGACTTGTGGACAATAGCAGCAATATTCATTCAGAACATTTCCAAAATTACAAATAGATTACATTCCTCACTGAATAGGTGATAAAACAAACTAATAAATAAGCAATAGACAACCGTGCCAAATCAATCATGTTAACTGATATTTTGTGTGATATTGTTTTAATTGAATGCCTATTAAAGGAACGTAAACGAGTCAATCAAAATGATACAATGATTGATGCGCTTAGTCACTCAATTTGGCAACTGATTTAGCTTCGCCTAGCATGATGAATTCATTGTGAATTCATACACTTGTCTCTTTCAGAAAAGTAACCCATTCGGGAAGTATTCAGATCCCTTGACTTTTTCCACATTCTGTTACATTACAGCCTTATTATAAAATTTATTAAATACATTTTATTCCTCATCAATCTACACACAATACCCCATAATGGCAATGGTTTTAAGAAAGTTTTGCAAATGTATTAAATATAAAAAACAGAAATACCTTATTACATAGTAATTCAGACCCTTTGCTATGAGACTCGAAATTGAGCTCAGGTGCGTCCTGTTTCCAATGCCCATCCTTAAAATGTTTCTACAACTTGATTGTACATGATTTGGAAAGGTCCCACAGTTGACAGTCCATGACATAGCAAAAACCAAGCCATGAGGTCGAAGGAATTGTCCGTAGAGCTCCGAGACAGGATTGTGTTGAGGCACAGATCAGGGGAAGGGTAGCAGAAAATGTCTGCAGCATTGAAGGTCCCCAAAAACAACGGCCTCCATCATTCTTAAATGGAAAAGTTTGGAACCACCAAGACTCATCCTAGAGCTGGCCGCCCAGCAAAACTGAGCAATCGGGGGAGAAGGGCCTTGGTCAGGGAGGTGACCAAGAAACCTATGGTCACTCTGAAAGAGCTCTAGAGTTCCTCTGTGGAGATGGGAGAACTTTCAAGAAGGACAACCATCTCGGCAGCACTCCACCAGTCAGGCCTTTATGGTAGAGTGGCCAGACGGAAGTCACTCCTCAGTAAAAGGCACATGACAGCCCGCTTGGAGTTTGCCAAAAGGCACCTAAAGGACTCTCAGACCATGAGAAACAAGATTCTCTGGTCTAATGAAACCAAGATTGAACTCTTTGGCCTGAATGCCAAGCGTCACATCCCTACGGTGAAGCATGGTGTTGGCAGCATCATGCTGTGGGGATGTTTTTCAGCGGCAGGGACTGGGAGACTAGTCAGGATTGTGGGAAAGATGAATGGAGCAAAGTACAGAGAGATCCTTGATGAGAACCTGCTCCAGAGCGCTCAGGACCTCAGACTGGGGCTAAGGTTCACCTTCTAACAGGACAACGACCCTAAGCACGCAGCCAAGACAACGCAGGAGTGGCTTTAGGACAAGTCTCTGAATGTCCTTGAGTGGCCCAGCCAAAGCCCGGACTTGAACCCGAACCAAACATCTCTGGAGAAAACTTAAAATAGCTGTGCAGCGAGGCTCCCCATCCAACCTGACAGAGCTTGAGAGGATCTGCAGAGAAAAATGGAAGAAGCTCCCCAAATACAAATACTTGTAGCTTCATACCCAAACCACTCAAGGCTGTAATCGCTGCCAAAGGTGCTTCAACAAAGTACTGAGTAAAGGCTCTGAATACTATTGTAAATGTGATATTTCCATTTTTTTTTGTTTATAAATTTGCAAAAATGTCTAAAAACCAGTTTTTTCTTTGTCATTGTGGGGTATTGTGTGTAGATTGATGAGGAAAAAATAACAATTGAATATTTTTTTTAATAAGGCTGTAACGTAACAAAATGTGGAAAAAGTCAAGGGGTCTGAATACTTTCAGAATACGCTGTATATAGTGTATAGGCCTACTAGTCTATATCTCGCTCAATTGTCTGCGTTCATTAAGTCTGCACATGCTCTCTCTGGTTGAATTAACGTTGTTTCCATGTCATTGGAAATCAATGTGATGACGCTGAATAAACAAGTCATCAACATAAGGGCATTTCGGGGGTTTTCTAACCTAAATCCAATGACATGGTGACATTTGTTGTTGATTTCAAGTTGAATTCATGTTAGTTGACAACTAAACCAAATGTAAATCAAAACTAGAACTCAACCAAATGTCAGTTCAATGTCTAGTTTTGAATTATGTCTGTGCCTCGCCCCATTGAGCATGGCACACTCCCACAGTTGATTAGTCTACTTAGCCTAGTTTGGGAATATAATATTTCAGGAAATTAGGCGTATGTCTCGTGTCACTACTTCACAGGAGAGGCATTTGAATGATTTTTTTTTTTATCAAAATGCATTTTTTTTTGGCAGAAATGCCTTCTAGACCATGTGAACCTTCATGTGCCTTAATTACAAACTATTGTGCCATCTGTAAATACGAATAAACTTAAATTATGAGCCTAGTTGGTTTAGCCACTGAAACCTTTCCGCTAGCCATGATTGGCTGATATAATTAATGGGCTGGACATGCCGAGAAATGAATTCCTATTGGGGTACGATGTAGCACCTCCTGTTTATAACATATGCTGTTTAGTATGTGTAGATAATCCTTCTACTGCAGCTTTTTTGAAAGATATCATGGAGAACTGCAAAAGTATTTCTCCGGATTACGTCTTTAACTAAAGGCAACCATGACATCCGTGACAGAGAGGGAGAAAGATCTGATGATTATTCTGCCATTGCATACAGTCAGCGTGAACAAGAGTGACTTGACACAATGGGCCAAGCAAGCTGTACAAACAAAACGGAAACGACACAGGATGCCTTATTTAATGAAAGGCTTGCAGTCTGCCATGAAGCGTTCATCCATTAATACGGGTAAGAGTCTAGCTACATTTTCAGATATTATACGTTTCTAATTTTGACAGGAAGCTATGATAATCGGTTTGTATTGCTAGCTAGCTACAGTTGAAGTCATAAGTTTACATACACCTTAGCCAAATATATTTAAACTCAGGTTTACAATTCCTAATGTTTAATCCTAGTAAAATATTGCCTGTCTTAGGTTAGTTAGGATCACCACTTTATTTTAAGAATTTGAGATGTCAGAAAAATAGTAGAGAGAATGGTTTATTTCAGCTTTTATTTCTTTCATCACATTCCCAGTGGGTCAGAAGTTTACATACACTCAATTAGTATTTGGTAGCATTGCCTTTAAATTGTTTAATTTGGGTCAAACGTTTCGGGTAGCCTTCCACAAGCTTCCCACAACAAGTTGGGTGAATTTTGGCCCATTCTTCCTGACAGAGCAAGTGTAACTGAGTCAGCTTCGTAGGTCTCCTTGCTCGTACACGCTTTTTCAGTTCTGCCTACATATTTTCTATAGGATTGAGGTCAGGGTTTTGTGATGGCCACTCCAATACCTTGACTTTGTTGTCATTAAGCCATTTTGCCACATCTTTGGAAGAATGCTTGGGGTCATTGTCCATTTGGAAGACCCATTTTCAACCAAGCTTTAACTTCCTGACTGATATCTTGAGATGTTGCTTCAATATATCCACATAGTTTTCCTGCCTCATGATGCCATCTATTTTGTGAAGTGCACCATTCCCTCCTGCAGCAAAGCATCCCCACAACATGATGCTGCCACCCCCGTGCTTCGCAGTTGGGATGGTGTTCTTCGGCTTGCAAGCCTCCCCCTTTTTCCTCCTAACATAACGATGGTCATTATGGCCAAACAGTTCTATTTTTGTTTCATCAGACAAAAAGTACGATCTTTGTCCCCATTTGCCGTTGCAAACCGTAGTCTGGCTTTTTTATGGCAATTTTGGAGCAGTGGCTTCTACCTTGCTGAGCGGCCTTTCAGGTTATGTCGATATAGGACTAATTTTACTGTGGATATATACTTATGTACCTATTCCCTCCAGCATCTTCACAAGGTCCTTTGCTGTTATTCTGGGATTGATTTGCACTTTTCGCACCACGGTACGTTCATCTCTAGGAGACAGAGATGATGGCTGCGTGGTCCCATGGTGTTTATACTTTTGTACGTACTATTGTTTGTACAGATGAACGTGGTACCTTCAGGCATTTGGAAATTGAGGTTTACATACACTTAGGTTGGAGTCATTAAAACTCGTTTTTCAACCACTCCACAAATTTCTTGTTAACTATCTATAGTTTTGGCAAGTCGGTTAGGACATCTACTTTGTGCATGACACAAGTCATTTTCCCAACAATTGTTTACAGACAGATTATTTCACTTATAATTCCCTGTATCACAATTCCAGTGGGTCAGAAGTTTATATACACTAAATTGACTGTGCCTGTAAATAGCTTGAAAAATTCCAGAAAATTATGTCATGGCTTTAGAAGCTTCTGATAGGCTAATTGACCTCATTTGAGTCAAGTGGAGGTGTACCTGTGGATGTATTTCAAGGCCTACCTTCAAACACATTGTCTCTTGCTTGACATTATGGGAAAATCTAAATAAATCAGCCAAGAAAAATTGTAGACCTCCACAAGTCTGGTTCATCCTTGGGAACAATTTCCAAATGCCTAAAGGTACCACGTTCATTTGTACAAACAATAGTATGCAAGTATAAACACCATGGGACCACGCAGCCGTCATACTGCTCAGGAAGGAGACGCGTTCCTAGAGATGAATGTACTTTGGTGTGAAAAGTGCAAATCAATCCCAGAACAACAGCAAAGGACCTTGTGACGATGCTGGAGGAAACAGGTACAAAAGTATCTATATCCACAGTAAAACGAGTCCTATATCGACATAACCTGAAAGGCTGCTCAGCAAGGAAGAAGCCACTGCTCCAAAACCGCCATAAAAAAAGCCAGACTACGGTTTGCAACTGCACGTGGGGACAAAGATCATACTATTTGGAGAAATGTCCTCTGGTCTGATGAAACAAACATAGAACTGTTTGGCCATAATGACCATCTTTATGTTTGGAGGAAAAAGGGGGAGGCTTGCAAGCCGAAGAACACCATCCAAACCGTGAAGCACGGGGGTGGCAGCATCATGTTGTGGGGGTGCTTTGCTGCAGGAGGGAATGGTGCACTTCACAAAATAGATAGCATCATGAGCAAGGAAAATTATGTGGATATATTGAAGCGACATCAGTCAGGAAGTTAAAGCTTGGTCGCAAATGGGTCTTCCAAATGGACAATGACCCCAAGCATATTTCCAAAGTTGTGGCAAAATGGCTTAAGGACAACATAGTCAAGGTATTGGAGTGGCCATCACAAAGCCCTGACCTCAATCCTGTTGAACATTTGTTGGCAGAACTGAAAAAGCGTGTGCGAGCAAGGAGGCCTACAAAGCTGACTCAGTTACACCAGCTCTGTCAGGAGGAATGGGCCAAAATTCACCCAACTTATTGTGGGAAGCTTGTGGAAGGATACCCAAAACATTTGACCTAAGTTAAACAATTTAAAGGCAATGCTACCAAATACTAATTGAGTGTATGTAAGCTTCTGGCCCACTGGGAATGTGATGAAAGAAATAAAAGCTGAAATAAATCATTCTCTCTACTATTATTCAGACATTTCACATTCTTAAAATAAAGTGGTGATCCTAACTGACCTAAGACAGGGAATTTTTACTAGGATTAAATGTCAGGAATTGTGAAAAACTGAGTTTAAATATATTTGGCTAAGGTGTATGTAAACTTCCAACTTCAACTGTAACTCATATTCGTGATTTTGTCAATGCAATTTATATTTCTTATAGCATTGTAATTACATTTCTTTGTAAAATTGTTTTATTGCTATATCCTGATATTGTATTTCTAATTACTAATGATTCTTCTTTATTCTGTAATTTCAGAAATCACACACAAACAGTATTGAACATTATTTGCCAATATGCAACTTACCACCTGGGTTTGATATTATGTAGCAAAATTTGAAATGATTTTTTTTTACATTGGATCAAAGTAGAGACTCAGAGCTACGAAATGGTATATCATACACTGCATTTGAGGCACAATGGGAAAGTAATTATGCTTTGAAAGTTGATACTTACTTTTGAGAAAAGGGCCTTTGAATATTTTGGTACCTACTGGAGAGCTCTCCTTTGTCTACACCCATTCAGCATTCTTCACACCCTCTTAAGCCAGCCCTACCCATCTCTTTAAGGATTCACATGTGAGGTCATGTGCTAAACAGCGAGTAGTGTAGTAAAGATTAAGACTAAAAGTGGTAAAAGTAGTAGCCTACAATAAGGAAAAATTCCAGGTAAACAGAAAGTTTCTAGATAAAAAATATTTAAAAAATATTACGTAAAAATAAATGCTATAACCCCCAACCACATCCAGTGGTGGAGAAAATACTCAATTGTCATACTTGAGTAAAATTGCAGATGCAGAAGGGATGTTCTCTTCATAAATGTTCGAATTGGACAATTGTCCTGTCAAAATGTAACAAGTACTTTTGGGTGTCAGGGAAAATGTATGGAGTAAAAAGTTGATTTACTTTTGGAATGTAGTGAAGTAAAAGTTGCCAAAAATATAAATAGTAAAGTAATGTACAGATACCCCCCAAAAATTATGTAGTACTTTAAAGTATTTTTACACCACTGCCCAAATGCCTCACATCCATTCTTTAGCATACTTTATACACTGTTGCACTTATCACATAGTATTCCATACATAAGGTAAGGCCATGCAACCTGAGTGAGGCTCATATGTACAGTACATAAACAGATGCACGAGCCATATAATTGTGGTGAACACTTGATATGTCACAAAATCATGTTACGACCACACGTCAGTATTTTGCTCATCAATAGGTCTTGCTAAGTGGATGGGTCTCTACAGAAGGTGTAAACGGTACAGTCAAATGGTTACTTGGATTTTCAGAAATAGATAGTGTCAATATAAATAAAATAATATACAGTACGCACAAGAACAATATCAGTGATCAACGAGAGTAGTTATATGCATACAATCAGGGGTAAAGTGGCTGAGAAGCAGGATATAAAAAAATTAAAAATTGTAGCAGCAACATATGGCATGTTTGTTAGGAGAGAGTCGTGAATAGAGGCACTGCAGATAGTGATGATGACTGGTCCGTACGAACCACACACGAACAAGGAAATCTACATTCGGAGAGCCTGTTTCTGTCCTGCCTCTGACTCCGGTGCAGGGCATGTGATGTCCATAGCCTCTTAGTCGCAAAACTCCTTGATCTTCGCAAAAAATATACATTTGTCTAGCTGTGTCCAATCCAGGTGGTGCATGTACAGGCAGACCATCTATGGGAGGAAGGATGTCACCGTTGCAACAACAACACCAGTCTCCAGAGCATTGACGCTGGAAAACAGGGAACAACAAAATCAGAAGACATTACAACATTGCACAACATCAATTCACCTCCCAAGTTTATATAAGAATAATAACCTCATGCAATGCAATGAAAATTATATTCACCTGAAGTGCTGGTACTGCTTGATCTGTGCCAGCGGCCTGAAGTACGGAGTAAGGTGTTGTTGCCAGCCATAGCTTTCCACCAGCACCGTATCTTTTTCCAGTCCAACCAGCTGTGGTATGTTGACCCCTGTCACAGTGCGGTCCTTTACAACACCAACAATCTCAGACAAAGTGTTCACTCTGGTCTTGATGAGGCTGAAGCACCAGTTGGGGCAAACTTGGTGTGGCCTGTGATCAGGAAGTGAAGGTCCAAACTATGGTGGAGCTTGTGCATGGTCCACCAGGTACAATACCAGAGCAAACTTGTTCTTGTTTTGGCCACTGCATTTATCACAATTCAGGTCCACACGTGTTTCCCCAACTCCGTAGTTGGTTTAGAAATGGTGCATGTAGTTGACTGCGCTGCTGCCTTTGCTGGATGACATGCCTTCATCAATCAAGAATTGACTTGTGTTATTCCTTCACAGCAGACACCAAACAAGCCACACTTGCGAGGAGTTAATAAGTAGATGGGACCTGGCTGCATAGGGTCAGAAGGATAGTGCACCTGCAAACAACAAAAGACCAGTAAGATAAATTACAATTCATTGTCTCACCCGTCAGTCTGTCTTTACACAGCTCACTGAAATGTATTTGCCTGCATCACACACACACACCAGTTGAAGTCGTAAGTTTACATACACTTAGGTTGGAGTCATTAAAACTCGTTTTTCAACCACTCCACAAATTTCTTGTTAACAAACAATAGTTTTGGCAAGTCGGTTAGGACATCTACTTTGTGCATGACACAAGTCAGTTTTCCAACAATTGTTTACAGACAGATTATTTTCAATGTATCACAATTCCAGTTGGTCAGAAGTGTACATACACTAAGTTGACTGTGCCTTTAAATAGCTTGGAAAATTCAAAAAAAAAAATGTTATGGCTTTAGAAGCTTCTGATAAATTATGTCAATTAGCCTGAGTCAATTGGAGGTGTACCTGAGGATGTATTTCAAGGCCTACCTTCAAACTCAGTGCCTCTTTGCTTGACATCATGGGAAAATCAAAAGAAAGCCGAGACCTCAGGAAAAAAATTGTAGACCTCCACACAAGTCTGGTTCATCCTTGGGATCAATTTCCAAACGCCTGAAGGTACCACGTTCATCTGTACAAACAATAGTACGCAAGTATAAACACCATGGGACCACGCAGCAGTCATACCGCTCAGGAAGGAGACACATTCTGTCTCCTAGAGACAAATCAATCCCAGATGTGCAAATCAATCCCAGATCAACAGCAAAGGACCTTGTAAAGATGCTGAAGGAAACCGGTACAAAAGTAATCTATCCACAGTAAAACAAGTCCTATATCAACCTGAAAGGCCGCTCAGCAAGGAAGAAGCCACTGCCCCAAAACCGCCATAAAAAAGCCAGACATACACACATATATACATATACACTCAAAAAACAAACTGTATGTGTGTGTGTGTGTGTGTGTGTATCTATCTATCCATCCATCTCCTTAATCAGTATAAAGGAGGAAATGTTGCTTACTTGTTGAGCAAAATCAAAAGCTGTAATGCATCCTGATGTCTTTGCTTGCTGGTTCAGTAGGGCCCCCAGAGACAACTGCAGGTATTGACAGGTGGTCTTGCAGTCAGCAACCATCTTCTGGTAGACAGACCGCTCACTCTGAACAAGCAGGAGATGCTGCTCTTGCTTCATCAGCTTGGCTGACTTAACAGCTTCTGGAAAATACAGAAATAAAGTGAGATCAATAAAAGTAGTGCCAATCATGTTGGAGGTCAATAAATAATCAAAACGTGTTTATGCTTTACATACCAAGTTTTGTCATCGATTCCTTGTAGACAAGCCACACTGCTGCTTTTGTCACATGAAATGGCAGCAGCTATCCACCAAAGTGTTTGTGTCCTGGATGGCTTCCTGGTAATATTATTGCATTATCCTCTGCGTAGTTGTTGATGAAGTTCACCACTCGATGCAAGTGCTCATGCTTCAGGTGTAACCGGTGCTTGGTTGGGACAGCTGTCTTTTTGATGGGAGGCATTAGACCATTCTCCTTGTATGACTGGTGGAGGAGAGTCAAGTATGTTCTACTGATGCTGAAAGACAAATTCCAGATACAAATATTTTAGCATTACTATACAATAGATGCGAAATGGCATTCTGAGAGATCACTACACATAGTTCATCTTTATCGTCAGCTAGCTAACAGCAAGCTTTGATTTGGGGTCTTTTGTTTAGACATGGGAACGTTAACGTTAGCTAAACAATGAACTATAATCCCAAACCATAGAGTACTGGCAATTGAAACCGATTGTCATAGCTGGCTAAAGTTAACCAAACATAGTAGTTCAATGTTAGCTAGCAAGCCAGCCATCAGCTTACTAACAGCAAGCTTTAACTTGCAATGAAAACAACTTTGACAAAATTAGAAAACGTACAATATCAAACAGTAACTAGACTCTTACCCGTATACATGGATTAAAGCATCACGGCAGACTGCAGCCCATTTAATTAAATAAGACGTCCTGTGTCCTTTCCGTTTTGTATGTACAGCTTGCTTGGCCTGTCGTGTCAAGTCACTCTGGTTCACACTGACCGTGTGCAATGCCAGAAAAACATCCAAACCTTTAGCCCCCACCCAACTCTGACCATTTTACTCGCCCTAACAGAGCTGGTTAAGCTGTGTTCATGTTATTGAGAGCGACCGAGGTAAAGAGAGTTTCAGGTTGGATATTCGCCTGTAGTTTTCCTTACGTCCACCAACAGCAGTTAGGGACCGTCAACATAGTGACAAATCAAAATAGTCTAATTTCAATAGCTCTTAAACCATTACTCCTAAAACTTTCAAAACTGGTTGTAGCTAACCAGATGGCATAGACACACATTGCACACGCTTTCTTTTGTCAATTTACATGTTGCACTATTTTAAATTATTTATTTACGTTTTTGCATTTCAATAGCGCATTGGTCATATGGTCATACCTAGTGACTTCAAACAAGGTTCAGAATGTCCACTGACTACCCTTCTATATTGCACACCCTTTAGTTTGTCCATTTTCATCTCACAAGACTTTACATGAATTTTTCTAAATTAAAGATTTCAATAGCTCCTTGGTCATGTGACCTAGTGACTTCAAACAAGGTTCAGAATGTCCACTCAGTTGGCCTACACATTGCACACCCTTTAGTTTGTCAATTTTCATCTCACACGATTTTACATAAATCTTTCTAAATTTAAAATTTCAATAGCTTCATGGTCAAGCTCCTGACTTCGAACAAGGTTCAGTATGTCCACTGACTACCCTTCTATATTGCACACCCTTTAGTTTGTCCATTTTCATCTCACAAGATTTTACATGAATTTTTCTAAATTTAAAATTTCAATAGCTCCTTGGTCATGTGACCTAGTGACTTCAAACAGGGTTCAGAATGTCCACTCAGTTGGCCTACACATTGCACACCCTTTAGTTTGTACATTTTCATCTCACACGATTTTACATGAATTTTTCTAAATTTAAAATTTCAATAGCTTCTTGGTCAAGCTCCTGACTTCGAACAAGGTTCAGTATGTCCACTGACTACCCTTCTATATTGCACACCCTTTAGTTTGTCCATTTTCATCTCACAAGATTTTACATACATTTTTCCAAATTCATGTAGAAAATGAGGCAGAGACTCTGGAGGACAGGAAAGATGACATACAAGCACAAAAGAGTACTCCAGAGACAGAGGGACAGAACAAGTAAGTGATGCCAAAAGAATGACCAGACCAAGTTATTTTCCATTTCTATTAAGATGGACAGGTGGAAGAAAATTTAATTTAATAAGGTCAATCCATGCTGCACCTTGGCTTTCAAATACCAGCATATCAAAGCTAGTCACAGCCGGAAAAAAGCCTTGCCTTACTTCTGTGCCTCGGCCACCTGCACCTTTCAGTCTTGTAAAGCGAAATACATGTTTAGACGACAAAAAAGGCCTAGCAAATATGTCAACCTCATGGTATTCAGATTTGGTGAGGTGACACACCAACGAAGTGAGAGAAGATGTAGGCCTGTAAGATATAATCACAGAGGTGCAGTAGCAAAGGCAGTACAAAAAGGTGTCAGCAACTACCACCACAGACAGTTAAAAAACACACGTACAGAAGAGATTTTGGCAGGCAACATTACACGAAGCCTTTCAAAATATATTCTCAAAGTGATTGGGGCTGAAATCAGAAAGGGCACAAGGCTGCACGATGACATGATGCTAGAGCTCATGCTTGCACAAAAGGTTTTGAAGGAGTGTGTAAAGAGAGAGTAATCAAAAAAGGCACAGACACACCCCTTGACTTTCAATTGGCACCCTTGACCTGTATGTATTCTCTCCTGATTGGCTCTCTGGTGCACAGTCTGGCAGTCTGACTAAAGTGCCAGAGGTATGAGGAGAGACATCCTCCTTTGTATTTATGGGAACAAATATTTCCTAACACTTTGGATCCTATTCTTGGACAGTTAGAAGACAATGCATCAATGCAAAAAGTACTACTGTCCATGAGTAACCTCAAACTTGTGGGTCTGTGGGTGTTTGGGCCAATAAAGTGCCAACTCAATTCTACCACTGACTAGTCTCTCATGCCCCTATGAACGGGGCAATAGTTTTTAATCTAAACCAGCCCTTTTTTACTGGAGTACACTAACCCCTAATTGTGGCTCTTTTCTTGACACACAGTAGCAGTTTACCAGATAAGAAGTCAAGAAGATCAAAAAGTAGATTGTAAGGGTGTATTACATCCTGTGCTGGCCCCATTGTCATATCCATTCTGGATTCTGAGTGGTAAAATCATAGCGGACAAATGCCTCTATGTATGTGGGAATGTCTTATGTCCGTCCTACATGTAGGGTTGGTACATGGAATATTCCTCAACTGCATATATCATAAATTGCTATTGCAAATAGAAGTATTATGTTCAACAACTGACATTTTCAGATATTACTATGACAAACACACTTGGTGCTTACAATTCATTCTCTATTGTCATAGATTTGATGGGCACTGTCATCTGTGATATTTGTGGTGATATGACTTTCTTTAAGCACGTACTGATGAAACTGTCACTTAATATTTTTTCTTAAAGTCTACAAACGCTCTACATTTATTCACTCTGTGATAGTTTTATTATTATCTACTTTTATTATTGTCCTGTAAATGGTTCAGTGCCTATAATTTAGGCTGTGTGTAGAATGGGGCATAAAGGAAATGACCTCTACTAGATTATACTGAAAAGGAAAACAAGCATACAGTTTTGGCCTGTGTATTCATTTGCCTATAACTAATCAGAATTCCATTATGTTTACATAAAAAAGAGAATACTTCAAAAGGAGAAGATCCTGCCATGGAAAAGACGACTGGGTGGACATCAAGTGGAAAGGAGGGGAAATAACTTACACCATGCAGCAGGACACCTTCAGCTGCATGGTCTTTGTAATGCAGGTTTGATAGTTATATTTTCTATAATGAATGGTTAGCTGTTATGTGACAATTAGGTCAAAAACTTATTTTTTGGTGTAGATGGCCAAGGAAGTTGCACAGAACATCCCCTCCCAAATTGATATAGAACCTTCACAAGAACACATGGAGCAACTGCGAAAAGAACTGGCTGAGGATATACTAAAAATGTCTGGTATGTAATGGCATTTATTTCAAAGTAAATGTAAATGATTTATTTTTATGTAGTTGTGTGGGACAGCCATATGTTCAGTTCATGCCGATGATTTCAGAGTTCAACAAAGTCAACAACTGCTTCTTGTGTGCCACTGATAAAGAACCTGGATGTGGCCCAAAGTCAGACTGGGTTAGTAACTTTATTTAACATGTTTATAATCATTTTACAACAGTGACGGCATGTAAGACAATTTATGATACAACACATGGATGGCTAATCTGTCATACTGTATTGAAATTATTTATAACGTGTTACGCTTTGTTTTGTTTTAGATTGAATGTTTTGCATGCCAACGGTGGTTCCATGTGCTGTGCCTAGGAATGAAGACAAACGAGTTCAACAGAGTAAAGAACAAACTGGAAGTGCTGTCTTTGTTGTTGAAAATGTATGCTATACCCCATCCACACTGAAGAGGCTCTGAAATGTACACCAACCAGGGATAAATAGAAAGTAAACACTGAAATGTTTCGTACTTATTTGAAGTAAAGTGTCTGTTGACATGTTGGAAAATATTAAAGGTGTACAATTTCTGTTTAATTTGTCAATATTAATTGATTTACTGGCCACCATTACTGTGGTTACATGTTCAGTATATGTATTGACCAGCAAACCCACTGCAGCCTACCTCACTAGCTCACTCTCCATCCCTGCTTTGGACAATTAATAACATGACTCTCGTACTTTGCCATTTTCCTTTATGGTTGATATTAACGATGAAAGGAGATATCATCTGTCTCTCTTATAGTGTCTACTGCTGTTAAATACTGTGGAAAAAAAAAAACAGGGAAAATAAGTACTTACAACTAACAATTATTATAGATAAATATTAAAGAAAAGGGTAAACACAACACTGGACTAAACCCCCCTAATTGTCAAACTAATATTAAATGTACAACAATGTAGAAGATACATGACTATAGGTTATGCAATATGGGTGTATATCCACTGCACGCTTCTTAGGTGTGTAATTGACATGACCAAGGAGCTATTGTAGGGGATAATTTGATGACATTAATTGTCTTTTCTCCTTTCCTTTAACAAACATGCATATCACTAATTACACAGGACACATAGAAAGCAGGATGACACTAGTAGGCTTGTCACTGTTGAGCAGAACATATGTTGAGGGTTGTCCTGGCTAGTGACAAGACTGCATAACTGAGACCTGTAAATACATATGTTTAAAAGTCAGATATAGAGTCAAGTAACAGCCGAACAGTGGAAGCATAAGGACTTAAGAAAGACAGAAGCTATAAGATAAAGGTCAAGTGCTTGCAGGACTAATAATATAGCCCAAACAAATGTCAAGTATGCGTGACAGCAAGCAAGTGTTAAGACAAAGAATGTGGTGAAGAGAGGCAAGGACAAGCTATTTTTACATATGCAGAGAACAGGGCATTGAGATCATAGACGTATCAGGGAAAGATATAATGCTGATTTAATCCATTAACTTCTTAGGGAGCAGCTAGCGCCCCACTCCCGACACTACCCGGTGAAATGTGAGGCGCCAAATTCAAAATTCAAAATCCAAAAGTTGAATTATTAAACATTCATCAATATACAAGTGTTGCATAGTCATCAAAAGCTCTGATTCTTGGCAATATCACAGTGTTGTCAGATTTCAAAAAGGCTTTACGGCAAAAGCACAACATTTGATTGTATGAGAATAGCCCCTCTCATATTTTATGCATTAGCATGAATCCATAACCAACGCGGGTCTCACAAAACGCATAAAATCGCTAATATAAAATCCCTTACCTTTCGAAGAACTTCTGCTGAGGGCTTCCCAAGTGTCTAACGAAGACAATCCATGCTTCTTTTGTTAGAAAAAGTAATTTATTATATCCATAAATCGCCGTTTGGTTGGCGCGTTATGATCATAAAATCCACCGTTGAGTCGCCCATTGAACCGTGAAGAGAACACGTTCAAATTTTACCTATACAATTTCTACAAACAAATCAAACATCATTTTTAATGTATCCTTAGGTATCCTTTTGTGTATATTTGCTGTAATATTTCAACCGGACGATAACGTGAACGATAGGAAAGAAAAATAAAGTGGTGCGCGTTCACAATCTCGCGCACGTAAAAACCTTGTTTACAAAAGTGGTCCCCTGACTACTTCCTCTTCCTATCTGTTTTGCTTACTCCTAGAATTCCCAGTCTTTGTATAAAGACTGTTGACAGCTAGTGGAAGCCATAGGTACTGCAGTCTCAGTCCTACATAACATTGTATGCAATAGGCACAATGGAGAAGATGGTCATATACAAAACAAAACTGCAAATCCGGATGGATTTTCCTCGGGTTTTCGCCTGCTATATCAGTTCTGTTATACTCACATACATTATTTTAACACTCTTAGAAAATCAGAGTGTTTCCTATCCAATAGTACTAATTATGTGCATATCCTATTTTCTGGGCCTGAGTGGCAGGCATTTAACTTTGGGCACGCCAGACTCTCCAAAACCGTCACCTATGCAGCCGCTCCCTAAGAAGTTAAGGTCTAGAAGATGACAACAGAATGGCCAACACAAGAAATATATGTTCACGATAAATGTATTATTTTTTGTATTACATTAAGGGCCTTGCCACTATTATAATCTAAACTTGGAACAGATGTGGGCGTTACTGGGTGTAAACAAGCAAGAGCTCAGATTGGAGGATAATGGTGGCAAGGAGAAATCATATTCATATATGGGAATGTACCCATGTGCTACAAAGGTATATAAACAGAGCCCTGTGATGAGTAAAGTCAGTCGTTCCATGGACCGGCTCAAGACTTTGTTACGTGTATTAAAGTATTTTTGAATTCACAAGTTCTTGTAAGAGTTTCATATTTTTGAGGAACCATTTTCCACGACATATTTGGCGAGCTTCAGCCAGGAGTAGAAGGGATCGCTAGACAGTGGCGCTTTGGGACCGACGGCGGGTCTTCTGGGCAAATTGTGCAAACGGGGTGGCCACCCAGCTATTAACCTCTCTGCGCACGGATCCCGCTAGCGGGATCGTTTTCAGAGCAAACATAACGCGGCAAATTCAAAATAAAAATGTGTAATATTTAACATCCTTCGATATACAAGTGTTGCATAGCCATCAAAAGCTCTGCTTCTTGGCAATATCACTGCGTTGTCAGATTTTCAAAAGGCTTTACGGCGAAAGCACAACATTTGATTGTTTGAGGCTAGTACCTCACATATTTTCCACATTAGCATAAATTCATATCCAGCTCGGTTCTCAAAATGTCCATATCATAGCTAATATAAATCGCTTACCTTTCAAGTAACTTCTGCTGAGGTCTTCCCAAGTGTCCAAACAAGAGAATCCATGGTTCCTTTGTTAGAAAAAGTAATTCATTATATCCATAAATCTCCGTTTTGTTGGCACGTTATGTTCAGCTACTACACCAAGCATTGTCAGTCTACTCGCCCGTTTTACAGTGAAGGGATCGCTGTCAAGTTATACCTCTCATCTTTTCACAAACAAATCAAATAGCATTAATAATGCATCCTTATGTATTCTTTTATGAATAATAGCGATCATATTTTACACAGATGGTAACTGAAACGTTATAAAAGGAAAAGAAAGCTGGGCGCGCTCACGTTCTCGTGAAGGTGCACGGTTGTTTACATTTTTCCCTTCCTGTAGTCTTTCTTCTTCTATAAGGATCTCCTCAGGGCTTTTTCCTCCAGACACTTTCCAGAGACTGTTGACATCCAGTGGAAGCCATAGTTACTGCAGCCTGTGTCCTATTCCCCATTGACTTCTATTACCAGGGCTTCAGAAATGTCTCGGGTTTTTGCCTGCTATATCTGTTCTGGTATACCCACAGACTATATCTTAATGGTTTTAGACACTTCAGAGTGTTTCCTATCCAATAGTACTAATTATGTGAATATCCTAGTTTCTGGCCCTGAGTGGCGTGCATTTAACTTTGGGCACGTCAGACAGGCAAAAATTCGGAAAATGGGACCCTAGCTGTAACAGGTTAAAAAGGTAAGCATAGTTCTTACGAATAGTTGAACGTTTGTGTGATTTGCCACAGGAGATCTGTCTCGGCGATAAGGTATCACGTGGATCTCTCTAAAACTCCTAAAAAGAACCTAGTAATATTAAGAACTTTTGAATTCAATAAATTAGATGCATGCATGAACTTTTGGGGGGTTGTTAAAAGTAATCACATTTGTGGGGACTGGGTGAAAGGAGAGCTGCGTATCTTGCTGACGTTGGGTGACCAGTGGAGGGGGGCCTTGCATTTGCTCTGTTTTGTTGGGTTGCCTGGCTTGGAGAGGTGCTGTGGCTACCTGGACATGTTGTCAACACAAATGGATTGAACAGGACTTTGACCCATTTTGGCAAAGCTCCTTGTATGATTGAATAGGAATTTGACCCGTTTTGGCAAAGCTCCTTGTATGATTGAATAGGAATTTGACCCATTTTGGCGAACTCCTGGTATGTTGAATAGGACGCTTGACCCGTTTAGGCAAACTCCTGGTATGTTGAATAGGACGTTTGACCCGTTTTGGCAAACTCCTTTTATAGAATAAATCCTATGCCGTGTTCACAGGGGTGTATCGGTTTAGGTCGTTTAGGGAAACGTGAGAAATGTGTTATATCAGGACTTTTGACCCGTTTTGGCAAATTCTTTTTATAAAAATAAATAAAACATAAATCCTATTTTTGTGTCGATTATGAAATCGGTCGTTTTTAGGTAAAAACGTAAATATGTGTAAATGAAACGCGTGTATAAATGTCAAAAGCCTGAATAGGTGTATGTTATCTTGTGTAAAGGAAGTATGGAGGTTCTGAAAAAGTAATTGTAAAACCATTGAGTTGCTAATAGAAGTGCATGAAGATTCTACCAATTCGTCTCAAATATGAAAGAGTAAACTAGATATGGTAAGGCAAAGTTACCCTATCAACAGGAGAATTCAAATCAAATAAAGAATTCAGGGAGGTAATTATGAATTGGAACAAACACATAGAACCAGAATGATAAGCTAAATAAGTGTATTGAATGTTAGTGCGTCTATTAGAGTTGTTACTCTCATAGGACTATTCTGAGAATGGCTAGTGTACAATGGGGTACCTGGTATGTCGTTCAGGTTATTTTGGTTTGGTTCAGAAACACTAGATTGGGTGTACCAGAGTGCAGATAACTGAGAAGTTGACGAATGCTTTTTGGTTTAAATATTGTTGGTGTAAGTAAATTTAAGAGAAATAACATAATTTGAAATATTGCAAGCAGCATAGTTAGTCACCAGCGTGTTTAAATAGCAAGTAAGGAGCCTAACTGGCTTTGCGAGGTGAGTAGATTGAAGATATATTTTCTTGTATCTGGGAATAACGTTAGCTAAATGAGTTAGCCACGATTAGTTTGGGTATTTGACTGCCATGTGGAAAATAGTAGGAATATGATTTAGAAGGTTTGGGTTAACTCTGTTCATTAGTGGATTTTGAGGTTGAATTATCCTTGTCAGAAACGGGGACAGTGGATATTAGGTGAACATTAACGTCTAAGTGGTGTTTTATGGAATATAACGTTGTATCTCGCCACGTCCAGCCAATCGCTGAAAGTTTAGATTTGAGGTTCACTGTTGATATAATAGGTATGCTATGTGGTAGAGCAGAAACACAAGGGGTTATTGGTTATTGTTTGATTATTTGGGGTGTTAATTTCACTTAATGAAACATCTGATGTGGTTTGAGTGGAATTATTTCTTCTGGGACCAATGGAAGTCACCTAAAGTATGTGAGTTTAAGGAGACATAGGAGAACACGTCTCAAACAACATTTTATTAAAACGCCTGGGATTAAATATCACTGATTCCTTACGCTGAGGAATTTACTACATTTGCGAAAGTAAATTGTTACATGTTTGTTGGACATTGGTCTAGTTACAATACCATAATAATAGTATCTAAGGGTAGCGCATGCTAAATTAAGTACATATAAACGTTGAGGTAGATTAACACTAATGATTAATGATTTGAGGGAGTACTGTGGACTGATCATTATTATCGTGTTTGGTTTGTAGTTAACTTTTGGGTCGCTGAATCACTGTAGTATAATGAATGCTAATGAAGTGTTTTGTGTTTTTATAGGAAACATGGGGATTTCATTGTCGCTTTTTGAAATGTTTGCTGGGGCTATAATCTTTGGGAGAATCTGTAAATTACCAAATGAAATAAAGTCTGGCAATTGTTTATTTGTTTTACCTTAAGGGTTGCAAATACCCGCACATGATGGAGTTTCTAGTTCTTAGCCATATTTGTGATTTGGACTAATGTGAAGAAGGAGAGAGCGTTGCCTTTGACTGAGGGTAGGCTGCCTTAAGTTTATTTTTCTATGGTCATATGGGTAAAATATTTTTCTTTGTGGAGTTCTTAAAAGTAGTGATTTTAATTTGATGTTGTGATTTGAAATGTTGTATTTTTGACCAGTAGTAGTGTTCTTTTACACATTACTCCCAAAGAGAGTTGTGAGGTAAAAATGGGGGAGGGTACAGTCCTTTGAGGTTTTGGATTGAAGTTTACACACCTTGAGTTGTATGTGAAGGAGTGTATTGTTGTGTTGTTTGTTCTGTTCTATTCCTGATGGATTATAGGTCTAACTTTCTGATGCTGTTGCTCTGTGATGAAGCGGACAGGGTGATGGGGAGTATTAGTAGCCAATTTGAATGATTAGTTTCAATAGAATGCATTGTTATTCTCTCTATTCTGACATATGTTTAGACAATTGAATTAAGAATGATTGGTAAAAGTAATAATTTATTATAGAGTTAATGAACTAAACTAAAATGCTGTTGATCTGTCATCTCAAGGTTATAATGAAAAGTGACAGACGGTATCTTAATGCATGGAAGGGATAATTGGACCGAACAGTGTGTGTACCTCAAAACCCCCCTCTAACTGCCTGAAGAAGACAAAAAGGACGCCAGAAGATACAGTGCCTGAAAGAGGGGGTTGGTCAACTGTGCCCAAAATTGTTTTAGACTTTTGGGGTCTCAGGTTGATTGTAGAGGTCCATACACTACGTAAAATTATAGTAATTTAGATTGAGAATGCATTGAGATACTGATCTGTATTATAATTGTGATTAAAAAGTCATGAAATATGAAATAATTATACTGGATGTTAATATAAATGTACATTCTGCTAATACTGATGTGTGTTAAATTTAGTTTTTTACTTTGGGCGATAGGACCAATTTGAATCACTGAGCAATGTCATTTTACAATATGGTTGGATAATTAATTGGGTTTTTAATTATGATTTTAAAACTGAAGGATTGATTTGAGTGTAGTAATTAATGTATTAGGGATTGATAGTTTCTGATTGTTGCTTGGTTTAAATGTTTTGATAACACCAGTGGATTTGAGCAGGAAGTTAATGTATTAATGGTATGTGCAAAGAGCAAGAAGGTAAAGAAGGGAACAAGGGCTAATAAACTATAAATGAGTATAGTCTGTGGATGCATAGGGATAACTTGCTTTTCGTTCTAGGCCTCTCATGACAGACAAACAGGGGCAAAGGGGTTGTAATGAGAATAGCTATTACTTGTACTGACAGTAAAATGTTTATAAGTATACATTTTAATAGGG